>OW203901.1:3572976-4822976 GCA_934046635.1 Buathra laborator
ATTGCCGATAAAAGAGGCATACTAACGTGGAAAGTCAAAGAGCGTCATACATTTTGTTAGGTAGTTAGAAAACAATCGGCAATGTCAAGAATATTAAAGAATGATGAGATTTTCATATCACATTCCTGATTTTAAATTCATATTAAAAAAAAATTCAATCGTACCTTGAACAGCCATCATGGACGGTCATAGATTTTTTTTTATCGAAAATCAATGCAACAAAAATGCAAAAATGCAAAAAATAAAATAATATAAATACATATCGAACTTATTTAAAATATATTTCTCAATATATATGAATGAATATCATTCGGACGCGTACAGAAAACATACGAATTAAGTATTCAATTTTTTGCCGGAATTAATTTATTGATTCAGAATTTATGATTAAGGATACATTTTTGCATACATTTTCAATAGATATCTATTCTGAGGCTTGAAGGGAAGTAATCGGCGAATTTGAGGGACCATTCTAGTGTAACGGGCCAAAAAATAGCTGATTTTCACGATTTTTTTTTCCATGGATAAAATACGCTAATCAGTCTGATTTTTTATGTCAAATCAAAGCACGCATCAAAAATAGAAAAAAAATGTTAAACGTTTACTTTGATTTTTTTTACAGTTTTTTGGGCGGTTGAAAATTTGGGCGGCTTCTAAAAAAATTGTCTCCTGACGGTGTACACTCCTCAATCATAAATATTGTCTGAAACAAAATTATGGTGGTGAAGAACCGCCACTATTATTATAGTGTGTAAAGAACGTTGTGTCAAAATTTGCGACGGACAGCTTGAAAACTCTTCCTTTGAGAGTGTACATCGTGTACACCGAGTGTAAAAAGATTTCTTGGAAATTGTACACTAGAATGATCCCTTAAGGTTGTCCAAGCGGTACAGTCCGGCCAAACGAGGGATAACGAGGGATTCAACGAGAATTTCAATGGATATTTTTCTGAATACGTATGAATTTTTTCAGAATTTTGTTTTGAAAATTGCGGGTTTTTTTCGGACAAAATTAAGAGTGAAAAACGCAATTTTCAAAAACTTAAGAAAATTCGAAAAAAATTCATACGCACTCGGAAAAATTTACGGACCATTTTCATAAAAAAAAGTTAGGTTGCCGGGTAATTTGTTGAACAATTAATTTTTTCACTAATTTGTTAATAACATTTTAATATTATTATTATGTAAAATCAAACTTTAGAGAACCTTCCATATGCCTGATTTTTTTCAGATTTTTATCCCATTCAGAAGTGTCCGAAATTCTCGTTGAATCCCTTGTTATCCCGCGTTTGGCCGGGCTGTACCGCTCGGACCGCCTTAACAACGGCTACACTATTGTATGAATTAGATGGACCAATTCAATCCTCAAAGTTAGCCGTGTCGTATCAAAATGAATACTCTCGTTTAACGTTTCGTATGCACATACGTATGTCTTTAACATGCTACGCGAACGCGAGCACCGGGAATTTAAAGCTCGTCACTCACGATCGCGATGTAAGAACTCGTTTGGCCTTAAAACGACACGGTGCAACAGCATTGGCGCGATTCTATTCGTTTCAAGATGAACGCGACGCTCGGCTCTATCTTTCACTTTCGATCCTCTATCGATCGTTTCTGTTACTCCAGTGCAATCACTCGCCATGTCCAAACGATCGAAAATTGCTAGAATCGAATGATTATATTTACGTCGTGCAAGGAATTCGACACGCGTCGAAGATCGAGAGAAACGTGCGGCTTGTGTTCGTTTGCAAGCCGAAAAAGGACATTTTTGTTTTTAGAAAGAGGTGAGAAGGTTGTGCCGCAACGCGATTCCAACACTGGAAACCATTTCCATAAAAGGTCGGCGCTACCGGTGAGTACCGAGTGTCCAGTGGCAAAGGGACAATGCAGGGCCGAGGCGAGAATGATCACGAAACTGTTGGAGAATGCTTCGGTGAATGAGTTTTTTGTTTTTTTTTTTTTTTATTAAAACGTTTTTGTTGGTATAGCACCGCTGGCCTGAAGCTATGTCTGATGATAGGGCACTTTGCGGTAGCGGTTTTAACAGAAAGATCGGAGCATAAGTTTGTCTCTTTTACGAGTACTCTTCAGAAAACCAGTTTATGCGCTATTATCCTGCACTAACACATCAACAAGTAATATATCCTCTATATTTCATGTTGAAATCGTTAAAATGAAGAAATCACCTACCGGATGAAGCTTTTTCGATATGATTTCGAATTGTTTTTTACGAACATCTCGTGATATCATTTTTCATTATTTTTCTACGAAGCTCTCTAGATATGATTTTTAGCTCTTTTTGTACAAAGATCTCACGATATAAATTGTAACGATTTTTATACGAAGCTCTCCCGATATTATTTCTAATTATTTTTCTAAGGTACAAGTTTCTCATTGTCGACGGCTGACCTCTCCATATTATTGTTAATTATTTCTATTTCCGTTAATAAGAAGAAAACGATAACGCGCTCCACAAGAGTTCCATATAAGACGCTCGGAGAAATGTAAGAAGTATCGCGTAGTAAATGAAAAAAAATAGATACAAGATCGCCGTCAATTGTTTACCTGTATCGCTATCACGAAGCGATGACGTTGTTATAGATCAATGTTGAAGCCCGAGATAAAATAAACGTCTCAATAATCTTGTCCGCTCGAATGCGGATTACATTTTATCGATCACATTAGCATAATCGATCTTGTCCTCGCGGACACTCCTTTCCGATTACTTCAATACTATACAAGTGCTGATAATGTTGAAAAAAAATGTTTAAAATATAATAATAGATCGATTTAATTGGATAAAATTGAAGTTATTCAATAAAATAAAGATACCAACTACTAAACATTATACGACCGAATAAAACATGTTTTCGCGCAGCTTACAAACTTCGTCGTTTAACGATCGAAAAAAATATCATCAATTTGAAACTCGTGATTTCTACAGATTCTGCAGTTGCATAATTGTACCGTTGTAAGTTATCCCGAGGGTAAACGGGAGCGAAATGATAGGGTTAACGGAGCGCCGAACGATGGGAGTGAGAGGAAGAAAAACGAGAAGTGCGAATGGCACGTGTCAGAAGGGATTCTCGAAATCCCTATGGTGATCTTAAACTCGTCTTGCCCTCCTTGCGTCACTGGTTACGCGAGCACGTATCGGCATTACTCGGTATATCGATCAGCTGAGGGTCGACTGAAATCGAAACGAGAGGCACGTTACGCATAGCGGGAATGAGCTCACGCAAGCTGACACAGAAGGAAATGGAGGGAACGAGAGAAGACACACATACATCCATAGTGGACGCACTGAAAGAATCAGCGGAGTTTGCGGAGAAACGGAAAACAGGGACTACACAATGTGATATATTATTACGAGACATCGATATCGACGCTGATACAATGATACAGAGATGTTAATTATACGAAAGACTATATGCGCAGTAAGTATATAAAAATAGTACGCAAAAGTGATCGTACACCGGTAACTTGCAGTACACGTGCAAAACACACGTTTTAACGAAGAGCCATTCATCATATTCATAATTAATCCTAAACGCGCAACCGCAATTGCTTTTTGTTCGTAGATGTATTGTTATTATTTTTGTATGGAACGGGCGTTGTGTATTATCGCGATAAAAATGCGGAAAGTGCGAGTTCATAATTGGCTGTTGGAGTAAAAAAAATAATTACACTTTCCGGATTCGGATTCGAATATAGAAGACTGAATCGATGTCTACTTTTGTAATCGCTAATTTAAGGATGTACCTACGGGGATTACAATCGCGCCAAACGTGAGTTTCAGAGCAAATTGTGAATTCTTTTCGATGGGATATAAATCTGAAAAAAATCAAAAATGAAGGTGCTAAAAAGGTTGATTTTGCATAATAATAATTCCAAAATGTTATTAATAAATTGATGAAAAAAAAAATTGTTTTTTCAAATCACCCGTAAACTCAATTTTTTTTTAGATGAAAATTATTTGGTAATATTTCTGAATACGTATGATTTTTTTTCCGAATTTTGTCTAATTATTTAAAATTGCGTTTTCAGTCGTTCATTTCATCTAATAAAAATGCAACTTTAAATAATTAGACAAAATTCTGAAAAATTTCATACGTATTCAGAAAAATAAATGAATCACTTTCATAAAAAAAAAAAAGTTAAGTTGCCGAGTGATTTGATGAACAATGTTTTTTTTCATTGATTTGTTAACATCATTTTGGAATTATTATTATGAAAAATCAATCTTCTTAGCAATTTCTACATGCTTCATTTTTTTCGGATTTTTATCCCATCGAGAAGTGTTCGAAAATTTCTCTCAAACTCATGTTTCGCGGAACTGCACCCGCCGTGCGTCCTTAAGTAACCGTTGACGATAATTTGCGGGAGTATATCTCGATCTCGAGACACTTCGAAAGCCGAGCCAAATGTTTGTTTTTTTTTTTTTCTCAAAAACTATATAATGTGATCAAATTATTTTTTTTCCGACTACACTGAAAAGTCCATATTCCATGCCTGCAACGCGGGTGGACAGCAGTACAGCAGCGGGAAGAAAAGTACCGTTTTTCTTCCAACTGCTTTTCTTCGTAAAAAAATCACAATTCGTGCAATTTTTTTCGTAAAATAAAAAATACAAATTAATTTTTAAAAATAAATAATAATTGATTGATAATTAGTTAATTTTTTTTAAATTAGTAAATCAAATTGCAAATAATAATTAATTAATTAATCAATTTCTATATTCCCGCTACAGGTTTTTTCGTTAAAAAAAAAAATTCAAATTAACAAAAAAAAATTATTAATAATTATTAATTAATCAACTAAAAAATAAAGCTGATTAATTAGTAGGGAAATGTTTTGAATTCGGACGAGTTAAAAAATTTGTTTTTTTTCCGTAATTTCGCATTATAATTATAAGCCAAAAAATGAGGCTAGGATCGGTTTATGGATGCTATACATACTATTGATGATAATATTTATGTTTTAAATGGGGGCCTCGCCTTCCCAACCCCCCAGCGGGGCTTCGCCCCTGGACCCCCGTTGCTCCTGTAACAGCGGCTATGAAGTGTGCTGTCGCACCATTGCAGGCATAAAAATATGGTCTTTTCAACGGAGTCGGAAAAAAAAATCGTATGCCACTCGGGTGGAGCGGATTTTCACCTCGTGTGGTAGCTGCAAACTTCACACTCGGTGAAAATCACGCACTTTCCTCCCTTGTAGCATAATGTACTATTTTAACTGAAAGGTACGTATATTCGGTGTCTCCCAAAAAATTATTGTCGACAAACTTTTCGTTAAATAAAGTTTATCGCTGCCGCCGTTTAATTGACTTATTTTTTTTTCGGGATGCTGGCGGTGGACACTCTCCAATGGAAAGTTTACACGTTTATTTTCATGTTTCCATTCAATGACGTAACGTTACCGTCCATTATGTGTCGTTGACAATAATTTTATTTTAAAAATCATAATTTGTTTGACGAAAAAATACTGAAATTATATATTTTCTTATTATTATTTCGTGATTATGAGTTGGCAACTAGGATTTGAAAAAAAAGAAAAGTCCACTCATCACTGAATTCGGGTAATATGTTAATTTGCATAACCGATTAGTCAGTCGCGACTGCGGTGACGTCTGCTTTCGTTGAAACAGCTCACGCGCCTAAGTATGCATAAATATGTTCGCGATCGGCAGTACACTCGATGAAGCGAGAATTATCGCGAATCGTATAACGCGAAGCGCATAGAATAATTACATTAGAACAGGTGGCTTGATGAAGAATGAATTAGTTTATTATGCTAACGAGATTCTCAAAGCTAATCAACTCGTTCCTTTTTCTTTTCTACACAGAAAAATTTAGAGACCGGGTGAACAAAGTTGCCACAAAACCAATCAACTGCGTTAACGAGGTGTAAATACAACTCGAACGACTCTCGTAATATCAATTCTATAGCTCGCAAGCTATGAACGTAATACGAAAACAAATTTAAAAAAAATGTAATCTCGATGAGTCATCGATGGTAGGCCTCTTCACTCGTGTGTCTTCGTTGCACTCGGCACAATTTGAAACAACGACTTCTATTTCTGGATATTACGACAGTCACTGGGATAACGTCGTTATCTTAGCGATGACACTCTTTGTGCGAAAGAATTTTGTTGATCCCTCGGAGGCGGAATGAATGAGCAAAGTTCTTTCGTTCGTTATCGAACAACCGCTCAAATAACAAATTAAAATCGAAAAAAAAAAAAAAAAAAAAAAAAACCACCGTTTTCGATAACGTAACGCGATATTTTTAGTTGCTTTAATCTGCGCGAAACTCCGCGTAAGGTAAATAGAGAAGGTTGAGCTGTAAAGTTATATCCATTCGAAAGATGTTCCCTTCCGCTATATGTTGACCGCGATGATTGGCGTGTGCTGTTTGCACATAAGTCTGAATCGATATCCCACGAGAAACAAAAATCCCAATCCAATTATCCCGATCGAAAAGCTGCGCAAAGGTAATGAATATCGGCACTTGTTTTATTCGCGAGGCGAGGGGGAAAAAGATTTCAAAGTTGCGTATAGGTTACACGCCGAACGAGCTACTGTTCGCCCGGTTTATTACACATTATTATTTGTACGTTCGGCAGCATCACCGAGAGGCATAACTATATACCCGCGCGAGGTGCGACGGCCTCGCCGTTGAGACACCTATAATTACACGTTGTGCTATACTCACATACCTACAACTTTATTGCTCGACTCACACACAGGTCAACGCACATACGAAATCTACTCACACATTCGTTCCTCTTACAACCGAATGTGAGTCTCCGAGAGCACCTTGGGGATCGAACGAAAGTGGGTGAACTCACTTATCTTGCGAGGTACAACACCGTTTCTCCAACATATATTAGAGTCAAACCGACTCTCGAGTTACCCACATCTCATTGTATTACTTATAAATATGTATATTTTTTTTTGTTTCGGACGTTAAATTATAGTATATTACCGTTTTTTTTTTTGGATTCATTTGCGGTAAAATGGTTTTTTACATTCATTTTAAGGGTAATAGCAAATTCATATGACGTTATTGTCGATATTTTTGGAGAAAAAAAAATGTTAAATGTCGTTTCGTATGTTTATTCGAACATAAATGTTTGAAGGAATGTTTGCTACATATTCGTTTCAGTGTCCTAAAAAATTCACAATTTTAACGTTCTTCTACGAATTATTGCATTTTTTTTTACAGCATTTTGTTACCTAACGAGCAGTTTAAAGTTTGCCGACACTAAGATCGCGAAGAAAAAGAACCTTTTGTAACTCGTGCATGAAAAGCGGCGCATTTCGTAGCAGTTTTGCAGGGCGAAAGTGGCTCTTGCCACAGTAGTATCGCAAGTAAGGTTTGCGCATGCGCATTGCTTTACTTTTCATCCCAAGGGTAAAAAAGTTAATTTTTCTGCCCGCTAGATAACTTTTCTGCGTTTGGGACGAAAAATTATAACCTCACTTTTCACTGTCCGTCCCGCAAAAAATTGCTATAAAACGCGTTGGTTTCCCTGCACTCGTTACAAAAAGTATAGTGTACAACAAGGACCGGAAGTTGGCGATTGCAACGAGTGTGAAATTTGCGACCCGGGCGAAGCGAGGGCTGCAATCACACAAGTGTTTGTTTCACAATGTACTATTGTATGTCATGCGACGTCCATGAATTTCGGTCATAGGAAGACCGACTATTGTTCTCCGAGTGATGGAAGTTGGAAGTGGAGTTTTTTGTTTTACACGTCTGGAAGATTGACCAGACGACAAAAAAAAATATTGTTAGCGGAATTTAATTTCTAGCGAGATGAAAAGATTAGATACGTTGGGGACGAAGCTCTGCGATTTACAAAATTCAGCGTTATTCCCGCGAAGTTTTGCGGCCATCTTTTTTTTTCGATCTATTGACAATTTTTTATTTGTAAAACTCCGAATACATGCACCTTTCGATAAAAACAATAATTTTACTGCTTACGATTGTTTTTTAAGAAGAAAAAAAAATCAAATTTTTTCTTAGATTTTGAATCGTCAGGTTACAGACATAAATGACTTATAAATTATAAAGCTGAAGCGGTGACCTTGCGTGGATTCAAAATACCGATTCTTTGAACTTCTGATTATAACGAGAATATAAATAGTTGGATAGCTCGTGTTTAATAGAATATATTGTTGGAAGCCTCCGAACCGTGTTAATCGAATAGAGAGTTTGACCCGAGAGTATATTACCGCGGTCACTAATCGTTCAATCGGCCGAGCCGTCGCGGCATAAAGCGGAAATCCAACATTGGCGAACCCAACATTGTTGAGCAATTCTAACCGGAATCGTTATCGTAACAATTTTTTTTTTTTTTTTTTTTTTTTTTTTCTGGGACGCTCTATACGATCGGTCCGCTCGGATTCGTTTCTTAAAACTCGACGATTTAGAGCGGAATATGCGAACCGCGAATGAGCATACTGCACCACTTTCACTTTGCGTGGCTCTCGAGAGCGTTATAATTTAGTAAATGAGAGAACTAATCTTGTATTCGCGACACCTGTGGAGCGAAACGTCACGCACGTGCGCCGATCACTTAATTGATAAATTTCAATTTTAATATTATTTTTCTAACTTTTAAAACTATTTAACGAAGAAAAACTCGAAAAAAAAGTACATTCGAAAAATTATAAAAAATATTAATAAAAAATGAGCAAAAAATGTTTTCATTAACATCGTCGGGACGGTGTTCGATGGCATGGAAATTGTCGTATTATCGAACCTTCGCGATATTTAATTTTTCGCGAGGTACGCTGTCACTATACCCACAATGCGGAGTCGATAAATATTTGCGGAACAGAAAACTCACCTTTGCGACGAGTGTCTCGACAGGAAAGGCCCGAACTCCGTTCATTTCCGGTATATCGATTTGATCCTTTACGATTAAAAAAAAAAAAAATTCGTCGACGTGTGCGTCACGCTCGGTGTATCGCGTTTTGCGTGACGATCGAGGAAGGTCACGCCAGTCGGTCACGCGGCATACCACTCTCGTGCATACAAACTTCGATTCTCTCCCAAAATTCGCACAATTTCTCACGGCGCACGTGTCAAAATCGTGTTGAACGCTTCGCCGTTGTCAATCAACGATCTAACAGATATCGCACAAAGTTCAACACTGAAAACCGCGGCAATTAATATCAATACCCGCACTGCGTTATCCAAATTTCGAGCGCACCTTCCGTGCAGGAAGTGACGCGCTTTACAATATTCCTTTGATAACGCGAATGCCGATACGTGCTGATTATTCTTTCGTTCGGCGAATAATGGCGCTTTTCTTTAGCCATTCGATAACGAATGTTGCAAGGTGAATGCCCCACTCTATGCTACGTTAAACCTGCGTATTCGTAATCGCATTTATCGTTAAAGAAAAATCGTTAAATCATCGAATATATTCGATATATTTTTATAACCTCTGTTAAAAAAATGAAAAAACTTTTATCGAACAGTGAATCGAAGAGAAGATTAAATTTTGTTTTTATCGTGCATTTTTTATCGCTTGTATAAATAAAGTCGCGTTAAAAAAATATTTGGTTCATAACCTGCAAAAATAATTAGCAAAAAACATTTGGATCTGATGAGAAATTAGTACGATTACTGAATCCCCGAGGGACAAGCGATTGGGACAATCACCTCACTATTACGTCGACGAGACACTTGCTGTAGCAGTTAATCGCTACAATCGAAGAATTGCATACACATCTTAGCAGGTAAAACTCACTGTTCCGGTGTTGACAGATTTTTCGTGAAAATACGACACGAGCGGCACCGTACGCGTTACATCGCCACAATGTTAACCGTGAATAAACGTAATGTACACAAAATATCCGACGGAACTCGAGATATCGCGGTTCTATCGAGTGCCGTAGAGACACGGAGGATATCAAGCGGAGCACAGCGGCGATTCTTGAATCGACGTTACTACGTACGAAACGGGAACCCGTTGCTCGCGGCACCAGACAAACAGCGAGACAGGATTCGAAACTCGTAGAGTCGCGCGTACTCGCGCTTGCGCCTAAAGTTTTTCGTCACTCGAGAACACGTGGTATTCCATCGCCGTCACTCGCGAACGCACTACTCACGCCGATTGTCAACGCGAGTTTCGTCAAGTTTACCGGCGCGCAGTTTTCAGACATCCGATGCTACCCGAACGTTCAATGATTTTCATTTCAATAAACACACTGGTTTCGCGTTAAGGCGCTTTTTTCGTTTTTCCACAAGATTTCACAAGCGCGATCTTTAATTAAAATTCAATACGAATATTTGACTTATTATCACTTAACTTGATATTATACGAAGAACAAAGCAATCGTTTGGCTTGTGCTCTTTCGCGTCGTTACCTGTCTCACGCTCGTTACGCACACTCTGACTTCGCGATCTCGATAGATATTGATTTTTTTATTAAGGCGCTGTTTTTATCTGAGAAAAAATGACGATTTATATATTTATGTAATTTTGAAAAGTGGACTCGATAACATTTTGTAATGTATACTCGGTGAGATTGATTTCCATTCTTTTTTCTTGAATGCACGTATCGATCGTTTTTTTTTTTTTTTTTTTTTTTTTTTTTTCATGTATTGCTCCGCGCTTGGAAAATTATGGGTTAACCCTTTCAAAAATATTATTCTATACACAGTAAAATGGCGCATGACTTCCGAAGTAATCGTTAATTATGAAAAGAATCCGAAAAAAAAAAATCGAAATAAATCTATTGACCCACTTCCGTGACTTAAAAACATTCTACTAGTTTTTTGTGCTATTTTAAGGTTAAATTCATTTAACAACAATAGACTCACAGTAGTGCCTCAAAGGGTCACGATGTCGAAGTTAAAATCTGCCAATTAACGACAAATAAAATTATTCTTGAGTAAATTTTTCAACGCAATAAAGAGGTTTTCTATGAAAAAATCCCTTATCGGTAGCCTGTCAAGTGCTGCGTACATAATCGACAATCGGAACATCCACGTCGTAGCAAAGCCTTTCAAGCAAAGTACATTCTTGCAACAAGCAATTAACGAATGTCTACCGAACGCGAAGGCAACGTGGGAGAAAATGCAATATTTGCAATATCATGTATTTAGAAACTTTGAATCTTATCGCGAATAAATGATGAAAAAAAAAAAAAAAAAAACGAAATTGCTTAGACTTGGAAAAAAAAAGCTTGCAATCGTCGTGGACAGATGCACTATAATATCGCGCGTCTGTCGTTATCAACAGCAACAGAGTCAACTGAAGTGCAGTAGAGAAACAGACAGAGAAAGAGAGTTTACAGTGAAAAAAAAAAAGAAAAAAAAAAAAAAAAAAAGCGAGGCAGTGAGAGAAAGAGTGAGAGTATGAGTGAGCAAGCACGTGGCGCATATCCAGTTCCGAGAGAGGTATGTCGGAGTTATACCCCTGGAACGTAGCAGCGGCCGGCGTTCGGGCGCTCCGCGTCGCGACTGCCGTCGCGGCTAAAAAGCTATGCGATGACCTCATCACCGGCTTGCTATATGTTCTCTCCTGCCCATGTCACTACTACTAGCCATACTGAAAACGTCGTGGGTTCCCCCTTCCCCCGTCCCTTGTGGATATCACGGTCGCGTATAGAGCCGTACGGTCTTCGCACCTACGGCACCTATAGGCCTATCGGACGCCTCCGGCAAAAGGTCTCTTGAACACTCTTTCTAACGTTCGCTCGATTACTCGGAGGCGGAAGACGTCACCGCAATGTCGAAAGTTCACAAATCCTTGGCGAAACTGTACGCGGGACACAATAACGCGTAAATAGCGCGAACTATCGCAATGTAACAAATGACAAAATATCTATTGCTCGACTGAAACAGCGGTGTAATATCCTTTATGGATTTTGCACGTAAGATTTTACGAACGCACGTTTTGCGGTACGTGTGTTTTAGGATGCGATACATACAGACGACGAGGTGTAATATACCAAATCTGCGACCGATTAACTATCGTTACATTTTTCGTATATATACATCGGATTTTTTTCCGAAATTGGTACACATGACCTCAATGTCAGCACGAGAAAAATTTGATTAACGGACATCAGACTTAAAAACTTAATCACACCCTTCCCGAAATTAGCTTCGGATATTTTTTTTTTTCGGAACAATTATGTAATTAAAAATGATTACATAATGTTTAAAAATAAAATGATTTGGCGATATTACCGACTACTTTCTCTTTATAAAAGAAAAAAAAACTATCGAGACTTTCTGGCACTTTGCACAAGTGGCATATTCTACTTGACGTGGAATATTACATTACGGTAACATTGTTTACGGGGTCGAGGAAGGGAAAAGGGATACGCACGAGAAAATAGCCACGTGGAAACAAAAATAATTAGAAACCCATTTAATGTACAATTTTGAAAAAAAAAAGTAAAATTGAAAAAAAAAACTGCAATTTTCCCTTTTTTTCAAATGTTCCCGCAAATAAGCTCCCAATTTTTCGCTAATTTAACGTAAATTTTTTTTTGTGTTTTCTCAGCAATTTTTCCGTTTTTCTGCGCTTGCGCCATATGTCCATTTTAACTCGGTATTTTCTACGTGTATCATGTAAAATAATTTTCTAGTAAATAAGAAGAATAAGGAAATAAATAATTTATGAGCAATAATTAATTTTTGTTCACTTTATGAAAAGACGCGTACTTATTTTACACTGACGCGGCGAGTGAGACATGTAGCTATAGTAATGGCTATAATGAATTCTTCGTTAATAGGCAAGTTGTCGATCCTACGTACGATTGTTGTTACAACGTTGCGCATGTATCTAATATAAGTTATGAGGATAATAAGCAATCTTTACAGACTCTCAAGATGTACCTTTTTGCTTATCGCCAGGTGTCACTAATTTATTTTCCTCCATTGTATACACGATATCCTATATGGGTAGACGAAGCTTGGGGAGTCAGAATCACCCTAACAAAATCGATCGATGTCTACCTTATAGTGACCGACTCTAACACCGGCTCGCTTTAACCTTTCGCTCGAGAGACCCGATATGTCTCGTGGGCGGTTGACTCGTGCCTCAGAATATTATTACGGAAGCAACGGAGAAAGGAAAGAAATGTCAAGCAACTCTCTTGGATGTCGTACGCGCGTCGGCGTTTGAACGCCCGTGAAGAGAGCGACCGACATCCGGTTCTTTCGTTATTCGACGATCCATCGTTAGGTTGGAAAACGAATAGACGCATCTTTTGTTTTAATCGAGGGAGAGATTCTTGCTGTGCTGTCGATTTTGCAAGAAACTCTGTATTTCATAAATACGAAAGTCAGTACGTCGACAGAAAATCGTTACGTATGTACTTATAAATCTATGAATGCAGGTAACCGCCTGCATATTGACTGTCGAAGAACGAACGAATAAATTACGATGACGATTACGATCACAAGTTTTTAAGAAAACTTCAGAAAATACAACTGTGCTTAACTATAGACTGAGGATAGCATTAAAAACTTAATATATACTATATTATGTTATTGTTTATCATATTTATATACTGAATTTAATAAAATCATAAAAGCTTCAAGTATGATGCCCTTCACCCCTGACGTTTCATAGTTGTTAGCAAGTTAATATAAAACTACTTACGCTATGAGTTCAAACGACACAGAATTCCCGTACTGGTAAATCCAGTGGAATCCGATTTCTTTTGACACCTCTCCGTTTCAGGAATAGCGAAAAAAGAGCATCACAGTTTGTATTGCCGACTGTGGTACTTATGACGTCCCACTTGAAATTTTATAGCGAATCGTTTTTTCTCGGCCGACCGTACACCCCTTGGCGTTTGAAGCGCGAACAACATCGAAAAAATTGATGGTGACAACAACGTCGTCTTTTATCATCCGAAGTTGCTAGTGCTTCCCCCCGTATCTTTGGGTCACTCAACCAATGCGCGTTTGTATATCAATTAACAAATAAGCGTCGTTCCGTTAGCCTCTTCAGTACCAAACCCCTACCGAGTAGGGTCGCTACGCCAGTATGGGGCGCATATGAACGATACTGTACAGAAAAAATGCACTCCAACCGACGAAAATTCGTGAAATTTTGACGACTAGCCACTGACAGTAATATCAAAGTGTTGATTTATAAATCATGTCGAAGTGACGAAAAATTTAGATTCGCCAGTGCTAATGACTGTAGAATAACTTCGGTTTGTTATTCAACCGTTGCAATGGTTTCTCTGATGCGAATCACCTTCTTTGCTGTTTTTTGCGGTGAGTGAACTTTCAATCGATTTCCATTATTATCGATTAATACGATTATTTATTCTTGTGCTCAACGAAATCGATGACTTTCCAGAAATAATTTTTTCCATCGCGTAACATCAACATATTTACGATCAATAATGTGCCTCTGCCAAGTGCTAATCAAATAAATCTCATCATTAAATTCAATTTGTCGTCAGTCTAAAGCTGTGTAAAACATTTCGTAATGTCGAAATGTATAGCGCCCCTTTGTACACGACAATCGCACACTTTTCATTTCGAATTGATGCAAAAGTTGTCAATTTTCCGAAATAACCTCAAAAAAATTATTTTCATTTTTTTTAGGTTATAAAAGATGTATATATTTTTTACATTATTTACAAATTCATCTTTCAGGAATTGTTGCCACCACTTCCGCTTCCCGAGTATTGGAATTGAGTGACAGGTGAAAAAAATTTACGATATTTTGTTTTTGCAATTTTGTACTATTTATCGAGACATTAATATTTTTTTACAGATTCTTAGAAATTCATAAGGAAGGGCAATGGCTGGTTATGGTACGTATATTACTTGTTCCATTGGGGCGTACGATACTCCGGCAAACTGAAATTTAGGAAAACGAATGTTGATTTTTTGTTCAAGATGTACGCTCCGTGGTGTGCCCACTGCAAGAGACTCGACCCTATTTGGGCGCATGTTGCTCAACACCTGTATGCAACGTCAATTCGCGTGGGTCGCGTTGACTGTACGAGATTCACAAGCGTAGCTCACAATTTTAAAATACGGGGCTTTCCTACAATTTTATTGTAAGCAAAAATCACGTATCACACTTTTCCATTTTTTTTTTCGTTTACTAATGCTGTTAAGGTAGTTATGTCACTTCGCGTAAGTTTGAGAAAAATTATGGAAAATTGCAAATACTTCTCGATGGTAAAAAAATCTAAAAAAATACATGCTTATTAAAGGTACCGAAAGGATTCATTTTGCATAATAATAATACAAAAATTAACAAATTGATGAAAAAATTAATTGATGAATAAATTTTCCGGAAACCCAACTTTTTTTTTAATGAAAATGATTTGTTCATTTTTCTGAAGACGTATGAATTGTTTCAGATTTTTCAATTTGATGTTAATTTTTTTTTTTTTTTATACGGAAATAATATGTGAAAAAACTCAAAATTCAAAGTAAATTGACAAATTTGAAAAAAATCATACGTATTCAGAAAAATAAACGAATAATTTTCATTAAAAAAAATGTTGGGTTCCCGGGAAATTTGTTGGTCAATTTGTTAATAACATTTTGGAATTATTATTATGCAAAATTAATCTTTTCCGTACCTTTAATATGCATGAATTTTTCCAGATTTTTATACCATCGAGAAGTATTTGAAATTTTCTCTCATTTTTTACGAACTTATGCGAAATGAACGCGAAGCGACGTAACGTACTTTAAGTAAAAACTAACATATCGCACTTTCATTTCATTTTAATTTTTTAGTATGGTAATGCCATTTGCATGACCCAAAACTAAAACGCCTTAATAAGTTTATTTCGATTACCACGCATACAATAATAGGAATCGAAAATTTGCAGTTTAAAAGGTGAACAACAATTCACGTACAACGGGGATCGTACCAAAGAAGAAATAGTCAAATTCGCGTTAAGATTGAACGGTCCGCCAGTCCAAGAAATCACGAAAACGCAGAGCTTCGACACGATAAAGAGGGATCGCGATTTGTACTTTTTGTACGTCGGCGAACGATCCGGGGCGCTATGGGTAATGATAAAAGTCCGACGATTCTCTGTTTCTTTTTTTGTACGATTTTCATCTTTCGTTTTCTATTGCAGGATCTTTATCATCGAACGGCGGATATGTTTCAACCACATGCGTTCTTTTACCAGTCACATCCGAACGTAGTGGACAATCACGCGCCGGTAGAGAAAACACCATCGATTTTTGTATACAAAGAGAGTTCTCATTACACTTTTACCGGTAAGACGATCGCCGATATGCAGTGTACTTTTTTCTCCGCCGAATATCGCTAGAAGATGATATCTAAATTTTTTAATTTGTCGGTCGACGTCGACGAGAATTTCAATAATTCGCTTTTCACTTTTTAGACAATAACCACACCGACATTGATAAACTAAACAAAACAATATACAAGTGGATAAACGCAGAACGGTTTCCAACGTTTCCAAAAGTAACGAGAGGAAACATAAATCAACTATTTTTAACGAACAAAAATCTTGTCTTGGCGGTGGTGGAAGAAAACGCAGTCGAGGACATTTCGCCAGATATGCTTGAGTTCCGCGATATGGTGGAATCCGTAATCAAGCGAAAGCGCGAAAAGTACCACGAGTAAGTTTTTCTATGAATCGCTGTGCTTTTAAATATCAAGATCAAGAGACGCGGTAGCGTCTCGACGCCAAGTAGTTTAAAGTTAAAAGTCCGCGCGGTGAAACCGCGCGCGTCGAGCGCTACCGTGTCCTTATACGCCAATATTGAGCCCCCTAAACTTTGACATTTTTTTTCTCGGAAACGAGACATCGGATCTAAATTCTAAAGACACTTTAATCATATAAATCGAATACAAGCTTTAAAATGCGCCTGGAATCAGACCGATCGGTGCCCGAAATCATGAGATATCGCGATCTCGCCCGAAAAATCCTCACTTTCATTATAAAAAAAATTCTTCAGAGATTTTTTCGACTGTCAGCTGTTTGTCCGATGTCCCATCACCTGCGTGTTGTGTTCGTGCGTCCATGCGTGTGCCGTGCATACACTTGGCTCAGATGATTTTTGACTATTTTACGAGTTTTTCTATTTTCACAAAACTATTTAAACTACTTGGCGACATTTTTTACATTTTTTGCAAAAAAATGTTTTTTATTTTTTTTATTAATTACTTTAAACTCCTGTATTTGGACTATCGAAACTCTTTTAATCATCACTCACCGTTGATATAAACCGGAAATTCGATGAATTCTTGTTGAACTTATATTTCCGTTTCTACGTTTTTTTTTTCAGACACTTTCAGTTCGGTTGGATAGCTAATGGCGAATTAATCAATAGTATAGCTATGACGGTTATGCCATTGCCGAGCCTAATTGTTATTAATACAAGTACAAGTCATCATCACATTCCGGACGATGAGCCGAGAAAATTGTCTCCACACGTGATAGAGATGTTTCTCGATCACATTCGCGACGAAACCGCTCCGGTATGACAAATTCGACAAATCTCGAATCTTTTCATTCGTTTTTCGCGTCACAATACTTATCGTTGTTATCATGCGAAAAAGATGTTTAAGGTTTCGTTATTCTTCTTCTACTCCTTTTTTGGCTATCGAAGGTTTCCTCATTCTTTCAGAAATACGGAGGCAATGGTTGGCTTGTACAGGTATACAGATCGTGGTTCGAGATGCGTATGACCCTCGCGTCCATGTGGAAAGGAAATCCAATTTTAACAATGGTGTTATTCGGTTTGCCGGCGCTGTTTTTATCGTTGATCTTCTACGGAATTTGCTGCCCCGATATCTTGGACGATGGTAAAGTTTTTTTTCGTTTTTTTCCAAAAAGGAAAAACATTGTACCGACATTATTTTTCTCATGCATTGACCTGATTTTGACTTTTTTTGTATTACAGAAGACGAGGGTCACATGAAAGAAGACTAAAGTAAAAAAAAAACTCTTCCCAGAAAAAAAATTTTAACCAAAAAATCATTGCATTTTTTAAAAACATATTTACAACAACTATTAACTTCCTTGCGGGTTTAGCTAAGTTATTTCAGAATCTCGACGATTAAACGCAATGTCG
This sequence comes from Buathra laborator, assembly GCA_934046635.1. Lineage (NCBI taxonomy): Eukaryota > Metazoa > Arthropoda > Insecta > Hymenoptera > Ichneumonidae > Buathra > Buathra laborator. The sequence goes on from OW203901.1 coordinate 3,591,053, forward strand.
ATAATGTGAGGAACGAAATATTGGAAATAATTTGAGGTAATGACAAATTTGATATTACCAAAGATATAGACATTGTTTATCACGAAAAATATACTGCTGTGTAAGCAGATATCAATAGTTGTTTGGTGGTGGCGAACCGTAAAAATTAATAATTAAACCAAAACTCGGCAAAGCTTTCTTTCAAATTCGACGTGATCGATAGGACATTTTCATGCATACGATTTAATTTGGAGAACCCACAGGGACGTTAAGTGATTTACAGATGAGATTAAGTATATAATTTTAAACCCAATAATTTTAATTTACCGTTGGAGTCCGAATCTCTGCGAGACAATACGGGATAATCATTTTTTTCAAATACTTCAACTCCACGATGTTCGTGGATGAAGATAACCGCGATCTCGAGAATGGAGAATTGAGTAACTTAACAACAAAAGTTATTATATAAGCTTATGTATTCCATGGCGTGTGATAATACAATTTAATTATTTAGTAGCATTGCGTGGTAATGCGCGAGTTCCTTACAGTAAGATTATCGACTAGTTGTAAGTTGTACATGAAATTACTTTGCTGTTTAGTAAAAAAAAATGGATGTATCAAACATTTTTCCGCAAGCTGCTCGAAGGTGCCATAACGGGGAACACGAATTCTTCGATTTTAACGCCATGTCATGTTGTTAGTAATCTTTTCTTGTAATTCGTATTTTTTTACAGATCATAGGTTAAACAGAATCCCTTGAAATAAAATTGACGAATTTCTTAATTCGGGAATATTGCGTCTTTTAGATAGAAGAAGAAACAATGGAAATTATTCACTTATAAAAATGCCTGTTAAACGAATGCCTCATTTTGTATTCTTAATTTGATACGTAATTAAGGTAGTTATGTCGCTTCGCGTTCATTTCGCATAAGTTCGAGAAAAATGAGAGAAATTTGCAAATCAATGAATCAATTGCATTGATTCTTGATGATATAATTATATATTGATTGATATAAAAATCTGAAAAAATGCATGCATATTAAAGGCACTGAAAAGATTAATTTTGCATTATGCAATAAGTCCTATTAACAAATTGATGCAAAAATTAATTGGTCAACAAATTTCCCGAGACCCCAACTTTTTTCTTTTATGCAAATGATTCGTTCATTTTTGTGAATACGTATGAATTTTTTCAGATTTTTCATTTTACTTTGAATTTTCTGTTTTATCACACATTTTTTTCCACATAAAAAAATATCTCTCAGTACCTTTAATATGCATGAATTTTTTCAGATTTTTATACCATCGAGAAGTATTTGCAATTTTTCTCGAAGTTATGCGAAATGAACGCGAAGCGACAAAACTACCCTAACATCGGACTATTTTTCAATCTCATAGCGCAAAGTTTTTTTTCGATTATGCATGCAAAACTATGAAATGATATCGATAAAACCGTTTCTCGAGGAGGATCGTGTTTTATTTCGTATTAAAAGCATATTTGTTTGACATTTTTCAACGGTTTCACTGTCTCGTCTTGGTGATCCGTTTTATCGATCTATTTTTAAGGTGATACTCAAATTTTTATACACGTATGTGTTTTGATAATTTATGTCGAAAAGATCGATTTTTTGTTGTTGTTCTTATGCATGAAAACGATTCAAGAATACGGAGAGAAAAAGATCCATCATATGCCGTGAGATTGATTTCACGTGAATTTTTTCGCGAGTTACAAAATTGCTATTATCAATTTCTTTTGTAATCGCTATAAGTCGTCATCGGAATCCAGTGCGGCTCTGCGTCGGTCAAACTAAAATAATAGTGAATAATTTAATGATCGCATTGATGATTTACATTAATGTTAAATAATTTTTGTTTTTTTAGCATTTTAACGAAAAAATAATTTTGCTCACTTTTACTGTTGTTGTTTTTCTAGTCTGCTGATTTACACTCTCAAGCAAACTGATAAGTTCTTGCTCTCCGAGTCTTCCGGGTAGTTGTCCCCGTTGCGCCATACTGACCAGCATTTCTTCCACCATTTTGGCTTTTCCAGGTTTTCCCAGCGACAGAGTATTCACTGACATTGAAATTTTTTTTCTTACATTTTAATTTATATCATTGCGTAATTCAGCGTCAGTGCGTCCAAAAGATTTTTCAAAATGTAAATGGGATTAAAGCATTTAATAATTGAATTATGCTTTTGCATACATCGGGCTCTGGCTGATTGATCCAATACTTGGGTAAGAATTGAATGGCGCATTTCCTCCATTTGTTGTTGTTTCTCCTGAGCTGCTTGCTGATTTGCCGCATCTCCTCCCTGTCGTAATAATCGCGATAATGTATGATTGGCAAAGTTTATAACTCATTGTCAATCGTATGCATTGCAGAGGAAAATGATATTGTTCTTTGGGGTTCATAAACTACGTTTACGCGCGGGAAACACTTTTTCAGTATCCTACATATTGTTATGGACTTCGAAAAATTATTCATTTTCGTAATACAAATTTTACTGTACTAGCAGATTTTTTTTGCGTGTACAACAACACTTTTGCTGCTCTAAAGAATCATTTTTCTCAATGTAGTTACAGGTACAGAAATACGAATGGCGGGGGGGATGACATACTCAACGAAATTTCCAATTATGATACAAATTCCAATTTCGATGTTTTAATTATTTAAAGGATCTCTTGTAAAGAGCTTCAAAATCTCGACAAAAAATGTATTTCGCTTTGCCCGGTACGATCGATTTTTACAGCCATCGGTGAATATGATTTTCTGATTTTAATGCGGAAGACGATAGAATGCACATAACCTAAATTGACATATGATTTTGTAAGATTCCAGTAAGTGCGAACGTTATAATGAACAAGTGATGCTGTCACGATGATACGCAATGAATTTATTATCGAGAAAAATGTCATAGTCCTCTTTGTAAATCCTGACTGACCGCTTTGCGCAGTGTATTTGCTGCTTTTAGCAACAGTGCGTCGGTCTAATTTATTAAACGCGTGCGATGGGTCTTTTTGATTTCTTACCTTGTATTGTGACTGCAGTTGAGCCAAACGTTGTTGGCGAATTGCCTCCAGATCGGGGTCTGACATTTTTATTTATTATTTTATGTATACTGAGTTTTGCGATGAACTGCTATAACCTATGTCGTTAGTTGCGACAGTTTTCACGACCGGTCTCGTAATATATACAAAGTATTGTCGGCGAACCGGGTTCGCAACGAACTGGCGAATAACTGTACCCGACTCAACGAGTGATGGACGGAGACAGCCAAAGTTCTTTTTATGGATAGAAGAACTCCCAACGCCTTGGATGCTTTACTTTCGTTTGCCGTCTTGCTGCCGCATCTACAATAGCGATTTTTGTGAGTTGCTTCTTCGTGAATGGTTGAGTCCAGTGGAACAATATCATTTCATTGGAACTCTCCGTTATACTATACAAATATCAAGAGACGCGGTAGCGTTTCAATGGCAACTACTTAAAAAAAAGATTTTTTCATTATATACGTTGATCAACGCTCAACACCCGGATTATTAAGATTTAATAATACTGATATTGTCAATACTGTATTCTGCCAAAGTATTTAAACATATCGCCATGCTTTTTTTGTAACTATAGCGTGAAGAAACTAAAATGAATTTCACGCATTATGGATATTTTATCGTGATTATTACCCAAATCTTTTCTCCTTTTATAGAAAAACTTTATATTGTTAAGAAAAAAAAGACTACCCAAGCAATACGTTTAGCACGTAACTTCTTCTTGCTCCCAATGGGTTTTGGCTTACGCCATGTACCAAGAAACACGTAAGGGACAATGGGCAGGTAGAGGGGCGGTCAACTACTTCAACTTACGCGGTCGCGTACTGTAGTAAGCTATATATTCAACTGTCTTCTACGATTATCATTGAAGTATACAGTGGGAGTAAATCTTCTGACATTCACGACGGGGAGGGGGTCGAGAATTAGTATAGTTTCGTATTGCTACTCGCGTGCGTCAGTGCTGGTCAGTGCTCCGTGGCAAGTACGACGATGAGGATTATCAGTGTATCACGTTTATAGCACTTGTAAAAAAAAAAAAAAATGTCTCACAACGTAAATTATTTATTAATTCTTGTGATATTAATAAACACGTGTTTCGCATCGCATCGAACGGTACGGCTCTCTTGTTTAAATAATTATTTTCCAATTTCAAACGTCCTTGCGGAGAGAAATGATGCAGTCACATGCGTCACGAACACACTGTGATGGCTTTGTTCATTTCGATGAAAAACTAAAAAAAACATCATGTGATTGATTATCACTATCCGTACATTTATCGCGTTTTTGTAATGTGTCACAAAGGTACGCCTATGTAATCGGATCTGTTGTTTAGTCGCTGTAATACCACACGTCAGCAGCTGTGAAATTTTTTTCTAAATGCTCACATTTTGTCACGCAACTCTTGTTCCATTGTTGTCATCTGAAAACTATCGATTGTGCGACTTGCATTTTATAAAAAAAATACATATTTTTGTGAAAATTATTCGCGATGTTTTTTTTTTCCATAAACTTTATCCTATCTCCGTTTCCATGGCAACCAAATATTGCCTTCCCAAGGATTTTCCATGTTTGTCAAACAGGGAAACGCTTTGTTAAAGAAATTTAGATTAATCGGTCACAGGGCTAAAGTCCAATTGATGATTTAACATGGGAGATATATATCTATTATTTACGCAGCGGCAAAGTAACTTTTGTACGCATAGTAAATATAATGTTCTATTTTTTTCATTTATTTTTACAGCTACAATCTTTCTTGAATCCCGGATGCGACGAAATCTGCAAAGTTGTAAATGTGACGACGGTGTATTTGCGAGCCGATGGGCCGAGGGATACGTTGCATTATCTGTGGGATTTTGTCGGCAATCCTTCTGTACTTCTCGCAGTAACTTCACCAACCGCTCAACTAAGAATCAATTGGGATGACTATCTCAACAATATTCCTCAGTCGGTAAATTTCACCGAAGCACCAAAATACACTTTCGGCGTTGTCATACAAAAGGTTTGTTTAAACTTTTTTATTTGTCTTATTTTGAGTCAATTGCAATAAATTTTTCCACGTTTTACGAATTCATGTTTCAGTTTTTACTTTTCTCAATAAATGTGTATTTTTATTGCTAACATTGATAATATCTTATTGACGAATTACTCCACTTCCAAAAATATTCAATTTTCAATTCGGAACAAAGTGCATAAATAATTAATTTTTTTTTTTTTTTGTAATAAATATAAAAAAGACTTTATTATTAAACACATTAGAATTCCAATTCAATTAAAGTTACTATTGATTTCATTTGAGTTTCTAGTGATAACGATACATAATGATAACAACTCTTTGCTTCTCTGCAGATTTACGAATTCAACGACATAAACGATACGGGATTATTGGATACGATACGTACGGCGAATATAAACGTCTTGAACACCAGTCTCTTCAATTGGCTTCGCAAGAACATTGTGAACGATACGAAATTCGTCGAGTTGCAGATGGACAGCGATGGTTACAGCGATCCAGTATCGAATATAACGAGATTAGGAAATGTACAAATAATGGTAATTAATCCGATTATTCGCTAACTCGCCGATGGACATCACGAGTTTAACGTATTTTCAATCTTTCAGCTAAATGGATTTAGTAGTCTCGACCACTCGGATGTGATGCCGCACATGCTACATTCCGAAAACTCTACACAGATCGATATCATTTTCAACAAATTCGAAACAAACTCGACATTCTCGAGCAGTAGATTCGGCATGGAATTACTTTTGGTCAGCGAGGAAAATCCTTACAGATCGATGTCCATTGACGCTACGAAAAGTTTGGATGACGAACATACACCGGGAATATTCGAGGTAATAAACCACTGACGTTCGACTACAAGAGTTATTTTGATTAATTTAATTAAAGTGGCCGAACTGCGAATTGTAGCTTTTAATTTATTTCTTCAGGTCGTCGAGTTGCGAACGCCTTACGTAAAGATTCAGGACGGGACGGAGAATACAGCATTTATGCAATGGAGACCCGTTTCATACACGAATTCGTCTCGCAGTGTAAGCGATACGACGGAAACCGTATATTATCCATTGGTGAACGTTACCAGTCAGTCGGATGTGGCGAAAAATTCTCTGCTATACGCCTACTACGGTCAACGAATGGATGGATTACTCGTGGAAAAGCTCAACATTACTATGGGAGTGAAGGGTGACGGGTTTTACAAGAAGAGTAATTACGCGACATGGTAAAGCAACGCGATTTTTTTACCTGTTTCCGAAACAACAACGATGTTTGTAATTTAGATAAAAATTATGCGTTTTGTTTTTCTCTTCAGGACGTTTATCGTCGGTTACGGAGTTCCACCGGCCGAACGATTCTCTTATTTGGTAATCATGATAATTTCGATTGGCGTCGGCTTACCGATGTTAATGATGCTCGCCGCCGGTATCTACATGTGCGCTCGCAGGATACCACGAAAAAATCGAAATTTATTCGTCAATTCATAGAATAAGAAGAATCTCTGCTGCACACACTGTTGTTGTATGTTAACGAACTTTTTACTCTACATTATTTTTTACGAAAATGAGGCTGATAAATATTTTCATATTTTACGTAAGCATTTGTAAACACGCATAGGTTTTTTAAGAGAAACGAAGAGATCACGAGGTAACGATTATGTATATTCTGTAAGGGGACGAGTAGTAATAAAATAAGCCATGACGAAATAAAGTCGAATTACTTTCACGGAACTCATCAAAATATCGTTTGTACTCGGTAAAATATTGGGTTGAAAAAAAAATAGTACTTTGTGATACAAGTGCCACAAAGTGGGCATTCGGTTGAGGCTCTGAAGTTGGCTGCTCGAGCTGGAAACGAATACCACAGAAGCGCGATCCGAAGGCGAGTGCTGTCTGTGGTATGAGTTGACGGTTTCGGAAAATCCGCTCCTCCCGTTTGGCATACCATACTTTTTTTCCGACCTTTCTAAAAATCGACTATATTTTTAACCCTGCAACGGCCTGATGGCACAAATGAGCTATAAGAGGTACCGCGGCCGCGACTCAGGAGCGGTCGATTGATGCGTATTTTTTATTTATTTATTAATAAGTAATTAAAAAAATAAAAACTATTTATTTATATAAGAACGACAATCTTCAACATCAATTGTTTTATTGACACGTCCAATCTCTTACCGTTCGTTTTTCCGACTAACTCTTCTTTCGTAATAAACAAAAGTCTTTTGTTTATCAACAGTTTCGGTACTCGGGACAACATGATTATAGTAACGATCATACTCTCAGCCATACTCTTACATTTATTTTATTTTATTCAAGTCTACTTTTACTTTTACTCCCGCTCAGCTACTCACTGACACTCCCGCACTGCGCTCACGGGTCTTGCTACCTGCCAGTGCGTTCATTCATCGTTCGCCCAGGCCTGTCTCGATGCCTTGAGGACGTCGTTCAACCATGCTCTCGATGAAGCTTTCATAGGCAATCTGAACAGTACAATCTCCGTCGCCGGGATCGTACGTTCGAAGTCGGGCGAGGCAGCAAGCGGATCGGCCCCACCGCTCGTCGCGTATCTCTTGGCGCCGCGCCGTGGATAGTAGCGGCGGTGGCGGTGTACGTCCGTGGCAGCGAGGTCACCGAGGGGTTTATTGGCGGCAGAGGTGCCGATGGGAATTTCGGCGGCAATAGCGACACCGAACGGAAGCTCGTCGGGGTTGGGTCGGGGCGAGGGTAATGCCCTACTCGGGCCTGACCAACGACGACGGTTTCGGGACCTTCGGGTTTTCCGCTGGTGGCAAGAGTCCTTTGAGGAGAAGCCTCCAGCCACCAGTGCCCCGACCGGGATTAGACGCGGTATGTCCCAGGTAGAGCAGCCAGCCAACTGGTTGTCCGCGGAACCGAGCTCGGCGATCGAGGGAGTAGAGAGCAGGATTGCCCACCGCTTCCCTGAACATCCTCACCGATGCGACCACCGCAGGCGGGAGCACTCCTACCAGTATCGCAGCTCTCTGAGAGCCCTCCGGCTGGCCACAGTTATTGAATTGAATTTATTATGTAGCTTTTGTCGGGAAAGGGCCTGTACCTCGGTTATAACACCACACCAGAACTCCTTCCCGGCTACTGCTGCCTGATGACCGGTGACTATTGCAGATCTAGACCTACCCCAGCCGCAAACCACTGCCAGGAGAACACCATTTGATGGTCAATGGTAGGCGTTGGAAAAACCCTGCCCTCATCAATTAAGAGTCATTGGATAAGTTGGACCTACCTCCTAGGATCTAGGATGTTGGTGGCCTAGGGGCAGACGACCCACTTAGCCGTCCGCCGGCAATACGGCAAGATCGTAACCTCACCGAACTCCCGACGGACGTTTCCAGCGAGGACCACGAGGAGGTGGGACCGCCAGCCTACGCTCCGGTCCCGACCAGGTTGGCCTGGGATACTCACGATTCTCATTCCGTTCGCGTATTGCTGGCCGCATCGAAAAGCTGTGTGCTACAAGTACCCCACAGCCCCTGCACGATTGAACGTGGCCCGTCTGCTGCCCGCTTTAAGCGGGCATATCCTCTCGACGTCTCTTCATATGTTTATTTCTTCTTCGCCACACGTATTGCTCGTGATGGGTTGGGCCCGATCCGACACAAGTTTTTTGTGCACGACGGGATAGGGCACACATTTTTTTAGCAAAAAGTAGATGTGCACCAACCTATAGTGCACGCTGTTTTGTGCACAAACGTTATCCAACCCAGACGTTTTAGTGCACATAGATTTTGTGCACAAAATGTATAAGTCGGCGGCTGATTAGAGCACCACCTTTCTTGTGCACATGTTTTATATCGCACATGCCAATAAATAAAAAATTAAGTACACAACTATATAGAGCACAATATTATGGTGCACGGATCGTTAGTACACAACGACTACGCGGTAGTGTACAACACTATTATACACACCGTTTTATGCACAATTACTCATTTTAATATACCATCGTTCGATAGGGTATGCTGTCATTGTGCACGACGGTATTGTGCACAGATTATATAGGAGATCTCTATAATGATGAACAGATTTTGTCACTATCGCCGCCCCCGCGGTGGCGAGTATCGGCTCACCTAAATAGCGACCATCAGATATTGTGCACAACGCGATAGTGCACCGCGTTTTTGTGCACACGTGTATCGCCTGACCCAAGTAGCGACTGTCAGATGTTGTGCACAACGCGATAGTGCACAGTGTTTTTGTGCACATCGCGATAGTGCACACGAGTATCGCCTGACCTAACTAGCGACCATCAGATATTGTGCACAACGCGATAATGCACAGTGTTTTTGTGCACTTCGTTATAGTGCACACTAGTATCGCCTGACCCAACTAGTGACCATCAGATATTGTGCACAAAGCGATAATGCACAGCGTTTTCGTGCACGTCGCGATAGTGCACACGAGTATCGCCTGACCCAACTGGCGACCATCAGATATTATGCACAACGCGATAATGCACAGCGTTTTCGTGCACGTCGCGATAGTGCACACGAGTATCGCCTGACCCAACTAGTGACCATCAGATATCGTGCACAACGCGATAGTGCACAGCGTTTTTGTGCAAATCGTGACGAGATAGACGGACAGAGATTAGAGAGAGAGGCATCGTTCATTTGTTACCTGACTTTAGCGGCGAAACTTATCCGGCTACAATTATTTTGTGCGCGATGATATAGTACACATTCATTTTGGGCACGCAGTAATTTTGCACAAGTATGTTAGTGCACTTAATTTTCGTGAATAAATTACGCAGTTTACAGCAATATTTATTTGTGCACACGACGTGTTGTGCACATCGCTGTAGTGCTACGTCGCGAATCGTGTTTTTATGCAAGGAGCCAGGTCTCATGTCGGTCAATGAACTTAATCAATTTACGCGTTATCGAAGCGGCTTACGATTCGCGGGTGCCTCGTTTTGAGCCTAACCTCGCGGAAAATTGCTCGGGAAGAGGCTAGAGTATATTCGCGAAATAAACACTAAAGATTTTTTTAGACAGAACTCGAGGGTTACTTCGGACAAGTCGATGAGAAGTGAACAACGGGTTGGATTGTACTTCGGTATGTACCACAGTGGTTCCACGTTCAATATAAGTCAGACAGAAGGCTACGGGGATCTCAGGAGAGATGGCAACTATAGCCACTATAATTGACAAAAGGGTCACAATGATGGGAGTTGAGTACATCTTTAACTCACAACTTTATATGAAGGAAGGGTTACTGGGGTAAAGGAAACACATAAAATGAAGTAAAATCACCTTATCGAAAAATGACAATATACGGAGAACAGAAAACGGAGAAGGTGGTCGATGCGATTGGTCGATGGATCGTCGGTCGATGCTACCCTCGGTGTGTCGAGTAAATCGCCGAGCGGTCGAAGAATTTCTCGTAAAGAAATCGATGCAAACACCAGCAAAATGAATAACTTTTGGGCTTTATTATTATTTGCCGAAACTGAAGTGACAAAATAAAATTTGTTCTAAAGATACAACTTTCGCACAAAAAAAAATGAAAAGATTGAAATAAATTCTAAGTCTCGGTCAAAGAATAAAACTGGCCGCGGAGCAAACTGGTAAAGATTCGGTGTCGGTACAGATCGAAGAATGTTAATGAAGTCCGGAACTAGAATGAATGAACTAGCGAACTGAGGAACTGACGTCTGACATCTGGCCTCGTCCTCTGGAAAAGGGTCCCAGTTATATACCTTTGACTCGAGATGACACATACCGCGGTGGAAGGGGACAGCGTCGTGGCGAGACGTGAGTTCCCCTCTTCCCTTGTTCTCTCCATTGGCTGTCGATTTTTCAATCATGACTCTAATTAACCTATTTCTAATCAGATTTTGAGATTTGTTAATTAGCAAATTATTCTTTTTATCGGTTTCTGATCAATCTCGAATTTGAATCACTTTTCTAGTTGGAAATGTATGGAATTTAGCACCTGATCGATAAAAATTAATCAATTAACAAATTACAAAATTGATTCTATCGATGTTTTACGCCTAATCTTCATACTCATACGTGCATTCTCATTCGGATCTTTATAATAATAAGTTGAATATCGATTGGTATCGATTTGAGATCCTTTCTTATTGGTTTTTTAACGGCTTTTGATATAAAAGGATGAATTAATTAATTTGTTAAACCTTTCCATTTGCTAAATTAACAAACTTCGGGTTCAACTTTTACAATGGTATTAACATTCGGTTGTTGCAAAAGATAAAAAGATAGATATTATTATTGTTTTTCAATAATTATTAATTAATCATTCTCTTCCTCCTTCCCTACTCTGGCTAAAAAGTCGTCGATTTTTATTCCCTTTTTCCTATTGGCCAAGAAGAATTCGGCTGTCGATGAGTGGTGGGCCTTCCAGAGCTTGCTCGCGCTTGCTCGCTTGCTCGCTTGCATTGCGTGGGTGACTCGCCGTTCTCCAGGAGCTCTTTCCCTAGTCCCCCTTTATGTAGATTTACTCATGCTAACCGGATCATATACACGTCTCTTTTTCTCGAACGGTGAACTATATTCTTTGTTCTTCTTAACTCGCAACGGACCGGGGTGGGCCGGATGTTTATAAAAGTTGCGAACTGGTCGCTAATATTTTTCGTGACACCGTAGTCAGTTCTCTGAATTTTAACGTCGCAGTAGAATTACGGCTTCCTGTATTGCTTTTGCTACGGATTTCTTCCTCGGAACTATATATGAAATGACCAAGAGTCAATGCTTCGCGGAAAAATACTAAAATGAAGGTGCAAAGTTTAGCGAGACCTTGATTCGAAACACGTACCAATATTCTTCGTCTTCCTCCCATATTCTCCGTTGATGTAATTGCAAACATTACTCAAATTATTTACTTCTGACAATATCTAGAAAGGTTGATAACCGTAACCATCTTAATTTGCAAATATTACTCTTACCCTTAACAAAATTATGATAGGAAAAATAAAACATAAAATTATAATTCACATTGTGGATGACCTGACTCATTGTTCACATTCATGCGTGATTCTAATCTTAGTCTCTAATTTAATTAACTTGCGGACTATCGGAAACTTCTTCTTATTCGCGAGGTTAAGCCGTGAGGTGCTGCCCTTTTCGGAGGACATCTCGAATGTTTGTATCGGTGGGTCTGACGCATCAGCGTTTGGTGAAGTCGTCGACCCCCCTCGCTCGTGGTGTTAGACCATTCGTCTCGAAGTCTCCAAGCTTCTCTATGCATGAGCCTGATGCTTCGCAGTATTGGTGTGTCTCGTTGAACAGAGCCTCGCCGAGCCTTGGTGTCTATCGTATTCCTTGGAAGTCGGCTAGGCCCAAATACATGAGCCACCAATCTCTGGTAGTAGTGGTGACTTTTAACGTGGTATTGGCGACACACGCTCGTCGTACATCATCGAGCCGTTGTCTCACGCCGTTCGATAAACCCCTTTTGGAATGCTCGAGAAACTCAAGCTCATTGATGACTGTTGATTTTCTTCAAATTACTGATGACAGAGTTATTTGATTGCTCTGGCTTGATGAATTCGTGTTTGAATGTTTATTAAACAATCTTCGGATGTCGATTCTCCGTCGACGGTTCCCATATATGGCGACCTCTTCTCCCCCTTGGTTTCTTCGTCACATCGCGAGTAATCCCGTGCAGCTGTACTCTTTTCTCGGTTTGGTCAAAGAGAAGCGGAAGTTCGCGAAAAAAGATATCCCGAAAGTTGCGGGACTTAACAGTAGTGCACATTAATTCATGTGTATACAGGCAGGTGACAATTATAAGGTAGACACTGTTTTTAAGCGTATTTGCGCGATCATTTCGGGGTAGGTGAGGATTGGTCGTTAAAGAATTTTTGATGCCCTCTCCGATGGTGTAAACAGTTCCGTTTTAGGGCCCATAGTTATTAAGGGGCGATTATTTTATCGTCGAAATTTTTCAGAAAATAAGGTTTGAGCAGATATTCGTCAAGAGTATTAAATTCTGAATACGAAACACTCATGGGCCGATAGATTCGATCGTGTTACGCGGAAGATAATCGACTTCAAAATTGCAACTTTTAGCAGTCGAATTGCGTTGGGACTACAATAACCGAAACTAGACCGGTAATCCAAATGCGCATGTGTCGGGCGTTTCGCGCATTGGCTGCGTCCCCGTCCATCTGAATTAAGGTTGTGGCGAGCTGATGTCAAAACTACATTATGAATATTACCCTCCTTTACCGCTTTGAAGGTTAGCCGTCGGATGTGATGTCCGAAAAAATCTTTCAGTAGCGTTGAAACTGCAGAGAGAACGACAGTTCCAACAGGGCCAACAATAATAATAAAGGTATTCATAATGTAATAAATAATAATAAAGTTCTAAGAAAACGACTGAATTATGGTGAGTAAAAAATGAAATTGATGATGGAATAAAATACCCTCCGATAGTCTTGGATTAGAGGCTTTCGGAAGGTATTTTTTTCACTTCGTACGCCATTACGTCAATTGACCCGACTTCCGGTCAGAGTGCATTGCCGTGAACCCAAATCCTTTGGCTTAATTGCAACGTCGGCTCAATTGTCACTAATTTTGACACAAAAAAAACTGACCGCTTAAAGTCATCTTACCCGCTCAAGTCAGAAGACTTGAAGCGGTCAGTTTTTTTTTGTAAAGTCATCTTACCCGCTCAAGTAAGAAGACTTGAAGCGGTCAGTTTTTTTTTGTAAAGTCATCTTACCCGCTCAAGTAAGAAGACTTGAAGCGGTCAGTTTTTTTTTGTAAAGTCATCTTACCCGCTCAAGTAAGAAGAGTTGAAGCGGTCAGTTTTTTTTATGTCAAAATTAGTGATAATTGAGCCGACGTTGCAATTAAGCCAAAGGATTTGGGTTCACGGCAATGCACTCTGACCTGAAGTCGGGTCAATTGACGTAATGGCGTAAGAAGTAAACAAGCGCCTCAGCGCCCTGCGGGCGCAGAGGCCCTTGTTGGTGGGCTCCGCCCCCCAAACCCCCCGAAAAATGTCCCGGGGAGACATTTTTTAAGGCACTCACGGGGGTACACGTCGCGCTACGCGCTCCGTACCAAGTGTGATTACACTTCGCGTTATGCGCTACGTATCGAATATGTTTATACGTCGCGCTGCGCGTTTCACCTGAACCTCCTGTGTGTTTTAAGATCGGAATATTGAAACAATTGAAAAGAAAGTAGAAGAGTGGTTGGAAAAATTCGAGATAAAATTTGAATTTTTTTTTTGTTTCGAAAAAATTTTAAAGAGATTTGAAAAAATTAAATTGCAGTTTCCCAATATTTAAAGTAATTTACATTAAAAACGAAAAAAAAAGCTGAGATTTTTTTTTTTCATTTCAAATCATCCCGCCACAGAATATCAATGTCGCGGCGTGTGCGAACTTTATCACGTCTGCTATGGAATTGTCGTCGGCTTCCAAAGTTTGACAGATAGAATGAACGGAAAAAAAATAAATAGTCGCGATTGTTTTAAATTTTATTTGGCAAATTGCAATAATTTTGGATATTCGATGATTCTTCTTTGTGAAATTATAACCAAGTTTTTCAGTGCACCCGTGAAATTTATGATTTTTATTACGAATGTGAATGATGTATTGTAAAATATTGTGAATGGTTTCGTTCAAAATATATTATTTTCGAAATAAAAAGGGCTAATATTTGTAAATCAATGTGTGATATTTCGTGTTTTATTTTTCGCAACCAAATTTTCTTTTCTGACATGATGAAAAATTGTTTTTTGGAAAATTAAAGTAACATAACCTTTAAAATAATTCCTCACTAGAAATAATTGTAGAATAAAAATATTAAGAAATGTTAGAATGTCTTCAAATTTGCTGTGCATAGTGTTTTCGATGCAATGAAATATTGCTGAAAATTAGAAAAAAATTCGTTCGTAGGTTTCAAAATTGCAGCGCCGTACGGATCTTTGACAGGAAAAAACGGATTTTTAAATGGAAAATGCCTGGAAAAAATGTTCAGAGACGTCGGAATGTCTTCAAATTTACTGTGCATAGTGCTTTCGATAAAATAAAATAATGCTGCGAAAAAGAAAAAATTTGTTTCGTAGACTTCATAATTGGAGCACCGTACGGACATTTAGCGGAACAAAATTGAATTTTTATTTTGGAACAACTCATTAAAGGCTTCGCAGTAGTTTCAAAATGTTTGTGCACAATAGTCATGATGTGATAAAACACTCCTGCGAAGGAGAACAAAATTGGTTCGCACCATCCAAAGTTACACTATGATACGGACGTCCGAGAAGATAAATTCAGTGAAAAAGCTATTTTTATTCAACCGCAGGCTAAAAAAAATATTTCCAGTCATCGGAGTCACTTCAAATTAACTGCGCATGAAGTTGGAGGTACACCGAAGTAAATTCTGAAAAACTAATTTTTTTGGAGCATACGATGCGGGGAATCCCCATCGAAAGCTGTGTGAAGAAGCCTTGATGGTCATTTTAATAGGCACTCTTTGCCTATTGTTATAGTGAGTGCCTAAAAAATACCTTCCGATGGCCTCTAATCCAAGACTATCGGAGGGTATTTTATTCCATCATCAATTTCATTTTTTACTCACCATAATTCAGTCGGTTTCTTAGAACTTTATTATTATTTATTACATTATGAATACCTTTATTATTATTGTTGGCCCTGTTGGAACTGTCGTTCTCTCTGCAGTTTCAACGCTACTGAAAGATTTTTTCGGACATCACATCCGACGGCTAACCTTCAAAGCGGTAAAGGAGGGTAATATTCATAATGTAGTTTTGACATCAGCTCGCCACAACCTTAATTCAGATGGACGGGGCCGCAGCCAATGCACGAAACGCCCGACGCATGCGCATTTGGATTACCGGTCTATTTCCGGTTATTGTAGTCCCAGCGCAATTTGACTGCTAAAAGTTGCAACTTTGAAGTTGATTATCTTCTGCGTAACACGATCGAATCTATTGGCCCATGAGTGTTTCGTATTCAGAATTTAATACTCTTGACGAATATCTGCTCAAACCTTATTTTCTGAAAAATTTCGACGATAAAATAATCGCCCCTTAATAACTATGGGCCCTAAAACGGAACTGTTTACACCATCGAAGAGGGCATCAAAAATTCTTTAATAACCAATCCTCACCCACCCCGAAATGATCGCGCAAATACGCTTAAAAAACAGTGTCTACCTTATAATTGTCACCTGCCTGTATACAAATGAATTAATGTGCACTACAGCGATGTGCACAATACGTCGTGTGCACAAATAAATATTGCTGTAAACTGCGTAATTTATTTACGAAAATTAAGTGCACTAAAATACTTGTGGACAATTACTGTGTGCCCAAAATGGATGGGTACTATATCATCGCGCACAAAATAATTGTAGCCGGATAAGTTTCGCCGCCAAAGTCAGGTAACAAATGAACGATGCCTCTCTCTCTAATCTCTGTCCGTCTATCTCGTCACGATTTGCACAAAAACGCTGTGCACTATGACAATGTGCACAAAAACACTGTGCGCTGTCGCGATGTGCACAAAAACACTGTGCACTATCGCGTTGTGCACGATATCTGATGGTCACTTGGGTCAGGCGATTCTCGTGTGCACTATCGCGACGTGCACGAAAACGCTGTGCACAATATCTGATGGTCGCTAGTTGGGTCAGCCGATACTCGTGTGCGCTATCGCGACGTGCACGAAAATGCTGTGTATTATCGCGTTGTGCATAATATCTGATGGTCGTTAGTTGGGTCAGGCGATACTCGTGTGCACTATCGCGATGTGCACAAAAACACTGTGCACTATCGTGTTACGTCTGGCGAATTTTAAAATTTTATTCGCCGACGCAACTTAGAAATAACCAAATTTTACAACATTTAATATCTACTGAGAGAGAAAAGAGAATAAAGAGTAAGGAGGAGAGCGAAGGATAATCCGAAACACACGCATTGCACGTGATTTCATCACGGTCTTCGAGTATAAAAAAATCGACAATTGGACAATAACTAAACATCTTTAAATCAACAAATAAGGAATATTCAATGATTGGCATAGTAACAGTCATATAACTCAAACTTGAGCTTAGTGAATATTCGATTTACTAGAGGGGTGGTATCGGCATCGGAAGTATCTATTCGCATTATTTAAACCGAGCTGTCTCGGCAATCCGAATCCTTCTTTTGCATACATCCGAAAGAGAACTTCTTATCGCTCCAACACTATGGCGAGCACCTCACAGATATATACGACTGTGCAGCCAGAGAATCGGTGTGACTGTTTCTAAGGAGCCGATTCGTGAAATTACCGTCACCGTTAATGAGTGCAGCACCTCTCGAATAATTTATTAACAATCATTTTTGGACCAACAATGTAATAACCAACAATTAACATAACCATTGATATTTAATCGGGATACAACAACTGAATAATCTCAGAATTTTGCTGATAAACAAATCGTCTTTAAACTTCGTTAATTACCGTAAAATCGAGCATGTATTTGAATATTTGGGTCACATCGTTATTAAACAAAAATATAAAAATAT
The DNA here is from genome assembly GCA_934046635.1 of Buathra laborator. NCBI lineage: Eukaryota > Metazoa > Arthropoda > Insecta > Hymenoptera > Ichneumonidae > Buathra > Buathra laborator. The sequence continues at coordinate 3,608,638 of OW203901.1, forward strand.
AATTAAACTATTTAAATAAGATCTTCGCATTTAATTTGTTATTTTCCATTGTAATCATCGTAGAAATTCAATTCAAATTCGACAGTTAATCTTTTTAACCAGACAGAATAATTATCGCAATATTTAACTATAAAAATTATTGTTTAAACTATAAATCGTTAATTCATAAATTTACTATTCATAAAAGACAGAGCGATCGATAATTACTCGAGGTGGGAGTAGACGCTTCAATGAGGAGAAGTATGGGCCAGGAGACCCCCCGGGATCTCTTCTCTATATATATAAACGAGAGTCCCTGAAAAAATATGTCTGTCTGCGCACTCACAGACACTCACAGACACTCTCACCGACGCTCATAGACACTCACAGTGACTCATCGACACTCACACACACTCACATAGACACTCACAGATACTCATATACACTCACAGACGCTCTCATAGACACTCACGGACACTCACAGACACACATAGACGCTCACGGACAGTCACTCATTTAGTCTAAGTCCCTTAGACTAACACTCCATTCGACAGACTGAAACACTCGACAGACAGAAACACTCCATTCGGCAGACTCAGATTACTCAGATCAGTGCCTCTGAATCCCGAAAATAAGACCTGCCCAGGAATATTTGTAGTGATTAACCGTTAACCATTTGTTAAAATTGTTGAAAACGCAATGCAAGTGCGCGAAGCGCGCGAGCCATATAAAATCACTGCCGCTGCTATATGAATTCACCATATGGTGGGGGAGGTCCATTTCGGTGAAGCTGACCCTTTTCCCTTTATTAAAAGGGGGGAAAAGGAAAGACCAAATCCAAACACCAAATGAAGAGCCTCCCCCCAAACGGTGAAGCTGACCCCCCCCCGCCAAGGCCGAAATATTCTAAGTCCCTCTAAGGGTGACTTAGAATATTTTCTGAGGGGTCTCATATACCGGGTGTTTCATAAGTTCGTATCGCCCTTCTCAATTAGAAAATATTCTAAGTCACCCTTAGAGGGACTTAGAATATTTCCCTCTCCCCTCCCACGGCCCCCACCGGAAAATAATCTAAGTCCCTCTAAGGGGGACTATGAATATGTCAACCCTCCCCCCTCTGTTCTTGAAGACGGCAGCGGCGGCCCGGAAAATTCTAAGTACCGTTGGATGGGACCGTCTAAGTAAAAATACAAAAAAAAGTGGCGGCTGCGTCGGTTGGTGACAAGTTGCGGCTGTGATGAGACATTTTTATAATGTCGATAAAAGGAATGTGAGCGCGCGAGCCCGGGGAACCGCTAGTAATCAATAAATAGAAGACCCAAAGCGACCAGAGGGCAGTCATCGTAATTTTATTCACCATACGAGAATATGAGAAATCGGCAGTCATCGTAATTTTATTCACCATACAAGAGTATGAGAAATCGGCAGTCGTCGTAATTTCTTTATCGTCATACGAGAGTATTAAAAATCAGGAGAAGTTATAATTTTGTTACCATCTTACGACAGTACGGAAAATATCAGAGTAGTACGAAAATTATTATAATACGAATTTTGAAATACGACAATATCAGAGTTTTACAACAACGGAAATTATCATAAACATTTAAACAATAATCTGTTTATCGGAAATTATACAAAGGACATTTCATCAACGAACATTCTGACGGTTAAATAAATCTGCAACAATTTAAAAATAATATAAAAATGTGAATTGACTTCTACGAATTTTAACACAGTTCGAAACGGGGAGTTGTCGGAACTTTGAACGACACTTACAACGTTTTTCGGGACTTTAAAAATATAACGGGAATTAAACTGTAAAACCCAATAAACCAAATTATCGAGAGTGAATTAAAAAGTGTATTTGTGCGAATCAAAATTTTAAATAAATCTCAACGTTAAATTGAAACTTCCGCGAAGTGTTAAACAATTTATTCCGAATTAAATGAATTCGGTTGTTATTATCAATCTCATCGTTAATACATCATCATCAAATATCTACACAACCAATTGGAAATTCTTGAAGGAAGGAAGGAAGGAAGGACGTACTTGAAGTCTCGATCATCTTTAACTAAATCCATCAAATTCAACATAACAAATTAAGTCAACATTTAATTTTCACTTTAATTCATCGATCATCAATGTAAGTTTTTCCCACCAAAACATTCATTTTACGGTTAATATGGTTATCCAATATAACCAAATAAATTTCGATCGTGATTATAAATCCAATACGAGGAGAAGGCCTCCTTTAAATTAAAGTGTGATATCAATGCGTGAGTTCTTCAGCTTCTGGTAACGAGTACCAAGGTAACGAAGAGTGTACCGGGCCGCGATAGTTGCGACCGCTGGTCAGTAATTACGCGTGGATTGAATTTCACTACGAGACGCATCGAGCGTACGGCGTCTTATCAGAGAATTTTTGTAGTAAACACTTCTGTCATATGGTTATTGCGCCCTTACTATACGCGTACTACGATTCAGTGACTCTCTTCATATACTATATTATTTCTTTTGGTTCAGTATTTAAATCTTTAACACGGCGCACTCTGTACCCTATCCTGAGTAACTCTCCGAAAGGTCAGACTCAAAAAGGGAATAAGTCGGATAAAGCGCCTCAATGGTACAAAACGTGTAAAAATGGAATTTTATTCCTTGACCGTAATTACCGAGGAAATGCTGATTTGGACGTAACAATCGCGTTGTGCACAACATCTGACAGTCGCTACTTGGGTAAGGGATACTCGTGTGCACGAAAACGCTGTGCACTATCGCGTTGTGCACAATATCTGATGGTCGCTATTTAGGTGAGCCGATACTCGCCACCGCGGGGGCGGCGACAGTGACGAAATCTGTTCATCATTATAGAGATCTCCTATATAATCTGTGCACAATACCGTCGTGCACAATGACGGCGTGCCCTATCGAACGATGGCATATTAAAATGATTAATTGTGCATAAAACGGTGTGTATAATAGTGTGTTGTACACTACCGCGTAGTCGTTGTGTACTAACGGTCCGTGCACTATAACATTGTGCACTATATAGTTGTCTACTTAATTTTTTATATATTGGCATGTGCACTATAAAACATGTGCACAAGAAAGGTGGTGCTCTAATCAGCCGCCGACTTATATATTTTGTGCACAAAATCTATGTGCACTAAAACGTCTGGGTTGGATAACGTTTGTGCACAAAACCGCGTGCACTATAGATTGGTGCACATCTACTTTGTGCTCAAAAAATTTGTGCCCTATCCCGTTGTGCACAAAAAAATTGTGTAGGATCGGGCCCAACCCCAAGATGCCGCTGCGTGTTTTGACACCGCACAGCGCCGGAATTCTACAATCAAGAGGTGTAACCTGCCCATAAGGATCTTTTAGGTATATCGGTTTAAAGTAGTTATGTCGCTTTGCGCTCATTTTGCATAAGTTCGAGAACAAGGATAGAAAGTTGCAAATACTTTGCGACGGTATAAAAATCTAAAAAAATGCATGCATATTAAAGGTACAGAAAAGATTAATAGTTTCAAAATGTTATTAACAAATTGATGAAAAAATTAATTGGACAACGAATTTCCCGGAAAGCCAACTTTTTTTTAATAAAAATGATTCGTTCATTTTTCTAAATATGTATACATTTTTTCAGATTTTTCCATTGACTGAATTTTTTTTTTATATGGAAAACATGTGTGAAAAAACACAAAAATCAAAGTAAATTGAAAAATCTGAAAAAATTCAGACGTATTCAGAAAAATGAAAGAATCATTTTCATTAAAAAAAGTTGGCTTCTCGGGAAGTTTGTTGACTAATTAATTTTTTCATCAATTTGTTAATAACATTTTGGAATTATTATTATGCAAAATTAATCAGTACCTTTAATGTGCATGCATTTTTTCAGATCTGTAGACCATCGAGAAGTATTGACAATAGTATAGAAGTTGACAAAAAAAATTAAACTGCAAACACTTCTTACCGCGCGTCGAGATCTTCGTGCACAACAATGCTGTGCACAATGGCCCTGTGCACTAAAATGCTTCTTACCGTCGAAGTCTTTGTGCACAACGATGCTGTGCACAATGACCCTGTGCACTAAAATGCTTCTTACTGTTGAGGTCTTTGTGCTGTGACGTGATTTTTTTGAATCAGCGTCACAAAAACCAAAACAACCGTAACTCGCATAAAAATACCGATTTTTAATGCTGAAGTTTCGCGTTACTGCCTCTCCCAGCGACTTAAGATACCGTCAAGCTCTCGCTAAGATATCGATCGAGATTTTTGCAGTTTACCTTCTATGTTTTTTTTGTTTTTTCCTTTTTGCTTTGAGATTTAGTTTACTTCAGTTTTAATTCAGTTTTGGTCGGGATTCTCGAATTCACTTGGTGGGACAAAGTTAGCAAATAAAAGGCCCAAGTGAAGGAGAGACTCGACGAAGCGTCTTGCAACTACGTTAAAGTCCGGTGCAAACCCGACACCCTATAGAAAAGTGCAATGCGTTGAGATCAGGCGGAGGTATCGTTTGGTCCAGGCAAGGGTGGTGGAACCCCTTGCGCTGCGTTATAGTTGAGTAGAGCCTTGTATCTCACGCATTGACTAAGGGAAGCGATTGCGAAGATTCGTTCAAGTTACCGCGTTATAGTATCGGCTCTCGATTCGATAAAGTCAGGAGATGGTTGAGAGGGCAGTAGTTATCGATCAAGATCCCGCAAATAATAACGATAATTCATTACGAATTTTCGTAGGCAAAGACAGTCGACGGAGAGCTGCCCTCGAGGCAACTTGGGTCTCTCTCGCGCTCCCGCTACCGTAGGCTTCGGCCTATTGTTCTCGCGCTCGAGCCATCGAGGCATCGGGTGATCGCTGTGTCTCGCTCGCGTTACCGTGGATCCCGCTGTCGCTCTCGCTTTCGTGTTCGCGCGTTCGTTCGTCGATTCGTGTGTTTCGCGGGTGCTATCCTCGGTAGGATTCCGAAAGGAATTCTTTCCGAGTCGATAATTCGATCGATGCGTTACAATTAACGTTCTCGAGTTGAAGTGCATGTGTGTGAGTTCTCGTGGCATCGTCAGATGCAGTTCCCGGTCCTTTTTGGATAAATTACGCGTTTCGGTGAGTTTTTTTTATTTATCGAAGTTATCGTTCCCGTGTCGCGCCCGTCGTCGCTTGTCTCGCTTCGATCTCTCGATCGGCTGAGTACTCGCGATGCACGTGCGTGGGATCCCGTGGCTTCTTAGCCAAAATATTAATTCTCGCTCCCGATTAAAGTAACGTTGAGGTCTCGATTTGCGTTCCTTGTGTGCTATTCTATTGACCTCGGATCGCGACCCTCTACCCCAACCCGCATCCTGAGCAACCGAGCATTTCCGCAACCGTTCGCTCTCGCGAATGCATCGACGTTAGTTCTCGTTCCGTTTTAGTTTCCGTTTTGTTGTGTCGTTCGTTTTGTCCCTGCGGAGGTCGTCGTTCCACCGACCTCCAGGTTAGTCCGGTTTGGTAATTCCGGCGAAACAAAAATTAACCCTGCGGAGGTTGCCGTTCCACCGGCCTCCAGTTTAGTCCGGTTGTTAATACCGGTGAAACAAAATTAACTGGCGCCCACCGGGACGCCGATGCATCCGCGAGGGTGACGGCCGAAGGTGACGTAAGTTTTCGAGTTCGTGTTTTTTTTTTGAGTTTCGATCTCGCTCATCTTTTTGAGTTTTGAGTTTTTTTTGTCAAGTTAGTGTTGCGTTCTCGAGATTAAGGAAAATCCGTCACAGTGCACATTAATGCTGCGCACAATGGCCCTGTGCACTAAAATGCTTCTTACCGTCGAAGTCTTTGTGCACAACGATGCTGTGCACAATGACCCTGTGCACTAAAATGCTTCTTACTGTTGAGGTCTTTGTGCACATTAATGCTGCGCACAATGGCCCTGTGCACAAAAACGCTTTTTACTGTTGAGGTCTTCGTGCACAACGATGCTGTGCAAAATGGCCCCGTGCACTACAATGCTTCTTACCGTTGAGGTATTTGTGCACAACAATGCTGTGCACAATGGCCCTGTGCACAAAAACGCTTTTTACCGTTTAGATCTTCGTGCACAATAATGCTGCGCACAATGGCCCTGTGCACTAAAATGCTTCTTACCGTTGAGGTCTTTGTGCACATTAATGCTGTGCACAATGGCCCTGTGCACAAAAACGCTTTTTACCGTTGAGGTCTTCGTGCACAACATTGCTGTGCAGAATCGCGTTTATATTTCCGTGCAAACAATACTGTGCACCATGGCGGTGTGTACAACTGAAAATGTGTACAGTAACGATGTGTACAAACGCAATTGTGCACAATGGCAATGTTTATTCTCTGAGATATTGACAGTTATGCCGTGAACAATATCATTGTGCACATCTGCAATTTGCACAATAATAATTTTAGTTACAAATAATTTGGCTGTGTACAATTATAAAAATATTTTTTTCCAAAAAAAAAAAAAGGTACGCCAAGTACTGAAAAATCCGATTTCCAAATATTATTAAAAAAAAAAATGAACCAAATTTTATAAGCCAAGCATAACAGAAAAAAAGGATTCTATATAACAAAAAATATTGTTTTTTTTTGGAAAAAAATTGCTGTAAAAAATTGGCGTTCCGGTGTTTGCAAGTGTCACAATAAACCACTATTTGTATTAGAACGCCAATTTTTTACAGCAATTTTTTTCCAAAAAAAAACAATATTTTTTGTTATATAGAATCCTTTTTTTCTGTTATGCTTGGCTTATAAAATTTGGTTCATTTTTTTTTTTAATAATATTTGGAAATCGGATTTTTCAGTACTTGGCGTACCTTTTTTTTTTTTTTGGAAAAAAATATTTTTATAAATTTCACTCCTTTTTGATAAGCTAACATTTGTAATTTTACCTTTAAAATTAATTTCGAAGGATCGGATAATTTAGATCGATCAAAATTAATTCTATATGCAAAACCGCGCGAACGGCACGTCACATATTCCACTTCATGATTGCCGGTTATGTTGTTCGAGATCGCAAAGAAAAGTTATAATCGATATAAAATCACACGTATAACACGTAATTCGTAATTTTTCTTTTTTACTTCGCGTCGAGACACTAAACCACGATACGCCATACATAATTATTATTTTCGGAAACACTCAAAAAAATTTTCACGCCGTGAAAATACATGCCGACGATAACAACTGTCAGCTGAGCCGGCTGTGGCGACGAGCGCGCCACCGCGCGAATTTTTCTATGAACTGATGCAAACGTAGACGGCGTATAACATTGCCACCGACAACAGCTGACAGCTACGCCGGCTGTGGCGACAAGCGCGCCACCACGCACATTTTTCGATGAACTGATGTAGACGCAGACATATATATAGGGGACACTTTATAATCGTTTGGACCCTGTGAAATTCCCGACCTCGAGATCTCAAAATAGGCTAAACCAATTGAATGGTAACTAGGCTCTTTCGAAAGATTGACCCAAAATTACATTATAAAAGTGTCCATGAAAATTCGATTCGTTGTATTATTGCGAACATATATCGATCGAAAGTTGAACGCACTATACACTTCCGGTATATTGGCGTAGGTTACTCAGTAGCGGCACGCCTTGTACTGTTTTTTCAGTACTTGGCGTCGAGGCGCTTCCGCGCCTCTTGATAACCTGTGTGCAAAACAAGCACTGTGCAGGATCGCGTGATCGTTTACCGTAAGGGCTAATTGTGCCCAATAACGACGTGCGATTTAATACATGATTTAAGGGGTTACAGGTGATGCACAAAACTCCTGTACACTATCGAACTGTGCACAATGAAGCATGTGCACTATCAAAAATTGTTAATTTCTTTCATACTTTGACATGTGCACTACTGCGATGTGCACAATCATTCCCATGCACAAAAAAATGGTGCATTAAGTAGCGATATTTTTTTTTAATTCGGTACACAAAAAAATGTGCACAAAGATGTTTGTGCACTATTGATATGTGTTCTAAAATATCGTGCCCTATACGGCCGTGCACAAAAAAACTGTGGCCAGAAGAGGCTTTCCCAGACGAAGAAAATATATCTGATAAGCACGGTTGCGTTTTGGTTGCAATAGTCGCGAAGTTAGACCGGCGGATGTTTTAAGGTTGCGGCGGATGCATAGGAATCAATCAATGGTCGACGGAGAGAAACGAAACAAATGTATCTAATAAGCACGGTTGTTTTAAGGTTACTGCGGCCGCATCGAATGTCACAATCAATAGTCGAAAGACGGAAATAAACGAAAAAAATGTATCTAATAAACACGGTTGTATTTTGGTTGTAGTGGTTGTAGGACAGAATATTACCTTTGGGAGAACACACTAGCGACATCTAGCGAGGGCTGTCATATTCGTCGATTCGTGGACGTTTCGCGATATTTAGAACGGCTAAAGGCGACCAGTAGATGTACGGTTGCAAAGTAGTTGTTGTGACGGTTGCTAATTCCGACAGGGTATAGCAGCATCGAATTTAACCGAAAAGTTGTCTAACGGCTAGTGTTGTCCTACACGCAAAAAAAGCTTTCGCCACGGGGATGGAAAAGTAATAACCGAATTATCATATCTTACAGATACAGCTGTAAATGGTATATGATGTCTCTAAGATCAAGGAAATTACTAATTCTCTTTATGAGAGCGTGTTTCGAGTCTTGCGCCATAACAGCTGGAAAAATATACGTTATGTCAGTTGAAAACTTTTGCAGCGTAAGTTATATAATGTACATTGGTTTTTATCATTCAATAGGTGAATCCGATTTGTCCGAACCAATGGTTATATTTATTTTAGGTGCTACAGACGTCACTCTCTTATTTGACGATGCTCACTTCTTTCCAATGCAACGCGTATCCCGAATACCGACATCACTAGATGGCCAACCGTAACACACGCAAGTGTGCTTAATTGAAAAGCACACTTGCGCTTGCACTTGCACTTGGAATTTTCATTTCTTTCGTAGAAAATTAATAATAAACGAGTGAATTTCGACCGCATTTCGACTTCACTTTCTTTTTTTTTATTAAATCAAATTATTATATTATTAAATTATATTTTTTTATTAACCCGTATTTAGGAAATTTTCCGCAAAAAATTTCACGCAAAGTTTTTTGAGGGGGTGAACTTTTTCAAAAACTTTTACCTAATAAGTTTTAAAATATTTATAATGAAATAATGTTGATAAAACACACGCTCTACAAAAAATATCACATTTTTAAAGAGAAATTACATTTCCCAAGAACATTTTGTCGATAAAAAAAAATGGAATGCAAAATACTTAAAAATGCTCTATATAAAAATTATTTTAGAAAATAAATTGAATGTTACGGGGCTAGTGTAACAGAAGAAACATACTTCTATATGGCAAAAGCTATTGTCTTTTTAATGTAAAAAAAATTGGTGTAAACATTTAGCCTTCCACTGCTAGCGGTTTATCGTGATACTTACAAACACTGGTACAACAATCTTTGAAACAATCTTTGAATCTTACAACAATGTGAAAGGTCCGATCGGTCGAACGTTCAACACGCACCGGATGTAGGCACAGCGGTAGGATCTCACGAGGGTCAAAGAATTTTGCTTAGACTTACAGTTGAATCTACTTTCATTAATATCGGCTTAGTTGTTTTTAGATGAAGAGCTCATCATTACGATAATAGAAGCCATAGTACATTACGATATGAGTGCGAAGGAACTTTTTCTGACGAGTGTGAGTTTGCAGCATGAGCCGAAGGTGAGCGTTGCAATAACACGAGTTGACAAAATGTTTCCTCACGAGTATCTTACGAAATTTTATTTCTCGAGTGGGAGAAGTGCGACTTCTCACACGGAGTGGCAGCAAAAAAATAAAACGGCTAAGCTAAGAAGATACTTGACTTTATGGTGTTCCCGCAGCAACGATATGAGTTGTGTGAAGGCCAGCTGTCCTCTAACACCTGCGTCATTATTGACTGTCTAGTATGCGATGGTATATCTCGTATGCCTTGATACCCTCATGACGCTGTTTCGTGTCACGGAGCCGTGAATAATTTATTCAAACCGCTTCAACCTCCTATGCAATTGATCAATTTCCGCCAGTCCTTAGACTACCGTTTTTTATTTTTATCTGTTAAGCACTGGACGTTACCAAAACTATTTGTAATAAGTAGGTTTGGTGTCGCATTGCATTTCGCAGTTTTGCTACACGCACTTTTCAGACGCCCGTAAAAACCTGACCGCATTACAGCTCCCCCTTTAACTGTGTTGTGTTCATTCTCCACCGTTTGTGTGCGTTTTCTAGTTAGCCTAAGACTGGCTCGTTCCTCGATGGAGACGTCTACCACTACTTGCTCCGTCTCTGCACTCGACTTCTTAGAAGGATCGATGTTTGTGTAACGAAGTGCAGGAGAACTCCAGAAAACGTACATCGACGTATATCCGTTATTGGAGTTGTTCACGGTAACGGAGTTAGTAAGTATTCCACTTCAAATGCAAATATTATTATTATTAATAATATTTACAGAAAGGAAGTTTAGAAAAACTTATAATATCTGCATCTTTTATAAATGTGTGTTATGAAAACAAGTGTCCATCTAATCTATTTTTAAATTCGTTTAGTGTCTCTGAGTCAACGATCGAAGCCGGTAGTGCGTTCCATGCATTCACAATTCTATTTGTCCGGGCATGTTTCCAAGGGTTTTTCTGAAACGGTAGCTTTTTTAGTTTTGCCCTGTGGACCTGTAGGTGCGGATTTCGCGAACGTTGAAGGATATCGGATCGTTTATTGCGCAATATCCGTTGAGGATTTTGTAGGTGTCGATGAGGTCCTCGCTTGATCTCCTGGCTTCCAATGTCGCCAGGCCTAGTTTTGCTAGGCGCTTCCTCGCATTCGACGCTTCTCAGGCCGAGCGGGAGTTTTGTGGCCCTCCGCTGAACTCGTTCGATCGCATCAATGTTGCACTCATGTTTTTCCTCCACTTAAGATCACTCACAATTACTACCCCGAGGCCTTTTTGTTGTTCTACGGAGCGCAGGCTTATGTCGTCCAACGTGTAGGGCTTCCGCGGATTTGTCTTCCCCACGCATTTTTCGCTGTTAAAGGCAAGTCGTCACTTCAGGGTCCATTCGAGTAATGCGTTGAGATCTTCCTGTAGGTCGTTGAAGTAGGGTGTCCCGTAAAACTTCGTATCGTGCGCGAACATCGAAGTTGATGCGCGCAAGAATGACGGTAGCTCGCTGACATAAACGATAAATAGTAACAGCCCGAGTACCGAGCCCTGTGGCACTGCCCTCGTTACCACGCGCAGGGATGGCCACGAGTCTCCCACTCTTACCCTAAATGATCTTCTGACAATCATCTTGCATTACAGGGCAATTACGTCACGATGTGTCAAATCCCTGATCTGCAAATACTTTGTTTTAGAGGCATGGACCCTAGTTGTTTGACTGATGTAGTGGGATGAACAAGGAACTACAAACAATGAATCGTCAAAACGATTTTTCTTCATTGACAGGGGACATATTCGACGGGCGATATTTCTGTATCAATAAACGATTTCTTCAACTTATCGGGCAGTGGCCTTATCAACATGATCGAGAACGACTTGCTAGGTTATGGTTGATAATATTTTTAGGCTTTTCTGGTCTGGGGCCTCAGGTAAGCCTCATCGGTTTTTATAGGAACATAATCAATTTCGTATACGAAACTGAAATCTTTATTGACACATTTTATGAATGTTATTGAGTTTCTTGTAAATTTATATATTTTAAAGTATCATTGCGCTTAGATCCGGGCGATGATGTTGACGTGGGGCAGACTGGACGCATTTGTCGCGAGCTTTACTCCTATTGTAGCAAATGTAGGATCGCTTGGCATGTTACTTAATTCTCAGTGTCATGTTCAGCAAGTGAGAAAAATGGAAATTGGACTATCCAGTCTGAATAGAAACTATTAAAAAAAAATTTTATATTTCGAAGATGAGAAAAATTCTCGACCAAACGACGAAGAACTGGAACAGCATGAGACACTTGTCGCAAGTGCAAATTCTTCAGGAACACGCGGAGACAGGCAGACTGTTTACAATAATGTATTCTTGTTAGTAAAATGAATGTATCATTATATTATAGTGTTGAAGCTTACGATTTGATGAAAATTTATAAATGCTACTCATTGTTATAGCTGTGTGCTACGGGGTCATGATCGGTTGGATATTGACACCATTGGTGCCGAAATTCTTGGATGTGGTAGTACCATTGAATCACTCACGCAAAAGATTAGAATTGATTCCGACAGACTATGCGGTCGATCCAGACGAGTTCTTCTGGCCGATTTTTTTTCATCTTGCTGGGGCTATTATTATGGTCTTATCAGTTCTAGTGGCCATTGATTCGTTTTACATGATTCTTGCACAGCATGCTTGCGGGATGTTTGACGTATTAAGGTGATACATTAAATATTTATTATCATAAGGATCATAGAATATCCATCGCCATCCTATTTACCATAGAAATGCCATGCACACCACATTAAATATGTAATATGTTTAACAATTGACTAGCTTAGGGGGCAGTCGATTTGAAAATACGCGACCGGAATATTTTAATTTGTCCTTTGATTGTCCAATTTAGTTGATATTTTTCTGTAGAAATGATCTAGAAAATGCACTACAAGCGGATGACATCAACAATAATGTTGTGCTTCAGCCAGATTACCAGTCAGATGAAATGTATCACTATATCGTTTCTTGTATGAAACGACATAAGAGTATCATAGAGTAAGTGATGGAATATTTTCTGCGGTAATATCATTTCACACTTTAAGTTTTCCCCTTAACCTCTACCGGGGGTAGAACGCGAAAAAAACATATACTATATATACTAGAGGTTCCTCGCACGCTTCGCGCGCTCGCATTCCTTTTATCGACATTATAAAATTGTCTCATCACCGCCGCAACTTTTCATGAACCTGCGCCGACGCCACTTTTTTTTTTGTATTTTTACTTAGACAATCCCCTCTAAAGGTACTTAGAATATTTCGGGCCGCCGCTGCCGTCTTCAAGAATAGAGGGAGGGGGAGGCTGAAATATTCATAGCCCCCCTTTAAGGGACTTAGAATATTTCGGCCGCCACCCCGCAAAATAAGTTCTACATTATAAATAAAACTAAATAAATCCCTCTAAGGGGGTATTAAAATATTTTTCTCTCTCCCCCCCCCCCCCCCCCCTTCGACCGAAAATATTCTGAGTCCCTCTAAGGGGGACTTAGAATATTTTCCTGAGGGGTCTCATATATCGGGTGTCTCATAAGTATGTATCGACCCCCCTCAATTGTTGTACACAGCGGCGGCGACCGCGGCGACAGCGGCGAAATGTTTTTATATATATAGAGAGATTCGAGCGGTTTCCCGAGCTCGCGCGCTACGCGCGCTCGCTGACCGGTTGTAGAATATTTTGAGTTAAGGCCCTTTTGGAGACTTAGAATATTTTTGCTTCTTCCTCCGCCGCCGACCACCGCGACTGCCTCCTTCGAAACCCCTTTAGAGGGACTTAGAATATTTTGGCCTTCCCCTCCCACGCTTCCCTTCCCCCGAAAAATATTCTAAGTCCCTCTAAGGGGGACAGAATATTTTTCTTCCCCCCCCCCCCCCCCCGCCCCCTTCGACCGAAAATATTCTAAGTCCCTCTAAGGAGGACCTCCAGTACTGTAACCACTCCGTGACTGTAGTCCCACCCGGACTGTAACTCCGTGACTATAGTCCCTCCGGGACTGTAACCACTCAATGACTATAGTTCCTCCGGAACTGTAACCACTTCGGGACTGTAACCAATCCGTGACATTAGTCCCTCCGTGGATCCAGTCCCTCCGTCACTTTAGTCCCTCCGTAAATCTAGTCCCTCCGTGACTTTTTTAACCACTCCGTTACATAAGTCTCCCCGTGACTTTAACCATTCCGTGACATTAGTCTCTCCGTGGTTTTAGCCACTACGTGACATTAGTCGCTCCGTGACATAAGTAGGTATCATAAGTAGGTATCGATTCTTGTACACGGCGGCGACGGCCGCGGCGGCGGCGACGGCGGCGGCGACAGCGGCGAAATGTCTCTCTATATATATACAGTTACCGCCGCTGTCGCCGCCGCCGTCGCCGCCGCCGTGTCAGGAATCGAAGGGGTCAGCTTCACCATAAGGTGGGGGAGGTCCATTTCGGTGAAGCTGACCCTTTTCCCTTTATTAAAAGGGGGAAAAGGTCAGCTTCACCAAATGGAGAGCCTCCCCCCGTACGGTGAAGCTGACCCCCCCCCCCAAGGCCGAAATATTCTAAGTCCCCAAGAGGGCCTTGACTCGAAATATTCTAAGTCCCTAAGGGGGCCTTGACTCGAAATATTCTAAGTCCTCCTTAGAGGGACTTACAATATTTTCGGTCGAAGGGGGGGGGGGGGGGGAGAGAAAAATATTCTAAGTCCCTCTAAGGGGGACTTAGAATATTTTTCGGGGGGAGGGGAGGGGGATAGGGAGGAGCGTGGGAGAGGAAGGCCAAAATATTCTAAGTTCCTCTAAGGGGATTTCGAAGGAGGCAGCAGCGGTGGTCGGCGGCGGAGAAAGAAGCAAAAATATTCCCCAAATGGGTCTTAACTCAAAATAGTTTACAATTGACGAGCGAGCGCGCGTAGCGCGTGAGCCCGGGGAAACGCTAGTTTTTATATATATAGAGAGATAGAGAGATAGAGAGATACAGAGAATGCCCCATGATAGGTGAATGTGGTGATCTTAACGTGATAGAACCATGCAAAATCAGTAATCCATATTCACTTTTTTTCCCTATAACACCAGTAACAATTCGATTGACAGTAAGACTCTGCGTTTTTTTGCTCAATATAGGTACGTAGACTCCATTCAGTCTACGTGCGAGTGGATGCTCTTTATTGTAGTCGGGGTCAGTGTTGTAGCCTTGTCCTTCACGAGTTATCAAGTAGGTAATTAAGCACTTTTTGTTTTATCTCTATTGTTTTATATAATTTAATTTACTTCGCGCAGACGATTGCTAAGAGCACTCCACGGGAAGACGTTGTAAGGATGGGTCTATTCAGTGTGGCTCAATTTTTTCATCTTTACGGCATTACGCTACCCGGTCATTGGATATCGCAGGAAAGTGCTTTTTTACCGACATCTGTGTACGTACAATATTCTATTAAAAAAATATGCAAATAGGATTTGCACATTTCTTTCTCATTTTGTTTTTATCGTCGTTTACAATGCTCCTTCATGAGAAAATTTCTTATCCAATTTTGGTTTTCCCACTGAGGAAGCTTCGTAAAGGACGTTAAAAACAAAATGCGAAATGTGCCAATCCCATTTACATCATTGTTTTTTTTATCAAAACAAAGCTTCCTCTAAGAGGACGCAACATTTGTGGTGACCTTAACGTATAATTGTCGCCGGTATCGAAGGGGTGTTCGGCGTTTTAGTATTTTCTTAATTGGCTCCAGCGACTGTTAATATGATAAAGTACGGTAGGGTCTTCAATCCAAGAGAAGGTCCTTTAACAACGCGTACAGTATCACGCGCATATAAAGCTTCCTTCACGCCGATGCATAAGTTATACCTGAATTATCGTATGAAACAGATACAGCGGTAAATGGTATATGATGTCTCTAAGATCACGGAAATTAATCGTTCTCTTTATAAGAGCGACTCTCAAGCCTTACGTCATAATCGCTGGAAAAGTGTACGTTATGTCGGTTGAAAACTTTTGCAGTGTAAGTAAGGCAATCCACACTAGCTTTTATTATTCCATAGGTAATTCTAATTTGCGTGAACGAGTGATTCCATTTATTTTAGGTGGTACAAACGGCAATGTCCTATTTGACGATGCTCACTTCATTCCAGTGATTATTTTAAATTCAATGCGTGAATACTAATGTCCCCAAATCCACCATGGACCATAACGCATGTAAATGTGCGCAATAGATTGCTGATAGCAATACATTTTTATTTGTTCTGACGTAATTTCTTTATTCATTATTCCGTGATGCAAAACATACCGGTCGCAATTCCTTCCCTTAATTTGCTGTTATAAAAGCAAATTTACTTCCATCATGCTATCGTTATAATAGGTTACATTCACTTATCGACGTGAAGAATGTTCGGTCACTTTTTTTCTTCATAATCTTACCGTTAAAAATGTTCAATAAAATGTACATAGTAAGGGTTGTTTACGAAAATGGTAATTTTTATAGTGATTATCCACACTTACCACGCACATTTCTACTAGTTAACCAGTTTTGCAATTGACAATTTCAAAAGAACAACCGCTATTAGCAGTTACCTTGAATCAAGGCTTTGGGAACATTTCAGCATTGCTGTATTGTACGTAGGAAAATTATGATGCAGTTCCAAACATTTCTGACCGTTGCAAGACATTTTCGAGTGCTCCAGTCCGAAGGAACTAAGCACATGGGAAGCAAGTATTTTTAAATTTGATTCGCACATAAAAAGCTCTTGAACGTGACGTAATTTTATTAAATATCGTAGCAAGAACATATGATTGGTTTGATGAGGGAGTACCTTTATTTTCGTTGATGGAGTATCTCGAGAAATGCTCCGAATGTGCAATTTGTTGTTTCACTATTCGGTAAGCACATCAAAAGCACGTGAATGTGGTGTAATTTAATTCAAGCAATTCGTTAAAAAGTTCATACTGTCATCGGCAAACATCTCGGAGCTCATGGCAAGGTAGACGTTGTGGCGCTCATGTAGGTGTGATCGGGATCGTCCCAAGAATTTTCCGGATGGTTCACAGCTTGGTCCGCCACTTTATACATTTTAGGAGCTAAGTTAAATTCTAAGCGTTTCGTTTTCTACGATAACGTTATGTATGAATACCACAGCGGTTACATAAGGTTGTGTAAAGTATTGCTTAGACTCACGGATGAATCTACCACCAAAGACGAATTTCCTCCGACAAATATTTCACAAACAAACACAATTTTTTACTCAATTTATTGTCAATAACAACTGTTTCGCAGAATTAGGCATTTATTCTAAACAACATCTACCATCGTCTCGGCGCCAGTGCTATTGTTGATTGTTAAATATGAAATATAACCCTAATCGTATCACCGGCATTTGATGACGCGCAGCAGTGGATACTGTATGCGAGCTGTTCTAACCCCGTAATTGGTCAATTTGCGTAGGTCCGTGGAGTAGCGTTTTCTTTATTGCCAGTCGAGCACTGTATATCGTAGCAAGCTTTTTTTATATACACGTCAAGACCTATCTTCCATACTATGGAACTTGGCGTATCCAAGTTCATGTAGAAAAGAGTTAGAAAATTACATAAAACCTAAACGTAGGCACAGCCGGTATCGGGTTTGCCGATTGCGACGGAGCTGGCTACCATTTCACATAAAAAGTAATATTAAACCTACACTGGCGTGCACTGTTAAACACTGTTGTTGGCGTATATCTGGCGCTATTATGAGTAACAATATTTTTGTTTTAGTGAAATTGTACCGCCGGGTATCGAACTTCTGATGTGACGATACTTTGTTTTAGAGGCATGCACCCCAGTCACTAGACCAACGTATTGCAATGAACAACGAATTACAAGCAATGAATCATCAAAATGATATTGCTTCATTCACTGAGGACATTTTCAACGGACGATACTACTGTATCAATAAGCGACTGCTTCAATTAATCGGGCAGTGGCCCTATCAATATGATAGGGAAAGAATGATTAAGTTTTGGTTTATAGTGATTTTAAGTTTGTCTGGTCTGGGGCCTCAGGTAAGCCATATCGGGATAATACATTTCTTATTGGACGTCAGATTGTTAATTATCGGACCATTATTATTTTCTGTATTTTGACGTATCATTGTTCTTAGGTCTGGTCGTTGGTAGGGACGTGGGGCCAACTAGACGCATTTGTTTCGTGCTTAACACCTCTAGTGGCAAACTTAGGATGCCTCATCACTTTAATAAACTCTACGTGTCATATTGAACAAGTGAGAATATCGAAGATTCGTCTGTTTAATTGAAATTGAAACGATTGGCATTTTCTTTTATGTTTCCAAGATGAGAAAAATTCTCGACCAGACGATAAAGAACTGGGAATGTATGAGAGACATGCCGCATATAAAAATTCTTCAAAAACATGGAGAGACAGGGAGAACGTTTACAATAATGTATTCTAGTTAGTTGAATGAATGTATTATATTATTGTGTTTAAGATAATGATTTAATGAAAATCTGTAAATTCTGTATATTTTTACAGCACTCTACTACTTGGCTGTAGTTGGTTGGATACTAACACCATTGCTGCCGAAATTCTTGGATGCGGTAGCACCATCTAATCACTCACGAACTAGATTAGATATGATTCCGACCGACTATGGGATCGATTCGGACAAGTTTTACTGGCCGATATTTTTTCATCTTGCTGGGGGCACTATTATTGTCTTGTCAATTTTAGTGGCCATTGATACATTCTACATGATTGTAGCACAACATGCTTGCGGAATGTTCGAAATATTAAGGTGATATATGTAATATTTACTACATGCGTAGTATAAATAAAAGCTGAATGTAGATATTTCATATACCTGCTAAATAAAATTGGGTGTGTCGATGGCCAGAAAACACCTCCATAGGAAGTATTTCTGTAATAGTCTAAATAGTGGACTGGCATATTTGGTAATCGATTCATCAGTACGCGATGAGGATATTAAAATTTGCTCTTTGATTATGTTATTTGTCCGCTCTGTTTTTGCAGAAAAGATCTAGAGAATACGTTACGAGAGGATGAGGCCAACACCGATGTTGTCCTCCAGCCTGAATACCGCGCAGATGCTGTATATCATCATATCGTATCTTGTATAAAAAGACACAGGATCCTCATGCAGTAAGCGATGGGAAAAATTGTGTATATCTATAACTCTATGGTATATGACAATGGTGGACCTAATTTGGTAAAATCCTGAAAAATCAGAGATCTATATGCACAATTTATTCCCTACATTGTCACCGATAACAATTCGACTGTTGAGAACCGTCTGTATATATATTTTTTTATACAGATACGTAAAGTCCATTCAGTCCACGTGCGAGTGGATGCTCTTGGGTACAGTCTGGGCGAGTGTACTAGTCTTGTCTTTCACGGGTTATCAGGTAGGCAATCAAGCATCCCTTTTTGCGTCGGTATTCTTTCGTGTAGTTTCATTGAGTTCGTGTAGACAGTTGCTAAGAGCACTCCAAGGGAAGAAGTTTTAAGAATGGGTCTGGCCAGCTTCTGTCAAACTTTTCACCTCTACTGCATCACTTTACCAGGTCATTGGATATCGGAGGAAAGTTCATTTTTTCCGACATCTGTGTACGTACAGTCGATCTTCTATTAAAAAGTTTGTAGTCACCTGATCGTACCATTGTCGTTGGTATTGAAGAGTTTTCTGGAATATTATTAAATTTTTAATTAGGTCCAGTGACAGTCAATATGACAAACTTTGGTCGAATCTTGAATTCAACAAAAAAGTCGTCCAACGACATGCTCAGACGCCCACGAAAACGAGGCTTCCTTTACAATGAAACAAAAGTAATATCTGAATTATTATATATTACAGATACAGCTGTAAATGGTATATAATGTCTATGAGATCAAGAAAATTGATAATTGTTCTTATAAGAGCAAGTCTCGAGCCTTGCGCCATAACCGCTGGCAAGATATACGTTATGTCAGTCAGAAACTTTTGTAGCGTAAGTTGTACAATGTTCACTGGTTTTTAGTATTCAATAGATAACCTCGATTCGTCTGAACGAACGATGATATATATTTTAGGTATTACAAACTGCAGTCTCCTATTTGACGATACTCATTTCACTGCAGTGATTATTCTAAATTCAATACATTGCTTGCCCAGGCAAGTACTATCAGCAGATAGCCAACCGTATCATAGGCAAACGCGTGTAATGACTTGCTAATACAAATATAAAACGACCGGAATTTTTATGTCCTGCAAAATTATTACTAACTGACTATATTTGTACCGTTTTTGAGGTAATTTCTCTTTTTGTTATTTCATGTTATAATTTCTGGGCTTTGGATGGAATTGCGGGTGCTTCAGTTGGTGAAAGAAACAAGCGTATTTGAAATTAAGTTTTCTTTCTAAATTGCTTCAGAAAATATTGCGGGTCCACAACTAAACATTGATTAATTTTACACATCGCGACAATATTGTGCTTGATTACTAGAAAAAAGTTGAAAGAGATAAAACACAATATATTGTTACGATTCACGGAATAAGAATGCAGGATTTATAAAAACGAACTAATCCTACCCCCTTTTGCAAAAAGTTTTTTATTTATCGTTATCTATACTTTTAGAGGGTGCGAATAGAAAAAAAAATTATACACCCTACTGCACACGAATTTTGTAAAACAACAAATAAAAAATTTGTCGCCTTAGCTATAACAAACGTGTTATTTATAATTCACTTGTGTAAATGTACTATACAGCTCCATTTGACTGTCCATTCGTAATGCAGAACCGATTTCTTCAATTGTAATCGGAAGGCGTCATCGACATATTCATTTTTATTGAGGTCGCATTCAAACAATTTTGATTTTAAATAAATGTCGTGGCTTCAATTTTTTGTTTAATTTCAAGCGATCGTTGTTACTTTTTAAATAATTTCTTTTTCTATTTTTCGTTAATCCAATGTTTCGTGTAAACCTGTCTCTTTGAGAATAAAACTCCTTTTTACATGTGGGACTACAAAAGTGATAAAAGTGATGTTATAACAATAAAATATTTTTTCCCTATTTCTCGACCGGGTACAAGTTTCATACCAATTTATTCATAGTACGGGATGTTTTGTGAAATTGAGTAATTTTTTGTCAATAACCCTTCGTCATTTAGATACCACCTACTATTAATCATTAACTGTGCAACAGGGCGACGCTGTGTTGTGTAGATTTACTATAACGTAGCAGTGAATTGTGGGCTCGAAATGCTTTCCCGGAACCCCGTAATTGGTCAATTTGTATGACTGTATATGGTACACATAGTGCGTAAATGCGGTTTATCGTTCCTTTATTCGACGACTCTCTAGATTCTAATAGGTTTTTCCTACACTGTAGAGGTTTCGTTCTTCAATATTTTTCGCGTCGTTCGTGGTTCCACAATCCGTGTGTTTCTGTTAATTTTGCCGTCAATTGCGGTAGGCAAAAATCCTATTTACAGCTTACGGGAATGAAGCTCGGCCCGTGACTCTATTGACTATTTCCTGAGGTTGCAGTAAACTTTTTAAAACTACCTACGTTCGCGAGGTGCGACGTAGGGCAATTGCAGAAAGCCTACACTAAGGTAGTCTGTTTTGGATCCCGTTACGGGGACGCAACTACTAGTGGCCATTTCAAGGAAAATGTGAATATGGGATCTACCGATACAGCCGTATGATATATATCTGCAACGACGTCGGCTTACAATGTTTTTTTTAACGATAGTACGGCACCTGGAACCGAATCCCCGACCTGCAACAGAAGACTTTGCTTTAGAGTTATGTACTCTAGCTACTAGCCAAATGTTACAGGATGACAATCGAAATACAAGCAGTGAATCATCGAAACACTGATTTTTCATGGTCTGGTGACATCTTCGATCAGCGATACTACAGTCCCAATAAATGGCTTCTTAGTTTTCTGGGCCAGTGGCCATATCAAGTGAACAGGGAGAGAACGGTCAAGTTTTGGCTTTTACTGCTTTTAGGGTTTAGTGGTTTGGGGCCTCAGGTAGGCCTAATCGGGTCTCATATTGATAAAATTCGTTTTTATATGGTAAAAAGCAATGCTAAATATAATACTTTACGAGTACCATTGTGTTACTTCTTATTTTTTATATTTTCCTTATTGCATTCAGATGCGGGCGCTGATAATAACATGGGGTAAACTGGATCTATTTGTCGCATCTTTTGCACCTCTGGTGGCGAACATAGGGGCCCTCGGCACGCTGGTAAATTTTCAGCGGAATAGACAGCAAGTGAGAAAAATAATAATCGTGTTAGTTTATAAAATAGAAACTATTTGAATTTAATCTCAATTTTTAAGATGAGGAAAATTCTCGATGAGACAAGAAAAAACTGGGAATTTATGAGAGGCTTGCCGCAAATAAAAGTTCTTCAGGAACACGGCGAGACAGGGAGATCGTTTACACTACTTTATTCTAGTTAGTTGTGCAAATGTATAAACTTCTTGTGTTTAAGTTACAGACCTAATTGAAATTTATTAATGTTGTGTAATGTTACAGCAATGGGCTACTCGGTCATAGCTGGTTGGATACTAACACCATTGCTGCCGAAAGTCTTGGATGCAGTAGCGCCATTGAATCACTCACGAAAAAGATTAGACATGTTCCCAACAGACTACGCAGTCGATCCGGATAAATTCTTTTGGCTGATTTTCATTCATCTGGCTCTTGGTATTGTTCTTGTCTTGTCAATCGTCATGACCATTGATGCAATGTACATGAGTCTTGCACAACATGCTAGCGGAATGTTTGAAATATTAAGGTGATACTGCTAACGTTTTTTGTAACAGCATATAAGTGTTCTCTATAATTGTTGTTCAAACCAGTTAACAATAAATGTTCATGCTCGATACCTTTATTCACCTCATCCTACTTTATGTCAAAACTTATACGTAAGATATACTTCTACAATAGTCCAAACCAGTGGGCTACCGTATTATGCCGTAACATTGTCAATACGCAATGGGGATATTAGAATTTATCCTTCGATTATCTAATTTTGATGGTTTTTTCAGATATGATATAGAGAATATACTACAAGAGGATGTACCTATAAGTGAAGCAATGCTAAATGCTAAATACCATGCAGATGTTTTTTTTCAGAATATTGTATCTTGTATTAAGAGACACAAGAGCCTCATAGAGTAAGTGATGGAACTGAACCTGTGGCGATATTGTTTAACTCTTGAAATATGCCAGCTATCCGTTCTTGTTATTTCGTCAGCTATCCTCCGCAGTTCACCGCAATAACCCGTCACATCGGTGAATCCCAGTCACTGAGTGCACACGCCATAAATTCAATGAAAAAAATGTTTATTCATCAATTTTATTGAATAACATATTGCGATTTTTCCGAAAAATAAATAAAAGTATGTCGGTTCGATTGTGGATTGGTATGAAATATGGTTTTTCCAAGAAATCAAGGAATATTGTTAAATGGCATTCCCCGATTCTCTCCTACGATTTTTTGCACGGGCTGCTGATTGTAGAATACAGTACAACTCCCCGTATCCTTAACTCCTCTTAGTTCAACTGCTCCCTTATTTCGTTACCATGGCAACGATTTCTCCTAACTGCATTTCTTCTAAGTCCGTTCGCCCCACCCCAAGCGGCGCGCATGCGCAGCGGTTACAAGGTGGCTTCGTATCTACGGACGCGTATACTCCTCGTTACTCCTATTCGCAGCAACTGCCCGGGAGTAGAGACGGTAGGAGGAATGTAGAAACTGGAGGGTGTCCGGTCTTGTCGAGTTAAGAATACGAGGGTTGTACTGTAATTTTATCTTCTCACGTGTGGATGACGTAATTGTAATGACGATCTTCAAATGCTCCGAATGACTACAAAATCTCGTGAAAAAATGTTTGTAAAATATTGTAGAATACCCTTGAAGTGGCGTTTCTTTCATGTTTCAATAAAAAAAAAGTTTACGCACTTGCACGTATTGTTATGCGTTATGAAAGAAAAAGGTGTTGTACATAGTCGGCAAAAAGCCCTTGTGAGTTAATGTCGCGGCACCTGGTCGCCCAGAGACGATCCGTATGATGAACTTAATTCATTCGTCGTCTTTGAAAGGTTAAGGCAAATTCTCGGTAACAGCAAATCGCCATACATAGAAAAAAATTAGACACAATAGGCGAGGGCATAATATTTGCCAAATACGGCATTCTATGTGAACATAACAAAACCCTGAAGATCAGTGCTTCATATTAATCACTTTTTGCTTACATTAATTACCAGTAATAATTTGACTGATAAAAAATGGTATATTTTTTTATTCAATACAGATACGTAAACGACATTCAGTCCACGTGCCAGTGGATACTTCTTGTCACAGTCGGCATGAGTGCGGTGCTCTTGTCCTTTACCGGTTATCAAGTATGTAATCAATTACGCCTCTTTTGTCACTTCTATTTCGTGTCATTCTATTAACTTCATGTAGACGGTTGCTAAGAGCACTCCAAAGGAAGACGTTTTAAGAATGGGCTTGTTCACCATTGCCCAAACATATCATCTTTATTGCATCAGCTTACCTGGTCATTGGATCTCGGCTGCCAGTTCATGTGTTCCGGATGCTGCGTATGTACAATTGATCTTCTAATCGCTTGCTTACTAAAAAGTAATAGGCGGATCGCGACGCGTCGTCTTCCAAATGTGGAAATGCAAGTTCTCTGTACAGTATACGATCGCAAGAATTGCATCTATCGTTACGGCTTTCTCAGAGTCCATTTGCTTGCTCGGTAGTGGTTCTGGCTGGTGTGAGACTTTCCATTTCCCTACCTTTGATGAAAATTGTCGTTCTTATAACGGAAGGGGAATTTTTCAAATGGAAAGATAGAGTGGACATTGATAGAGTACCTAATTAAATTGATTCCCGATAATTCACTTATGCGTTCATGTAATGTACTTCAGCGTCATTCGCAAGATACTGTTCAAGTTCGGTCGTCCCGCGCGCACAGTTCCCAACGAAGCGTTTTTTATGAGGAAGCAAAAGTAATAATTCATTTGTTATATCATACAGATACAGCTGCAAATGGTACAAAATGTCTATTAGATCAAGGAAATTGATCCTTCTACTTATAAGAGCGAGTATCAAGCCTTGTGTCATAAATGCTGGAAAAATGTATATCATGTCAATGGGAAATTTTTGCACAGTGAGTTTCAAAATGTACGTCGGCCTTTATTTTTCAATGGAATAATTCTAATTTGTTTGAACGAGTGATGATAATGTGTTGCAGATACTAAAAACGTCAATATCCTATTTAGCTGTGCTGACTTCAATCCAGTGATTACAGCAAATTGATTACAATACATCCTGACTATCGGTATTCCTAGATAACTAACCATAGTATAGCCAAACTGGATGAATAGAGATGTATCGACTTTATGCTGGGACATGCTGGGTCTTTAATTTCCTATAAATCCTGTCAATTTCCGTTGAAATATCCTAACTTACCTGAATTTACTGATGTGAAAATATCGGTCACGTTTTTTTTCCATAAATTTACGGGAGAACTCGTTACGGACACAATTATTTTGTGCAGGACGGAATAGTGCACAGAAGTTTAGTACATACCAGTTGTGCACAGTTTGATAGTGCACAATCACTTTGTGCACATGATGTTTTCACCCCATGCGCATACATTTTGGGCACAAAACCTACCGTTTGGAGTCAAAGATTTTTTGTGCACATATATTATTGTGCACATTACTGTAGTGCACAGTCATATTCAATAAAATTCGAACGGAGCTTAGTAGTGCACAATATTATTGTGCACAGTTCGATAGTGCACAGAGCGTTATTGCGTACGATTACTGATGTTCGCAAATAAGCACGCGATTGTACATAATTTCGTTGTGCACACCATTATTGTGCACAATTTCGTTGGGCACAGCATTATTGTGCACAATTTCATCGTGCACATCATTATTGTGCGCGCAAGTACTTCAGTGACCTCAGTAGTAAGTAGACTTTTCGTATCCCTGTCGGGGTTAGCAACCGTCACAGCAACTACTTTGCAACCGTACATCTACTGGTCGCGTTTTGCCGTTCTAAATACCGCAAAACGTCCACGAATCTACAAATATGAGAGCCCTCGCTAGATGTCGCTAGTGTGTCCTCCCAAAGGTAATATTGTGTCGTACAACCACTGTAACCAAAAAGCAACCGTGTTTATTAGATACATTTTTTTCGTTTTTTTCCATCGACCATTGATTGACTTTCGACGCATCCGCCGCAACCTTAAAACAACCGCCCGTCTACCTTCGCGACTATCGCAACCAAAAAGCCACCGCGCTTATCAGATATATTTTCATAGGTTTTTTCCATCTTTTCCGTCTCAACCATTGAATGACTTCCGATGCGACCGCCGTAACCTTAAAACAACCGCCTGTCTACCTCCGTGGCTATCGCAACCCAAAAGCAATCGTGCTTATTAGATATATTTTCATAGGTTTTTTCGTTTTTTCCATATTTTCCGTCTCAACCATTGAATGACTTCCGATGCGACCGCCGTAACCTTAAAACAACCGCCTGTCTACCTCCGTGGCTATCGCAACCCAAAAGCAATCGTGCTTATTAGATATATTTTCATAGGTTTTTTCGTTTTTTCCATATTTTCCGTCTCAACCATTGAATGACTTCCGATGCGACCGCCGTAACCTTAAACAACCGCCCGTCTACCTTCGCGGCTATCGCAACCCAAAAGCAATCGTGCTTATTAGATATATTTTTCCCGTATTTCGACCATAGATTCCAATGCGGCTGCCACAACCTTAACACAACCGCCCGTCTTCTTTCGCGACTATCGCAAGCAAAAAGCAACCGTGCTTATCAGATATGTTTTCATAGGCTTTTTCGTTTTTTCCATCTTTTCCGTCTTTCAACCATTGAGACTTCCAATGCGACCGCAGCAACCTTAAAACAACCGCTCGTCTACTTTCGCGACTATCACAGGCAAAAAGCAACCGCGCTTATTCGATATATTTTCTCCATCTTTTCCGTCTTTCAACCATTGATTATGACTTTCGAGACGTCCGCCGCAACCTTAAAACAACCGCCGTCTACTTTCGCGACTATCGCAAGCAAAAAGCAACCGTGTTTATTAGATATATTTTCTTCGTCTTTTCCGTCTTTCGACCATTGATTATGACTTCCGATGCGTCCGCCGCAACCTTAAAACAACTTCTCGTCTACCTTTGCGAGTATCGCGACCAAAAAACAACCATGCTTATTATATATATTTTCTTCGTTTTTTCGTCTTTTCCGTCTTTCGGCTACTGAATGTTTCTTTCATCGAGTCGATTACCCTCCAATTCATATTGTCGTGAATCGATAAAAAAAGGGTTTTCACACAGTGATTTCGATATCGTTGTCATGGTTCTACTGTGACGATATCTATGTATGTATATCAACATCTTTAATAATGAAAGGAAATGTATCCATAATAGAATATTTATTCAGGGTTACTATATTACATACGTTTCAATACGGACTAACCATATTACAAAGAATATTAAGAGAAATCCATCTTTTACGTTTCCGCCCTGGTCAGGGCCCTCTTCAGAAATGTATTATTATCTGGGATCATCATTCATCATATGATGTTACATTTTTCTTTTCGTTATCCCTCAAATATATGTTGTCTAACTATTTATAATAAATACGTACATTATTCTTGTTTGTTGTTTTAAATCTTTTTTCGCCCACCTCCTTTCTTTTGTTTACTTAAACTACTATCGCACCTAATCTAATTAATTTTGTCTAGAATTCACGATACCAATGAGTCTGTTGTTTATTCAATGAACAACCGGCATAAAGTAAAAAAAATTGTCAGTAAATAAATTTATTTTTTCCCTCATTAAATAAATCTATAGTTGTCAATCAGTAAAATTTAAAGTCAGTAAAAACTAAAACTTGTCTCAGAAGTCATCATCGTCATCTTCTATAAATATTTAATTGTCAATAAATAAATAATTAAAAATAATAAAAACTTGTCTTTATGTTAATAAATCAATGATTGTCAATGAAAGCAATGAAAAAGAGTTGAGATCTATTTTCTTGTGTAATAATTATTGCATTTCATTTTCTCAAATATCAATCGGTTTCATAGCAATACGGCACCTTAGTAACGTAGAGTTTCTGTTGGCTTTCTTCGAGCATAATTGCTGGTACCGGCAATTTAACGTCGATATCGACGAATACCCTTTCTTCTGTCCATTTGACTTCTCTAATATGCCCATTCGTGTAGAGAGCATTTACGCCTTTACTTAGCAGCTGGACCAAGAATCCCTACTTTTCTTCATCGTCATTAAGAAACGTTACTACACTCAAAATTTCTCCGTATCGTTTCAGTCGTTGGCAGTAAATGAACGAATTACAACATTTTGTTTTTACTTCATCTTCATTTTGCCGAATCCTGTAATCGATACCTTGTGCAATAACACGTTTGAAGGAATATACATTTTCCGGTTAATAAGAACTTTCCCTCAAAGCTTGATATTGCCAAGAGTCTTGTAAAAGTTTTACTTTCGGTCCCATGCCGGTGATCTTATTCGGTATCGCTGTGTAATCGGTTATAAACGGTCGTTTTTTCGCGTCGTCGTTGAGAATAGACTTGAGCATAATTTTTAATTCATCGTCAATAGTTGGATCCGGAAAAAAGCTTTCAAGAAATCGTGCTATTGAGTAACGTCTCGCTATTTGCAGCGGCTTTGCATTGCCCGCCGTTATTTTATCAATTATTTTTTTATTCCAGGATTCGAAACTGAAAGCGTTGTGAGCCCAGCACGGCCCCCAATCATTGAAAGTATCAGCCAAATGACTTAGGAGATGCACATTATATTTCGTATGCACAATTCCAAACGTTTCCTGTTGTACAAAAATACTTACTTGTGCACAATCATTGTGTGCTCAAAATTGAAGTGTACTATATCGTCGTGCATAAAAAATTGTAGCCAGATAAGGTTTGCCGCCAAAGGGTCGCTATTTGGGTCAGGCGATACTCGTATGCACTATCGCGATGTGCACAAAAACGCTGTGCACAATACGGTTGTGCACAAAAACGCTGTGTACGAAAATTCATCTGACTACTGAGGTCACAGAAGTACTTGCGTTTACAATATGGTTGTGCATAATACGGCTGTGCACAATACGGCTGTGCGCAAAAACAATGTGCACAATACGGCGGTGCACAAAAGCGCCGTGTACGAAAAGTCTACTTACTACTGAGGTCACTGAAGTACGTGCGCACACAATAATGATGTGCACGACGAAATTGTGCACAATAATGGTGTACAATCGCGTGTTTGTTTGCGAACATCAGTAATCGTATGCAATAACGCTCTGTGCACAATGATATTGTGCACGACTCAGCCCCGTGGAAAATGTATCAAATATAGTTGTGCACTACGGTAATGTGCACAATAATATATGTGCACTAAAACACCTGGGGGAAAACATCGTGTGCACAACGTATCTGTGCACTATTCAATTGCGCACAACAGTTCTGTGCCCTAAAGTTGATTGTAGTATTTCCCAAAGCACAAAAAATATGTAACCGGATAATATCTTGCTGTACTCAATCGCGCTGTGCACTATTGAACTGCGCACAATGATATTATGCACTACTAAGCTCCATTCGAATTTTATTGAATATGACTGTGCACTACGGAAATGTGCACAATAATACATGTGCGCAAAAAGAGCACGTTTTGCGCACAATATGGTTGTGCACAAAAAAAATTGTGCCCAATTATACTGTGCACAACTTTGGTGTGCACTATCAAAAAGTGCTCAAAATGGATGTGCACAAAATGGCCGCGCACAAAAAAAATGTGACCGAAAAATACCCCCTCGTCTACCATCATTCGAACACCAGCTACTACGATTGATAATCAATTATGCAATAGGGTGACACAATGTTATGTGTATTTGCTTCAATGCAGCAAGGTAATGTGGGCACGAAACGCTTTGGCGCAACTGTGTAAAATTGGTCAATTTGTGTGGCTCTACCTGCTACACAGTACTGTTCTGCATTATTCGACGACGCTACTGGAATCGTACTGGAATTCTCCCATACGTGGTTTCATTCTCATCTTGTGTAGAAATATCGCAGGCAGTCAAGGAAACCGAAATATTCAATATTCTTTAATATTCTTCATTTGCCCGCCACCCCTGCCGTCGCATCCAACCTGTGTCTATTCATTTCGCATTTCAGTAGTCCAATTTCTAAAACGCTTAATATACTAAGGCTCTTTGAAAAAAATATTATTTTTTTATTTAATTGCTTATCTAAATTATTTTACTATCTCACGAAAAAGTAATTATCGGCACAAACGGAGGTGTATACAAAAATATAGACTACTCCCTCATCGATGAGTAAATTTCACGCGTAAATATTGGTTCTGCAGATAGTCAGATTATGTATATCTAGAGAGACTTCGCCTGCAAAACTTCTTATTTCAGCGGAAACACGACACTCGAAAACGAGGCTCTGATCACTGAACTTTAGAAGTGTGCACTATCAACTAGAATGAATAACGGCATACAACCACTGAATCACCGAAACAATAATTACTCATGGCCTGGTGATATCTTCGATGAGCGATACTACAGTCCTAATAAATGGCTTCTCAGTTTTCTGGGCCAATGGCCGGATCAATTACACAAGGAAAGCACTGTAAAGTTTTATTTTGTATTGATTTTAGGGTGTAGTGGTTTGCCGCCTCAGGTAAGCTTAATCAATCAGGTCTTCGCATAACGAAATTAATTTTTTTATTGTTTTTAACAATTTGAAATACAATATTCAATGAATATCATTTCGCCTGTTGATATTTTTTGTGTTTTAACGTTCTCATTGTATTCAGATACGAGCGCTGATAATCGGATGGGGCAGACTGGATTCATTTGTCGCCTCTTTTGTACTTCTGGTGACGAACATAGCGTGCCTCGGTATCCTCATAAATTTTCAATGCAATAGACAACAAGTGAGAAAAACGTAAATTACGATATTTGATAAGAACAGAAAGTATTGAAATTTAATCGTATTTTTTGAAGATGAGAAAACTTCTTGATCAAACGAGAGAGAACTGGGAATGCATGAGAGGCTTGCCGCAAATCACAGTTCTTCAGGAACACGGGGAGATTGTTTACACTTCTATACACCAGTTAGTTGAACAATAGAATTAATTTTTTTTTTTATGAGCGAAAGTTCTTTAGGGATTTTTTGCATTTTCCATTCTGCTATTTCACGGAAAAGTAAGTCAGACAGATTGTAATGATACAAGGTAACACGTACCTTAAATTTTGCGATTTCATATAAACAAGTTTCACTTCAACCGTACGTAATAGTTACACGCACTATTTTTTTTCTTGAAGATCTAATGGACGTTCTGATATTACGAATTTCGTTACAGTAGCGTCCTACGTAATAATAGCTGGTTGGATAATGACGCCCTTGGTGTCGGAATTCTTGGAAATGGTAGCACCATTGAATCATTCACGACGAAGATTGGAGTTATTTCCGACAGACTACATGATTGACTCGGACAAGTTCTTCTGGACGATTTTCGTTCATCTTGGTACTGGTATTGTTGTCATCTTATTAATCGTCTTGGGCACTGATGCGTTCTACATGAGTCTTGCACAACATGCTTGTGGAATGTTCTAAATATTAAGGTGATATTTTAAATCTTTAAAAAAATATTTAACTGTAAGCCAATGTGGCGGTGAAATTTAGCAAAAATAGCTGCAAATCAAAATTCTTTAAAGTACTCAATAATATTAGACACATCTGAAAGTAAGTTCTTCCGTACGATGATTTTTCGGTAATATCGATCTATTTCCCTCATCTACCGTATTATCATGTAATTATCATGTAAACTTGTCAATAAGCAATGATCATATTCCACGGTATTCATCCATTATCTAATTCTGGTTGTTTTTATCTGCAGATATGATCTGGAGAATGTACTACAAGAGGATGAAGCCATGAGTGATGTAATGATCGATACCGTATGCAGATCATTACATCACCGCCATGCAGATATTGCTTTTTATAATATTGTGTCGTGTATCAAGAGACACAAGAAACTTATAGAGTAAGTGATGCGTTTTTTCGATGGAATCGGTGACGACACGATTATTAAAAATAAAATGTTTCTCAATAAAGGTATGTAAACGCCATTCAGTCCACGTGCGAGTGGACACTTCTTGTCACAGTTGGCGTGAGTGTGATGGTGTTGTCATTTTCGGGATATCAAGTGGGTATTCCATCATCTTTCTTTTTCATTGTTCTTTGGTGTAATTTCATTTACTCTGTGCAGATGGTTGATAAGCGCACCCCGAAAGAAGACGTTTTTAGAATGGCACTGTTCACCATCGCTCAAACATATCATCTTTACTGCGTTAGTTTGCCTGGTCATTGGATATCATCTGCCAGCTCGCTTTTTCCGGACGATGCATACGTACAATCCAACTTCTAATCGCTCGCCTACTAAAAAGTAAATGGTGCATCAAACTAATTTCTTTTCGTGTGCATTTAAAATATTTTTTTTTTAAATAAAAATGCTAATTTACCATACATGATAATACACGCCTAGATAAGTTGTAGTCTCAAAAATTACACTGACCAGATAAGTTGGGTTAGGGTCCGACTACTTTCTTGGTGGGGAGTGTTAATACATTTTTTTCTATTTTCCTACCTGTGGCCAAAATCGTCGCTGTTATATGAGAAAGAGACATTTAGTGAAGGGAAAGGGGAATAGGCAAGTAGTACGGGATCCAATTTAACTGGTCATGTCTAATGAAATTTGTTCGCGATGATGCAATTTATCTTGTCGAATACTATATCGTGATTGGAACCCTTGTTCGCGTAATACTGAACATTGAGATCAACATTCGTCAAGTCTCGAATTTGGTCGAAAGTTTCATCAATGATGCGCGCAGTTACCGAACAAACTACGCTTCATTAAATGAAAAAACAGAAGTAATAATTCAATTCATTACATCACGCAGATACAGTTGTAAAGGGCACTTGATGTCGATTCGATCAAGAAAATTAATCCTTCTGTTTATAAGAGCGAGCATCAACCCTTGTGTCATAACTGCTGGAAAAATATATGTCATGTCGATGGAAAATGTTTGCACCGTGAGTTATACCTCGTACGCTGGCTTTCATTTTTGAATGGAGTAATACTTATTTATATTAACGTGTAATCAAATTTGTTACAGATAATAAAAACGTCAATGTCCTATCTGGCAATGATAACGTCAACCCAATGATCACAGTAAATTCAACTCTTACAATGTATTCCGATTATCGATGTATCCAGATAGCCAACCGTAGTATAAGCAAACTGGAAGAATAAAAATATAAAAACACTGATACTTTCATTTCCTCCAAATCCTCTTAAGAGGAGGTGAAACACGTTACCTAATGCTTCTCTCTCGCTCCGCTGTAAGCGCCGAGCACACTATCATTCTCGCACTCCATAGAGTTTTACCACCTCTTAAGAATAGGCTTTGAGTCAAGCTTTTTTAAAATCGTTCGATAAAATAACTCCGCGCATCGACTGTTACTGTCGAGTCAGCGGGAAATTATTGTCGCATAAGAGCACAAAGCTCGGTGACATTATTTTAATGAAATAAGATTTCTTGACTGACGCTTGTTGTTCGATTGGTGTTGAGTGATGACTGTTTAGCCACTTGCACCGAATATTGAAACTTAACAGAAACGCGTGCTCAAACGTTCGTGTGAGTGGTTAAGTGTGGCGTTACTCAAAATATTTCAATATTCCGTTTCGTTTCCTTGGCGTTTCGTTGGCGTTACTCAAAACGTTTTTTACTTGCACTTATTATCACGTCAAGCATTTCCAAGAAATAGAGAAACCGGTTTGTTAACGATTGAGTCTGTGCCAGGTCTTGCATTTCTCAGGCTCTTCGCGGGCCTAACAAAGTCGACGGCGTATCAAGAGACGCGGCAGCGTCTCGACGCCAAGTCAAAATCTTCATGAAAATTCCCAAAAACTCTATCGTCACCTTTGACCGTCCATCCTCGCGAGCACATCGGCGTCCCGGTGGGCGCCAGTTAATTTTTGTCCGCCGGTATTGACGAACTGGAGTAAACCGGAGGTCGGCGGAATGGGCAAACACGAAACAAAACGATACAACAGGACGAAAATCTGAACCGTAACGAGATCTTACAGGAACTGAAACTCCATAAATGATAACTATCGCTGGACGGAGGTAATAAATTGGGAACTATAGCAACAAACATCGGTAATTATAACGATGATTAAAAAAAATCACCTCACAGTATTAATTTCTGATTTATTTCTAATCAACTTATATTTGACAACACTCATGATCGATGCGATCTAGTCCATGATGTAGCTGACGCTATCGCCGGTATTGCCGCCTACCAGGGATGGTTTTTAGGCACTCACTATAACAATAGGCAAAGAGTGCCTATTAAAATGACCAGCGAAGCCTCTTCACACAGAATTCGATGGGGATTCTGCACAGCGTATGCTGCAAAAAATGTAGTTTTTCAGCATTTACTTCGGTGTACCTCCAACATCATGCGTAGTTAATTTAAAGTGACTCCAATGACTGGAAATATTTTTTTTCGCCTGCGGTTGAATAAAAATACCTTTATTACTGAATTTATCTTCTTAGACGTCCGTATCACAGTGTAACTTTGGACTGTGCGAAGCAATTTTTTTCTTCTTCGCAGGAATGATGTATCATAACATCACCATTGTGCACATACATTTTGAAGCCCCTGCGAAGCATTTGAATATTTGATTAACAAAAAAAATTCATTTTTGCTTCGACAAGTGTCCGTACGGTGCTGTAACTTTGGACTGTGCACAGCAATTTTTCTCTTCTTCGCAGGGATGATGTATCATATCATCACCATTGTGCACATACATTTTGATGCCCCTGCAAAGCATTTGAATATTTGCTTAACAAAAAAAATTCATTTTTGCTTCGACAAGTGTTTGTACGCTGCTGTAACTTTGGACTGTGCGCAGCAATTTTTCTCTTCTTCGCAGGGTTGATGTATCATATCATCACCATTGTGCACATACATTTTGAAGCCCCTGCGAAGCATTTGAATATTTACTTAAAAAAAAAATCAATTTTTGCTTCGACAAGTGTTTGTACGCTGCTGTAACGTTGGACTGTGCGGAGCAATTTTTCTCTTTTTCGCAGAGGTGATGTATCATATCATCACCTTTTTGCACAATCATTTTGAAACTACTGCGAAGCCTTTAATAAGTTGTTCCAAAATAAAAATTCAATTTTGTTCCGCTAAATGTCCGTACGGTGCTCCAATTATGAAGTCTACGAACCAATTTTGAGGCACTCACTATAACAATAGGCAAAGAGTGCCTATTAAAATGACCATCGAGGCCTTTTCACACAGCTTTCGATGGGGATTCTGCACAGCGGATGCTCCAAAAAATGTAGTTTTTCAGCATTTACTTCGGTGTACTTCCAACATCATGCGTAGTTAATTTAAAGTGACTACAATGACTGGAATTATTTTTTTTCGCCTGCGGTTGAATAAAAATACCTTTATTACTGAATTTATCTTCTTAGACGTCCGTATCACAGTGTAACTTTGGACTGTGCGAAGCAATTTTTTTTCTTCTTCGCAGGAATGATGTATCATATCATCACCATTGTGCACATACATTTTGAAGCCCCTGTGAAGCATTTGAATATTTGTTTAACAAAAAAAAATCATTTTTGCTTCGACAAGTGTCCGTACGGTGCTGTAACTTTGAACTGTGCGAAGCAATTTTTCTCTTCTTCGCAGGGATGATGTATCATATCATCACCATTGTGCACATACATTTTGAAGCCCCTGCGAAGCATTTGAATATTTACTTTTAAAAAGAATCCATTTTTGCTTCGACAAGTATTTGTACGCTGCTGTAACTTTGGACTGTGTGAAGCAATTTTTCTCTTCTTCGCAGGGATGATGGCTTGGACGTTGAGTTGCTCGACAACATGCTTAAGGCGACCATGAATGTGAAGGACCGCAAGGACTTTTTCCTGCGGCCTCCGGTTACTGAATGGCGCGGCGTGCGCGGCGGCCCTGGCCCATCCCGGGGCACCTGAGCGCTGAGTCGGCGGACGCCTTGATGCGGACGATTGGGGAACTGGACAACAATCCAGTTGGTCGGGGATCCCAATCCCGGTCCTGGCTATCGCCGACTTTGGCTAGCCGGAGGACTCCCAGGGAGCTGCGATACCGGTAGAAGCGCTACCGGCTGTCCCGCCTGCGGTGGTCGCATCGGTGAGGACGTTCAGGGAAGCGGTGGGCAATCCTGCCTTCTACTCCCCTCGATCGCGGAGCTCGGTCCCCGCGGACGAGCAGTTGGCTGACTGCTCTACCTGGGACGTACCGCTTCTAATCCCTAAGTGGTGGATAGACGTCGATACGTCTTTTCGACATCCAAGTGGCCGGCCTGCGGTAGCGCGTGACAGTCTTGGAGAGCGACATGCCGAGATTCGCGAGGAACCACTAGTTTCCAAGCGTCGAGATCTTCAAATTCGAGATAGGTGAGGTCGGATGGTCGATGGAAGTACAGTCGATTGTCGACTATCTTTCAGTCCGGGAACTTAACGGGTTCTCGTGTGAATTGGTTTCCGCGGTTAAATTAATTTTCGATGTCGAAGTGATTCTCGCTCTCCGAATAATTTTTCGATTTCGAATTAATTTTGGGGTGCCGGGGTACCGGGATTGCACCGGAGTTTAGCGTATTCGCGCGGAACTTCGTCGGCTCTCTTCTTTATTTGGGCTTTTATATTTCGATCTTTACCGCACCAAATAAAGTCGAGAACCTCGACCCACAACTGAACTGAATCGTAAATCTCGAACCAAAACTAAACTAAACTGAATCTTAAACTTGAATTGAACTGAAATAATGAACGGTACTGAAATGAATCGTAATAATTACAAAAATAACATAAAAAGTAAACTGCAAAAAATCTCGATCGATATCTTAACGAGAGCTTGACGTATCTTAAGGGGCTGAGAGTCAATAATTCGAACTTCAGCACTAAAATCGATATTTTTTTCGAGTTACGGTTGTTTTAATTTTTGTGACGTTGATTTCGAAAAGTCACATCACAAACTCCTCACCACTTAGGGGTGGTTTCAAACTAGAGTTCGAAATAGAGTTCGAAATGATAGCCAACCCGAAGAATATGAGAATGAAGTATCTTCTTCCTTGAATTTAATCCAAGGGGGTTACGGGAACCTTTACGAGACCTTATCATGCGTAGCATTTATCGGTAACAGCTGACTGTCAGCTGATCGGTAACAAGTAACCCGGTGGGTTTCCTACGTTATCATCCTTGCAGCGTTGCTTTCTCTTGCGAGATCCTAGGCCTACCAAGCGGGCGCTACGGGCGAAACCGTACCCGATGTT
This sequence comes from Buathra laborator, assembly GCA_934046635.1. NCBI lineage: Eukaryota > Metazoa > Arthropoda > Insecta > Hymenoptera > Ichneumonidae > Buathra > Buathra laborator. The sequence goes on from OW203901.1 coordinate 3,645,855, forward strand.
AGGACCCAAGGGTCCTATACTGTGAGGTTTTTTGGTTTTATTTAGGAACGACGAAACGGAAGCGCGTGAAAGCGTGGACAATAAATTCTTATTTATTTCTCCTCCGGGCCGACAGATCAATATTACTCGTCTAAATCTAATCGGTTTCCCCTCACAAATAATATTTTACATACAAATCGTCGAATGATGCCCCGAATCGCGCGGAACTCGAAGATCGTTTCCCGATCATCACCGGGTGAACGATATTATAATCAGTATGACACAAACATATAATCCGATGGCGTTACGATGCCGAATATTCACAACAGGTATTCTAAGAGACGCGAATGATAAATTAACAAGTTATTTATACGATGAATGCGATGAAACGTGATTGACCAAGTGAATACGATATTTATACGCTGAATGCGATAATAGTTCTCGGAGCTTTAAAGTATTATTTCTCGGGACGCGATACCCTTTGACGAACAACATACGCGATGTCGTGATGATTGTCGCGTGTATGCCTCACGGCGGGCCGATAACGGCGAAAACTCGAATATATATACCTCTCTATATATATAAAGTTACCGCCTCTGTCGCCGCCGCCGCTGCCGCCGCCGCCGTGTCAGGCATCGAGGGAAGGGCAAAAATATTCTAAGTCCCTCAAAGGGGATTCCCCCTTGGGCACCCCATCGAGCAAAAATATTCTAAGTCCCTCTAAGGGGAATCCCCTTAGAGGAACAAAAATATTCTAAGTCCCCCTTAGAGGGACTTAGAATATTTTTGCTCGATGGGCTGCCCAAGGGGGAATCTCCTTAGAGGGACTTAGAATATTTTCGGTCGACGGGGGGAGGGGGGGGGGGCGCGGAGGAGCGTGGGAGAGGAAGGCCAAAATATTCTAAGTTCCTCTAAGGGGATTTCGAAGGAGGCAGCAGCGGTGGTCGGCGGCGGAGAAAGAAGCAAAAATATTCCCCAAATGGGTCTTAACTCAAAATAGTTTACAATTGACGAGCGAGCGCGCGAGCCCGTGGAAACGCTAGTATATATATATACTACGCCACGCTACGCTACGCTAGTATATATATACTAGCGTTTCCCCGGGTTCCCACCGCTGCTGCCTCCTTCAAAATCCCCTTAGAGGAACTTAGAATATTAATATAATTAGCGGAAACCGCGAAACAATTCCATATAAATTATCGAGATGCGAATTTTCGAACACTTATCTCGCCTCCGACGTAGATCCCTCGACCTCGCCCGCTCAACCTCGAGGGTTGAGCGGGCAGCACGATGGTTGTTCGGTGTGGCGCGGTTCCTCGTGTCGTGGAGGCGAAGCCCTGCTGCTCCGAAGTCGAGAAAATCGCTCAAGAGGCCTCGCAGACCCTGTTGACGACGCGACCGCTCGATCGATAGAATTGATCAGTCCCCGCGACTGCGTGCCGGGACTGAGCTTCGATGGGGCCGCGTATTTCGGTGCGTAGAACCGGCAAGAGCAGCGATACCAATAGCGATACTTGATTCGTAATAATTACAGTGTTAATCACGTGTGTGCGAGGCTATCGCGCGTCGCCGACTGGGGGCGAGCGCGGGCTCGTCATCGCGCACGTCGATCGCCGTATCGATAGATAGGGGACCGAGTTCGCCGATACGCGTGATCGCGTTCGCGTAATTTTGTAAGTATCTCCCTACGTAAGGGGCGGTCGTCGCTCGCGGTTCGAGCGAGCGGTTGCAATACGGAACGCTTGCCCGAAATCAACCCTCTTTGGCGAGTGGGGAATCCGTCGTATCCCGATAAGATCGCCTGGTCGAAATGTCTCCGATCGCAACGGCAGTAGGAACGGAGTGAAAAAGGATCCCACTTCACGATCAATCCGAGAACCAATTTGAGTTGAGCGCGGGGATGAGTCCCCTCCTAAATCAATTTGAGTTCGAGAAAACGAACTTAATTCGCGTTCGAAAACGAGAATTAATTCGAACGTCGAGGATTAATTCGAGTTCGAGAAAACAAGCGTTAACTCAAACCACGAATATCAACTCGTGTTTGAAAACGTCGATGATTCGAGTTCGCGAGCGGAATCTAATCCGAAGCTCAAAAATTAATTCGAGTTCGAAACACGAGAGTTAATTTCGAACGTCGAAAATTCATTCGAGTTCGAAAAGCGACAGTTATTTCAAACGCCGAAAATTAATTCGAGTTCGAAAAGTGAGAATTACTCGAGCGTTGAAAGTCAGTTACGCTTGTAGGAGAACAAATGGTCAATTTGCTCTCGAAGATAGCGAGAACTATCTCGAACGTCGAAATTTAATTCGCGCCCGAAGAAACGAGACTAAAGTCACAAGGGGAAAATTAATGCGCGTGAAGAAAACGAGAATAAATTCCGAACGGCGAATATCAATACGCGTTCAGAAAAACGAGAGCAAATTCGAACAGCGAAAATTAATTTGCGTTCGAAAAACGAAAATAAATTTCGAACTTCGAAAATGAATTCGAGTTCGGAAATGCGAGATTAAATTCCGAACGTCGAAGTTTAATTCGAGTTCGTGAGACGACAACAATTTCGAATTACGAAAATAAATTCGCATTCGAAAAACGAGAGTCCCTCCGATGGGTGACCGTATGGTGGCCGAAAGGCGAATTCCTACGATGCTCTTTTTGGTTGAATCAAAATCGTACGATGAAAATGTCACTCAAACTGAATAGATATAATGCTAAACGATACGCGCGCGAAGGCATGTTTCCGTTAAAAGAGTCAAAATATAATGCATGCGACAGCGAACGATTACTCGATGCAGCCGTTTCCGCATGACTATACGCATGACTATACAAGACACTTGTCTTGTAAATCGTTATTGAGCGGAAGCAGAAAAAAACGATTGCCTACACGATTAAAGCCACCTTAGTGGAAAGCGTCCATGACTTATCGCGCGCTGAGTTAGCAGTAGCACTACAGCCTACAGCCTTACAGTAAGTTTGAACCGACCAATCGCCGTGCGGTAAAGCAGAGCGTGATAATAGGCGGGCGCTTTCCCACTAAGGTGGCTTTAATCGTGTAGGCAATCGTTTTTTTCTGCTTCCGCTCAATAACGATTCAAATCTACCGCGTTCGGAAAATTGTAATAAGATAAGTGTGTATAATCATGCGGGAACGGCTGCATCGAGTAATCGTTCGCCGTCGCATGCGCTATATTTTGTCTCTTTTAGCGGAAACATGCCTTCGCGAACGAATCGTTTAGCATTATATCCATTCAGTTTGAGTGACATTTTCATCGTACGATTTCGATTCAACCGAAAAGAGCATCGTAGGAATTCCCCTTTCGGCCACCATACGGTCACCCCCTCCGATCCTCGAAAATTAATTCGAGATCGAAAAACGAGAGCAAATTCAAAACTCAAATTTTAATTCGAGATCGAGAATTTCATCGACATCGAAAAAAAAATGTGAGAGCGAAAATTTTATCGACCTCGAAAATGAATTCGAAATCGAAAAAAGTATGGCGAGAGCGAAAATCTCATCGAAGACGAAAATTAATTTGGAATCGAAACATTATTCCAAGCGGCAGAATCACTTCGACATCGAGAATTGATTCGACCGCGGAAAACAATTCACACGAGAACCCGTCCCTAGGAGAGCTTATAAAGAATAAATCTTCATAATCGAGAGCATCTCCAAAGAACGAGAAGTCTCGACGGTTCACGACAATAGTCCACGACGAAGTGATCGAGGAATGTCAGAGTTCGTCGATCGAGAACGAGAAGGGCGAGGAGTAGGGGCTCCCCGAAACTCAAATTCCGATAGCAGCCGAGGCTCGGCTAACGGTACTGCCCCCACTCCAGTGCGCGCGATCCGCAAGCCTCAGGAGTGAGAAAATTCGCCAATTTCGAAAAATTCGAAAAATTACGAAAATCGCCGAAAATACGGTTCAGTCACAAAATCGGAAAATAAATCGCATCGGAATTCGTACGAAACACAGTACACGAGCACACGATTCGAACGAAGAAGCGAACGAGAACAAGACGCACGAACACGACAGCGAGAACGATATCGAGATTCATGGTAACACAAGCGAGACCCAGCGATCACACGACGGCTCGATAACTCGAGCGCGAGAACAATAGGTCGAAGCCTATAACAGCGGGATGAGCGTGAGAGAAACCCGAGTTACCTCTAGGGCAGCCCTCGGTAGACTAACTTGTCTACGAGAATCATTCTTAATGAACTATCATGATTATTTCGGGAACCTTGACCGATAACTACGGCCCTCTCAAACCATCTCATGACTTCATCAAATCGAGAGCCGATACTATAACGCGGTAACTTTAAAGAATCCTCGCGATCACTTCCTCTATCAATGCGTGAAAACAAAGCTCGTCTCTACTCTAACGCAGCGCAAGGTGTTCCAACTTCGCCGGGACTAAACGATACCTCTGCCTGTTCTCCAATGCATTGCACTTTCCGTTGGGATGCCGGGAATGCACCGGACTTTTGCGTATTCGTACAAATCTTCGTCGGGTCTCTTCTTTATTTGGGCTTTTATATTTCGAAATTTACCCCACCAAATAAAGTCGAGAACCTCGAACCAAAACTGAACTAAACTGAATCTTAAGCAGGCATTGAACTGAAATAATGAACGGTACTAAAATGAATCGTAATAATAGTAAAAAAAGCATAAAAAGTAAACTGCAAAAAATCTCGATCGATATCTTAACGAAATTTTGAGGGTACGTTAAGTTGTCTGAGAGGAAACTTCAGCACTAAAATCGATATTCGAAACATCAGCATTAAAATCGATATTTTTATGCGAGTTACGGTTGTGTTTTAACTTTTGTGACGTTGATTTCGAAAAATCACGTCACAATAAACATTGTGACGGGATTCCCGTGAGTCCCGCTAGTCAAGAATCGCAGCTTAGCGCAGTCGGGAAAAATAGTACATTATGCTACAAGGGAGGAAAGAGCGTGATTTTCACCGAGTATGAGTTTTGCACTTACACGAGGTGAAAATCCGCTCCTCCCGTGTGGCATACGATACTTTTTCCCGACTGTGCTAAAAATTGACCATATTTTTATGCCTGCAACGGTCTGGCGGCACAAATTAACGATAAGAGGAACCGGGGCCGCGACTCAGGAGCGGTCAATTGATGCGTATTTTTTATTTATTTTTAATAAATAATAAAAAAAAAATTTAATTATTTATTTAGTTAATTTTATTCACGGCTACTTTTACTTTTACTCAGCTCAGCTACATTTACTCCCGCTGAAATACTTTTACTTCTGCTGGTCAAGAATAGCTAACTTTAAACCCGCATTGCAGGGATGAAATATGGTCTTTTTAGCGTAGTCGGCAAAAATATATATATGACCACAGAGATCAATTTTAAATCAATACAATTGTTTATTGTGAGGCGCAGAGACGGAATAGAGACAATACATAATAAGTTTTTTTTTTACTTGTAAAAAGGCGGAAGTGAGATACGTGTATCGCGATCAAAAACGTTTTTTTAAATGACGCGAAACTCCGTATCCTCTGCGAAGGTAAATATTTCATTTATTTATAGAACTCGTGTTCGGACTCGTCCTTCTTAATATTATTCTTGTAACCCTTCTCGAAATCCTTGGCGAGTACGATATAACGATTTTCACGTACGGCGTGCATTCCCGCCTCCTGACATATGGCGTTTATGTCGGCACCCGATATTCTGTCAGGTCGCGCAACGTAATCTTCCAAATCAACTTCCTCGCTGAGGTTCATCTTTGCCGTTATCGTCGTGAAGATTAGACGTTTTTGACGACGATCGGGCAGTGGAAATTCGATTTTTCTGTCCAATCTTCCAGGACGCAGCAGTGCCGGATCCAAAGTATCGGCTCTGCGAAAATTAGATTTTGCGTGATATCTCTGTGACTTTATCGAAAAAAAAAAACAAAAAAAAATCGAACAACGATAATTTACCTGTTAGTAGCCATGATAACTTTAACATTGGTAGTCTGATCGAAACCGTCCATTTGATTGAGAAGCTCGAGAAGAATACGCTGAACCTCCCGATCGGCACCGGTCTGAGCGTCGAAACGCTTCGTGGCGATAGCGTCAATCTCATCGACGAAGATTATAGCCGGCGAATTTTCTTTCGCTAGACGAAAAACGTCTCTCACCATTCTCGGTCCTTCGCCGAGATACTTTTGCACGAATTCCGAGCCGACCACGCGAATGAAAGCCGCTAAGAGAAAGAATTGGAAACACGATAAATAATAATACGAATGTGAAAAAAAAAAAGAATTTCTTCTGTCGAATAATATTGATAATGCTATTTTAACTTCAAACCTCTACACATAATAGTAATAATTAACCCTTTGTGTATGAGATTTTTTTCCGGACTTTAATTAAGTTCGCCTTTTTTTAATTAAGGTGGTTTGTGATGATTTTTTTCGTCTGAAGTATCGAACTATAGTTTTATGTTGCTATATGTTGTACCGCGTATCGTTCACATTTCAACTGTTTGATGATTGGGTACCGCGAAACTCTACTTAGAGTCTTTGTTAGAAAGTTCCGGTACGCAAAACGATCAGCGACAGCAAAGATTTCACGGAATACAAATCTAAATAGTTGAGCTGCGCGTACGCAAAACGCGCATAAGTTCCGGTACGCAAAACGATTAGCAACAACAAAGCTTTTACGAAATAAGAATCCACATCGGGAGCTGCGAGTTTATTTACCGGTGGTGTGTCTAGCGACCGCTTTGGCGAGCATAGTTTTGCCGCATCCCGGTGGTCCGTACATGAGAACCCCGCGCGGCGGATCTATACCAATCTGCTTGTAGAGCTCAAAGTGTGTCAGCGGCAATTCCACGGCCTCGCGGATCTCCTGCTTCTGCATGTCCATACCTCCGATATCGCTGTACGCAATATCAGGCTTCTCATCTATAAAAGATACCGATAAAATCGAGTAAAAAAAAATATCGCGATTGACAAAAGTAAACCAAATTTTTATGGGGAATAATTTTACCGGCTTGAAGCATAGAGATACTTGAATCAGCCTCGGGCGGCAAAACATCTACCAGCGCATTGCTGTGCTTATGTAACGCGACGCTCGCAGATGGTTTCAACAGTTCGCGATCGATCGTCGATAATATGCGAACGTAGTAATTGGAACCGGTGGTAGAACCAACGATTCCTGTATTCTGATCTACAGCCTCAAGGAATTGTCCAATAACAAGAGGTACACTCTGTATGCGCTTCACCTCTTCCTGCGCATGCAGATATTCCTTCTTCAAGTTGCGCTGTTCATCCTTTATGTATTCCTCCTGTACCTCAAGAAACTCCAGCATACGTTGCAATTTCTATTTTTCAGCGAACGCAAAAGTTTTATTAGAAAATCTCGTATTTTTGCATAAACTGTGTCAATGCATAACATTTGTCAATTTCTCGCCATCGTACCTTGTATTTTGTATATAAATCTTCGACGTCCAATTCGTCGCCTCCGCCGGAATAGTGACCCATTATCGGTTTTATATCGACCTCCGCGACGTCCTGTGCGAAATTAAAACCGGTAACATCGTTAGTCGTAAAATTGCAAATAACTCGCGAGATCAGCGACGAACGCTTTGTTCGTTTCGCAAAAACTAACCCGCAAAATGACGTCTATTCGTTGGCTTTATTTTTCGATAGCACGAAGAAAATTGAATACGCGAAAAAAAACTTACCTTGTCGAGTATCATAACGGCGGTCTCTTCCATCTTGCGACCAGGCATTTAGTGAAAACAAATCTTTCGTTAAATAACTCGTATTAGTTGAATGACTCGGAGTTTCTTGATTCGGAGAGACCGGAGAGTGACAGTATAGACACGAGAATTTCCTATGACTACGCGGCTTTATGATGAGAGGCAATCTACCGATGAAAAGGCATCTATCGAGAGTCGGGTTCTTTCTCTTCTTTATCCACTTTGCGACTGGATCCCGTACCAGAGGGCGTTCCAACTATGGATAAACAAATTCACCAACTGCCGAACGCAACGTATATTCTTCTCGACCGTCGGTAATTTTGTTCCGCGATGTAAACAAGAATTCGACAGGAATAATAGTTGAAACAATGCGACATATGCTAATTTTTTCACAACAAGTCAACAGATCCTTTGGTTATTTTTATAATCAATGTTAACATTTGTAACTCGCTTTTGCTGTGCAAAGAAAAAATATTTCGATAATCATACTGTAATCCAATAATAGCCGACTATTTATATATATATATGGAATATATTTTGAGTACATGTACTTCGACGACGATTGGATGAAGATTTGACCCTTACTTGGAACTGCTCGGCACAAGCGCAAAGAGTCCCGTACGGAAAAGGGACTGCAAATTGTAATGTAACGTGTGAAGATGTGGGAACGATGCCGGCTATCGTTGTTACGATTTACCGTTTAACTCATTCGAAATATCGAAAATAATGATACGACGAAACAGGTAGAGACTGTTAGTCGATTTTGTTTGTTTTTGTTTTTTTTTTTTTTTTTTTTCATCATTTTAGATAATATCGAGAAAAGGATTTTTAGTTAATTAATGTAGCTGATAGTGCCGAAGAATGTAGTAATTATTTACATAGTTTCAGATAATAAATATATTACTTTGTCCAAAAGATACAATTTTTTTTTTTTTGCCGCAGTCTATAGCTATATTTTGACAAAGAGTAATGATCAGCTCTTGGATGATAAACAAGAAAAATTAATCATATCTTTCAGAACGAAACACAAGCTGACGTTAGTTTGCCTGATCTTAGGAGTCACAGTGTTCTACAATGAATTTCTCGTCTACGAAATCCAGAGCTTCAAGTGGTCGGCGCGTAATTGTCCTGACTGCGTCAGAATACTCCTCGTTGCTGATCCTCAAATATTGGGAGAACAAAATGAGAATTATCACGGCGCTTGGCTCGCCAGATGGGACAGCGATAGGTGAGATTAGAATGAGTTCCTTATTTATTCTTATCTCTTATCTTCATTGCGATACCTGATAATTCCATTTGCCTACAGATATTTGGAGAAAACATTTTCAAGGGCACTGAGTCACTCGCAGCCCCATGTGATAGCATTTCTCGGTGATCTCATGGACGAGGGGCACATTGCCACAACGGAAGACTTTGCAAAGTACAAGAGCAGATTAGATACAATATTCTATACAGAGGATCACGTTATGGTGGGTATTAAAAAAAAAAAAAGCAAAAAACTGTCCTATAGCTGAAATAAAATGAAATCACTGACTTTCAGAAAATTTATTTGCCGGGCGATAACGATATCGGCGGCGAGGAAGACCGAGTCTCGGCGAGGATACACAATAGATTCAAATTTGCTTATTCCCAACCGGACACATTGATCTACAAAAGTGTTACCTTTTTCAAGGTGAAGTTTTTACGGCATTCTCCGTATTGGTAATAACGGCGATAAAGAATTTTGATTGATTTATCGAGTTCATTGAGATAATAAATTTTATACAGGTAAACAGATTAACTCACACGATGCCAAACGCGCCGAAAGACGCATTTCTTAACGATTATACCGAGAGAAACACGACGAACGTAATACTCAGCCACATGCCGCTATTATTCTCACCTGGACCCTTCGTGAGAAACGTGAGACTTTAACATTTATCGTTCTATAAATATTATCGTAAATATTGTCTCGCATCGATAAGACACTTGTATTACGATGAGCTTATTGTTGCGATAACGCCACTCTTATTTGCCTCAGGTACTCAAAGAACTCAGTCCACAAGTAATCTTTACGGCTCACGATCACAAAGCAATGCATTTGAGTCTTGATACGGCGACGGATCAACTCAGCGATACGTGGATCCTCCCACCTCACGAGACACCACTTTATCAATTACGGCTCGACATGGGGGATGTACACGAATTACAGATACCGACGTGCTCTTACAGAATGGGAACCCCGCACATGGGCTATGGACTTGCGTACATCGGTAATGTTCAATTTCATACCGAATATAATAATAATAATAAAAAAATAATAATGTTAATTATTAATTTGAAAAAAAATATGTTTATAAAATTTAAAAATCGTTATTACGAATAATTATATTTATCTTTATTTTTATTACAGATACTCGCGACAAAGCTGTAGAATTTACCGTCCTCTGGCTGCCCGAGAGATTTCCGAAACTCCGAGCTTATCTCTGGGTCGGTCTTGTAGTCGTTGTACTCAGCACATGTACCTTTATCTGTAGCTGTTGTATGTCCACTCATGCGGCTTACAGTCAACTGCCGATTGTATGAAATCTGACGAATCTCACACTCTGAATCTCTTTGGATAGAAAAAAATAAAAATATATAGATCGCATGCGAATAACGTTCGAGTTATCGCGACGGCTATGCAAAGCCGGATAAATGCGACTAATTCAATGTGTAGGTATCAAAGATAAAGATATCGCGTTCGAAAGGCAATTTTAGAAATAATAATATCGAAAGTTATTTATGTACAATAAGTTTACCGAAAGGTTGCAAGACTTACTTAAACCGCAATACAGTATAAATTCGAATTATTATATATTGCGTCCCGAGAAATCGCTGAATACTATTTTTTAGCAATAAAAAGAATTATACCTGTAAATACTTCAGTGTTTGTTGATTTTTTCGATTTAAAACTTCGATTTTTGTTTTTTTTTTTTTCGCGAGGCATGCGCTTGCGCACGTATGGTGCTGCGAGAAACGTTTTCGGCGAATTGTCAAAGTCTCGCGATTCAACTGCTTTGTTGATGTTTTTTTTTTTATTAATCGCCGATTTTCAATATTCGCAACTTCTCACGTAATTAAATAAATATACAGGTGATCAACGATGAGCAAAAGAAAGGCTCCCGGGGATTCCAACAATCCTAACAATGACATGTGCGATTTTCTAATAGGTAATTACGAGTTTTATGTTATAATCGTAATTAATCTAACCTCCCAAAGTATTATCGATGTTTAAGTCGAATATTATTGATTCACAGAACTTTCGAATTACGAGAAAAATGTGAGCAAAAATATTTACAAATCCAACGCCTATCGCAAAGCTGCAAATACTCTGGCGTCGTTGCCAAACAGAGTGAAGAACGGAGATGAAGCAAAAAAGTTGCCAGGTATCGGCGAGAAAATTGCGAAGAAGATAGACGAATTTTTGGAGACCGGAAAGCTGAGAAAACTCGATAATGTATTATTGGATTCGTAATTCATTTTATTTATAAAAACGCAGCGCCGAGAAAGGGATGTAAATTATTCTTCGATTGCAGATCAATCAAAATGAGGATAACGTGGCGATAAATCTGTTGACCAGAGTATCGGGTATCGGTCCATCCAAAGCCAAAGAATTGGTGGACTTGGGAATCAAAACTTTGGACGACTTGAGGAAAAATAGAGAAAAATTGAGTCATCATCAGAAGATCGGTTTAAAGTACACGCTTACTCTTAAAAAAATACAAAAAAATAAAATTGCAAAAAAAAAAAAAAAAATGATAACATTTTTTTTTATTTCGTCAAATTTGCATTATTTCGTTGTAGATATTTCGACGATTTCGAGAAAAAAATACCACGCGAAGAGATCGCCGCTATCGAGAGTTTGATAAAGGAAGCGATCGGCGAATTGGACGAGAGATACATAGCGACGATATGCGGAAGTTACAGACGCGGAAAAATCGAAAGCGGCGATATCGATGTGCTGATAACACATCCGAGTTACAATTCCAGTGACAAAGAGGCGAAAAATAAGAGCAGTCGATTGAAGAGTGTCGTTGAATGTCTCACGAAAATGAAATTGATCACCGACACGATATCTCAAGGGGGAGCGAAGTTTATGGTATATATATTTTTTTTTTTTCGAAAAAAATTCTCCAGTCATTGAGACGGAAACTGTGATAAGAACGATATTCTAAAGATCGCTACTATTTATACTCAGGAATACTCGGGATACTAGGGATCGCTTATATTTTCAGGGAGTCTGCAAACTTACCAATGATAAAACGAAACCGTACAGACGTCTCGACATTCGATTGGCTCCGCACGATCAATATTACTGCGCTGTTCTGTACTTCACTGGTAGCGATTTGTTCAATCGCGATATGAGAGCGCGGGCTTTGGATAAAAAATTCACGCTAAACGAGTATTCGCTTAGGCGTCTTACGGTTGAAGGTATTGACGATACGAATCGGTATACGTTACCGATAAAATGTAATGAACATTGAAAATTCTCAATATTTTTTTATCCGAAAATTCTTAAAGGTCTTCCCGGTGAGGCAGAAGAAATTACTTGCGAGAGAGACATCTTTCGAATCTTAGGTATGCCGTACAAAGATCCAAAAGACCGAAACACGTGAGACGTGTTTGAATTCACGCGAATGCCAAAAAACACCGACTGCTTTATTTTATATTATAAAATACTGTATTATTAAAAATGAACGATACATAGTTGAAGAATAATAATGAACTTATTGATTATAGTCATATAATAAATGATTAATTATAGAATGTATCACATTTCTACTTCGTCAAGCGGAATCTCTCAGTAATAAATCATAACATTCGTATTTTCCCAAATCCGTAATTACATTCGATATTAACGATATTCCGAAGTGTAGTTTCGTTCAAATTGGGTTATCCTTAAATGGTGATAATAATGTTTTTTCGATAAAGTCCCCAAGCTATCAATGTCCAAAGCACCGTTGTCCACGTGTTCATAGCCAGCAAAGATATGTGCGTTGGATGATTGAGTTTCACATACCACGGGAAATGTTTCATGAGAAGATAATGTCCAACATACAAAAAAATCGGATTAACACCGGCGTATACGAAAGGCGTTCCATCCCAGACTCGTTTGTGATCAACGAGATAAAACAGTATTGCAAACAGGATGAATGCGAAACTCGATGTGGTCAGTACGAAAGAAATGGTCATCATGTTCTTACTGACCGGAACTATACCGCCTTCTTTCTCCCAATTACACAAGAAACCCGCGGCGATACCCTGAAATTAAATAACACACTTTTGTTTAGACTGGCAATTGACGATAAAAAAGATACAGAAAAAATCGTATGTTAAACTCACAGTAATCACTGCCCACGAGAACCAACGAATCATTTTCGAGTGCAGGTGAAGATAGTAGCAAAGAAGTATTCGACCGGCTTGTACGCCGAGAGCGACAAAGAGTATAGCGGAGAGAGTATTCATGATTCCTGAAATATGGAAGTTGAAGTTAAGGTAGTTATGTCGCTTTGCGTTCATTTCGCATAAGTTCGAGAAAAATGAGAGAGAATTGCAAACATTTCTCGATATGTAGTATAAAAGTTTGAAAAAAATCATGCTTATTAAAGGTACTGAAAATATTCATTTTGCCCGGGATCCCAAATTTTTTGTCTATGAAAATGATTCGTTCATTTTTCTGAATACGTATGCATTTTTTCAGATTTTTCAATTTACTTTGAATTTTGTGTTTTTCCACACTTTTTTTCCATACAAAAAAAGATTCAAATTGAATTGAAAAATCTGAAAAAATTCATACGTATTCAGAAAAATGAACGAATCATTTTCATAGAAAAAAAAAAAGTTGGGTTCCCGGGAAATTTGTTGACCAATTAATTTTTTCATCAATTTGTTAATAACATTTGGGAATTATTATTATGTAAAATGAATCTTTTCAGGACCTTTAATGTGCATACATTTTTCTCAGATTTTTATACTTCCGAGAAGTGTTTGCAATTCTCTCTCATTTCTCTCGAACTTATGCGAAATGAACACCACGCACTCTATCTCCCTTAAAACACTGTTGGAGAGTATTTTACGTTTATTTTGCTTAGATTTTGAATCTCATTACCTTCGGGATCGTGACGCAGCGTGGGTCCGTAGATCGCATTCTCTGTCTTATTGTACATGTGATTACCGAGTACAAGTCTATCGATATATCCCGCTGCGCCACCGGTACAATTTACGTATTCCGCTCGACGATCGTAACCACCCGGACCCAGATAACCGGTGGGACAGCCGGGAACGTGAAGCAGAAACGTGATAAGCGTGTGCGTCGCCGCGAGACCGACAATAATTAGCCACTGTGGCCAGCAGTCGAGTATATCTTGCAGAAACATGAATCGCCCGTACTAAAATATGTAAATATTTTATTTTGTTTATTTTATCAAATGTTAATGGTTTGATCGATACGAATTCTGCGTTTAATGAAATCAAAGTATACCTGAAAGTTTCTTTGCGCCTTCATAAAAAAAGCTTCGATAGTCGCGCATATAAAATATGTAATTCCCAACAGTTGCAGAACACCGGACAAACGCAGATCAGCAATAGTTGTTTTTTCGTTCGAATTAATTATCAAACCGAACAGTACGAGAAGAAAAGTGCGTCGGAGAGTTCGCAAAATGATTCTCGGACGGGATACCGATATGCGAAGTTGCGTTCGCAGAGAAACGACCAACGTCAGTCCCATTATCCAGGCAAACCTGTAAAACCGTGAAAAAGGGATATCACAACACTCTTAAATTTCATGAACGCAATTGCGATGCGTTAATGTAATTCATTGTTTACCAAGGCAAGACGAGATCCGCTACAGTGAGTCCGTACCAAGGGCTGTGATTGAAGTAGACGTACTGTCCACCACCGTTATTCACAAAAATCATCAATAATATCGCGATTCTGTAAAATTATTCGCGAAGTTAATCATTATCCGAGGGGATATGTCGTTTCGAATAATTGCTTCGAATGCTCGATGTAGCGAAAGAAATTACCCTCGGAACGTGTCTATTGAGTGGATTCTCGTACTCGATCGAGAAATGTTCACGGGCGGCGGCGGTGGCGAGGGCGGCGGTGATTGCTCCGGTTCGTATAGAGCTGTGACGTCCTGAAATCGGAATACATTTTTTTTCCAAGTTCGAAATTAAAAAAATGTTTAAATAGATAATTAAACCGTTCTGTATACGTACGCTTATTGGGTCATCGGATCTCCAGAATCTCATTTTCTTGCATAAGTTTAATAATAAATCACTCATAGCATAAGTCACAATGAACGCTGCATAACACAAAAAAAGTCCCAGAACCACTGTAAAAAAAAAATGTAATCACCACATTGAAAATTTTTTACATTTTTTTGTATGGATTATTTGAATTTTTAACAAATAACTTGCACCGAAATTGCAAGTAACTTTACGTACGAATGTTTGGATCGCTTCCCTCCTCTATGGTGTAAAAGAAGGAACAGCTCCCATCCGTCAAATTCCATCCGTAATGACCGTGTTCCACAAATTTGTATTGGGTGCTGTAATAAAATAGTTTTTAATTCCTTTTTTTTTTATCTGCCAAAAAAATAGTTAGTTACAGAAGATTGGGTGAAAATACTAACTGACAAACTTGGAGATCATTGACGCTATAATACATGTGCATTTTGTATTGCGTTGGAACAACAATCGTCGTGTTGCTGTTTGCCGATAAATTGGCGATCGACAAGCCGTTGCACTGACAAAAAAAAGTAGCAAAGATTCGTATTGTTGCGTATTATTATGGCGTAAAAAATAAACATTGATCCTAAATTTTTACTCACCGCCCAGCAGTCGCTTACGTATGAAAATATTTTTGCCGATGCATTTTGCTCATTTAGGATACTTAAACACGCCTTGTCAATCCCGAGTGTCTTATTGGGATTGACGCATCTCTCGTCATCTTTGGTGAACAACATGGTAGCTTCAGTCGGTCAGCATATCATGGGGTAAAAAACACAGCAGTCGAAATCTAAAAATAAAAAAAAATGTCTTTTCTTTCAAGTTTTGTTGACGTATATGTCAATGAACTCGTTGCCCACGAAAACTATGAAATTTTTTTGCGATTACAGTTGAGAAATAATAATGACCGTTTTCTTTGCGTAAACAACAGAAGAAAATATTACGCAATTGACGCGATTCCCGGTGAAACCGCGGAGTGCGCAACAGGGAAAAAGAAAACGAAACAAAATATCGTTACCGCGAAGATCTTTGTTAACTTTTATCAATTCTTTTTCAACGAATATTTTTACACCGGAAGTCGATAATAGGATTATTGATAAAGCTGTTATTATGATCACTCGTAAATCATGATTGGCAATCTTTGACGATATCCACACGTACGAAACTTTGTGACGCTTTGTTCGACAGTTCGGTGAAAACAACTCGCGGAAAAAGGATCAAAAGTGGTATAAGTACGGTGCGCGGTGTCAGGTGCACACGATCTTATGAAAGGAAAATACATTTTTCGCGATCTATTTGCAGAAACATCGAGAAGAATTACCGTACATTAACGAAAAATTTACTTACCCAAAAATGTAATGCGTTTTCTCTTTGTATTCTGCGCGATCTCCGTGACATTCGATGTTCGAAAACGCGTAGTGTGACGCGTAGCACCAGCGTAGCGTGGGGGTGTTCGGTTTCTCACACAGACATAACGCGCTCACTGACAGACCTACACAGTTTCGACGGTGTACAATTTATCAGTAGTGGGGAGGCGATAATGGCGCTTCCATCCTGTACCTTGGTACAAAACCATAAAAAAAAAAAAAGCTGAGCTTTGCTTGTAATTCCCAATGACGCATCACGCGTAACTTGACTTGCAGAACGTAGCGAATATATTGCATAAAACTACGAATGCATGGCAAGTACTTCCCGAAAAGTACGTCAGCAGATAAATGGCGTAGATTTTGTTAAAACATAAATAAATAATGTCTAAACCATATTCATTATAGATTATTTTTATTTTTTCGCATGTATCGTCAATATTTCGATCATATGTTTACCGAACACGATGTAAGTGTAACGTGTAAAATTATTCTGCTAAACGAATTTACAGGTTGATTCGTTTTTTTTTTTTTTTTTTTTTTTTTTTAATTGAAATTATTCTTCAGGCCACGGTTTGCCAATGCCTTGGCTCGCGCCCATCCTTGAAGGATCTTGACTCGGATAATGAATGGGCGTAGTGCCCGGTGGGAAAATCGGTGCCGCCGCCGCGGCAGCTGCGATCTGAGGTGGAAACATGAATTGCGGTGCAACGGGTGGCGGTGGAATCATCATCGGCGGCATCATTCCCGGTGTCGCTTGCAAATTGAAGAAATTATTTCCCATGCTTTCGGGAGGAGGTGGCAAAGCGCCGGGCAGACCGGGTACCGGTTCCAGCATCTCTCTCGGTGCCTCTGCTGCCGATACCGTTTGTCTTCCCTGCGATCGTCCCCACTTTATCGTCAATCGTCTACCGCCGAGTATCAACTTGTTGAACGTGCGTTCGGCTGCCGCTTCTGCGGCGCTTCTCTGAGTGTACTGTATAAAAGCGCACTGTTGTCGCGGTACCATCGTAACCGATCTTATTTCCCCGTACTGATAGAAATGATCGCGCAGTTGTTTTTCCGTGAGAACATCGCCGAGATTGCCGATGTACAGAGTCGTTATAGACTTGTCTTCGGGTGGATCGAGTTTCGGCATCGCGGCTGCTCGGCGCATCAACTTGTCGGCAACGGGATCGTTGACCCCGTAGTAACGATCCTTGATGTTTTGATCGGCGAGTGGATCGTCCGGATCGGTCGGTTTTTCGTGGCGATAAGGACACTCCTCTCCCCTCTTACACTCGCCCTTCACCCAGAATGAACATATGTGCGGTCTGTTACGCTTGTAGTACGGACTCGTTCTCGCGAGTTTCATCAGCAAATCACTCGCCGCAGCCGATTTTCCAACAGCTCCGGCTGGCGTCGTTGCATCTATCTTTCCTATCTCGTTGTCGATATTTTGAACGTAATACTCCTTGTTGACTTCGGAACGCGGCAAGTCGTCTTTGATCTTCAGGGCGGCATCGCGCACCTGAATCGGCAATCCGTACTCGAGATCAAGTAGACAAGTCTGACAAACGTTTTTCAGACGACTGCAGGTCTGGCAAACTTCGGTCTTCTTGAAACGCATACGCGCACCGGGACACCATCGGAATACGGTGAATGGTCTCATGCATATTTTACATTCCTTGCCGTACTTCTCCTTTGTCTGAAAACATAACGATACATTTGTAATAAACACCGGAGGCATTCAGAATTTTTTGTATATCATAAAAATCAATAATCGTTGTTTTTTCTCCTTTAAGTCGCATTATTATATCAAGTGGTGCATTAGTAGGGCAATAAGTGATAAATATGTTATCAGGAATAACAAAAATGCAAATTGAATAAAATTGGAAAAATTAAAAAAAAAAAAACATTACTACAGCACCCAATTTGTATGAATAAACCAAAATGACTGTTGTACAGAAAAAAATGGATAAGAAAGTATACTTAGCGAGGTTACAAAATTGATTTTTTCCTCTGCCATTACAGGGCAACGAACAATGCAAAAAACATGATATTCTTACAATATTTTTGCGTCAAAGCAAAAAAAAAAAATGTTTGCAACCATGTAAATCAATATATATTTTTTTGTGATAAACGCAAATCCGATATCGATTTTGTCCAAATTTGGATAAATCATTTGTAATGGCAAGTTTATTTTTTTTTTTTTTCAGTTGAATTGAAATTTTCACAAACAGCTTGCGACTTCAGTTTCATGCTGTAGCTATTAGTGCCAATTGGCAGTTAAGTAAATTTGCTATATGTTCAATTATTTCAATTAAATTTGAATAATCGTTTTTTTTAACAACGCGTTATACAATTTTCAGGTATTATCGAAGCCTGAAAGTCCATGCAAAAAATGAAGAATCAATATTGCAAGTTAAATAGAAATTAATTTAATTTTGACCTTTAGTAGCTAATGCCTTCTACATTTGGTTCTTATGGTGCGTCGACACGCATAGCTATTGAATGCTCTCTAATGAAGAAAAATATCTTACCATTCGTATGTACGGATTGTCGCCCAGACAAGTTTGGCACAAAATGGGGAATTCCTGTTAAAGAGAAACATTTATTAATAATTACATGGAAACGAAGGTGTTACAATTTACAATCTTAAACAAACTAAGCATTACTCACGGCATCTTCCCAATTCTGCCTGTTGTACGTGTTCGTGGTCTTGGAGGTAGCCATGTCGTCGTATACCGTAACTAAGCGGCCCGAATATTAATTTCCTGCCGTTGTAACGAGGAAAGCCAAGTAAACACCTCGCAAATGAGTAAAATGAGATTCCATAAACACCAAGTTTAACTACGTCATATATACACGATCGAAAGTCTACAAAAGAAAAAGTAAAGTTCAACGACGAGCCTCGATAATTGAGAAACAGCTGAGGAGCAGCCGCGCCATCTACTGTTCGTAGTTCACGGTCATGTATTTTTCTTTTGATATTTAACCAAAACGAGCCACGAATTCAAGTCCTCACGATTGCTGATCGAAGAAACAATTGATCAATGCAATTCACACGACATTTTGGAACTGATAATTGATAATATTGTAGAGTTTCGATAATTTGCGTAGCCCGTCGCGTATTGCAAATAAGCCCCGATGTTCATGACTCACACGAACCCCCGCAAACAATTGTGAGATCCGTAATGCGCAATCTCGTCGGCGCGGTAGCGGGAAGAGCGCCTCGCTCAGTGAACGGCGGGGAGGCGGCGAAACGACGGCCGTTTACCGCGGCACTCGTTTAGAGAGCGAGTCGCGACGCAGAAGGCCACATAAGGCTTTCGACTCGTGACAAAATGGCCACGAACGATTCGAAGGCTCCGGTGCGGACCGTTAAAAGGGTCCAGTTCGGAATACTTTCGCCCGATGAAATAGTGAGTAAAAAATTACCGAGTTCGCGGTTCTTCGATATATCGTTGAAAAAAACTTTTTCCCGTTCCTTAAAAACGAGAATTTCAATGACGCATTCGCGACCACTTTAGCCACGAGAGATCCACGATTCACGTAGCTCTCGTAACGCGTATTCTCCGGCACGTCGAAAAACATCGTCTAACCGCTCAAAACGCCGGGGAATTTAGATTTAACGATCAGTTAGATGCGACGATTAACCGTGAATAATGCCCTTCGGATTTATCCGAAAAATATTTCGATAGACTTTGCACATTAAAGCGCAATGGGTATCGCGCCTCTTTGTTTTCGTACGAGAGCGAGAAGGACAGCGACTCACTGTGTACTCAATTTGCGGCGAGAAGAGCGATTCTCGTTTTGCAAACGGGACTCGCTTTCTCTCGTCGCTAACGGGATGTATTCGGGAATAATGAAAAAAAGATCAAGTATTCCAAAAAAATCTCCGAAATCGACAAACAGTAACAAAAAACTTAAAAATATATAATAATTTGTATAAAACACGGGATAAAGTTCGCGTAATGTCGGCGTGCCGCGCATACGGAATAGAATTGAAATACGAAAATATTGTGTTTTTTTTTTTTTTCAGCGTCGTATGTCAGTTACCGATGGCGGCATACGTTTTCCGGAAACGATGGAAGGCGGCCGACCAAAGCTCGGAGGTCTCATGGATCCGCGTCAAGGTGTCATCGACAGGAATTCCCGGTGTCAAACGTGCGCCGGCAACATGACGGAGTGTCCGGGACACTTTGGTCACATTGATCTGGCAAAACCCGTATTTCACGTTGGATTCATCACAAAGAGCATAAAGATTCTTCGATGCGTTTGTTTCTACTGCTCCAAGCTACTGGTCAGTCCTCACAATCCTAAAATCAAAGAGATAGTCATGAAGACGAAGGGACAGCCGCGCAAGAGACTGACTTTCGTCTACGATCTCTGCAAAAGCAAAAATATTTGCGAGGGTGGAGACGAAATGGATATCGCGAAAGAGGGTCAGGAACAGCAGCCGACCGACAAGAAACCGAGTCACGGCGGTTGCGGCAGATATCAGCCGAATTTGCGACGCTCCGGATTAGACGTGACCGCCGAGTGGAAACACGTTAACGAGGATTCGCAAGAAAAAAAGATCGTTCTTACCGCCGAGCGGGCGTGGGAAATTCTCAAACATATAACCGACGAGGAATCGTTTATTCTCGGTATGGATCCAAAATTCGCGCGTCCCGATTGGATGGTCGTAACCGTACTTCCCGTGCCGCCGTTGTCGGTGAGACCGGCGGTAATAATGTACGGTTCGGCGAAAAATCAGGACGATTTAACGCACAAACTCGCAGATATAATAAAATCGAACAACGAATTGTTGAGAAACGAACAAGCCGGGGGTGCGGCTCACGTTATATCGGAAAATATAAAAATGCTACAGTTTCACGTAGCCACGTTGGTAGACAACGATATGCCGGGTATGCCGAGGGCTATGCAAAAATCGGGTAAACCATTGAAAGCTATAAAGGCGAGACTCAAGGGTAAGGAGGGCAGAATACGCGGTAATCTCATGGGTAAACGTGTGGATTTTTCCGCGCGAACGGTAATCACACCGGATCCGAATTTGCGCATCGATCAGGTCGGTGTGCCGCGCAGTATAGCGCAAAATTTAACATTCCCGGAAATCGTAACGCCGTTCAACATCGACAAGATGCAGGAACTGGTGAGACGCGGTAATTCGCAGTATCCAGGCGCTAAATACATCGTCAGAGACAACGGCGAGCGTATAGATCTGAGATTTCATCCGAAACCCTCGGATCTTCATCTGCAATGCGGTTATCGCGTCGAGAGACACATACGCGACGGTGATCTCGTTATCTTCAATCGTCAACCCACTCTCCACAAGATGAGTATGATGGGTCACAGAGTAAAGGTTCTTCCGTGGAGTACGTTCCGGATGAATCTCAGTTGCACATCGCCGTACAACGCCGATTTCGACGGCGACGAGATGAATCTTCACGTTCCGCAGTCCATGGAGACGCGAGCCGAGGTCGAGAACATTCACGTTACGCCGCGACAAATCATCACACCGCAAGCGAATAAGCCTGTTATGGGTATCGTACAGGACACTCTCACGGCTGTTAGAAAAATGACGAAGCGAGACGTATTCATCGAGAAGGAACAAATGATGAACATTCTTATGTTCTTGCCGAGTTGGGACGGAAAAATGCCGCAGCCTTGCATACTAAAACCAAAACCGCTGTGGACTGGAAAACAAATATTTTCACTGATCATTCCAGGAAACGTAAACATGATTCGTACGCACAGTACGCATCCCGACGAGGAGGACGACGGTCCTTACAAATGGATTTCCCCGGGTGACACGAAAGTTATGGTAGAACACGGCGAACTCGTAATGGGAATTCTGTGTAAGAAAACTCTCGGTACCTCGGCGGGTTCGTTGCTTCATATATGTATGTTGGAACTCGGACACGAAGTATGCGGAAGATTCTACGGTAACATTCAAACGGTGATCAACAATTGGTTGCTTCTCGAGGGTCACTCGATCGGTATCGGCGACACAATTGCCGATCCCGAGACTTACAAGGAAATTCAGCGAGCCATCAAGAAAGCCAAAGAGGACGTAATAGAGGTGATACAAAAGGCTCACAACATGGAACTCGAGCCGACGCCCGGTAATACGCTGAGGCAAACATTCGAGAATCAAGTAAACAGAATATTGAACGACGCTCGTGATAAAACCGGAGGATCGGCCAAGAAATCCTTAACCGAGTACAACAATCTAAAAGCTATGGTGGTTTCTGGTTCCAAGGGATCCAACATCAATATCTCTCAGGTTATCGCTTGCGTGGGTCAACAGAACGTCGAGGGTAAGCGTATACCGTTCGGGTTTCGCAAACGCACACTTCCCCACTTCATCAAAGACGATTACGGTCCCGAGTCGAGAGGATTCGTCGAGAATTCGTATCTCGCTGGTCTCACACCGTCGGAATTTTATTTTCACGCTATGGGAGGTCGCGAGGGTCTCATCGATACCGCCGTTAAAACCGCCGAAACTGGTTACATTCAGCGTCGTTTGATAAAAGCTATGGAGTCCGTGATGGTCCACTACGACGGTACAGTCAGAAATTCGGTCGGTCAATTGATTCAATTGCGTTACGGAGAAGACGGTCTATGCGGCGAAACTGTGGAGTTTCAAAATTTGCCGACGATAAAATTGAGTAACAAAGCCTTCGAGAAAAAATTCAAATTCGATCCGACCAACGAGCGTTATCTCCGGCGTATATTCAGCGAGGACATCGTACGAGAAATGATGGGATCCGGCGAGGTGATCTCGGAACTCGAGAGAGAATGGGAACAATTGAACAGAGATCGTTTGACTCTTCGCGAAATCTTTCCGAGCGGCGAATCGAAAGTCGTACAACCGTGCAATTTGCAGAGAATGATATGGAACGTGCAAAAAATATTCCACATAAACAAACGTGCGCCGACCGATCTCAGTCCGATGAGAGTCATTCAAGGAGTCAAAGATCTTTTGGAAAAATGTATCATAGTCGCGGGTGAAGATGCACTCAGCCAAAAAGCCAACGAGAACGCGACGCTTCTGTTTCGTTGTTTGATCCGTTCGACGCTCTGCACAAAGTGCGTCTCCGAGGAGTTCAGACTCTCGGGAGAGGCGTTCGAGTGGCTCATCGGTGAAATCGAAACGAGATTTCAACAGGCGCAAGTATCACCCGGCGAGATGGTCGGCGCTCTTGCCGCGCAATCACTCGGGGAGCCCGCGACACAGATGACACTGAACACTTTCCATTTCGCTGGTGTATCGTCCAAAAACGTAACTCTCGGTGTGCCGAGATTGAAGGAAATCATCAATATCAGTAAGAAGCCTAAGGCTCCGTCTCTAACGGTATTCTTAACCGGCGCCGCGGCGAGAGACGCGGAAAAAGCGAAGAACGTTCTTTGCCGTTTGGAACACACGACGCTGCGTAAAGTAACCGCTAATACAGCGATATACTACGATCCCGATCCGCAAAACACCGTCATAGCCGAGGATCAGGAATTCGTTAACGTTTACTACGAGATGCCGGACTTCGATCCGACGAGAATATCACCGTGGCTGTTGCGTATCGAACTCGATCGCAAAAGAATGACCGACAAGAAATTAACGATGGAACAAATAGCGGAGAAAATCAACGCGGGCTTTGGCGACGACTTGAATTGCATATTCAACGACGACAATGCTGAGAAACTTGTTCTGCGTATAAGAATAATGAACAGTGACGACAACAAGTTTCAGGACACCGAAGAGGAGACCGTCGACAAGATGGAAGACGATATGTTCCTCAGGTGTATCGAGGCTAACATGCTTAGCGACATGACTTTGCAGGTATTGCACCCAATTGATTAATAAGCATTTTCCTTTTTTTTTTTTTTTTTCATTCTCCCGGTTTATCAATCAAACTCTAATTTCTCGATTGTTTTTCAGGGCATCGAAGCTATCGGCAAAGTTTACATGCATTTGCCGCAAACGGATTCGAAGAAGCGTATAATAATAACCGACACAGGAGAATTCAAAGCTATTGCCGAATGGTTGTTGGAAACTGACGGTACGAGTTTGATGAAAGTTCTCAGTGAACGCGACGTCGATCCGGTTCGTACGTTCAGCAACGATATTTGCGAGATATTCCAAGTGTTGGGTATCGAGGCTGTGCGTAAATCGGTGGAGAAAGAAATGAACGCTGTACTGCAATTTTACGGTCTCTACGTAAACTATCGTCATCTCGCTCTTCTTTGTGACGTTATGACGGCAAAGGGTCATCTTATGGCCATCACACGTCACGGAATCAATAGACAGGATACCGGAGCTCTTATGAGGTATATTTTTTCGTTATTCACGATATCGATCTCTAATATCGATTTTTAAACGCGGTGAATAATTCAAAAAAATTGATAACTTCTAGATGTTCGTTCGAAGAAACGGTCGACGTTTTGCTCGACGCAGCGTCTCACGCTGAGGTCGATCCAATGAGAGGAGTATCGGAAAACATTATTATGGGACAGTTACCCCGAATCGGAACAGGTAACATAATAATGATCAGTTAAATTTGAATAATCTACAGCCGCGCGTATTAATCAATATCAATTTACTTTGTTTCAGGATGCTTCGATCTGCTGCTCGACGCTGAAAAATGCAAAGCTGGTATAGAGATTCCAATGGCGGTCGGTGCCGGAGTAATGGGAGGCGCGGGAATGTTCTTCGGCAGTGCAGCGACACCGAGTATGAGTCCGCAAATGACGCCGTGGAATCAAATGGGTTCGACACCGGGTTACGGAGCTTCGAGTATGTCACCGACCCTCGGAAGCGGTATGACTCCCGGTGGCGCTTGTTTCTCGCCGTCCGGAGCGTCGGACGCGTCGGGACTGTCGCCGGCGTATTCGGCATATTCGCCGCAACCAGGCAGTCCGGGAAGTCCGGGACCGAGTATGAGTCCGTATCCGATGTCACCCGCCGGTGGTGCATCGCCGAGTTATTCACCTACTTCACCGGCATATCTGCCAACATCGCCGAGTATGACGCCGTCGAGTCCGAACTATTCACCGACGAGTCCCACGTACTCGCCAACTTCGCCGAACTATTCACCGACGAGTCCAGGCTATTCGCCCGCGAGTCCGTCTTACTCGCCGACAAGTCCGAGTTACTCGCCGACGAGTCCGAATTACTCGCCGACGAGTCCGAGTTATTCACCAACGAGTCCGAGTTACTCACCGACGAGTCCCAGCTACTCGCCCACGAGTCACAGTTACTCCCCGACCAGTCCAAGCTATTCGCCAACGAGTCCGAGTTACTCGCCGACGAGTCCGAGTTACTCGCCAACGAGTCCGGGTTACTCACCGACGAGTCCAAGCTATTCGCCGACGAGTCCCGGTTACTCGCCTACGAGTCCCAGTTACTCGCCAACGAGTCCAAGTTACTCGCCGAGTTCACCGAATTACACGCCAGCCTCGCCGTCGTACTCGCCGACGAGTCCGAGTTATTCGCCGAGTTCGCCGCAGTATTCACCGGCGAGTCCGAGTTATTCGCCGAGCAGTCCAAAGTACTCGCCGACGAGTCCGAGTTACTCTCCGACATCGCCGTCCTTTGCCGGCACATCGCCGCAGTATACACCCGCGAGTCCTACTTACTCGCCTACGAGTCCGACTTACTCCCCGACGAGTCCGTCGTACTCGCCGAGTTCACCGCAACACACGACAGGCGGAAGTACGAGATACTCGCCGAGCAGTCCTAACTACTCGCCGACGAGTCCGACTTATTCACCTTCGAGTCCACAGTACTCGCCGTCGAGCACCAAATATTCACCGACGAGTCCAACTTACACACCAACGAGTCCGAGTTACTCACCGACCAGTCCCACTTACTCGCCCCCTGTACCGGCTTATTCCCCGACGAGTCCAACTTACTCCCCCGCCTCACCGGCGTACGAGACCGACGACGATGCCGAATCGAAAGACGATTAGAACGTCGCGATCTAAAATTTATATTCACAAATACTTTAAAATACTTTTGTTTCTCTCAAAACTTTGTACCACACTCGTGATGTATCTTAATCTCTCTCATTTAACGTTTTTACCTCAAAGATTCGCACATCGCAATCATATCAGTTTTAGTTTCGTGTTTCGATTGCGTCTTTCAACTTGTTTTTTTTTTTTTTTTTCTTCTTTTTTAACGATGACGGAGAACGAGACATGGCAATGCGAATTTATTAGACACATTTACGTAAGTTATTATTATTATTATTATTTTTATTATTACTATTAATATGATATTCCTCGCGGACAGCCTTATTTTTTTCTTCACTGTAATAGTCCGTTTGATACCTTCGTCGAGGGAAGAAAAAGAAAAAACAACAAAAAAAAAAATACCATACATACGTAGATGTAACTCGTTCGCTGCTATATCTATTTTTTGTAAATAAATTTGATGGTTGAACAACGGAGAAGCGTGTCCTTTACTACTTGTCTCTTCATAAATGCGTCGTAGGGATTCTGTTTGAAAAAAATCGCACGTGGTAGGAGAGAACAGGAGAGACGCCTGAAAGCGGGGTGACTATCTTGTGGGTCTTCTTTCGCTCCCACCGTCGTCGGCTTTGAAGTCATCCATTCGTATTCAATAACTATCGTGTTACACAGGCCGCAAGTGTAACCGGTTCGTCTCTCGCGTTACGTCTCGAAATCTCGAGCACAACATCGCAATCATTTTTATTTCATTTCGCACGAAAACGCGGGTGCGATGAATCGCGAGAGTTTACCTCTGTTACAAAAAAACACGAATACCGGACTATCATTGCTTTTCGCGACACTCTGCATCGTCGATATTTTTGGTGTATTTCCGATAATAGCTTTACCTCGAGCGATCGTTCAATGCGGTAAGTTAGTTTACATAACGATGGTGTATTACGTGGGCGTTATGTGACGGTGAATTGGCGTAAGCGACAACGATAATATCAGCAAACTAAACAACGACCTTGAGAAGGGAATTAGAGTTTTTCTTTTGTATTGCATTGATCCGTTTGTAGGATTACTCGGTATTCCTCTCGTTCTCGTGGTTTTCGGTCTTCAGATCTACACGGCGACTCTACTCGGCAAATCATGGACGATCGCGAACTCGATCGATCCTCAAATATCGCGAAAAAATCGGTACGTATTTATTCAAAATTTTTTTAAATAACTCAATTATTATTATTTCAGAGTTTTTCAATTCGCCATACGAAATTGTATATTGCAGATATCCTCTTGCAGCCGTAACGGAACTGACGCTCGGTCCACGAGCGCGAAATTGCGTTAACGTACTTCTCGATCTTACGGTTTTTGGTTGCGGAATTCCTAATCTACTGGTCGGTGAGTTAAAAGCCCGTGAATCACGTGTATCACGAACGAAATTTGATGAGGTTGTTGTTTACAAACTATCGAAATTTTCAGCGTCGCAGAATTTGCAGATATTCGGTCTCAAAGTATCGGACAATAGTTTCGATCTATCATTCTGCTATTGGCTCCTCGTTGTCGGACTGCTGCTTTGTCCTCTCATGTGGCTGGGAAGTCCGCGGGATATGAAGTAAGAGCGCAAAATAAACATTTCGTAAATTTATTGAAGAAAAAAAGACAATCAAATCAACGATTTTGCCGTTTTTTTTCGTCATAGATGGGTCGCAATATTTTCCTGTACCACAGTGGGTCTCACGGCATTTCTAATTTGGTGGTGCATCGTGGTGGACGATCGGGTGCTTAACACGGTACCAGTGCCGACTTCACCATCGTGGGACAAATTTATTTCCGGGTACCGAGAGGCCAAAGCCAAATATTAACTATGCAACTTTGTTGCTTTGCGATTATAATAACATTATTTTTTTATCCACAGTTATGGAATGTTGGCGTTCCAATTCGACGTTCACCCGACCTTGATGACCGTTCAAGTAGACATGCGACAACCTCGAGACATCGACAAAGCAGTCGTCCTATCGTTTCTAAGTTCGTCGAAGCAAACTAAATTTTCTTGTTCATTGTTTCTCGTATACGTTATCGAGAAAATAATATTCTTGGAATTTTGTTTTTTTTCGTAGTTAGCGGTTCATTTTTTGGCGTGACGGCAGGACTGGCGGTATGGAGGTACGGCGGAAGCACAACCGCAAATATACTTCAAAGCGTTGGCTCCGGTTACGCGATACGAGCGGCGATATTGCTTGCTGCTCTTCAGCTTTGTTTCTCGAGTGCAATTGGACACTCGGCGCTATTTCAGCACTTGGAAGATCGTCTGCATGTTCAGAGATGTGAGTTAATATAATAGATCGCAAAGCGGGTCTCCAGTTTTTTACACAAAGTAATAAACGCGACTGTTCAATTTTTCTTCTTTTCGTTATTCTTTCAGCTTTCGGGTGGAAGCGCTGCGCCATGAGATCAGCATTAGTTTTTCTTGGAGTCGCCCTCGGCGAGTCAGTGCCTCGTTTCGACATTGTAATGGCATTGATCGGTGGAACATTGACCGGTCCATTGGTATTCGTACTTCCGCCTTTGATGTACGCAAAGGCACGAGCGCTGAAGATCGAATGCGCTTCGAGACCACCGGATCTCGAAGTGTTTTCGCCTTCGGAACGCCGTTTAGACACGGAACCGCTCAACGATCCGAGAGTTCATTCTCAATCGGTTTACTACGGCTTTCTCGACGACAATGTTAATCGTCATCGTTATTCATACGTTTACTATGACGACGATTCGCCCGGTTTCCTCAGTGAAATTGAAGAAAACGAAACGACGGACGAACGAGCGACAGCGGAGGAATTGAGACTCAGAAGTCTCGATACCGAACCACGTCCTGTACTCGTGGAAGCTGCGCAACCCGAAAAAATACGACGAATAAAAAGTGTCCGACGCGTGATGCTCCCCGATGCCGAGGCGCAGCCGTTCGACATTTATCGACTCGTCGATTGGTTCGGTTATTTAATCGTTGCACTCGGTGTCATAATTACGATATCTTC
The DNA here is from genome assembly GCA_934046635.1 of Buathra laborator. Lineage (NCBI taxonomy): Eukaryota > Metazoa > Arthropoda > Insecta > Hymenoptera > Ichneumonidae > Buathra > Buathra laborator. The sequence continues at coordinate 3,675,126 of OW203901.1, forward strand.
GACGTACATTAATATAAAAAATACGATAAGATTCGTCAATTTTACGCCGCCGTGCATAATCAACGCGACGACCGCTGCTAACGTACTGAGTCTCGCGTGATTTTAAATTATCGTTTTGTCGTGTTGTGCGATCAAAGAGAATAATTATCGAATCGGCGTCTCATTTAATAATTTATACTATTAGCTACTAACATTTTTTGTACCATCTGTAGATTTTGTCACTCGTACTTTTTACATCGTTTTGGAAAAGGCAATAAATAAAGTTTATTGCAATAATTATTTTTTTAATCGACTATGAATTATTACTGTAATTCTTGTTCCTTCTTCTTTTTTCTTTTTTTTTTTTTTCATAACGCACACCCTGTTGTTGTTGAAAACAAAAGAGTTCATCGATCGTTAACACAACTCATAATTCATAAATACAACTTGCAGCTGCAACGTTGAACAATTTTTTGTGCATTGCAATGGGAAATAAGTTCCAAAAGTTGATGGCAAGACGAAGCAATTCGATTTCCATCGGGGGTTCTGGTGAAGGATTTTGTTCCTGTCGAATCGATAAGATTGACACTCCGAGACGCGATTGGATTGAACAAACGGAAGCTACAAACATCGCGGAATCATTTAGAATCGACGAAAAAAATCGCGGGGACTCGACTTTGACGGCGTTCTGCCACTGCAGTGAAGATAACAACGAGAGCATTGATGGAATTCCCTGCGGAGCTGAACGTCGCCTCAGAGAATTGCTTGAATTGAGCAGAAATGAAGATATAACGAAATTACTTGAATCGAGTGCACAGCGGAGTTCCACAACTCCTCAGAGAGTATTCGAAGAACGTTCGTACTCCGTGGACACGAAATCCGAAAACGTTGAAAACTCGAAGAATGGCGATTTAACGCTCACGGAGGAGGAGAAGAATAAAAAGAAAACTCTTTACGAGCGATTGGAGAGCTTGAAGAGCTTTTGTATATCAGGGGATTGCATGGTCCGTCGTCGCAGAAACACACGATGTGGTTGCTGTCCAGCGGGGGTTTATACTTATGTCATTCGCAGCTGAAATAAAAGAATGTCTCACATCCAAACATTCGTTTCATTACTTTCGCCTGACATCGTAGGCGAAAATTAAATTAATTAATTAATTAATTAATTTTAATCGTCGTTTAATTAATTAATTAATTTTCGTCGTCGTAAATTATTAAGTAGTAATTATGCAGAATAATGTCGAAGAAATATTCGACTCCAGAGAACATGATGAATATTCTTCAATCGATCGAAGAGAAGGGACATCGGTCGCTTTGGTACCATGGAAACCACTGGAAATTGGAGTCTACAGGCAAAGCAATGATTTCTCGAACAGTCGCCGATTGGATGAAACTTCTGATCAGTTTGTGATAAGAGAGTTGCTGGCCGAACGTCGCGAGTTGTACGACGTGATGCTGGAAATCAAAGATTTTTTGCACGAGAGTTTAAAGACAAGAAAAATCGCGGATTTGGAATCGCATAAAAACAAAGTTTCGGAGGGAAGCGCTAAAAAAGTTGACGAATGCGGAGATCAAACGCATCAAATAAAAAATCCGGTCGAAAAGTCTTGCAATCGTCGTGCCCTTTTCATTCGCTGGTTCGCTAATAGAAAAAAGAAAAACCAACGGATTAATAAATAACGGAAAAGCTCGAGAAACTATCGATGTTCGACAATGGTGAATATTCGATAATGACGTAGTAAACATTTTTATTTAGAAAAACACTTATTGATTTAGACGAATTGTATCGCATATATCGCATCTGTACTTTCGACAATTATTTGATATAAAGTTCTTCGGGATAGAGAGTGAGAACTACTGCCTCCGATTTAATAGAACGTCACACGAAGATAATCAATACTTCGTTTGTGTTAAAGCATCTAATGATGCTGATGGAGCGCTCTCTCTCTATTTTACTTTTTTTACTTACAGTTAAATTGCGGGAGCTTCTCGTTAGTAATTAAGACAACAATTATATTACAGTAAAGTTGAAGCTTCTCCGATTAATTTCAATCAGTCATTTGTATCGGGGAGCCTTCGTGGTTCGTATACGTATATGACACGTTATTAGACTTATTGATCAACGATAAAAGAAGATACAAAGCTCTCAACAGAAATATATATTTGTCGGTCGTTCTTTTTTTTTTCAATTTCAAGAAACACCGCAACGTTTACGATACCTTCGCACTGTGTGCCAACGATAAGGGTGCAAATATAATAAACATAATAACGAAACAAAATTTGTCTATATATCGATATAGATAATACGATGTTTTCAATAAAAATAAATAAAAGGCACTAATTAATGTTATCTATCGAATCAGATTTCGCTAGTAGAGTCTTTACGAATAATTCGCTTGAATACCACGTCGTTTCGTTCGCGATAATGTCTCACAAACAAAATCGACGTTTATATTGTTGCCGGCGTTTGATCAGTCGGTTTAACCAGTCCGCAAAAACATTCGATAACAAATAATACGGAGAAACAGGAGACAATTATATTGACGCTCCGTGTAATTACTGATCCAGCTTTAGGCTTCGACGAAGCGATATTATCGTTTCTTTTCGAAAATCGTTTCGAAAATTTAACAATGACAATCATACGTCGCTCCGCTGGCGATTATCGTCGTTATGTTCGTCCGAATTGACGGGCTGCGCGAGTGTATTTTGAAACCACATCATCCAGTTGCTGAGGTAGTGTCCGCCCAATTGGCTATCGGGATCGTCCTTCATCTGCACATTGTTCAATTCTTCAAAATTCCGTACAGTTTGTAGTTCGGTAAAATTGCTCATCGACGTACCCCCATGCATTCTTAATTCTCTCTTTCTAAGAGCATCTTTTACTAACCTTTGACGACGCTCCTCCTCGGTCTCAATTGCGGAACGCGTGAATCTCATTTCTCGAGCTCTGAGAGCGTCCTTTCGCAAGCGTTCTTGTCTCTGATCCTCCGTTTCTTTGGCGTATTGATTCAATCTCGCTTCGCGCCTCTTTGCCGATTCTCTGTTCAATCGTTCTCTTCTCTGTTCGGGCGTTTCGCTCGCGTACATCGTGAGCCTCTTAACCCGCCGTCTTTCCGCCTCGCGATCGAGACGCTTTCTTCTCTCGTCCGGCGTTTCGTTATACATTCTGTACTCTCGTTTGCGCGCCGCTTCCGCGTCGAGCCGCTTTCGTCTCTGTTCCGGTGTTTCGTAATACATTCTCATTTCTCGCCGTTTCGCGGCGTCCTTCGCCAATCGCTCCGATCTCTCCTCCTCGTTCTCTTGTTCATACAATTTTTTCCGCTTCTCTCTCATGCACTCGGCTTTTTTTCTCAATCGTTCGCGATACTCGTGCCTTGACGCGGCTCGTCTGTATCTTCTTCTTCTGTTTTTACCGTTTCTCCGCTCTTCCGCTCCGAAATCGATTATTTCTTCTTTCTTTGTTGAATCAACGAGTTTTGATCTCAATGAAGTTTCGTCGATTTCGCGCGTCCAGTCGGCCGTATTGATATCCGTATTTTCCTTCTTAATACTCAAACTCAGTTCCTCCAATAGATCGTTCGGTATCACTACCGTCGAGATACTGTAACTCGTCGTTTGCGAATGCTCCTCAGTCGCTTGAGCCGCACGTCCGTCGATCTCTTCGTTCAGTAATTCCGTGTCGAGGGAATGGAGGTACGACGACTCCGTTATTACATCGCAAGAACCGGACGTCTCGTGTTGTATGGAATTCAGATTCGGCTCCGAGATGCCGGCAACATACTCAGCATTTTTGCAGCGATTTTGAGATTCCGCAAAGCGTTCTTCCTTTATGCTGAGAGCGTAGAAAATATTGATGTCCTTTCCTCGCTCTTCGTTTTTCTCATTTTTCATGAAATCAGTTGCGCAATCACCTATTCGCAGGTCGGCTTGAGGTATTTCCATGTCACCGCAGCGAAAGCGTCTGAAAACGGAAAGGTTAATGTTTCATGGATTTTTCGATGATAGACAGTTTGTTTTGTTTGAAGAATCAACGATAGTGACAGCGAAAAATTTACGAGTCACGATCGAAAAAAAAAAAAACAAAAGGGATGATAAACAATTAATATGCTTTCCCGAACCTCTCAATTTGTTCGGAAGTGTCACCGAGACGTTGTCACACTTTGCAATGCGAGTAATGCTTCGATCGAATGAGGCATCCGGTTTGACAGTCAAAAATAAAATAAAAACATATAACACGAACGTTTTTTTGAATTTAAGCGCTCTAATTTTGCACACGGCGATAGGTGATCTAATCGCGTAACGAATTGGTTTGAAAACAACAAAAAAAAACAACGTTGCCGACAGACGCGTTAATCTCCATGCAAATTAGCGTATATAGGTTTTCAGAAGTGACGCTTTCGGTAATCGATATCACCGCTTAACAAAGCTACGAGAACAAATGTCAATCAAAAATATTCTCCCACCTGCGTATCGTCTGCTCGTGACAGCTGATATCAAGATGGCGCCTTGATTATTTTCGGCTGATGCATATTCCCGACGAAGGATGTATCTTCGTTCATTTTTTTGCTGTTACGTTTCACTATTGTATTCTTTTTCTTGAGGTTTTTACATTATGAAGCCGGATAGATTTGTCCAATTCATCGATCGAACCGGCGATTCGCGTGTGCGTCCCCCGTTTACAATTAATTTTTATTGTGCACGTACACCGAGTCGTGATCAACTACCACGTCGCGCATCATTGCCAGATAACATACGACCAGAGAAGAGAATCCTCGTTGGATTTCGTAGCGCCTGCGCGTTTATCGTTGTCGAGAGTTACGATTGCGATAAATTAGCTGTAGACGATATCTATGTTTTATCAACTCGAAAAATCGTGTCCCGGTCGTAGAATTGATCGGAATTGATGTTACTGCAGTTCTTTCAATATGTCGAAAGAAAAAAGAAACAACAATGAATTTGGCACATACGAATGCTCTGGACAGCGTAGGTGCGCGTGATAGTATACGGATATCAAACATTCACGTGGAAATCATAGACTTTATTTTTAGAATAATCTTGAATATCATTAAACAACGTAAACATTCACAACAAATGGGATTAAGGGGGATTTTATCATTTAATAGTAATAATAATGAGAATAATAAGATATATTACCATAGTAATTAATGATTACGTGTATATCATCATGATGTATTCATAATTATGTATAAGTAAGACTTTTTGTTGTTTTTGTTTTGTTTTGTTTTATTTCATATTAATAATTACTCATCGTACCACCTTCGATAATCATAAAGCAATCATAAATTCATAACGATGAGATGATGATGACAGTAATTATTGTTTATAATAATCGTCGGTATTCATGTATATTTATATAAACAAATATATATATTATACTTATTTCGTGAGAGACAGAGTCGCAATGACGCTAAAACAACGTACACACGCGCAAATGCGCGTCGCACACTCCTCCGGCTTGTTCGGCTTAATTTTTCCTTATTCATCTTTTTTTCCTTGTTATGTTTTTTTTTTGTTTTTTTTTCTTTTCTTTTTCTCTATTTTCATCATTCATCTTAAATCTTAGCCTCATTTCGATAAGATCGAATAGTCGAAGATCTTACAGGGTAAGTTTCACAATAGTAATAAATAGGTAATAGTAAACGCACGTTTATGTACAGTTTTATATTCTGGATTTTTTTTTTTTTTTCATATGCTTTCGGATATCGCGAATTAATGTAAACTTCAGGGGGGTCTGAGGTGGGTCGACAGCTTTATCCGTTCATCCGCGTTAATTCGTGTACATCGTTATACGCGTGTCGTCACGAGAACAGATCTTCGTCATCGTACAAGTATATATTCGGGTATCTTCGCGGGTGTTCGAGAGTGATTAATAAAATATGTCGTAGACCCAAGACCAATCGATCGAGCGATCGTGAAATATTTGTTCCGGAGGATACACAGATATAGGGGGATAAGGGGGGGGGGGGGGGAGTAGTAACGAATTAACAATCAGAAGCTTCGCAACCATTTTCGATACGCGAAAATTGTTTTTTCGAACACGCGAGTAAATCTTGAACAATCGTGACATTGAAATATTATCTGTTATCTTCGCGGGTTTTTTCATTCGTTAAAATGGGGATATTGCACTTATTTATTAAGGATTGTATATCGTTTTAAAAAATGATGAGAGGAACGAACTGACGAATTACTAACGGGCTACGATAAACCTGTTCCGAATGAGAAGATCGTTATTTTGTTTTTTTTCTTTTCCATTTTCTTTTAAGAATTCGCTCTCGCATATTCGCGACACTTTGACTTCACTGCATTCATTATTAGCAACGATTATCACCCTTTTCGTGGTATCCGTTAGAATACATCGATTTTGCATTTTCCTTTTTTTTTTTTTTATTCGAGTCCCTCACGCCTCATTGTTTTGTTTGTTTGTTTGTTAATTTATTATTTTACGTGCATTTCCATCGGTGATTTAATGATCGCCGATCGAAAAACACAAAGTAAACGTTGACGCGTGGTTATTCGTTCGTTTGTTGTCGATTATGGGAGGGTCCCCTGATAAAATTCTTAAGAAATGATCTATCGTCACAATGGACGAGGACGCGACGGCCCTTCGTGCATCTTCCCTCGTAAAATCGTCGGCCCAGAGAGTTCAGAGGCACTGCCTTCAACCATTTTATTTTTACTTTCATAATATAATTGCGCGACGACGACGACGCTACACGACGGAGAAGGCGGTTGCCGCGTGAACGCTCTGTACACGTGTATACAATTATTTATATAATATGTATATGTATGTGCATAAATGAGTGTCGCTGCATGGCTTTATGTGTTTACATAGTCACAGTGCTTCAATTTTTTGTTTCAGTTTTTATTTTTTATTTTATTTTTTTTCATATATAAAGATGAGAGAGATGAGAACTTTGCTTTAGTATATACTTCGGTAACATTTTCGTATTTCCCGCGTCTAATATCCTCTTCTTCGTCACTCTAGCTTCGTGTCGTCATAAATTCTCTATCTCATTATTAATGTTTTTTTTTTTTTTTTCTTTTCTGTTGCCGGTATAATTACGCTTCTAAAATTCTACGTTCATTCGCGGACATTTTATATCCGAAACTGGCATAATCCATTATTTGTGCTATCGTATTAGTATTCGTTTCAATGAATCTCGTTGAATGACAATTGAGAATTACGTGAATGTCTAATACTCCGTTTGACATTTCGAGTTTTGATCAACGATTTATTAATCCGTGTGAATGGATTGTTTTTTTCTTTTTTCATTTTTTTTTCATTTTTTAATTGCTGGATCGAAAAATAGAAAAGCAAAGCGATAGAAAAAGTCGATCTCGACCAACGCGTCCGGTACATGAGATATTTCGCGGGAGTCTTGCGAGGTGCTCGCATAAAATTCGCGTACGGTGAGCCGCGATATAAACGTTACAAGAGTTTGTTTTTTTGTTTTTTTTTTTTTTGTTTTTGTTTAAGAAGACGCATGAACGACCTATGAGTATAACATATTTTTATGTAGGTCTATTTATAGTATATGTATATTATGTATATATATATATTTACGTGTATGTATCACGGAGGGACAGAGTGTAGAACAAGTTTTTTTTTTTTTATAATAATAATAATATCTAAGAGGGTGCGCCTCTCGCGATCCGAGGATTTATCAACGATCACTATACGGCGTTGTATCGTATTTGAAAAAAAAAAAAAAAAAAAAAACAGTTTTTTTGACTTTTTTTTCTTCTTAATACCCGTACTGTGAGATTAAAATGGACCATATATAAAGAATATTCATATAACGGACCAAGATAAGTGTGCCACGTTCGTGAATAAATCATCGGTTCTCGATTGCAAGAGGCGCGATAAGTCTAAGAGAAAGGCGCTGGGTTCGTCTCCCCAATCGTACACTCATATCTTCATCAATTATACACATCACGCTTGTATGGTACGTCTTCAATGTACAATCTCTCTCTCTCATTTTATTTCTTTCTTATATTTGTTTTCTACTTCTCCTTAATCTTTTCCTTTTTTTCACGGCGCGCCCGATTCTTGTTTCTTCGTTTTTTGTTCATTTTTCGCAAAGAAGAAATCCACTCGAAAGCAGACTCGTCACCACTCGCATAATTACTATAGCGTGCGGTTAACTTTGTTTTTCTGCACTTCATTACTTCAACATCGTCCCCCTCTCCCTTTTTTTATGTTCTTTTCCACGATTTGTTAAATTAAACATCGTCTCGCGTACTTCGTTCGTGCTATAGCAGCGGATTCCACGACGCCAGTTAGAATCGCTTTGCGAGCTATAATATAGTATGTACAGTGGTGAATAGTTGCTGCGCGGCTACTCGAAACTAAAGAAAAAAGTAAATGAAAAAGCATAATAATTAAAGAGCTGAGCGAAACAATTGACGAAAAAGAATGAGTAATCGTTGCGAACCGCCAATGCGGATGATTTATCGTTTTTCCTTCTTCCCTCGTCTTGTTTAACCCTTTCGTTATCATTATACTCTCGTTGTCGGAATGACTGACTTTGTTGAGAACGAGAAGAATTTTTGGTTCTCGGTAGTTGAAGATATCGGGAAGAGATTGTATAGATAGACTAGTCTCTGGTAACTCGCGCTATGACGTAAGATAGGTTTTTTCATTTTCGAGACAATCTCAGCCTCTCGGTGCCTTTGATGTTCTTTCGGTATTTGTTTCTCGAGAAACAAATACAAAGCCTCAAAGTGTTGCAAATTAGGATCGGGTGATGTAAACATCGAGCTAATTAATTTTGTACCGAATGAGATAGGATTAATAACCGCAGCGTAATAATGACACTATTAAACGATAAATTATTACAGCAAAATAAATGAAGAAAGCAGCGTAGGCGTAGCCGCCAGCGTACGAAAGTTAATCTTGGAACGCACATTCCTATTTGTTTCGGTTCTCGGATTCCTCGAGTCATTATTCTGCGTGAAGTACTCGAGTGAAAGATGAATTAATAGTTTTACCATATTTCGAGATAATTTTCTGGGATTGAAACGAGTTAACAGTCCATTTTACGATGTTTACGCGACGCTACTCTCCGTCTGCAGTTTTTCTAAACCAAATCAGCTTTTTCAACTTATTCGTAACAATGTCGCGTCTGTGTTCCACGATTAATTTACGTCGCTCACGTACACTATTTATCTTTAGCATCATAGGTATAGTTAATTTATTCAACTTTTTTTTTATTAGATTCGCCTTACACACGAAAAAAAAAAAAATTAACTACCGAAAAATTGCGATTTCATCAACATCATTCCTCCCTCCCGCCACCTTGTCACACCAAAGTATTTATTCTTACATCTTCATTTTTTTTTGCGCTTTGTTTGTTTGTTTGGTTTTTTTTTTCTTCTTTTTGCACGAAGGGGCGATCACATTTCTCAGTTCTCGTCGTTAATACATAATGCTCTCGATCCATTTACATATTGGTTCGTATTGCACGTCATTCATTCTCCCTATACGTTTGTTTGTTTTTTCTTTTTTCATATTATTTTTGTTTTTTTTTTTTTTCGATAGTGATATCAATGAGTAATAATAATAACCATAATCATACTGTAATTAATGTTATGATATATTTATATATAATATGTATTATGTATACTTTTATATCATATTTATTATTTAACACATTTTTTTTTTGTACAAGTAAATTAATTAAGAATAAGTACAACTTGGTAGCAAAGAGAGATAGAATTATTATTCATTATATTTATCATAGTGAAGAGAGAGAGAGTGAGAGAGATATTTTATTCTTTTTTAATAATTCATTTAGTATTTTTTTTTTCTTTGCGGTATGTTTCTGATCGTTATTTTGCGCCGCAATCGACAGGGAAGGCGGAATCTTTGCCATTTTTATTATTCTTTCTTTATCGTTTTTTTTATTCTCGTCGATGTTGTTACGAACGATAACGCGTGTGAGAGTTATTTTAATCGCTGTGTACATATAATCCCGTGGAGAGTGGAATCGAACGTCGATCCGACCGAACCGACGCGAACCCCGAGAGGAAAGGTGGAATAATGTGTAAGAGCTAAAACGACGAATTACTCGACTGATGCGAGATAAATATATGTATATAATTTATTAGTTTTTTTTTTCTTTTTTTTTTTTTTTTCACGCGTTGGCCTCGAGCATTTTATTAAGCATCGAAGGCGGTTGGGGTTGCGCGAGGATAAGATCGACGCGCGATACGAATTCGTTTCTACATGGCAAAGATTCCGAAGATCCGAAAAATGACGATTGGGCTAACGACGCGCGAGCGACGCCCGCGTACTTATTTTCGATAGCAAGAACACACATTTAAAAATCATTGGTAGATTCAACGCAATCTTTTATTTTTTCGCTGCTTTTTTTTTTTTTTTTGCCAATGTAATCGAAAGATGAAAAATTGAGCTGAATCCGCGTCGACTTGCAGGAGAATGAAGAAAAAAAAAAACGAAAAAAAAAGCTTTCGCTATAATCTCCGCGCGAGCTTCACACACTCGCTTTATAACTGTTGCTCGTTTAATCCGCGGATTTATTTGTTTGTTTGTTTTTTTTCTTTTTGTCGCGATCGTAGGTTCATCCTCCCTCTCCTCCCCTCTTCATTGTTTCTGTTAGTTACGCGAGAACGCTCCATATTCGATGCACCTTGCTCGCCATCCCTCATCTAATATGCATTTATTATGATTTCTATAATGACCCGCGCGGTACTGAATTTAAAGAGATTTTTTTTTTAACAAACGTGTAATGCATACGTGGGATTAGTCGCGTCGTTGTGTTTATGCGAGTTAATTATACACATTATAATGACGACGAGAATGAGAGATGTACGTCACTCGTAGTTTATTTTTTCTTTCATTCAGCAACGAGAATATCGATCAATCGAAAATTTTTTTTTTTAATGAAATAGATGATTAAAAAAAATGAATAATCGAAATAAAATTAATATTTTATCGACATATTTTTTTTTTATTCCCACTAACTTATTATTACGCGCCTCCGAAAAAAAGGTAAACGTTGCTATATCTATCCTAAGCACGCGGACCGTCACAGACACCAATGCCGAGAAAAATCGCACTGTAATCGTGTGAATGTGTGTGCAAATGTATTTGATGCGGAGACATATGTGTAACAGCGTGCGAATGATAAATACACAAATGTCTCTCGTGGGCAGTCGGATAATTTTATTCGCCCTTCGCGTAAACGTATTCGCTCCGTGATATACGAGGATGAATTTCGTTTTTTTTTCAACATTGGCGTGTGTGACAGCAAACGTGTTCAGGATATGTATAGTAGCGAATTTCTTTTTTTTTCTTTCAGCTCGAATTTATAAATAAATCGAATTTCAAAAAATACGCTGATAAAATAATATTTTTATTTCGATATATTTTTTTTCCGTTCGACTAATTTATTGATTTATGAAAACGTCGACTAATTTATGTTTTTGTTGCTCGCTGGAGGAAAAAAAATTACATTACGAACGACAAATATCTCTCATTATCATCGCTACTATAATATGTATATAATTAACATATAAATACACGAATGGTCCCACGTATGCAAGAACATTTATTTTAAGAAAAAACTTTTTTAATTCTAAGCCGCTTATACGAAGGGCCTTCTGTAAACGCTCGGTATAAAATTACCCGAGTGCCCACGTAGAGACATTTGTATATTTATCTTTTGCATGCTGTTACACATATGTCTCTTCAACACACGCGGACGCACATACAACTGCAAAGAGAATCAAGAATTGTAACGCATATGCGACATATGCGGCAGCGTATGTATGCGTTACAAATTTTCATTCTATTAGCAGTTGTGCGCGTGAATGTGTGTGTGTGTGTGTGTGTGTGATTAATATATTAAATAAAATTCGTTTATAATATATAAATGGGGGGGGGGGGGGAAGGTATGCTAAACCGGAAGTCCCGACATCGCGACAGACCAGCTGGCGGTAGACGGTGACGTGTGTTTTTTTTATCTATGTGAACGAAACGATTTTAGTAAATGTTTAAGCGAAAAAAAAAAACGAAAGAAATTGTACGGAGCAAAAAAATAGAACATCGAGATGAAACGAGACTGAGAAATTGTCATCTTCTCGATGCACTTCCGTATCCGAACAGCGTACAGCGTTAAGAGAGCTTGATGCGTCGAGCGATGATTAGAAATTTTTGACCCGTTGAACGCTTTTTTTTTTTTGTTAAACTATTCTTGCTTATCTCTTCAACTGCTGCTGCTGATGCTGTTTACATTTTCTTTTAACTTAATTTATCCGGGAGAGAGACGAGCAATTGTTGTAACTCGGTGGTGGAGGCGACCTGCCAGGAATTTATGTCCCGTCCTCGTCACCTGCAAAGCCATCGAGATACGCTGTTATTGTTTTTTAAACGACAATTCTTTGCATTTGATGCGTTGTATAGGAACATTACTTGCGCTAATTGTCAAAAATTGACAGATTAATTTATGTTTCATTTGTGTAATACGAAAGTTCAGTCCGTTTATAGTACAAATGATATTAAGGAGGGTATGTATCGTTACATTTTCAGCCAAAATTGCTATTCGGTGAGAATTTCGAAGATGAGATTAAAAAAATAAATAAAATGGGAAAGGGAAGAAAATCAATCGTAAAGGACGTACCTAACACATTCATTTTGCAGACTGAAAATTCCAAGAAATTGTAAACAAATTAGATTAAAAAAATTTGTTCAATGAATCATCGGGTCCCTCAGTTTTTTTTTTAGCGACGATTGGCTCGTAAATTATTCAGAATGCGTATGAATTTTTTAAAAATTTTTTCTCATTATTGAAAATCGTATTTTTCGAAAAATCTTTGATCAATATTGGTGAATATGTTCGATTTATTGTCCGGAAAATGTTTGAGTATAATGTGCAATGTTTTTCCGAACACGTATATAAAATTCGTGACTTTAGATTCATAACCATGGTGAACCATATCGTTTTGTTTTTCAACAGATTTGTAAATAACGTTTTAGCATCATTATTATGAGAAACTAATCATTTTAGGACTTTCTGTATGGTTGATTTTTTTTTTCATATTTTTATCCCATTGGGAAGTATTCGAATTTCGCTCGGAATGTCACTTGTCGCTGAGATTATAACAATATACCCTCCTTAACCTGATAAGATGCTCCGTTTTTTTGGAAAAATATTAAAGAAAAAAAGACAATAAGAGAACCGCTATACAGCCGATATAGCCGTATATCGGCCCGACGCGATATAAAGAATCGATGTCGTAATAGGCGACAGTTTTTACCTTCATTAGACACATATGTGGCTCACGAATGGGGCTGTGGCGTGCAGTGGTCCCGCTTCTCTCCCGCTGCAGCCGGTGGCTTTATAACGGGTTTCTCCTCGTTCACGGGTGTCGGCGGCGCGTCCTTTCGCGGTGGCATTCTCTCGTTTATCGCGTCCAACCCCTTGGCCTCGGCGAACGACGTAATCTTGTGGTTCGGCGAGAAGCCTTGGAGCGCTGAAATTTTCAAGCGGCTATTAGCAATCCACTCGTTCCTAAACTCCGCTGTGCTTCATATTAAACAACTTTTGAAAGCTCTTGCCGTCCCTGAAAGGGGCTAATTTATGGTCGATACTTCGGGCAAATTGTTGGGAGATGATAATGAATTATTGCCAATCGATTGAGGAATTTTTGTTTTCTACACAAATCTTATAAATATTCTTAAAAATGACCTTTTTTTTTATATATTGTATATTTATAGATTTTTTTTTACCGTTTTTGAGTGACGTTTTGCCGCCGGATAGTGCACCCAAAGGCAAAGCACCGGTAGGTGTGAGACCCTTAAGCTGCAACACACTCTCGCTTTCCTCTCTGAAAATAATTGAAGTATCGATTATTTATCAATCGATGTATACGATTTATTGATTTTAGCGATTAAGGAGAGTGTTTTTCGATGGACACTTACCTGAGCACGGAGAATACTCGAGCCATTTTTCCAATAGCTCTGATCTTGTTCCTGATGACTTCCTTGCGAAGATTGGCTGCTGCACCTGTTTGGACGGAATAATCATTAGGTATGCTGTCGTCTGGTCTAAAACTATTCATTGTAAATGGCAAAACGTCGTTTTCGAGGGCTGAAGAGTCGTCGATTGTAAACGGCGTATAATTGCAATGTAAATTTAATAACCTCTTTTGCAGAATACAAATGATTCGACGACTCGACACTCTCGTTTCTCTATGCCAAAATCAGTTATCGTAAATATTATTATTCGTAACTATAACGATAATGATATAAGATTAATCGCATTCTCGTTAAAAAAAAAAAAAAAAAAAAAAAATGCTCAGTTAAAAATAACACGAGCCGACAAGTATATTGTAAGGTATAGGCGTTATCGTTCGGCTCGGGTTAGTTCTCTTTGGTGTAGATAACACAGTGGCAGCGTCCGTTCGCCGCGCAAAAACTTCAAGGCGAATAATCGCAGCCTCGCGATGTCGTGCATGTCGCCAAAGCTTTTTGCTCTCACGTACACAATATGCAGTAAAACAATATGTATATTAAAAATAAATTGTACAAACGAAGCATGCACATGCGGGAAGGGCCCGCGGATTCACGGATGAGATTTTTTTTTTGTTGTTTTTCTTCATTTCAGCAAAAAAATAGTTTACCGATTCGAACCGTGAAGATTTTTCTCTATCATATATCACCGCTTGTCGTCGTACTCGACGGCTTTCGTTGGATATCGAATACGTCAGTCGCACTCGAGGATTTTGGCTCGCGGCCCGATAATATTTTATTTATTTTTATTTTTTACGTTTAATCCTCCGCGCTTATACGACGGTGTATTGCAAAATTGGACTCTCTGCTCCTCTGCTTCCCTTTCATCGGGTGACAACAATAAAAATAGACCGTAAAAACTGTGAATATCTTGGGAGGAAAGAGGATTGGAGGATTGCAAACGTTCCGCGACTACGCGCGTCAATCGGGAAACTCCAATTGCATGGAAATTTGACGAATGGTTATATAATTGCTCGGCAAGGGGCTGCGGGTCGTTGAGAGGATAAGGTCGCTCTTCGTACACCTCGATTTACATCATTGCCGTTTCCGACTGAGTTACAGATTTGGAGTTTCTCTCCACGTGCTTCTAAATATACCCTTTCGACAAATCTATATTCGCGTTTTGAACATTTAAAAAAAGAAACTGTATACCTTCTATCTCTACCCGCGCCGATATTGATCATTAATGAATTTGCGTTTTCGCGTACCGAAACATTTGTTTACGAGTTTATTTTTTCTTTGTTTTTTTTTTCTTTCCGCGGACGGAATTATATGGATCAATTATCATACGCGAAGTGAAAAAACGCAAAAAAAAATGAATTTTGGAACGCGGAAGAAAATTAATTTTCTTAAAAATGTATCGAGAAGATACAGAGACGGGTGCCGTAACGATTTTGCGTAAAACGTTTTTAAAGGTAAACACTACTCTCGTACGTAAATTACTAGACATTTATCGGAGCATATGATGAATTAACGACAGCAATGCTCGTTTCAACAACGACAAATACAGAAATAATGCGATAATTCATGGAAATGAAATTTCTCTTTTTTTTAGTGCGAAATATTCGTTGTCGTTAGGAGACCAGAGACGATCAAAAAGGCGAAGGTAGACGATATTCTATTATATTGACATTGTATATATTTATATAATGCGAATACTTTCTTGTTCTACTCAACTAACATTTATTAACGTGTAATACGAGTCCGGCACCGAGCAGTCGAAATACGTTTAACGACACGGAGATCCAAAAAAAATTCGATCGTTATTAAAAAAAAAGGAAGAATCTTTATACAACTCCAAGTAAGAAATAAAATGTACTGTTTTTTTAATATTTATAATATTCCCGACAATGTGTGGAACTCCGGTCGTTTCGATATCTCGTTATCGTGCCACGATACAGTCTCTACTCACGTGTGTAACTAATTCGCATTCTAATTAATTAACGATCAAAAAAATGAACATAAAACTCACCGTACGCGGGTTGATATTGGGGTAGAAATCGCGCCGGACCGTCGGGGTTTGCACGCCGTGATAACGGTGCGAATAATCGTATGGCCGGTTCCCGACGGCGACGGCAAGTCGTAAGTAAAAGGACAGAAGTACCAGTAATGTGAGAGCAGCATCAATGCGGCCGATTTTTTCATTCATAGTCGGTGGTTTTTTTTTTTATATTTTTTTTTTCGATACGGGTTTTTATTCGTGATGGTGATGGTGGTGGTGATGGTAGTAGTAGTACAGTATCAGTAGTAGCAGTAGAGGTAGTAGAGTGTAGTGGATAGGAAACAACACATAGAACAGACGAAAAAACATGTGCACAGCGTAAGTGGCATTCTCAAGCATGTGCTATAAATAATTATATACGATATTAGAATATTAATAATATGATATTATTTTTTTTTTTTATAAATTCACTTGAATAATCGCTCTTTAGTTCGATATATTACAAAGCGTCGTTCGTTATGCGATAAAATCGTAAATGGTATACGAAAATTTTGTACTCCGATTTTTTAAAATTTTATTTAGAGAATCCAAATTTTATACGAAGATTGAGACGTATTGAATTTCTCACCAAAGAGCGATCAAGCGATTTCTCATCTAACAAGTTTCGTCTTTCTATCGTTTTCCGTTGTCTCCAATTTCGGTTTTCTTTACTTTTCTCTACTTTATCAATACTTTATATTGTGCAGAATTTCACGTTTAATCGTTTTGTTCTTTTCTTTTTTTTTTTACTATTTCGCGTGTCGTTTGCCAATGACTGGTTTCCTTTCCGTAAAAACGAGTCGAAAGACTTTTTGTTTTGTTTTTTTTTCTTGAGACGAATGTACTGTATACTGAAAGCACAAGAATAATTCATTAGTGAGGAAAAACGGTGCAGCGTGCCTGCGGCGAATTCGTTTCGTGTGACTGCGGGCGATGAACCGCGCGAAACCGCACCAAAGCTTCATCTTATCGTCGAATTAATTAATGCGGTACAAAAACGTGAGTGGAAAAATAGCGGATCTTTATAGCGCGAGAAGATGAAAGAAGAAAAGAGAAAAGAACACGGTAGCCATGAAATAACAGAGAAACGAGATTCATTTTGGGTATAAACGCGAAGCTCCGATCTTTAACCACTCCCCCGTCTCGACTAGCGAGTCGTGATCGAGGCGAGGAATATGCTAATTTCACAGTCTAACTTTTCACAGTCAGGATCGGTTATCGCCGCAGACCGCGCAATAGTGGCTGTTATGCTGGCCGTACGTGTCCTCAGGCTACTTCGTCGTATCGAAATTAGTATCAATTTTTTTTTATTTTTCTATTAATATTTTTTCACGCATTGAGATATCGTCAATAGTGAGGAATTTTTCAAATTATCGACATTTCTATCATTTTTTTTTATTTCTATTAACATTTTTTCACGCATTGAGAAATGCTTTCGTCAATAGTGAGGTAATTATAGTTTCGCGAAACGCGACGACGAGTTGGCATTTAATATAGTCGAGATTGCCGAGCAGCCTGTGGACATTGTTGAGTTAATCTATGATACGTAAGATACATAAGAATGTAAATAGGTATATATTGCTAAATTGTGCGTGCTGCACAACACTGCTACATAGAAGCTTCCTGAAAGAAAGAAGAAAAAAAAAAAAAAACAACTCTCGCAAGAGAGAACTTGATTAATGAAAAAGGGGAAGAAACGTGGAGGGTTGATCGCAATACTCTCCTTTCAAATAGTGGTTTTCCTTATCCGAACTGTTGTGAGAACAAAAAAAAAACCGCTCCCTTTGCGAACCCTCCACATTCCTTGCTGAACAAACTTTAGCGAGAGATAAATAGAGAATCGAGTGATTCGTGTTTAAGTAGTAGTAAGTATGATAATAATAATAATAACAATAATAATAATATTCTAGGGGTGAGATTAATCGTGCGCTGAGAAAAACGAATGAACAAAAGAAAACGCACAAAAAAAGAACTCAAAAAACGGAAACGACAAAACGTTTTTGGTAAGAAAAAAAAAATCAAATCAAATGATAATCAACTGAGGGTGCAGTAAATTACAAAACGTAATGGAATAAAAAAAGTTATAGAAATAATTACATATATCGAATAGTTTGATAATATAGTGTGAACGAGAGACGGACGATAGATCTACGAGATATTTAAATATATAGTACTATTGTGAGATTATATTATAGCAAAAAAAAAAAGAAAAATCACGGGCAATGTTGGACGAGTCACACTATTATGTATTATAGTATAGAAGTATGCACACTCGAACGGGAAAGACGATCACATCAAACAGGAGGCATACTCGGTGGAGATGGAGACGGAAGGACGGCACAGGAATCGAGAAGAAAGCGGAAGTAGGTACAATGTCGTAAGATAAATTTTGAATTTTTAAGTCGCGCGTAACGTTGAGGAGAAATAAAAAATACAAATAACGAATAAAGACGGAGACAAGGAGTTGAAAATTGAAGGAAAAAACGGCAGCATATTTAATGGGCATTTACGTGAAAATGAACAGAGTTGTACAGACCAGTCGATTGAAGAAGATATAAAAACAAAAGTAAAGTAAAATAAAAAGATGAAGTTTCTATTTTGTCGAAATTCAAAGAAAACGCAAAGTATTCAGTACATTACGCTATAGGAGTTGATTATTTTAATTAAAAAAAAAAAAAAAAAAAAAAAAAAAAAAACGGAAAAGAAAGATAAACTGTGCAGAGGATATATATACTATAATGAGTGTAGAACTATTCTTTTTACGATAAACCGGCAATACTTATAGAGGAAAGCAGCTATTCGTAGTATGAGGATATTTTGTGGATTGGTTCGATGCCTCAAAGTATTGTGTTTGCTTCTACTGTGTCTTCGTTGATAATTGAGAATACATTGAGGTTTTGAATGAACGTGTGTCCGTGTTTCTGCGAGGCTCTGGGGTCGGCTGGAGTGGGCGTGAGATTCGAACGATTTTTTTTTTTTTTCGACGAAGAAACATAGTGGTTCCTGGCGCGTAAATTAACTTCGCTCGACGAGTGAACAAGTGGCGGGAAGAGAGGAAGCGAGATGAGACAGCCGGAGAATCGGGGATTTGCGAAGAATATAAGCCCGGCTTACGGCCCGGGCACAGTGGCTGAAGAGTGAGCGCGCATCACGAGTTCACCCTCCTCGTTGCTATCCTCTCTTCGTTGCTCTCAAAGGGGTTGATCGATGCCCGCGGCCTTCCTCTTATCTCGCGAAACTCCTCGCGCGGACCCGTTGCGTTTAATCGATTGCGCGAAGCGCGGCGCACCGCACCCGCGGCGGGTACGGGCAAAGTCGCTTGTGGTGATAGAGAGCGGGAGACAAATAGCTGTGGCCCAACGACGTTTTCGGTACTACAGCCTTGAAACATCAGCCTCGAAGGCCGATAGAATTCCCGAGAGATAGACAGATGAATGAATAAGATAGGATTCAAGTTTATCGGTTAACGCGAAAACTTGTGAAAATTCTTCACGGTACGCGAAACTCTCGGGACTTCGCGCCGTGCGTATATATAACTTCGCGCGATTGCTATATTTTATTCATTTGAAATTTCGAAAAAAAAACAAAACCTCTAAGAAGCGCAAAAACGAAACGCAAACCATTCAGCAGTCGGTTAGTAAACTTAGAGCGAACGCGGGTCATCCGATGAATTAAACATATGCATAGGGGTGGGAAATTTGGGGTGAGAAGGCTATTGCTCGCGGGACTACCATTTTTTTTTCTTTTTTTTTTACGTTCATTCCAGCAGGTTTTACTCGATAGTGTGTGGGGGCAAAACGAGTGTGTTAACGCGAGCAGCGCAATGTGTGAAGAGTAACTGTTACATTAAGTAGTATTATAATAATATATTAGATATATTGATTAATATGGTGCTAATACAAAATGAATAAAATAAGTTTGGAAAAAAAAAGGTTTAATGAGAAAAGAAAAAGAAAATATCAAAAGGTACAACTCTCGTTCGAACTGGCGATTAATACAGTAATAATTACTTTGTGTGTTTCTAATTTGTATTATTTTGCGAAGTAGTAGTGATCGAAAAAAACTCACAAAACGAGTAGATAAGAAAAACGAGTGAGTTAAAGAAAATAACGTCGGTCCGCGCGGGACATTCGTGACGAAGTCGCGCTACTGGCACTTTTTACAATAAACAATAGCAACGATAGTAAATAATTTAAAAAAAATGTCCACTGTGCCCTTATCGATTTCCGAGAGCAAAAGAAACGCGAATGGTATTAACGTAATTGTAGTTTAATCTACGATTTTCGAATCAATTGTAATATCAATAAATAAATGACTAGAATGAGACAATCCTCGGTAGTTGGACAATAATATTTCATTGGATAGGGCGAGGAAAAAAAAAGAGTTAAACATCCATCGTATATAGACGTTTGGATTCGGAAACCTCGACACATGTAAGACACTTTACTTAGGCAACGATGAGATGAAATATAGAACGAGAAAGCGAAGTTCGAAAAAAAAAAAAAAAAAAAAAAAAATAGATATCGAAACGATTATTTGGATATCGATTTTTGACGAATATAAACATTGTATGAAACAGGTGAAAGCTCGAGGTCCAGCAGAACGAGGAACGACGACGACGACGACACGAAACGTGACCGCGCGGACAATACTGACACTGATGGTCTCAGGTTAACAACAACGTACACGATTTAATATTGTTGTAATATGAATGAATACAAAAGTGTATTAAAAAAAAAAAAAACCAAAAAAACCCAAAAAATTAAAAAAAAATCAAATTTTTGTTTAAACTTCTTTCCTACATCACGTTTGTTTGCGTTAATTTGCGTTTTTCAAGTAAGTCTTCAAGGCGGACTTACCATTCTTTTTTTGGACAACGACTTTGGCTGCGACTTAACGGGGTTGAGTTTGCCGGTATCAATGGAGTTTTGAGTGGTAGTAGTAGTAGAAGTAGTAGAAGTAGTAGAGGTAGTAGTAGCATAGTGTCGTGCCGATATAGGAGGAGTCCAAGGCCAGTGTGATTGACACAAATATAATAGAGAAGGAGTACGATAAAAGACAATCAGTGCATTTTCGGGGGGTATGAGGTTTTTCTTTCTTTCTTACTACGTTTTCTTTCATACTCTCGCTCTTAATTCTCATTCTTTGTACCGTTTTCAATTATATATACATATATATATACTTATATAAGTATCTTTTATTTTTCCATTGTTTTCATTTGCCTCTGAGATAGAGTAGTACGGGTTCAATGCGAAATTACGAGAATTTTATACGGACAACTATGAAATTGCAAGATGAATTCAGGGCGAGGACTCGATTGAATTTCATAGACGTTCATCGTCACGATTCGATTACTTTTCTTTCATCTTTTTGCAACTAAACTCCCGATATACGAGCCATAAACGTTCCCGAGATGAATAATCATTTTGGCAATGGAGTTACAATAATAGCGAAGAATGAATCTTCGGAATGAATGTAATCGGATTTTCTCCTTCGTGCTCCGTCGTGCCATATCGGTGCCGGAGTTACCTCTCGATTCGCGTCGGAAATTATCGCGATCGCATAATTCCCAAACGTTTTCAAATTTCGGTTTAAAGTACTTATGTCGCTTTGCATTCATTTCGCATAAGTTCGAGAAAAATGAGAGAAAATTTCAAATACTTCTCGATGGTATAAAAATCTGAAAAAATTCATGCATATTAATCGTACTGAAACGATTAATTTTGCATAATAATAATTCCAAAATGTTATTAATAAATTGATGAAAAAAGTAATTGGTCAACAAATTTCCCGGAAACCCAACTTTTTTTTTAATGAAAATGATTCGTTCATTTTTCTGAATACGTATGAATTTTTTCAGATTTTTCAATTTACTTTGCATTTTTTTTATATGGAAAAAATATGTGAAAAAACACAAAACTCAAAGCAAATTGAAAAATCTGAAAAAAAATATACGTATTCAGAAAAATGAACGAATCATTTTCATAAAAACAAAAGTTGGCTTCCTAGGAAATTTGTTGGCCAATTAACTTTTTCATCAATTATAACATTTTGGAATTATTATTATGCAAAATTAATTTTTTCAGTACCTTTAAAATGCATTTTTTCAGATTTTTATACGATCGAGAAGAATTTGCAATCTTCTCTCATTTTTCTCGAACTTATGCGAAATGAACGCGAAGCGACATAACTACCTTAATCCGTCGGTGATTTTCATCGTCGCTACATCGAGTATGAAAACTCTTCAGTGTAAATTCGTGAGAAATATTTTATTACAATCGACGAAATGAAATTGCCGCGAGGACGTTCGATGGATCGAAGAAATTCGATCGAAACCTCTGTGCGAAATATATATGTATGCGTGAAACGAAAATACGTGACTACAAAAGTCGCATAAAATTAAATAAAAAATTCATATAAACAAATAGAAAATTAAAAAACAAATGAGAAAACAAATATGACAAATTACTTGATGAAAGGGCCTACGAAAAACCGGGACGTGATTTATATATATAGATACGTAGCGTATTGTGGTTAAAAAACAATATAATTTGATTTCTCATTGAACGAGCGTCGCATGCCGGAAATTATTGCGTTTCCTGAAACGACTTAATTGCCGTTTCAACAAACGTTCGAGTAATTCTCGGTAAGTGTTGCTATATATCATACATATATAGTGGTAACGCAGTGAAATTGAAAATAAATCAAAAGAGCTAAAAAAAGGAAAAAAAAAGAAGAAATTCGGGGTGTTTACGTTGAAAATTTCAGGCTGTGTGTGGTGTTGCAATTTATGGATTTAAATATATAGATTTAAATATATTCATATAGTATATTATAAAGAGAAGTAGCTGTAAAAAAAGAATATCGAAAGTCCTTCGTGTTTCGAGAAATATTGAACTCTCTCCTCGATAGGCGAAGCCAAATGTACACAAGTGGTGCAATGGATATCATTGAATCATAAAACCGGAAACAGGGGCGGAGTGTTTTTCGTGGGTTGTGACGGTGGTATATGGTGGTATCGTGTCTTCGTGATATTGCACATAGGGTATGAAAAAGAAATAGAAATTCGACACACTGATACGAAAAAAAAAAAAAAAAGTAAATAAAAAATTTCTATGCAGCGATATATAACAGTATAGAAACACAAAAAAATCAATGATAATGGAAAGCTCTCGGTATAATGTGGCGAAATTTTGTATATATAAATCGAGTGACGCTTTCTTACCATCTGTCCGTGCGGCGTGTAAAATGGAAAAAAAGAGAATAATATTTTCGTACTTTAGAACAGTTTGCCGATTGACATTATAATTAATCAGGGAGGGAAATCGTTAAAAATCACGTTTTTACACCATTGCGATGTCATCAATTTTCACATTGTTCTGTACTATCGCGAAATATTCGTTCGAGTAGTCTCTACAATTGTCGTTAATTGAGTAAAATTCGATTTGAACGGGAGATCGATTCTAACGAGCTTTCGTAATTATTCCGTTTGGACTTTCGTTCGAGAGATCTATATATGTGTAGATCGAAAATTTGATCGAGGGAACGTAAACAATAGTAATAGTAGAATATTTCATTTGGTATGACAATAATTGACAACGGATATTACCTTCCTCGAGGGCGTCGTCACCGTCGCTCATGAGCTCGTCGTCCGAGCAAATGTTCAGTACGTTCACCAGCATCTCCGTGACTGCGAACGGGCAAAGATCGATTCAATATTCATCGTCATCGAAGAAAAAGACCGATAAAATCATTAAAGATTCTATTTCGCAGTTAACAGTTCTCACCTTTCTCGCCGACGAACGGCAGAGACCACGTGAAAACATCCATGAAATTGGGCAACCAATAGGGATGCGGCGAGCAGTTGAATTGCCTTATGTTCATCACGTTGTTTTCATACTTTAGCACGGCCGCCTGTTGTCGTTACGAAATTCGGCGTCAAGAATAAAATTGAAACGTTCTGACATATATTTTTTTTGCCTCACGATAATTACGACAAGAGATATTGTTAGATTCGACGTATTTTCTTAATTGAGCGCAGATACAGAAACGAAGAGTGATCAATGATCTTCCGATTACTATCGTCGGAAGTTCTTAATAAAATAAAAACGAACGAAAAGAGCGCTGAAGAAGGATAAGTACGAGAAGAAAAAAAAGAAAAAATTCTGTAAGTAGTTTGACCTTATTGTTGTAGACATCGAGGTAGTTGGGCGCGCTGAAAATTGTGATGAGCGATGGGAAGCCCGTCGTCTGAGATTTCCGGTACATTCGATAGCCGGCATCTTGCGCTTCGTGCGCCCTAATAATACTCAGAAGGCTGTTGTTCTGCAGAAAGTCACAGCACGCCGCGTAACTGCAATATTAATAATTACGATCTAATTAATCATAGGTCCATTAACGGCAATAGGTTATACTATATTATTACACAATATATGTCCTATATTATATGTGAGCCCCCAGAACCTCTTCGTCTTAACAAATATTGTCCAATGATTTTTAGCTCGTTACATGACACCGTGTCATGCCTGTTCTCTATTTCTCGTGTCCGACGTTTCCGACGTTACACATTACGGTATATATATATATATATGTATGTATATGTCTACACGTGACCGCGTGAAGAGGGTAGAGAAAAAGTAGAAGGGGGGAGGGTAGAGTCCAAAGGTAGAAAAAAATACTTCTTCAACGAACTATGCGCCGCGAAGCTCGCAGCGACATTTTTTTTAACGTCGTGCGATGGTTGGAGACAAAAATAACAAGACTCGAATGTTTCCCAATGTGCACGGGGGGTAATTTCGTAATGGCAACACCGAACAGAATGTTACAGATCCAAGCGTTGGGGATTTGGTGATTTGGGATCGCGCGAGTTACCTACGATTTCTACCCCTATAGAGTCATAGTTATCCGACCATAGGGAGTTTTCCGACTCTGCCGAATCGCCTGGATGGCGGCGAAACACTCGGTGCCTCGTAAAAGCTTTGCAGGCAGATAGAAAATGGAACGAAAAGGGCAGTCTAGTCGATAGAGACAGAATCCACGTTTCTCATTTCATTCGAACTCGTAAACGCTTGACCCTCTTCTTCGCATCATTGCTCGAGTACCCACCTATATAACTGTTTCCCCATCTAGCGACGGCACTCTGTGTCTTGGTTATTTCTTTCGCACACACGAACCAGCTAGGAATTCGATTCTCGATGAAGGAAAACCCTGGACCGAGAGAATATCCTTACCGACGTCTTTCTTTCACCAACTCAGTCTCCCCCCCGCGGCTATTCTACTTCTTGCGTATTTTTCGCAAATTGGAATTTCGGAGTGTAGCCGTATCGAGGCGAAAAGCTTATGGGGTCTTTCTCTGATACGATATAGGAGAAATCTCTATCCAATCTTAACGATAATTCCGTTGACCCGAAAAATACTTTTCTCACCACCAGATCCCATTTATCTCGTTTATATCTTCAACTGCACACGCCGAAAAACGAATTTGTTCGTATCGTACGTGAGACTGTCGCAAAGGATTTTCGATGGTTACGGCTTGTTCCGTATCGGACACATCTACGCAGAAAAATTCGTCCACTTAGTTTCATTTATCGGAAGTACTTTCAAAATGTTGAAGAATTCATATGTTTTTTTTCTTTGCTAAAATTCAACTGGCAGTATTTTCGTATTATCATAGTTTTTCTAATTCAGCTTTCCGCTCGAGAACTGCGGTTGAAGGTTCGATAATTAGGTTTTTTCTTGCTAATTCGTGGAGAAGATGGAAGAATGAAGTACAAAGAAAATAAAGAATGCAACTGCAAAGGCTTACGAATATCAGTAAACTCGAGGGGTAAAAGTAAAGATCCATTATAATGATATATAGATATATCGTTTGATAATGATTTCAATTATCAGAGTGAGGTGCATTTTAAGCCCGAGGCCGATGTTTTTCTCAAAGCGCGTTTAATTTTTCGCAACCCTCGCGGAGGAGGGTTCGGAGAGCACATTAAGAGAGAGAAGAACCGATTCCACGCATTTTTCTATATCGGGTATATATATATCTCTATACATATATGTATAGATCCCTGTATAACGGAACGTTATACATTTACTTGACTGGGGATACATGCATTCTTTATATCTCTAATTTCCCTTGGGACGTACCACGGTATAGGGTATCCGCATATAGAGGGCGAGGGGTTGGAAAGTAGTAGAGATCCATTTTCGCTCTCTGGTTTCTCTCATCGAGAGCCTCTGGCGCAATCCAGCACCGATTGATACGATCTCTCTCCTTCTTTCTCTTCCTCTCTATCTCTGTGCTCTTTACTCATCCCTCTCGGTGTAATTGGAACGATTCAAGACTTTAAAGACGATCGCTCGTTTCATTTCTATCGTTTTTTCTATCTACACTTTTTGGCTGTCGATTGTATTGCCCCCCGACAACTCGGTCATTTCATTTATACGTCGACCGCAGGCCTTCGATCAACCACCCAATCTCTCAAATCTATAATAACACACCATGAAAAGGAACCCAAACCACGAAAGGAACTCAGCATAGCCAAAATTAAAGAAAATTTTGTTCCATAGGTTTGCATTTGAGAATTTTTTCTGAACTAAGCATTTATTATCGACGCTCAGGGTAGTTGAAGAAGGAAACCCTTGAAGGAGGTATCCATTTTTGTTGTATACTTTCGAAACGTTGCACGCTCCAATTTTGATCGTTTAATTACTCGATCGTGTAGTTAATGCAAACTGCAATATCCGCACATCGTATAAAACGTATACGTTTATTATCGGTCGCGATCGGTTGACGGATCGAGGTCGCACATCAAACCGTTCATGGCCTTTGCTCATGCTGATGACGATTATTCGTCGACGGTAGGTCGCATTATATAATTTATAAACGCTCGAGTTAACGCTGGAAATCCTCTTATCGCGAGCCTCCTGCGGGGGGTTGTGGAAGGTGGCTTGAGGTAAAATTATCACGGACGCAATGGGCGCGCACTCGAGAGTTATCCCTTTCAGCGTGATCCAATCGTTGACGCTGTGGCTATCGCACGTGTGTGTGTTCCTATGTATGCTGGCCGCAAGTTTCGCTACGGTCCGACCTCGCGTGCAACGAGGTGAAGAAAAATAGAGGGTTGCCGCGCGAAAGGGGGATGATAATCAAGCACAGGGAGACTCTAAGGCCGATAGCTTTTCGCCATATTTTGCCCCGAAATTGTGCACATAACTCTTCATCGGGAACCCACATTTTAATCGAAAGCTTTTAGTTTTCTATTTCGATCTTCGAAAAAATTAGCAGCTTCACTGCTGTATTAGAACGAATTCACGGAAGTTTAGAAATTCATTTATTTTTTGCACGAACTGCAGGAATCCAATAAAAGTATGACATTAAAAACTTCTATATGCGTGTGTAACGCCTTTTCCTTGGCAATTGCAATGTTCTTATCGATCATGAAATCAAATGAAAAAAAAAAGGAATTCTGGGCGATTACGGGATTGAGAAATGTGTTTGATGATCGGCAAGTTAATTCTGCAGCTGTGGAAAAACTAATCGGAGCGTAAAGATGGTCTTGGAGACCTCGGGAAGGTTGTTGCGAGAGGTTCAGCGGGGAGATGAGGCCGAGTCAGCAGTTTCGCACGGTTATAACTGACCTCGCGCAACGAGCGTGAGAAATATTCGTGCCAAGGCGAGGCAAGGTCTCGCTTATAGTACACGTCCTACTGCTATATATACGGCACAGTAGTATATTATAGGCACAAACGGTCACTCTACTATGTATTTCAATGCTGTGTCTACGTTTCACCAGCCACATTACGTGCAGTCCGAACTCTTCGTGAGCCCGTCGGTTGTGGGTGCAAGCAACATTTTGCCCGGTTTCCAAGGAGAAACGATGCGGGGCTTGTCTCGCTTTGCTCGCCAACTTGCCCCCGTTTCGCATGCTACGACGATTGATGTTCCTTTTCACGCCTTAGTGACCACCTTGCCGTTCCTTCTCCCCCATGCTTTCCAGAGAATTTCCTCTCGTTATCTCACGAGTCATTTAATACGCGAGAGTATGATAAAATAACCACTCTCAATGGACAGACTGGAGTAACTATGTTGGATTAGTAGCTTTTCATTCGTACAGTTGTTTAACATCATAATTTTCATAAATTCGTTTGTTCTTTCGACTCATTTTGATTGACCGTCGACTTTGAATGGATTTTTTATTAGGAGGTAAAAAAACGATTTTTTTTACCATTGTGAACAATTTCGTTCCCTTCGCTCTGTAAACTTTGTTTTCTTTGAGTCTTTCATTCCCTCAGGATACGACCACCCTTTTTTCTCCCTCGATAAATGTATGCGCAGCTCTTTCTACGATATTTAGCTTTGTCCTGTGAGTTCTTTCTGTCGTCGAAGGGTTCAAAAGAGTCGAGAATCCTAATGAATAATGGTCACGGTGGTTCTCTGGCCGGTGATCTCTGTGTTTCGATGCTTTATCTAGTCACCCAACATTCACCTAGCGTTGCCAACCGTAACTTCCGGTGTTTTCTTTCGATTTATTCTGGAGCCGCACTCGGGCGACACTGGAAATGTCGATGGCGAGATAACGAAGAGCAATTTTCACTGGTATTCTGTTTCTATCACGTTGTCTTTTTCGCGATTTTTTCTATTTTTCTTCATGCTGAACGCAATGTCATTATCGTAACTTGCTGAAATGCCGAAAAAAAAATTGGTAAAAATAAAATAATGTGATTACTAACCTGTAGAAGTAAGAACAACCCCTGACGCTATTGTGGGAAAAATGTTCGGCGTTTTTCTCGTTTCCAAAATCTTCGAGTGGATCCGACCAGAGTAGATCGCACATCGGACCGAATGCCGGTGGCTCTTTGAACCTATCCAACTGAAACAGATGACGTTAATTACGTTAAAACAGCGATCACGGAAAATTCTTTAACTTAAAACATTATTATATATTGATGGCTCAATGGAATGATGGCATGTAACCTGTATATAAACATAGCTTATGCACAAAGAGAAGGATCTGATACAATTTACCATATATCTAGTAAAAAATATCGTAAAATTCTGGTAGTGCGGAGTCAATGGCCAACGCCACCTGTTGAAAATTTCGAGAACTATGGGAATTTTTACCATAAGATATGGCAAAAGTCTCCATAAATGTGGTAAAAATTCTCATAATATCGGATATTTTCATCATAGGTGGCGCCACCGTCGAATTTTACCAGATGACATAGTAATTTCTAGTAGATCCTTCTTTTCGTGTGTGTATAAAAAACACCTTCCGGCGTTAAAAGATCGATAAATATATTTTTCTCTATTGTACTATACCACAGGGGATTTATGATTTTCATAATTTACGTTCAAAGCAATTGTGAAATTTTAAAGCTAAAAGCCGTTGTCGTTGAGTTTGCTAAATACCAAGCAGAGCATTTTGTTTTTTTTTTTGTGACTCGTTTAAAACATTTACGACTGATTGTCAAGACAAGGTACAGAGTACATAAGGTAATCGCGTTTATATACCGAGTATACTATATAATGGCAAACGTTGAAGCAAACGTTACAGGTACTTGTAGATATAGTCCTAGTTTTCTCCTCTCTCGGCTCTCAGCAAATAACTGCGAGAACTAATTAGTCGACACAGCAGAGCACACAGTGTCATCGTCGTTGTGGTCTCGTTATATCTGTGGCGTTTTCCTCGTTACTTATAAACGTGAATGCTCTGTGTGTGATATTCGGATTAAACTGTAGATACGAGCGTTATATAGAGTCGGGACGACGCAGAGCGTCGGGCGGGTGTAAGCTACGATTTAATATTGAGAGGCTGGACTTCGAGGGTGACGAGGCTGTGGTACGATACAAACATATCTTTAATCTTAATCGCATCGTCGTTTCGCTATAATCCATAAACCAACACGAACGCATTCTCGAGCAAACATTTTTTTTCCTCTCTCAAATCCGTCGATACGTGTTTCGATTATTAATATCGATTGAAAATACCGCGAAGCTGATTGAATCGACTGTCTGATTTTTCTTGTTTTTTATGTTAAAATGCATTTTTTTCTGTTAATTTACGATAACTTCGACGTTTCACATCAATATTATAAAAAAAGTGTTTGCTGAATTTTTTATTTCAGCAGACGCGGCGTTTCCGATTAGAACTTTATGCTGCTAAAACAAAAGGATGCATCTCTCATATTGTACGCGTTAACGGGCAATAAGCCCTTCTGTTTCTAAGCAGCCGATGTAGCATAATGCGGAAATGTACGGGTGGAATATATAGCAATCGTGTTTACAGGCATTGAAATTGTCGCGTCTGCGTCATTAGAAAGCCTCGTTTGCACGTACACCTTGGCGTATCCACAAGAGCTAATGAGTAGTTTGCACCCGATAGTGATGGACTATCTATTAACCGGAAGATACACATCAATACGTGATAGACTGCGAACAGGGTGGGTTATGGGTATATCTCCGGCACAGAATCGTATACAGGTTCTAATTATGTGTTCAGCAGATCAAGATTGGCTTCAATTCTACGTCGCTACACCGACCGAGCTGTACTATCGGAATTGCATCTTTTTTCGAGGTACAGAGGCAAAAGTACATTTATTTATTTATTTATTTACGAGATCCTTCTTTTACATGATAAACTAGCGTAGTTCTCCGTACAGTTTGAATTGTAGTAGTTATCGCAAAATAATTATAATTAGGTAAAAAAATAACAGGATAGTAAAAAAAAAAGAAAAAAAAAAAAACAATCTATATAGAGAAAAAATATATTTAGAAAGAAGTATTTTTTTTCTGTTGTCACTAAAATCAAATCAAAGAAAACTTATAAGCTTCTCGAAGCAAGCTTAATGGGTCAATGACTATAGACGTCATTACCACTTTATCAACTTCATAAAAATGAAGAAAATATATATATATATATATAAAACGAAGGTAATGTTTAAAGAGGTTTTCTCTCCCAAGTCAGACAATTCCGAGGGTTCGACGTCGTAAACCCGTAGCTCTTACGTATCTCATAGCTCGTTTCGTATCTCGTAGTTCGAAGACAAAAGTCTCTTAAAGCGTAGGACGAAACTCGTAAAGGGACCTATAATAAAGACTTAATACTCGACTGTTACTGCTCCGCTGGCTTTCTATTGCTCCTTCACGATTCAGATCTTCTCGCACTGTCTGCGTGTTTCCCCCTTCCAATATCCCGCGAGTAAAACGTGCAACGTTCCGTTTCGGCGTGTGGTATATGACCACCAAAGCCCTCGCATCGTATGGCCCGTGGAGAGCTACATGGACAATTAAGCAACCGGCGCGTAATTGGGTTTACGACACCGTCGACACATTGCTGGATGGCCTCTCGCCGTCTAGCCAACGTCCAACGAGGAAGACGACAACGACAACCCCCGCACGATTGTACTCGTCGTCGTTATTCTTCATCCAGCATATGCGACTGCTGTTGTAACTGCTTTCGTCTTGTTCTTAACCATTAATTCTCATTCCCTGAGCGTTTAGAATGATATATCGCGTATTCTCAATTAAAATTCATGTGGGAAGCCGATCTTAATTGCACAGCCCGCGAGACTTTTTAATTCTTGACTTTTGAGTCATATCTGATTTCGATGTACGCGCCAGGACGGTTGAAAGGAATAATGAAAAATATATAAAAACCGCGATTTTGCAGGCATATAGACACGTGATCAAAGTTCCAGCTGCAAGGATTTTCTCCCGTCTCAAAGTTTTGACGTCTTGACAAATTCGTTTCAAGAGCAAAGATTTTAACGTTTCCGTCTGCCGGGTGAAGAAGTCAGGAAGATGAGTCTAACGAGTAAAAGGCTTAAGGATTGAGGGGAGGATAAAGAAAGAGTAAGAGGATACGACGCTCCGTTGCTACTGTAACCTCTACTCGGAGTTCTGTGACACTCTCGTGCGGCAGAACGTAATTCAACATTGCTCATCCACCTCATTTTCCTAATGGAATGGTCTTGCTCTCGAGATATATACGCAAGCGCGGAATTTAAAGTGAAAGAGACACTTTCCGTTCTTTTTTTTTTTTTTGCTTGTATGTACAGTATCGTGTTTAAGTCGAGTTTACTGCCACTCCTGATGGACGATTGTAAATCGGCTTTTATTTTTGCTTTAATAAATTAAATAACCATCGACAGTTAACAGGGGCTGAATAGCTCTCTATTAGAAGAGACAATGGGAAAGGGTTAAACTTTCGCGATCTAAAGTGCACCGGAACTTGACTGGCTTAGCAGAAGGTTGTTGCTAATTCGGTAGACAAGTGTCTGGAGTTAATTCTCCGGTATATGTATATGTCGCTCAATTCCCTTTCCATCCGTCTCATTTGCTTTCTCTCATCTTCCGTAGTAATGCCGTTGCTATTCGAAGGTCTAGCATGTGTCGACTAGACGAGAGACTCGTCGGCATTACACTCGTTGTCCTGAATACACTGGGGCCATAGGGTTTCAAGAACACACGGCTCAACGCCATTCCCGTTCTCTGACATTGTGGCGTTGAGTCTGGAGAGACTGGAGAGTATTAGAGATAGCGTATGGCAGCGTCAGAAACAGGGGAAACATACAGAAACCTGGGAAAGGAGAACACGACAGAGAGAGGATGCATGAAATGTAAATTGGTGCTTTCACGGGTACCTGGAGGACGGCATATCGCAATTACGAAGGGCCCAAGGATAACAGGCGGATACCATGTCCACGGATAAGAAACAGAAGGGCTTAGCCGGCACCATTTGGCATGCAAAACGGGATATACAGCTGTACACGAAGTAGCCGAACCCTTGTCCTTGCCGTGTACCACAAAGGTTCATTGTTCGTAGGGCCACTGTGAAATTGGAGACTAACAATAAGAAAGCGATGTGCGATAAACGATTGAATACATTTCCGAAACAACGAAAGAAAAATTGTTGACGATCATTTTATTTTACAAACAATCAATCTGTTACGAAATGCATCAAAATAGCTGAATCTGAAAGCTGCTAGTGAAGAAACTTTGATTCTAAAAATCCATCTTTACTTTAGATTGGACTTAGTTAAATGCACGATTTAGATATATGCGTCAATGTCACGCTGTAATGCAGATTAACCGAAATTAAATAGAACGCGTTAGAACGCATTTATATATCGTGTTAATTGAAGTTTCCACGGTTGTTGTTTCGTCAATAGACGTCAATAAGTAATAGAAAAACAGAACTATAGTATATATGCAACAAAAGACTACAGTTTCAAACTTTCCCGTGTCTAGCTGCAAAGACGGGGTACATTACTTTCTCGTTTATTACAACTTATTCGCAATAACCTCTGCGGCAAGTGAGATTGGGAGGAGTTACAAAGGAGACAAGCCGAAGCGTCTTGTGTCTCGGTGTTGCGAGTGGTGTGAAAAGCTCGAGAGTACTACACGACTAAGTGTGCTGTATATACCCCGAGGCGTTGGTTGATGCTGTAGGATTGAATGAGAGGCGTGCAGACGGAAACAAACTCCGATTCTCTGGCTTCGTTCTCGTTTTCCTCGTCGGCAAAGGTTTGCAAACTCCGTCACAGCCGGCAAACGGCGTCAGCGAGGAAGGAGTAGATGCTGCAGAAGCATAGCGACGAGCGGCAGATGCGACAAGGGAGAAAGGAAGAAACTCACACAGATTCGAAGCTCAAGCCGAGGCTCGACTACATCCACGTTTTCCCGTTCGGGCATTTGGTATTCATATCGTTTCGCGAGCTCTGGCAAAACCTTGCGCCCTTACATGAGCGCACGGAATAATACATACAGCCGGGCCGCTCAAGGTACCGGAAGAAGTTCTTCGGACCTTCGGATAGAGCTTCTCTCGTCTTCTCTTCGTGTCCTCTATCCCGTCCCATCCCTTTCTCCGCTTGTTTGACTGTCGCTATCCTCATACATCCTGCAGATATCTCAATCGCAACGACGTATATATCTTTTTGCCAACGCAAACAAAAAATCTCTCAAGCCGTAAGCTTGCATCCCCCGAAATGATTTGTAAATATAAATAAATTTGTCGCATGTGCTTCTCTCCCAGTCTATTAATTTTTTTTTACAAGCAAATTCTATTTGTATTCAACAAACTTTTTTTTTGTCATTCAAATATTTTTTTATTAACATGATAAGCACCGCGTATTCTCACTGCCAATCGTCGCAGTCAAGTTTTTTCACTGCGTATAACATTCACATGCCGAATAACGTAACACTCCGACAAAAATGAATACAGGAGAGAATGCATGGAAGAAGGCAACGAAAAGAACGAAGCATTAAGGCGAAGAAAAGAGTACAGCTGAAACAAATGGGAATGGAAGAGGAAAAAAAAAGCACAAGCATAAGTATCTCTACGTGGGATTCGAGAGTACATTTCTCCCGCTGCACCTGGCAATATACTTTGTGAAAGTACAGAGGGTGCAGTCGTGATGACGGTCATATAAGAAGAGAGAACGAGGATTCGCCGAAGCGTTAGGGAACGCGCTCCGCGCCCGCGTGTTCATACGATTCTTGGGAAAAGCTTCGAAGCTCAGTGGAACACGTACCGTGAGCTTTTATATATATATATCTTCGACGAGAAACGAGGATAGAAAGATAACTTCGGGCGGTAAAGGATGTGAGATTTTTGCTTGGATATAGCAAAAGATGGTGTAAGTTGTGTGTCGCGTATACTACGTATATATCCTTATAAAATGTTCGAACTCAGGGATCGCGGGAGCTATAAGCTTTAGCTTATACTCGACGCGGAAAGCTCGAAGCTCAGAAAAACGCACGTCTTTCGCACTTATTTCAGAGTCTCACGACAGTTAACGATACAGTGTTCGTTCACTGAAGCAAACTTGAAATGCGCGTTATAGTATGACAATAATTCTCGTAACTCTCGCGCGTCGATATACGATTCGCATACGCGGAATATACGTCAGGAAAAAATGCCAATGACTGGATCGTTCTCCTCGATAATCTTTCTCGTTTCGTCTCGCTACAGATCGCGCAAAATCTTATCATCTTCGAAAAGTCTAATGTTAACACAGTTACCGATCCGTGGAAATATCCACTCTGGAAAAATCTTATCCACGCGACGACTGAATCTCACGTATTTACACGAGGGATGTCGATTTTCCGCGTCGATACGAAAATCATAAATAATAAAACGAGTGACCATGCAAATTCGATGAGTATAATACGTTTGATCAGCAAATTGACAAAGCTTTCTCACCGTCGTATCGTCGTATGAACATCGTTAATGAATCAAATTGAATAAACATAACGTTAATTAGAATTGCATCGCTTGATGTTCCGGTGGTTCGTAATATGTCGATCTGCACCTCTCAACGGTTCGGGGAATTAATGCGAATTAATTTGCGAATGTATCGAAACTTGAATTCAGTGTTAACATTTTTCGTCCGAAGGCTCCAAGGCAGCAGTCAGAGATAATGATGTTCGATGCGATTAATCGGTTTATATATTTCATATTATTGGAGATCGTTACCTATATAGTTATATAATAATACAGTTTCAAACGCGCATATTTGAATGTTAAAGAGGCCTATAACCGTCAAATAAATGAGTAAATAAATACATATTTAGCAGAGGATGCTGCGTGTAGGGAAATCGGGATATTTCGTTAGTTCATCGACCGCGTAACGACTATTGTACAAATGTGGAAAACGATTAGAATGTATTTGCGTGTGTCTGTGTATTTTGCGTCGTAGTGGGAGTATGGAGACGACACAGGGAGGTCGGCTGTGTACGCGTGTGAAAGGTAGCGTAGGTGAAACGATCGATAGAGCAGGTGGCAGCACGTCGGCTCGCCTGGTTTGTTTCCGGCTCCGTGGCTCACCGTGCGAGCGCTCGCCGATAACACACACACACACACACACACACACACACATGGCGGCGAGTCGACTGATCCGCCAATCGGAGGAAGTTCTCTCGTCTTTCTGGACCGGAGGGTAAAACTGGTTTCCCACCCCTCTTCCTCCTCCAACATTGAAACACTTCTCGTTTACGCGGTTTATTCACAATTTTTCGTGTTACCTCTTTTTTTTTTTTGTTCTTTTTATCGAACAATTATTCACTAGTGGTCGTTTCTCTATTTTTTTCCCCACCTTTTTTTTCACCTCCCTTCCGTCATGCAGCGCACATTCATGTATCCCAAACACCCGAACTCAAGCGCGCAATCCAATCGTATATCGACGGTTAGAAATATCGAATTTCTGCCAATCGGATACAAGCGTAGATATTCAATGTTTATTCAATACGAATTGGATTTACCTTTTTTTTTTTTCATTTTAATTTTATTATTTTCTTTTTATACGAAGTGCAAAGAAATATCGTATTTCACGTTGGAGAGGTACTATTAGCGGACAGAACGATTTTCTTCTTTCGAAATTCAATTTACTCAGGTTATTTATGAGGTGCGGCGACCGACATTGACGATATTAACTACTATACCGGTCTCCTTCATGCGCTTCTGCTGTCGCCGCTTCGACGTGTGCACACTAACCTATAGCGCACCAAAGTCAAATTGGATCGATACAAAATACGCGAGCTTCAACGCAATTTGCTCCGTCGTTGTAAACAGATTTTCCGAGTGTTTTTCACAATCTTCGTATCTGTTTTGTTTTATTTTTTCATTTTTTTTTTTCTTTTTTATAGAAAATGAATTAATTGACTGATGGTGAGCTTTTACTTACTTTGCGTATGTCTTCTAAATGATGAATCTCTGGCGAGAGGCCACCGTGGACACATAGAAATTGTTGGTTCATGAGGGCCGCCAGTGGTAAGCAGTCGAATGCATCCATACACGCGTCGTACACCCTCTCCGAGTATTTTATTTTGCCTGAAAAAATCAAATGAATAAACTAAAATAAAGAAAATATCCGAAGCTTAAGTAATTCTGTTTAATGGTCGAATAAAACTCGGGCCGAAGGTCGAGGCGAGAACGTCAAAGCGGCAGCTGCAACGATTCTACTTGTGGAATGCTGCCGGTGCAAACTTTTAGCCGTTTTTCGGAATTCACGAATCTCTATCTCGGGTAGCTTTGTTTTTTTCTTTTAACTCCAACAAAACTTCTATATTGTTCGTTCCGGAAGCTTCATCCTTTCACTCTAAGCATTTTATTATTTCGGTACTCGGCAAATTTGTTTGAAAAGAATTAATTAAATTTGCAATGTTGGCGCATGTCTGATTCGCGTGGAATGTTCTACTAGACGTACACCGAACACCGCTGTGCAATCTTATTGATGAAACAGAGTACTGTGTGTGCTTCAGTGACGCCACTGTGGGAATCTAGAAAATTGGAAATGCGAATACGCCGAGGGAAATGGCCAGTGTTGGACGCGAGGGGCGAACGAACGGAGTCTGAAAGTCGATCCTCTCGAAATTTGCTCGCGGACTGTACAATCTACTCGAGGATCCGAGACAGAGTGACGTTCGAGATGGATTTGTCTTCAATAAAGTGGGTGCCTCGGAGTCACGATTGACTGACGTACCAACGGGATTAGAATCAAGCGAGGGGTGGGATAGCTACGACGGAAGGAGGTGGATAAATTGATGCTCCAAGTTACCGCAGCAGCCACGTCGTTACTCATCCCCTTCCACTGTTCGTTAACTTTCTCATCTCGTGCAACCCTTTGACTCTTTTTTGCCCGTCGGGATGCAATATTCGACATTGGCTCTTTTTTCGATGAAAAATAGCTTTTGGCAATCTTTTTTTTCCGTTCAATTCCGTATTCTCGATAACATCGACATTCATATGATAATAATATTATATTCATTTATTCATTTATTTTCCATTATATAAATGCATTCACTTTAACGAAACAACCATTTTTCTTTTTACGATGATATAGTTGTTTGCAATTAATTTTATTTTCATCAAAGATCAAAGTAAAAGGTTAATATTTCATGCAAATAGGAACATGACTGAGTCGTCACGTATTTATTAATGTAGACAACTTTTGAAATTCATAGGAAACCGCGCGTCGTCACGTCGTTAGGTTAATTGGGCGAGTCTACGTTTCAGCGAGCTTTTTATTTCGGGTTTTTTTTTTGTTTTATGTCGCTGAAAGCCGCCACAGCGGTCTCGGTAGCGAACAATCGTTTTTGGCGGCTTGCGAAGCTCTCTGCGGGTTTCGAAACCGCGCGTTCTCTGCTGCTTTCTAGTGCACGATGCGCTGCTGCCGCTGCTGCTGCTGCAACACGTCACGGACGACGAGTCGCACACGTGCCGGCCTGGCGCGAGTCCAGGTCTCCGTAGAGGGTTTCGCGTTGCGGTTCCACCGCGTCTCTCGCCCCCTCATCGTTGGTCATACTACCACCGACCGGTGAAAAGTCGCTGCGACGACTGCTGCGGCGCGTTATTGGGACTCTGGGGAATTTCTCTCTGCATATCGCCTAACTATATCTCGGCAATATATCGTTCGCGAGTGTCGAGCATGAAAAAAAAAATAAATGAAAAAAAATGGCTAGTTACACGAACTGCTACTAATGGTTTGAACGCAGGTGGACTGTACAGCCGTTGATGGTGCAGGTTTATGTACGTAATTGTAGAAATAATTACAATTGTCAGTTTCTAAAAACTTTACCATTAGAAATATAACTGTTCTATGCAAAATTTATTTCGAAATGTCGGCTGAAGGCGCCAGTCGACAAGAAATGGACTCGAATACTGATTTTGGGGATAATTTCGGGGTTCGATATATTTTCGCAGCGATATTCTAACTTCCCACTGGAATAACGAAATAAATTGGGTAACCATTGTATTCTATGGGAAAAAATACACGAGATAGGATACTCGGTGGGCTTACGGATTTTCTTCCAGTCGTTTTACAGAGTAAAATACAGGTGACAAAAAAAAACCGAGTTCAGGGGCACTTTCGAATTTTTTTTGCGTAAAAATCGAAGTGTTTCTAAAAAATGTTCGATATCGTGTATTATTTTCTCGCCGAACCGAATTCCGAGAAAAATGTTGGCGCAAAGTCAAGCGGTATATTGGTGATCGCAAAATATTTTTATAAATTCAATTCGGTCGAATACTGTTCACTTCTCCGCGACTGAAAATCGTGTTTTTATGTACACGCGGCATTACAAAAGACGGGTGCTTACTTAGTGAGATTCAATGATAGTTAGTCCGTAAATTTGCTGTATGCCAAAAGAGATATTGGATCGAAGTCGAAGCCCTCGAAACGCGTGTAATTGGGGCGGATAAAAATGGGCAACTGGAAGAATAGCGCACTCGTCGATGAATGGCATTGGGAGAATCGTTGGGAAACTCGAACGGTGCAGACTTTAGCCGACGGGGCATGTCGCGCTCTTTCCGCATTATTACTGCCGTAGATCTCTACAACCACTGGGACTGACAAAGCGAATACGATAGTAGAGATCGTGGATTATGTATACCATACATATAGAGATGGAGATTGAGCGCGCAATCGGGTCAAAAGCTCAACCGCGTCATTCGACTCTTCTGTGTTGCTGAGCTTTGCATAATATGACAAATATCACCGAAATAGTTTAACCGTTTCTATATTTATAAAAAAAAACTGATAATTAGCTTTGCTCGACTTCGTTCATCTTGTAATCAAAAGACGCGGTACCGTCTCGACGCCATTTATTTTTAAAAAAGTTTTTTTTTAAATATTTTCTATTGCAAAACAAGTGAACGAGTGTAGGTAGAACTTTGAATTGTACTTACATTCTTGTTTAAATGTGAAGTATTCCGTGAGATGTCGGCATTCGTGGTTACCTCTGAGGAGAAAGAGTGTCGTCGGATGGCACAGTTTTAATGCCCACAGGTACAATACGCACTGAAACATTGAATAAAAATTAAACAATAGACGAAATATTAAAATGCCTATGATGTTACAGATCTATTTCTCTAAATTCTAGTGGTTCCCTGTTACAGTTGCGTCGTTATTAATTGATGCATGAAAAAAAAAGTTATTTATTCGATATCTTGAGTCAAAGATGAAAGGATCTTTTAATTTATTATTTCATGTTAATTACGAATTTAATAATTGATAAAAGAATGAATGAGAAAGTGAAAACTGATATGGTTTTCGAGCTTTTGGGTCAATTGTCAAGGTGCCAAAAATTGGCCTGAGAAGACGACGACGACGTTCGGCACTCTCGCGTGAGCGCAAAGCGTGTGGAAAAGCCGTGTGACGATGAGTAAGACGTTTGCATAACAGGCCACGAGATTGTGTCGGGAAAACGGCATAGAAGAATCGTGATGAACCTTCGTGGTTGTCGGTAGTACCAGGTAATCCCCCGACAACGAGACGAGAGACTAATACGCAACCATCGAAATATGCCAACAATTATGAATATAGAACGCGAAGCGCGGGTGTGCGCTCATTCTTGGCAACCGCTCGTAATGTCTAACATATGTATATACGTACGCGCGTAAACATATTATCCATGCGAAATTCGTCTGTTTTGAAATTTCACGCTCGTCGTCGTAAGAATACCAAGCGAGTCTCACGAATAACGAGACACTTAGTGTGCTATAAGAGATGAAACGACAAAAGTACAAACGCTACAAAGGTCGAGCGATGTAGAGCCGAGAGACAGAAGAAGAGCAAATTTATATATCATCTGGCGAGCCGCGGTTGCCGCGATCCACGAACACATGTTGGCCGACGCATTCCTTGGATCACAGTATACCGTTATGTTTTATTTACTGAAGTTTAATAATATAGTAAATTACTTAACGAACTAAGTTTCCGCCGTGGATGCGGGCAGCTTATATCCAAATAAGTTTTCTATTTTTGTCCCAAACATTTCAATCTTCGTCGTGAAAAATCTTTCTCACCCGTGTAGCTCCCCAACCGAGAGATGGCAAAAGAATTTTTCTCATCCCTGCCCCTGTCCCCTCGGAATTCGTATGGTCGCCGGATAGGGGGGAGGGGGGGGGGGTTGATCTTTTCTCAAGGCGTTGTAGAAATCTTCGTGGTTTATATAAGTTATCGTAAAGCATGGGAGGTGTCGTAAAATCGAAGTAGGGTCACGACCTTTCTTTCGCGCCCACATCCTGTACATGAAATATCCTTTCAAAAATTGATACCTTGATCGGGTAATTTCCGGAATTCAAATATCCTGACGCTCGTCTCACATTGTGTATGTTTACGGATTTGCGAGAACCGCGGTTATTGAGAAAAATCGAGCTTTCTCGGCATTGAAAGTTAATTCTGTTTCTATTTTTTTTTTTTGCAAAAAACAAGAACAGGATCAACACGATGATGTATATTCGTTTTTTTCAAGATAGAATATCATAGTGGGTTAGCGAGATATCTTGTCGGTGTCAGCCGTCAGATTTCCACGCCGTGCTTACGAAGCTGCGGAGAGAAGCGTATACGAGAGATATGAGCGAAAAGAGACGCAAAGAGGATCAGTAAAGGATCTTGGCGCGTTGTGTAGGAAAAGCAAATGTAACGGGGGCGGAGATGGGCGTACGTTGCGAACTGAGAAAGAAGAGAGAAATGGACGGTGAGATCACGAGGAAAAGCCCGTTTGAAACGAAGTACACCCGCGAGAGTCCGCACGAGGATTTCCTCGGATTCATAATGCCGTTTACCGCGCAAAGTTCGACGGGACGAGAGGGCGAGCAGGAAAGAAGCTTTCTCGGTTCTTCGTTACTTAACGGAAGCCCTTCCATTTCGTTCATCTCTATGCTTCACAGTGTTTGCACCGGTGTGTCTCACGACAATCGAATTTACCAGTCTTACCGTCGCGGTCCGACAGCTCTTCCTGATCCCGTACCTATCCCCCTTGGAGTATACTGGACAGATTCGGTTGTTTTCGTGTATCACGTTTTTGCCTCATCCGCCGAATATACATCAGTCAAGATTCCCGAGTTTTTTGTACCGCCGGTTTTATTCGACAGTGAAAGAGTCAATGTCATTGAATTGAAAAAAAAATCTAATGTGTGGGTCCCTTCATCGAAACGATTGACATAAGGGTGCAGCACTCCCATGAAAATTAAGTATATACTGAGGTATAGAACTTTTTGCTCCAATATATATAAATTCTATATAATTTTTTTGACATTTATTTTCTATAAATCCGACTTATATGAGATTTAGAACCTTTTGCGGCTTTATATTAAGATATATCTTTTATAAATTCTGACATATACTTTATTACTATAAGGGTAGGGAATAGGAGGGATTAATGGAGGCACTGTGTCCACCCTTCTTTGGATTTAGCATAAAATTCGTGCTAACCAAACCACTTCAACCACTCCGACTCCCTTGAATGAGTCAGCAGAGACAATTACATCCCCGACGATTAATCGTGAATAATTGACCCGATGGCTAATTGCCATCGTAAGCAGTGTCGCATAACAGATTTGGACATTAGCACAGTTGATCGAAATCGGATTCAAGACTTTTCTGCGCCATTGCTTTTTTTTTTTTTTACTCTCAATCCTCAATCTTTCGATCTCTTTATCTCGCGGCATTGAACGGAGCTGTAACTTTATACGTTTCTTGAGTTACATTCACAGATATATACGTGTGATTATAGATTGCAAAAAAAGAACGCGAATTCAAAGGGAGGGTGTTGTGATCTTCTTGGATAGCGGTAATAGCGTGAACCGAGAGCTATACGCGGTACAGCTTCAACTTCACCCTTTCTTTTCTTCATCGCTCCATCCTGACTGTACAATCTTCTCTCAACGTCGATTCTCGCTGTAGCTCGACTTTTTTCCTTTTACGACCTGGCGACCCGAGAATAGCGTCCGTTCCTACGGTGGCCATCGTCGCATGTGCGAGAAAAGACGTCGAGGGAAAGAGGTCGATATAACCTTCTCGAGGATTCTCAAAGGAAATTATATCGAGATCCACCGAAACGACAAAGAACATTGAGACCGACTTTTCTATCCGAGAGACGGAACTCGAGGTGGGATAACTCCGGTCGAAAGAATAAAATGGGCAAAGCGACTGGGAGAAAAAAAATAAAATGAAAGGAAATAAATCGAACGGAAATAAAAATCCCGGTTCGTCGATTGATCGTTCGCGAGAATTTCCGGAGTGAGGAGAAACTGTTTCTACTCGGACTGTTTCTACTGCGTATCTGCTCTGTGTTCGTTCGTTTGCTTGAGGGGTAAAATCAAACTTGGCGCAGCT
Source organism: Buathra laborator (assembly GCA_934046635.1). Taxonomy (NCBI): domain Eukaryota; kingdom Metazoa; phylum Arthropoda; class Insecta; order Hymenoptera; family Ichneumonidae; genus Buathra; species Buathra laborator. Next base: position 3,718,256 of record OW203901.1, read on the forward strand.
TTCCGAGCGTCAACAGCATCGTGGAGTCGAATCTTTGCTCTCGCGTCTCGTCGACGAAGCAGCAGTCGGGAACGACGAGAATTAATTAGTAATTGTTAGAGCGGAAAGTCAGTCGAAAGCATAAATGATTGTATGGGCGACGGAGAGTGTTTCTCTTTGTATACTCCGGTACCGTTAGCTCCTCCTCTATCGTGTTTTGTTTTAAAGAGTTTGCGCAAAATATCTCTTGAATTGTGTGATGTCAACTATTTTTATTTTGTTTGTTTTTGTTTTTATTTTTCAACGAGATGCAAAAATGATAAATGCTTCTAGACATTCCTCGAGATATTTCGAACGCTGCGTCGGACTGCGGACGGCAAGGTAAACCACTTGACACGCCAAGAATGCAACGAGGAATTCGCTACTCACCTCGATACTGAAGTAACCCCTGTCTACGTAGTCGCCGAGGAAGAGGTATTTTGTCGTTGAGGGTGGACCGCCAACCTCGAATAATTTCATCAGGTCGTAGAACTGTCCGTGAATGTCGCCACATACTGTAACACAAATTAAATAAACCAATTAATTTTTATATTGTTATATTCACGATTACGATAGGAGAGGAAAAAAAGAAAAATTATAATAACGCATTAATTGCAAGATAATAATTGGAGGATATTGCGACAAGCGTTTTATTATCGTGAAGGATTAATTTCTCCTTGAATAGGATTATCCGGTTTATCTTTTCTTCTCTGTTGGCGGGCAAGCGGAACGGGAGGCTCCCGGACCGTGTCGTTCTTTAAGAAAAAACAAACGAGCCGGAAGGAGTTTGCGCTAATAAAAGCATCGTCGTACTTTACAAAGAAGCAAAGGGGGATCTTCCTTAGTAATTTTTCTTCATTTATATCCTTCTCTTCACCGACTACCTATGTTACTTCTTCCACCGATAAGTAGTTTTCAATAATCGAGAGCTGTAAGCGAGAGAAAGTGGCGAATCGAATAATTCATCTATCACTTGCTCTCTGGATAATTATTTTTTCCTGGCGATTAAAGGGGCTGGAGGCGTGACTTTGTCGAGCGGTAAATATAAGTTAATAACCAGTATAACGGGTTCTCCTCACAGTCTGCTTCCCTCATTTCATCTCGTCGCGCCGGAGAGATTATGCTCGCGGGGACGAAACTGCAAAAGGAACATGAAGTTTGTGTGGGTAGTATATACGTGGAAAACACCGCTTCGTCGCCAACATCGATCGTTGCGGTTCGCGAAACCGCGAGAACAAATTTGTGTGACACCCGTTAAACTCGAGCGCATCGCAAATGTTTCGACGGGCTCGCCGCTCCGTGTGTTTCTCGACGGAGCTCGCCGCGTTCTACCTGTCTACCAGAATGCTTCGCTCTCTACATACCTAACCGTGAAAATTTGTACGAAGTTTCAACTTCCTTCGATGCCCCACCCTATTGTACTGCATCGGAACTATCGGCTCTGCGGTTTTCTTCGCACTTAACGACGGCTAAATTCATTACGGATAACCGGGAGAACATTGAAGGCGCGTATATAAGAGCAACGTCTCAACTCGATCGCTCTTAACCGCATCATAGTTGTCACAGAAACGAAATTTCAGTCACACAATGAAATTGCAAAATAAAAAATGACGTTTAAAAACGATAGTCTCGGATAAGATTTTTCGTGAACTCGACGATGCGCTTTCGTGATTTATATGGATTGCATGAATATCTTATTGGAACTCGCGCTGATTATGAAAATACTTGAGAGGCGGACGTGGAAATTATAGTCGAGCAAACAGAATCAAGAATTTTCCTTCTTATGGACAACGCTAAGAGGAGAAAAGCGCAACGAGAAGCGATAAATTAAGTATACGAGCGATACAAAGACGGATATAAAAAGGGAGGGGGGGAGGAGGATGTGGAAGGTTGGGCTATGGGCAGTTCGCGACAATCCGAACGACCGGCTGATATATCGGGCGCCAACGTCCGGTTATAATTGAACGTCGCGACGCCTCGCAGGCGTCTCAATACCACCCAAAGGAAATTTTATCCAGTGGCCGTTATAATCCTGAATCATACAATATCTATACACATCTTCACCCTCCACCGTATGTTTTTGATCCTAATAGTTATCTAGTGCAATTAATACATTAATATCCGTCAATCCGAGGAAGCGAAAGCGGTGGTGAACTAGAAATCGCACGTGAGATTATGCAGCGTAAATATAGCAATAATGATCAATTTTTTTTTCCATCAACACATCGCGATAATAACGTTGAACTATATTGACCAATTTCACCACAAGCGCAAGAAACGGCACCGAGTGTGGAGCATTGCTACGAAGGGCTGCAAAAAACTCACTTTCCTTCAGTTTAACTACCCTTTTCCACTCGTCTTTTTCCTTCTCCCACTTCAAAGTTTTTTTTTTTCTTTTCTTAATTTCGAGGCAACCGAGAGGTACAGCCCTTTCGCGCTGTAAATGGTATTCGCAGTGAAAGTATACGCGCCGAGAGAATGAGATTCAACGGTGAAAAGTCAGGTCGAACCTTTGCCTAGACGAGTGGACGCGCTCCGCTTCGCGTGTACCTTTTGCGCTGCGGTGCGGACTGTACAACCCTCTCGCGAAGCGAGGTACCTACCGCTGCTACCTACTTCGCTTACAACTGCTGAAACTACCAACTTGTATAGTTCCTACAGCACAAGAACTCTCCCTAAGTATATCCTCGAGAAGCAAGTCATTTTCGTCGGCAATGCTCGTGGAAAAGAAAAAAGTAAAACGTAAAGGTCGACTTGATACCAAAAGAGCCATACAAATTTCTTTCTTATTCTCATTATTAATTTCAATGAACGGCGGTGCTTAATATGTATACCAACGATATCGATAACATTACATTAAGCGAATCATACACATCATAGACGTCGGCCAGCCATATATATGTAGACATACTAACATATATACTCCATCAATTCTAAATCAATCTCTGATTACCTTCGACGTTACAAATAATAAATCATTCGATACATTTTTGATGAATCTGTCTTTCGGCGATGTTGCCGTTGGTCGCATCAGTTTTACTCTCGTGCTTTTACGTATTAAAACACGAAGCGTGAAAGCTTCTATCTCCCGACCGGATGCGCGTTATCGGGACATTAATGTCCGTCGAACGAATCGACGCTGAAGTTGCGTATTGGGTGGCTTCGCAAGCCCTACGTTTTATTGCATCTATAGCGGTATCTCCTCGATCGTTCTCACTCGTTTCCGGCTTTTCCACTTGTATTTCTCTCGTTTACTTCAATGCGTTCCACATATTACCGCGGAATTTCCCTTTCGAAGGCAGATGGCGAGTAAGTACTTTATGAGATTTATGTGCAGAGGAGAAGGCTACGATCCCCGAGATTCTGCACAGTTTGCCGTTAGCGATTTTCGCGTACACCGCACCAACGCGGAATAACGGCTACGCGACAGTAAAAGCGGCATGGAAACGACGATTTTCGTATGGTTCGAACATTACTATCTCTCTCTCTATCTCCTCTGCTCTCTGTATATTCATCGGTTGCTGATGCTGTTGCTGTGGTCGGGTCACCGTTATTCATCGTTTAATTACTTATACCGGGGGCAGCGAGCGCGTGCTCGCCGCAACGAGACCGTCGTGTCGATCATCGTATGTGTGCACTCGGTACCGCGACTCAGGCTCTCGGACTAAACCACCAGCGTTATATTGCCGAGTTGTTAATCTTCGTTTTTATGCGTAATTTATGTATATTACAATATAATCTTTGTTAAATTACTTGCGCACCTCTATACCTTTTTCGGAATTCAGAAAAGTTAGCGTTCGTTTGAAAAAAAAAAAAAAAAAATTATTTTCCTGTCTAAAAGCTATCGGCGCTTGTTTTTTTTTTTTTCGCTCTGTATCGAAAAGAAACAAATAGAATAATTTCATTAGAATGAATTATTTCTCCTGTCTACGAGCGCGCGAATAGCTCCATACAGTCGCGAGCTATAAAAACGTATTTCACGACTGTCCGGCTGTCGTTACGCTCGGTACACGTGCCAACATCCTAACGCCCGTATTGTGTACCATTCTCTACAAGCTTCTCTCGAATCTATACTATCATATATACCGAGAGTCGAATGAAAAATAAGTCACGTAAAGAGATAATGGATTTTTATGAACGTGTTTTTTTTTTTCTTTTTTTTTTTGTACGTAGAAAATTTGCCCGAGTTGCTAACGACACGCCAACACGCTATACACTATTTATCCGCGTATCTCTAGCAGGTATTGATTTTTTTTCATGGATATACGTGTACGAAGAGCGGATTTATTATTTAAATAAAAAAAAAAAATACTAGACACATTTGGCTCTTATAGATAAATCATTTGTTTTTCCATCTGTCTCTGATTCGCTTATACTTTTCACAGAAACGCGAGGCTGCTAGTAATTAATTATCGGCAATATTTTGATTGATTGGTTAGATGGATCGAGAAATGCCGACGGGGGGGATGAAAAACAGGTATTAGATTTAACTGCGATATTGTTGAGAGGAGGTAATCAATTTATATATGACAGATAATCAATTTATATAAAATGCGCGAATTGACGTAGTTTCGGAACTGCCGAGTGCACTATGCGATAACCGCAGTGTACAGAACTGTATAGTAATACGACAGAGAAGCTTTCCTCGCCCTGTCTTGTGTGTCATGCGACAAAGTTATTACTACCGCCGAGTGGAATATACAAGCGAAAATATATCGTATACCAACGTTAAAGTTTCGCATGTACGGATTATGAATATTTGAAATGAACCGGCGGAGCGAACGAGATTTCTGGGCGTAGGAGCAAAAGCTTAATGACACACAGAGAACGAGCGCGGGAACGAGGGAAAACTAGAGATAAAAAGAGAAAAGGGTGGTTGAGGGGGGGCGAGAGGCAGGCGAGGAAGCCGCGCCCATCTCGAGAATCTTTTCCATTATAATTAGCGTTATCTGTCACACTTCGTGGGGAAACAGCAAAGGCGGTAGACCAAAGAAACGACGAGATTGAACATTATCCAAAAGTGCTCGGGGCTGTACAATGAAAAATATAAATAAACTTCGAAGACGAAAGACAAATGGGAGTAACAAAAAAAAAGTATAAACGAAATAATCCAATATCGCATGCGTATGGATATAATTTCGACAGAAAAAAAATATATTCGAAATATTGTAACGATCAAGAAAACGAGTATTTGATTTTTTCGCGCGGCTATTATTAATTAGAATCGGTGTTAAATATGTCGAAAGCGATGTGAAAAGAAATCGAGAAGAAATAAATTAATGTGGACAATGAAATAATCTAATCTCGTTAGTAGATTATGGTTTATGGCAATACAAAAATGAGTAATTTGTGTTTTGCTCGAGTGCTTGGAGTGGGGGTTCTAATTTCGATGGTATGTACGGGTACACGGGATGAGAACTGATGCATGCGAAGCAAGATCATGGATCCGGTTTATCCCAAGGCGTATGCACGCCGGGAATTCAAGGGAAAGCTGAGAAGGGAGTTGTGTTTCTCCTTCCGTTCTATCTCCTTCGATCAAGAGTCAAACATTATTGAGCCCCTCTGCGAGGCCTGGAAGCATTAGCAGAAGCAACATCAACCCCCCCTCCCACCCCCACTTCCCTTCTCCGCGACTGCCGCGTTACTGCGATGTGCCAAGAGAATTCGAGAGACAAACGTAAATCCTAATCACACAAGCCACGACAGTCTACTCTCGCCTAATTGAATGCTAACCCCCTCGGACTCCTAATTGAATGCTAACCCTAGGATTATCCGGGAGTTGCAACCGCGCGACGAGAGGCCGTCTCTATCATTCTCGAAACTACCGACCTCGTCTCCTTGCCTCGAGACCCCAAAAGACATGGACAATTTAACCCCGTCGACGAGATGACAGTGCAACGAGGACAGTTCTCATAACGGCATTACAATGATTCGTGAAAAAGATTGCATTTTCTGTGCATCGTTAAATAAATTTTCGAAGCTGTAACATCGATTTACGTATTCACGAAATTTGATTGCAAGAAAGTCTGGTGTCGTATTGTAGCTCTCGAGGTTTCAAACTTCGTAATTTTGGAAAATATATGCATTGCACTATCTTAAAATAAAAACAAATTGTTCTCCAATTTTGTTGTATTGTACTCGTGTAAAAATCTGCTGTCCCCTCGTCGCGCGGTAATGAGAATGCAAAACGATTTGTTTGTTCCATTAAAAAAAAATCGAGTCTCTATAACGATAACTCGACTATCACACTTACCCCGGTTGACCCTATTAGCGACAGTATAATCCGCGACAGAAAAATACTGTATAGACAAACTTCGTAGAAAGCTTCACGACGACGCCCTACTGCGACGCAGTTTTATACAAAGAACCTGGAAACGTCGTTCTCCTGTTTTTTTTTTTTTTCGTTCTCTCTATCTTACCTCTTAATTGGATACTACACGAAAGAATGGCCTCCGATGGCCAATAACGGAACCGCGATGAGACGATGGAGCAACAACGCAACGAAAACTATCGTGACCCTCGGCTTATACACAAGCTTCGCGGGCTGTCACGAGCAAGAAAAGCTACATTGGCAGTAAAAAAATAATAATAATGTTTTGCTGTACGCTTATAAGACGATGTGGGTTTTACTTCCACTACTCTTTGCGAGGTGAAACGACGGTAATACCGTTTTTTTTTTTCTCCCTCAACTCGTACAGTTTACCTCGTTAGAACAATCTCTTCGCGACTTTCCACTTTGAGGCCGTAAAACCATTTTCATTTTTTTTCCCGCAACGGCTTCCCATATTTAGTACTCTGTGCGATATTGTGCAACAACAAATGTAGTTTTTTCGTTTTCCCCCTCGCAGTGAAATGAACGTTGTTTTTTTTTCAAAATGTAGGTAATTATATCGCGAAGAGAAATTCTGATATTACTCATTCCTCGTCGACAACAGTTTGTAAGAGACCTGGCGTTGCGAACTATTACAATCAGCTGCAAGGAAACCAACGACCGTTGGGTAGGCGAGGAGGTAATAATTGTAGTGGCTGGCCGCATGCAAGAACAGCAAAACGAAGCACCTGCGTGACTACAAATTGCCACGGTAAATCCGTGTTAATTACGTCGATAGGGAGGTAATTAATACGAAGTGCCGTTTTAAAGTCGATGTGTCCGGTTAGGGTGGGTTTCGCGGATGAGCGTTTGATTCTGTAGTTGCGGGGTGGCGGCATTATACACCGCGGAATTGGATGTCGGTAGTGGTTAGTACTCTCGCGATGGCATTTGTTACAACGTACAGAAAGTACACAACGACGCAGAGGACTTTTCGACGCTCATTCCGTAAGGGAGAGTAACATACAGTATACGAGCTCACAGTCGGTGCTTCCGAGGGGAAGAGCGGTGGAGGGGGTGTGGATTAAACACCAGAAGAAAAAAAAGCGATAAATCTTCGAGGTCGGGGATTATCGAGTTAGCGCAAACGAACTCGAAGGGCGTGAGTTTGGCCTAAACGACTATCGATAAAATAGTGGCCTGGGATATAGGCGTTTAAAATCTATATGTATGTGTAAAATCTATAGGAAGCGAGAGGTATAAATTGGAGTTTAACCAAACTGAAAATACAAATTGCTAGAGTATTATCGAGTAATCGATACTGTCCCGAGTGGGTAACGTTACCATCGAAGAGAAAAGACGACTCTGTATATACCGAGTGCGTTATAACGTGCGTGATGCGTTGTGATAGAGATACTGATTAGTAGGAAAGCGTGAAAAATGATTGTTATTTCAGAGAAATGATTGGAACGTGAGAGAACTCGCACCCGAGTTCAACTTCTCTCGTGATGAGATAATTTATGTGGTTGAGATTACAGCGTTAAACGTGTATTTCAACCTTTATGTATTCCCGTTGCTCCCGATTGACCTTTCGGTGAGATCCGACACCGGACTCGACCGTTCACTCATACAGCGTGCTGGTAATATTAATAACGACTAGTTATCCATCAAAATGCTCATTTCCTGTCTCGGCGGACCCTTCTTGGAATCTCTCTATTAATAATAATAATAATAGTAATAGCGAAGCGAGGCGATAAGTAATAAAAGATTGAGGATAAAATTCGACGATTTTTACGGATTCGTTTGATGGCCAAGTAAAATCTTCACCCGGCATACACACGATATCGACAGATTTATGAAAAATACAATATCGAGGCTTCCGAAAAAGCGAGTAAAGCTATATATTATGGTTCGACGCGTAAACGACGCGAATATAACAACCCGAGTCATATAATATCGCTCGGAGAGTAAGGTCGACGGGCCAACAACGTGGTTCTTTGAGCGAACCGTATAGAGAGAGAATAAAAGATATATTAAAAGATGATGGAATAAGCGAAGGTTAATCCAGGCACTTGCGCTTTAACGACTCCCTCTCAAGGGGAGTTATTACGATTTTCGTCGACAACGAAAACGTGCGAATTCCAAATTTTTATTTCGTAAATTAATTGACACGCTTTAATTTCCGCTTGCATGTTCGAGCATTTCTCACAAATGATTACTATATATTATTATTTATTGTAAAATACTGTATATAATGCGAAAAAAATCGCAATAAATGATTTTTAATACGAACCGATAAATTGTAGTTAACGGCTCAGTCATTGCAATAGTTTCATCTCACACACTATCCAAGATCTTTCGAGGGCCATTGGCTGTTATAAAGTAGCCAATACCTGTCTCGCTTAACTCTCGCTTGCAACTTGTACACCTATATATATATACCGTGAAAGCCTCTCGAAGTTTTTCCCCGCACACAATAGCGAAGCACGCAGACCTCTCGTGTGCGCGTGATCGATCGATCGGTATACACGTGCGGGAACAGTTGAGCCGGAGACTCGCGCTACCGAACCGGAAGCGAAGAAATGAACAGTCGGCACGCACATAGGCTATTCGCATGACCAGTCGCGGCTGGTCGTGCGAGCTTCACTTATATATACATTATATACATTGAATATGTCATATATGTATAGTATAACAGTACTATATTCTATTACAGTGTAATAATATTCCTATGTACACCGGTATATATACTGTGCGTCGGCTAAACAACAGTGCATAGTACACAGAACATTGTTTTAAGGCAGCATCAGCTAGTGTATCAGAAGCAACCCCAACGTTCACAGTATAACGCACGCAGCACGCGCGCGGTATCGCGACCGAGAATCTAATACGGCCAATATTTGTTTAGAAGTTTCGATTGGAGGAGTGTTTGCTTGGAAAACAACGATAAGACCCCCTCCCTTCATCCCTCCCAGAGTCGTTCAACTCGCCTCGATCCGACAATCATCAAACAGCTTCGGGGGTTTGACCCCGTCTTCTCGTGTTAGTTCTACAGTATACCGTACTAGTGAATAACTTTCGTGATATTCCCGATTCGGAGACTGTTTCACGTCGAACGATCGAAAAAAAAATCCTCGAGCGGTGGAGTGATCAATGATGTCGAAAGAAGATGCTTCCGACAGATACATTTTTATAGAAGTCGTAAGGGTTCATCAATGAAAGTATATTATAAAGATGAATCTTTGAATGGAAGAAACTTTTAGCATTCATCTCGTAGCGCGAGTCTCGTTTTTCTTCAGTTTGTCTGTCAATGCATTTCGATCGTAGTGGCGCCGAGAACTGTGTGTCGAGTTTAATGGAGAAGGGGAGACAGGTAGAGATAGCTTTGTGGATGTTGTATCAAATTATTCCGATCACGTAGGGATTCGACGATCTTTATCGGTGCGAAAACATACTGACTATACGAGAAGGACAGACCTTCCTAATGTAGTTAACCAACGCGAGGTCAAACGAAACACCCTTTTTTGCTCCTTCATTGTCTTTACGCCTGACAGATTCGATATTTAATCCGAGTCGTTAGTTACTTTGGCTCTGCTTGTTTTTTTGTAATTCTTTGTGTGTTCGTCAATTATGACGACTAGAGAAGAGGTACACTGTACAAGCGTTTTTTTTTAGAACGTATAAAGCAGGTTTACAAGCATCTTTTTGTAACTCGTGCATGGAAAGCGGCGCATTTCATAGCAGTTTTGCGGGACGAAAGTGGCTCTTTGCGTAGCAGTATCGTAAGTAAGATTTGCGCATGCGCATTGCCTTACTTTCTTGTTGAGGCGCTTCGGCAATGAACGACGTCGAAGACGTGAATGATGGACGTTCGTCGTTTATTGCCGAAGCGCCTCAACAAGAAATTGAATACACGACCAAAGCAAACTATTACAAGCATTGCGTTACTTTCGTCCCTATGGAAAAAAAGTTAACTTTCTTTACCTTTGAAGGTTTACCTAAAAAAGTTAATTTTCTTTACCTTTGAAGGTTTACCTAAAAAAGTTAATTTTCTTTACCTTTAAAGGTTTACCTAAAAAAGTTAACTTTTTTTACCGCTAGATAACTTTTCTGTCCTTCGGAAGAAAAATTATAATCTCACTTTTCACTTTCCGTGCCACAAAACTCGCTTCGCTCGGGCCGCAAATCTCACACGCGTTGCAATCGCCAACTGGCGGCCCTTGTTGCGCAATGTACTATTTCGTAACTCGTGCATGAAAAGCGACGCTTTTCGTGGCAGTTTTGCGTAGCAGTATCAAAAGTAAGGTTTGCGCATGCGCATTAGCTTACTTTTCGTCCCGAGGGCAAAAAAGTCAACTTTTCTGCCCTAGAGCCGAAAAATTCTAACCTCACTTGCCACCGTTCGTCCCGCAAATACTACCCCTCAAAGCGTCTCTATTCCGGTACTCGTTACAAAAAGTATCGTGTGCGACAAGTGTTGCACAATATACTATTTTTTTTTCATCCTGATTGTCTTTATTTCTTAAACTGAGGAAAACGTTTATTCATGTGTATTCGTGAATAACTAACCTAATCTGAATTACCAGTTAACTCAGCTCATGGCTATGACATATCGAGAGTATCAATTTTTACCAATAAAAAAGTGAAGAACTGTTCCACAAGCCTTTTTCGGAACGTACCGATTAAGCTCACTGGAAGACAAGATGATTATTGAACGTGACGTAAAGAAAAATAATGAAAAATAAACTCTTTACAAATGAGAGAAGATGCATCATCAGCGAAAGGGAAGATCTGAGAGAAGCTGATTTTCGGTAGTAGCAGGAGAATCGCTCGAGACCTAAATCTTTGTTATTGGACCCGCGTTGAGTTACGGCTGGCTTCAGGGATTTGGCCCGAGGGGCTTGTAGGCTGTGGTCGATGCGTGTACGAGACACCAAAGTTTACCCTACAGAATATGTACGCAGGTATGTGTGCGCACGAATGTCAGAAGCACCGATGATGTACAACAGCGTTAGCGTAGCTGCAGGCTCCCGTTCGCGGTCGATCGATACCGGAAGCTTCTAAGCTTTGAGAATTCCGAACGTTACGCTGATTCTGCATTTTTATTTTTTCATCCCATTTCTACTTTCGACGAGTAACGAAAATTGATTTATTGAAGCACGGGATCCGTGGTAGAATTTTCACGATTATTTGGAGTGGTGAAACTTTGCATCATCGTTATTTATGCGGTATACACAGGCAGAGCGGGCTACAAAGTAACGAGTCAATAATCGTAAATTCATAAAGCCCCGCATTGCTGCGTCTTGTATGCTTGACACCTTCGGGCTCATCAGTGAGCCAGATCCCTCGTTTGCACTGTACCGCGGAAAGCCAACTCGCCCCTCGACAACGACGACGATGACAACATCGTGTCGCGTTGGCATTGCTCCAACATTCTCGTCGATGGGACTGCAATAAAATTTCCGGAAAGAGAGGGTGGCACGAAGCAGCAAAGGAAAACGAAAAGCGTGCAAAGATGAAATTAGGTGAGAATGCGAATATTACACGGCTACGCGCAACGAGGGCGAATTTATCGATGTACAACCGCGTACATACGCTTTTAATTAGTCATCCAAATAACAATTGGTTTGCGTTTATCATTGCACCGTAGCATTAAAATTTAATTAACTCTTTTGACGCAAGAAAAAAAAACACACACAGGGCTACCTGTCTCGCGAACGGTGAAATTTTTCAAAGGGTACCGGTATACATAATAAATAACAAAATGGCAAACCTGGCATTTGTCGTGGTATAACGAAACAATCGAATAATTTTTAACAGTAATATCGTTGCTCGTCGTTGAACTCTCGTTCGTGTAAACGTATTTATATTCGTTCGAATGAGAGCATTTCGATTGTTATTTTTTTTTCCGTACAAAAATAATTGACTCTTCAACTGCATTGCACGTCTGTGCGGCAAACGAACGATGTCGTTAATTATTTTAATGCGCAAGTTTGAAGTGTGATGCACGAAAATAAAATTACTCTGTGTACATAAATCGTTGCATATATTCGCGACTAGTCTAAGGTGTCGTGGCTTCTTTACCCAGAGAAAGGTGGTTGCAAGACGATAGAACTTCTGTTCTACATCCTCGCGCTGCTGTTTTTGCACTCGCACACCTGTTCTCCGTTCCTTCCATCCCGACCTCAAAGCTGCTTTATTATTTAAAACACATTTGTCCAAGTTTATACTCTACGTCGTGAATCTTCGTCACAGATAAATTGACTCAGGGCCTTCGTACAAACATGTATCGCATACCGAGAGGCCTTCGAACAAAGTGGATCACGGTGCCCTGAATTTCTCTCACGAGCGCGCAAAGTACGAATTTTCAAGTTTCTCGGATCTCGTTTTTTTTTTTTTTTCGTGATATGAACGGAATTTTGTAAAATTTTTACTTATATTAATTGCGTTACAAAAATTTAATTCGGACCTAAAATAACGGTAAGGAAGAAGAAACGGAGTTTTAATAAAATCGAGTACGACGACTTATTGCACCGTATGAAACTTTGTCAACGACCAGGTCGGAAAATTGCGAACACGAGCACCGACGCGTAAAATATTCTCGAGAGGGTTCATGATCGTTGTCGCGAAGTTTTCTTTCACTTGATATACCGCTCTCGTAATAGACCAAGGGTAGCGCTCGGAAGCGTAACGGCACACCCTCGAGCTTGTCGTTTTCTTTCTTGTTTTCTTTTTTTTGCGCTCGATATCCTAGGGAACGAACAAATAGAACGATGAAAAGAGATACAGAGTATCATCGCAATTCGGGGAAAATCCATTCACGTTTACGACGCGAAACTCGCCCGGGCGATGGTGTATAGCGGCGATCGGTCCTGCTGAACTGAAATATTCTACTTGTTTCGCCTTATCGTTCGTGTCTCGAAAAGTTCCGTTATATGTATTTTCAAAATCCTGTGAACCGTGAAGAATCGGGGTGAAGATCATACGACGATTTTTCACACGTAACATATCGATCGAAGAGGATGCGGAGCAGTTCTAAGCAATAAAAGCAAATGATGCGTTCTTCGTCGGCTAAACATTAGAACATTGAGCATTTTTTATGAGCCGTTTAAGAGATATTGTGGTTCAAGAGGGCGTTTATCAATGTCGGGTCGATAGGCGCATTTACTTTTTTCTTCTCGGTAAAAAATAAATCTTATCGACACGTCTACAATTTGTAATATTTGCACGTGAGTATTTTTTTAATGTTTTGTTCGTGAAGCTCGTTTTGCACTGCAATTGTATGGGATTATTGCTACGATTATTTTTCACCTATAAAAAAATAAAACATTTTTTTTCCCAGAAATCGCCGAACCCAGCGACCCACTTTTCTTCGCAATTGAAGAAAACTTTTCAAAAATAAAAACTTGTGTTCGAAGGAAATATAAAAAGTGACTACATTTTGAAAGAAACTCAATGTGTGACCGAAAAACCGATCAGCAGTACTTTGTTGAAAAACATTCGGGGTACGAAACTCTCCTGTATTACATTCTTTTCATATACTTGCAGCTTATGTCTGTTCTGTCTCTCTTTCTCTGGTACTCTGGTACTTCCGCTCTCAAGCGAAAACAATTTGAAATTCCGGAAGTTGCACGCGGGAGCCTATCAAGGGATGGAGGCCCTGTGTTCTCATATTATATTCTTGGTAGCAGCCATAGCTACGAATACGCGGAGAGGGTTGGAGAAGAGGTACAGGGAGGATACATAGAGAGTTTAAGCGTTCTCGGTCTTCGAGCGACCGCCCAGGTATCGCTATAAATTCTGAATGAGATGACGAGAGAAGAAAACGTATTGTAAGCATGCTATGCAACACTATACACTGTACGCGCTACACCACAGCAATTTCTACATGCATGAATTATTATGAACTCTCGTTGTTAATATATATATATATACAGTGTAACAATGTATGCCGTGTATTCGTCGTTCTCGATACAACTACCGGAACACCTGACAAATTTATGTCGTTGTAATTCACGGCTAGTTATTATAACATATTTATGAACATTTCGCAACGGCAGGTTCTCACGATCAGATTAAATGAAGACGTATATTAACATAGAAAAAAAAAACATCGATAAAATTAGATATTTATGAATTTTATACATGTTTTTTTCTTTGAATCTCTGGAGTTGCTGTTAAATTACCCATTTTCACCCTCGTCAGCTTACTTTTCGTCTTTGAGTTAACTAAACGCCTTTATTCTTTTGTTGCGTTATATATATACTTTGACATTATTTCCGTCTCGTTTCTCCCGCAGGATTGAGTCTCTATTATGCTTCCAACAGTAGATGTATATGTAAATCGGTTGATGTGTGTTGTCAGTGTGTTGAGTCGAATTAACCGGAGCCCGACGAGGCACGAGGCCGGCAAACGGTCGCATTGTTTCGTGACTGGAAGCCGTCGAGCCACATTAATTATGTTTGCGCTTTCGGACGCATGATCTGCGTATTCGAAGCGTTACTGGATCGAGGGCCCTGTAGGGACGAGAAAACAGGCTCGACCAACACACCGACGAACACCACCTCTATATCATGGTTCTTGACTAAATAACAATTTACTCAACCTCTGTTCACAGTACCTAGAAGCATACGTGTGCGCGTGCGTGTGACAATACACCCGTGTATAATGCATACGTGAATTGATGGGGTACTGAGCTTATAATTCACCGAACCCAGCGACATCAGCAACCAGGTGTCCGGTACAATGCATTATTAAACATAATCGATAAACAATCAATATCATGGAATCATTAATCCCGTTAACCCTCCGTTCGAGTATGTTTCACGCGTTGAGCACTTCGTGCATTTATTTCAACGACAATAGATGGCATCGATGTACTTTCGATATCTTTTTTTTCTATGTAACGAATGGCGTTATACGTTCCTGACAAAGGCTTTTACTTCACTGCGGCATGAAAAACTCCCTTTCTACACCTTGTGAAGTAAAATCGTAGACGATACTCGCCGGAAAAACGTTTTCTCAGCTCGTATGATTATAGCACTCACCTTCGGCTCATGCTGAAACTCGTGAGAAAAGTTGTTCCTCCCTCGTGACGCGATATACTAATCCCTAAGTTAAAACTCGGTATAATAATTTGGAATATTTATAATTAGAAATTTAATGGTCGTTTCGCTAAGATATGATATCGTTATTCCTAAATCCGAGTCGATCATATACTGCAACTTTGTTGAGAATTTTGATGTGTCTCGAAAAATCGAAGTTGGAATGAAATTTGAAAGTTCATTGAAAAACTTCGATCAAACTCGGTCGCGTCGAGACAGAATTATAGAATCATGTTTCTCGTTTCTCACATCTTCCGGATGACGTGATATCGAAGAAATATCGGAGATGCGCGAATTGAAGATCGAAGATAAATAGGAGGAACGAACGCGTTTCCATAGAACTGTTGTTGTACTATAATGGTTGCTTTCCATTGGGAATTTAGTTTCTGGTAGTCGTAAACTTGCTTAGTTGATAAATTAATTCACTTCGCTTTCCCTCACGCAGTTGCGCGCCCAGTTCGCAGCTATACATGCACAGGTGGGTCAAAGAACGGGAGTGGGAGGGGGTGTTACAGTGTTATAGAGGCCATTGCAGCGGTCGACCACGAACTTTTACACAGGCAAAAGGGGACGTGGATGACGCAGGCAGGAAACGGGGGCCTATGCGTTTGGCCTCTGGAGAATCCGATGAGAGTATACGAGAGATACATGAGAAAACGTGGTCCCCCGCGGCACTATAGTGGCTACCCGCGACTAGCTTATGGTGGTACACGAAAGTTCGCTCGACGCAAGAGAGAAACTATAGAGGAGACACGGAATAGAGTCTAACTTCTGCTCAGGAGTGCTTGGAAGCTTGTGCACGGACATTCCAACTCCAAGGATACTTCTCATACTTGATATATAGACGACGACACCTATGCCCATTTATAGTTTGAACGAAAGACGAGTTGGCTATTATTTTCCATTCGATTTTAACCTTTTTTTTTTCAGAACTTTTGGAGACTTTTTTCGAGATTCCAAATTTGACTTATATTCCGAATGTTTTTTTTTTTGCGTTATGATTCTTTGATGTGATCATACAATGTTTCGGGATGCACGCAAGCATGGATTTTATTTTTAATTTGCGCTACAGGCTGCCACTGTGCACCGTCGACGAACGGTAGAACAAATTTTTATGCCGATTTCGGTGAATGCTGGTGAAGAGAGCAATGCGTATGCGCACCTCTCCGAATCTCGTGCACCTTCTCGAATTGCAGAATTGCGGGGAATCGATTAAATCGTAATTCGAACAGACCGATTGGATTTCCAAGCTGTCGGTTTCGGTGGTTGGGATGATGGTGGATAGGCGATATATGCGCAATGGCAAAACGCTCGAGCGCGTACCGTACCGTTCTATCGTTTTGCCTCGCTCGAGGCATCTATCGAATATAGAGACGTATATACATATAGAGATTCGTACCAATCCCCGCCCCACTCCTAGAGGGCTGGCAGACGCACAGATACCACCGTCGAGACAGGCGAGTATCAATGCTCGACGCGAATCAAGTTCGATCGTACGAAAAATTCGATTCTATAACTAATCCATTATATTCCGTTCTCTTTTTATTCTTCAACGTCTCTTTCACGAATGAAAAATTAATGGAAGCGAATGAAGCGCAATTAAATAATAAAAAACGACATGCGTAAGAGAGAATATCTTATTCACAGTTTGCTAATTTGCGAGTGATTTTCGAAGTGGATTAAGTAAGTCAAGAGCAGCAAGCGTGGGGTAGCGCGTGTTTTATTATTTTTTTTCATTAGTCTTCGAGTCACGGAAAGAAAAAAAAGACAGCGGTGTCTGAGCGAATCCAGTAGCGTGGGACCGAGTCGTCGCTATGTCACGGCACAGGCACGTTGTCCTTGATAACACGTGGTCGTTTAACCCCCGTCCGCGTACGAAAGTAAAGCGGGATCCGGAACGAGACGGTCTCCCACGAAACTCTCGTTACTTTCTCAAAGCCCGGGGTTCACACTTCTCGCGCGCTATATAACACTGCGAGCATTTCAGAGAATTTCAAACTCTCAGAGTTACCGTTGCGCGTCATCGAGGGGAGGATGAGAGCGAAGAAAAAGTGTCCGGATCTAGACTTCATAAGTTGAAGCGTCGAAAGCTCAAAAAAAAAACGAGTCGATAAATAATTTTCGCGTCCACGTGGCATCCCGATGATCCCGTGACTGAATCTAAGCCCTGAAAGATCGAGCACCACTGAGCGTCACCGGGACAGACAATTTTAACCATGCCATTGGATCTATTTTTTTCCTCAATATTTCTCTCTCGTCGATGACAGATTCCGTTCATTCGAGACGCGAATAGACATTGTGAACGGGCGTACAATTTCTCGCATCGAAGAACTATAAGTATCTTTCGGTTCGTTGACATTTTTTTCCATTTTTTTTTCTTTTTCATTTTAAAATAAAAAACGAGCTATCCTTCGAGCCGGCGAACAACGGGCTATCTGTTATATCAATTGCTATGAAAAAGCAGTCCGCCCGGGCATCCCAAACGATTTAACATGTAAAACGATATGGGATACGCCCTTCTGTTTTTCGGCGTTCAATATAGGTTAAGGTTCAAGGGGATTAAAGATAAAGAGAAGATGAGTATAGATTCCATTCTCTTCCTCCCACTCCCCCCCCCCCCCCCCCACCTGCTCAACGTTGACATCGCAGGAGGAAGTCGGTAAAAGGGCGGTCGTGAAAACTCTACGTGCTGAGACCAAAGGCCTCTCGCACTCTTTCTCTCCGTTATTCTGTTCTGCCACGAGTTTATTCGGCCCCCGGGGCAATCCCGCTTGGCAACCCCCGTTTCTATGGGCTTTTTCACCCTCTATCAAGCTGCTTCGTCCCTTTTCCCTACCTTTTGCCTCTCTTCGTCTCGAGGAATCGAGCCAAGGCTTCGAGAAACTCGCGAGACCGCCCGCTCTATCGTACTCCGTTACGTGCGACACTCTTCTTATCCAACGATATACGTATATATGTATATACTATGTATACGTTATCGTCGGGTATGAAGGTAAGGCACGAAGGAGGTGGGTAGAGCCGAATTTGTCTCGGGTCACAGATTGCCAATGCCCGAGCAGCCCGTTTTTACCCGTTCGAAGAAACTTTTTGGGGGTCCAAACTCTCTATATGGCATATATATATGCCGCTATGTATAAGAGCATTTACTCGCGTTTGTAAGAGATCGTATACATATGTTTTGTGCTGCACGTATGCGATACAGAAGTTGGCTGAGAGTCACTGAGAAGCGACGCTATCGAGCTGTATACCTGAGGGGGTAGCTTTTGATGAAACGACTTGGGTGGTAGTGGCGGTTTTCCCCCTTTGCCACACGAACTATCTACCCTACCTAACGCTATCGTAATGTTTCTACCCTTCTCCGAAGTCACTTCAACCCTCGACTCATCCCTTTTCATCCATTCTCGTGGTTTTCTCTGCCTCACCCAAACTAGAAGAAAACGAGACTTATCCGACTTGTCTATCGACCGAAGGCAATAAAACGTTCAGAAATTTATTTAACTCTTGGGATGCGGGGGCTGACGGGGGATCTCGAATTTTCGACCCCGTGACCTTCGAATGATTCGAGTTGCAAGGAAATGTAGTACACAAATAAACTGAAAAGTAATCGTGGAAGAACCTTACGATATTGGGTCTTCGTAGGAATCAGATAAAAATTGATTGCAAGCATCAATATCGCAGTTGCGGATAGGAAGCAACGGAAATTTCAGATTCGCTTTTTAAGATCATCGCTCTGAAAAATCCTTTCCTTTGCCACTCGTTTATCAATTAATGGAGTTCGAATAATCTTACGTTTTCGTAAGCGTTGAAAATTCCTGACAAATGTTCGCGTTGCTATCTTGCCGGAGTAATGTCGAAAGGTCGTGCCCCCGCCCTTCGCTCTTCACACTAATTTCAGGTAATTGGATAATAATGAGCTCTAATTTCGTTCTTTCCACCAGTGGATATTCGTACTTGGCACAGACGTCGATAAATAAATTTTCAGAGAAGAAGAGACTATAAAAAAAGCGCTAATATTGAACAGCGTGTCTGCATGATTGAGAGTATTCGCGGTTCTCTTGATTATGAGATTTATACGGTTAATTGAACCGGATGCACGAGAAACGGCGTTTAAACCAACCGGACGTACATAACGTGTTCAACTCTCGTTGGCTCGTGGCAACAGCCGCAGCGGCAACAGAAACTCGACGAAGAATTAAAGCGAGAAATATGAAGAGAAGTGCCGCAGATCTCTGATAAACCTCGTACAAGCGCCGGCAGCGAAGAGAGTAGAAGAGCGAAGGGTGACAAACGAATTCCTACCGTTACTGCCGGGGGTTACTGCCGGGAGATGATCGCGAAACGCGACAGGAAAAACACGGGCCTCGACTGGAAGATCCGGATGTGAAGCGTATAACAGGAGGTGCGCCCCGTTCGTTCCCGGATTTCCTGCTGTCTCGACACAATGTATTCCCGACAAACGTGTTATCCCTACTCACCCGGACATTTTTTGCACGCCAAATATTATTTACGACATTTTTCGTACCGTCAAATTGACTTCCCGCGATCTCATTGAGATAATATCACAAAAAATATGTTATAGCGTTACATTTTTTTTTCCCGAGAAAATGTACAGCACACAGTAACTATATTCATGTAATTGATGTAAAAGCGCGAGTTGCCTGACATCGATATAGTTCTTTTTTTTTTTTACATTAAACAATACGGTTGAGTGATCTGAGCTAATTTAATGGAATCGTTATTATTGGGAGTAACGCTGCGTGTGAGGAAAAAAAATGTGAAGAAACGCCGGAGAGGATGAGAGAATTTGTTACAAAGATATGAATAAGGGGTGGTGGTACTCGTGTCGGTGCCAACGAGAAAACGAGACGATCGATAGAGGCGCGCCACGTGCTGCGTACAGAGTGAAGTGAAACACTGTTTCAGGTACGATGAGTGCACACGAGTGTTTCTCTCGCTTTTTTTTTCCATTACTCCATCCCGTTTCCGTCGGCACGGTGGAATTAAATTCGAGGAACGAACCTTGCGGCCCGGCAGCTCCAACGTCAAACTAACCGAAGAGTCTCGTTCGCACTCGGTTACTGATAGAGTTATTTTTCATCGATTCGTACGACCGAGTTGAGTCTAATGGTACCAGCGTCGTACGTATTACTTGCTCGTGCTTGATACACGCGTATACAGGTTATCGTGTTTTCACGTCGTTGCGATGTCTACTGGACGTGACAAGTACCTAGCACTTTATAAGACGTGCCGAACGCCACTGGCATACAATGATAATCAATGTAAATATGGAGCAGGCTAAGAGTATGTGGACGTACTGGTGTCCGCGATCGTGTCGTCTGACCGAGCTCGGTAGTTTCCACTTGACGGAATGAGCGCTTCGTCGTGGTCTGACCACACATCGGTGTATTCTACTTTCCTCGCAAAGCGACTGTTTCAACTACTACTTGCTATTTCTGCTGGGAACTCGGCGTGTTCCGGAATACTCGCAACTAACGGACCTTTTTCGATACATAAGGCAATATTTTGCTGCAACTTTGTCGATTCGTTTATATTAATTGCTCGCATTACGTTTACCTAGCACTCCCTCGCGTCTGACCAAACAATGGATTATTCTACTTTCGTCAAACAGCGGCTCGTTCTACTGGCGAGTTTCGCTGCGAACCCTGCGTGTCCCGGAATGCTTGCATCTAATGAGCTTTCCAATGCATCGTGCAATATTTAGTTGGAACTTTATCGATTCGTTCAGTTAATTGCCTGACATTATATTTTCTCGACCTACGTAAACACTTTCTCTGAACAGCCTCGTGAAAAATAAGAAAGAAAAGAAAGAACCTTTGCAACGAGAGAGCGTGTTTCGCGAAGCTTATCTTTTTGTTTTTTTTTATTTTTTTTTTTTTCCCTCTTCGTGTTCGTATGTATCTCGTAAAACGGAGGCAGGGATAACGCGCGGTGCGCGTGCACTGCCGTCGCGTGCTTACGACTCAATGTAAACCCCTCTCTCTATCATGACCACGCTACGGGGCAGAGGGACATGGCGACCGGTCATTCGAAGATCGAAAAATTAGATTTCCACGATGCAACGGCACGCTTCGTGAAAACACTGCTCGTTAACCACGCGCTTTTCTCATTTAATTTTTATTTCCCCTCTCGCTCATTCCCTCATCCTCTTTCTCTACACCCGCGAGTCCATATTTCTACAAAATTCTCCTTCAATATTGTCTGTTATTACTGTTTAAAACATAAAACGTTAATAATTAAGGCAAAAATTGACGATTAGAACAAGTCATCGCGACGAGAAAAATACGCGCAATCAGGACAAAAAAGATTACTTCCAAAGTAAAACACAAAAACACAAGTAACAAAGTAACGTAAAACGTTAACTGCAAACTTCATAAAATCAGCTATGCCACGTTACGGTGAAAAAAAAAAACTCTGCGAGCCATTAAAACAGCTAGAGAGATGCACTAGCGAGATATGAATTGATGGAAAGATTCGTATCTCTTCGAGTTAAATGAAGACAACGTGGACGAGAGTTCATAAGGCAACCGGGAGTGGGAGCCGCAGGGTTAGACGTATGAGATAAATATCTTACAAAGAAGTAGATTCGAGTCTCGATGTCCCGTCACCGTCCTTACATGCTTTCTCGAATTTTAGACAGTTAAACGCCCACAAACATACAAACACATAGTCGAAGCAGTTTATTAATACCGAATGGAATTTCGCCCGACGCGTTTAAATATAATCTATTATTGTACGGGAGCTGCGGACAGACGGAGAAGCGGTAGTAGGTGCGGGCGAGGGATCAACAGTGCGAGTGAGAAAAAGATGAAGACGAATAGAAAGATACAGAACTCGTGTGACTGAAAGTTACGTAAGGCGAATTTACCCGGCCGATTAGAAATTCGTATAAAGCCTCTAGGGACGGACAGTCCGATATATATATTTTTTGCCGTTACTCCGTAACACGGTATATTACCATATATACGAGATGAGACAACAAGATCGTGTTATAATTTTCATTTCGAATTTTGGTGTTTCCTATCGACCCAAGAATTGAACTGAATCGTTTATAATTTCGTTCCATCATGACCCCGTTATTCGAAATTCAGCTCAATACATGAATAATTTCAATTTACTTATTAACAAAGGGACGATTAAATCATTGTGGCGTGAAATCGCATTGATATCATTATGGTCTCCCGTACGAATGTAGAGGTACGCTAGTGATGGAGTTATTTATAAGGATGCTTTGTGTAATACTAGCGCAACGTCCCGGGGCTTTGGACCCCAGATACGAGCCTATTGTATTATTTAGATAGGCAAATAAAAGGTACTGGTACAATCCCGGTATCCTGAGGGAGAATTCTTAATAATTATGACCGTATTAGCGACATTCGCATTTACTCGCTATCCCTATATTCCCTTTTGGCTTTAGTTCTCGAAGCTCCGAAGGAAGATTTTCCTTCGTCCATTCGCGAGAATACATCATCGCCGTGGGCGTATCTATAATCTAATTTTGTATTCTACCTAAACGCTGCGTGTAACAAATTCTGCCGCATTCTCTACGGATACAACAGAGCGATGCGATTAATGCAACAGAGCTATTGTGTTCTTTGGTCATTGGCGGAAAGGACTTTTAACTGTATCTATTCTCCGGAGAACAATAGTGATTTTTATTTCGGCTATCGAGAGAAGTTATACTTGCACACCACACGTGCAAAGGCGGCGTCTCGAAGCAAAATGTTTTTAACGTTACGAATGGAAGGGAAAGAGTACCGCGAGAGACAGCAATTTTCGTACTCGAGTCGAGGCGAGCCTTGAAGTGCCCTCGAGCGTAGACTGGGATAAAACGGAGGTAGATGGGTAGGTAGGTGGAATGTAGTGGTATATAGTTTGAGCTCCGTAGAGTGAACGAGAGCTTCGTCTTCTTCAAGAAAATGGAGGAGGCTTTTCTTCGCTCCTGCGGCGAGTTACTCCTGATGGAAGATAATAGAAGAGCGGGATGGGCAACGGAAAGCAAGAGAGTAAATAGAACGATGACATTGTGTAGAGATAAAAAAAAAAAGAAAAAGAAAAGAAAAGAGAAGAAAAAGGTACGAAGACTCATCGAGGGTGAAAAGAAGAGAAATTATGAGCTAGAAAAACGCGAGAGAATGAAGACGAGGAAATCGTGTCAATATATGCGTCTCCGAGAAAATTGGCTCTGTTTATTCAACCAATCGTGAATTCATTACTTCGGAGTGGCGAATGAACAATGAACCCCGCGACGTTTTTGCCTGCAAACGTTGATTCACGGTAGTTAATTGATTGCCCAAGTTGAAGCTCCTTGACGTCTCTCGCAACTCGATCAATCGTCGACGATGCTGCACAAAGTAAGCGCGATGAAGCTATCCACGCGTTCTCTGACTCTGACCCGTGAGCTCTCTGTGATGTTTGCAAACTTTGTGCAGATCGTTGCAAAGAGAATTCGCTGTGGGGTCACGGAAATTCTCTCCCTTTACGGGTCAACGGTATGCGAGGAGTTTTCTAATACCCACAGGTGTTACAGTTGATAAACATTCGCCTCGTCGTAAGGCGCATCCTTTATATCTGATTTGCTGTGTTAACCAATTATCTTCTGGATTATATGATAAAAAAAAGCGTCGCACACCTGTTGTTGCTTCGTCGATCGATAATACTTTTATCCATTGTCTCTAGTTTCATTTTTATCCGCACTCAACTTTTGTATTACGAAAACAAGGCCAAGCTAAAAACTCGAATCCTTCCCTCGATGCAGTAATAAACAAATGAAAAAAAAAACAAAAAAAAAACTCTTATCGTACCGCTGCATCTCTAAAATATACGAAATGTACGCGTCGCACCGTATTCTGTCGTAAAAAAAATAATAATAAAAGATTAAAAATAAAATGTATATCTCTCGAGTTCGGCGTGTTTGGTTTTCATCCTGCACGCGCGGGGCTCTAAAAAGCGTGACCCAGTTTGAGCACCAGTGGCATTGTGTGCTTATACAGCGCTAGACCTCACCCTCCTCTCTCTATCTTTTCCACTCTTCTCCCCATTCTCCTTCCCTCTCCTCGGCGTCGCGGGGCAGCGCGCACACACACACACGTTCAATTTTTCCTTGACTCTCACCCTCATTCACCTCGTATTACTCGCTCGCCTTCTCAACCCTCGCACCGAGTGCAACGCAGCTCTACCTCGGCGGACACTATTACCAACCCCTACCGTATTCGCCCTATCGCCCTTCTTCTTCATCGCATGAAGGGTGATCCACACACAAACACATATGTGAACACACACACGTGCCTGGTGGGTCATATACTTATAGACTGTCTCACTCATGCGAAGACGCATATGCTAATTTTGTTTTTTTTTTCCAACTCTATTTTCCCCTCCGTGGAATTTCTCATCCTTCGTAACGCTTCGCTACACGCTTTGGCTATAGCTATCGCTCGATTTTTCACTTCTTCTTTCGCTCGATTTTTCACTCTTTATTCAACAAATTTCTGCATTATTCTTCGAGTTTCTATCGTCGACTCGCTCATTCTGTTTTCATCTCGCCAAAAGCAAAGAATATATTCGCGATTCTTTATACCGCAGTATCTTATATTGACTCTGGATATACGGGGGGGTGTAACGCAACCCCGGTTTACATGAAAAATAAAGTGAGATGCTCCATTTTGCTTCTTAGCAGTCTCTACATGCTTCGGGGGAATACCTATTTATTTGTCTATCTATATGTGAACACTAGTCTGGCGTGTAGATGCATAATTTTTCGTCGTTTCTCGAGAATGTAGACGACGCATAAATGAAGTCAGATCACGTAGTCTACAGATATCCGTATACTCTATCGAAGTTTATATGCGCCTCGATTGGCTACATGGCTTATACACATATGTGCAAACTACATACCCGCACGTTTAAGCTCTCAAGTTCGAGATATTGCAAGCGTTACCGGTTCTGCTTCGGTTCGTTCGATACATGCAAAGTCTAGAATGCAGTGATACTATCCAAGAAGCATATCCAATCGACAACGTATGTTTCGTACGTCGAGAGCAGAGACATCGTCGTTCGTTCTTTTTTTATTTTTTGCCATCTCGTTCTTGGCGTATGTAAAATTCAGGTTGAGGCGACTCGGCAGTCGATTTTTCATCGATTATGTAGAGTTCTGGGTACGCGACGGAAATCTTTCTTATTTTGTTCGTTTGAAGAACGTATTAACCGCCGCGACGTGTATTTGTGAGAAGGCAATTTTTGTTGTTCGTAATTATTGAGTCTGAGGAAATACCACGTCAAATAATTTAAATGGCGGGCGGAATGATTGAAAGAATTAAATAGAGGTGTTCAAGAGTATAATTTATCCGATAATCATACGAGATATTGGTGAAACGATTTTTTTTTGTTTCGACGCGACTAAAGTCCTTTATGAATAACTTCTAACATCAAACTCGCGCGATAATCGATATATATTTACAAACGAGAGACAGAATCTGCCGTTGCACGATCGCAATGGCATTAGCAACCAAGCATTTTATTTATTTTTTTCTAAGGGATACTTTATTTTTTGCAAGACAATATTTCATCAAAGCGTCACTTAAAAAATGTTACCACTGACTGAAATACTGTGAGCGTCACGTATTTAATAGGACGCACGGTGTGTGGTATACGACGTAAATGAAACAAATGGCGAGAGAGCCGAATTGTGTTGTCTGTCGAGCGAGAAAGAGTAGAATGTGGGCGCGTTCTCTCCTGGTTCGCACTTGCTTTTAATTCGCGTCGCGTATCTCTCGTTCGTTTTCGCTATACCGTACGTGATGCGTACATACGCTGCTGCCGTTGCTCGATTCTATCTATTTCTCTTGGTATACACACGTGTTCAGACTGCCTCGTCTCTTGCCTCGACGCTGTACG
This sequence comes from Buathra laborator, assembly GCA_934046635.1. Taxonomy (NCBI): domain Eukaryota; kingdom Metazoa; phylum Arthropoda; class Insecta; order Hymenoptera; family Ichneumonidae; genus Buathra; species Buathra laborator. The sequence continues at coordinate 3,744,599 of OW203901.1, forward strand.
CTTCGTTTAACTGCGAAAGAGTACCGCTACCCGCTCTGCCGGCCGATTACTGCAGCTTCGGTATACTGTTGTACCTTCTCTCTTTCATCTCGTCACTCTCGCTTTTTTTTTTCTTTTTCAACATTCCCAAGAGGATCGGCGTTCGTGTGAATAATTCAGTAGCCGATGGGCTCGCATCTGCCTGAAACCGCCTGATGCCATTTATTCCCCTTTCGTGGGATAAATCAACATGGGTTCACACACCGAAGGCAGTATTGAAAGAACACGCATTCGTATTTTCTATTCGTTTTGTTTTGAAAGTTTTATGCGGCACTGTCATCGAGTATAAGGTATCAAGTTTCATCGGTACCACAATAATGCAATTTGCGCTTGAAATCGTCGTATCTAATTTTATTTTACTTCCAAGAAATTCCGTTCCACATGCATTATTCACTGTATGTCGCCACTTCTAGTTTAGTTTCTTTTTAACTCCCGACAGCCCGCCAGGGCAAAAATGAGCGTTATGCGTGTCGCTGCGATGACCTACTTTTGCACTTTTTCAAAACGGCGAGTGTTTGGCGACTTACGGTGTAAACTTACGGTAAAATAACTATATTTTGATAAACTGATTGATACTTCGCGGTGACATATCGATGAGCCAATCAGAAACTCACTGTTAACCAGCGCGCGCGGCTGATGGTATTTTCATTCTCGATATGAAAAAACATCGATTGTTTATTTTCTGCTTAACTTTAACTGGTGGTGCAGTTTTATCTTTTTAAACAAATGTTTTTTGTTGTCGTGAATTTTCTTGTCGTGCATCCTAAATGCCAAATGGGTGTAAAATTTCGTTTTCCACGATCTTCCTAACCTCTTTTTTTTTTACGTTTCCCGCCGTAATAAAAACGCTCGTTATGCATGTAGTATCATCGTGGTTTATCGAAAATATTAGTTGATAAATATGTCGGAAATTGTGAATGTAGCTTCATTTTCATAGCCAATCAGTGGAATAACGTGTTACCTAAAATGTTTCTTTAATATAAAAAAATTTCAAACGTCAATCCTCAGTGCGAAGTATCGATAGATCAGAATAAAAGTGTATCGTGGGATTCAAAGTAAGAGAAAATGTTTTCGCTGACGGACTCGGATTCTGGTGGAGTGATTTGTTCTTTTTCGTTAACAATGCAAGGAACATATTTTGTCACGGAGTCATTCAAATAAAAGTCAAGTTAAGAAAAAAAAATGTGTCATTCAATAATAGTAATATTTAAATGGAATAACATTTTGAATTTTTTTTTTTAAAACTCCCGACTGGAAAAATTCACGTACTTAAAAAAAAATGCAATAAATGATGATAATTGATAGGACAATAACTCCCGAATCTTTACCAATAGAATTCAATTATTTGTGTGTAATTATTTAATTCACTGTTTGTTGTACTCCAGTCGGGAGACCTCTCCCGATGTGGAAAAAATAGAGCGGAGACGTGTCCTGACTGAAGTACAGAAAACGGTGAATTAAATAATTTCACACGAATAATTAAAATCTCCTGGTTCAGTGGTAAAGATTCGGGGGATACTGTTCTATCAATTATCATTATTTATTTCCGATTTTTTTAAGTATGTGAATTTTTCCAGTCGGCAGTTTTTTTTTCACATGTGATTAAGTGCGAATCAAAGTTTTTTAGTAGGGCAGAAAAAAAAAAAAATAAAATAAAAAAAAGAAACTCAAAGCATTACCAACAATCTTTGCAAATCGGTGTGTACAAATTTCAAGAGTTGTCGAGGATGTCGAGAGGTTAGGGTCGTTTGAAATTCGATATCTAATTGGGCTCACGTGTTAGGTAACTAATGGAGTAACCCAGTTGTTTCGAGGGGCATTCGCGCACTGTAGTACCCTTATTATATAGTATACACTATCTACCTACCTACCTTGGTTTGCTATACGTTAAGTACTACATAATACGGGGATAGAGATAGGCGTCAAATGGTATAACGTGTAGACGGCAACCCAAGTTCGTATTACTATCTCAAGCTTCGCTCCGCGTTTCAATAATGTACCCCCCGACTCCTCTCCAATTCTACAACCAGAGTACCTCTTGCTTATACGAGAATGCGAACTGCACCATGTATCGTGGTTGCGATGATGGCTATAGCTTGAAACAGTTAATGCGCAAGCCGGAGGGGATGGCTTTGGAGTTATACGCGGAACTTCTCCGCTATCGTGAAGGGGAGGGACGTGGATGTTGAAAACTCAACTCATCTACTGCAGCTAACTCTACAGCTATATATGAGTGAAAACTTACCAAACTCTGAGTAGCACGGGTTCAACCGAAATTCTATGCAAATTCTACATTTGTTTTCTATGTAGAAAAAAAAAAAAAATGAAAAAGTAAAAATGTTGTGAACAAACAACGTTATGACTGAATATCGAGTTTTCCTGTTACTACAGTTGCATAGTTTCTATTGAACTATACAAATGCCAGAGTGGATGAACTCCGGTATAACACAGATAGATACATGACAAGATAGGAAAGTGTTAGTGGGAGAGAGAGGAGGGCAAATTTAGTGGTGCGATTCCGTTGGAAAGGTCATTCATGCGAGGGATCTCGCGTGACCGGAACTCACTGGACCGAAGGGGTTAGAGGCTGGGTAAGCACGGGTTATCCAGTCTATATATCTACAGCTCGTCGCTATACGGCATCGAGAAGAGACAGGGGAGCGTCCTTGTAGCGCGCATCATTGGATCATCAGTGAGACTCGGACGCGAACCGTTGGACCGAATTTATTTCAACCAGCCGACGAACATGTCTTTTGGAGGGGGGAATTACGTACGTTGAGAAAAAGGCTATATAATCCATACGACGATATGCGGTTAATCATCGCTAAACAATGATTTTGTTGTTTTTACCATCCAAGACAACATGCGATCGTTAAGGTTAAAAGAAAAAAAAATTAAAAGGTTCGACAAACATATCGATTTGATGAGAATCGACGAGTGATTCAATCACATTGAGTACGAACACTCGGCCGATGTGATTGCGAAGAAGAAAATGATTGTACAGGGAAGAGAAAAAAAAGTGTAGAGATGAGGATAGAAGGATTGAGAAGTTGGAGTAAAAAAGGTATTGGAGAGATTGAGATATCTCCGAGTAATAGTAAAGTGTGTATGCACTCACCAGTGACGGGCGCCTCGATGTCGATCATAGTCTTTTCAGAGCGTAGAAGTATGGCGCCATCGTTGACGATGCGAAGAGCCGCCGTCTCGTCGATTCTGCCCTCGAGTATGAAGTGATGCTTGAGGACATCTGGCCGTGGCCTACCTGTCCGCGTGTCGAAGACTTCTGCCACGGTCAGCTTGTGCGACGGTGGAAATGGCACACCTATTAAACAGACAAATTTTCATCGTTAGTTGTCGAACAAAGAAAAATCCAACAATAAAAAAAAGAAACGACGCTACTTAATTGCCGATCTCTCTCTTGTTATCGATAGTGAAAAACGCATTATAAACCGACAATATATATGTATTTTGTTTTTAAACCGATCCAATTTTATTTTCAAAGTTACGACGAAAAGATGCTGAAATAAAAGATACAGACGCACCGTCGCGTTGCGGTCGATCGATCGGCATAGCTTTTGGCTTTTGCGGGGCCGGGAGTTTCTGCGGGATCGGGAGTTTCTGCGATATCGCGTTTGTGTCCGACGACGCAGAGTCCGGACTCTCCTTTGCCGATTTTCCACCACAAATTAACTTTTTGTACCAAGTGCGATTGGGGGAAACATTTTTTCGAGGACTCGGCGTTGGACGTTCCGTATTTGTTGCCGGCGATGGCATCGAGGTTAACGCTGCGGTGAACGAGTTGTCAAGATCTACGGCATCGTTACCGAAAACACTGTCGTTCAGTTCGCCATCTTCGTTCGAATGTTTGATCTCGTCGATTGAGGTACTTCGTTCGGCACTTGATACACTCGATTTTTCCGAAATTAGATCGACGGTCGAATACCGAAGACGACGCCCGGCAACGTTCATGAGTTGAACTGATTTCTCGGACGTTACCGACGATGTTGATGTCTCGATTCTGTTTAACTCGCTTGTATTTGCTTCCTCTTGGCTCGTAGGTGTGGCAGCGCAACTGACCTCCGCGATGGTCAACTTCTCAAAGATCGATCGAATTTTCTCTGTGCCGGATGAAGCCGTTGATGTTTCTTGTTTCGCAAGATTACGAGGCAAAACGTCTGGACTCGCAAGCACTTCTGTTTCGTTCGCAAGACTGCATGTGGATACGCGATCGAGATCCTCCATGTCCAATCTATCGACGGGCGATCGCCACAATTTGTTCGGCAGATCGTACGTCGCATTGGCAGAATAATCGTGCTCCGTTCCGGACACAGATTCAAATACGTTTCCGTCGTCCGTTCCCGATGATTTTACGTCTTTATCGAGATTACCATTGGAAGAGCTGGAACCGATGCTGATTAGTTTTCCCATTGGCACTTCTTTGCGACTCAAAAAACTGCACGTGGGAACATTATCGCCTTCCTGGATAGTCAATATCTCGGAAAGTTCAAAAGGATCACTCGTTGCGTACGAAGAACCCGCAGTTTGCATTTCGAACGTATATTCCAATGCGCTAACGCTGTCCGTCGATTTCCTCACATATTCGAAATCTATTAGTGGCCGATCATACCAGCCGGCACTTGGAGAGACGCTCAACGGCTCCAAGTCGTCGTCGCATCGATCGTTTTCGTTATCCGCGTTTTCGGCGATTGAAACATCCGCAAGAGAATCGCGCGACACGGAATATTTCGGCGACGACACTTCCACGGGGTTGAAAACAGAGGACATATCTGCAAAGATTAATGGTCAAATTTCACGAGTCAAAAAGAAAGTCGACAATTGCTTTGTTCGCACTATCGGACGTGCCGTTGACAGACTCATCTTACCATCGTTCTTCGATGTATTCTTTCTTATCGGGGAATCCGAATCATCTCGAACGAAAAAATTTCGCGACGAAACTTGCGAACACGCGGCTGCCGCCTCTGGGTGTTCAGCCATGTTTTGCGAAACTTGCGGGTTTCTCCAACCGTTATGCGCGTTTTTATGTTTGCCGCAAACTTATTAATGGAATATACTGAACTGTCGAAGAAGAAGTTAATGAACTAACTAACGATTACAATTAATGAAAGAAAATAATTGTTTTTATCATCGGAACAAAAAGATGAATTACGAAAAAGAGTCGAGACACCCGAAATTTGCGGACATCTGGACACACAGCTCGGCACAGAAAGAAGACATTCGGAAGAAGTGGCTACCGGTAGTGCTACAGCAGCGTTCCCTAACGGACATCAGAATTTTAATGATCGAAACGGTGACATCGATAATCGCAAGCAGTACCAACTGTATTTCTCGAAGTGTAACGTAACAGGGAAATTTTCAGGGAGGATACAGATAGGCAAAGAATATTTGTCATCTACAAAGGCGAATTGGCGACGAATAACGATTGGAATTTTAGGAAAAGCAATGAAATCATTGGCTGAAAAAGACAACATAAACCAACGAGATTGATGGAAAAGGTTGTAAATAAAATCGCACAATGTTTATTTTTGTTAACAACCAGTAATCGAAAAATCTTACAAAATTCATCATAGATTATTTATGTCTGTGTATTGGGGTAATAAAATTATAAACCTATCGGTGATGTGTCGGGTTAGAAGACACAACGATGACGACGTCGACGATGCGGGAGGGAAAATTGCTGCTCCAGGCATATGGGTTCATTTAACGACGTCGTATATCATCGACATTTGTAAGCTTCTAAGAGTGAACTACAGCAACTCCGCTTAACTCGTAATACGCACCACAACACAGTAACAACTACTATACTACTACAACGCGTTGATATACTTTTGAACACACCGATATATTCCATTAATAAAATTACGAAAAAAATTTAAATGCGCCCAACGGTTGCCGAAACTCTCGCATTTCTCATAGCAAAATGGCCGAACGCTCAGATGCGGCAGCGTCGGCGTGTTCGCGAGATCCGCCTCGAAATTTTTTCGTTCGAGACGATTAGGTTTCGCCATTGAGAAAAGATAAATCGAAGAATGATAGTAAGATTGCCGATTTTCTTTTCGACTCGTAACACTTGACGCTTCGTAGCTGTAAGATGGACCAAAAAAAAACAACAACAATCTCGATCTCCTTTACGCATTCAACAAATATTTTCCGAGATCTCGATTGTTTCCTTTCGCGAATCGAAAGTCACGCGTTCCGGTGTACTGGATTCTAAAACAACAAAACAATTGATTTCATGTAAGAATATCTTGAAAGTTTCTCAAGAAGGTTCGACGGCTTATGTCGCCGTCGTTCGAGGAAGAGAGGTCGGAGATGAAGGGAGGATCAACGAGGTACTCATTGTTCGAACAAAGTGGTAACACATGAAACTTGCCGGAGCCGTAGAGTCTTCGAGGTTTCGTTTCCGTGAAGTTTATACGTTTCGTGAATTTTCTGAAGATCGAATTGGCGATTTTCACAGGATCGCGAGAAAAATCGGGCTTCGAATGTGGAGGCCTGTCGGCTGTGGTACGGCAACGACGGTCGAACAGCGATTTGATCTGAGCAAATTTTCCGATACACGTTTCCTCGTATACACCGGGTTTCGACGGTGTGCTCGGTACTGGCAGCGCGCTCTTCGATATGCGATTCACCTTGTGCAAACTGTTACGAACTTTCGTGTACAGAGACGAATCCTCGAATTCCTTGATGTTTTTCTTGTTATTGTCCGGTGTCATGCAAACGTCGGCGCTCAACATCGACGACTCGGAGGTGCTTCTTCTCATATTGAATCGTAATTTGTTAGATTCGCGACACGATTGAAATCCATTTTTACTAAAGGAGACTTTCTCGGCGGACGACATCGCGACTTTAAAATCTGAGATGTTACACGCACTTTTGTTGCTACCGCACTGACCGAAGTGCTAACAGGTGTAACAACTTGCTGGACGTATCGATACTATCGAAAGACGATACTAATACGGATGATGGCGCATCTCTCAATCAAATTCAAAATTCTGCTACAAAAACTCATTCGCAACAGCAAACAAACGAATGTAATAAACAATTTTTCTCAACGTTATAACTTTAAATGTAAAATTCATGGACGACGAAAACTTTCCAAGAATCCGAAGAGTGAGACATTTGTTCAGCGTCAAGATATTTCTCAAATACGAGATTTATCCACGCTGTGATTTCTCTCTATTCTCTCGAGAACGGGGGTTTTCAACGAAAACACGTTAAAATTCTCGTACACGACGAATTTTGGCAGTGATCATTTCCTCGCCTCGTCAATCTTGCCAAACTTTTCGAGAAATCTCGTGACGAAACTTTGGATAAGAACTCTGATTGAAACGCCAAAAAAAAAACTTGATTGACGATACAGACAATAAATGACAATTCCTTGGCGTTAATCACCGCGCATCGTTTGAACGCGCAACGATAAATTTTCGGAAAATTTTGATATATCGTTTTAATACAATAGAAAGTTTTTCACGAGATAACGTACGATTTCCTTTTTGTTGCTTTTTTGTTGCTCATCGAATACGCAAAATTGTTATTACGAGCGCATGTTTTTGGCGTGAATAGAAGCGGCAGACTGTCAAGAATATGGCTGCCAATTTTTGTTACAACGACAACGAAGGCAACAATATTGCCAATATGAATTGAAAACATTTTTGCCGAAAAGCCATCCTATATAATCCTATATATAAGGTTTCGCGGAAAATGTTTCCAAGTTACGGTTAAAGAGGTCTCTGCACGAAGGATAATTAATTCTTTATATATTTATGTGTACATCGCGTTATTTTAAATACTGTTGTTACATTACATTTGTTCATAATATCTTAATTGCTAATTAAATATAATAACGATTCGCCACCTTGTTTTTTTTTTATAATTACATGTGCATCGCACTATTTACATATTGTTTATTATATTTTTTTTTTCTAATCGTGTAAGACAACGACTATAGTTAGAAACTAAACAATACTAAAGTATTTTTTTAGAGTCGTGTTTTTTTTTAATGTTTTGAAGCTTACGACTTCGAACTAAAGTTAGTGATTTATTTCACTTCGTCTAAAATATAAGCTCCGAGCGTTGACGATATTATCGCATCGTAATTATTACGGGGGAAACGAGATAACTAAAATCTATAAATATTGTTGAGCCGAAAAAGTGAGGATAGATTCAGCACGTAATGTCGTGATGTTTTTTGAACATTGCATTCAAAAGAACTTTTTATTCTCCAAAAATCAATTGTGGATTCGACCTGATGAACCGTTTATCGAGCCCCTTGTTTCACCCGATAAACCGATCGTCAGGACAACCCCCTCGATCGTTGACGATAGAAAATCTTTCTTCAATATTTTCGGATAACGCGGACTTAGGAAAAACAGTGAGAAAACGAAATGAAAATAAATAAAGCATGGAAAAGAAAATGTCTATAGCTTTTGCGTCATTAAAAAACTTCATTGGAATTCTATCGAACGAAATAATTGGAGTGATAGTTCGCGAAGAGACGCGAGCGACTGTATCAGTGTTTACACTGAATTCCGTGAGACACAATAAAAGAAAAAAATCAATAGATTGTTAACAAATCAAATTATCAGAACATTAAGTTCGCAGTCAAATACCTAAAAGTGTTAACTGCATTGAAAAGCAATTAACCTATTCGGGGATAAAAAAATGTATCTCAAATAAAATAAAAACGCAAAAATAAAGAATACTTTTGGTATTCACGTAATAAACACTGCCGTTGCTCGAATAATTTTGAACAATAAGGTCGCTTCAACGAGACAAATCTCTTCGCGCAATCATCGATGTTTCCGCATTCAAAGTTCCGTCGATTGATTCGAAATGAAGTTTTTTCTTTAATCGAATTTAAATCACCGGAAAGAATTATCAAAAGTTTCATAATCGTCTCAAGATCGATCATTACGATGCCATTTGTAGTACAATAGGGTTTGATGGTAAAAGACAGCAAAAGCCGAACATTAAAAGACATCGGCGTACATCGAGAAAGTCGGATCCCTTGTTCCTTACTACTTCGCTGCTACTACAACTACTACTAATCGCAGAATTATACGTAATTTCTACTTAAATAAACGACCGATGGAAGACATTCCGTTGAACGACTCTTCGACTTTGTCGTAACTCGGGCTTTTACCTCGACTCGTTAACTCGACCCAAGAATCGTGTTGAGTGTTCAGAATTCTTTCGAACTCCTTCGGGGCATCGAATACCAAAGGCAAAAGTCATTCACGAGTTCTTGCAAATTTATATAGGTTATTATTACAACAAACAACGCTCCACCGAGTATCGACAACTAGCGTGACATTCGAAAATTTTAATCAGCGCATTTAAAATTTTTGAATGTCCAACGAGATGCCGCAAACCCCTCAAGAATTTCTTTTTCTTGTAATCACTTTGTATAGAACTTTTCCGCATTAAAACAAAACCGCATTTGTATGGACCCCTTCCCCTATTTATCGCTCTATATCATTTTGTTTTTCGGTAACATATATAACTCTCGAGATTTCGAGTAACAGGCCGCATATTCGACAATGAAATTTTGACATAAATTAATAAAATACCGAGACGAGTTTCGAGCTGCTAAAAGTAAGAAAAGTCTGCCAAACGAGTCGCACAAAAGAAATTCTACCATCTTTTTCCCGCTTACGTTTTATGTACCAAATTATTCTACCATTAACTTAATTAAAAACTACCCTATCACCCTGACGAAAAAATCGCACAATAATGTGTACCTAATCTAATATTAACTTGAGGAAAAAAACCTTAGCAACAAATTATCAACTTTTATCAAAACAAATTTTTTGGTTGATAAAATTGTTTTTTTTTTTTTCATCGTTTTCTCAACTGCGATATCGAAATTCAATCCCTCTATAGAGTTCGCGATCGTGAATTGTATTTCGATACGAATGTTAACGAGATCTCGATTATAACATTGAATTATTTGTTGCTTCGATTATTTTTCCTCCTACGCGTTTACCTAATAATTCTACCGACTAAAGCTAATTATTATTAAACGATACTAACGTATATGTCCGCCGATTTAGTGTACCCTATGTGTAGCGATGACGAGACGCAATTCCGATAATCGAAAAAAAAATGTTCACGATGTATATTTCAGTGTGCGTCGAAAGTGCTGTTTATTTAATTGAAAAAAAAAAAAAAGACGCGTTGTGACGAACAACTTAAGACTGACGCTGGAGTGCCATTTTCAGTATCGCGGATTAAATGGTATAAAAATATCAATGAATGAGATAAAAATTTAGTCTCGAGACTACGTTAGCAAGGAAAATAAACAAGAAGAAGTGACTACTCCGCGTCACGAATATAAGTTTCGATAAGCGACAATGGATGTTGAAAAAAAAATTAAATATTTTTTCGGACGTGCAAAATGATTAAGTAATTCATTAGTTTCTTTCACTCAAAAACATAACTTTTGTTTAGTTGTCATAGTTTCTCCACGTGTAAATATAGGTGCAATGTTTTCCCGTTTTCCCGTTTTTCTCTATCGTCCCGCTTTTCGCTCGAATACAAACAATAAATACGATGATGTTTCCCCAACTACAAGCATTGCGTTGCTGAATGACAACTTGTCGTTTGTTTTAGGTGCGAACTTCCACAGTATCGTCGATAGATTCTTCGTTTTTCCGATACAGCGATGCAGTGATGACCTCCCAGCATCCTTGCGATCGTTGTATCGCCGACGAATTTACCCAACAATCGAATCGATGTCATATTCTTCACACGAGCGCATCTGTTTTTTTATTGTAAAAAAAAAATTAAAGCGTTGAATAACACATTGCTGTGTCGATGACGTGGACTTAACCCTCAAGCAGATTCCACGACGTTATTTCGTGGTTAAAGAGTAAATGGTGTGCTTCGCGAGTTAAGAGAGAGAAAAAACGTGTTTTGTAACGCTTCCCTAACGATGAAGATGTTTTTTCAATGTCTCGTGCCAAACGCACGTAAAAACATAAACTTTGCCAAAAAAAACGTATCGGATAGTCACAGGCAATATGTCGACAATAAATTTTCTGTACACTTAATTGCGACAAACTCACAACAAATTAATAGCGGTGACTCGGAATTTCGAAAAATAAAAATTCGAACTATTCAATGATAAGTGTTGTTTTTTTCATAAATATGCCAACTCACTGTTAAAAGCTCGAGGGTACGTCGCACCGATGTAGTAAAACTTGTGACGAGATGTCGTTGGAGTAACGAACGACGCGTGAGTGATCTCCATCGTCTCGTTAATCGTGGGTATTAATCGTTTGCCGTTTTCCTCCATAATCCTTGGAATTATGCTATCGAAGAGCACGAGCATTTGATTGAGAACTCCTACGCGTGACAGTGCCGAAAAATTAATTGAAATTACGGAAAACGAAAAAAAAAAAAAAAAAAAAAAAAAAAAAAAAATGATCAACTACATATCGGCGATTTTTGGGGCTAAAGCGTTATTATATTGGAGTCACTCAAAAATTGAGCACAACATGTTTTTACCGAAGAGATTGATTAGATTGAGTCGCAAGAATATCACAAATTATTTATGTGTTGGTGGATCGATTGTTAATGATGAACGACATGAATTCGCGCTGCTAGCAAAAACGTAATGGCGTCCAAAACCCTTTATGATTATATCGCGCGATGTACATTAATCACAATAAATTTAGATGCTATTGATGGTCAAAAAGTAGACTTACGTAATTCACAACAGAATGGATTATGAAGGAAATATCCGATGAGTCGTGTGTCTCGGTTTAGATTAGTCGGCCATTACATTGATGTAAAAAAAAAATTTGTTCTACCGACACATTTTCCGGCTCGTTGCCGGTTAACGCACTGACGCTCGTTGCCGGAAAGAGATCGCAGTGTCGTGTTCGGAAACGACGAAGTTGACTCGTGTTTCGATCGAAAAGGCATTAAGTAACAAACTTCTAGATCATCGTGTCCGACCAGTTGAGGGCAGTAACTACTGCCCCCTATGATCATGTAAACAGTCCGAGCTGTTTGAGAACGCGAATACTTATAATTATTAAAATGAGTTATTTTCGTGTGTCTGGAAGTCACGTTTGTATCGGTCGATTACCTGAAATACATGTAAAAAACGGATACCAAACTTCGACATCTCGTATATTATTATTCGAAGCTTCAAAAATACGCTCCTTTGCCTGTGACAAAGCTGAGAGGGGCAAAGCGACTACGCAAACGTGGCGAGTATTCTGCAATATCTGCTGAGTCATTCTACAGGGGAATTTCAACCGATCGACTTCACCTACAGAGATTTTGATAGATCTATCGATTAACTATTTGTAACTTTCAAACGATGAACTTTAAACCTTTTACGATGTTGTTTAAAAATTCTACGATCGATAATATTCAAAGCTGATAAGTTTGACCGCGCATACTTGACTATTCAATTGTATTCATAGGCAGGAGAAAAAGAGACGTCGAGAAAAACTTGAGATAGAAACAATGATGAATTTATCACCGGGAAAACAGAGAGCCTCTCAAAGTAGAGTTATGCGGCCGATACTCGCCGGCAGCCAGACGTTCGTCCTTAAGGTTTTATCACATGAATATCGTCGCCGCGTCCAGAAATCCACATTTTTCGCTTAGTTGCGTGTACAGCTCAACATAGAAACAATCAAATTGGAAATAAGCAGTAAGCGGTACCGCAGCTCCATCTCCAGTACTACAGTAGCCCTTCCTTACAGACGATCATTGCGTCATTGAATTATCGTAATGGTGATATCGATGATCAATAATAATAGTAATTGTATTAATCCAAATATATTTAACTGGAGTAGATACAAAATCGATGGGACAATTTCAAGTTACGTGTATTTTCAGAGAGTGCACAACTAAAATTATAAGACAAAATGGCATATATGGAAATAATATATTTCAGGGAACACAATAAAATAATCGCCTGAAAAAACATCATTCAAAAACGGCGATGAAAAAATTTGAAATTCAAATTCCAGTCCGTTTATTTTTGTTAACGAGAATTCGAATAATCTTATGAAATGTATCAGAGATTATTTATTTGGGATAATAAAATTATAAATAATGAAACTATCAATTCGTGTATATAAAAATTATTAATAAAAATTATATGTTCGTGTGACTGATGGTACCCGCAGGATTGTTCGTAGAAATACGTTCGAGTGGTCGATAATCGATATTTCTAGGAGCTGCAAAGAATCGATTTTCACGTCTCGATAACAAGCGATGTAAATTTCGAGCGAACATTTAAATACGCCAGCACCGTTCGTACGCGTCGATTTTTCCACGGAATCAATTTCGTCCTTTGTGAAAGTCGACTTCGACGTTTCAATGACTAAAGAACCGGAGCGAGTATTGTATGACGCGATATCCATCGTAATAACCGCATGTAAAGAATCTGCAAGATCTGCGTATTTGATACGACAATAAAAATCGAATAAATCGATATTTTTCTGTAGAGCAGCAATGGTTTGAGACTACGAAATAATTTCGATGTGGTTGCATCGTCGATTCAACTGTGGCGTTTCCCTTCCGGTTCTCCGGGATGCGAAGCTTCCGAAGGCAAATCAGTCGTCGAGTAGCGCCGATTTTTTGTCTCTGCAGAAATTTCCACGATATCGATATCATCTTCTTCCGAGATAAAAAAAATTAATGAAAAAAAAGACTTGTTGTAACTTCAATTTGACTGCGCTTACCCGTCGGCTCGAATTTTCTCCTCAACATAGCTACAACACTCGCTAAGGCGGAATTGCTATCTCGATCAGCGAAAGACGAATCTTCGTTGTTTTCTTCTCCATTAGTTTTGTCTTCTTCCACCTCTCGCGATAGACAGTCTTCCTTATCGACACTGGTAATAGTGTTTGATGTTTCAGTCGACTCGCCGAGAGGATCAGCCCGCAGATGCTTCAGATAGCTTTGACCGATCAAAGCCTTTTGACGCGTGGACACGAGATCACCGACTCTCTCGTCTATCGCACCCAGGAGAATGTCCTGGCCGATATCTTCGCTAGGATTGTTGACGAAGGATTTTGGTCTCGCGCCTTGTTTAGCCTTTTTTGACAATGCCCGCGCACGGTTGCTCATCGTCAGCACGAAATAAACTTCGGAAACTTCATGAAGACTTCGCTCGAGTATCTCCTCGTCCTCGAGCTCGTCCTCGCTGTCCTCAGTGTGCAATTGGATACATTGCAGCGATCTCTCGAGTTTCGGTAGAATATCTTCAATAACACTGTGGTCCTCTTCCAACGAGTCGTCGTATGAATATTCGTTGCACACGGGACTGCGAGCATGTATGGTCGATGACGACGCCACAGAATCCGTCGGGCTCTCGTTACCCTTGTACCAACTCTTACCGTCTCGCACGATTGATCGACGCACATGTTCGCGTTCGAGAGTTCGCTTTAGTGTCTCGTCGTCTATTCCGCGACCTTTCGGCGTTCTTCTCTTCGGCGAACTTATCGTTGTGAACCGGCAACCGAAATTATCCTCGAAAATTTTCCGGAAAGATTCACCACTGCTGGGACTGGCAATTTCCATATCGTTCATGGTGTCCGACAGTTTAGATTTTTCGGAATTATCGTGAGCGTTTTTACCGCTCGAACATGGAAATTCGTTTTTTTTCGGTGATTGCAGCGCCATTTGCATTCGTTCGATCAGACGTCCCATCGATGGACTCATCTTACCGTCGATCTTCGATTTTTCCGTCCTCAATGGGGAACCCAAATCATCGCGAACGCGAAATCTTCGAGGTGAGTCTCGCGAATACGAGGCATCTGCCTCTCGCTGTTCGGCCATCTTACTTCGGGGAACACGAGAATCCAGACAACCGTTGGAATTTTTTACTTTTTTATGAGGTCAACTAAATATATCGAATTATCCGAACATAAATCGTAATCGACGTAGAATAAAAAATAAACTGACGATTAAAATTAATGAATTCAATTTCTTTTAATCAGTAGGATCGAATGATGAATTACGAAAAAGCCACTGAAAATACACAAATTTCTCGGCACAATCGCTTTCACGGCTCGGCACAGACAGACGAAATTGGGAACAAGTGGCCACCGACAGTGCTACACCAGCGTTCCCTTACGGGGATTATTACTCATCTATCAGAAACGGTGATATCGATTATCGAAAGTAATACCAACTGTATTTATTCGAATATTCTTAAGTGTACAAGTTATAAGAGCGACGGGATAATTGGCAATTACCTATACATATTTTTGAAGGGTACACAGATCGACCTTCAAGATGATTTGGCGATGGAAACGACAGCATGTTTAAAAAAAACGTAATAAAATTATCACTTCATCACTCATCGATGACGATGAAAAAGTTTGTAAATAAAATTGTGCAATATTTTTTTTATTATCAATGAGAATTCGAGAAGTCTTACAAGATTCATCAGAAACTATTAATGTCTGTATGCTCGGGTAATAAAATTATAACATCGCGTCGCTGATGCGTCTTGAAAGACACAAAGACGACGACGTCGGCGACGAGAAACCCGAAAAAAGGTGCTCCTCCGGGCATATGGGTTAATTTAACGAGGTCGTATATCATAGACATTTGTAAACTTTTGAAAGTGAACGATCGTACAAAGTTTTCTCTTCATTCACGACATTTATAGCGTCGTATATGCGATACGAAAAAAAAAAACCTCTCGTATCCCCATTTACGCACTCAGCAAACACAGTCTAGAATTTAGATTGTTTCCGTTTGCGAATCGATTGCTACACATTCCGGTGCACCAGATTCTAAACCGACAAAACAATTGCTTTACCACAAGAATATCCCGAAAGTTTCTCAAGAGAGTTCAGCGGTTTACGTCGTTGTTACGAGAAGAAGACGGTGCCGGAGAGATGGGTCAATGAGGTACTCATTGTTCTACAGAACGGGTTATACATGAAAATTGTCTGATTCGAAACTTTTATAATCCTCGAAGCTTCAGTCCCGAAAAGTTTATGATTGTCGTGAATTTTCTTAAAATTGAATTGACGATTTTCACAGGATATCGAGTACAATTGGTTTTCGAGCGCAGAGACTGCGTTACGGCACCAACGATCGAAGAGCGATTTTATCTGTGCAAATTTCCTGATACGTTTCTCATTATAGATACAAGATTTTGTCGGTTCCCCAATAAACGCAAACTATGTTGCGATGCTACGTGTACAGAGACAAACCCTCACATTTGTTGTTTTTTTTGTAACTGTCCGGTGTCATGAAAATTTCATATTGCATGACCTTTGTTTGATTCGCGACAAGATTGAAATTCGTTCCAACTGATCGAGAGTTGCTCGTTGAACGACAATGCGAATCTAGAATATGTGATGTTAATAACACTTTTGTTGTTTCTGCCTGAGTTTCTGACAGCTGCAACAACAACGTGCCAGACATATCGATTTTATCGAAAAACAATATCAACACCCACGAACCGACGTCGGTTCAATCGAATTCTTCAACGGAGAAACTCGCTGCAAATCCAAACAAACAAGTATAATAAACATTTTTCGGAGCGGTATAATTATAAATCCAAAACATACGGACGACGAAAACTGTGTGGCATTCTCTCGAGTGAGACGTTTGAACGACGCCAAGTAATTTCTCAAATACGAGATTTACCGCTTTTCACGCTGTGATTTCACTCTGTTCTCTCGAGACCTGCGATTTTTCAACGTAAGTAAACGCTTTAGAATTTTCGTACTTGACAAATTATGGTAATCATGATTTTCTCGTGGCCCCAACTTTGCCAAAAATTTTCACGAAACGTTTACAAGATCTTGTGATGAAATTTCGACAAGAGCTCAGATCTGATTGCCAAGAAAAAAAAATTCGTTTGTCTTTAATCATCGCGCATCGTTTATTTGTGGTTTGGTACGATCCTTTGTCTGCGAATTGGGATTCGTTGTTCTGATGCGTTAGGAATATTCACATGAGACTTAGGATTTGATTTTGGTTGACTTAGTTGACGGAGTATGTAAAATTGTCGTTACGAGTGCATTTTTTTTTGGCTCACCCTGTCACAGACTGACAGATTACAATATGACTGCCAAAATAATTTTTGCTAAGTCGGCAATCAACACAGCAATATGATGTATATTCGAGAAATTTTGCTAAGGAGTCATTTGCGTGCAATGCCAGACGCGTAGCGCATGTTGTATAACTATGATTTTGCGCGAGACGTTGATTCTATGTACAGTACAAGGCCCGTATTCTTAACTCGACGGGACCGGACACCCTCCCGTTTCTGCATTTCCCGTATCGTCCCTACTCCCGATCAGTTGCTGCGAGTATATAGGGGTAACGAGGAGTATACGCGTACGTAGATACCGCTTGGGGTGGGGCGAACGGTCTCGGGGAAAATGCAGTTAGGATAAATCGTTGCCATGGTAACGAGTTGAAATAATGGAGCGGTTGAGTTAAGAGGAGTTAAGAATACGAGGGTTGTACTGTATTAAACAAAAGATTCCGTTCGGCCAAATTTATCCGAGACATCTTCAAGCTGATCTTGTCGACAGTGAAACTGTATTTATCGAAACAGGTGAAAGAAGACAATATATCGAACTATTTGATCTGTTGGCCTGCGTAGGCACTTTCGGCAATGAAATTCAAATAAATTAAAGAAATACCGGGACGACAGTTTCGTGCTACGAGTATCCGTTCATGTATATTCCACGAGTTGAACGAAAAAATGCTGTCTGCCCGCCTTCGCAAAGTGCAATAAATAATTCTACCATTATCCTATCTCAAAACTTTCTCGTTACTCTCACGAAGATAGTTCTACAATAAATTCGATTTAGCCGAAGATTAACTTAAGAGAAAAAAAGGATGAGCAACTATGTAGCTATTTATTTTGGCGCCGTTATATTGCCGTAAACTCGATCGAAACAATGCGGTGATATGTTGTAAATACAACGGTTTGAAATTAAATACAAAGAAATCTAAAGTTTTATCGTTTCGGAGACTTTGAAACACAATTGCTTTTACCTACAAGACAGGAGAGTGCATTATAGGAGGGAAATTATCATAAGGGATTCAGATGTTCTATTTGATTAAAAGCTGTGATTTGTGTAATACACGTTGACTCAATGGTTGGACGAGCATTGAGATCCCTTGGGCCCGCTAAACGCTTCTCGAAGGACTGCAAGTCTATTACAACAGTAAGGGCACTGTATCTTGCCATTGTGAGATTAACTGTAACTTATGCGTCAATAATATGATCCCTTCAGTATACAGTTCATTAAAAAAAAATCGGTGCTGTATATGTTTCTAAATGTTATCGCATTTAGGTTTAGAAAAATTCAATGGCGTACGACGACCTCGAATATGAGCACATAACCCGTCTAATAAACATTCCATTACTGTTATCGGTGAAAATTCTACACGACGTGTGCACGGAGAGAAGAATTTGATACAATTTACCATATATCTAGTAAAAATAATATCGTACATTTCTGGTAGTGTGGAGTCAATGACGCCGCCTGTTGAAAATTATGAGAACTATGCGAATTTTTACCATAGGATATGGTAAAAAAATCCCCATAAATGTGGTAAAACTTCTTATAATATCGAGTATTTTCGTCATAGGTGGCGCCACCGTCGAATTTGACCAGATGACATAGTAATTTCTAGTAGATCCTTCTCTCTGTGTGCTTCTTCTTCAAAATCCTGAATATAATTGTTACCTCACCTCCGTAGTTGGATCAAATGAATCTGGAAGTCCCTCAACTATTCCTTATTCGCAATACACCGTTATTATTATTTCACAAAGATGCACACAAATCAAACAACGCGAAAAATTCGACTATAGCGCGTCTAGTCGATACTTTAAACAATTTTGGGAATTTGGGGTTTACGGGTCAATTACCAGACGGTTTTGCAGCTCAAGTGAGGGATTCGATCCGAACATACGATTAAAGTCAACAATGTATGTTAATTACAGTAAAACAAATTAATTACATAAATATTATTCAGAGAATTGATGTATATTTTGTAAAGGGATAATTTCGTAATTAAAGAAATAATAATAAATTCTTTAATCAAACTATTCTGATTTATAAATCTGTTCTTTTTCGGCTGCTGAAATCACGTAATAGAGATTTTCTATAGCGTTCGCGGTCGTAAATTGTGTTTTGATACGAATACTGTTTTCCGTTTTACGCGTTAAATTCATAATCCTACCGATTGATACTAATTATTATACAATGATACCAATACATATGTCCATCAATTTAGTAGACTCGATATGTACCGATGAGACGCGGGTCCGATAACTGGAAAAAAAATTAATAACGAATATTCAAGCATAAGTCGAAAGGTCTGTTCATTTAATTAACTCGAGTGTCAAAACAAGAGACGCGTTGTGGATAACAACTCGAGAGTGACTTTAGAGTGCCCGTCAGTATCGCCAATTAAATGGTATAAAATATCAAAGAACGAGGTAAAAATGTACTGTATCGCGACTGTTTTAGAGAGGAAAAAAAAAAAAAAAAACTAGAAGGGCCACTCCTCGTCACAGTTACAAGTTTCGATAAGCGGCAATGGACGTTGAAAAAATGAATTATTCTTTCTCACGTGCCAAGCAACTAAGTAGTTCATTAGTTTCTGTCAGTCAGAAACATAACGTTCGTTTAGTTGGCATACTATCTTCGAGTGTCGGTATAGGTGTTTTAATGTTTTCTCGTTTTCTTCTTCCGCCCCCTTTTTTCTAGAAATACGAATAATGAATACGACCTAATATTTTCTCGACGATATACGAACATTGAATTGTCGAATGACCACTCGTCGTTCATTTCACGTTCGATTTTTTTCCACTTTTTAGTCGATACATCGACGCAGTGATGACATCCCAGTATTCTTGCCACCATTGACCACATCATTGCGACATCCTCAATGAATTTATGCGTTTTTCCAAGTCATATTGTATTCGTTAAACGAGTCAACCTGTTTTCAATTGTTGAAAGGAATTTCATTGAATAACATTCGTTTCTGTGTCGACTGTGTGAAATTTACTCTGAAGCTCAGTAAGACGTTGCCGGAAAGTGCACAAGACACGCAATCGGATTTCAAAAGGTTCTTTGAGAGTATTAGAGTGAAGTGAGTTTGGCGACTTGAGAGAGAAAGAGAGAGAGAGAGAGACAGAAAAGAGCGTGTCTCGTAAGGCTTCCTTAACGATGACGAGGTGTTTCTTCGGGGTCTCGTGCCAAAATCACACGTAGTATAAGACAGCTTGACGAAAACATATCGGCTCTTCGCGAGTAATGTTTGGAAACTCAGTTTTTATTTTCTTAATTGCAGACGCCCGCACGAAATTAATTGTCGTGACTCTAAAATTCGTGAATTAAAAATTCGGGATTTTTTATAATAAGTAGAATTTTTCTCTTTTTTTTAAATATGCAAACCCATCGTCTTAAGCTCGATAGCATATGACACCGATGTAGTTAAACTCATGACAAGACGTTGTTGGACTCACGAACGCCGCGAATAAGTCCAAATGCCGAGTGATCTCCGTCCGTTTGGTTAATCATGACGATTAATCGTTTACCGTTTCTCTCCGTACCTAACCTCTGGGCTTAGGTTGGCGAAGAGTACAAGGTATTTGATCTTCAACTCCTGCTCGCGACAGTGACGGAGAATTAAATGCGATCAACGAACAAGAAAAATTCATCAACCATCGATGATTTTTTGTAAAAAGAGGGTTAACATTTCTCAGTCACCTAACGTCACTCAAAAACGAAGCACAACTTTTTTTTGCTCGTTAAGTTCGTCCGAGTTGCAAGACATTACAAGTTAGGCTCCTCGCAATATTTACGCTTCGGCGAACCGATTAATAATCATGAACATGAGACGGCACTATCGGCGAATGCGTAATAGCGTTCGAAAATCGTTAAGATTGTGTAACGCGTTGTATATCAATCATGATAAATTTCACTGTTATTTATTCGCAAAAAATAACTGTTCGTACATGTTTCACGAAAGAACAAATGATGTAGTAGATATCTGACAAAGTTGTGTGTCACGATTTAGCGGTTTCATATATCGTCGAAAACACAGGCATATTTTGAGATTCGATGGCGATCAACGCAATGGGGCTGGATGCTGGCAAGGGATTGCAGTTTCATGTTACGAAACCACTGGGATGGCTAGCATTTCGATAAAGAAAGCATCGGCAAAACTATCATCTAGATAATAGTATTGGATCGGCTACGAGCAGTGACTACTGCCACCTATGGGTACACGGACAGTCCAAACTGTTGGCGAACGCGACGACTTATCATTATTGAAATGAGATATTCTTGAGCGTCTGGTTGTTACGATTTTATCGATCGATCATTCCAGATCCATGTAAAATGGACATCGAACTTCGGCATCTTGTATTTCGTTGTTCGAGGCTTCGAAAACACGAGAATTTCATACTATGGTAAAGCAGAGAGGAGCAGAGCCACACAGTGGACGTGATGAATGTACTGCAATATCAGCTAAGTTATTCCACAGTGGAAGTTAAACCGATCATTTTCACCTACGGAGATATTTATAGATTTATCGACAGTCTGATCATTTAGTGTACGTAACTACTCGCAGCCGAAAATCTTGCGTTGTCGTCGGTATTGCGAATATTTATTTTCGCTACGCGGTCTCGTTAGCTTGATTGGTTTAACCGATCTCTGTTATTATCTCGGTAGTTGCAAATAATATAAGGGCTTAAATATTTGATATTTTGAATGATATATTATCGATCAATGAAAATATCTATATTAAGAGTAAAAGAGTAAAAAAAAAATTCGACGATCGTTAGCTCTTCGAAAAAGGATTGTGCGAAAAGCTTTGCGTAAATACTGAAAGTAAAACGTGGTGTGTTTATAACATTACTACGATGGATTTCAACCCTTTTACAATTTCGATTAGAAATTCCGCAGTCGATAATATCGTGGCTGGTCTGTTAAACCGCGCGTATCTGATATATTCGAACGCATTCATAAGCAAGAGAAAAAGAGAGGCAAAGAGAGAGAATTGAGATAGAAAGAATGATGAACCGATAGCCGGGCAAGCCGAGAGTCTCACAGTCGAGCTGACTGTGGCCGATGCTGGCCGGCAGCCAGTCTTTCGTCGTTGGGGCTTTGTCACGCGGATATCGTCGACGCGTTCTCATCGGCGTTCCTCCTCCTCCCCGCGCCACTCTCCGAGTGGTAAGTCGAGCCGAACGGATTGTCGACCGTCGGACAAACGGGCCGACAGGTGGCAGATACAACTTCACCAACGGTTTCAAAAGATACAAAAGCTCGTTTCAACTACGTTTCTGTAGACAACATCCAAGAACTCGAACTACTTGCAGGAAATCAGACGAATAACGACGACCTGAGGGGCGAAAATCTATGGCGCAGGGGCGTCTATAACTTCTTAACAAATCGATCGATCTCCGCGGCCGTATTCTCCTATACAAAATTCGGCTCATTCATCAGTCTTAGAATGGAGCAATGACCCCTCCATTGGAAATTGCACCGAGAGACTAAGTACGAGTTCTGTACGAAATGAAGTGCTTCTTACCCATTACGACGCATTTTTTTTTTCTTTTCGCAACTCTCGTACTTTCGCCATTTCTCGATATATCTTTCTCACGCCGGTGTATATTATATACGCGAACGAGCTCTCGCTCGGACGAATAAAAATAAACTCGAATCGCGCGAGGAATTGCCGTTGGCGGTGTGTGTTCCGCGACCCAGTTGGAGTGACCTACGGCTCGCTCGCACGCACACACGAAGAGACGCATGTATATATATATGTATATATATATATGAGCGACAAAAATCACGACATCGCACATCACGTTGCATTCTGCGGCGCGAAATGGTCAGTGGGCGACGCTCACGACTATTAATAATTGAGGAGGATTGGTAGGACCCGTGTTTCCCAAAGCATGCACACCATTGACCATCGTTGTAATACATCGGCCCGAACGATGTTCGATTATCGTCACAGCCTCGTTGCGGTAGTTCGACAGTCATATGGAAACCGTTGTCGAGTACGCAATACGCGCTTTACCTTCGAGGCTCAAACGCGCTGACGAGGATGAATGCGAACAGTCGTTCAAGTCGCAGCGCCGGATGCATTTCGATTTGACAATGAATCGGATTCGCGGTCACGCAACTCATCGTCCGTCGAGTCGAGTCTTTGACAACTCTCATACGTTCGAACGATGGTATACGTCGAACTTATCGGAAATACGAAACGTTTGGCTAATTGTCAAATGTCAATTCTCGTGCGCCGTTTTTTTTTTTTTTTTCTTTGTCGATAAAAATTTTGGATTGTCGAGATTTTTTTATTTATTTTCCTTTATCAAAATACAAAATGGAAATAGTTGAACATGAAAAAAGATGATACATATGTAACACATAACTTGTTAGTTTGAGGCGCCGCGAGCCCATTGCGGTGACTCGATTTGAGAAGCGAGTCAACGTGATTTTCTTGGCATCGAAAGCGATCAACTGCGCTCCTCTTATCCGGTGCCGGTGCCCTGCTGATCGCGGCTCGAATGTTTCAGCTAAAAGCTTATAAATAGACCCACTTCGACTCTAACTGACCTGATACAATGCCCGGATTCAAATAGGAGTAATGCTCATGAATAAGAAATTCATGACGATGTTTCTTCTACACGATTTTCTATCGTTAACGCGCAGATGCTTACGTATAATAATATATATAATATGATAATAATATCTTGTAGATAATATAATATTTTCATTGTGGTTGTGCTCATTGGCCAACGCATTGAATCATTTCAATCGCATTATGGCAAACACCAATTATAATTGAAAAATTATATAATTAGTGTTGAAATAGAAATTACGAATTTTACACTCGCATGTTAGCACGAGGAAAGTTGTAATCAATAATGAGGCCGTACTATAAAATTAATGTACAGCATCAATATTTCTCGACGATCGATAAACCACACGTTCAATAATTAATAATATAATGTAATATAACATCCACAGTATCGCTAATTACCAAAAATAATGAACGGAGAATTTTCTTCCCGTCCGAATTAATTACTTGAATAAAAAATGAACTGCTACTATCAAAGAGACGATAAAATGGAGGGATAAAGAAAGAATTTATATGTATATACGTATTCTTCGGCAAGTAGTGAATGCGCGCGCGGTGTGAGAGAATAATAGATTCGGTTTGGCGTTCCGAGAGAACGGAAGTTGAGTTTTCTCTCTCTCTCTCGTTCGCGACTGCCGCGAGAGAAGAGACAATACCCGGTGACAAAGACGACTCCATTGTAGTCTTCCGTAGTCGAGGCTCGCCAGCCTGAGGTGGTTACTACCGGCAGCACGTGACCCCGAGAATATTTGAATGGGAGTAGACAGGGTTGAGGAGCATTTGCCGAGCAAGAAATATGCAAGTATATTACATATTTATATATATTTTATTTTTTATACACATGAATACTATATTCAAATACATAAATATATAAGGGTCGCGCGCACCGATTGATCGAATGTATAAAATTATGAAAAAATATTCCGCGAGCAACGAAAACAATTTTTAATCTCGCTCTCCTGGTACAATATAAATCGGACAATATAAAATTTTTAAAAATTGTGAAGCAGCACGAAAATCAATAAATTTGATTAACCTAATTTTTTAGTGTCACATTTTCGATTTCTATAATTCTTAAAAATGTTCAATCACACGTTGAACTACTTGACGAAAATTCGTACAGTTGTTACCGATTTATCGATTTAACTATTCAAGAGTCATCGAGTGTTCGGGACTGCGAAAGAAGGTTGAAATAGGAGACATAACTCTTCGAATATCCATAGGGTTTTTAAGGCAAATGTGAGTTATGTTGCGGCAAAGACGCGCGAAAGATCGTTCACGCGGTGGAAAGATGAAACGCGAGAAAGATGGAGAATACGAAGAGTGAAGTGCGAAACGAAGTTAAAGAGAAACAGGGTCAGCAGGATGGAAGATACGTGAGCGGGAGAAGGACATATCGCGAGAGCCGTATTGAGAATATAAGGGTGGAACGAGTACGGGAATGAGAAAGAGAGAGATAAAGATATAGAGATAGAGAACGGCCACGTAAGTAAGAGGGAAAGAGATATATGGGTCAGAAGAGGATGGACCGGACGGAATATTGATCCGCGGGTACGAACGCCCGCGATAGCTGCCTCACTGTGCCACCGCCAGCACCACTGGCTCCTGTTCCTGCTGCTGCTGCCGCTATGTTTCTCTCTATACTGATATTGCCTCTTGCATTACTACCCTACTGTTACTGCTTGTGGCTGCTGTTTTTCCTGTGGGGAAAATGCAGTATGCGTGTACACGTTCTACAGCCGCGAGACGATCGTTAACAACTCAGGATAATAAGTCTATGCGCTCGTATCAGACCCTTTATCAATGAAATAAAAAAATAGCTTCGTATTAAGTGCTAATTTTCAATAATTTTACAGTAAAAAAAAAAAATTATAAATTTCTCTCAATCTCGATTGGTTGAACATTATTTCAAATATGTTACGAACAGTTATAGAGTTTTATTGGCGCATTATCAAAGATAATTGCAATCGGGATGGTAATATCCGTCGTGATGGATAAGATAATCAATTTCTTGTTTACGACAAAAGAAATTGGTATCAAGTGTAATAAACAGGTTGTTAATAATGATTCAATTGTTACAACTAATTGCAGAACAGTTTGACGATTGCGAATGGCTTTTGCGTCGCATGAAACCCGAATGTCTGTAATATCGTTTCAATAACATGTTTCGAATCGTAATTCACTCCCGCAACCAATCGGTCGTTTTAGATACCGAATTACTCGAGTATTCATCGAAATCACATACATTACGCGCCGAAATGCGTACAAGCATTCGTGATTATGATCACCGAATTATTGTGTACGGAGTCTCGAGTGGAAAATTCTTTGCCGTACGTACGAAATTTGCCAGTATATCATATTTCGATCATCGGACAACGATACAAAACCGGCGACAACAACGATGCCGGCGTAAACGTGTAGAGAAGCGCCGTCGTTGTTTTCGATCGACTACGGAATAATGAACGATTTTCGGAGGCCACAACAATAACGTTCTATGTAAAAACATCGAACAAACGATGAAAAATAATTACAAAGCTCGCTGTATACAAAGGTCGTCATACTCTTGCAATCATTTGCGAACAATCGACGCACACTGTATCTCGTTTCGCGCATACAAATATATCAATGGGACCCCCATTTACACACATGTGCACACATATCATGCGTTTAACTGGTGCATATAAACATTATATATATATATATATGAACATTCACGATTGAAACGATACCGCTCGCTCTCGTGCCGGTACTCGTTGTAAAGAGCATAGTTAATGTAATCGGTCAAGCGCGTCGTGCGTCAAACATTGCGAGCACTACGGAATTATCATCGTTATTGTCAACGCACGCCTGACGCAATTCCATAATAACCGTATATCTCTCCGCGCGTGAACGAAATTTCATCGAAATTTTCGTTACCGGGACACGCGCGCGTGAAACTTCGAAGTATGCGGCACAGCTAAAGTTACGGTATGAAATTTGTGCGATACTTTTTTTTGTTTTTTTTTTTTTCTTTCTCTCTACTTGGGCACTGAAGATCGGCACTTGGACGAGTGCCCGAGACAAGCCACGACAAGGGGGAAAGACGAGTGCGGAAGAAATAGCTTGAAAGTTCAAAGAAACTCCAACGCGTTTCTCCCCTCTCAACGGAGAGAGAATCTCTCCTCAATCTTGTATTTGCATGTGTGCCGCGTGTGTCTCACACATTGGCGTTTCAACGATGATATTTCCACCATCAAAGATGCACAGATTTTCAATTGGATATCTCTGCAGAAATGGATACATAGATAGATAGTAAGAAAAAAAAACGTGTGACTGTTGTCGTCGATGAATATGCTTTAGAATGTATGTGTGTGTATATATAGATATATATTGATTTGCTTTTTTCTTTGTGACTTCGTCATTACTATGCCTTCCGGCGTTGCCGTTGGACGCGGTCGCTTCTCGAGTTTCAGGTGCCGAGC
This sequence comes from Buathra laborator, assembly GCA_934046635.1. Lineage (NCBI taxonomy): Eukaryota > Metazoa > Arthropoda > Insecta > Hymenoptera > Ichneumonidae > Buathra > Buathra laborator. The sequence continues at coordinate 3,771,739 of OW203901.1, forward strand.
GTAAAGCAGCAGCAGAAGCGGTTGGTTATCAAATCAGTGCGCAATCAGCGTTCGTCGAACTCGGGGGGTCCACATCGACATGAACGCTGCTGCTAGCCAACTTCTATAGCTATATGTATATTGTGTTAGAACATAGTAGAAATGGGAACGAAGAGAATAATACAGAGTTGCGAAAGGGGGGAGTGCAAGAGGCTCTCTTGCCGACGTAGACACACGCTGGACTCTTATTCAAAGTTCATCGCGGTAAGTATAGTTTCTCACATCCGAACATCGCCGACATAGTATTGAGGGGCAAAGAGAAAAGTCACGTTGTAGGTCGTCATCGTAATTCGGTTAGTGTAAGAAATATAAAGAGAAGGCTTTGGACTCTCGATGCTCTTTGAGTTTCTTGCCGTCTCTTCCGGAGTCTCGTTGCTCTGTGATTTTTATCTCTTTTACCTCTTTTCTCAATGTCGCCATTCTCCTTCCGCTTCGTTTTGTTTTTATCCCGTGTCCTTTCGCTCACTCGTTTTCATCTTCTATTTATTTTTCGAGCGTCTTCTCTACGCCACGAGATATCTCTCCGTAGACTGCGCCTTCTTTCACGTTGCAAGCAGACCGTTTTCTTTTCTCTCGACGGATGCGTATCGCTCGTATTTTTCTCTAACATCGCGACGAGGGATAGAATAAGCTTTTGTTTATTTGGGAACGTTGAGTGGAATGAGATGTGGAGAAAAGGTCCTGAGTACCCACCTCTCCGGCCCAATCGAAGCTTCCGAGAACGGTCCGAGGGAGATACAGTGGATAAAAAAAGGAGTAGCAAAAAATCGATAGCCTTCTGGCGCTCCGTGACAACGTTTAGATATTTGTTACTGCGTCAATGTGTCTAACGAGCGGCTGTGTTTATTCTCTCGAGCTTCTGACCGGAATCCGGTTGATTCTATTAAAAAAAATTTAACCCTTCGCGCGTACGAGAATCTTAAATTTAAAAGTTCGCTAAAACATCGTAAAAAAAATGTTGAGAGTTTCAGTTCATTGTCTGCTTTGTATGATTACACAGATTTTTTGTTTTTACAGTGCAAACATCCACACTATTTCTGCAGCCAGAGGAATAGAAAAAAGGGTTTGTATAAAAATATTTCTCTTGCGCAAACGACTGAAGAGATTAAAGCGTAAACGGTAAATTGCTTCGTTAAATTTTCTCATTGTAACAATCGCCAGTTAAATTCGTAACCGCGAACTCGTCAGAGTTCACATTTCACGCGCAGAAGATGAATCAACATGTGCAAACAGATACTTAGGCGTGTCACAATCCCGGCGATTCGAAATTCATGACAGCGATAAATATATATATATACATATCTCACGTATAACATCAGCGAGAGAGAACACGTAAGGAGTTATACTCGTTGCCGGTTTAAAACTATACGAGAGTTCGTATAGCCGAAACGCCTCGGAATCGCGAAGTTATAAATAAAATGCGAGAGGCTAAAAGCTCGCCTGGCTTCACGAAAGAAACGACGACGTTACGTATGAACGGTCCCGGCGAGTCATAAGCTATGGCGAAACATTTTTTTTTCTTCTTTCTCGTTTCATTTTTTATTTTTCATCAGCAGCGAGGGGAACGATTAGAGATAAAATATTGAGTGCTACCGCGTCGGATGAGAGACATAACGTAAGAATTAAGTGAGTGTCGACGTCCGAAAATTTCTTTTACTCTCGTAACTTTCGTCAGCTTGAAAAGTGACGGTCTAATACGTTTCATTATCGGTTCTATTAACGCGATGAGTGCGCAACACGGGAAAAATGTAAATATACGCTTCATCGAGTTCGTACGGGAATTATCTGTGTAATTACGGAGATTGATCTCAAGGGTCAGACCGCAAAGGGGCTGTTTCCACTAACCCGGAATCGCTCGAATATCGGTGGAAGTGCGATTAAGAAACGTTCAGCGATTTGTCGAGGAGGAAAGCGAGGCTAACGGAGCGCGTGGGTGGACAGCCGTACAACTTTATCGCGTTATCAAACGAAAGAGTGGATATACGGCAATTGATGTCACCGAACGGCGTGTGCGTATGAAAAACAACAAATCAATCAGGCGTACTAGTTGAATAAGCAACCACAGTTCCGATGTATCGCGGTGTACAGAGTAAACGTGATTTACATACACAGTACGATAAATCAGGCAACACACGCGACTTAAACAAGGATTGAATTTTTTTGTAGCGAAAAGAAGCGTCGTCGTTGTTCGAATTGTCAACGTCATCGCGTACGTCATGCGAAGTAGCGGAAACGCGCGTATCGCTTCTCTCGACGTTGATTCTCGTATCCGTACTTGCGGCTCCGTTGATATGTCGAAAGTCAGGATAGCAATGATTCGTCTCCGACAAAAAATATATGCAACTAACGCGAATTAACTAGAAATTCATCGTTTCTACGTATTAATTGCTTTTTACTCGATATCACGCTAAAGGAGACATTCAACATTAGGATGGACATGATTTGCAAACTAAATTGTTTCCATACTTTAGGGCTTCCGAGACATTAATACGACTTACGATACTTGTTGTTAAGCAATTTTTTTTTTTTTTACTGCGCTGGCAGGAGATCGACAGTGGAGTTTCTGCAACGTTCCAATCGAGTTATCGCCGCCGATCGGCCGACATCGTCGATACCAGACTTACAAATTAATTATACAGTTACCGAGAGTCACAAACGAAAGCTACAGAAAATTTTAAGCAAGCGCCGCGGGCACATTTTTAATACTACGCGGCGAGCAGGAGGTCGCAATGGCGAAACCACCGGAAATTTATCGCATACAAGCGATAAGAAAACCGCTCGCACGCTCGTTTCCCTCGTTCTTTTGATATATATCCACTACTTACTACATATACCAAGAGCCCGGCAACTGAATTTTTCGTTTGCTTCCCCCTGCATAGTTGTTCTCTCTGTCCTTTCTTTCCGTTTATTTTATTTTATTTTATTTTATTTCATGTTTTTTTCCTACTCGTTTCAGCAAGGCCGGCGAAGGTTGAAAAGGGAGTATACAAGGTTTATTTTTCCTTTTCCTCCTTCACTGCAGGCTATGCTTTCGCTGTAAAACGACGAGGGAAAGCTCGGCGCGGTTTATTTCCCAGGATACCGGTTGACCTAAAAGGGAAGGGGTTGGGGGGGAGGAAGGAGGCGAAAACCCCGTATAGTCGTCCGTACACTCCGCACCCGGATATCCTCGTGCGAGACGCAGTGATTGCAGTTTTATAGGACGCCTTATTGCACCTCGAGATTTCCTTTCTGTCGCGTCGACGAAGCGCACACTTGCCTCGTGTATTTTTAGCGAAAATTTTTCTATTAGCTCCGCTCATATAACGTCTCTGCAATCGCGCAAATACGTTCGTCGAGAAATGAAACGGTCCTTCGCAAGATATTTATGCGTAATTATGCCAGTTGAACACGATAATTCAAATTTTATGCTATATCGATCGCTTAGAAACAAAAAAGCGTATCCTGCATCGTGTTTCGTATTACATGGTGTTAGATGAACCATTATGTTTCTTAACGATCGCCATGAGTTTTATCTCGAAAATGCTTATCTCTTAGTCACGATGTATAAATTATCATCGTTTAAACGATTTTTTTAAATATATTTGAATGTAAAATTTCAATAATAAGTGAAGTAATGAGTTTAAACGAATAGTTAAACGCATAGATCGGAGGGGAAAAATAACAAAAAAAAGAAACTATGGAGAAGTCAAATGGTCGATAAGAAAATCTTGTCTCGTTTCTGCCTTCCAGCGATGTACTACTATTTTATCCACGGACACCGCACGATAGTTCTAACGAAGCTCGATCTTCTTTTGTGTCTTTTGTTTTGTTTTTTTTTTCTCTTTTTTCCCCTATTATCTCCTTTTCATTCTTTCTTTTACTACTTTTTCCCGCAGCGACGCTTAACTCGTCCATAATTTCTCAAGGCGTCAGGACGAATCGATCGTTGCCGGGATGTTCTTGTTTTTTCCTTTTTTTTTTTTTCTACTCGCATTCAACATCTTTTTCTTTTTTTTTCTTTTTGTCGTAAGTACACTTCCGCCTGCCGCAGCGAAAGGTGAAACGTTATCTCGCGCGAATGGATGTAGGAGAGTGAAGAGGAAAGTAGAGAAGCCAACGACGCATCGATTATCCAACGAGGGCGCACACCCACGTCGTTCTGTACCCATCGACATAATCAGACGTAACACCTATATATATGTATATATTATATATACAACTGTGTACAGTGTAATCCTCGTATATCCTCTACGCTGTACGCTCGACACTCGTTCACCCGGGACTTGTCTCTCGGTGAATCTATAGGGTCCATTCATAAAGCGAACGTACGTCTAAATTTAGATGTACCGACCGTGGTGTGCTGACCCATTCAGGAAGTACGAACGGTCGCCTTCCGCACACGACACGCGTCTCATATCTTCAACCCTTTCTATCTTTCATTATCACGAAAGTACACATACGGCTTATTTCTTTCGATTTTTATATACCGAGCATTCCGATCGCTCGGCTTAAATTTTAAAAGATTTCAAAAATTTAAAAATTCCCGATTGCAAAAAGAGTGAAATAACAATTAATTATTGACACGTTATAGTCGAGCGATTTCTTCGTCATTAAGTATGGAAATCCGCTGACTATAATATGTGAATAATTAATCGTTTTTTCCCTCTTTTTGCAGTCGGGAGTTTCTAAATTTTTGTAACATTTTTTTATTTCATCTTTTTTAGAGACGATGCCTTCACCAAGACCTATACCTCCGCGCATTTAAGGTTATACCGCACAGCGATCGAGCGTTTTACGAGGGATCGGGAGTCGAAAAATTATATTGCAGAAAATGGCGCGCAATCTTCGATCTATTCGAGTCGCTATTTAATAAATCGTTTTTATTTCTTTTAATACTCAAAAGATTTTTTTTTAACATTGTTGAATAGCTGTATCAAAATTGGTGAAGTAATTTCTAGCCGTTTACGAGAGCATTGCGGACAACGAAATCGCTTATCGCGGCGAAATGCATAACTCCCGTCTTTTTGCACTGTAGTTAAGGCAGTAGGCAGTCGGGAGTTAAAAAAAAAGGCAACGAATTTCAATGCATTCGTCAAACCATTTTGTGTCATAGATTAAAATATTACTATACTATTATGATTACTATTATAATTACTCAACGGTAGTCCAAGCATTCCGTAATAAAATCGCAATGTGGCCATTGAATTTTTACCCATATTCGAGAGAATTGCTTACCTAAAACAGAAAGAACGACGACAATATAAGAAACCGGAGTATAAATTAATATTTTACATTTTATATGGATACATATATATAATATAAAGTACAATATATATGGCTGTACAATATAAAAGTTTCGAAAGTTCGTGTGAGAATTTCTTTTCGTCAGTGAGGGTAACAACCCGAGCACTCAGCAGTGTGAATAGAAGAAAAGATTAAAGAGAGAAATGGCTCGCACACGCCACATCACGGTACCTCTCAACATTCCTTTATTTCTCTACCTTCCTCTCTCTTTCTTAACGCTATCATTCTCTCTCTCTTTCTCTCTCTCTCCTCTCTCTCTCTCTCTAGCTGTCTCTCCTATTCACCTCATACTCTCTCGCGCTTGACGAAATTTCGCTTTTTCGAGACCAAGCATTGTCGCAAAGGTGTTTGCGGTGGATGGCCGGGTTTGTGAAGTAGGGAACGAGTAGGAGAAACGAGGCGGATAGAGAGCGCGAGGTTAGGCGCCTCGCGCCGAGGGCGCAGCCGCGAATACATCGATCTGTTGGCCGGCGAGAGTTGTGAGAGAGTCGCGACGAGCCGCTTGTGCGGGACGTGCTGGAACCTCGAAACGCCGATTCGCTGCTTAGTCGAGCGACGAGAGGCACGAAATGAATAAGATAGAGATAAGAAACGATACCAAACTCTTTTTTAGAACAGCGCATTACTGGTACTTTCCCAATAATGGCGAATAATAACAACGATTAAAAAATTTCGAAACAACATGTGTACATTTGTTGAAGATAAAAAAAATGTTCAATGCATCCGAAGAGTCCATTTACATTAATGGATTATATCGGTTTAACAGCACACGTAATAACAAAAATTATGTCGAAATTGCATGATAATATTTGTTTAATATTTACTTGAATATATTTACATATCTGAAACGTTCGATGTTTTTTTTATACGTGGTATACTACGTATTGTATGTAAAGTAAGAGTGACGAATACGGTTCACCCCGATTGATACGGTAAAAGTATCATGAATAGACTGAATTACATCCATCACTTTTACCCAATTATCTTCTTATGATTATTTTTTTCTTAAAAATAGAAAACCTCGCAAAACGAGCGATTTCAAGGGATTCGATCGTAACAATCAAATTTCACGTTAAAAATACCCGTCGTGGCTTTCAAAAGGGAATTTAATTTTGCAATCATTGTATGCCGCGCATCGATTGTCAATGGGTGTCTCGTTTGCTCAGCAGAATTCAGCAGAAGAGAGGCCATTGAAACGAAAATTTAATTTGTAGTAACATCGATTGAGAGCATTATGATTAGAAAGGAGGCAGTTGGGAGCCACGCGAAGCCTATTACTACGTGATCAATTAAAGTAGAACGTGCAGAAGCGTTACAATAGTTAAATAGTGTCCGTGTAATGCGGAACGATACAAGATAACGTATCTGTGCGCTGGTGTCTGTGACAATCTACCGTAACACAACGAGAACGAGACACAAACGTAATTGATCGACTTCCGGTACAACATGTACACTAGTCGTAAGCTCTAATTTACACCAAATAGCGTGAAATTCAATAAGCCAATGAAACTCAACGCTTTGGTATTAGGCACACGATTGATTGGGTTAAGGCGAATAGGAATTTCTATTTCGGAGATTAAAATTAAGCGGCTTAAACGATTATAACTGGATGATAATAATTGTAGAGAAACTTACCGAAGTCCGCTAAATGAAACTCCGTATGTTAGCGAACCCCCACCGATCTTCGAAGTTTCGTCGCTTATTCTCGATTTTTCAATATTGAATGACAAACAGCGACCAATAAAGTTGGAAGAATGGATTTTTTCAATAAAGTTTATGAATTTTATTCACTATTATTTCCCGACTCGGAATCGATTGAGAAAGCAGCTTTCCGGTGCGGATAGAGATCCGGATGTTACGGATCTTGGCACGTAGAGATCACTTATAGATAACGCGTGTATTCTGCCAAAGACATGAAACGTGCGACTTTCCACCAGCGTATCGTCCGACCGGTGCCATTGTAAGTCTTTTCAATTTGTTACTTGGCCCAACCTTCGCCTCGCCTATCGCGATGGAATCTCAGTTACGAAACAACCCCTTCGTAAATTATCTCTCCCCAAAAAAAAAAAAAAGATCGCTGAAATACCGTTTCAGCGATACAATGCCCCGAAGACAAAATGTTCTTCAACTTTGGTAATGAAAGACTAATATTTGTTAATGAGAAACGTGAGCCGAGAGATATTTATTCGCAAAGATTAAATGAAGATTTGTGAAGAAAGTTTATTTTATGTGCTGCAAGAGTTTACGATACGAACGGAACAGGGAAGACTGTGGCAAGGTCTGCCCCGAGGTCGGAGCACTTGGGTGCCACGAGACCAGTGACGCGTAAGTAAGATGCAAAAAAAAATGGGTTTCCGTAAAGATGCGCTGGTGCTAGCAGGCGATAATGGAAAGTAGTTTGGATGAGTGGCGCGTCATGAGTAAATTTTTTTTTTTTTTTTTTTTTTCGAATTATCTCGTCGAGCCAGGAACAGTTTACCGGAGAAAATTCAAAGGGTTAAAGTATAGATCGAGACGGAGGGCAAACCGGGGGAATGTCGAAAGCCTGGATTGGCCAAAGTAGTAGTTGTTGAGTGAGAGTCAGAGGCGAAAAGGGATTGAAGAATTGTGCAGTCAGCCGATTGCTATACAGCCTGAAGGAATTTGCCCGGTCGAGAACAGCCGCAGCCAGGCGAGGAGAGAAGAAGAAATAGAGAGCTGGGCGAGTACTCGGTGAAAAGGGAGGGTTGTTTCGCGGACGTGCCGGAAGAGGACCCTTCGCCACGCTTCGACACCCCTGTGAGCGCCTCTGACCCATCGCACTCGGAAAATGTCTCGGGCAGGTCGAGCGGATGGGCCTCGAACGAAAAATTTATGGAGCTCTTCCTTCCGCATCCCTTCCGTTAGGATTTCCGGTCACGGAGATCTCATGCCCCATCCGTGTTCAGAATTGTGGTTGACTTTTGTCTCTACTGCGGGAACGGCATAGTTGCGGATAGGTTAGACTGTCAGTCTTTATGAGATTAGTTTCAGTAGTGATAATGGGGTGAATACGGACTACAGTTTTTCCTTTTTTTTCATGACAAATTGGACTATCGTATCCATCATTATCACCCTACAAAGAACAGACACGTATATGAAGTAACTTAAACCACGTACGCTATAACTCGATTACTATAGTCTACATCTCGCGAATTTTCACAATTGAAGCTCCGTAACGCGTAATGATAAAACAAGGAAAACAAAGGGGAGAAAAATAAAAGAATGCATAGAAGCGGGTGGAACAAAAAAAATTGATGAGTAAGGTGAGTTGTGAGCGGGAATGACGATTATATTTTTAAAAAATGAATAATGAAAAATACTGTGCGGCTTACGAACGACAGGGGAAAACGCGAACCAGGGTGTGAGAAGCGAGTGTTGAAGAGAAACGGATAAAGGGGGTAGTAGCTGATCAACAGAATTACGAGGCTGCAAATGAGGAGAATGAACACAAATGGAGGAAAGTAGAGAGTGTGCGTTTGTGTGTATGTGTGTCGCGCAGTGCCGGTGAAACTAGATACGAGGAAGAGGAGGGATCCGAGGATGATGCAAGCAGCTATGAATAAGGTAATCTATGCGTTACGGGGTTGGCAGTGGGTATATTGATCCGACTATGAGCCCCGCCTCCCTGCAAAAACACAAGTGACCTGCCATCCATCCAGTCAGACGCGGGCAACGTTCGTAGCACACCGACTCGTGATGCTTTTTCTTCCTCTCGAAGACTCTCATCCCCAACACCCCCACCTGATCCAGTTAAACATATGCAGCGTATGGAACTACATAAAAAAAACAAAGGCAAAAAACTTTCAAAAATTCTTGCATTACTTCGCGTTACCGCGTCGTATAACATTTTATACGATTTTCATAAATTTGCTAGAATTCGCGTCAAAGATAGCATCTCGCATGTATAAAATAGTGTTCAACATAGTATACACAGATAAAATGCCAAAGAACTCTGTGGTATTGACTGAAAAATTGAACAAAAATAGTATTCTCAAAACAATGAATCGTTTTTTTTTTCTGTTTCGTTTGTGAGTATAGTCGATCGTAACGAATCAACTGTTTTCCATATATTTCACACCGCAGAGTTTATTGTACTCATTGTATACCCATTTCCATATTTTTTCTCATCTCTCTCGTGTTCATTTTTCCGCGCAACTCACCAACCTGTAACAAACACCCTTCGTGCTTTCGTGTTCTCTCGTCGTCTGCCTCCCCCCCCCCCCCCTCGCCCCACCCGACAAACCCCTTTGCACTAGCGACTCGTCGCACACTCACCGAGAACCACGACAATTTCGTGCCATATAACAAATTCTAGTTGTACAGGGAATGGAGGTTGGTTGACGAAGCGAACGACCGAGGGAGTCTACCTCGTCGCTACGGTACCAAAAATTTCTGTTGGCTTCAGCTGTACACGTGTATACTATATATATATTGCACATGAGGCAATTGGGGTACAGTAGTATGACTGGAAAAAAAAAAAAAGAAAAAGTCGCGAGCGAGGTAGGCGAAAGCTTTCAAACCGGAGCAGCAATGAACTCTCTCCACCATGTGCAAAGCTCGTTTGCTGACTCGCTCGTCGTTGTAGCTGGTTCACCTGTTGATGCGTTGCTGTGCCAAGGACTCATCGCGAACCGCCAAGGACGACCAAGAGAGGGAAAGGGAAAGAGAGAAAGAGCTGAGGGAAACGTTTGGCCCGAGTTAATACAAAGGTCGACATCCCCGCGAATGACTTTTAATCCCCTGAATTTTTGCTTACACGCGCTTGCCGCGGTACACATGGCACGAAGCTTTTACGAGGTTTTACAAGGATGAAAGAACGCGGTTTAAATAGGGGAGGGAAATTTTCAAGTTTTCTCCACTGTAAATGAACTCTTTCCCAGCGTTTCCGAACGTCGTGCATCTTGTATGTTGGCCTTTCCGGGTTGGATGCAAATTCAGCACGAGACGGACAAATCGACATATTTCCTGCTTTCGAGACACGGCGACTCGTGACAACGCTAACCAGTTGATATTAGAGGGGCTGTCCTAACTTGATTTCTAAACTTTGAAATTTTCGATTGACCGGGCAATGAAGTATCAAAGATTATTTTTTTTATTACTAAATTACAAGGTTTTTTTTTAAGTGGAAGTTGCGCGACGTGATAAAGATTTGTTGGAGACATAGATAATATTTGCTATAACCGAAAGAAGACCGAAGATCTAAGACGACGGCCTTATTCTACTGATTAACTTCGTCTCACTTCTACTGAACTCGAGTATTTCGAAATGCAAAACATCTGTGTGCGTGTGTAAGTGTGTAAATAAGAGTAAATATGTTCACAGGTGGCACACGCTATGACGCAAAGCTTCGAGTTAAGTAGTAAACCAAACGAATAACTCCACCAGCATTCCAACGATACCTACATACATGTATACATGTTTCTTATTTTCCGAACATCTTACGATAATTATGTGTAACGATACAGTTGCTGCTTTACACAAGCGCGATCATTTTTCTATTTTTTTAATGGTACGAGACGAAGACGAGCGCTCGCGCGATCGATCTGTCCTTTCTAGCGACCTGAATTTCTACGACTTCCCAGACATGACTAGGCGACGAGACGCAGTGCTAACCATTTAGCGAGATGAACAATAGTTGATTAGAGGGATACCCTAGTAGCTCTCCCGATGCCGTTCGCTCGTAATCACCAGCCGACAACCCGGAAACTCACAGTATTTATTGAAAAATGGATTTTTCACGCTACCAGTCCGTTAACGCAAAACATCATAAGTAAACATTTCGAAAAAATACGAATTATGACTTCTGATACGTGATATTAATAATTCTGAGTAAATTATGTTTGTCTTCTTAAAATGACAATTGGAAAAAAATTAGATGCTATCAACCGGAAGATACCATTTTAATACATTAATATAAAAAAATCTATCATGGATTATTTTATAGGGTTCTATGGAAGTGCAATTAATTCGTTTTTTTCCCGACAGCGCTAAAAATACCAATTTCATGCCTACAACGCGGGTTTAAAGTTAGCTATTCTTGATCAGCGGGAATAAAAGTAAAAGTAGCCGTGAATAAAATTAAATAAATAAATAAATTAGTAAATGAAGGAATGAATGAATAAATAAATAAACAATTTTTTTAAATTTATTTATCAATAAATAAATAAAAAATACGCATCAATCGACGGCTCCTGAGCAGCGGCACCGGTTCTTCTTATCCCTAATTTGTGCCGCCAAGCCGTTGCAAGCATAAAAATACAGCCGATTTTTAGCAGAGTCGGAAAAAAAGTATCGGATGCCACACAGGAGGAGCGGATTTTCCGTCCTAGTAGCATAATGTACTATTTTTGTGCTGCCTGTGCGAAAAGTACGACTTTTTGTGCCTACGTTCAATGCATAGCCACTTTTTTTGCCAGCGTGCGTAGAAAAGCCGACGAATGCGCAGAGCACAATGTTCGTCACTCTTTACCCCCTGTTGCGTAAAAAGTGTCTTTCTGCGCACAGGTCAGTAAAATTGGGGCACTCAAAGTCGAACTTTTCACACAGTCAGCAAAAAAAATTGTGTGTATGGCATGGACGCAATACGCACTGTGAATGTGAACTGCCGTGTGAACTAACGCACTTGCCTTCGACGCATGCGTCCCTTCACACTTATGCAGAATTACCTACTTTTTGCGCCCTTGCCATACAAATAACTATTCTCATGCAAAGTTCACTAAGGTTCATATTACTCAGTTGCGTATTACGCACAAAACCGTGTCATAGATTCTGCGCATTATGTTACAGTTGTGTGAAAAAATACATCAGCGTTTCGGATTGTAGGTGTGTCATACCATTGACACTCGAAAAATGTGGATTATCAAAAGCGAGGGTAACAGAGTATCGTGACGGGGGAAGGGGATTTCGAGAAAACCTGCACGGCCAGTGTCGATGCGTGGCAGAATCGTGTGTAACACACAGTGAACGCCGATCGAGCCAAATGTAGTTGGCCACCCGGCCAAATGAGTTTGTTTGTGTCTATTATTACACTCCAGCCGGCCGTGAGCGACTGGCATCGCCACCGGGAGGCGACCCGCTGCTACCATCGAGAAATAAGTGTACTCTTTTGCGAATAGAATTATACTATAGATGGAGAAAATTGAGCTCTTCTCATGGATATCTCGCGGACACCTGATCGATTCAAATTTCAAATTGGAAACCGACCAAAAGATACCAAAAAGTGTAGTACTCGTTTTTTCTCAATAATTTTCTCATCGATTACGCTATACGATACGAGTTACCGTTGCGCCAAACATTACGTTATCGTTATCACATGCCGACAATTTCATTCTTCGCTCGGAATGTTGATCCTGTGACTTTGTGGCGAGAATAAACAAAGTAAATAAGCGTGTCGTAAGCGTGCGCGACATAACTCCAATAATCTTCTGACGATTTCGCGTATTGCATATCGAAGGCATTTATCGAGGTTAGGCATCGGTATAGACAATACTTTTTAACTGTTAATGGGAGAAAGATGATTTGATCGTTACACCCAAAAAATGAGTTTTTGCGAATAAAAATATATTTTTATCTACAAGAATAAAATTGCTATAACAGCATATTTATTCTCGTCGATAAATATATCGTCTTATTTGCAAGAATTTCGTTTTTTCGGTGCATAATCCATTATTACGCATTACGCATTATTGTCAGTAAATTTCCCTTCGGTTTAGGGAATGTCGAGGAAGTTGTTACACCATCGATCGTTGAGCACAGAAGCTTCGAAGTAATCGACAAGAAAAATCGTACCCCATCTGAGGTTATTTCCTCTTCGCGGAGAGCGGGTGGCGACAATCGTTCAGCCATAAATAATTCTTCGCAGTTAGTTTCTCCCTCGACTGCGAAACGATAGGTTCATCCCAACGTGGCCCTTATCCACCTACACATTTCGATCTCCACTGATACAGCTCTCGAAGCTTACGCGCGAATAAAAAAAAACGAAAAAACGTAGAATCTCCGTTCCCTTTTCAATTCAATTCCACCGATTTACGACGTTTCTTTTATTTTTTTTTACTTTTTCCTCTTATTCCCCTACATTATTCGCGAAACGGAGTATCTGAGTCGCTGAATCGTTCAGAAACTTCGAACTACTCTTGTCAAGTATTAACGAGAAATACGTTTAAACACATTACATTTCCTACTTTATTATTCTTTTTCAAACTCACAATTCGCACAATTTGATTTCGGGTAAAAAAATTTTTTTGGAGTTCCTTTACTTATGTACCAATGCCGATAACTGTAAACTGAGAGAAAAGAAGTCAGAAGAGTCGAGATGCGGCGGAAGAAAGAATAATTGTTAATTCGATTATATTGTACAGTAAAGAATCGGAAAACGAGCGATGATACAGCAAACAAGAAGAATAATGCTATAGATTGTTTTTTACGTCTGCTCGGTTGTGAAATTTTCACACGACGGTCTCGATGAGGGCGAAAAAGAGGCACGAATGTGCCATATATGGTTTTGGAAAATGTCCCTACTTCGCATTAATTCGCATACTCTTTACACGGTAATTCAACGTGATTCTCTGACTGCTCATAGAGTTTTGCGCTTCATTATGAGAACTTTACATCGAACTACATTTGCGAGGGAAATATATACACCACGAGGTGAGTGTCGGGAGTTTAGAAGAGGGTGGGGGATGGAAAAGTAGCGCGAAGTACTTCAAAGTTGAGGTTCATTGTAACTCGAGTTGTGGGTGCACGAGATCGTTTCTGCATGAACGCTCGAATCACAGAAGACTACGCTTGCCTCGTTCGCTCCCTCGCCCTTCTCTCTCTGGGCAATTAAATTTTCATATTCACACCCACGCGATTTCTATGAGAGTGGCGACGAAGAGAGAAGAGCAAACGACACAGTATACCAAGCAGGCATACATACATAGAGCGGTCACGCACGTGCGACACGAAGGCCGTAACATTTGTAACAAACGATGACGACGGCGAACACGACGAAGCATACAGCGAGAAACCAGACGTCAAGATGTATTATACTTAACCCGCAACTGTGACCTCGTCGAGGCCCGACCGGGAGGCCACGCGCTCGTCCATTGCTACTCCTCTCAACGTATACCCGAATATACGTAGCGAATGTATTCAGTATAAATATTTCAACGAAATTCGTCGACCGTATAAACGACAAGATATGCAAAAAAAAAAAAAAAAATCAGAATAATTATTCACTACTCGACGCGTATAAATTTTGTCATAATTATCTGACGTGGAAAAATCCGCGTTATAAAAAAAATCTCGAAATATCAAAGGATCTCGTTGGTGCTTTATTCGTATGCCGATTGTTTGCAGCACCAGGATAGCTATCCACGAGAAAAATCAGTCGCATTGGGAACAGTATATGGGTTTTTTTTTCCACGTTTATCAAAGTCTCGGTTGAGTTTAGAGCAAAACAACAATTTATCTGTATTTAGGGCGAAAATAATTTACCGAAATACGTCAGAACATTCTTTCGTGCCGTTCGATATGACGAAAAAAAAAACTGCAAAGGTACCTTTAGCGCTTTTATCACGCATTTTATTGTCCTGCAAGGACCCCAAGAAACGGTTTTGAAACTACGCCAAGTAACCTTATCTTTTGCAGTTCTTCCAGTAGCACACGATACGCTCGCAATTTTTTTGTTTTATTATTTCGAAATTCCACTGAGAAACAAAGATATAACTATTTAAAAATACTCAATATCACGAATTTTCGAAAAATTCATTATAACAAAGTTTTCGTATCTCGTCGTTTCGAAACAATGACTGATGCACTTGTCCCCTCTGTTCGTAAATATGCTGCGACGTATGTAACTGATACCTCAATATTTGAGGCGGAAACTCGCGTCAGAAATACAAATAATAATTTACTACATTTAAATTATTCGTAAGCACCGATGCGACTGCAACTTATCAAGATACAGTTTTTACTCCAAAAGTCTTTCATTCCCGCATTTTTACTCATTTATATACGCATACATTTTGATATTGCCGAATTACGTTGAATAATTCATTATATTGTACTGGAAATTGCCTTCTCCCCATTGCTCTAGTATGCGCGCGAACCATTTATAGATTATTTACTCATGAAACAAAAAAAAAAGAAAAAAAAATTGCGTCGCAAGTCTCGAACGGCCGGCACCTACGAAGTCACGGCGTGAAAGATCGATAAGCTTCGTAAGTATGTATCGGTAGACGAGCCGAGTATGTATCCAGTGCGTGTGTACGTTAGGAACCTGCGAGAGAGTTACTCAGGCTCTCTTGTCCGTCTTTCCTTCTCGCTCTCTCGTTGGAAATGCAAAATCAATACATAGCGCGAACGAGTGAGAAACCCTCTCATCGAGGTAAAAACGTAACGTCAACGCGGAAATTCGAGTGTCAGTCAAGTTATAGTCGCAAGAACTACTTTTATTTAAAGTCACTATACATCGTAACAATTAATTTTTTTTTTTTTTTTTTTTTTTTTTTTTCGATGAAAAGTGAAAGAAGAAAAAAAGTGGTGGAAACCTTTGTTGGCCTTTTCGAAAGTTTAGTTTGTATGACTCAAGTTAAACTCGTGTATATAACAAGTACGACGACGCGCGTATATAGGATACGAACGTATTATTACACGAGGGATCTGTGGAAACGGCAAATCATATTACACCCACGTGGCGCGGATGCGCGGGCGTTAGCGGAGTCTTGTATTTCTGTAATCCCGGAATAGCTTTGGATGGTCCAAGTCACATTGGCATTAGCATATATCGTAGTGAATACAAAAGTCGTCGTGTCCTGTACTTTGTACGTACATTGGGCACTGAATTCCAGCAATCTTCCGCCTTATTTCTGTCTCTTTCGTTTAATCCCCAACTGCTATCTCCAACTGTTTATTGCCAAGAAACGGTGGCCCGCCGCGACGTACACTAACGTAACTTTTCAGTGGTTATTGTTAGTAAACTACACCTCGTCTCACTACGAAATTCTTAACGATATGGCAACGCAACGCAATTAAATTTTCACTACCAACGTTTATGCCGCTTCTTAAGCCAACTGTGAGTCACCGAGTTATGAAATAAAAATTTACTATTCTTCACAACAAAAATAGATCGCGAATTTATTTTTTTTTTCCTTTTTTTTTTTTTATTTGTTTATACAACAACAAAATGTTACGCCGATTTGATAATTTTGAAAACTATGAAAAAAAATCGGGAAAACCTTTGATAAGAACAGTAGACATCGATGTTACGCTCCAGAGGCGAATTTAATTACCCATGAATATCGTTACTAATCCGTTCATTCGACAAAGCCATCGCGATAGTTGAGCTGAATTAATCGAGACAGGGGTTGTGGATAATTAAACATTCATTGTAAGTCGCATATAGAAGAGGCCATAGCAAGGAATGGAGATTCTAACTGTGAGAATTAAATCCCTCAAAGGGTTCGATACACGGCGGCAGCTGCATTCACGCATTGAATTCCTCACGGTTTTCTCCGATGTATATAATAATTCTTACCATTATTATTCGGCAGTAACGCAAAAATAAATTCATTATATAACATTCGCAGCTTTTATTTTTAATGACTTCGTTTTTTTTTTTTTTTTTTTTTTTTTTTTTTTAAGTTGATAATATGTGCAAAAGAAGTAAAAATGATTAACACAATCATTCGGTAAGACGTTACGTATGAACGTATGAAAGAAGAACAAGAGGAGTGAAGAGCAGAGAAGAGAAGCAGCGGCAGCAGCACAGCGAGTAGCAGCAGCAGCAGCAGCAGCAGCAGCAGCAGCAGCAGGCAGCAGGTCGATAGCAACGGCGCCACGGCCCCGCGGAGAAAATCAATCCTGGCTTGACGCCGGCCTTGTTTTGACGTGGGGACCCTCAGCGCGACCGAGGGCACGGCTTCGCCGTTGCTGCTCGATTCTGCTATTTTTTTCGACGAAGGTAACCGAATCCACCCACGAAACGCACTGCTCGTGTATTCTTAAATTTTTTTTTTTTTTTTTTTCGTCTTGTTTTGCCGTTCGTTTGCCAAAGAAACGAGATAAAACAGATGAGAAAACATATGAAGACGATGAAGAAGGCGGAAGTAGAAGGGGACCGTCTGGCAACGGTGATTGTACGCAACGAAAAACGAACGAAAAAAAATAACAACAATAATAATAATAATAATAATAATGAGTACAAGAAGTGTGCGCATGAGTTTCGTCGAAAACGCGAGTCGCGTTTAGTAGTATAGCGGAAAGATAAAGAGAGGGGGGGTCGAGCGTGGTCGGTGATGTACCGACCGACGAACGTCCTCGAGGGCGGGGGGAAAGGTATAGAAAAACGAGCGGCGCAGCAGACGACGATGACCAACCTCGGCAAGGGAGCTTGACATATCGCTCTCGCGTGGGTCAGATTACTCGAGAAAGTAATATCAATTGAAAAAAATAAATAAATAAATAAAAATCAGTAGAGAATAACAAACAAATAAATAATAAATTCGCGCGATGTATCGAAAAAAAAAAAAAAAGCAAAAATGTTTTCGTTGTTTATCACCTCTCACATTTGTCACCAAATGATTTTGACGAGTTAACGGCTTTCGAGTTTAACGACTATTTTTTCCCCGTCGATTTTTTATTTCCCCAAGAAAATCACACGAACTTACGAAATATCATCATCGCGCGGACACATTCACACAAACGCACACATGTTACGTGTTGAAAAATCTTACTTTTAATAACTCGTTCCGTAGTGGAGAGCTTCTGGGAGTTATTCGAGGTCATGCTGATGCTATGGTGGTCCGGCGGTCCGCGTAGTTTGGGGGTCGGCGGCTGACACCGGCCGCGCGCACCTTATCAGCTCTCTCACGCACTTTCCTCTGTCACCGACACTTGTACGTTTTTCACACTTTGGCTTCCGCCTCTTCGTCCTCTCAATTCACCGTGAGCTCTCGTCGTTTTTCCTTTCGATTCGGCTATCGTTGCGATTCTTTTTTTTTTTTTTTTTTTTTTTTTTTTTTTTTATACACACGAAGCGATACACGTTATTGCGGCGTTGCTGCGTACTCTCGAATTCGATGTTATAACTCTAATTATTTAACTCCCGAGATTTTCGGAGATCGGATTACGAGTTTTAAAAGGTGATTATTATTATTATTGTTATTATTGTTATTTTAGAATAGCTCAGGGGGGTCGTTGGATCGGTGGAGGACGGGGAACGTTGATCCGCGGGATAGTAAGGGTACCGGGGGGATCGGGAGGGCGAATATCTTCACCACTGGAGCCCGGCACGTTGGAGGCGCGACCGGGAGTACACACACCGATATAGTATGTACTATATATGTATATATATGTGTATATATATTCGTATATAGTATCGATGTACGTGGATACACTATACTATAGTTGATTATTATTTGCAGTATTATAGCGTTGTACTAGGTGGATGCGCGTACGACGACAACGACGTTCACACGACCGATTACTGCTTTTTTTTTTTCCCCACTTTTTAGCTTTCAAACCACGGAGAGAATCTTTCGTTTCTCTTCCGATATATATGTTCGGCGCTGGCGGGCTATATTATCGCCTGTAGCGGTACATAGATAAATCTTTTTTTTTTTTTTTTTTTTTTTTTTTTTCGATTCGACTTGTTTCACACGATCCCAGTCGAGACTATCTCTCGTTTTATTTAAAGAGCCTGCTACCGCTGCCGCTGCTCCGTCCAATTTCCTTCTCTCACTTATTCGCTCGTTCTCTCGTCCAACCAACGACACTATGGTCCAAACCTAATTCACCCACTGCCACCGTTACTATTAGCTCGCCGAAGGGACTAATTCTGATTTCTGCCACGCGACAGTCAGTGAGCAAATTTCTTACGATGCACAAATAGGATTCGATGAAATTTCAATTATTCAATCTTCGATTGACTCTGTCGTACTTTTTTCTTACGTTTTCGTCGATTTTTTTTTTCTCAACGCTTTGTTATTATGGCTTCCTTGTGGACTTTGACGGATTATGCGCTCGTGTATTTATGGTGTATATATATATCTACTCGTCGAAATTCACTCACACGCACACACACACGCGCACACACACACCGTATCTTGAATAGTATCTCTCGTTTTTAAAAATTTTATTTATTATTTTTTTTTCGAATCTGTTATTGTTTCGTTTTTTTTTTTTTTTTTTTTTTTTTCTTCCGCGTACAGTCGTATCGAGGCGAAAGACGTCCCGATGATGTTACCTATTTGATATTTTTCGACCGCGAGAAATAATACACCACGGCGGTGGCGGCGAAGCAGCAGCGCTCGCTCTGGGAGGCACACGGGTGCAGCACCGGGGGGCACTCGACGAGGAGACGACACACGTCCAGGATTATTAAGATCGAGGACGAGAACAACCACGGGGTTTATCACACAACCACGAGGACGACGACGACGACGACACACACCGCGACACGGCACCCACGGTCGACCACGCCGCTAAATTCTACTACAAGATGTCTGTTCTGTGCTCTCCGCGGCGCGAACACTGACGGTTCGCTGCTACTACGATATAACGCGCATCGACAATCGCGCAACGATTATTCGAGGTCACAGCGCGTCCACTCGGAGTTTTAAACACTACCGAAAGTCGGCGCCACCGGACGTGCAGTTGCACGTCGGTTTGGAAGGTCGCGGACTCCACCCGATATTTCACTATCGTTTTATATATAAACCTCCAACTTGCGTAACGGGCGCCTGTGCACCACCGCCGGAGCAGCGGAGGCGCCGCGGTGAATGAGATGCGCGCGCAGCTAATAAACTCGTATGGCTATTCGCGTCACTCGCGACGCCCGGCTGGGGATATACGATTTTACGCGCGACTCTCGGTGCTTTTCCGACATAAAAACACTTCCCGTTGATGGTAAATGAAAAACACTATGCAATTTCTTCCATTCTTTTTATTATTAGAAGGTTAAATATGAATAAGTTTTATAATCCTTGAAAACCGAACAATGCAGATACTGCGCGTGTCGTTGTATAATAGCAAATTCAATGTTATCATCAGCGCGGAGGATATAATCGAAATTTCTGTGAATTACTGTTATGCAGCGTAAGTTGTTTCTTTTATCGACCGTCGCGTGACTGACCGAACAATCAACCCGTTGTTACGATAATAATAGTAATAATCACAGAAGGCGAACAGATTCAGTCGCAGTGCTGTTTTGTTGAGCCGAAATATCGAGAACGTGAAAAAAAAATACTGATATGACGATTGATACGAAATAGTGTGCAATACGCAGCATTTACACGATAAAGACGTATTTATCGCAATAATGCAACGCAATAATGATATCGATGTCGATGTGTGTTAAAATATTTATTTAGTCGATACAAATTTTTTTTTTCATGACGTATACGATATAAAGTATATATACGTTTTATAACATTTAGCAATTATACAGAACGATGAGAATAATTTTTCAAATTTATCTAATCATCAGTTGTGAGAGTATCCTCTGTAGATTAGGGCGACGCGTTACCTCATTTTTCCATGGGATAGCGATTACATACGTAATAACTACAGTACAATGTTTTCCTTTGAGTTGAAGAATGTCATCAGACAACATTCCACGGGTCGCTCGTTGAGCCATTTACGGATTTTCGGAATATCGGAAATCTTTTCCGCGTACTCTTGAAGTTCGGGATAACCGTCAAGAATGTTTCGCTTCATTGTTAAATTCATATAGGGAAGCAATCCGATGAACGTGAGATCTGCCCATGTTAACTGTGAACACCGTAAGCATTAGTTAACTAATTTTTTTGCCGTTGAAAAAAAAATGTATCTATACGTTTTTTTTACATACCTTATTTTTCCATAAGTAACCACCGTTATTCTTCACCAACTTTGTTAATTTCTCGAAGTAGAAAGGTATCGTTTCTTTGTCGAGAACTTTTCTTTTCTTTATTTTCTCCTCGGGATTGCCGTCCCACAGACACGCGGTGATTGCTATATTCGGAGTTACAAAATCGTTGTGTAAACAATATTATTATTAATTCATGTTAAACTAATAATGGATTTACACTCACAGATTCGAAAATCATTTATCGTATCAACGATGGCGTCTATTTCGAGGTTTTCTTTATCATTCGATCCTGCGAGATCGTATTTTTTCGCCAAATATCGACCAATTGCCAATGATTGATGATACTGCACGCCATCGATTTCAACGACCGGTAAACGCCCGAAAGGTATTGCTGCATTTTTTCGGGATAATAAATGCATTCTTATTTATTTATTTATTTTTACTTTCACAGTTTTATTCGTGAATTTTCGAATTACACAATTTCAAATTTCGTCTTATTATGGATATATATGTACGCAATATATAGCGTATCGAACTGTTTTTGTTTACTTACTCTTCATTACTTCGGGCCATTCTTCCAACGTGACTCGTACGTCTTCGAAGGGCTCGTCAACGTAGCTTAATATTACGCGTATTGGCTCGACTACTCCCGTTGTTTGAAAATAAGTTATTTTGTATTTCGGCATCGCGATTAATCGATTCGTCAAATTTAGACTTTTCTTCTGTTCTTCTTCTCCTTCTCTTCAATTCTACTTAACCACCGGACCTTTTCTTTTGTTAATATTATGAATATAAACACACCGCGATTATTCTATTTATCCTCTTAAGGTACTCCGAGCGCGAGATGTTCATTTCGCATAAGTTCGACGAAAATGAGAGAGAATTGCAAACACTTCTCGATGGTATAAAAATCTGAAAAAATTCATGCATATTACAGGTACTGGAAAGATTAATTTCACATAATAATAATTCCAAAATGTTAATAACAAATTGATGAAAAAAAAAAATTGAAAAAATTTCCCGGTAACCCAACTTTTTTTTTTTTTATAAAAATGATTCGTTCATTTTTCTGAATACGTATGAATTTTTTCAGATTTTTCTAGACTTTGTTTTGTGTTTTTCCACACATTATTCCTATGAAAAAAAAATTCAAAATCTTCAGAAAAATCTGAAAAAATTCATACGTATTCTGAACAATAAATTAATGATTTTCATTTTAAAAAAGTTGGATTATCGGGAAATTTGTTGAACAATTTTTTTTTTTCATCAATTTGTTATTAAAATTTTGGAATTATTATTATGTAAAATTAATCTTTCTAGTACCTTTAATATACACGCATTTTTTCAAATTTTTATACCATCGAGAAGTGTTTGAAATTCTCTCCCATTTTCGTCAAACTTATGCGAAATGAACATCTCGCGCTCGGATTACTTTAATGAAGAATTGTTCCACAGAGATGGAAATTTCAAACAGAGACGATGAAAGACGACCGCGCGCGTCGAGCTCGGTGATGCTACTACTGGACGTTCTGTTATTCCGCTGTGACGTCGACTAAGGAGTGGTCAGCATGCATTTATACTATATTCGCACTATCATCCGCATGCGGAAAACTGTCGACACTGTTTATCTGCTATCCCCACCATAACGTTTAATTTTCATCACTAATGATATAGGTATATCATACAAGTGATGATTCATATCCGATTTAAGGTAATCGGAGCGCGAAGTGTTCATTTCGCATAAGTTCGACGATAATGAGAGAGAATTGCAAACATTTCTCGACGGTATAAAAATCTAAAAAAATGCATTAAAGATGCAAAAAAAATTGTTCAACAAGTTTCCCGGTAATCCAACTTTTTTTTTTAATGAAAATGATTCGTTCATTTTTCTGAATACGTATGAATTTTTTCAGATTTTTCTGAATGAATTTTTAAATTTTTTTTATATGAATAATTTGTGGAATAACACAAAAATTCAAAGTGTTTAGTAAAATCTGAAAAAATTCATACGTATTCAGAAAAATGAACGAATCATTTTTATAAAAAAAAAAAGTTGGGTTACCGCGAAATTTTTTCAATTTTTTTTTCCATCAATTTGTTGTTAACATTTTGGAATTATTATTATGCAAAATTAATCTTTCCAGTACGTTTAATATGCATGAATTTTTTCAGATTTTTATACCGTCGAGAAGTGTTTGCAATTCTCTCAGATTTTCGTCGAACTTATGCGAAATGAAACACTTCGCGCTCGGAACACCTTAAAACTTTACGTAACGCACACGTAAGAAGCACTTTACGTAAGAAGTCTTCTTTAGTACAATAGATGACCGAAGCTTAAATTTCGACATTACTACAATGTCCGATAATGATTACTTCTATAGATTCTCGGTAATGATAAAACGACCAATCAACAGTTTACCGGATCTTTCGAGAATTTGGGTTTTTTTTGGATGATGAAAAAAAAAACATCGTTACGTTTGCAAATTTTTTTTAATAGAAATACCTTTTTGCAAATGTAGATATACAAAGGTATCTATCGAAATATTTTCTTGTTTGTTGGGCATTTAACGAATGGAGTGCTGTCGGAAGGGAAAAATTAAAAATCGTTCTTTGGCCTCTTGTCGATCCAATTTTTTATGCCGGGAATGACGACAACTTTTTCTCGTAGAGCTTTGAGATGAGGTCTGTCATTCATAACTTCGACACCACAGGCGGTGACGATTGAGTCGTGGATACCGACGAAGAATATATCCGCGTAACTCAACTGCAAATTGGATAAAAACCATTATATCGTAAAGTTTCGTCTCCTAACTTTTTCGAAAAAATTACAATAATTGAATTTTTTCTTCTTACCTCCCCACCGTGCAGATATCCTCCGTTCAGCTTTGCCAACTCCTCGAACTTGTTGAGTAGGAAGGGAACGACTGTTTTCATAATTTCTTCTTTCCTCTTGGCGCTCACGACGGGATCTGTTTCTCGATAGAAGAGCGCCACCTCTGATAACAAAAATGTTCCAAAAATATTGATTATTCTCATTCCGAATTTGTTGCAAAGTAACATATAATAATCGATTATTAAACACATTTTACAAAATTTTACGATTAATACGATTACGATACGATTTTCCGATTTTAATTTTACGATTTCTGAAAAAATCATATATTTTTCAATACAAAATATATACATTTTTGGAATATTTAAAATGTATCCGTCGCGTTGGAGAGTTGTGAGATAAGATGCATAAAATTCACATACGCTTATCAGCCAGTAATCAATATCGATATCGAAACGACAGAAATATCGTCATTGATGCTCTCGACTCGAGTGGGCGTTTTAAGACTAAAAATATATACTTTCATCGTGAGGTAACTCACGTTTTCGCAAATCATGAAGGGCGGCGGCAATCGCGTCGATCTGCAAAGCGTCGATATCAGTTTTTCCAAGAAGATTCAGTTGTTTGGCAAGATAATGACATATCGGCAATGTTTGCGCGTATTGTTTTCCGTCGATTTCCAGTATCGGCATTTGGCCAAATGGACTCGCTGCAACGAAAATAGATTCACATGTGTAGTAGTATCGGATAAAATTGATTGTGATACGCGAACTTGATATGTTTTTATTTTTTTCATATTCGCAAGTGACTGAGAGATTAAAAAAACACGATATCATCGCATTCGTATGTTTTGACTTTATACGACGAAAGAAAATTGCTTGATATGCATTTTTTTATTTTTTGAAAATGTTAATTAAATTCAATTTTTATTTTCGCAACATCAATGCCGACAAATCATTGCACGATAGCCTCGCATTCGTATGTATTGACATTGTGCGACAAGATAACATTTCTTTAAATGTTAATTTAATAAAATTTTAATTTTACAACATACATGACTTCAATGCCGGCCAATCTTCGCGCTCAATTCGAATGTCTTCGAAGCTGTTGCCGCCGTAGCTGAGGAGAAGTCTTATGGGTTCACCCAGACCCATTACGTCGAAGTACTTCACCTTGTATTGCGGCATTGTGACCTAAAAAGAATATAGAAGAAATCCTTTAGCAGGGAGTTCTGCCGCTTCGCGTTCATTTCGCATAAGTTCGAGAGAAATGAGAGAAAATTGAAAATACTTCTCGATAGTATAAAAATCAGAAACAATTCACGCATATTACAGGTACTGAAAAGATTAAGTTTGCATAATAATAATTTCAAAATGTTATTAACAAATTGATGAAAAAAGTAATTGGTCAACAAATTTCTCGGAAGGCCAACTTTTTTTTTTTATGAAAATGGTTTGTTCATTTTTCGTAATACGTATGCATTTTTTTAAATTTTTCAATTTGCTTTGAATTTTTTTTTTATGGAAAAAATGTGTGAAATAAAAAGTTCGGTTTCCGGGAAATTTGTTGACCAATTTATTTTTTCATCAATTTGTTAATAACATTTTGGGATTATTATTATGCAAAATTAATCTTTTTAGTACCTTTAATATGCATGAATTGCTTCAGATTTTTTTTTTGCCTCTCATTTTTCTCGAACTTATGCGAAATGAACACGAAGCGACAGAGATACGTTAATATAACGCCGGTTCAATTATTCGAGAGAGTGTGCCGGTTGAGGCTACACTTTCACTTCAGTCACTCGTCGTTTCACTGCCTAACAGAGTCTCGAATTTCGCCTGTATGGCATCGTAAAATAAAAAAAAAATATCGGACTACGTATTGCTACCAATTTACACATACAGTCGAATTACAATAATTTTTCACTCATTCTTACGCAATTTTTTCGTTGGCCTTGTAGCGTTATATGATACGAATGATAGCGTTAAAATTTGGTGAACTGGATGCGGACAGTTGATAGACGCTCCGTCGAGAACTGCCGTTCGGAAGTTTCTATACGCCAGTATTCCCCTCTCCATTTATCCCCACCGTTTCTAGGACCGACCCGGTCTTATTATCTCTCTCTCTCTCCATTTCACGAACCGAAACTTCGACTATCTTCGTTTTTCTCCTTTATACGACCCATTTTCGGTCTCTTGAGACCGCAATTCATCAAAGAATTCACTCAATCGAACTTCGTAAAAAGCGAGTTGCTTCTTTCCGAATGAGTAATCAATTTTTTTACGATTAATTATTTTCTTCGAGTTGTATATTATTCGGAGATAAATTTAGTAATGAATGCCTCCACTGTCGACGAAGAGCAATTATTTGTAATTACTTTTTGGTGAATATTAAAATGTTACTTCGCCAGTTAATGTTTCAAGATTGGCAAAGGCTATAACCGTATTATTTTTCCCCTTTCGAAGATCCAATGCGCAGACGCATTCGCGTTTTTCTACATTTAGTAAATATTTTTGAATTTTGTACCGTACCCAGTATTCAGTCGTTGAATGGATAAGATAAGCCGATTCTGCAGCTTATCTCTGTGTATTAATCTTTTTTTACACCCACAGCATAGTAGATTATGATATGGTATGCAAATGTAATCCGTAATCCAATAACACGAAGTCAACGACAAACAAACGAGAAAACCGCTCGGGTCGATTTATTCAGTGATACTTTCGATCTTTTATTAACCTAAAAGGTTTTAATTGACAAAAGTGCCCGGAAATGTTGAATGAAATATCTATAAAAAACGCGAATACATATTGGAACTTTTAATGATAAATTTAATCGCATTGTTTTCATTGATCGTAACCATCCACTGTATCGATCACAGGATCGTTTCGAATCCTACAGAACTATACGCTTCTCGTGAGTCTCACGAACCTCCGGCGGATCTGGGAAATCGTTTGTCAAGGGATATTCTACCGAAGAAATATGTGATCGCTATATCGCCGGATTTTCGACGAAATGTATTTCAAGGAGCGATTCAGATAACCTGCGATGTTCACAAAGTAAAGTTGTTCCTCTTAGACGGGTTCTCGGAATAAATTAATTGACCGATCGAACAGTAGGCTCCGTCATGAAATGTATCATTTATTTCGATCAATGCGGAGCACTCATCAATTTCTTTCGTACAAACTTTTGAAATGTACGGGCGTTTCATTCAGATACGAGAATACGTGGCATTGCACGCCAAAGATTTGAATGTAGAATCGACCGAAGTCTGTCGAGGCGTACCACACAAAAAATGCCGTCCTTGTCCCCTGGAATCCGTCTATACGGTCGAAAGCCTGGAAATGATCGTCGTAAATTTTTCCAAAACTATCGAGCCGGGAATTTACACCATAAGAATGAATTTTAGTGGCTCAATGGATAATAGAATAAACGGATTTTATCTGAGTACTTATAAGAGTCCTCGTGGCGATTGCACCAAGAGGTATGATTTAGAGATTTTTATAAGAAGCTATTTACGTTAATACATCACGAATACTTCTAATGCACGTAAAATTGAACAATTAAGGTAGTCCTTTCGTTATGTCTGAGGCCACCTAAGTTCGAGACAGGAATGAGAGAGATTACAAACACTTCTCGATGGAATAAAAATCTGAAAAAAATCGAGCATATGGAAGGTGCAGAAAATATCAATTTTGCATAATAATAATTTCAAAATGTTGTTGACAAATTATTGAAAAAATTAATTGTTTAACAAATTGACCGCAACCTAATTTTTTTTTGTTACGGAAATGATTTTTCAATTTTTCTGAATGCGTATGTATTTTTTCAGAATGTTATGTAGTGTTTGAAAATTGCGATTTTAAACAAATTTTAACATAAAGAAAACGCAATTTTCAAACATTAGATAAAATTCTGAAAAAATTCATACGTATTCAGAAAAATTGACAAATCATTTTTGTAACAAAAAAAATTAAGCTGCCGGGTAATTTATTAAACAATTAATTTTTTCATTAATTTGTTAATAAGATTTCGGAATAATTATTATACACAAACAATATTTTCAACACCTCTCATATGGTTAATTTTTTTTTAGATTTTTATCCGATCAGGAAGTGTTTGTTATTCTCTCTTATTCCTCTCTCAAACTCAGACGGCGTGAGACACAACTAAAGGACTACCTTAAAGCGTTAATTCTTTTATTGCTATTTAGAAAACTGGCGGTAACGCAATTTGAACCGACATACGCGAGAAAAGCGTTTCCTTGTTTCGACGAGCCGTCATTCAAATCTATCTTCGAAATTCGGATAATTCATACAACGAGTGGTGGCTATCACGCTATGTCGAATATGCCTTCTCTAGTGAGTCTTGTGTACTTTTTTTTCGATCGATTGACTCAAGTCACTTATTCTCAAATGAATAGAAAGTCGAGAGGCCATCCGGAAAAAGTGAATTGGCGATAACGAGCTTTGCCGAGAGTTTGCCAATGTCCACGTATCTCGTGGCCTTCGTCGTCAGCGATTTCGCGTGTACTACATCGATCGTTAACAGCCTGACCGGTACCAGTATACCGGTATCGGTCTGTAGTTCTTTCGCCAACAAGAAGAAACTTCACTTTGCCTTGAGCGTCGCAATGAAATCTTTGACTTATTACATGAATTTCTTCAAAATCGACTATCCTCTTCCGAAGATCGGTAAGTTCGATCGATCGTTCGATAGACACTGATAAGAAATTTCACGAAATACAGTACGTATTATATACGTTCGAGTTTTTTTTTTTTTCAAAAGATTTGATAGGTGTTCCCGATTTTGCGGCCGGTGCAATGGAAAATTGGGGTCTCGTTACGTTTCGCGAGACCGAAATTCTTCATAGTGAGAATCACAGTTCCGTTGGAAATATCAAAAGCGTCGCGTTAACGATAGCACACGAATTGGCACACATGTGGTTCGGTAATCTCGTGACTCTCGAATGGTGGAACGATCTTTGGCTCAACGAGGGTTTCGCCACTTACATGGAACACGTTGCGATTGATTATATTTTTCCCGAGTGGAAACAAATGGACAATTACGCGCTTGAGACGAAATATTTGACAATGCGCGCGGACTCGAAAATTACGGCTCATCCGATAATTCGTCGTACCGAGAATGCCGACGAGATCGGACAAATGTTCGATCACATCTCGTATCAAAAGGTTTCTAAACAATTTCTTTATCGATCGATCATCGAATTTACGTTTGTAGCGCGTCTAACTTTTGATTGTGCGTAACAATATCTCATGAATACATGACAAGGGCGCGGCGGTGATAAAAATGCTTGAAGACTCTATGGGAAACAAAAAATTCCTACGCGGCATCAGAGAATATCTCGAGAGATACAAATTCGGCAACGCCGCAACTTGTCAGCTTCTCGAAATTTTGCAAAAGTATTTCAAGAGCGCCGTCGATTTGTTCGGTTTTATGAAAAATTGGACCGAAACGCCCGGATTTCCGGTTGTTAACGTTCGTAGAAATGGCGCGAGATTACAGTTATCGCAGAAGCGATTTTCAAGCAGAGGATTGGTGGATAATAATTCAACATGGGACTTGCCGATTAAGTACGTGACGAGCAATAAAGACGATGGCGTTAAGCTCGTTTGGTTTCTTGCTAACGCGACATGCGGTAAGACGTTGAAGATTGTTTAACGTCTATAATATTAATATATAAATATTTTTTCAAACGTTTCCAAACCGATTGTTACTGAAATTTTACTAGCGGAACTCGCGATCGAAAATCCCATCGATTGGATTAAACTGAATTATCGTTCGATTGGTTATTACATCGTTAATTACAGCGCCGATATTTGGTACACCTTTAGTTATCTTCTTTGCCGTGATATCGAGGTGACGGACTCATTAAGAACCTGCTATTCATTTATTTATGAATAGAAGTGAATACGAATTTTCCGGTAGATCCTGAATCCCCTGGATAGAGCTGATCTTCTGCACGATGCTTTTGTTCTCGCCGATTCCGGCGATTTGCCTTATACGACAGCGCTAAATTTAACCAGATATTTGATTGAGGAGACTGCCTTTCAGCCGTGGGTTGTCGCAGCCAGTTGGATTCTACGTGTCGACAGGCTTCTCGCTGGTACACAGCTTCATCGACGATTTCGGGTATTGATTCAAATACGCCAACAAACGAGAAGAAATCGATTAGCAAAAAAATAAATAAACTATTAATCCTACTTAGTGTATCTTGTAGTTGTACGCGCGACATTTGATTGGCAAGATTTATCGTAAAGTTGATTGGGAAGTTCGCGAAACTGAGAGCTTTGATAACAGGTGAAAAGTTCGATGACATTTCATCGTATTATTTCCGGTAAAATGTTTTCTTCAATTCCCGATATAACTTTTTAACAGAGAACTGCGAATGCTCGTTTTACGTGTGGCCTGTAGCATCGGCCACAGAGATTGTCTACGCGTTGGCGAAGAAAGATTGAATACTTTTTTGCGAAGCAACGGCACGATTCGGCCGCCGCCCGATCTGCGATCAATTACATACTCTTTCGGTGAGTTCTTGCGACGACGGAATCGTGAAAAAATTATTTAAAAATAATACATTTGGATGATGTTAAAAATATTACCGTTAATGTTAAAACTAAGCATCGTTGTTCCTCCTATTCGTCGTTGTTACCATTGTAAAGTCTCGTGGGTCGGATTGATTCATGAGTTTCTAATCTATAAAAGCGCCGCGGAAATTGACAAGCATTAATGGATAAACGCGCGAACGACGGTCGCGATCGCGATTCTGTTTGCGTATACACAGGTCTCGTTCGTCTCGGACCTGAGCATCGATTATCGTACGAAAAAATGTGGCAACTCTTCGTGAATGAGACCGATCCACAAGAGAAGGAAAGACTGTTGATAGGATTGGCTGACGTTAGAGAACCCGCGATCATCGTTAGGTGAGAAATATTTACAAGCCTAAATGAAGCAAATAATTTAAAGAAAAATTTAATTTCTACGACGAACAGAAATTTTTGATTTTGTTTTGCTTAGATATCTCGAAAGAGTCGCTGACGAAAATCTCGTGCGA
Organism: Buathra laborator; assembly: GCA_934046635.1. Classification (NCBI taxonomy): domain Eukaryota; kingdom Metazoa; phylum Arthropoda; class Insecta; order Hymenoptera; family Ichneumonidae; genus Buathra; species Buathra laborator. The sequence goes on from OW203901.1 coordinate 3,802,822, forward strand.
AGGCAAAATTTCTTTGAAGCTGTAGGGAAGGTTGCCTCAACCCCTATCGGTCTCGAAATAGTTTGGGATTTCTTGCGGTAATCTTCGGAATTTATATTAAAAACAAAAATTATTCTCAATATACATAGTTTTTTTGTTTAGAATTTATTATTTTTTCGTCAAGTACTATTTTTCAACGCAGAAACAATTGGGAGTTACTGGTGAAAAAATACACTCTCAACGATGCCGCTATGGGGGCTCTCGTCGGGAAGATAGTTTCTTCCTTCAAGAACTCTCAGAGACTCCGAGAAGCGAACGAATTTTTCGCCAAGTACCCCGACGCCGGTGCAGGTTCGAACTCTCGATTACTCGCTATCGAAGAATCAGCCAGCAATATCGAGTGGGTTTTCAAAAATCCTCGAAACATCGAGCGCTGGTTGCGAAACAACGTTTACCGATCCGTCAATAATAATTTAACATAAAAATAATTCATTCGTATTTTAATATTCGTATATATTTTGTACGTTCATCGCAATGAAAAGGAATAACGAATAAAAGTTTGCAACGAATATAATTCTTCGGGTGCTCGTGATAATTCTAATCCCAGTCGGCGCCAATGAGGTACCTCGACGTTCGCGATTTATCGTCACCTTTATAAACGATTGCTTCCACGCTTGGTACGAGTTTCATACCGGCTATCGTAAGCGTCGAACGCGTTCTAAAGGTCGTTCTATTTTGTTTCACTTTATTTATTTTTAATTTTTACGATGTTCAGACTTATCGCTAAGTTGTTTGGTTCGACAAAAAATGAGAACATTTTTTTAGTACTTTATTCAATTTTTGTGCTTCATACTGACGGCTGCATAAGGTCCATTGAGGATTTAAATTTTAGGTAAATATATAAATATTTTTCCAATTTAGTTGATCTACTCGTAAGCAATGCAAGTTCGACAAGTTTCACTGTTATCTTATTGGCGACTGCACTGCAGGTTACCACGCGACGTCAGGCCGGTCAGCTACGTTCTCCAGTTGCATCCATACTTTGATACCGATCTATTCACCGGCGAGGTTATAATTGTTATTGAAATTAAGTGCCAAAGTCGATTCATTGTTCTGCACGCGAAACATTTAACGATCGAGAATACGAGAATATCAGCGGTAAAACAGTTCAACAATAGGAGTGTGGTGATCGGTGACTTAGTATTGAATCAAATTTCTATGATCGGTAAATTCGATATGATACTCATTGAAACTCGAACAACTATCTTCCCTGGAATGTACGAGATTCGAATGAAATTCAATGGAAGAATGGCCGACAAAAGTCGGGGGATTTTTATGAGGAGTTACATCGATGCCGATACGGGATTAACAAGGTAAATCGACGGTTTTGCTTCGATAAATTTCATTTTTTTGAAATATTTTCAAGGAAGAGATATTCATGTTTCTTAATATTCGAAGGAAAATCGTTACCACCAACTTTCACCTTACACACGCTCGTCGTGCTTTTCCCTGTTTCGATGAGCCTGGATTCAAAGCAATATTCAATATCCGACTCATTCAGCCGAACATCGATGGCTACCACTCACTGTCGAATACGCCTAGTGAGGTAATTAATCTTATTGATTGTCGTACGATCAAAAATCTACGTAAGGGTAATTGATTTTGCTTTTTGCGATCTCAGATTTCTATATCAGGGGCTCCTCGACCCGAACTGACGACAGTGTACTTCAAGCCAACTCTACCAATGACAACCCATCTCGTCACATTTGTAATAAGCGATTTGGTCAATAAGACCGCTTACGTTGCCAATGTTTGGGATGATTCTCGCCAAATTCCTATTAATGCTTGGGCCGTCGGAGACAAAGTTACCAGAACCGATTTTGTTCTTCACACTACTTATCGCGCCGCCGATTTGTATATTCATATTTTCGGTCTCGATTATCCACTGACAAAAATCGGTAATATACGCTTAATACTAAAGGCAATGTGAGAAATCGAACGGAGCTTCGATGGTAACGAATTGCGATTCCGATTTTTTTCAAGACGATCACCGGTACGAACAAACGGATGTCCTCTCGGAAGCCAAAGATAGTGTCGCAGAAGACTTCCGTCGTGATTCGTGACCATCGAAGAAACTTTGTCGATATGTCATGCCGCCTTACATTTATCGTGAAGCTACAAATTAACGATTGGTCATTCAATTTTGTTAAAGACATGGTCGCCATTCCCAGATTTTTCCGGGGTTCTAATGAGAATTGGGGTCTCACTACGTTCGATGAAACAATGATGCTCTACTACGAACGTGCTAATTCCATTACCGATCTAAAGATCAGCGCGAACAAGATAACGAACCAGCTTGTTCGCGTATGGTATGGAAATCTCGTGACCATAGAATGGTGGAGCGATTTTTGGCTTATCGAGAGTTTTGCCACTTACATGCAATATTATACGACCAATTGGATTTATCCCGACTGGAAGGAGGTTAACGATTTTCTGCATTCTTTATACAAGAGTTTTATTTTATGTAACAGCAAATCAGAGTGTTTCATCTATGGTATTTTTAGAATATAAACTTTGTGATCGATACCAAGTACCCATCGATGTCGAGGGATGCACTGATATCGGCCAAACCGATCGTGCAGTTGTTCGACAGTCCCGAAAGGTTGCAGCATCTGCCCGACGAAGCGTCCGTCAAAAAGGTGATTAAAGAAAACGCATTCTCGAAGATAAAACCTCCAGAATCAATACAAAATAACTATATCAAAAGGGCGCTTCGATAATACGGATGCTGTATTACATGATGGGCGAGAAACATTTTTTCCACGGTGTTGCGTGTTATCTTCAACGTTACCGAAACCGTACTACGATCCCAGACGATTTCCTCAATTGTCTTCAATTTCACTACAAGAGAGATGAAAACTTAGTCAGACTCGTTAAAACATGGAGCGAACAATCAGGATTCCCGGTGCTAAACGTTGTTCGCATAGGACATACTTATTACATCAATCAGACGAGATTCTTTATGACCAATATTACAACACGGGTACCAAACGATTCCACATATTCGTGAGTATTCATTGTTCCGATGAGACGATAATTTTATTAATAATTATGTCAGAGATTTGTGATTCAGATACAAGTGGGACTTGCCAATTTTTTACACGACCAATTTGAGCAATTGGCCCAAGAGATTATTTATGTCTTACGAAACTGGAGAAGGTATCGGTTGCTTCTTAACGATTTCCTTCGGTTCTCCGAATTAACAGTAATTGTTGCATCCTTTCACTTTTGATAAATTACAGCTCAACTTATGGTTGACGATCAGATTCGTTGGGTGAAGTTCAACACTAATTCCATCGGTTATTACACTGTCAATTACGACAGACGATCGTGGAACACTTTTTCGATAGTTCTTCGAACTCAATTCGAGGTGATGTAGCCGCGGATTCGTTATTCTCACAGTAGTATAAAATATATATTATGAAATATAATTTTTTACCGATTGTTCAGAAACTTGGGATTCTCGATAGGACCGATTTACTGAACGATGCCTTTATGAATGCCGACGCTGCCAGAATACCATATCACATACCAATGACGATGTTAGCTTACATAAAATTCGAGACCGAGTACACACCTTGGCGAATGGCCTGCGATAAAATTTTACTAATACACGCGATGTTAAGAGGAACCCTTATACTCCGAAAATTTGAGGTACCATTTTTCTGCCATTTTGCTTTGCTATCCTTTTTTTATTTTAAGGTAATTCAAGCGTCTGCGAAAATGACGATCAAATTTTATCAAAGGTGTTCGTGAGGATGATTATCAAGCCGATTTACCAATTAATTGGCTGGGATGGTCATCCGATGGATCCGTTTGAGATAAGGTTGATGTTTTTTAGTTTCATTTATCATTAACGCTCATTTTAATACTATGATGTTTTTAACGTAAACAGACGTTTGCGAATGATTATACTGAAAACCGCTTGTGGTGTCGGGTTGGAAGCTTGTCTCGATGAAGTGACTGGAAGATTCCGCGACTGGATCAGGAGCCCCAATACAAGACCACATCCGGACATCAAGGACATCATTTATTACTACGGTAAAACAAAAAATACCCGCTACTTATTTTGCTCACGAAGTTGTTTAATATGCTTGTTTGCCGAAAGGGATGATGAACGCTGGTGACTATAGCGACTGGTACATGATGTACAGTCTCTTCGTCATTGAAAAGGATCTTCAGGAACGTCATAAGCTCATGATTTCTCTCACTGCGATCCAAAACTCGTCATTATTGGTGTCGTAAGACCGAGACTGCAAAATATTTACGCGAAAACCATTGGAATCTGTGAAAATTTGGGCAAATTCTCACCATTCTATTGTTTTCTTTTTCTTCAAGGTATCTCCACATTGCAAAGGATCTTAGGATCGTGCGATCGGATGAATACTTGACTGTAATACAAGCAACAACTTTAAACCCGATCGGATCACGTTTAATCTGGGATTTCTACAGGTCAAATGATTCCATGATTTTTTCGACCAAACTACAATTGTGACCAAACGATTATGACTACAGCATTACTATTGCAGGATAAATTGGAATTTTTTCACATCGAGGTATTCCAGAAAAGATCGTGTATTTGCGCGGCTTATAGTTCCAATCGCAGCGGGTTTTCACACAGTCTATCGGCGCTTCGAGGTGCTTATACAAAAAAAATCAAAACAACGTATTCTATTTATTTAGTTCGGTAGTCTCAATTTCCTCTATCAGCTTCAGAGTTTCTTCGATATTCATCCGTACGGTCCATTGAGCAGGGAGGCAAGAGATGAAGCTCTCGAGATAGTAGAAAATAACGTGTTTTGGCTGCAGAAAAATGTCAACGAGATAAAGAGTTGGTTAGACAGGTATGAAGCTAGAAGAACCCCTCCATGATGAATTATGAAGGCTCATCGATTCTCTACTTAATATCTGACTTTTTTAAAATTGTAAATCGAAGACGAACGACTGAATATAGTATTTTTTATTTATATTTTCTTGAAACATCATTCCGTATATTCCCTGCGTACAGATCTCGGAGCCGCAGTCACGCAATATTATCGAAATTGTTTTTATTACTCACTTCATTTTCAATATATCGTCGTGATTAACGAGTAACCACGCACACATGTATATACACAATCGTCGATTAAATGCGAATCTCTCCTCATTTCGTCTCTTCTGCAATACACGTTTAAGTACGAGTGTATAATAACGAAATTATGTTGACTCGCGGTTGGATACAGATAGAGAAAGCCGTCAATCTCTTTCTCGTCGGCGCGCTTTCCGGTCGACGACGCTGCGGTCTCTGTTTTTCTGAGTCTTTTCTGTCTTCTCGTTGTGTGCGAATTTCTTTTTTTATTCAGTGAAATTTTACGCGAAAAAAATTGAATAGGAGCGAACGCAATGATAAGTACATGTTGAATAGAACCGGCGAGCTAATAAATTGAATAATGGACAGAAAAATTCTGTACTCTCTGATCGCTCACTGCGAGCCATCTGTCTGTCGAATTATCAGTGATTACTCAACTGAAAATGCATCGATCTACAGAAACATAGTTCTCGAGGTAATGAGAAGTGTGAAATCCGCTGAGAATGAGAAGATCAGTATCCAACGCGGCAAGTAAGAGCTTCGTAATTATATCTGAACGGTTCAGCGGAGAGAAAACTCTGAACCGCTGAAACAAAGCACCTTCAATGGTGAATTGTTGATTCTTCAGGTACACAGTTCATCTATTGATCGGCGAGCTTTATTACGCCGCTCTAACGATCACTCCCGATGAGACGTCTTCAGTATCGAGTATTGCTTCATCGTCTCAAATATTTCTCGATAGACTGAGGTGCGTTTACAGGGAATTACCGATACTTGCCGATCTTTCGCGAGAATTGGACAATTTTTCGATTATCGATCTATCAGCGCCGCTCAAGAAAATTCTGGTATGAAAAAATAAAAATAGATGGTAACAGATTATGTTTATTTGTGTTAATCTGATGTTTATGCTTTTCAGGAAGAATTCAATCGTCAGGACATCGATGTCATACCTAAATTGGAAGAAGAACTCGCTGAGGTTAGACGGATACTGATGGAAGGCGTGCAAAAACTCATCGACAGAGGTCAGAGGCTTGAAGAGCTCGTACGAAAGACCCAGACCTTGGAGATTACGGTATCGCCGTTGTTGAAAGATTATAATATCGCTACACATAAATCGTGGTCTTCAGATTTAATTTCAATTGAGTGAAGTTGAATCGTTCGATTTAAAATGTTGTTCATCGTTCGACTGTTTCTTTTCATTTATTCTTTTTTCAGGTGAGAAAGGATTTTCGCTTGCTGCACAGGGCGACATCGAGTAAGAAGAAGAATGTCCTCGTAGTCACGGCTACTTCGATTGCTATGATCGGATCCGCATTGGCACTCGCTTTTTTCGCGTACACAGACTTTCTGTGAATCTGAGACTAAAAATAGATAATCAACCAATTGAAATCCTCGTAATTACGATCGATCTTAGTTGTCCGAGCGTTGACCCAACGACGGCATACATGGCGTCATGCCGTAAATTTTTCGTCGATTTTAAACAACTATTGACTGAGATTAAGCGTCTCGACGATGAAGCGGAATTAAAAAGAAGATTTCATTTCGTTGCCGCACGTAAGATCCAGGTTAGCGCAGCTCCAAGTTCTCTGTCACGATTCCAATTTCTTTTTTTCCCTCGCAATAATACAGAGTGCGTTTACGGAATACAGAAAGCGTGTGGGTCACGGAACGTCAGCCGATAACCCTTGTTGATCCACTTCTGTTCTTTTTTTATTTCCATATCATCGTTTTCGGTTTGTTAATAGAATTTTCTGCGCGCACTGTCAGTGCATCGGGACATTCATAAACATGATTAACGACAATGAAAACGAAGCGATATTGGAATTGTCTTTTTACTTCATTTATTGTGTAATCTATTATTGAAGAAGAAAAAAAATGTTTTACATTTTTTCAATAGAAAACAATGTGTATATTTGATTGACCTGTATTTAAATTTTTTACTATAATTGGCGACGAAAGGCTTGGTTTCGCGGTATTGCAACGCGAAATCATATACGTATGCTGAACATGATGGCGATTGTAATTCAGCGACACTGGCGAGGATACCGCGGGAGATATTTAGCGAAAAAATGTTTGATCGATCGGGTTAATTCAATGTGGCAAAATTGTTACGATCGTTTTGCCACGCGAATTCAAGCGGCTTGGCGTGGTTACTGGACACGCAAGATCGGCTTCGACGTTCACCGGACGAAAAACTGGGTCTCTTCTGTTTACGAGAGAAACGAGCGCACGCGAGAGAAAATGCGAAGGTTTACCGACGATTGGTTTGCGTTGCAAAAAAAATATCCATTGCTGTGATGATTCAATGGTTATATTTCAGCTTCCGAAAAGCTCAACTTCTTCTTGAGAGAAATAAAATCGAAAGAGAGTCTCTACTTTGGATACTTTTTATTCTTTTTAAGGTACCATCATTCAACGTATTCTGTCGAAATAGATTCTCGATCCTTTGCCAAATAATAATCAATATTAAAAAAAAAATCCAAAGCTTCATCATCTTTTGGGAACGAAACAACGACCCGGAATCGTTACGTCGATCGATCGGACTCGTCTGACCGCCGTCGAAAAAATGATGAAGTGCTTGGAGTACAGCGTTTACGTGGAGAACAAGAGAATGATGAATATCCTTTGCAAGGATCCCGAAATTTTCAAACAACCATTGCTTTTGCGTGGCACGCCATTCGAAAGATGCGAACGAGCGATCAGAAGATTTGAAAAGAGTTCACTAATAGGTGATCTTCCGACAAAGAGAAGTGAGCAAAGAAAACGAATAAACATACCTTCGTCACCATCGTACATCGTACTACCCGCATCTTCTTTATGCCTTTTAGGTGATTATTTTACCACGACGAAAAAATGTCTTCAGAATCAAGTTGAAGCTCTTGCAAGAGAAATGTGGGGTTCAAATTATCGTGAAAATGCTCATTGTCAACTCAATCGCATCTCTTATTGCGGTGGCCATACAACAATGAAGTACATCAATCGATGATATCTTAATTTTTTCATAAAAGATCTCCTAAACGATCAATTATCGTACACGCATTTTCGAGATCAATATGAAATGATACTAAACTGCAATTAAGGTAGTTATCGCGCGAACAGTGTGACTTTACATAAGTTTCAGAGAAATAAGAGGGAATCGCAAAACCTCCTCAGTGGTCTGAAAATCTGAAAAAAATCACGCATATTGGAGATGATGGAATTATCGATTGTGCATAATAATAATTTCAAAATGTTATTAACTAATCATTGCAAAATTGAATTTTTCAAAGTACGTGGTCGATTGTTTCCAAATTTCGTAACAGTAAGGATTAGACATTTGTCTAACCCTCAAAAAAGTTTGTTCAAAATGGTAAGAAGGATACGTTTACGGTGATCGAAAATGTAATACACCATGTTGTTTGATAGGGAATGCCGAGAATAAAGACTTTTTAAAATAATTTTTTTCTCTGGTTCTGGGTGGTAAATCGTGCTGCAACTTCAGACGTGTATTGAAGACGTATTAAATAATGAGTACACAAAAATTGAACAAGATCTTAAGAAAATCGATACCGCGCGATAACTACCTTAATGCCAAAACTTAAATGAGAAATAGTATTCAATTTAGACACCCATAGCGCTCGGGTGTAAAATAAAAGTTTCTTTACTATGTGGCATCGAAGTAGCCTCATGGCCTCGTAAACCAATTTTCCATTCGATAAGCTATAATAAACGTAAATATAGTGAAGAAACGACGAGTGTCGATAACAAGTTTTGAAATCGATGTATGAAAGTACCTTTATGAAATGTAAAGTTGAGAATCGCGTTCTACTATCGAGCTCCTTACAGTCTTCAATTACATTGTAACTTCCCGTATCGCCCCGATAAATAGAAGGTAAGCAAGAACGTTGCAAAGGGTCTACGTTGGGGTCTTTAATTATTATTTCTACGAGTCTGCATAGAAATGGAGACGAGTGTAGAAAACAGGTCACCAATGGTACATTATGGTACGACCGCTGCGACAGAATCGTTGTTCAGTTGTGGCCCATCGACCGTTCTGTAACGACGATGGATTTTTTCGACAATCCTTACCACAGATTAAACAAACAGTTACTGTCATTCCTTGGACAGTGGCCTCATCAATCCGCGTGGAAAAAACGTTTCAACCGAACACTCATCATTTTGTGGATTCTGACGATTTTAATTCCGGAAGTATGCATTGGATAATCCGTGTACTGTGCAAATATCGGTACAAATTATCTATTGATAAAATTGCGTTTCGCAGTTAATCAAATTGACCGATGTATGGGGTGGGGACTTGGATACAGTTTTCGAATGCATCCCGCCGCTCGGACTTCACGCAATCAATCTCGTGAAGTGGATCAACTGCATCATTAACAATGACAAGGTACCGATGAATATCCTTATAGTTTTTTGCCAATATATTGTCAACTCAGCAATCACAAACATCATGTAGCTAAAGAAGTTGTTAATACTCATGGAAGCTGATTGGAAATCCCGAAAGAATGGGACCGGAAGTGATATCTTGCGAAAGTATGCGGAACGCGGAAGAATCCTCACAGTAGGATATACTTGTGAGAATTTTGTATTAAAATGAATTGCTTTTTGATTTAATGGTATTATATTCGATATTTTTATTATACGATAGATTACATGTTTATAAGCGCCGGCTTATACGTCTGTTTACCTTTGATGCCGTTATTTCTTGATGTCATTGCGCCTCTCAACGAATCGCGTCCTATCGAACCTCTTTTTCATGTTGAATACTTCGTCGAACAGGATAAACTATTCGTTCCCATATTTCTTCACGGTGTATTAACGACATTCACGTCTATTTCCATCGTCGTCGCTTTCGATACAATGTACGGTGCTTACACACAGTACGCATGCGCCATATTTGCCGAATTGGGGTAAATTAAGAACGGTTGATAATAAGAAACAAAAAGTAACAAAAAAATTGATGCCGGGTTAATATCAATCAAATCAATTTCCAGCGGACAGCTGGAGAGTGGGAAAATAAATAAAGATACGAGTCTCGATGTAAGCAAGGATCAAGATTACACTTATCATCATATTGTTAAATGCGTGAAAAAGCATAAAGAAGCTATTAAGTACGTAATGAAATCAAGCATAATAATATACTAATATTAGTATAATAATATAGTATAGTAATAATAATAATAAGTATAATAATAGTGTTGAATGGATTAACGTAACTGTCGAATTTTTCGTTTTCTGCTGAAAAAATATTAGATTCTGCGACCTAATGGAGTCCGCATACACAGCATACTTCTTTTTCGTGACTGGAACGAATATTTTTCTGATGAGCTTCACCGGCGTTCAAGTAAGTAATTCTACGGTACTTAGATTGCAATTTCATTGCTCAAATTTTATATTTTTTTTGTGCAGACAGTCATGAGACTCGATGACCCCAAATTAGCGTTAAGATACGGCTCTTTCACTCTCGGGCAGATTGTCCACGTATTCTTCGGTTGCTGGCATGGACAATTGTTGATAGATCACAGTTTAAACATCAATGAAGCAATGTAACGAAAATAAACAAATCAATACATGCATCACGTAAATCAATTAGAATATAAACTTTATATTTTTTTCAGTTACAACACAAAATGGTACGAGTGGTCATTCCGATCGCGAAGGCTTCTAAGATTGATAATGTTGAGAAGTATCGCTCCTTGTCAATTATCAGCTGGCAAATTATTCGTCATATCTTTAGAAACTTTTAGTACGGTTATTAAAACAGCTATGTCATATTTCACGGTACTGACGTCCTTGCGTTGAAACACTGAGTTACGAGTGTACTGCCAATTAAATTTGGGACACATGTAATCTTGACACGGCATCGAATGAATGTCTAAAGTTCGCGGAAGTACTTGGAAGTATTATTCTTGAAGTTCATTGGCTTAAGAACGCATGCGTTTTTCTATGCTGTTTTGCATACAAATATATTTGATTTATGATTAGTTTTCCATAAAAGGCGTTCAGATTCCCGTTTATTATTCTTGTTTTTTTAATGCAGCGCACTTAAGTGGGTGTAAATGGGTAAAATGGGTTTTACGTAAGAAAAGCCATTTTATTGTGGTTGTAATCGATAAAAATATTGCGATTGTACTTGCAATGTATAAGATTGATTTTCCACGATCATATAAAGACGTTATTGTTTTTATTCGTATCTATTATTTATCACGCGAATACACGAAGTGTAGTGATACTTCGAAATAAACTATTAGATGTCATGTTGCCAATAGGGGCGTTTTCATTTCTCTTCTAAGGAGCAATTAATAAATCCATTCACCTGTCAACACCTTGGGACTTCCTGTACGAGATTATACACTACATCGCGAACTTGTCATTATTATGAAGAGAGTGGTCAAAACATCGCTCAGCGGGAAGTGGATATATCCTTCGAATAGTGTTTCGATCTTTTTCAGCCCCATCACTATGAAATCAATTAGTGTTTTTTCGAAACCACTTTCCAATGGCCGTATTAATACCATAAGAAATCCCATAAGAAATCGTAAAAAATATTTTAAAAGAAGTTTTTCAATCGTGCATCGCCGAGGATTTATCATAGTTCCTTGTAACCGCTGTTAACTCGCCAATTAGATTGCACATACCGGAGGTTATGGTCGATGTAAAGGACTAACCTTGGTAAAAAAGATATAATTTCTGAGAATACTGGAAAATAAAATTTAGATAATAGATAGCCCGCAGCCATTGGATATGTCTGCGAAGTCTGCGATCGATCGGGAAAAACTGTATCCAGCAAGAGAACACGGCTTATCGTCTATTCTACGTATCACTTTCTGACAGGCAATTTAAACGTCCATTCTTGATTGGATCGTTATAAGTAATTAGAGACAGGCAATTACAACCCCATAGTAGAATCAACCTACGAGACGTGTTATTATTTCTGTGCTAACGCTAACGGAAATAAGATGTGTAGAAAGTTAACAGATTTTTTTCTGCAGCCACGTTACAAAATCAATAAAGTTCTTCTCTGTTTCAACGGACAATGGCCATACCAAGAAAAGTGTAAGAAGGGCTTTTTATTCGGCGTATCGCTTATGTACTCTCTCACCGTTTTGCCCGCACAGGTATTTACTTGGAAGACCATATACAACAGGAATACTAAGATATTGAGAGGAGGCTAAGCCGCCACGGCAATCGTTTGATTTGAGTACAGCGCCATACGGATCGTGTGACAATAAGAGAAAGGGCCTTAGCCTCCTCTTAAGTCGATGAAAGAAAGGATTAATAACATTTCGATATAGATACAACAAGTGTTCGTTTATCGGGACGATTGGACAGTCATAATATCAGCAATGGGCCCAATTTTAGTGCACATGGCATGTGTGATAAAAATCTTTAATTCCATCTGCTACGAAGACAAGGTTCGTTATCTTGCGCAAAACGACATGTTATACTGGCAAATACTTAATTTGAATAATTAGATGCGGCAATTGTTGGAACGCGTATACGACGATTGGCACGCACCTATGGGACCAGAAGAAAAGGTTTTTGCAGAATTTGCGGACGATGGCCGATTATTCACCATAACGTACACAGGTAAAATTCGAGTCGTGAAATGAATTGAATTGAATCAAATTTAACGACGTATTTAATTTTATAACGTAAGGGTTGTTTTTCAAAATTTGTTAATAAAATGATCGATCATTTTTCAGTGTGGTTGTATAGTTCGACGATTAGCTTCCTGATATTATCAACAGTACCGCGAATTTTAGCGATCAATGGGTGGGCAAATATATCATCACCGACCTTATTTCCTATTCCAGTCCATTATACCGCAAACGATGAGGAATACTATAACTTTCTTCAGATTCATATATGCCTCGCTATTATGTCCGTACTCTCGATAAGCATTGCCGTGGATGGTATGTTCGTAGTGTTAGTTCAGCACGCTTGCGGTATTTTTGCGGCCGTTGGGTAAGAACACCTACTCGAACGATTAGAATATCACAAAAAGTTTTATCGTTATAATATAAAAGATATTATTTGTAATTATTGGAACAGTTATCGACTGGAACATTTGATAGACAATGAAGATCTCGACATTGATCTTCACCCTCCACGTATGGCTGATAAAACATTTTGGGTGGTGATCGATTGTATAAAAAAACACAAGGCGGCCCTCGAGTAATTAAATAGATTACTAATGATTGTCACTAGCTAATTTGTATAACAATAATCGAATAGACCAACAGATCTATAGGTATCTAAAGACTTCGATATGCACATATCGCACCTCAGGACAACGGTGTAACGCTTTGTGTGGTAAATCATAAAAGATGTTACACTATCGTTCTGAGGTTGCGATACATGAATGACATTAAATTATTATCAAAATTTGCTAAGATTTGCTGACCTTCTCGACTCGGCGTACTCTTGGTCGTTCTTACTTTTGTTGGGTCTCAACATGCTGTCTTTGAGTTTTACAGGACTTCAGGTTTATTTTTATTAATTAGTATCAAAAGACAAGAATCTTCGGGGCTTTTAATAATTGTATTTTATATGATCTACAGATGCTTTTGGGCGCAACTCCGGAATCATTGGACGAAGCGATCCGACAAGCTATATTCGGCGGATCTCAATTATTGCATCTCTTCTTCGAGAACTTATTTTCTCAAAGGCTCACTGATCATAGTCTCGACGTTTTTGCTGCTATGTGAGCCTCTGTCCAAAAAAAAGCTAAACTCAACGTTCAAAAGTGATATAGTTGAATTGCAGAACGAAGTCAAAGTGGTACTTGACGTCAATGAGAACCCAAAGGCTTCTCAGGTTTATGTTAATGCGAAGTATAATACCTTGGGAATTAAAAGCTGGAAAAATGATCACAATGTCGATGGCGAATTTTAGCTCTGTACGAATAAGTTGATTTCTACAATTTACCGTTTTACAATTGGCACTACAGTCGAAGTATCTTTTAAAAAATGTTATTAACTTTGCAGATCGTTCGCACATCGTTGTCATATCTCACAATTTTAAGTTCAATGGAATAAACCACATTATAAAGTGTCTGTGTGTACAATACAGATAATATTTTTCGGACCGTATACAGCCCCTGCCTATGGCAAACAGGATTGCAGTCTTGTAAGGCGTGTTGCATACATCTACGGGCTGACCGTACTACCTGCAAGATAGAAAGAAAGGCCAACCTCTTGATCCAATACGCGCTTAAGTCAACTTATTATTTAAAAAAGAAATTAATAAAATTATCAGTTAAGTAACAATGAATTTCAACATCATATGTGAAATCTATGAACGCTTCCGAGTTAACCACCCCTTCGAAAAAATCTTAAGCCACGTGTCCTGGCGCCGCCAGATGGCAATCGATCTAATTCAGCGATGTTGTCTTCGGTTCAGTCTTTACGGTCTGTCGATAGATCGAACTTTGTCGAAAAGCCATGTATCGATCTATCACATCCGGTATTCTAGAGGGTTCCCGACGAGAGCGCTAGCTACCCTCGCTGAGTTCATTGCTGCTTTCAAGCTGGGAGATTGTAGTCGAGGGTAGGTCAGGAGGAAGCAGGATCGAGCGAATTAATGATGATGACGAAGCTCTATCCGCCTTTCATCGATTCCATAAACAGCAATGATTGATCTTCCAAAAGTGTATCGCCCTCAAAACTAATAACCATTTGTCTCCAATAATTTATCAACAGTACAAGTGATCTTATGCACGTGTTTAAATAATCTTGTACGGTAACGGTAAAAAGGTGCGTGTACATCGTTCGTTGCTTCATTCAACCCTCAATTTTTTTGTATGACTCTGTTATCGTTCTGAGTGAATCTCGCGCCTTTCCAAGTGAAGCAGCGCATGGCAACACCTTGCTTCTCATTACACTTATACGTACAAACTACGTCTACTTGCAGCGACAGCATACAGGTTTCTATCCCAACACCGCCGTCTTCAGAAGTTGGTGTAGGGTTAGGCTGCCCGAGGAAGATGAATATCGCTAATTGTCGCCTGGCTGTAGTAAGAGACTTCCGATCCTTCCAAGTCGCACGTGACCGTTGTAACAAGCGCCCTGGCTATGCCACCGCTTCCCGCGCAACACCGACACACCTTTCTCCTTCTCCACTCTACAACACATTTATCTCTTCATCTTCGAGAATTTAAAGAGACCACTTGATCCTATCGTAACCGAATTTCGTATCTCTCTCGCTTGTTTCCCCTTTCGCTTGCACTTATGCACACATTGATGTCGTACAACTTTACTCATTTTTTCCCTCGCTATCGAGTTCGGTTAATCCGGTTCAATAGTCGATTAAGAGGTCTCCATCGACGTTTGATCGATCGTATGATGCAACACAATTTACCATGATTTCAACAAACTCAGATTTTTATCAATTTAAATTATTCATAAAATGATTGAAAAAATGCTTCGTGCTCATCGCCATACTAATCAAATAATATTCACGGGGTTAGTGTCATTGCAATCTTGTAATGTGTACAATTATAAGACTCGCTACACTATATCGAAATTAGTTTATTGGGTAAAAGTTCCCCATACCGGTCGGCTGATGTCTGGTATAACGGTATTGTCGATATTCCCGGCACGTGCGCACTCCGCATCCTAGATCCTAGATCCTAGATCCTAGATCCTAGATCCTAGATCTCGGATCATAGATACGATAATGTTTCATAGTATAATCGTCTTCCGAGAGCTTCGAGGTCGCGTGCCGTTGCACGCACCGTTTTCTCGATTCCTCGCGGTGTCACAGCCTCTCGAGAACGATTCTCGATTGCACTTGGTGTCATTAAGGCTGTAGTCCACGCTCAGCTCAGTGGCGCTGTTATTACACAGCGAACTTTTGCCTCTGCGAGCCTCTATTGTCGAAGCATCTGTCGCTCTACTGTTGCTGCTGCTGCTGCTGATGATGATGATGATGGTTGTGGAAGGGACTGCGCTGGATCTCACTCCGATCAGAGTGAAAGCAACGCAAAATGCCGACATGACAATATAATATGGTATACCGTAGATAGATATATATATAACTAACCATATACTGTATTAAGGGCGGGAAATCGGAAATTGAAAATTAGTTTTCACTCCAGCAGAATTAACCGCAACGTTCGTACAGAAGATCGACAGCGAGGGGGACGGGGATGGATCGAGAATTGACTACAAAAACCTGACGTCCTCATTTTTCATTGCAACGAAAGACAGCACTGAGATCGAAATATTCCAATCTGACATAGGATAAGTTACATGTTTATGGTGGTTTTACACCGATAATTCGCTACTTAATTCGAAACTCGGACGATATATACAACTTTGATCACTCGTTTTCGATTTCCGGAACTCCTACATCTCTAAAGAATGATCATCAGCTAATAACTCTATAATAGCGATTTACCTTAATGTTAATACCTTACCAAAGCTACTGAGTAGCGCCACTTATTTTTTTTCTTTAATTTCTCTACTCATCATCATAGAGTCCCTTTAAAGTTCCTCCGCGTGGTCTTCTTCCTTTCTCGTGTCTGTTATGTTTTTTTACTTCTTTTTTTTCTTACCGATTTCCACAACTTCCATGTCCCTGCCGAGGGGCCCGGCTGCACACCCTTCGTCTTGGATGCACACGCTGTGTGCAGGTATGCGAGACCATCGCACGACTGTTC
The DNA here is from genome assembly GCA_934046635.1 of Buathra laborator. Classification (NCBI taxonomy): domain Eukaryota; kingdom Metazoa; phylum Arthropoda; class Insecta; order Hymenoptera; family Ichneumonidae; genus Buathra; species Buathra laborator. Next base: position 3,819,591 of record OW203901.1, read on the forward strand.
TTGACCGAGGCCTGCAGTCAAGGGAGGACAGTGCAACATCCGGATATTCCTCATCGTCGGTAGTGGTGAATTTCTGGCGCTATAGTAACTTTATACCTTTGCCGCGACCGCCACTCCCGATGGAAAGAGGAGGAGAAGAAGAAGAAGAAATAAGAGTGGGGTAGTCGGTTATCCAGTCCAGAAACCAGACTGCGAGACCAGGTGCACGCGTTATCTAGGGATGAGCACGAAACGAGGTGGGACCACCATATGTTGATCCACCACCGAAGAACGCCCCGGCACGCGCCACACTCAAAACCGAACCTTTACACCGCGAGGATCTCGAACGACGGATGAAACATACCGTCGCGCGCGAGACTCGGGAATTTTGAAAAATTTATTAAACACCGACTGTGCTTATTCGTTCAATTGGCCTCGAGTCGCTGAGGAAGGAAAAGTTACAATTATAAGCGTATCACGATTAACGAATCAAAATTTTGTTTTTTTTTTGCCAAAAAACGCCGCGTAAAAAAATCGCCGATGTGTTACGTCAAGAAGAAGCGAAGAGGGATTAAAGAGTGATTGGAAAAAGAATAGGAGAAATCATCGTTCGTTAAGTGGTGAATCTCTAAAGAGTCGTGCGGCCTCTCGGTATAGTTTCGATCGGTCATTGATCGAGGATAGTCAGTATGGCACTACTATCTAATCATCACAGCGCTTATCAATCCTCGTCGACGGAGATGCTAAATTCAGCGTATCCGACCCCAACGAGATCGTACGATCCGCTGTATCCTTCGCCGTACAATTCGCCGGATTACGAGAACGTCCGGATCGGATACCGGGATAATTATGGCACCGTTATCGGTATGACGACAAGGAGTGAAGCTGAGCACGTCGATTGCGGAAGGAAGCAGATGACGGATTATGCAACAACTCCCGAAGGATACGAGAGAGAACCCTATGGCATCCTGACGCCACTTACACCCCAAAGGTACACCCAAATATTATTGTTGCATCACGTCGGAAGCTTTCAAAATTATGGTAGCGAAAAAAAAAAAAGAATTAGAAATTAATTAGATTAATATATTAGGTACGATCCTCACCATTCCATCGATCACACGACATCACCCCGTTCGACTCTCTACGAGGACAACTCCATGGATTACAAACCTCCTGTCTATAGCTATGAGACGCCTCCGCAAGAACCGAGATACTCAGGCGACGGTGTCAAGAACGACCACAACAATTCTTCGAACAATTACTGGGATCCCCTTGCAACCCCTCAGGTACATACAAAACCATAATGATCCATTCACTTGTTTTTATTTCTAATTGTGAAACCTTTGTAAATGCTCTACCGGATTCGTCGATTGCGTTCGGTAATTATATTTCTGCGTGTCGATGTATTTGTCTATCTGATCTGCAGAATTCACGATGAAATTCTTGAATTATCGTTTTTTATTTAATTGTTTTTTCTATTATCTATTGCAGAAATCTCGAGAATCGCCAACCTCGAGTCCTAAAAGAGGACGTCGAAGATCGAGGGATGTTCCACCGTCTCCGAGTATTCTGAAGCGTCGCCGGTTAGCCGCAAATGCCCGCGAAAGACGACGAATGAATGGTCTGAACGACGCGTTTGACAAACTTCGCGAAGTAGTGCCAAATCACGGTGCTGATCATAAATTAAGCAAATTCGAGACCCTGCAAATGGCCCAAACATACATAGCAGCGCTGTGCGATCTTCTTGAGAGTCACGACGGTAAGAGTTACAATTTTACGATCTGTGAGAGCGACAAAAGTCTGTAGAAATTTAATGCGATAAGAATATCAACAAAAGATCAATGAAATTTTTTTACTTTTTAAAAGATTAACGAATAATCTCATAGGATTATGTAGCTTACTAGTTATTAAGAATACGGCTAAAAGTCCAAAGAGTCACGTAATAAGATTGGTGCGAAAACGCGCCAATTGTTAATGTACATTTATCATACCGTAAGGCTTAGTTGATAGTTCCTCGACGCCTCATAAGCGTAAATTCTATGTTTAATCATTCGTCTTTATTTGTTATTGATACATTATTAGAATATGACAAATATCCCAAAGAGCTCCTCCGAATGTTCAATTTAATAGAAATACCATACCGCAAAGCTTTCTTTTTGTTCTTATTTTGCTATTGTTATCTCTAGTCAGAGTATTATTATTTTTTTCTTTAATGTAAATTATTACGCAATTGTATTATATAGAGTTTCGTCGTTTTATATTGTTCTACGAGTCTCCATTTAAGTTATCTGTAAATGCGCTCAGCGCCCAAAGACTTTGTATATAGTGTAAGCAAACTTCGTAAAGTAATTTTCATTGTACAAAAACCGATTTTCATCCAAAGATTTTAGATGAATTTAGAATAATATAGAAATATATAGCATTATAAAAGCATTATAAAAAAAAAAGTAATTTACAACATTGTCGATCCCCCGCCAAAGATATGTAAATCGCAATGTAATTATTGTAAATAAATTATGTTTCAAACCCTCGATGCACTGACACCATTTCATTTTCGTTGTATACGAGAGAAATCGAGGACAGTTAATTCGCGATCGGATTCGTCCGGTTTGACGATGCGTGACTGACAATTATTTGGCTTCCGCGAGGAAATAAGAGTGGACATCAATACATATTTGACTCGCTTTCGGTATCCGGCACGCTGTCTCACTCCCCCGAACCTTCGCGAAATTTCATTGCTCCATTTTTTATTTTCATTTCTTTACCACCTCAAGCCTCCGCACACTCGATCTTTATTTCATTTTATTTTTTCGCGAACATACACGATCAGTCAGATCGCTCGAGCGACTCGTGCACCGCATACACCATAAGGCTGCGACAGGGGTACGTGGCGTGTGCCATCGCATTCGTGCTCTTCGTCGATCGAACCGCAACGTTTCGCCTCTTTGTCGTTTACTTCCTCTTCGTTTCGAATCATTTTATTTTCGCATGTGTATTCCACTCGACAATAACAACGGATCTCAAGCCGCACGAGTTTCTCCGCTTCCAACAAAGCGATATTCGGCTCGCTACTAAAATACAGCAAAACCTCCTCATAGGTACCAAAAAAAATATACACAAAAAAGAGGATAGGTGTCTCGTGATCATAGTTAGAAATGTAAACGTGCAGCACTATGTTTATACACTCCTATGAGGATCGTACCGGAGAAACTACGACTTTTTATTTTTACCGTCGCCGTTCTTTTGACCCTTAATATTAGCAAAAAATCGACAAAACAAAATACTGCCCAATAATGCGGACTTAGATACTTTTGTTTATTTATAATAAAACAAATAATTGTTAGGCATACAATTTCGACGATTTAATTGTGACAAAGAAAAACAATTTGCGGTGCAAATTGATCGATACATCGATATATATTGATTTAGTGTATAAGATCAATCGGTAATGAATCGTTGGATAAAAACGAAAAGTTACGATGGCTTCGGACACGCGAGCGATCAACAGTGTAGACGTCAAATCGAAGAGACGCCGCACGTGGGAACGTGAGGATATGAGAGATCGTCCTTAAAAGGTGTCTCTCAATGGTAGAAGATGAAAGATCGAGGAGTGAGGAGTTCAATCGCACCCGAAAGAATAATCAATTAACGCTCGCTAAATAGCTCGATGATCGATCCGATCCTTCTCGCCATTGCTTTCCGTCTTCGTCGACCCAATGCCGACGGCACCCTTTCCGTATATCTTGTTCCTATCGACTCGTCTCTCATCGATCTCTTCTTTCACTCGTTCTTTCTACCATTCCCCGTTCTTATCTCGCTCTCTCGGGCATCGATTCGATCGTGAAACGCGACGGGAATTCACGATCCGGATGCCCGAAGACCATGCGAAACTCTTTCATTCGATCGCGTTTGTTCCTTCTTCTTGTTCGTCTCTCCACCTCCTCGCTACTACTACGATGCTGAGGATCGAGAGTTAAACGCTTCCAAGGAAATGGAAGAGAGGGACTACCTCGGTATTTGTCGGAGCGCTCTTTCTTGTTTATCTCTCCACATTCGTACTCTTATTGTTCTTTTTATTTCCCCCTCCTCTCACTCTCTGGTACCTTATATTATTATATACGTTAGAGTCGCTTTCGCGTGATTAATCCGCGATGTACTTTTGTTCGATCGATTTAGCTTACAAATGAAAAGGGATTGCAGTGAGAGCCAAATTTGGACAATAATTAATGTATTAATTGTGCTTTTCTTATACAATCTATTATACATTTTTCTATACTCCATGTAAAGTCAATTTATAATGAAAACAAAAAAAGAAAATTGTCTGTAGAATTCAACAGTTGGGCTGTTATTTCGGCAAAGCTGCTGACGCCACGGCAACCCTTTTCTCGTATTTCGTCTGGTAATTTGTTCCGGTATTCCATCAGGGAACGATATTCGTCATTTCTAATGTCTAACGTATAACTAGGATGGTAGAAGTGGGCGGACAGCGGACGGCACGACGCGTGCCGAACAATGGACGTTCGTTATAGATTTCGCATACTATTCGTTTCTCTCGTGTGCAGTTTCTTTGTACTCTTTCGGTTTCCGCCGAAACGCCGATCGAGGAGAAAGCCAAGATGAAAAAATTGGTCAGCAACAAGACAGCATCTGCATCCGGGGAAAGAACGATTTTTTCCGATCACCCGCATAGCGAACGATATAATCAGCATTGGTTTAATGGATGGCTAAAAAAGAAATTTCTTTCAACCCTTACAACTGTCTCGCTTTCTTCTGTGCAGAAAAAAAAACTCTCCAATAGGTGGGAGTAAAAAAATGGCTGAGATCGGCAGTGAAACAGTTGGCTTAAACGTAAATTCGTTGATAACTCTTGCGATATAATACATTATCTCGATCTCTCCTTTCTCCCACTCTTTTCGATTCTTGTCTCTAATACACTGTATATTCGTGCACCTATTTCAAATCGTACGAGTTCGATAAATAATGACGATTCTGATCAACCGGCACGATTCGGCGAATCGATAAGAACGCCAACGTACTCGGTTTTTTCTCCAAGAAGAAACGAGAGCGAGATAAAAAGAAATTAAAACGATAGAAGTGACGAAGAGAAGGAGAGAGAGAGAGGGGGTAATTATGGAACAAGGTGCATTCACGCTGTACGTACACTCCGAGTCTCTGCCTACCACCGCCGTTGCCGGTATATCGTTAAGCGACGATGTATGTTAATAAGTGCGCGAAGCCAGCAGGTGGTCGACTTCCACAGTTCCTCGGGAACCCGTGCAGATAAGGCAGAAAGAATATACTCGAACTTTCGTTGTGTGCGTTTTATATACACCGACTATTGTTTTATTTTAATCCGTACTAATTCATTTGTGGAGAGGGGTTCCCCTTTTCTTTACCCTTTCTTGCAGTTTTCAAAAACTTTCGTTTCATTTCAACGGTTCAGATATTTTTTAATTGTCGTTAAAAATAACACAAAAAAAATTATTCGACGGATGACATTTTCCAATGAAATTCCCTTTTTTTTATTCTTTATTCCACCGGCTTTGTGAGCCGTTTCGACCGAATAACTTGATGAGAGTCAACCGTGAAAGGAGATTCAGCTTTACAGATTCTCGTCGTCTGTACCCCCGCGTTTCGCATTTTTAATAACTGCAAACAAGAGATACTGTCGCGTGCACGTACGTACGGAGCCGAAGACCGCCTTCTTCGCGGTGAATTGAGTCGTAAAATCTTATCCTTTTCGGTGAGTGCATAGTGGACGATCGCGATCGATTCTATATGGCCTCATTACGTGCCGATCCGCGCATTCCCTCGTACTACTGTCGCATCGTCGTCCTCGTAAGTTTCATTGCTCTCGTTAACTTGCCTCGTTTTGTGTTTTCCTCCCGTTCATTTAGAGTCAAACGATGAGAAATTTTCGCGGGGGGTCAGACATGCGTGGATAAATGTAGTATTAGATTAATTCGAAATCATTGCGGGTCGGTACGTCTCGTTGATTGGACCGACGTACTGCTCCCAATGTGTTTTACATACAACGGATCGTTGTGTAACAAAATGTTTACAACATAAGATACCGATAGATATACATTGTACAGTCTTCACTGGATCGACGAGAAACTCGTCAGAACTGCGCGATGATTGTGTAAAAGAACGAGGATCTTCAGTCACGATGAGCCGTCGGTCGACTTGAAAGGATCACCGACTCGAACCTCAACCGGTATAGATGCGGTACGCGTCGAAGGAAAAGTCCTCGTTGGGTATTTCGAAAGAAGAAAAAAAAACTGGATATATATCCGAGTCTCGCCCATAGTCGGGCGCGTCTATAAGCACTCGATATATACAGACATACAGCAATGACCAATGTAATCGCAATTCCGCCCGAGGTTTCCACGCATCAGACTTGACAAGTCCCGTTTCGTCCTACGAAGCTATATGTACTTGTAGTACAACACTTGCAAACAGACTTTACGATATTTTAACCGCGTCGCGTACTTCCCTCTATATATATCTGTCTATATACCGGTTGACATTATCCTTTTTATCTGACGCGAGATATAATCCATAAACGGTGAAACTGGTGTATGCGCACTTGGGATGATATCTTTCAATGATTAGTCTCTCGTGTACGATGTATCCTGCGTCGCGCAGTGTAACATAGCGTCTAAAATTGTTTCTGGCGATATTTAGCCGATACTTCGCAGCTCGACGAAGTGAGAGTTAGAAGGAGTTGGGAATACCCATGAAATATAAGAGACGACACGGATTGTCCATTCGAAACAACACGTCTCTATTCCACACGACAATAGGCCTTTAATAAGCAACCATTGTGTTCCCGTGTCATCGGGGAAATCATGATATTGAAAGCGTACGATTGAATTAGCGATGAGATGAACGAGCTGCAACGGACGAAGGGTAAAAAACGGGTCAGCGATTAAGTGTGAAAGGGAACGAGAAAGGAAAAATAAAGAGAACGAGAGGGAGACAGCGAGGTAGAAGAAAGGATCAGGTTGCTGAACGCTCGATGGGCTGAAAGTCAGAGTGGTCAACACTGGTGTACCAGAGGCGAGGCGTGACCCTCTATAATCCGGATTCTGTGTCCCAAACTCTCGCTTTCGATACCCTCGAGAAAACTACACCCATATACTCGGATTCCGACACAACACAGAAACCGGTGGGAAATCGATTTCAGGCATAATTTACGTTGACCACGATAGAGGGAGAGCTCAACGCCTACGATTCGTGAATACAAATTGCTAGGACTTTTCTTTTTTTTTTCGAGTTATGGGTTCGGGTTTCGGGGATTTGTTTCCTGGATACATATTTACTTTCTTGACTCAATCATGGGATTAGGACGTATTTCGAACGGTTCATGATTGCGCAATTGTATCGTGAAGCGTTATTTTTTTATGTAATGTTGGAGGGTGGAAATTAATTAAAAAAATTGGTTCCCCGTCGTTCCTTGATCGGGATGACTCTATTGTTGAGCACAGGGGAGTCTGCGGAATTTTTTTATTCGAATTTCCGGTGTCATGAATTAGGGATTAATTGGAGTCGGGAGAAAGGTAGTTGGCGCAGGTCCAGGTAAGGAAAGGGTTTCCCGCGACACCTCGCTACCCTTATGGTGTTGAAAAATTCTATAACAACGATACACGATCTTCCGGCCACCTGACACCGAATCACGTGCTATCTCACTGCCGCAGTAGCTTTCGTAAGATATTTTCACAATTTGATGATCGAGGGCGCCCATGGGCTTCTGATAAATCGTTCTTATATCATCCCCCTTTGACCATAGTTCTCGCGGCTACCGAAATTAACCCGGAAATCCGATACAAAGACGATGCCGATTACTTTCGTTCCTTTCGGTTTCACCCTGCGATAGACGCCAAAATTCGTTGCGCAAACTCCCACACGGCGCCCGTGAATTTCCCCACGACTCGTTACTTTCTTCCACGGCGCCTTTTTTTTCTTCGAGGTGTCGATTCATTCTCGTAAGCCGACATGGGCGAAAACGATTATTATTTCAAGACGGAAGAAGCCGAAAATCGGTATGACCTTTTTTTCCACACCGCCGATTATTCACGGACTCGCCGTGAACGATTTGCTGCAATGAAGCTTCTAACATTGAATTTTCGAGACTGTATAGATTTCGCTAAGTTATGCATCGGCTGTATAGAAAACACTGGGATGTTTCTGCTCTGATTTCGAGTGCGTGCGGTTAGCGAAGATTTTTATTTTTCTTTTGTCTCTTTCGTCGAGTTGTCTTCATACGGGGTCGTTCGGTTCGCGTGCGTAGCCCCGAGGCTCGAAGGCGCTAAGCCCAAAACATTCTTCTTTCTTTCCTTTTAGTATTTTTTATTTTTTTCTTTTTGTTTCACCGCGACGAACTGTCCTAGGCAATTTTGGGAAACGAAAAGGATAGATAAAAGAAATAAACAGAAGGAAGAAGCGTTTCTTTCTTGGAAGCGCGGTTGTGACGCCGCGGCAAAAGGGTTACCACTGTATCGGTAATACGTGGATGAGTCTAGATTTGCTCAAGGTGAAGCGTAACCTGAGGCGGTTTCTCGAATCGCGTATAATATCCCCAAGTCGAAGAATTACGGTGGCAAATTATAATTGATTTTCGAAAGTCAAACTTGGCTCACCGCAGCTCTCTGAATAGATCGAACGCGAAAGACACAATCGCGTAACAGAGTCCCTGCGTCGACAGTGAGTATTACAGCCTTTACCGGTGAATGAAGTCGGTGAATACCGGAAGGTCGGCACTTCTGTCCCGAAGGGAATATATATAAAAGGAAAAAGCGACAAAATGACGAGTCACGGCAACGAAAGGGAGACGGGATACCGGAGTCTCGTCCTCGCACAAGAGACGAGAGTGTGTGCGCTGGTAAAATAAACGAACGATTCGTCAGGCCGGTCGATTAGCCCTTGTTCTAAGATTATTATCGGTTATATTGAATTAACGGCGTAAAATAAAGTCCGGTCAGAAAAAAAAAAAAAACCGAAGGCAAAGCCGCCGGGTCTTCAATGACGAAGCGACTGCTATCCCTCTCGGTCGAACGTAAAGACCAGAGGAAAACTTATCTGTTGCCTATTACGACTGTCTAGTAACCGTGTGGACGACACGTGCGAGAGCTCCCGAGAGTTCCTAACGAGCTGAAAGCAGCGTACAACGGGGAAAGAAAAAAGAAAGAAAAAAAAAAAAAGGAAGACCATCGAAAGTTGATCGGCAGCGTATCGACAGTGTTACCAGTCGCTAAAAGTTGACCTGTCTCCTCTCTTCGAGTCCCTCTCAGCGGTCGAACTTGAAAGAACCGCATGGCGTATCGACACCCAGGCGCATCAGGAACCGAACAAGCTTCCGAAGTATCGGTTTAACGGGCTTTCACTCTTATCTCGAAGGTCTTTAGAAGAAAAGTGCTAAAAGATTTTCTTTCCTCAAATGATCCGATCTGTGTACCGGTTTACGGCACCTATTACCAGCGACGGCGTATTCCTCAGATCCGTGACTAATTACAGATATCGGGTGACTTTCATCGCCTAATGGCGACGTGTTCAAACAACAAACGAAAATCAAATGAGTTCATCTTATTTTTATATATATAAAAATACATATATATATATCACAGACAACGGGTTAACAGGACTCGTGCGGCGCCAGTTACTGAGCTACGAAATTAACTCCATTGTATTGGAACAATGTCAGGGTATCGTCTTTCATCATAGTAACTATACAACGAAGGTGTAAAGAAAAAACAACGCGTCTGTTCTTTCGTGTGTTTGCCGCGTCTGGAGCAAACCGCGAAACTATCTTTCACCTGTTATCTCAACACCCTTCTAAACCGTCTCAGCAGTCTACATTCTATACCACATGCAATTGGTTGAATAGCTTGCATAGTGAAAGAATAATGCAGAATAAAGAATAGTCTCGGGCATTAGGTAATTACTGATATCGAGTTTATTACAGGTGTAAACATTGAGAGATTATTATGCATCTAAGGCTACTATATAGGATCAGTAGCATATGTAACGGGAAAAAAACGTTAACGGGTAATAGGCACGTAGGCCAAGGGCGGCACGCGCCCACGTCGAAAACATGGCGAATGCGCGTGTCGCACGACAGAGATACAAGACATTTTTTTTTTTGCTTCTTCTTGTAGTACAGACACAAGAGAATCATTGGCACGGAAAAAATACACGGTACGAGAAATTCACGCGAGCGAAGAAGGAATAACTTAAATATGTTCTCGCAGATGATGGAGCGGTATACATGAAAACAAAACAACGCCTCCGCCGTACTCGAAGAGACAAAAAAAAAATTTGCAAAACCGGAAATTTGAGAAGTCCATTGTCAGAACGAGTCGCCCGGCTGTTGTACGCGCAAGTACGCGTAATCTTTTGTTCGTACCTGTTACGAAACAGATGGGATAACACAGGTAAAAGACGAGCTTCCGAATAAATTCTTAACCCGTTTCACATATTTATTTCCAAAGAAACGAGTTTTTTTTTATTTTTTTTTAAAGCACAAACGTAAGTCAAGATTTGCATTTTCAAGTACACGTATGATAGTAAAAACATATCATACACTTTCGTATAATTGATCAATTAAGGGCAACCGACCTGGGCAATGCGTATTTGAATTCCTTCGAAGCTCTCAATAATATGAAAAAAAGGAGAGTGAACGAAAAAGAAAGCAATGAGTGCCTAAGGGTGTTTTTTTTTTTCGTAACCCGGTTGGCCACGCTTCGGCACCCGTGCGCGCGCGGGTCCTGCAACCGATGCAACAGATGACACACTGCTTTCTCGTGACTCCTGCACGGGGGGGAGACTGACGCCCGACACTGAGAATATCGTACACTAGGTAGTCCGCGTTCGATGAATACCCCGACGAACTACACCAGCAGTGAATTTTTTCACCCTTATTATTTGGGGGGCGTTTCAGCTCGTGCCATGTGGTATAATGCCGCACCAGCAACCATAGCTATACAGTCTCTCGCACTCGTTTCCTCGCTTTCGCTCTCTCTTCGTACCATCCTGCAACCACCCTCTCTCCTCCCCTCTCAATTTCAACGACTTCGTTCTCGCTGATCGTTAACCATACCCTCCGCTTCATGACATGGAGTCATCTAATTTACGATTATTCCAAAACCGTCCTGCAGTCGAATGAATTTTAAAAAATTCGCATATTTACCATTTATTTGATGACGTATTTGGTATCAACAAAAAAAATCCTCCGACTCTTCGCTGATTTCTCAACGATAACAAACGATAATAAGCTTCGGGTCACTTGTAAAAATATCGCGAAGAAATATACTCTTCTCGAGAAATTCTGAGTTTACGAGAATTACAAACCTCCGAGACTCGTACAATCGGCCGTGTTACTGCTCGTGAAAACGTTAGTTTTCGGTAGTCAAAGGCGATAAGGTAGTCTTGTCTAGCGGATAAGGTTTGACCGGCTAATCGTGAGGTGTTTCAACAAAACGTTATCCAATAGTCGACAAGTTCACGGTTGGTCAATCCTTGAAACAAGACGACGAAGGAGTGCGAAGCGAAGTGACCTCGCAATGAGCGACAAATTCGTTCTGCGACTCCATTCCTCGTTACTCCTCTTCTTCGCTGTCCCTCCCTCTGTCTGGCCGAACTTCGACAGGAAAGATCCATTAGCAAAGACCGTGAAGAATTTATGGAGTTTGGTTAATAGCCATCGAGATCCTGGCGAACCGTTCGCCACTCTCGTTGAGTCCTGTCGGCTTTCGACCGTTCCTTTTTTTTCTCTCTCTCTTTCCCCCCTCTTCTCTCTCTATACTCTCGGTGAATGCGAAAAAAAAGAGTCGATGTCACGTGATTTTTAGCAGCAACCCTCGTTACCGAAGTTCGCCACGATCGCGAGTTGCCCCTGAGGCAAATAAATTTAAAGAATAAACGTGTTCAATTGCAACCATCTGATGCACAATGTTGCGAGTATTCACGAACATACGGTGGCATGAAAGAATTATATTGATTTCAATGTATGAAAAGAAGAATAAATATAGGTATAGTGAGGGAACGAAGAAATGGCGAGTAAAAAAAATACAAGAAGCCAATTCGATCCGCCTCTTCCACGTGCCGTTGGTCCCTCGTGCCGAAGTAGCCGGATACATGAGTGGCGCGTGCATGCGCCACGGTGAACTTAACACTGTTCTCGTAGGTTTAATAGCCAGGGTTAACGTATCGTTAATGTTGTATTATTCCGAACGTGTGTCATGTGCGGGAAATCGTTGAGAACGACGGGAGCGCGACGGCACGCGACAGGAGTTTCCCCTCTCCGAAAAGGTACCCTCGCACTACATCAGATATAATACCACCCTATACAGTACAGCACCACCTTTTTCTACTCGTGCATCGCACTGTGACATTCCTATACCGAATGAATTTTTTTTTCATTATCTATTCCTTACGGCGTCTCGCGATTATTTACTTATTGAATTATCGATATTCACAGGATAGAGATAGTCTTTGATTACAGAACAAACGTTATCAGAACTCGCGGTTGTCGGTGACAACAATACCCGACACGATCTTGTTGTCATAAGATATTCATGTCAACAAAAGTATTTTTCGTATATTAACGATGTTTGAATAACAAACGAGATAGGACCGTGTTATTATGCTCGAATGTAATCGATGTCTCACGTTCAGCTTAACTGCGGTAAGTCGGGACGTGGATGAATATAAAGACATGTTATAGCTCAGCGAGCATATCGGTATCCCAGTGAGCTATTGGACACGAACAAGTGTCGGTTTGTGCGGATATACCGCGGTGCTGGTAACGGTTTTGTCGTCCAACAGAGTCGCATCGCGATGCAAGTTGTTTGAGGCGCGACGAGCTGGATATAGGTGCATTAAAATTATATTCACCGTAATGACTCCCCACCCGAGCAGCGTAGGCTTCGAGGTTCAATATCGAGTTCCATAATTTGATTAAACGCGCCGTAGCTATGAATCATAATCTCGTACAACGTTTAACAATGTAGAAGCGCCGAGAGCATCGCGAATATAACGGATCCCTTTACACTCACAGCCGAGAGTTCGGTAAACACGAAGACTCGTTACACAAGCAGTTAATTCACGATGGCTACTGTACAAGAAGGTTATAATAGCAAATAAACAAAAAGAGGTCGGAGCAAAGTATCACGAAATACTTGAGTTCGCAGAGAGGCCACCCTGCTACTCGAATCCAAGTCAAACAATGAAGCAGTTATTATTACAAATCGATTTCCATTTCCGTTCGAATTTTGAACAAACCAGGGAGGTACTTTTCAGTTCATGCCAAGCCATGTGTAGTCCGGGGTTTTGTGCGCTATAAGCCAACATCGTTATTTAACGATAATATATATGGTACTGAAAGGGAATAATGCTGGAGGCCAAAACCGATGACGCTTTAATTGGTGGATCCCGGAGGGTTGTTCGATATGTGTATAATAATACATCGAGGGGAAACTTTACCCCAATATTTTTCGATCCCTCTTCGACGTTCTCATTAGTAGGTATAGATTCCAAAAAGTCATTCCCTCGATGGGCTCGTAAAAATGTAATAAATTTATCTTTTTACGACGATTTCATCGTTTTGTTTGTTTTTTTTTTCTTCTACGAGGATATTGGAAAAAGACGACCATCGTAGGTAAAATGTTGTACGATGATGTAGCAGTGAAGTGGGTCATCGACGTTAGCATTTCAACCGTTATTCTTCTTTTCCCTCCGCGTTCCCGCTCGCGTCTAGTCGCTATCCCCTTTTGCAGTTATATCTTGAAAATCTCCCGCCGAAAACTCCGAGCAGCAGTCCACGTGGCACTTCACGCGTGACGATCTCGCATCTAACGCGTACCCTCTTCGCCTCGAAGAATCATTTTTTTCTCCGTATCTTTGCGCTTCTTTACGATCTTCAGGTGCAAAGAACTCTATTTCCACCTTTTCTTATTAAATTTTTTTTATAAATAATTTAAATTACATGCGTTTCTCGTTTGACTATTGTGAGAAAAATGTTCGATGTAATTGCTAACGAAGCTCCGCGATGGGCGCGTGGCTCGTCGGCAAAAATTCATCACGCAAACTGCATCGTAGGGGAGAAGTTGCCGATAAAGGGACTTCTCTCGTTTGAACGTCGGGTCGGGTCGTTGAATTTTATGGTGTTTATGGAGTACGAGGGCGTCACGGTCTGCAGACGCCACGCGTCATTCTCCTGTATTCGAAAATGCCGAGTTCCCTTTTGCAGGGTATCGTTATGCCGATAGTTTTCGTAATGCTATCCGGGCCATGGCTAATGAGTCATAAATTGATTTAGCACAGTGTACGTATTTCCGCGTACCTCGTTACTCTCTCATCAACCATCGATTTCGGAGAATTGAGCTCCATTATTATTTTTATTTTTTTCAATTACGATACTTCGATACGTGCGATTGGAGTCGATTAAATCGATCCAATTAATCACAACGCATTCGATAATCAATTATTTACGTCTTGTGTGCTAAGAAAATAAAAGAAAATACATCGTCAACTCTATGAGACTCTCGTGTTTTCGTAACGGCCGAACAAGTGTATACTTTAGTTTTCATTATATGTAGAATATATTAAAGTGTTAGGGTAGCGAGCACCTCATTGTTATTCGTCTCGTACGAGTGGAGTGTACGAAGCGGTAGATGTACGCTGCAATCGAGCTAATTAATCAGTCGGCTGTCTTCACACGTTGGTGAGCCCACCTTGCAGGTCTGATGGAATAATGGACCACGGGATAATTTAGAATTAGCCCTCCGTCCCTTCGTGAGCCATCGTCCTTCTCGTCGTCGTAGAACTAGCCGTTCTTCCCTACATTTTTATACATTTGTGTGTATTCACGAATGCGTATAGCTTCGACGGTATAGGGATACGGGGATCTTGGTAGTGTTAGAGCCACGCGCCATCGAGGTAAAGGAGCTCAGTCGGTTCCACATGACTCGGGGCACGCGCCTCTCGTACCCTACGAGCCCGAGGGGGGAACAACTCGGGGTCCTTGCGATCACATCGGAATATCACGAGTTTAATAGGCGTGACGCTCGGAAGTTTCTCATTAAAGTGTCCTCACGATGCCCATTGTATATTCTCTACATACGATAATCGTTCTCAACGACAATTCCCGGCATTACAAATTCTTCGTTGACTTCTTTATGACTAATTTATTTCGTAAACGATAAAAAATCAACCATTGAGATTAGAATCGCGTCAATAGGGTCACCTTTTTCCAACAATGTCTACTTTTTTAAACATTTTTTTTTGCATAGTTTTGTATGACTAAGTGTAGTTAGACTCGTTAAGAAAACGTACTCTTTGCAAGCAAATGATAAATCAATGATTTTTTTATTCCCAAAGTCCATAAGTCATCAGAGCTTCGAGAGCTCTAAACAAGAGAAACTTCGCCTGCTCCCCCAGTAGAGTCAGCTAGAAAGGACGATGATAACGGATTCTCAAGCGGCTCATCATCATTTCTCCCTCTCACGGTATTTCCATGCAAGACAAGGAGGATATATCCGTCGCCGCTAAATAACGAGAAGAGCGAGTACACGGGGTCGAGACAACGGGGTTTTATTGCTTTTCAAGCGCGAGCGCGCGTGAACGTTGGAAAAAATTTCAAATGGGCCGAAGATGATCGTCGAGTGTTACCGCGTGCAATGAAAAGAAGAAAAAAAATAAAATAAAAGAAGGGTAAAAAAAAAGTACGGGTGACGGGAATATACCGAGTTCAATCAAACGCCGTAAATGAGGCATAAATAAGCTGCGCGGTTCTAATACTTCTCTCATCCCTCTCGCGCACTCGCGGCTTTCTATCCTACTGGTATTCTTCTGTACGTGGCTTTTCTTTCTAACGACAAGTATATAGTATTAAAAGGATGACGAGGCAGGTGTCGGTGGTATACATGGACGAGAGGAACGAGCCGATGTATACTTCCTAGACGGCGGCAACGACGTCGACGAGGATGACGTCGAGGACGAAACACGAGGAACTCAACGCAACGTTCTTTTCTTTATACACATAGATACATATATAAGTATATATGTATTGCATTTGTCTATTCTATCTCTCTCGAGATGGTGCACAACATCTGGCCGGCCGTTATACCTACCCGCGACGTTCTAACACCGCGGATCCTATGATTCCGCGATTATAATACCACGGGCTATGATTCTGCGGCTCCAGCTGATGGAACTGATGCTTTTGTGCGTCTCGGATATAGCCAGTGTACGAACATGACCGAGCTTCGTCCGAGGATCGATGATCCTCCGACGAGAGACCGGACCAAAAGAGTCCGAAGACTGAACAAGCGATACACGAGATGCTACCACCGAGTTGCATGCTTCCTATGTATCTGTGCTATAATAACGCGTTGTACGCAATACCCACGAGGATATTAAACTAATATGGATGCGTGCGAAGGTGACGATAAAATTGTTTATGTTTGCGATATTTGCATAAACACGCAGTTTCGATATGATGCTAATCACGAGGAATACATTACTCGGTTAATATAATTCCGAGATATTCGTAAATATTTTTTTGATTTTTCTGGACAACGATTTTTCCGAAACCTTTGTCCACCTTCCCGCACAAACTTTAGTCGCGATGGATGAGAAAAAAAATTAAAAGATTCTGGAGACTGACTATGTCTTGGCTTCGAGAAAAAATAGTGGGTTTATAGTCAATGCGATAGAACTCATTGAAACATGAGGATTCAACAGTTTTCGAAACCGTTTGATTTGACGAAAAAAAATGCGCGCCTTTCGTCGTGTTTTTTTACAATTGTAATCCCTCCTCTATCGCCCTAAAAAATTGTTCCAAATCTTCGTTGAATATTATTTATTGCGTACTTTTTACCGTTCTTCAGAATCCAAAAACTTGGATAACAAAACAAAAATTACTTTGGATATCATCATAGAGGGAAGTTAATAATAATCAGTAATAAAAATAATAAATTTTTTTGTTATTAAAAAAAATTATAGTCTGTAATACTCTCTACCTACTAATATAGGTAAACTAACTGTATATAAGTAGTTTTCATCTCCCTGATTTTGACGTTTGGACACAAACCGCTTTGAGATCTCCGTTTTTGTTGGAAAGGCAACGCGCGGGTAGGACGCGATCGGGTAGAGTGCCAACAGCTGAAGGAGGAGTTAGTCAGTACCACAAGCCGCTCTTTTACGACTTGACATATAGAGGGAAAGGGGCGTTAGAGGGGATAGGGATTTAAATTAGCGGATGAGACGATCTACGGGACGCGAGGCTGTCTTCCACACGTGCTTCTTGATTATTGCTCCCTCTCTACGACCAACGTGACCCAAGTCAATCCTTCGAATCTCGACAATCATCGATGCGAATTATGACTCAACGATACTTTGTCATTTCGGACAAGAAGTTTACACTTATAAACAATAATATTCTCAGCGTTCATCAGAATGACGGAAGTTGATATCGAGAATAATATAAATCGTCATTGCGACGAGAAGAGCCAAACGTTGATGATGCCAACGAACGAGACGCGCCGAATGATTCCTCGCGAGTCAAGAAGTACTCGTCTAACAATTTCTTCCGAGATCGACCTCCGAGAGGCTTCGTCATGCTTGCAAACTATCATCCCAACGCGAACACCTTACGCGAAGCAGATATACGAGGAAAAAGCTGTACAGGTGTAACCAACCGCAAGTACACGCCGACTGGCAGAAAGAGTCGACGAGAGCGAAGAAACAGATAGATGACTGAAGTGCTTCCTTACCTCCGGAAGCTGACGAGACTACCCAGTATATCATTTGTCTTGATGGCATAACGTTTCGCAACCTACTGAATAGTCCACTAGATCATTGGACCTGCCATTTTTTTTATTCAAAGATATTTCGAATCAGTTGAATAAAACGAATTTTTTCTATCGGACCCCATATCGACGAGCGAAAATCATTCATAATTTGCATTAATTTCAATTGCGTAAAACAAAATGTGACGTATTGAGAGTCATAAGTTATTTAAAAAACGCAAATCGATCGAAGATTTAATTTGTAACATTAAAGTTTAACGGTGTCCATTTGTTTTAAAATATATGGCAATTACGAAGGTTTTTTGTAGGAATGCATTTTCTACGTATCATTAAATCATTATACAAGTTACCATCGACTGTATTCTCAATCCGTTGATTTCTAATGGTGTCTCACCAGTTTTCTTTTATCAACCATGAAGCAAAGTTGATGAAAAAGCACGAAAGACTAGTCACCGAGATGCGTGTAATGAGAAAACGGAAGAGAAGGAGCAACGACAGGATTACACGTGATATCAAAGTGAGAAGAAAAAAATAACGTGTTCCCTCTCTCGATCGATCGTATATTATATGATCGGACAGACTTGCGGGAAGTGGCGTTGATGGCTAGCGACATAAATCATAATTATTTTATAGGACGTTTATTATATCGCCGGTGAGCACACAAACGCAACGAAAGACATCCTTTGTAGTTTCGTTTTGTATACTCGTCGCATTGATTAACAAAGTGGCGATGGCATTGAATTTTTATCGAATTATTAATAATTCATTCATGATATTCGACACTTTTTCAATCCACGAATCTTCATCGATATAATAAAAATAGTACATTACGATACAAGTGCGAAAAAACTTGCTCTGACCAGTGTGAATTTGCAGCACGAACCGAAGGCGAGTGTTGCAATCACACGAGTTAAGAAACAGTTCTTCGAACGAGAAACGTACAAAATTTTAATTCACAAAGTGTGAAAATGGGGTTTATACGCGCGCGAAACCTGCGTAAAACTGCCTTTTTGACACTGAGCGAAAAAAAATTATTCACCACGTGCAACTAAAAATTCGAACTCGGATTTCGTTCAAAGCTATAAATTCATAAATAAGCAACGCCCACCGGTGAAATAACTGACGGAACACTGTTAATCGTTGCCGACAGCACCGAAGGGACAAACGAGGTGCGAGAAATGCGGTGAAAACAAAAAACGAAGATAAAAGAAGAAGAATTAGCTCACGATACTTTTCCGAGGTCATCAAGCGAGGAGGACCGCTGTGGTCGAGAGAAAAAAATTTTGCGGCACTGAGGGGTCACAGAGTCGAGGATCACAAGTGGGGCGGAGGACTCACGCGAAACTACGGCAAACCCTGTAATTAGAGCACCTCGGGTGTGAATCTAATGGGTGGGTTTTTCGTTTACCTTCATAAATCTCAAGCCTGTTACCTCGTATATATAAAGCAGGGATATGGTCTTTAGCTTGTTACTGAAACCTCTGAATCTTCTTGTTTCCGAGTTTTAGCTCCGATCGCGAGTGCTTCAATAACTTTCGAAAATCAAAAATCATCTGTTCGTTTCTCCAGACTCGTTAGAAAATATTTTTACCTTTCTGAATGCGTAGAGAACTCAGTGGAATATTAAACTGAGTAATATTCGATTCTGCGTTTTATTATGATAAATGATCGATCGATAAATCGCAGCACCCGCGATTACACCGTATACTAATAATAGAACTATAACGATATTAATAATCTTCAATGCAATCATGAAGCGAACAATGATAATGAGATATGCGTACAAGCCCGGCGATAGCCACCTGAGAGTTGTTACACTTATGCATATACGTTGTATTCGCATACGCGTTGATGCGAAAGCCCTGCGAAGAGATAATTCAGTGGCACACATGACGAAAGACCTACGGAGATAGCGAGAGAAGATTCTTCTCGGCTAGACGCGCATCAGTCAAACGGGCTATTATGTTGTAAATCACCGGTGATTGTCTGCGAAATGTAACTCCCGTGCCGACCCGAGACCATCGCTAGCGCGTAGGCAGGTAATAATCAATTTATGCTCTTCATCAGACGCAATAAATTGATTATCTCGCACATCAACACGGCTTCCATCGCACGATGTCCGGATTTCCGAGTTAATCCGGTAGGATACCGATCGATCGATCCTTCTGCCACCGCAAGAGTTCTAATGAAAAAATGAGTTCTATAAAAAATCCATTCGAGAAGAGCCATCGAAGACGCGGTCGATTGTCAAAGGGAAAGAAGAAACAAACTTCTGACAATGTTTTTCCTCATAAATCTGAATGGTTTTATGAAGAAAAAAGGGAAAGACTAAAGAAAACGGAGAAAAGGGGCGTAAGAAGGACGGAACGGAGATTCGTATTTTTTTTTTCTCGTGACTCTCGAATGCCGGTCCTGCGCAGCAGTTTCGTCGACAGAAACGCGAGCGATACCAAGGAGAGTGTACGAGGACCGCCTCATTTGTTGCGTATTAGCGAAGGATAATGAGGTCTCACCACTGCCGCCTTTTGCCCCTTTGCGGAAAGGCGCCGCTCTACCGTCTCTCACGCTCTCTTTCGCTTCTTCAACCCTCCGAAAAATGTTGAAAACGAGACGGAAAAATATCGAGGAAAGTTGAATGCGAGAAGCGAGTGTTACGCCCTAAAATTCTGTCGTGAGAGCTGCGAGAGAAAAATGCTGAGAGTAGCAGCAGCAGCAACAACAACCCTTCAAGAACCGAAGCCGAATCGAATCTTTGCTGCTTTAAGCATTATACACGCTCGGGACGCGAGCGATGGATTAATATTGGCGAGACCGCGTCGAAGTTACGAGTTTCAATCGAAGAGTAAACGAAGAGGGAATAAGCATCGAAGGAACCCTCGATTTCTTGTACAGTCGGCGTGGCGTTATAACACAGAAGCCTTCCTCTCCTCTTTCCTTCATTCTTTCAAGTTCCGAGACGGTATAATAAACTCGCACTCCTTCGGAGGGGGGCAACAAAGCAGTTCCGGCATTTCTACATTATTCTCCTTCATCGCAGCGGAGCCGCTCAATATTTGACCTATCGTTTCACGACTTTACCCCCCTGTTACTTTTATTATTTCTCTTTCATTCACAGAGTGAAATCCACTGTTGGCTCGAGGTGAACGAGAAATAAGGCCACCTGGGAGCATCCGAGACACAAATAACAAAAAATAAAAAAAAATTAAATCAATACATAAAAAAAGGAAACTACGAGTGCGAATGAGTCGAAGAATAGAATGACTTCGGAAACAAACATTTCCCGTTATAACCCATCCACAAGATAAGCTCTCCATGGAAATTCTAAATAAGCTAAATTGTTATATTCACGAGCAAAATAAAGTAAACGGAAAAAATATATTACAAATATATGAAATTCGACGTTTTTATATAATTAATATATTCATCACATTATTTATTATATATTTGTTGACATATATTTGCAGAAATATATTCTAAAATATATCTCTAATATTCATTTTTTTAATGGAAATATATGAAATATATCACGGATATATATATTTTGCGATGTACTTTTTTTTCTATGTAGATATAATGTTAAAACAGTCGTGAGATATATGAGACGTGTTGCGTGATGCATTTTACGAAGTTACCGGACGCCAGCGATCGAGCGCGAAAACTAAAACGAGGAAAGAGACCGAGAACCGAGCACGAGGCGAGGAATGGAGTCGTAAACACGTGTTTTACTTCGCCACGCGTGAAGAGTAACGATCTCTCGCACGCGCTTCGTTCTGTGGATCTTCTCGCGTCTAGTAGATAAACAGAACTTCTTTCCCCTTTTTCCATCCGAGAAATATATTCGTAAACGAATAATTGCCAGCGTTTTTTAGCCTGTTTTTTTCTTTTTGCCCTTTTTCACATTTGAAAAAAAAGCTGAGCGGTGTTTCGAAAATCACGAATCATTCGCCGGCTTCTTTGACAAAGTTTACGATCTCTTTTTTTTTACGAGATACTTACTGTGATGCGATCTGTAGTGATCTGTACTATCGATGAAACGAGCCAATTGTAGTGTCTAATACCGATAATTGTTCAATCAGAGACGCTGTTTCAGTAGCTGATAAGCGAATTCATTGATATTTATATCGCTTAAGCGCATAGATCTTCAGTGTGTTTATCGGTAGCGGACGAGCAGATAGAAAGAACCGAAGGAGAAAATAAACAGGCTGAAGATATTAGTCCTCGTAAAGTTCTTGGCCCCAGTCGTAAAACAGTCAAATTTGTCCACACCATGCCAACCCCGCAGGGCATTTAAAGTGTCGTAAACTAAGTGCAAGGGTAAGAGGAGAGGGAGGAGGGGTATTCGTAGCTGAGAAAAGGACACGATGGTGGATAATTTGGGGTCCACCGTTTGCAGATCGTAAAGCAGAGAAACCGCGCGTGGGTCACCGGCAGAGAGGCGGGTCTTCTTGCATTCTCTTTTTTTTTCGTTTCTTTCGTCGTGACTTCGAGATTCAGTTTGGGTCCAGTCGGGTTGACCGCACTGTTAATTCGACTGACCGGGATAGAGATGGTGAAAGAATTTTTAGAAAAAAAAAAAAAAAAAAAAACGGACGAACCATAACCGATAGAAAAATTTGAACCGCTATCGGACAACGTAACGAGTTCGAAATGTCAATACGTTATAATAAAAAACATCCTAAAGATCAAGGTACGTCGATTTACTGTATAATTCGAATGATTTATCGCGTTCACCGTAGTTTCACTGTGAAATTTACGTGACGCCCGATGGCCCATTGGGTCACGTAAGCTTCCCTCTCGTCCTTCGACAAGAAACTTTATGCAAATCGAAGAAACATAAATCGGCGTAGAAGCCAAAGAGGAAGGAAGAAGAATAAGAAGAAGAGATGACCGGGAGCGGCGGAGTTGTGCTGTACGACAGTAGCAACTATAGCGATAGCTCACGAATACTGTAGCCAAGATGAAACGATAAATATCTCTCTATAGTACGTCCACTTATGTGTCGCAAATCCGTCACTGTCGTCGTCGCACGCACGGGGAATTCAAGTACCGTCATCGATAACAGCGGATCTTTGTTATATCACGAAGTCGCGTAGAAAATATTCTATCGAAGCACCCGCGTTGCCTCGAAATGCATCACTGAGCAATGAATAAAAACATAAAGAGGCCAACAAAAACACAAAATGAAATTTATCTACATTAAATGCGAAGTCTATTTAAAGATAAATGTACGTTTTCCTCTTCCGGGATTTTATTGTTCGTAACTCCTTCCACTTAATCTCAACGTGGTTACATAGAATTTTGCATAACACCTATTCACCATTCACCTCGTCGACGTGCTGTACAAACAAATTCAGATGTACCCAGACATGCGAAGTCGCGAAGTCTCCACGGTACCTCTTTTTTTGCAGCTACGGGTGCCGCAGCCCCTAGCGCCTTAGCCCCCAGCAAAGACGGAGAGCGTGGCTCGGAACGGACGCCGGTAGAAAATGAACAAGTCGACCGGCGAATGATGCAGAGGAAGGAAGAAGAACAACAAACGAAGACGATGAGTACGTGTGTGGAAGGGCGAAATGTAGGAAGACGAAGAGAGAGAGGGCGTGTCCCAAGAGCGAGCGGCTCCTTACAAAGGAATTTTGCCCACTTGGCGCTGCCGGTCATCGCGAAGGAACGAGAGCGAGATAGCGACGGAAAAAGAGTAGGGATGCGAAGAAGAAGGGCTCCGCGCGCGCCGTCTTTTGCTCGTCTCTCCTGGTGCTGGCCCCGTTGCGCTTTTCTCCTACCACGTTGCAAGCCCAGGGCCTTGAGGCCCTCGCCGGTAATCCACCAACCCCCACTCCGCTAACCAAGGAACCCGAGAAAACCGGGCAGCGTGGTCCAGCCACGAGATACCGTCCGGCCGAAGAGAATCAAGACGTACACCCGACGTACTCGCCACTCCGATCGTCAGTTTACGCAACGCTTCGGTCCGCGCTGGAGGAAACACGGCAAGCACCCTTAAGTCTCCTCTGGCCTCATTACCAAGTGTTCCCTTAACGTTGATTATCGATCATCATATTCAATCAATTCTGTTCAAACGTTATCGAGAATTCGTTGCATAATAACGATTTTTGTCAACTTACATACCTCGATAATCGTCGCGAGTATGAAGGTATCGACGATATTGACTATTTGAACGATTGTGTCATACACGGTTTTTGTGGTCTGCGAGTGTCGACGATTATACGCGCATAAAAACGCGATTTATCGGTAATTCGATCGGTGAATCTTGCTACCGGTATTGAAAGAATAATAAATAAAGAATTATAAAAAAACAACGGCTGATCGAAAAACAATCAAAGAACTACGAGATCCGGAGTTTGTTTTGATAAAATGACAAGTTACGCGTGCCTACAGCAGTACGATCTATTAGACTCGGAGGGTTACGGCTCGGCAAGTAGTCCGGAGTCTAATCCACCCCCCGGATCGACGGGTGGACGCAACAGTTGGCTCGGACACAATCAAGAATCTTATCCTCAACCACCGAGATCGAGGGGCAGTAGTTGCGGCAGCGTAAGCTCCGTTGACAGTCATCACCATCATCATCATCATCATCATCACAATAACAATAACAAAAACATCAACAATCTCGCGAGTTTCAACGGCGTACCGGCCGGTGGTTTCAATTTCGCCGAGTTTTACGAGGGTTATCATCAGGAAGGCGAAAATTTAAATGACTCTTTGGCGACCATGGAAGTCTCAACGAGGAACTCGAAATCGGAATTCTGCAAACTCGCCTATCGAACGACTTCGCACAATAATCAGTCATACGATAATTCGTACGATATCGGAAATCCCGCCAATCGAACAGCTTACATAAGTGCTCATTACACGCAAAAGTCGAGTCACGATAACAATTCTCACAATCACAATTATTCGAGCGGTGGTCAGCAAGAAGTTTTTCTCGGGTCGAAGACTCATCCAGCGTACAACGCTGGCAAAAACGAAAGTTACCCGTCGAAGAGTGACAATGGTTTGTTTTTGCCAACGAGGACAGACGTTATGTTTTTGAGTGGCGTTAATTATCCCGCGCAGAAGAGCGAAATTTTGGGTTTGACGCAAACGACGGATTCGTCGAGGTGCAGTGGAAAACAAACGGCGGAGAGATATCAATCGATGGACGAGGACATGATGAGCGAGAGCGGCATGGAATCGGAATACGGTTTCGCACAGCAGAGCAGCGTCAATGGTATGCAGAAGTTGAAGACACCGGGAGCTCCGGGTGTCGAAGTTATGAGAAAGAGACGATTGGCGGCAAACGCGAGGGAACGAAGACGAATGAACAGTCTCAACGACGCGTTCGATCGGCTGAGAGACGTCGTACCGAGCTTGGGAAACGATCGAAAACTCAGCAAATTCGAAACGCTCCAAATGGCACAAACATACATATCGGCACTTTACGAATTGTTACATCGGGAATGACGATTCTGTGCATTTTTTAGATTCGTTATTAAATTTATCATTTTTTTTCGAATTTAGACACCATGTGAGATGAACTGTTGCTCAAAAAATATTGTAAATATTGATAATCTAGAGAAAAGAAAGAGACATCGAGGAACGAAACGAAATAAGGGTGTCGGACGTGCAGTCCTCGGGAACTGATTACTTGTAAATATTACGCAATACATGTTTAGATAATTAAAAATGCAATTTTTTTTTGTTCTTAAATTATTGCGAGTTAGCGAATTTTGTAAATACGTTGAAGAAAAACGAATGTTTTTTTATTTTTTTTATTTTACAAGTCTTAAAGTCTGAGTCGATCGAGGATTTTTGTTTTTATCTTCGAGGTCCTTTTGTACCTTTCGGCCTTAGGGCACTTTGCGGATTCGTACGGCGATTCGAGACGCGCTCTAATACTATAGAATATCTAGTACTCGTATACAATAATCGATTTCCACGGATCATTCGTAACGCTGCTCTATGGAAAAAAAAAGAAAATCGGAGATTCATAAATGCCATCGCGTATACCCAATACTTTTCTCTCTCATTTGCTCGGTGTCTAAATGTATATAGGCGGTACTCATATACGAATATGCGGTGATTCAACTTCTCTCTTCTCCACTTAGCAGTCAATCACAATTAAATACAATTTTGCACAGAGAGAGGTTCCCGTCGCGCCGGGGGCGCTCTTCGGCGCTGTTCAAGTCCCCCCCCCCCACCCCACCCCCTCCCCCGAACCCCCTTTCCATTCGGTAATGCCGCAAAAAGAGAGCAAATTGAAATCTCCTAGCTGACAGAATGATAGATGTTGACGGGGTCCGTGGATGGCTACCGCTCGTTGTTGCTCTCGCTTCTGTACACTTCTGATTCTCCACCGTGTTCAGCCTCGGTGCATCGCGGTCCTCCGTTGTGGCGGAGGTTGATCGCGTCAAGTGTGAGAAAATCAGCAGCAACGACGAAAGCCTCATCGCGCGGAGTTAACGTGAGCACAAAGCCTCTGGCGAGATTTCGCACTTTAACGAAAATCAACTCGAAGCTATATTACAATATTACACATAACAATATCTGTATATACGAGCGCAAAGCAAGACGAAGCGATTATACCGCATCTATAATTTGTCTCGACGATTTCACTTCGACGGAATGACTAATAACGATATTCTTTCTTTTTTGCCTTTTATAACAAAAAAAAAAAAAGAAATAAAAATTGTATACACGTCGATGAAAAGATGTAGGACTGCAGGAAATTATAAAAGCGATAGCCGAAGGTATATTGTAATGATATAGCGCGCACGTGCGAGATGTCCGGTGAGCGTATGTATCTTAGAGTCCGAGCTCCCGCGTTGCTAGATGAATAGAACAGACTCTGCGGGTGATTAAACGAGGGTATGCATTACTCGTAGATGCTGTGCGATACGCGTGTATCTCCATTTTATTATAACATATAGAAGACACTACTTTGATGTTGCAAATTATGACGAGTCGTCTTCCTCAATTAAAAGACACGAAGAATTTATTTCATCGAATCGCAGGTCTATGTATGCGCGAAGACAAATTGATGCGAAGAAGAAACGAAACGTAGAAACGTACAAAAAAAAAAAGAAAACTGAAGCGACAAAGAGAATATTATGTAATTATATCGCATCTGCACGAGAAGCGCGACAAAAATCGTTGAGATCTTGAGCCGCGGGTCCCATCGTCGCGGATGTATCGGCTAAGTAATTTCAAAGCAAGAAGCACAAATGGGAAGAGCCAGCGGGCTTCTTGTGCGGCCACATACGAGAAGGGCAACACTAATCATTCGCTGGTATAACGTCTTCATTTGCGCTCGCGCGATCGGCCGCGACGAGCTTATATATGTTCGCGTGCGGTATACGGTATGTGTATATAGGAACGAGATACTCGGCAGCAACAGCCACCCCTGACGTTTCGTCGTATCAACGTCATTCGTCTTCGGTCACACCTTGACGAAATCATAAACGCTCGAGCATCACGAGCGCGTGTTTGCACGTACACTGGCCTCGATCCCTTTCGAGATTCAGAAACGACAAGAGTGGCTGTTGCTGCTGCTGATGATGCTGCACAGTTTTATCTGTTCTTGAGTGTTGAAACAATTCTTGAAGAGTTGTTTGTTGCAAAAAAAAATCCTCGATCGATCATTGTAAATATATAATGTAATTTAATGTTTTTAACATAAAATTCCTGTAAATGTATGGTATAATTCGCAAATTGTGTTATCTCGTTGTATTTTTTTTATTTTTTTTTTATTACTGTGTGTAGGGTTTACTTAATTTTTTTTTTATTTTTCTTGTAAATTACTAGTAATTGAGAGGATGGAACGGAAATACTTAACAAGAATCGCATAGCTTAAGGCGTTTGTTTTTATTTTGTAAAGTGCCGCGGCAGACTGAACGAGTTCCCACCGATATTAATGTTCCTCGTACGAGACCAAATGTATTTAAGCAATGTGCAATGTGTGAATAAACGAAAAAACGAATCAGGAGTTGAAAAGAAAAATTCTTTTTTTTTTTTTAAGATCAACGATGACTATCAACGAAAAAAAAAACCTCAATCCTCCCCCCTGTGATCTCAACGATCACGAGAAAAATTCGTCTGTGATTTTTTTATTTCATCTACCTTAACGTCGTAGACTATCGCGTTCATCTTCGACACGAGAATGCAATTATGCAGATATGATGGACGTTGACGAACGAAAAATATACCGACATCAACGAGCTCCGGTCCTGCCTTCTCTCCGAATATTTATTAAACACGAAATTATTGAAATCGATCGAACGAACCGTGTGTGGGTTGAGTTTCAGTATAATAAATTCCCACCTCCACCGATTTATCGACGGGTTTGCTTTACAAGATTCGCTAATAAGAAAATAATCGAGAGATCGATGAAACGAGGGTGCATCGTTGCAGTTTTCATGCTAGAAAAAACGATCTCGGAGAATATAACGCCCGAGGCATATATCTACCCGAGCGATGACGAAGATGACGACGATTTCGCGAAGACGAGACCGTAAAAAAAGATCTATCAAAATATTCAGTCAAACCGAATCGCATGTTCGCGTGATGATAAACAATGTATCCAAAAGCGTTTCAAATATCAAATAAATTACTAAAAAAATTGGACTTGCATCGTTTTTAATCCCTTCATTAACGATGCGCTTTACTATGTAAAAAATATGCAAATAATTTTCCAAAATATATTAGTATTACGATCAACATTACGAAAAATACGTATTGTCACAAGGAGTTTGCGTTCTCGACGATTATCCATTGTCGCGAGATCTCGCGAGTGTTAGATAATTACGTATCTCGTGGATGCATGTAGAGTAAATCGATATCTGGGTGCGAGATGCAAGGGTAAAGAATAAGCGATGTGAGATCGGTGGCGAGGAGGGGATTTTGATAGAATGTCGGATAGCGGCGCGTACAAAGCGACCTTCGGCTCGCGCCCGTCGACTCCTCTCGACCCGGCTACCATACAGTAGAATGTACACCGTCCGGACAAATTGATACCAGGCAACGCACTACTCCGTTCGAACCGTTTCCTATCTCTCCCCATCCGGCCGATCTTCTCTCTCTTGTTCCTGCTGTGCGGCGTATACCCTGTCCTGCATTATACATATACATCCGTTGCACTCGTGGAGGGTGACGCGTACGCGCACGTAAGTTCAGTACAGCGACGACGCCTCCCAACTATTCGTATCGTACCTACCTATCGTCGTTGCAATGTTCTCGTGCGCAATCACCGAGACCGAGTTCCCACGTGCGTTCGCACGGCTCCCCGAGAGCTCCTCTTCGTTATCCAAAATGAACGAAAAGTCTATACAGACGGGATAATATGACTATAGCATACTAAACGAATTATCCGAAGGACGATTAATCTTTCTCTTGTATTGAAAATTACACTACAAATCATGTCGATACGTGATGTGTAGGATAAAATGTAACGCAAATACCGAAAGGACTTTTTATTGGAAGAGATAGACTTTCGATCTTCAAGTATCAAAATTCCAAGTATTTTCAAACTTACAAAAAAAAATAAAATACGGAGGGTGGAGAGTAATTTTGCGTCAAAAAGCGTTCCTTATTTCTTCTTGTCGATAAACAAAACTTTCTAAAAAATTGCATCTCATTGATTCTTCGCACCAGAGTCTTCATTATGTCAAAAAAATCTTAGGTCCGAATATGGAAGCGCATGGAAGGAGTTCAATTTTCGTTAATATCACTTTAAAAAATGTTTATTTTAACAAAAAATGGCACTTCTCCTACAATCTCTAACATTGGGATCTGGGAGTTTTTTTAAATTATCAGCACACAACAAACAATCACATGGAATTAGTGATATGATTTTTTTCTACCTATGAAAAAATTAAAAAACGCTTTTTTCATCGCTACGTTTTGTAAGCTCCGTAATATTGTATCCTTCCTATTGCACCCCTGTCTCCCGAGCACCCGAGGACGTCGTGCGATACGAACGCTTTCAATTACTTGGCACCATCGCTTGGCTCCAATCCATCTACGGAAGGCTCCGAATCTCGTGTCTTCGGCGTGACCATCCGTTTAACATATGTATACAAGGAGATCTTCCACTGGAGTTCAAGCAACGAGATCCACGAGCCCCAAAGTATTATGAAAGAGCTGACAACAAATCGCTCTAAAAAATTAAATGAATAAAAATTGGCTTATCATCGTCCACGATCAGCCCCAAAATATTCACTTCCTTTTATTGTTATATCGTCGCTTATCAGGACATTTATTCGATATATAAAATTGATACCCTCACAGTTTCATTGATAGCTCAGAAAGAAATTAATTGTAAACATTTATAGTATTATAAAAAAAAAAAAAAAAGAACGGAAAAGAGAGATTTGCTCACGATAAAATATTGCCTGTCTAACGTTAAGGTTTAATATCTTCTTCGTCCATGTCTTGAAAATACTGACTATAAATGCGATAATAACGATCGTCCACTCTAGTGATCACGTGTACGAGACCGCTATTTCTAACGGTGGAGCTTAATGCACCGAACGAAATTTCCGTGGATCTCGTATATACATACGAAGACAATATATAGTAAAAGGGGTAATAGAGGCTTGGCACCTCTTAGTCACACTGGATATATAATAATCTTAGCTGCATACGACTCGAGCCAAGCATATCCGTTTGCTCATCATCATCCCAGCGTCTTTCTAATCTTCTCCTTGACTCGCAGCATCAGAGTCGTCGCGCCGGAGGACATCTACAGACCCCCGGGTGGCCCAGCTTCCGGGCACGCGTTCGCGCACACGCGCGAAACTACAAAACCACTTCCTCCGCGATACCTTGCCATTGCGGACACGGAAACCGCACGATTTCTCACGACTTCTCAGGTTCGAATATATGTCTTCGAGATACCATGGATGCTGAAGGCCCACCATGAAACCCGGATACAGCGAGTTTAAACACAGTGCGGATACGGAAACTGCAGCGCAAAGGACCCGAGGATATATCTCAGTCTCCTGGAAGTTCCCGCGCGCGCGCGGGGATACGAGAAAAAGAAGAATAGCGAAGGTAAAAGAGCAAGTGCGAGTTGCTTGCACCAGTGTAAGAGTATATTCAAGGGTAATTCTCACTCCGCCACGGGCAATCGTCATAATTGCAATAATAATGGTAATTGCGGTAATATGCTGCTGCCGCCGCCTCGCACTCCATTGTGGGCAGTGGTGGCGCATTACTTTGTTGTCAGAAGAGTAGGATATTTCTCAGTGATGCGCCGTCGTACGTCGTCGTCGACACTCAGTCCGCGATTACTGCCACCAACGGCGATACGGAACCTCCCCGAAGGCCCCGAGGGTTCGATCTTTCACTCGCGATCTTTTTTTTTTTTCTCATGCAATATTTGCACAACTAACGCACGCGAAACGAATCTGCGTACCGAGAATTTGGGAACATCAGGAGCATCTTGAACATTGAATTTTTTTTAACTCGACTGTGTGAAATAATCGAAGAAAAAATTTGTTAGGAAGCTGAAGATCGCATATTAGCGGCAATCTTGACTGAAGAATTTCGAAAAATGCTATACATTGCTATTAGAAAAAAATAAAATTTCTAATAGAAATTTTTGTTTCGGAAAGTTTTTTTTTTCGGCAATATTGTTATTAATGTATGTACCACATAAATTGAGAATAATTACACATTTTCATGTCTGCAACAATTATATATTGTTGAAGAAATGAATGCAACAGAGTTCCCATCGAACCGTTGGGTACTGTGAAGTAACGTAGTATTTTTCTACTCGATACGTTGCACCGGTATTCTGCAGTGTACAGGTACTACTATGTTTAAGAGTGGGGCAGGTCCGGGTCTGCTCTGTGAAGTTTCTTCTTCTTCCTCCTCTTCGATTTTCTCGTCTATACATAAAGCTCTGTATATACCTCTCGGCACGTGACTCGGCGTATCTTGACTATGGTAACAGATGAAAGAAAGAGCTCTCCTCGTTGGATCGTATACCGTACATATACTGTATAGAAAACTTACGCGCATACGAGGAGGAATCACCGTAATCGTTTACCGTCCCTGTCTGTGGCTAACGACGAACGAACGAATGTCGTTAATTTCTTTTTATTCCAATCTTATTTCTATTTCTATCACTCGTAGCATATATATAGCCAACGCGCTGTATAAGTAACAATCCGATCTTTACCGTCGATGAGTAATCGCAATAACTCGTGATTTGCTACGAATTCCAACTTCTAATGCCGGAAGTACGCTCTGTATTAGCGTCGGAAAAGTCCACGACGAATAATAATATAATGAAGTCAACTCGCCATGGCTCTTTATTCGTATTTCTTTGCGCTCGACTTATTCTATTTTTTTTGTCTATTATGGTCCCAACTATTCGAATAAAAATTCTCGATGGAACTGAGTTTGTACTCGCATTCCACGAAGAATGGGCATCGATTTAACGGTGTTCGCTACTTCTCTGTATATACTTGAAGAACCGGGGGAATCGCGTCGCTGGGATGTGAATGTTGAACGCTCCATAGCGCTGATTTGATGAAGTGGCGCGTTAACGTCGTCGTAGTCTATACTCGCGTCCTCATCGTTTTCTTCAGTCTACGTCGGCATCTCCACCGCGTCATCCATGTCCGATTCATCGAAGAGGCGAACGAACGAAGCGTATATGCCTCCGTCTATACTTTAAACTATCTACTGATGTCTCTACCTGTTACTTAGCTTACGCGCGTGTGTGTGTGTGTATTCTATCGGCACTCTGGTACATCGAGTGTCTCGGTTGCTGATTGCGTCAAAGACAAATCGATGTTTTTCATTTCGAGACGAGCTCACCGTTAAATTGGATTTTTTAACTACGTGCATAGTTCGAGGAAAAGAATTTTTCATATCGGTATATTTCGTTAGATGATCACCCCTCGGATAACTGATTTGTTAATTTTTTTACAATGTCGATAAAATCATGAATTTAATCGTCTACGCAATTTGCTGAAAATGATTTGTTATCAAAATGAAGAGGAAGAGTCAATAACTGAAATATTTTTCAGAACTATACATTTTTCACGCGTTATGACGGGAAAACGATGTTTTTAAATTTGAGACGAAGTCACCGCTAAATTGCGTTTTATATGTATAATTCAAGAAAATGAATTTTTTGCAACTCGGGCATGAAAACGGCGCTTTTCGGGTCATTTTTGCGGGACGAAAGTAGCTCATTTCGTAACAGCGTCGAAATGTCAGTATGCGCATGCCGCGTCACATTACTTTTCTGCCCTAGGGCAGAAAAGTCCACTTTTTTGCCCGCCGCTTTAACCTCACTTTTTTTTCGTCCCGCAAACACTGCCCCTCAAAGGGCATATATTCCTGCCCTCGCTGCAAAAAATATAGTGTGCAACATGGGCCGAGTTGCCGATCGCGACTCGTGTGATTGCAGCCCTCGCTTCGCTCGGGCAGCAAACATCACCCGCGTCGCAAACGTCAACTTTCGGCCCTTGTTGCACAATGTACTATTTAATGTTGGTATATTAATGAATGATTCTTCAGATAATTGATTTTTTTCTATTGCCGATAAAATGATGAATTTAATTATTTCGCAATTTGATGACAATGATTTATTGCCTAAATTTAAAGGGAAAATAAATAGAATTTTTTTATCGATCTTATTCGCGTAGATGGATTTAGCGTATCTGTGTTCGTAGCCACCTTATAGCCAAGTGTTATATCTGCAGATCTATAGTGGAACGTGCGAGAATTTTCGCACTGTCACCCGACAACCGTAAGTCCTGTTCACCGCGTCAAACGATCATTTTGCCCCCTCGAGGGACACCTCGCAACAAAGCGCTTCGACGTCTATTAATTCAAGTTCAACCGCAGAAATTCCGCCTCTTCTCGCACTCGCGCACACGCCGGATGCGGAAGCATCATGCCAAGTGAGAGAATAGATTTGCGAGAAAGAAAGAGAGAGAGAGACCTGCGAGTGAGGCCCACCAACACAGCACTTGAGCATTTATCTTTCACGGGCATTCAGTAGCGAGCAAAAGCATCAGCAGCAACAGCAACAGCGCTCATTATCCCGTCGTTTTCAAACCGGTGAAATCCACGGACGTGATGATGCTCACTCGCTCTTGCTATATTATTTTTTCTACTCCAAGTGCCTTTACTATAGTTGCAATACAACGAAAGATATACTTTTTTTCTCTGTTACAGAACTTTTACTGCTTTATTGTCATTTTTTTTTTTCATTCTTGCGTATCGATCATCGAAAGAGAAATCACTTTCACCGACTGCACTTAATTATTCTTCGACTGGTATAACGAATATAATTAGCGATTATCGAATCAATCGATCGAATGAATCGAAGTCTTTGAGAAAAAAAGACAAGAAAAACGCGATAGGGCTACGGGCGTCTATCGAAATTTGAATATCGAACCAGCATCGGATAAACCCCTCGTTGACGGACGATCTCGAAACAGTGAATACAAGAAATAAAGAAACATAGGGGGTGAGCGCACCTGGCCGTCTCTGACCCGGTGGAATGACTATCGCGTAAGGATGCAGCCCCGAAAAACCCTCCTACCGAACAACCCTACTAATTCATATCTATATCTAACGAAAAACAGTAAAAAAAAAAGAAACATAGCATCAACGAGGATCGCCGTAGGCTGGGAGAAATAAGCGAGGAAGCCGTGAAAGATAAATCGTTGAGGATCTATCATCCGTACTAAAGAAATCGATATCATCGCCCGATGATCGGTTGCTACGCATCAGGTAAAAG
This sequence comes from Buathra laborator, assembly GCA_934046635.1. Classification (NCBI taxonomy): domain Eukaryota; kingdom Metazoa; phylum Arthropoda; class Insecta; order Hymenoptera; family Ichneumonidae; genus Buathra; species Buathra laborator. The sequence continues at coordinate 3,854,139 of OW203901.1, forward strand.
GAGCTTCGAGCTTTCGATTCTGAAATGACTTACCAAACATTTCGCTGAATCGTATATCGCAACCACGTGATTGTTATTTTCAACAACCGCGAATAAACGGAGACTTGAAAGATGCATTGCCAAACCCCAACCCCCCAAAGAAATTTTCCTCGTCGTTGATGACCTGACCTATAAATAGTCGCGTGAGTTACGCCGGTAATAACAGATCCGGTCGAATGCTTAGAGGGATAAGCCGGAGCGAAGTTATTCCCGAGTACTGCAAGTCCATGATCGGTATCGCTCGTTGCGGAGGGGCGCGGTCTTTCCGATTATGAGAGAAGGCAAAGGAAGCGAGAAGGTAGAGAGGCAACAAGATCTTCTCTTTCTCGCTGGGCTGTCGGGAGCCTTCGGTATACCGATAGTGATCCTTCGATAATTAAATAGCAGGCTCTCTCAGGCGTACACCCGTCGACCCAGCAGCACATAGCGATCAGAACGCGGCAAAACGATCGCCCCCACGGCCGTTCCTGTTGCCTCCCAACGCCGCGCGAGACCGGTGAATCGACGAGTGTCGAACTCCTCGCGGCCCCTCGCGAGCCAACATCCGTTCAAAGCTTCTCTTCGATAGAGTCATCCCAAGAGCTGCTGGATTATGTATTTATACACTATCCTTCTCTGTCGGCAATGAGAAGACCCCCCCGAGCTTATGCGATCCTTCCTCTCTTCGACGACTCGGAAATATATTGCGGCTTCACTGCGTGACTCGAAACTATGTTATAGAAGTTTCAGATAGGTAATTCTTCGTTTGTGTATCAGTCTATTGCGTCAAGTATTATCTGTACATACCACGACTCTAACTAACTGTGCATCGGTATTCTATATGTTCCATAGGACGCAGATGCAGACGCTCCGAACGGTGTTTTTACAAACGTTTTGATTCTTTCGCATAGCGCTGAGCACTTTTTTTCATTTTTTTTTTTTTTTTTATCAACATCCCTTAAGGGGTTCGAGAACGTTCGAAGCTTTCGCGCCACTGCCGAGTCCTGTGGTCGCATCAGATTCTAGGCGCGAATAAGCGAGACACGCCCGGTTAGTCGAGTGATTAAGTGCGTCGGTGCGCTCAGCGAGTAACAGGAGAAACAGCAGCGGAGAGCTAGAGATCCATCGATACAGTGTAGAATAATATAGAGTACACTGCTACAGATAGAACGTTTCGAAAGAGCAGTGGCAGAGATCGGCCCCTCCGAGTATATATACTGCGAATAAAAAGGAGAACTACGTCTCCGACGTCCCCCGTTCGTATCCTCCCATCCTTCGAGCCCCGAGGGCACCGAATTATCCATCAGACTATCTCGCTGATCCACCTCCGCTCTACTACGATCTTTCTCGCTTCCTTATCCACTCACCTCTTCGTTGCTTCAAACTTTCGGTTTTATTTTTTTCACGAAGATATCATCGAATTATATACTTTGAATTCAATAAACGAGCTATTCGCGCGATACTCGGGGTGCTTGATCGCTTTTTTTGGCAAACCTTTCAATCGTTTGGCGGCGAGAATAGCGACCACTGAATTCTGATATTTAAATATTCGCACGAAATTTCTCCGCAAAATTTAGATCCGTGATTTTCGTCATTCATTTCGTATTTTTCGAATCGTATCTTTATTCGGGAATCGTATTTTTATTACTACGAATGTATTTCTGTGAAAATTTGATAATCGCAAAAAGTATTTGTCATTTGCAAAATTTCCTCATTGAAAATACTTAATACACTCGAGAAATAAAAAAAAAAGAGATGAATTTTTCCGTCGTTCTTTGTATTATATGCGGAGGAGCAGGAAAAAAAAATAGAGGACATCGCGATACTCGTAAGCCGCGCTTCTGCCGATCGTGGGTCGAGAGCTCTCTGCTCTCAGGCAAGATTGTAACTCAATAAGTTGTTGAGGTAGGTCGCGGGGCGTAACCCAACGAAGAATCGAACGAGTCAATAACTCCTTTCGATCTACTCGGTTCTCTTTGCGTTTTCCATATACTTCCTCCGTATACACGCTGTACACACGTTCACTCTCCACCTACAATGAGAAATCACCGAGCGATACAATGCCCGAGTGCTTGGAGAAGAAACACAAATATAAGCCCATGTGCATGTATATATTTATGCTGTATAGTAAGAAGTGATGTATCGAGTGTGTGGATAAATCGTATATACCGAAGTACGAGATGCGTGGGTGCGCATCGATGTCTTCATGAAATTCGAACCCGCCAGCTACAAACTCGAAGAATTTTTCATTGTACCCGCGATCGTTTTTTTTTTTCCAATTTTTTTTTAATTCGAACACTACGACTATAACCATTTCGTTGTAGTTTTACTAGACGCACAGTATAGCGACGTTTTGCGGCAACACTTAGCTCGCTCGCGTGCAAGTGGAAATAGACGCTGAAGACAACGAAAATAACGTCGTGGAACAGTCTCCTCGAGGCTCGAACAAAGCTGAAGGGGTAGAGAGAGAAAGACTGGTCCAGACGACGTCTCGGAGCCTACACTCTCATACGGGGAGGGGGCCTACACTCTCGGAAGATCAATGTTCAAGCGCCCGGCAATCAAAAGCGTTGCGCCTGCACGCCAACGATGACTGCACCGTGGCGAGTTGCCGAATACGCGAACGGCGAAACATTGCCCCAAGCGAACCGGTAGTTAAAAGGTCGATCCTTTCGTCCCGGTGTCCGACGCGACATTGCAGATATCTACAATTTTTATTGCTTTCGTATGTCTTCAATAAAAGGCGACTGAAATTAGTTTACAGCTATTGGATTTATTCATTCTTTATAGTGCACTTTAAAAAAAAAGATTATTCTTTAGTGACTCTTTTTTTTTTGGTCTTTTAGCCTGAACTGCATGCGAAAAAATGATATTTCGTTCTATGCTTGGAATTTGCCGCCGCATGGCGCCAAAAGTTGAGTCCGTATTTTCCCCTTTTACGCTTCAAGGGAGGGAGAGCCTCTAGCGAAGAACCCGTCCGCGTCGCGACCGCTCTACCGTCTACCGTCATCTTAACGGCCCCACCGGGCGCGAGCTACCAGCAAGGGTCGTTTTCAAACTGTTATTTTCTCCTCGCGCCAAACCACCAATTTTTTTCTCGCTGTTTAAGAAAGTGAGAGAAGAAGGAAGCTAAAGTGAGCAGTAGAGACGGAGCTTCTCGTTCGTCGTAAGAGAAGGAAAAAAAACGAATTTTCGAGGGACGAGACAATAATGTCTGGTAGACACAAAACCCTCCCTGAAACGCGAGACCCCCTTTTTCTCGTTCTGCTTGCCTTTCTTATTTATCTTCTCCTTTGGCATCACCTTCTTCTTCGGCCTCTTTATGTATGCACGCGCGCTTCTATGCAACACCTAAACACCCATCTAATTTTCAACACGGAGCACCAGCATGCGTGGACACGCGTTAGAAATAAGAAAACAAATTAATGGGATACCGCACACGCGATGAGTTCAGTTTTTCATTTTTTTTGTAACATTATTATTATTTTTTTTACTTCACCTCGTTCGTTTCTATTCAACCGAATTGAAGTACTTTTACAGTACTTTTTCATATTTCCCACGCATTCGATACATTACGCCGAATACAGTGTACCAAAGTTCCCATCAACGGAACAGGGAATACACGGAGTCACGAAATGCGACACGCCTTTTTCTTTCGCCTTTTTATAGGTCATCCCTTTCTTTTCTCTGAACGTATGTGTTGTAATAACGTTGTTGCATGTCCGCAATTGAATTTCTCTTACTGCACTTTTTTTTTCTCTCACGCCTCTGGTCCTCGCCGAAATCCGTGTTATCTTCTTCCCGTACGAATACGACACGTACTGTACAAATAAGATAAAATGTTCTCGGATATATATCATCGTTTTACCATGACACTTGCACTATGGAAAAAAAATCCATGGTACACAACAATTATAAAATATTAATGTTACCTATTTCTTCGTGTGCCGTTTGACTCGTACGAGGATTGAATGATTTGCGCGGGGAATCGAAAAAAAATATGTATTCGCTATTCGTTTTTATATATAAACTGAAATTTCTTTTTTCGAACTCTTCGATGTGACAAAAAAATGTCAAGAGCACCCCGTTGTAGCGCTTTCTTCGCGTTTTTCATCGTCGAGTAATGACAAAAAGACTCGGTTCTGAAACTCCGCAACATTACCGCGTCTTGTATATTTTATTTTTTACGTTATTATATTTTTTCCCGTAGAACACGATATGCAAAAAATTCTTTTATTTCACTCGGTGCGATCGATACTCGTCGGTGCGGAATACTTTTTTTTTCAAGTTTTTCCGCACTTGTATCGTAATGTACTATTTTCACATGATAGGCATCCGGATTTTTCCGATATTGTAGTGAGAAGAAAAAATATAGCTAATTGTAAATCCTATGAATCGCTATTTTTTTTTTAAATTGACTGTAAAAATGCTCGTCGTTCGTCTTTTCACAAGTCAATATTTAATATTTTAATATTGTCTGTAAAATATTTTAGCTCAGGATTTTATACAAAAATGCGGCGTCAGAAGAAAAAAAATACATATGCTCTATTTTTACCCGTTACCAGCCTCAAATTATTCCTAAACGTTGTGGCTATGCTAGTCAATGTTAAATGGTTCCACTATATTCACCACATTTATCATACCTAGACAGGGTCAGCAAACCCCGAGGAGCAATGCCACAGGTCGACGTGCCTCGAAGCACGAAAAAAAAACTACGAAAACGGTTCGAAAGCGTTCTAATCGCGGCACCGAGGGCCATCACGAAATCACAAAGTTGTGTCCAAGATTTTTGGCTAAGTCTCGAGCGCTCTTATTTTCCTGGGTGTTCTACCCCTTTCGTAGTATCCCTGTATCCGTGCACACTTCGATTTTTTCGAACTGTGTGTTGTGCTGTGGCGCTTCGAGGTTTCCGAGGCTTAGCGTCTTGATTTTTCGGCGAAAGAGCGATTGACCATTGCCTTCCGGCAGTGCGGAGGAACGCGAACTCTCGTGGATTTTTGCCAAAGTGCGAAAGAGACACGAACGAAGAACAAGTGAGAATAAAAAGAATAAGTATGACTGAAAGAGAATCTTGGAACGCGCGAGAGACCGATCAGCCTCCGGGCGAAATCCTTCACGAATTTGTCGTTGTTCCGGAATCCTTCGTATCTTCTCGATGCGCGCGTCTTCCTCCCCCACCAATCGGGTCGCTCCTTCTCTCCTTCGTTCTCCAAAAGTATCAGCGACGAATTTAATCAGCTACCGCGAAAGGGATGAGCAAACTCAGTTGTAGTTTTCGCCGAGATAGAGAGAGAGAGAGAGAGAGAGAGCAAAAGATAGTAAAAAAAAGAAGCAAAGAAGAAGAGAGCAAAATAATCGCGCGAGCCACGGACTCGTAACGACTTAATAGAGGTGGTAAAACGCGACGGTGGCGTCGCGATTTTTTCCAAGTCCACCGAAGACGCTTCGTTTCGTTGTCTCCTACGGTTTCGAATAGTCACCTCAGGGCGAGCGGGAATTTTTGGTCAAATTCTTTCCAAACTCTTGCTAAACCTCTTATTTTTTTCGAAAGCGCAACGGAGAGTTTGGGTCTCAGAATTCATTGCAATTTCGTAGACGATAGTGAGAGTGCAGCGTCCGAACGACACGAACTATTTGTCTTTTTTGGGATTCTTCACTGAAGCTCAACAGATTATACTATACTTAACACGATTTGATATAATAATAGCGTTGAAAACGCGGTTCAATACCTCGGAATTCTGCGTGAAATGATATCGCGACTACTGACCTTTCCCACGTCTGTATAAGCGACAGTTTCTCGGAGCCGGTGGGGAAAAGGATTCGCACTCGGGTTCTCGGCATTTTAGACGAGATGAGATCTCCCCGGACGATGGGTCATCGCGAGTTAGAAAAGACGAAGAAACTCTCGCCGAGAGGTTAACGCTTCTAGCGATCTCGTTGTACCTACATACGAGTCACTAAACACACGCGAACTCTTCGTGCCTATTACGAAACTCGCAATTAAGTCGATGAGAGAATGTGTCTCTAACAAACCCGAGTTGAGGTGAGAGCAACGAGATTTTAGGATATACTCGTTCATCTCATCTTAATTTCCTAGTTGCTGACAATCATCCCTATTTCGTCAAACGAAGCTGTTTTTTTTTTTTTTGCTGAATAGTTTATGCAACTTGTATAAACACACACCGACTATGTTATCCCTCGTCGAGATATTCCAAGCGATCAACTTCGAACTGTGTACTTCGTCGGATCAATGATCTCAGAGCGTTCGCCAAGTTCGAACTCTCGGTCGCTCGCTCGATCGCGCGCGCGCCCACCATGGGAAATTTATCGGCGCTACCGACAGCCATTAATATGCCATTGTGTGCCGACTCCGGGCGATCAGGTCGTACATCTCTCGGAGCTCGAGACGCGTTAACGAGTGGATCCACTGTACCGCAAAGATACTCGAGCTGTACACGAGCTCTGTCTACCGCGAGGAAGAATCGTTGCTCTCGAACTTTGTACACCGATAGGCATGTCGATGAAAAAAATATCATCCTTACAAAAAAAAAGCGGTAATGCGTACTCGAGATTTTTTTGTTCCAAATACTAATATTTTCAGTAACAGTCGTTATTTCATCGAATCAATGATATTGAATATTTTTCTATCGATTTTTATGAGAATGAATTATTGAAGTCCATGCCGAGCTAAGGTCAGAAGAATTATAATAAATAAAATACGCTTTCCTTCCGTCTCTTTCCCTTCGAGTATCTATGGTCTTCTGTATAGGAGACTAACGTGTTTAATGAAAAAAAAAAATTAAAAATTAAAAAAAGAATCATCTTCGATTCACCGCGGAACGTGAGCGTATCGAGCGCCCGACAGAGAGTAACTCGTAAATCATATGTTCGCATGAAAAGGCCAGGCAACGGTGACAGCAATGATTTCACCTTGGCAATGATCCAGGAAACTCCTCGTATATGCCCGCGCGCGAGTAGGCACACAGAATGCACGCATCCTCGCGTATACCAGTCGCATCGCGAAATGTACTGAGCGCGACCGCGAGTCCCGCACAAGAGAGATCCACAAAGATCGCACCGAGGACTGGACAAAGATCTTTAATGCACCGCGCCGCTGGATCCAAGACGTTTCTATTCACGTACCCGGCAGTCACGCGTACCTATCTTGAAAAGGACCCAGTCGAGTTCATAAGTTAAGCATTTCCGTATGCGCGAGAGCTCGTGCCGGTGTGCGAGCGCGCGTCGTACGAGAGACTCATTCTCGCTTTTCTTTTTTTTTTTTCGTGAAAAATAATAAATTTATCCACGAATATACATTTATCTCATAGTTACGTGTATTTTACAGTTTAGAAATCAGTCAAATATTTTTTTTCACATTATTTATTGTTCATTTAATTGTAAACTACTAAGCTACGGTCATTGCGACAAATGCACTTGCATTTTTAACTGAAAAAAAAATGTCCCAACATTTTTATTTGTTGTGACATTTTTTTTTAAGCTAAATCATTGGATAATGCGAGTTGATGTTATTCAACTCAGACAGGTGAATTTATAATATCTATGTAGTATATATAAACTATTATTTATAGACGCGCATTATGCATCTATCCATTATCATCCCCGACAGAGTCCACTGTTATTACTGCCAACTGAAACGAGTGAATGAGTGCGCTATTATTACTGCCCACTATATACTGCAAGTTCTTTTTTTTTTCTTTCTCGACGAGACGAAGATAAAGAAAGAAAGAAGAAGTCGCTAAAACTTGTATACACGCATCTATCCCTACACGCATCTTCGTAATCATACGTTTAATGCACAAGTAAGAGACTTTGAGTTCCGAAGTGTCCAACCGTGTTTCGCGTGTTCGATACACTATCTTTACTATTACTTTGCTACAGTCCAAACGCACACACGCACATTTCTTTACTCTGACGAGTCGAGACAGTGTGGTTTACTAATGCCAACGATAATGCAAGATTTAGCCTTCGTAGACTTTTTGCCCAACGTAACAGACATTTTTAAACGTCTAGCAGTATCCTTAAGAAAAAAAAACGTCTTCCATTCTAACTTCCATCACTAAGATCAGCCTTTAGTCGAGTCGAGTCGACGGAACGTTGAATAAAAAAAATACACGCACACCTTACAATATAACGCAAGTATGACGATTATTCTTCTACAGCGCAAAGTGAAACTTTTGCAAGCCTTTTGTTCGATCTTACGAAAAATACAGTTTCTATTTTTTTTCCTTTCATTCATTGACGATCTGCCTGTTCCGGTGTGATGCGGTGAGTTTTACACGGATACGCGGATCGAAGCTTTGTGCATTCGTTGTATTTCAGCGAACTGCTCGTATACACCGGGAGAGCGAGTGAAAGGCAATGGTAAAATGGTTTTAAAAAAATGATAATAATAATAAAACCGGAAGGATATTGCGCAAGCGGAAATACACACGTCCCGGCAGTGTGTGTCTCTTTGTTTCTCCGTTCTCTATTCAGAGATGCACCTGAGGAAGAGACCGCACGGACAATGAGGATAAGGGAAGAAGAACTACTGGGCCTACTGGCAGAATGGGAAGGATGTAGAAAATTACAAGTTTATAATATACGCTATGCCTGCCTACACACTTGCCACGCGACCTCAATACATACTTAACTTTATTCCCGTGTATACGAACGGTTATAAGAAGAAAAAAATATCGATAAATTGAAAAATATTTTATAAACGAATTTATGTATATTATTAATATTTTATTTTAAAAAATTTGCATTTTTATGGATGACCGTTGAAAATAAGTAAAAGAAGATTTGATTGATATGGAATGTGCTTGTCGATGAAAAAACAGCTGCGATAATGGATTCTCTCATCCTCAGCGCGAAAAGACAAACATCGATTGGTTTGTCTCGATAAGAGTACACGGTACCGAGTCGCCGTAAATTACAGTACAATCTCCGTATTCTTAACTCGACGTATCTATCCCGTTTCTGCATTTCCCCTATCATCCCTACTCCCGGTCAGTTGCTGCGAATAGGGGTAATGAAGGGTATATGCGTCCGTAGGTACTGCTTGAAGTGCGGAGAACGGACTCAGGGGAAATACAGTTAAGGGAAATCGTTGGCATGGTAACGAGTTAAAATAAGGGAGCGGTTAAGTTCAGAGGAGTTAAGAATACGGAGCTTGGTCTGTATTCCGAAAACTCACGAGGCGGCTACCGGTGCTAAAGAAGTAATTTAAATAATAATGATAATGAAATACGCGTAATACACCCAATATACATCTTCCCAACAATACGGAACTCAAGAGCCAATCCGGCGCCGAGGTGTGCGCGCACTCACTTCTTTTCGTTTGTAAATTATCGAACCAACTCATTACACCGCGAGATCTTTTTTTTTTTGCTTTACATACTTAACGTAATTCATTGAATATTTTAATTTCATATTCTTCTTATTTCTCCTTGCGATGCACGAAGGTGAAGAGATTACAATGGCCCCCACCCCGACAGGGGGTTCTCGTCGTGTTCTCGTCCTTATGCTGTTCCTTCTGCTGTTTCGTCGCTCGCGGAAAAAGAAGAAAAAAAAAACGAAAATAAAAAAGAGAATATGAAAAGTAATAAAAACGAAATAATACACGGTGATTTTGGTGTTTCTGGCTCGCGCGTTTCTTCCGGCTCTTTACTTTCGTCGCGGGCGCACGCAACGCACTCAAGGCATGATGAGTCGAGAGCGAGTCAATTCATTCAAGCGTCGATGATGCTGGGCGCTGTATCCAACCGCTCGACGGCGCGGGACCCCATTCTTCATCTTTCACTCTCTCTCTCGAGATCTTTCTCGTGCGTCTCATGAATTTATAATTCATAATACGCGGTTCCATGCAACAGGGGAATCTCTTCGACGACTACTGTACCGTACTATCTCGCTTGCATGTGTAATCGCGTTCATATGACGCAATATATCTACTACCCCCGAGGCGTGCTTCCGCAAAAAAGAAATTGCAAGAAAACACTTGCAAGCAAAGAGTCGAGACCCCCCCTCGCTCCTCCGCTGTATTTCTTTTCGTTACAAGAAGGGACAAGCTATATACACAACAAAAGTGAGTGCGTTGCCCCAAACGGATATAAGGGTAAAGAGACGCGAGACGAGAATTCGAGAGAGACGACGGCATACAAGTTTAACGAACAACAACAAAAAAAATCCACGAACTGATTATTCCCTGCACGCTACTCGTGTATATTATTTAGCATTATTATATTCAGCGTACCCTTCCGCGTGATGCGGGGTTGAACCCCCTCGGGCCTCGTTACTTTAAGAACACGCGGAATTTTCGGAGACCTCGAACATTCGGGATGTTAAGTGTGAGAAAAAAACGAAACAAGGACAACTCTGTTCTCCTTCGGGGTAGAAAAAAGCAAATATCAACGGCCATTTGTAGAGAACAAGACAATTCTGATCATTTTTTCGTATTTAATTGAGACATCGAAAGGGGTAAGAAACAGAGACTGCGCGCGTTCGTGCAAATAATAATATCGAGATGTTGGAAAGCGACATAAACGAAGGGGTAAAAGAATTAACGTACAGTTGTACTACGCCGCGATTCTATTAGTTCATTTCCCACGAATTTTCAACGATGGGACCCTTTTGTCGATCAACAACGACGAGGACGATAATCAATTATAATTGAAGGAAATATCGCAGCGCAGAGTTTCTCGACAGCACACCGCACCCTGTCGGACAATAACGCGCCTCAGGTGAACTCCACGCTGTTAGAAGAGACGAGTCATCGATCGCACGGTTAGACGGACTTCTGAAGATCGCCATCCACGAGAAACACATTTACGTGGCGGGGCATCAATATTGGGCGAAGATCGAGAAGGATCGATTAAAAAAAGAGCACAAGAGAGACGAGAAGGGCTGCGAACATCGCGATTAAGACATCTCGTGCGGCGCAACTCTAACCTCTTCCACAACTGCTATTAATTGTTATTGATAAGTGTCGAAGGATGTTAAAAAGATGAAAAGCTATGGACAAAACAATTTTTTTCTTTTATTCAACCACCTAAATATTATCTATTGTTAAACTTTTCGGCTCCTAAAGAGTTTCTAAACGATTTTCCTCGAGAGACCGAGAGATTAGATTTTTTTATCCCGCGAGTCTTCGCGCCACCCACGTGAAGATGCGTCAGCTTCTGCAGTCTTCTTTCTCATCAAACTCGCCATGTGTTCCCTTTAAGCTTTTTCATAGCGTTACTGCAGTTTTCTGTGTGGTGAGAACGATTTCGATTGTAACCGATTCTCAAATATTATAACCGTGAAATTTCTTTTGTTTTTTTTTATCTTCTTTCATCCCTAAAGTAGATAATACTTGACGCTGGTTACATAATGCATGCCAATAAAAGGATATGCGGTATAGCTGGTACGCGCGAGGTCGTAGGCCGCGAGGAAGGCGGAAGAGCGTGTGTACGTCGCGAGAAGAATTGATGATAAAATGGGTATGGAAGAGAGAAAAGGACTTTAAACGGGACACTTTCGTGACTATATTATCCATGAATATCTCGTGAGACATGAGGAGGCATCATGTATAATATGTATAATAGGGTTTTTTTTTTTTTTTCATTCATCATGCACACAGTAAATGCATCGTCAAATATACGTTGTCGTATAATGCACCTGCGAAGTTATACTCGGACATTCGATATTCTCGTCTAATCGCGATAACGTAATCGTTGAGGCGAAGAAAAGAAAAAAAAAATTAAAAGATAAAAATAAAAGCCCTGTGAGAAAAGTGAGAGTCTTCGGTCGCTCGGTTCTTAACTCGACCGTAAAACTTATACTGGCCGAAATCAACGATCCGTAAAAGCGTCCGTGGTCAGCGGCGGCAGCCAACTCCTCTGTGGCTGCATCAATTTTATCGAATTGCATATATGCTCACTCTACTTGTACACTATAGAAATGATATACGAACTGCGGGTAACGCCTTCTCATTTTCACTTCTGTAAGCCCGCGTGCATAACGCGTAATTAGCAATCAGCTATGTAATTACGATTACACCGCGCGCCCTCGCGCGGCCGGCACGCACACGCGCACACAAACACCGTTAATTGTTTAAGAGATTTAAGAGAGACGCCCGAGAGATCTAGATTAAAGCATCAGCGAACCGCTCTCCCTCCGCGCTCTTACGACCTCTGCCTTTTTTATTACACATCTACATACGTACGAGAACTTCATAATCCCTCGGTTCGTGGAGCACCGAAAAACTACAGAGAACAACAAATTTGATAAATATATTCGATGAAAATTGCTAAACCATCAATTATTATTATTAATTGAATGGTGGAAAAAATGCCAAAATTCTTATATACATATGACGCGGAGGTTGGAAATAGCAAGAATTCAAAATGGCGTAAAAACTGAACGACTGCATAGATTTTGTTAAAAATTAGACCAAATAAGGGGACTTGTCTCCTCAACATGTGGGATAAATTTCAGCTTGGTATCTCAAACCGTTCTCAAGTTATGAGGTCAAATGATGCGCGCACCCACACACACACATACGGACAGGTATTTTTTTTAAATGTGATTTTTCGACGTTTTAGAACATTCTGAACACATTTACATAAAAATCTGTAAAAAAAAAAAAATGTCCACTAAAACAGTGCTTCTTGAGGAAGCAAAAAGTGTTATTATAATCATCAATTAATCGATCGAAGAACTGCAAAAAGATACATAACGCACCGACGAATCAAAAAGAACGGTGGGATAAAAGAAGAGATGAAAGAAAGCAGCAAAAATCTTGGAATAAAGAAACAAGCGGGGTGTCGAGAACAAGGCGATTATACCTGACGCCGTCGACCGAAAGAGCAAATAGGTTCGTGCCGACATTTATATTGTACAAGAGGAATCCCCCTCGCGGTTCTCTCTACCGACTGGTATTGTCCCTTAATTCGGTTCCCCGGTCAGTCCGCGATGGGTGGTCGATTATAGCGTAACTTTTATTCATCGTATAATGCTCCATATACAAGTTTCAACTCCGTTAGATTTTCTTCCACTCTCCGTTACAAACTCATCTCTGAACTTTGAAGATATTCCGTGTTGAAAAAAAAACAAAAAAAAAATGCGACAAGGTCACTGTACCCATATCAATATCCGCAACACTGTTAAGGGTCGCATGCATAATCGTGCATTGATTGCCTATAAGGAAGTCGCAACGGTTTTAAAAGATATTTTTTAATTTATAACTTATTAGATGTGCACTCCGCCCCCTTGTCATCACCGGGGAACCACTACATGCCCGATAAGTGGCAACTATATAGCTCATTGCACTCCAAGGATAGATGAAGAAAAAGCGTTATTGTCCGAGAGGGACATTACCGACCAATGTCTCAGCGCGGAACAACACTTCTTGTACATACGAGAGCCACGAGCTAAGGTGATTTATGAAGCGGGCCCGATAGACGATCCGGACTCTCTCGAAGTATCCCGCGGCAACCCCGTCAGCACTCGCTGGGCAATGCCAGCAGTAAAACTTCCCAACGGTATCTTTAATATTCTCGATATGAGAGTGTCTTCGCACATCGACGAACCAAAGTCAAAAGGGCACCATGGACTGTGTATAACCAGATATAGATATATAAGTTATCGTCAACAGGGAAATTGTACAAATTGGAGACAAGATGACGGTCATTTTCATTTTTCATCAAGTAAGGAATGCATTTTGCATCGAACGAATGACGCTATCGATCGGAAACGAATCTCCAAAGTAATTGGTCGGGGATGCATCCATATTATAAAATGATTTCCTTATACTGCCTTAGGGAAGCAGATTTTCCTTGCGGAAAGTTTGTATTTACAATGGAAGCAGGTGGTAGGTGGTCCTTCGGACAATGCGAACTTCTCAGATTGTTATTGAGATACATGGAATAAAATTACAAAGAATGACACAAAACACGGTAGCTGACTTGATCGTTGAGGGGGCGGATGGTATCGGAAACGTTGAATTCGAATAAAAGATTTTGGAGTCTCACTTTCTCGTTTTCTCATCATCGTCACAAATCGCATCGCTCGAAGTATTCATCATTTCTCTTAATTCGTTTCATCGAATTGTTCGCACAGCTGAGGACCTCCGTGAGGGTGGGCCGAAGGCTACCGAATGTCATTGTTCAAACTTCTTCGTGTTGAAGAAAGAAGAAAAAAGAATGCGTGAGACCCCTACTGAGTTGACTGCGCAGATGAGTCGGGGAAACTGTGAACCCACGTCTCGATTTTTTTTTTCTTTTTTTTTTTCGATCTCTCGACGACCCTTATTTTAGTTTTCTCCTCCGGATATCCGTCGACCTCATGAAAAAAAAGACCCGTGCTATCCGGTTATAAGAACCAAATCTCTTCTTCGCGTCTCATGGCTCAATAATCAAAGATGATCAAGACAACAGTTCTTCGGCCAGTGCATGAAAAGATAGAATGAAAACAACCCCGTTATTCCTTCAGGTAATTTCTACCCTAAATCAGCTATCCTAAAATATTGTCGGGGTGTATCGATTCCCACACTTGAATCATCCGCATCCCTCCCTTCGATTCAACGACTCATCTTCGATGAAAAAAAAATGTTTAAAGTTCACATCTTCATTCCCCACATCCTAAAACTTATTTTCCCGGTCCAATGAGGAAGTGGTTCACGAACAAAGGAAAGAATAAAAATTACGATAAAAGTTTGACGCGAGAGGTCCGAGCGGAGGGTGGGGGGAGGTTGAGTGGTATAAAAATAATGAACACAGGGGCCGCCACGTCGGTACGTAGCTGCGTAAAAATTATCCCCAAGATATACGACGCCGTTACCGGGATTGGAGCTAATTACCACCCAGAAGCGACGTACGTAGGTAGCGTATAGGATACAGTAGTATACGCGAATATAACCCGCGTATATACGCATATATCCCTTATCCCCCATCCGTGTGCGTATACCATTCGTTGGCTTTGCTCGCTCGTTCGTACAGTATAATAGTGAATCAACGTTGGTAGGACGGTATGACCTCCTATCGTGCGACCAGCATAGAACGTACGCGACCTCGGCGTCGCGTCCTCACCGATTTATTCCCTTGTAACGAGCTTAAAAAAAGGTTAAAAAAAAACGGATAAGAGACGAGACGACGCAGGGAAGAAGCTCGGGAGAAGGATAAACCGATAAGGATAGAAAACGAGAGAAGTAAAAGAGTGCCTCTTCACGGTTCAGAATTCTTATACCCTATACAGTGGCGATATAATGCTTTCTCGTCGCCTTTCGTCATCTTTCTCCATCGTCTACAATCCGTCTCTCGCGGGCCTTGCCGTCTTCCTAGTTCCCGTCGTCATCGTCATCATCATTATCATTTACCATCGTTACACGTTTCTTCATCGCAGAAACCACGAAGATAATGTATCCCGTGCCATTCACGATTGTGGATTTGTATATCTATATACGCGCGTATAGAACATGTCGATCGGACATTAATGAATGTTCGCTGCCAAGACTCGCCGATCGAGTATCGCGTTAAATTAATATGCGAAATAACAGATAGTATATTAATGTATACATGTGGGATATACAGTGTAGCAGTACGAATGGCATAACGTTCTCATCGTCATACCGGCAATGTCTGTATCGAGAAGTCGTCGTCGCTATAGCTCGCGCGATACCACATCTCGGCGAACGAGATCGCGGTACTTGGCTGCCGTGCTGGTAGCGCTCGCGGGAGACCGGGGGTCGCGAGCCGAGGTCAACGATGTGCCGTCGTCGTACCGGCGCGTTCTCGCGCGCTCCCTTGCCTCCGACAGTCTCGCGGTTGGTCGCTGGATAACGCCGAGACAACGACGATCACCGATACAAATTAGCCAGTCGCCATTCGACGGAGTCCGGGAACCGCGGCGCGGGGTATCCTCGTTACCGCCCTCCGCAAACGCTAAATTAACGACGCAATTACGAATATTAAGAGGCCACGATTTAGAGTAGATTTTAAACTGGATTCCGAAAATTCCGTGGCAATAACATACCGACGTGTGTTGCAAATTAAAGTTTCTTTTTCTCGGTACATTTGCTTCTCGATGGAATATCGAGAAATATGGCTCTTCGGCGTTTAATTTTACAGTCAATGTTTCAATGTCATCAAATGTTTGTGAGCGACTGAGAAAATCAAACTATTTGCAACATTATGTAGAGGATTTTGTACGGTAAACAATAAAACAAAATTTTATCAAAATTAAAAAATAATAATTACCTTTTTTTTTCGTTTTTATTTTAATGAAAAAATTCTATCGGTTAGAATAGGGAAAATTATTAGAGATTTTTGAGTCGTTTTCAAGTCGTACTAATAATGATATAGTTTCGATGTATCATCTGGCAAACATGAAAATGTGTGATGTAATGATTATTAATTGACACTGTTATTGATTGATCGATGTTTATTATTGATGTTATTGATTGAGTGATTAATATTAATCGTGTTGCCTGATAATTCACCCGTTGGTACGTCGATTCTCGTTTTGCGCTAAATAAGTCTTTTTGTAACTAGTTTGCGACTTTTTCCGTCTTATTGGATACCGCGTGAACGCGGTTTTGCATCGTGAGTGAGAATTTGCGATCTGTGACGTACAGAAGATACGCGCCGAGCTGTTACAAAGCTCGAGCGAGAAAATATCGCGAGAAGAGATCTTCGCGAGATTCGAGAATCCGTCGACTAGTTTGCGTGAGACTCTATCGCGGTACGTACCCCGGTGAGCCACAGCGACGACCGAACAAGAGAAGACGTTAGTGTGCACCCCGAGCACCAATTACCGGAGGTAACCTATTCATATCGGCATGAATAATCTCCGAGAAATCCTCCATTGCGTATAGCCCCGTGTGTACACGTACTATTCGTAACACTTCTACGCAGGAGAAAATAAGCTATACGGCGATTATAAGGCGCCTCTTCGGTACATATAGTACTCGAGAGATCGCAAACGTTACTCGAATATCTTCGAAGTCGCGACTTCGCAATACACAAACGACGAAACGAGGCTGACATCTCCAGCGCACCCATAAATCGCGTCGAATACTAAACTAATTGTTAAATAATTTAACGATAATGTTTATTTTTCATAAGATCGAAAAGTTGACTCGGCAACATGCAATTTGTAAGTACAATTTTTTTTCGCATAAATTTCAGGGATTACTGGTACACGAGATCGTGAAATCAATGGGGATATAAGTTATTCTACTAACTATAACAAAGACTTGTTAGCCTTACAATACCACACATACTTTTGCACCTCTTCGTCGCGATATACGAATCTGGAAGATCCGACTTCAACATTGCGAAATTTCGTCGAAAATTAATATTTTTCGACTTAATTACAGTGAAATCTCAACGACAGAATGCTGGGGTTAAATTCAAGAAAAATCTGTGCATCCGCATCTCTCTCCGGTGACTGTATCGATCTATTAGTAGAAATCTCGATGGAATCAATTTTGATTAAATTCAAACAAATTTACTTGAATGAAAGAAAAAATGTTGACCGGTGCAATCGGTTCGCGATGGAAAAGGCGAGGGTAGAGGCGAGTGTAGTCTAAAGATAAAATGAGAGCGTGGGCCTGGGATCTCGCCTCACCCATAAGTATAAGTCGTCCTCGTCGGTCGTCCGATCTTTGGCGCGAGCGAGTCTCTCGCCAAGAAGTCTCGTACACGGTGACTCTTCTCGAGAGTCGCGCAGTTTTTCAAGACCCCTTGGCTGCGGGGCAAGGAGTCAGATCGTTCGAGCGAGTGACCGAGAACGCGCGATTCTCCGGGTGTGGAGGGGGGCCTGATTGCGCGGGATTCCCACTTTGAAGTGGCACCGCCGATGTTCCCGAGCGCATCTCGACTCGTTACCACTCACCGCGGGAGGATCGGGACTCTCCTCTCGCGAGTCTCTCACCGCCACCTCACACGCGCGACTCTATCCTTTCCCGCGCTATACTCGTATAACCGCAGTTCCTGTGAGACGCACAGTATGCACCCCGTTGCAAACCCAGACGTGACCAATGACGTATTCACGACGGTAGCATACAACGCTGTCTCGTCTCGTCTATCATTTAACCTTCTAAAAGTCCAAGGCGTGTGCTAACGTCGACAAAGAAATTCGTTTTATTTGAAAAATAATTTATAAAAATAAAAAAAATTTTTTGAAAATAAACCATTTTTTGTCTTCCGTTTGTTAGACTCCGTGAGAACGGGTAATTTTTATTTTATTATAATTAAATTCGAACTTACGATGATGTCACTTGTTGATGTAACGAAAAGGCAGAATTGGTATTTGTTGTGAAATATCGACGTAAGCAATCTTCAACAGACGAGTCAAGAGTGGTAGAGAGCGACAACATCACGCGTTCCTCGAAGCTCCGGTCAGTCACTATATACAGAAGCGCGGTACAAAGCCAAACAGGCAAAATCTTAATTAGGCGACCGTCGGCACCCACTTTTCAATTTCTCACCCCGCGATGCCGATCCTCGTCGGCACGGTCGTGCCAGCGTTCGAAGATCCCAGCCACGTCGTTTGCTCTCGACTGGCCAACAAAAAATCTTATTCTCTCGTGGACTCTTCCTCTCATCCGCGCGTCGCTCTCTCACTTCACCAAGTTCCTCGTGCCTTTTATTATTATTATACTATATTATCTCACTCCCGCTAACAGGACCTTTCTAACTCTTCGTCTCTTTATTTATCACGCGGGGGGCACGTGGGTCGGATACGTCAAATTAATTTTTCGTCCATATACTATATATATATATGTATGTATTTCTCAATAATCCCGAAATTCTTGGTCACTTTCACTTGCACGCAAATGTAGTTCAGTGACACCATCGAAAAAGTAGATTTATCGGCGCAATTGCCGATAATAAAAATTCGACCGCAAAAAAAAAAGAACTCGTAACTTATTTTATGATTATTCAATAGTATTGTAACGAATATGTAGCTGGCTATTCGTTAAGACACACGATATTATATGGTTTCATAATAGACGAACGAATGGGCGATCGATCGTCATGACAAGAGTCTTGACGGGACTTTCAAAGCGAACAGACGTGTGACATTTCGCGATCGGGGTAATTAACATTTCTTATTATTAATAATAGGAAGTACCTATTCGCGTACCTAAAAGTGTCGCTAATAGGGATACGTAAACAAAACAAAAAACCATCAGAATCATGCAGCACCGCAAAATACAAAGCGCTCGAGAGTCGCAACATTTTACGTGACTGCAACGTTTGCGCTATAGGTACGCAAACAAAAGCTTAGTCGATTTTGACAGTTGCGTTACTTTTAAAAACTGCGTGTCTTCAAATTTTTACGTGGATTTAAAAGTTACGTGTACTTATAAATCCACGTAAATTTTAAATCGAGATTTTAATCGAGAAACAAGTATTTTATGGGGTTTCATCGATCTGAAATTATTTTTAAAATAAACTCGTTACTCTTAGAAATTGTGTGGATTTAAAAGTTACGTGGACTTATAAATCCACGTAAATTTTAAATCCACACAATTTCTAAGAGTAACAAGAGAAACAAGTATTTTATGGGGTTTCATCGATCTGAAATTATTTTTAAAATAAACTCGTTACTCTTAGAAATTGTGTGGATTGAAAAGTTACGTGGACTTATAAATCCACGTAAATTTTAAATCCACACAATTTCTAAGAGTAACGAGTTTATTTTAAAAATAATTTCAGATCGATGAAACCCCATAAAATACTTGTTTCTCGATTATTAAATCGACTAACTTAAATTTTCAGAATTTAATTCTTTAAATTATTAGATTGAAATTTAATTTTGTGTTTTGGAGCCGAAGTAACTTGGATTATCGGGTTGACCCGTCTGCCGATATATACATATACATATATATCGGTGGTAGTATAATACGAATCGCGGAATCCGTGAGTGGCGCACCATAGCAAGAAAGTAATGCGCCCTCCGAACATGTCGAATTCCTACAGCACGACGAGGGTAAGAGATTCTCTGTCTTCGTCACTCGTCTCTTTCTCTTTTCGTGTACGCGAGCACACGGAGATTCAACCCAAAAACAATCCGAAGGAGACAAATAAGCGCACACTGTGATGAAACCCGATGAAAGAACACGTGTGTGTATGTGTATTAAGTACAAGTCGCTACTCGGTCATTCTCTCATTTCCTCTTATCGTGTCGTTTCTCTCTTCGGCGTTTTCTTTGGCCGATGCGAAGGCAAAAGCGAATCTTCGGACTTGTGGTCAAGCCTCGCGCCCCGCGCGGGTTCCTTGACTCTCACGCGGATAATTTTGTCCCCCCCCCCCCCCCCTTGCCGACTCTCCTTTGCTGCCTGTAGTCTTCAATACGTATCGAAACATTACTGGCACTACCTTTTCCGAACATCTTTGTAAATAATAATCGACTCGCTTCCCTGCGTGTTTATGTGAATTTCATATATTGATTTAAGGTCTCGTCTTAAATTGGTCCTTTCAATAATAATTTAGCGTAAACTCGGGGTTTCATAAAATATAAAAAAAAGAATAAATAAAGTACTGTTGACATCGACTTCCGATATATTTTTTCGTGGTGAATAGAAATTCAATAATTAATTTTGTCCTAAATTAGTGACATTTAATAAATAAGTAAAAATATTATATATAGTTATAATTGAGTGATAATAAATTAATATCACTCAACTCAAGTAATTCGGGTAGACGTACCGTTAGTGGCCACTGTACCATTTATGGCCATTTTTATTATTATACTATTCGAATAATTTTTTTTTTAAACTGCATATTGATTCTTCGAAAGTTCTCATATAAATTCACCAAATAATCTACTCGAATCTTTTTTTTTTAATTCGATTATATTTTGTTTTATTGCTTCGAATGTGATGGCCACAATTGGACCTAAAGTGGCCAAAAACGGTACCTCTACCCTAATTATATGTCATTCAAATAAATAGTTGCGAAATACTGGAACTAAATTCAATAAATAAACAAATAAATAAATAATAAGTAATGAGCGAGCAGTAGTCGAGTATTAATAAATAAATCTTATTACTCAACTTTAGTAAATGTATTTTAAGCAAATTAATGTTTGCGGAATACTTGGGCCTGTGGAATCCTTATTTGTCTCTTTTCGGTAAAGATGAATTCGAACGATCCACGAAAACTGCAATTTCCTGTTCCCTTTCGCTAATTCATCATGAATTGAAGACATCCGCCATTTAAGGTGGCGTGTGCCACAGCGCATCTCGTTTCGCACGAATTTCTATCGTTAAACCGATCCTCGCCACGCGAAATTTTTAACGTCGGAAGCGTCCAATGTTTTCTCGTTTGTTCGTGAAGAATCCCTGCAATTACATCGTCGAACAATTACGGGTTGGCACCGTTCGTCTCTCATTGCAAACGTAACTTTTTCAGACACGCGGTATTTCATCGTCGAGAAACGCCGCGTGCGTTAAACCTTTGCCGCCTCCCTCTCCGTCGGAGATCCCTCTCTTGCTTTTTTTTTATACTTGACGATCGCCAGCGTCGATCATTGTTTATGTTGCACTACTTCTCGTTAATCTTCGAATCTTTCCTTTCCATATATCATTTTATTTATCCGCGAAAGTTCCTCAAATGAATAATCAAAATGAACTGCGCGATCGTTGAAAAAAAAAATCCGTAGCATCTAATCTATCTAACGAGCTTATGAGTTGCATTACAGTGTTGCAGTAAAGAGTAGAATATCTCGTCGATCATTTTCCCGATGTAGCGATACATCTTTCCGTATAATTATCGAACTTATCGGAATCTGTAATCGAAGAAAGCGCGTGTCTCGATTAGAATCGATACACCGAACGACCGGACCTCGGAGTTTCCATGATGTTTCTTACCAGAGGGTTCATGTCCGTTGTGTCAGGACAACCGTCCCATACATACAAGCGTTGCGTCGTGTGCTGTCTTACCCGATGGGTACGCGCGCGCGCGCGATAGAGGTTACAGGTCGTCCTCGCGATACCGCGATGATTGGCGGAATGCGCACCGTTTTACGATCCCGCGCGCGTACGTCGTTGCAGCTCTCCGCGTGACCGCGTGTAACCGGGGTGGACGAAGCCCCCCCGAGTGTGGCTGCTCGGGCCTCGTTTCACCGAGGTAAAGTAAAAAAATAAAATAAAAAAAATAAACAAGAACCACCGGTGCCGCTGCTGATGGTTGCGCTTCGGCTGACCACCAGCGAAACGCGTAGTTATAATTTGATGCAACGCGGGCTATAAAGATGAGATTACGCTGGATGCACGAGGCGTAGATCCCGGTAGCTATAATTTTCGTGGAAAGTAGCAGAGTGTTGTAAAAGAGGAACGCGTACAGCAGCAAATCGAGAGACTCGCTTTTGAGTACAGAGATTCAGCGTTTTCTCTGTTGTAAATAGAGAATTGCGCTGTCTCGTTACAGTTTTCTTTATATTCCTTCGATTTCCAGTGAAAACAACTAAACTCGGCAACGAGTAAGTGACGCGACCCGGATACCCGATCTGTCACGGTTTTCAACGAATTTAATATAATTTACGAGATTAAAGAAGAAATTTCCTTCCAGTTTCTCCACTAAGTTTAATTTCAATGTTAACGACAGTAAAGTAAAGAGTTCGCGTCGATGTTTCTCAGATAATAAAAAATATTAATTGGGCAATAATTTTTTTTTGTCGACTTATCATATTTTTCGGTATCGTTATCACGCGTGAAAAATTCGTCTATGTCTCAGAAATGATCAATTTGTCAATATCGAGGGTAAAAATTGGTAATTTTCGTGTACGAGAGAAGATAAATGAAGGGGCAAAGTGTGTTGAAAGGATAAACAGGGGGTCAAAGTCCCTCTGTACTATTCGTCGATGAGGAATAAGAGGTTCTCTTGAGTTGTAATCGATCTGGAAGCTCGAAGAGAGAACGATATCTCTCTTACACACGAAGATCTGCTGCTGTTCCGTTTCGCTGATATAGTCTTCGATGTATCGAGTGTACACAACCGCATACGAAGGATCGAAGGAGGAACATACCGGTCAAAAGGATCGATATCAGAGGCGCATAAACAAACGCAGTCGATGTAAAAAAAAAAAAACGCACACAATAAGCGTTTAAAAGTATATCCTACAAATCAAATCGACACCTCTCGACACCGGCAATTTACTAATAAAGCCGCCCCGGCCGCTATAACAACTTAATTCGGGGCTCCGTGACCGCCCGATCAAACAAACTGTAACCACTCAATTCTCGTAATAACAACGGGCGTGCTGCTGTTGCCGCTGCTGCTTGTGCGGATCTCTCGACTCGAGAGGAGATTCAACGAACGGTTATATTACTCTTTCGATTGTGAGAGTGGTATATATATTCGGAGTCACGCCGAGGTGCGAATCATCTCGGCTCTTCGTCTGTACAACGGGCACGAGAACGTTTTTCGTACGGTCAATTATATATCGACACTTGAGCGGCGAGTGTAATAATCGAAGGGTTAACATGACGAGAGAGAGAGAAAGAGAGGGAGGAAGAGAGGAACAGAAACGCAAGAGAGTTCTTTTCATTGGACAACCAAACTTTACACCACAGCAAGTATATTGCTCGCTATAACGAAATATCTCTCGTAACATCTGTGCGATTAAATTCTTTCATGTAACGGCGATATTACGACAATTAAACGAATATGAGTTAATAACAAATTTTATCTTTCTCGAGTTCTTCTATCTATATCTCGCGTGGAGTCGGTGTGTGCAGTTAAAAATCTACAAGCAAAATATCTCGACAAAACTTCGTACCGGAGTAAGCGAGACACGCTCACGATTTAGTCTCGTGAAATATGGCTATAGCCGCGAACCCGGACGTGTTTGTTCCTCTACGAGCGTTCGACAGCGTCGGGGCACTAGATACACGTGTACCGTACCGTTCGGAACGTTTCACGCGGACGAACTCGCCGGTAGTAAAATATTACGTGCGGAGAAGCTGAAGATATAACTAAACTCGGTATGTAACGTTTGCCTAAAATGCGAGAATAAACTACTGACGATGTTTCAGAAAGAAGAGTAAGGCGTGTACCAGCGGGAATGAAATGGTATTATTCTTTTTTTTTACTCGCACTTCGCCTTCCATAAATCGTTGGCGCAAAATGCTACTCTATATGGTACTGTCTACTGTAAGACTCGGTCGACGACGCGGATGTATTATTTGCTCCGGGACGTTCGGAAAATAATGATCTACGAGCTCGAAGACTTGAAGGTACTTGTGCGCATAGGCGTGTTTCTGTATACCCATCCCCCGGAGGTATTTACCAGTAGAATTGCGCAACTCACAGCAACGAAGTTTTTTTTTTTTTTTTATCGATATTTTTTCGTAATGCTTTGTTACGATTTGCGTTATAATAACAGCGGAATTTTTAGAAATTAACGGTTGAACGTTTATTCACACAAGCGATAGGCGCTACTTGTTGCGCGCCTTGAGAGGCTTAAAGACGGTTTATTACTGCGAGTGAAAAGGGTAAACGGCTTACGCGGTCGTTTGCAATGCCATAACGAAGCATGAAAAAATTAAAATTTCCGGGAGCAAAATGTCATACGCAACGCTTGCTTGCTTGCTTGACGGAAGCGAGTCAGTGTCCCCTGTTGATCGTGCGCACTATATGCATGGCAACAGACAAGGTTTCTTGATAATAACGATAATTGCGGGTTGGTGCAGTCGCGACGACACGCAATTCGCGCGATGCAGTGAATTCGTGCGTCGGGACCCGAAAATCTTTGGATATCTTCTTCTTATTTTTTTTTTCACTTGGACCGGACCCGTGTTGCGCAGGAGCGATCCAGCCTGGCAAATCTTTAGATATATAATTTTTCTTCAACGATTCCCAGTCGGAGAATCCGGAACCCCCGGGCAATAGGGGGGGAGGAGGGGTAAGGGGGGCCGCCTGTCTTACACTGTGCTACATTGTTAACTCCGCCACGGCTGTGTGATTTAAAACTGCACGACGACTTTTGAGGTGTTACGGATGCAACGATTTAAATATAATAAGCTTCGATAACTCTCAGCCCGGACGTGTTCAAACCGCACGATCGATTTCACGCAAATATTCAACTGGACAAAGAACACGAAATAAAGGTTACTAATTACTACGTTGAACATATTTCACGAGTGAGAACAGTCTGATTAGATTTTTATTTTTTTTTTGTAAAGAAACGAAGGATTTTTTTTTATTGTCGATTATCCTCGTCGTGCAGCTGTCCGCTACGTAACCATTTTCGAATAGGATAAATGCGTTTCATAGGCAAGCCAGCGGCAACCAGTAATAATTACATTTATTTCACGGCGTGCGAGAAAGCCGCTTTCTCGCACGCTTCGCTTCGCTGTGCGTGTGAGAAAACGCATTTCTCGCACTCATGAAATAAAATTTTGTACGATACTCGTGCGAGAAACTTTTTCTCAACTCGTGTGATTGCAACACTCGCCTTCGGCTCGTGCTGCAAACTCACACTTGTCAGAAAAAATGCATCGCACTTGTATCGTACTGTACTATTTGAGTCCATAAATGAGTAGATTATGATTTCAAGTTGTTATGGGACGTTTGGTTATTATTTTTCAAAATAACTAAACTGTGTATGGTAATACGAAACCACACACAGTACTGTGGTGTGTGGTTTTGTATTAAAGTTGACAAACTACAACTGTTTTTCAATACGGTATGAGGTTTAAGTAAATTAATTGTTCATTTTATTAAATAGTTTCAATTGAGCACTCGTAGGATTCGGAAACAACATCATGCATCTTAAAAAGATGGTCGACAAAAATGTTGACGTTGCTGTTGTTGTTGTTGTTGTTCAACGCAATCTCAACACAAGATAAAAATGTACGAATGTAAGTTTTGTACGCAACGTCAAACATTTGTTCCTACGCTCGCCACATATCTCAAATGGCTCGTCACTTGGCAAGGAGTTGTCGAGGATGTCCTCAGATGCTTAAAAACTAACTGCGAAGAAAACTGCTGCCGAGGCAGGCGAAAATAATTTAAAAAATCACAAGCATCATTCGCACAATTCTCCAAATTCCAACAGTGACACTGATGCAGAAATGGATCGCAACAACTCCAGTAATTCAGAGACGACAGAAGCAGAGAAGGGGAATGAAATACAAGGTGCATGACAATTAAGTTAAATCGTATGTCCGTTGAACGAAATAAATCGAAATCAATCGGAGGATCAAAGATGAAAAGCTTTTGTGATGCGATATCAAACAGCAATTGTGTCAGATATGGCACAAGCACATCATCTGTTGGCAAAGGCGATATTTGAAACGCCTCTAAACATGACAGAAAACATACACTGGCCGACATTTTTCACGTTTCTGTGACCGACTTTTCCACTGCCCTCAAAGACGCAAATATCGTACAAGTTTCTTTATAACGTATACCAAGAAATACACAGTGCGGTGACCAAGAAGATCGCGGCAGCTCCTTGTGTAGGTCTCCAATGTCATGGCCGGCCCAACATCCGAAATGAAGGGATCGTTAGTTTTATCATCACAATGCCCGAACCAGTATTTTTTAAGGCGGTGAGCACTGATGCCAATTTTGAGACGAGCGAGTAGATAGCACGTGAGGTCAGCAGAATAATAGATGAAATTGGACGTGCAAAAGTATTGGGCACAGACAATGCGACAACAATGAAAGCAACTTGGCGCAATCTCGAAGCAGAGTATGCAATGGACAATATAGGATTTTACGGCTGTGCTGCCTATGTACTCAACTTGCTAATCAAAGATGCGATGAAGCAACCGACTATCGAACGTGTAACGAAGAGCGTAAGGTCGGTGGCAAGAGTAATCAAAGAGTTTCATGTTCTGTTGTCAACATTCCCGGAAATTCAAGCAAAAGTCTAACAGAACATAAAAACGACGTTGACACGACGTTTTTGTGTCGTCGACGAGGACGACACAATAAGCCGATGGGGCTTGATCGTGGCGTCTTTGTCTTTGCACAGCGTATCTGTGAATAAACTGAACTTACAAGCCCTCGCGATCGATCATATAGTTTCGCATTGACTACAGGGACTGACTAGAACGGTGTTATTCGAAGAATAAGAATTCTAGATCCAAGTAGAAGAATTCTGAAATTAAGTAAAAAAATGTGGTGCTCTTTTAGTTTCACCTCAAAATGAAAATTATACTAAGACCGCTAGCTTCACGGAAAGCTAGCGATCCTGCATCTGAAAAATAATTTTGTTCAATATTTACGGCATACCAGAATTATGAGCTCTTTAAGTGCCTTTGATAAATATCTGGTTGAATGCGCTTAAAACGATGGTTAGTAACTTTTAGATGTTAGCATTCGAGAGAACAACATGTCCAGACACCTACAGCAAAATAGAGAGGTTCACGAGCATCAAATATTTGTGTACAACAATCGATCAACACCTACGATCGGAAGAGCAAAGGTGTAAGAAAACTTCGTTACCTAACATACGCCTTCAGAAGACTAAAGACTGCAGTAGATGTCCCAACGATACAAACAGTATACACTGCAATATTTCTACCAATATAGAGATACGGCATTATTAGATGGGGGGAGGGGGCGTTGAAACCTTTAAAGACTGAAAAGAAGAGTTCTAAAAATAATTCACAGCAAAGAACGAATATTCTCCACCGAATAACTATTCGAAGAGGCTAAAGACTTTGACGTAAAACAGGAATACTTTAGCTCCATCTTAAAATTCTACATGAAGCATAGATTATATAGAGTACAGACCGGACCAAGGAACCTCAGATCAGATGTCGAATATAAAGCAGAAGTGTTGAAGAGAAAAACAACTATTGGAAGAAGATGCTACGATTACACAGCCCCAAGACTAATCAACGCTATGCGAGAATCTATTCGAGAAAAGATCTACAACTATGATAATAGTGAATACAAGAACATTAAAGACAGAAACTTAGAAACGGCAGGAAGAGAAGCAATGAATTTAAATTAATTTTTCAAAAAACGCCAATGTAAACCAAGTGAGGAAAAATACGCAAAATGAACGCTAAATAAAACTTACAATCTTCAAATATAATCAGGATAGGAAAAAAAAACACTCATCATTAACTCAAAATACAATTCAACAAAACTTAAAACGATTAATTATACGCGATAAACAAATCTAACAAAAATGATTACACATTACGTCCACATACAAGCGTTCCGCGCTTATCGTGGTCAAAGTCTTTTGTAGCGTCTTTAGCCGCTGAGACGGCGAAAAGACTTAAAACAGGGACAGTGTCATTAAATATTTTCAATTATATGAAGTTATGTCATTGAGATGATATTATGTTATATATTTATGAAATTTTATACCTTCACATGCACATACATACGACCATACAAATAATAATAGTAGTAGTGGTTGTGGTTGCGGCTGTGGGTGTAGTTGTAGTTGCAGTTGCACTTGTAGTTGTGACTAGGCCGATCGACGTTAGCGAGCGTGCGAATAGTATATGTTCGAACTATTTGTCGACTGCTCAAGGGAGCACCCCGGCACGCGTAATAATTTAAGATAAGTATATAAAAAAACATTTTTTTTGCAAAAAATGTAAAAAATGTCGCCAAGTAGTTTAAATAGTTTTGTGAAAATAAAAAAACTCGTAAAATCATAAAAAATCATCAGAGCCAAGTGAAAATAAAAAAAAAAAAACTTTGCTCGTCCTTACTTTCGATGCAACTACATTTATTTGTATTCTAAGGACTCGCCAAGTTGTTTTTTTTTAAATTTTCACTTGGCTCTGATGATTTTTTATTATTTTACGAGTTTTTTTATTTTCACAAAACTATTTAAACTACTTCTCGACATTTTTTACATTTTTTGCAAAAAAGATGTTTTTTTATTTTTTATTTCAATCTTTTTTTTAAATTTATTATTCTATTATTATTTATTAAAAAAAAATGTTTTATTACTTGATAACGTTAAGAATCCGCATGACACGATTTTTCTTGTATCACACGCACAATATTTATCAATTGAAATAACCTCTCGTCCGCGATTATTTGAACAATTTTATCAGACGAATGACGCATTTTGTTAACCGCACGAGAGGGTCCTTTTTTTTTTACTAATTTTCGCGAAAAAAAGAAATTATAAATAACCTCTACTTAACCTTCTTTTCGATCACTCAGTGTGAGCGTACTATTTACGGATCGCGGATACGGATATTACTAGTTGCCTGTATTCACGAACTGACACTTAGAAATTGATAACAGCTGATCGTTCGTTTCGCTTATACCGTTGTGTATGCACGGCACACGCATGGACGCACGAACACAACACGCAGGTCATGGGACATCGGACAAACAGCTAACAGTCGAAAAAATCTCTGAAAATTTTTTTTTATAATGAAAGTGAGGATTTTTCGGGCGAGATCGCGATATCTCAGCATTTCGCGCACCGATCGGCCTGATTCCAGGCGCATTTTAAAGCTTGTATTCGATTTATATCATAAAAGTGTCTTCAGAATTTAGATCCGATGTCTCGTTTCCGAGAAAAAAAATGTCAAAGTTTAGGGGGCACGATATTGGCGTATAAGGACACGGTAGCGCTCGACGCGCGCGGACTTTTAACTTTTTAAACTACTTGGCGTCGAGACGCTACCGCGTCTCTTGATATAATTGTAGCGACGATTGCTGAGAAGAGATTTGGCAGTCCGACCCGAGATCTCACGTGAGAATTTTTTATGTAATACGTTTTCCACTTACTACAAACAAGTTGCTGTTGCTGTTGCTGTTGCTGTTGCTGTTGCTGTTGCTGTTGCTGTTGCTGTTGCTGTTGCTGTTGCTGTTGCTGTTGCTGTTGCTGTTGCTGTTGCTGTTGCTGTTGCTGTTGCTGTTGCTGTTGCTGTTGCTGTTGCTGTTGCTGTTGCTGTTGCTGTTGCTGTTGCTGTTGCTGTTGCTGTTGCTGTTGCTGTTGCTGTTGCTGTTGCTGTTGCTGTTGCTGTTGCTGTTGCTGTTGCTGTTGCTGTTGCTGTTGCTGTTGCTGTTGCTGTTGCTGTTGCTGTTGCTGTTGCTGTTGCTGTTGCTGTTGCTGTTGCTGTTGCTGTTGCTGTTGCTGTTGCTGTTGCTGTTGCTGTTGCTGTTGCTGTTGCTGTTGCTGTTGCTGTTGCTGTTGCTGTTGCTGTTGCTGTTGCTGTTGCTTTTTGCTGCTCCACTCCCACTGCGAAAACCACCTCGTCGCTAATTTGATAAGACTTTTTTTATAGGAAACTCTATCTCTATAGGAGATACTATCTCTCGTAGTCGAGAATGATTGTAGTAGCAACAGTATGTTTAACAGACATCATCTTCGTCTACTGCGAGTAAGCGGTGCAAAGGAATTGTCCATAAGACGAGTCTCAGCAAAATAGCGCAAGAAATCTTAAACTTACCGGCGACATTGGCAGCAACGGAACGATCTTTCAGCCCCCACGGCTGGAATCACTCAAAGAGGCATCGACTAGTTGCTTCGCGTGCTGCGAAAATCACATACATATCGTATGATGCACGACTGTGCGAATATTATCGCCGAACGAAAATCGTACCCGAGTCGACGAGCGAAGAACCAG
This sequence comes from Buathra laborator, assembly GCA_934046635.1. Taxonomy (NCBI): domain Eukaryota; kingdom Metazoa; phylum Arthropoda; class Insecta; order Hymenoptera; family Ichneumonidae; genus Buathra; species Buathra laborator. The sequence continues at coordinate 3,884,719 of OW203901.1, forward strand.
ATTGCGAATCCGAAACTGCGATGCAATCAGTTCCCGAATTGGAGTGCGCGTTCGAAAACGTCTCTAAGTTTACCAGCACCAGCAACACCAGCGTATTCGAATGATTCACAAATATCCGGCTGTGAGCAACAATATGTAAGTGTATCGCGTGATATTATTTTAAGGGTTATTTTAATTATATAACTTTTCTAGATAACAGGGCGTTTTCCAAGCATTCAGTGACCTTTAACATTTTCTGGTTTTATAACATTGTTCCAAAGATTATTCAGAGCTTATATTACTTTCTAAGTACTTTATAAGTAATCTACTCGTTAATTTATTATTCAATTTTATTTATGACATTAAAAAAAAAATTTTAAAACGTGATAATAAATAAAAGTAAAAACTCAATTTATAACATTGGTTCCAGTTTTAATCAAGAAACGCGGCAGCGTCTCGATGCCAAGTTTAACGTGGCATGACGCTACCGTGTATACATACATCAATATACCGGAAGTATACAGTGAATGAAACTTTCGACCCATATATCTCAGGAATGAAACATCGGATCAAATTTTGGTTGAATCTTTCATAATATGATTTGGGGTCAATTTTGCGAAAGGGCTTCGTTACAACTAAATTGGTTCAACCGATTCGGAAATATCGAGACCGAAAATTTCACGGGGTCAGATCAACGATCGAAGTGTCCTGTAACGGAAGCGTGCACATCAGTTCATCATCCACCGAAAAATTTGCGTGGGGGTGCGCTCGTCGCCACAACCGGCTCAGCTGTCAGCTGTTGTCGTCGGCACGTATTTTGGGGTATGAAAGTTTTTTCGAGTGTTTCCAAAAAAATAAGTACGTATTGCATATTGCGTATTAGGGTCTTGAGATTGAGACGATAAGTATTCGGATTATTTCACCCAACGAGTTTCACAAACACATCCGCACTGGTTGCGTTAACATAAGCAATGAAATCGCCAATGAAGGAAGAGTATTTTTTTCTCTTGAAGCATTGAACGCCGGCTCCTCGTTCGATTTTTGATGGCTTCGTGCGAACAATAGGGCTCCGTACACAAACGGATCGTTTTGATAATGGTGCCACCCAAGTCTCGAGTTTTTCTGTAGTCAAGATTTTTACAGATATCCTCGTTTTCATTATATTTGCGAACGAAAACGTTAAAATTAGGACTCTTAGGGATGGCTGCATATGAAACTAATTACCACGGTTTCAGAGCCCGATTTACAAAAGGATTGAACCCGTACAACACCGTTCCCTTCTCATGGTGATCGCAGAGCAGCTTTACATTTAGCATCTCGTTCCTATGCAGATTGAATAACAAATCAAGCGTTTCAATATGTCCGTCGCATCCAGCGTATTTTTTTTCTGTCGACCAGGCGATTATGAGAACGAATGCCATCGTATTGTAATATCGAGAACTCATTAACGATTGCAGTATATCGGAGTACCGCTCACAATTCGTGACTAGCATTACTACGATGTGAACTTTATGCTGTGTATTATGATTATTACCCTTCGCGTAGTCGGTATTCTTCATAAGCCTCTCCTTATCATCCAACAAAACTAGAGGAAAGAGCCGGCGCGATGTGAGTTTTACCACGAATGAACTAGGAAACCTGCCTGAGAGAAGGATGGTCTTGTCTCGATTCGCATAGCAATTCGTCAATATGTTAATCTGCAATCCATTGAATCATTAACAAATTACAATTCTATTTCTACGCAGAGAGTACAGAATAGGCATTCACTCACAGCTGGTTCTTCGAGTGCACCGAATCCGTTTGGTTCATTTACCTTGATAACCATTCTAGCAGAACACATTAGTACTGTTAGACCAAAAAACACGACAGAGAACTTGAAAAGTTGCATTTTCTCGTTTTGATTTTATAAAGTTTAAGATGGCAAAGTCAACTATCTTGTACAACGATGTTGACAGTGCTAACCTTGATGACTGACTACTCTTGAACAGTTTATAAAATTATATTGATGGCCGACGTCCATGAAAGCGTCTATCGCGCATTGCGGTGCCGTGTCGATACCGAATATGATGCGATACGAGATTATGCCGATATGCGTATAGTGTGAATAATTAATACTCTGTATAGTGTATGAGAGACCGAGACACGTTGAGCCACAATTCTAGTCGAAATATACGTAGTAAAAAAAAATCAATGATCCATCTAGCAAATATGGCTCTGTGTAAAATGAAAGTGCATGCTGTGTGGCAATTAATTTCTTAACATGTTATACACACGCTGTTCGAAATCTTTAATTTGTGACGGCGTTTGATTCAACTTACCCAGTGTATTGACTAGCCGCCGTCTCCCTTACAACGCAATCAGAATTATTGCGATACACCAACTATAGAGTAATACCACAATGTATAAAATTGTTATTTAGACAAGCAGCGCGGATTACCATATTATGTCTTTTCGTTATTTAAAAAAAATTTAGTACGGTTAGAAAAAAAAAATCTTTATTCACAAAAGATGAAATCACAAGCTTTTTCGTTGTAAATATCGACGATAACAACGACATACCACATGTCTTTATAACTTAGAATTATATTTCCATACATCTATTCGTTTCCTTAAAATAAATGCTTAGACGTTTCGTGTCAATCAAATGTTGTCAATAGATATAAGTTACGATGCTCTTCTGTCACTCGATACAGTGCAAAGTACAACATAGTTCATGTTGGAACGACATTTATGGCAATATATCCAATTCAATTAAGGTAGAGCACCCGCGTTCTTCTGACTCTGTGCTGATACCGATAGATCATTATTTCAATGACAAAAGTTACAAGAGAACATGCCAAACCTATGCCGAAAATAACAAATGCAAAGTGCAAATCGTGGAATACCATGATTCGAGGTTCCAGCTCAACTTCCTGTAAATCGGCTTCGAGTAAACGTTTTTCATCGACAACATCATACAGGCGCATGAAAATACCACCGGCAATGACGATTCCCAAAAACCTGTTGAATATCTCTTCAAAGGCCCAGTTCCGTGGAATGACGTTGGTAATATACTCCTTTCGAACGCATTCGCTCATGTGTATACCTTTGCTCGCAAATGACTCCTTGAAGAGATTGCCCGAATCCAGACAAGCATTCATGGGATCCCGTATGTATCTGTAGCAGGTATCGTCGTGTGGTAAGGCAAAAATTCGATGTTCGGGGAGAACATCGTTGAAAACTATAAAACATGATGGCGGTGCGTAAACCGCGTAACCAAGTTCGGAGAGATCTTGTACGGAATCAACTTGTCGAATAGGAATATCTTGTGTCAAGAGAGCGGCCAAGTTACCGACGAAAATGCCTTGCATCGTTACCACGAAAAACAGTAGACAAGCCATATATAACTGCGAGGCTACGTTCAGAGGTGCTGCTGTGAGTCCCATGTTCGAACTTAGACGAATTAAATTCAATATTGCATCCATCAGAAGCTGACGAAGAAAATATTTGAAGAACATCAGGGTAATAAAATAAACGATAGCTATACCGATCCACGAATAGCTGTCTATCACCGAAATAATCTTTTTCAATTGCGTCTTATTGCCGCGGAATTTGGTTACTAGATACATACATTCCGTTCCATATGGATAGGCAACTGATTTTTTGCCTTCCAACCTCAACAACGTTGGTCGTACTGCCAAGGATCTGCGGTCAATAGTAGGAGGAATTCCCACAACGATTTTTATAAACTCATCCACACCGGTTGCGTTAACATAAGCAATGAAATTGGAAATGAAGAAAGTGGTTTTTTCCGCGTAAAGCCTTACACGCCGGCTCTTCTTTTGATGTTTGACCGCTTCGCGTGAACAATAGGTCCCCGAGCACATATGCATCGTTTTGATCATCGTGCCACCCAAGTCTTGAGTTTTTCTGTATTCAAGATTTTTACACATATCCTCGTTTTCATTATATTTGCGAACGAAATAATAAAAATTAGGGCTCTTAGGGATGACTGCATATGAAACAAATTGCCACGGTTTCGGAGCCCAATTTATAAAAGGATTGGACCCATACAACACCGTTCCCTTCTCATGATGGTCGCAGAGCACGTTTACATTCAGTATCTCGTTCACATTGAGATTGAATAACAAATTAATCGTTTCAATATGTCCGTCGCATCCAGCGTATTTTTTTTCTGCCGACCAGCCGATTATGAGAACGAATGCCATCGTATTGTAATATCGAGAACTCCTTAACGATTGCAGTACGTAGCCGTACCGCTCATAAGTCGTGGCTTGTATTACTACGATGTGAACTTTATGCTGTGTATTACGATGATAACCCTTCGAGTAGTCGGTATTCTTCATAAGCCTCTTCCTATCGTCCAACAAAACCAGAGAAAAGAGCCGGTGCGACGCGAGTTTTACCACGAATGAACTAGGAAAACTGCCTGAGAGAAGGATGGTCTTGTCTTGATTCGCATAGCAATTCGTCAGTATGTTAATCTGCAATCCATTGAATCATTAAAATGACCATTCTATTTCTACGTGTAAAATGCACAATAGGCATTCACTTACAGCTGGTTCTTCAAGTGCACCGAATCCGGCTGCTTCCTTTATCTTGATAACCATTTTTGCTGAACACATTAGTCCAGTTAGAGCCAAAAACACGACAGAGAACTTGAAAAGTTCCATTTTATCGTTTTGTTTTTATAAAATTTAAGATGTCAGAGTCAAATATCTTGCACTACGATGTTGATAGTGCTAACGTTGATTATTGACTACTCTTGAATAGTTTATAAAATTATATTGATGGCCGACGTCCATGAAAGCGTCTATCGCGCATTGCGGTGCCGTGTCGATACCGATTATGATGCGATACGAGATTATGCCGATATGCGTATAGTGTGAATAATTAATACTCTGTATAGTGTATGAGAGACCGAGACACGTTGAGCCACAATTCTAGTCGAAATATACGTAGTAAAAAAAAATCAATGATCCATCTAGCAAACATGGCTCTGTATAAAATGAAAGTGCATGCTATGGCAATTCATTTCTTAACATGTTATACACACGCCGTTCGAAATCTTTAATTTTTTACGGCGTTTGATTCCAACTTACCCAGTGTTTCTACTAGCCGCCGTCTCCCTTCCAACGCAATCAGAATTATTGCGATACGCCAACTATAGAGTAATACCGCAATGTATAAAATAGTTATTTAGACAAGCAGCGAGGATTATCATGTTATGTCTTTTCGTTGTTTAAAAACAATTTAGTACGGTTGGAAAGGAAATAATCTTTATACATAAAAGATGAAATCACAAACGTTTTCGTAGTAAATGTCGACGATAACAACGACATACCACATGTCTTTATAACTTAGAATAATATTTCCACACATCTATTTATTTCCTTAAAATAAATGCTTAGACATTTCGTGTCAATCACATGTTGTCAATAGATATAAGTTACGATGCTCTTCTGTCACTGGATACAGTGCAAAGTACAACATAGTTCATGTTGGAACGACATTTATGGCAATATATCCAATTCAATTAAGGAAGAGCACCCGCGTTCTTCTGACTCTGTGCGGATACCGATAGATCATTATTTCAATGACTAAAGTTACAAGAGCACATGCCAAACCTATGCCGAGAATAGCAAACGCGAAGGTCAAATCGTTCAAAGTCATAATTCGAGGTTCCGGATCAACTACCTGTGATTCGACTTCGAGTAAACGTTTTTCATCGGCAATATAATACAGGGACATTAAAATACCACCACTAATGACGACTCCCAGAAATTTATTGATTATCTCTTCAAGGGCCCAGTAATGTGGAATAATTTTGGTAACATACTCCATTTGAACGCATTCGCTTAAGTATAAATTGTAGTCCGCTGCTATGTCTCTTAAACGGGGGCCCGCGTCCAGACAAGCAATCAAAGGATAATTTACGACGTAGTTTACGCATTTCTTACGAAAATTCCAAAAAACTATGGCGGTGCGACAACGGTGTAACCGAGATCGGCGAGATCTTGTACCGAATCAGCTTGTCGAACAGGACTATCTTGTGTCAAGAGAGCGGCTAAATTACTAACGAAAATTCCTTGCATCGTTACTACGAAGGACAGTAAACAAACCATATATATCTGCGGTGCGACGTTCCGTGGTACTGTGATGAGTCCGAAGTTACAACTTAGACGAACTATATTCAATATTGCGTCCATCAGAGGCTGACGAAGAAAATATTTGAAGAACATCAGGGTATCGAAACAAACAATAGCCAAATCAATCCACGAATAGCCATCTATCACCGAAATAATCTTTTCCAATTGCAACTTATTGCCCCGGAACTTAGTTACCAGAAACATACATTCCGTTCCATGTGGATAGGTAAAAAATAATTCGCCTGCCAACTTTAACATCATTGATCGGACTTGAAAGGATTTGGTGTCAATAGAATCCGCCCCCGAAACAATTTCCTCATACACATCCGCACCGGTTGCGTTCACATAATCAATGACATCGGCAATGTAGGAAGACCGTTTGTTTTGTTCAATTCGTATATGTCGGGTCGTCGTTACATTATTTATCGCTTCAGCCGAACAATAGGGCGTTCTGCATGAATGGATCAATTTGATCATGAAACTGCCCAAGTCTTGAGTTTTTTCGTAGTCAAGATTATTACACATATCCTCGTTTTCTTGATATGTGCGAACGAACCAGTAAAAGTTAGGACCCGTTGGAATTTCAAAATGTGCCTCTGATCGCCAGGGTTTCGGAGCCTAATTTGCAAAAGGATTGAAACCGTACAGCACTGTTCCCATCGCATGATGATCGCAGAGCAGATTTCCATTCAGTATCTGGTTGTAATTGAGATTGAACAACAAATTAGCGGTGTCAATTCTTCCATCGCATGCAGCGTTTCTTCTTTCTGGCGACCAGCCGATTATGAGAATAAATGCCATGGTATTATAATATCGAGAACTCATCAACGATTTCAGTATGTCGTATTGTATGTATGTATGTATTGTATTATGTATTATGTATTATGTATGTATATTCAGTATGTATGTATTGTACCGTTCATAATTCGATATTAGCATTACTATGATGTGAACCTTGTGTTGCGTATTGTGATGGTAACCCGTCGAATAGTCGGTATTCTTCATAAGTATCTTCCTATCGTCCAACGAAACCAGAGAAAAGGCCCGATGCGATGCGAGATTTATCACGAAAGAACTAGGAAAGCTTCCCGACACAACGATTGTCTTGTCCACGATTTTTATAACAATTCGTCAATATGTTTATTTGCAATTAATTGAATCATTAACAGATTTAAACTCCATTTCTACGCATACATTTTTTTATCTGAAGTTGGCTTCTACGCGTAACATTTTTTTATTGCGACCCCTTTTCACCACATACAACTTTTTACTTTGAACTTCAATTTTAGGCGTACAATTTTTTTATTGTTATTTCGTGTCTACTCGTAGAATTTCTTCATTTTTACCGCATTGCCATACATACACCGTAGAAATCTACTTACCGCTGCTTTTTCAAGTTCAGCGAAACCCTTCGGATTTTTTGTGTTAACAATTATTTTAGCGAAACACATTCCTTCCACAAGCGCCAAAAACACAATAGACAACTTGATGAGGTTCATCATATATTTTTCTTATAGAATCAACGATCTCAATTTCTCCGTGTACTACAATGCCAATAGTACAAACGTTGATCGCTGACAGCTCGTGGAAAGCTTATAAACTTATGTATATTGATACTACCTTTATTCTAAATCGTCCTAATGCTTGTCCGAGTATTGATACCAACCATTACATTCCGAGTGCGTTCAATCTGAATAATTTATATACTGCATGGAGAACGATTGCAATGGAGCGTCGCGGACGAGCGGGACATCGGTGTTGGTATATGCTACCACAGTATTTGTACTAAACGTACTCATTGTTGTTACATGAAGAAACAGCCTGAATAATTATTTTGTAATGATGATTCACAATTCAAAAAAGCAAACGGAATATGAAGTACCATGAACAATTTTTGGGTAGTTGGATTGGGGGTGCGTTCGGGTTGCGTTCGATTTAGTTTTGAGTTTTCAGATAACGTTTAACATGTTTCCCCAATAATCGACACTTTTTCTTAATGTACATCGAATGGTCACGAAACTATGCCGATAATTTGTTATACGGGAAAATAAAATCAACAGTAGAAAGTACAGCGTATTACTGTTTGAAATTTTTTTTGGTGACTTCATGAAAATCTTACACTGTACTCATTTTAAATTAGTGGAGAAATATAATAATAAAATTCTGATTATTCTATAAGTTTCGAATTTACAGATAAGCTATTGACAGCATACAATTTTAACCGGTATTAATGAATGGATCAATTACAGCGTTACCGATAAAAACAAATGTGTTAAATTTTTTTCCCTTCGAACGCTAATGGCCAGGAAAGCGATATAATCTGATAAGATCATTCGAAGCCCCGCAGAAGCGTGTGTCAAGCTTACGATTTCGTGACACAGAAATAACAGTGCATTGCAATCGTAGCATTCGCGCACATGCAGGAATTGATGTCTATGATAAAATTTTTAGCACGTGGATAGCATGTTATGAAATACCGTAGGTGCATTATCGAATCAATATAACAGTATTCTCCTGTGCGATATTGCATTAAGTTGAATACGATCGAGTCTTGAATTCATTCGCTATTTCACAATGTCGACATCACTGCAGTTCGATGTGTAGAAAGTCAAAACTAATGTCATCGACGAGATATTACAGATATGAGACATGAAAGATATACTTTGACTATGGAACAAATGTGAAATTATCTAATGATTACACGATTTAAGTTTTTTTTTCATCGCGAACAGTTCGGCAATTACTGTAATTCATTATTGATACTATTTATTTATAGATATGCAAAATATATTTATAGATAATTTTAAAAAATATCTCTCCGGCAGGGAATCGAACCGTGGTCGCCCGCGTGGCAGGTGGGAATATTGACCATTTCCATTTTTTTATTCCGTTTTTTTATATTAAGAATAGGTTAGTATATATCTATACTACGGTCGTCCTCTATCTAAGTGTATCTGTGTTGCATACAATATTGGACTTTATGTGCCATTCCGTCATCGGGATAATTAACGTTTCTTATTATTAATTATATCCACCCCAGAACCAAATATACGCGTTATTCATTCGCTCGGTCGTTACTGTATATTATGTGGGCCAATCATGTCTGCACGCTCGTTGAGATTGTTGGTCGAATTATAATTCAAATATATTTGAATGGTTCGAACAATTCGAAAATTTTCGATATACTAGAAAATGTTCAAACTATGAGAACATTTTCCAACTATTCGAAAATGTTCAGATTATCAGAACATTTTTAAAATATTCGAATCGAATTATTTGTATTCGAGCCGAACTATACGAAATTTCGAATATTCGCACAGTCGGACTACAAATATGGTAATAATTGCGTGAACAGATTCAACCTAAAGCTGGCCACAGATAAATACATGGCGAGTCAAAACAATACAGTTACCGTTTGCAATGATGGCAATGATAAAAAAATCTGTGACTGCATTTATGTTCACAAAGAGGCGACAAGGTAGGTGCCATAAATGAGGGTAAAATGCCATTGCTTATTTGCGATGGTCTAAATTTGGAATTTTCATCGATTAAGTTATGATTAGTCTATTTTTGTATAACTCAGTTTTGTGGCTATGACCGAGAGAATTTATTCCGGATCGTCCGCAGTGATGATAGGCATTACTACGATTTTTATAAACGCGACGGGCGTACAGGTAAATGTCAACATTTCAAAACTATCACTACTTATTCCAATATAGAGGTAAAAATATGGATGATGATTGACGAATTGATTGTACGCGTTAGGCTTTGATTAATATGGGACATCCCGAGATACTGATACAATTAGTAAGCTTCACCTTCGGTCAGTTATTTCGTCTTGACTTCAATAGCATACTAGGACAAAAATTGATCGATCATAGTTTGAAGATTCACACATTCGCGTGCGCATGAACGAAGGTGACGAGCCGTAGAATCGGGCAAAGCTCCTTTGAGACCTTTTTCTTACATATTATCAGAAGTATATAGTTCACTGAAACTTTTTTTTGATACTCGAATAGTTACGACTTAGACTGGTACGATATGTCATTAAAAGCTCAAAAGCTCTTGGCAATAATTCTTATGCGAAGCCAAAGGCCTTGTTTTCTTACCGCTGCAAAGGTGTACGTTCTGTGGATGGAAAGCTTTGGGTTGGTATAGATTATCTCAGACTTCGACAAAATATGTCGAAAAAAAAATTATAATATAAACTATGCCGTTATTGGAATGGCATTTAAATGATTTTCCCAGGTCATGCAGACAGCGGCGTCGTACTTTTTGACATTCGCGCGACTGCTTTGATCGCTCCAGTCATCGACGAGGCCTCAAAAATAGATTTTCTATGCATCGCTCTTGCTTGAATAGTGACCAACAAAGGAATGAAACTCATTGAATTAACGTTGTTAAAATTTATTATACGTGTTATTAAATGTGTACAGCTGAAAGATAATATTTACTTCATTTTTTCAAGTATAAAGTATCATGAATAATAATAATAATCATAATGTTTTTATTCCGCACTGTACATTTGTGTGCCTATGTTGTGTGCCTGTGAGTTTGTTTGTGTTCGTGAGGTCAAGGCCATCGAACGGGGTCCTTCAGCCAATATCATTATATAGTTATCATCATAGACTTCCATCAATCTATTTGCAATTGCGTGGTGTCCAGTAAAAGATTCACAAAAAATGCAAGGATATGTCCAGGTCTTCCAGATCATTTTTAGCATTATCTGGGGAATTTAAAAAAAAGTTGATTTTGATGAAATTATTAATAAATAATGCATGTTTCTCTTCTTAGACAATAACATGAAGCATGTAATTAACTCACAGGGATAGTTACTAAAAAAAATTACGTCAAAATATATGGTATATGGTAACAAAAACAGTACATGAAATAAAAATACTGGTATTTTTAGATTTCAAGATACGACAGAGGCCTATTGGCGGAGATATATCCTATTCAATTTATCTTTTCTACGCTGAAATATATCCGTTTAATAAGTATCCGAGTTTTATAATAATGAGAAAATAATATTCGCGCAAGTGAAGATACATTTTTTTCGATAAAAAAATTACCAAATTTGTTACCAAAAAGAAGTTGACAGTCAAATCTCAACTAAGTAGGTGTTTTGAGTGTATTTGTGACCCTAAGCAAAAATGGTGGTTACGGCACATTAGTTTCAGTAAAAACAAAATTGACGGTAATTTTTTCGTCAATTGACGCGAACCCGAAATTACGGTTATGGCACATCTCTAAACTCAACAGACTGCCGACTTATTTCAACTCGTTACCATGGTAACGATTTTACTCAACTGAATTTTCCCTATGGTCCGTTCACCCCACTGCAAGCGCAAAATATACACTGCGCACGCGCAAAGTCACGCCGTGGATCTGTATTTACGGGCGCGCATACCCCTCGTTGCCCCTACTGGCAGCAACTGACCGGGAGTGGGGACTGCAGGGGAAATACAGAGTAGTGAACCTCTCCGGTCCCGTCGAGTTAAGACAAGAGGGTCTGTGCTGTAGTTGAAAACTAAACGGTGAACATCTTTTAAATTTGGACACAATCTTTTTTGAAGTGTCCTCTAGATGCGGTTAGTTTTTTTTTTCAATCGAATAGAAATTGGCGGAGAAAAGCGCCGGTTTGTATCGTTTTCTAGGTTAGTTCGTATCCTTCCCGTGTTAAGGTACGTAACTTTGAAATCACGTTGCAAAAAATCCAGACGGTCAAAAAATCTTTTTAAAATTCCAATAAATCAAGCGTAGTCTTTTCTTTCGACCACATAAATGTTAACAAAATCGAACAGAAACGGCTGTTGCTAAGGATATCCTTAATTCTTTGAAGCACATTGTATCCCTACACATCTTTGAGTTTAGAAAAAATGCATTAATTACCAACCGATGTATTTGAAATTTCATACTTCGGGGTATTTTGGATCGCAGAATTCGAATTTAAAATAAAAAAATTTCAAATTCAGAATGGCTGATTTTATATCGATTTTATTTACTGCTATGTAAATCGTATATACCGAAAAACGTATGTTTCAAAGGATTAAGAAAACAGGGGGTGTACTGTATTCGTCTCGAAAGTATCACAAGCTCGGCAAATCCTATGCATCCCTTGTCCGCGAGAAGATTGTGAATTATCCTAACTTTTTCCGAGAGCTGATTTATATGATGTTTCGAAAACCGGCGACGCATAAAAGTTTTTTTGATCTTAGAGTGGCGAAATCGTGTGTATAAGAAGCGGTTTCGGGTTTCTATTCAAATTTTGATTAGGCATTCGAGTAGCACGCTACGACCACCTCGTAGACAATAGAGGTACCGATAGTCGTGTGTAAAGTCCACGCAAATCACACCGCTCCCGAAGCTGAGAAAGAATCAATTGGTGAGGCGCGCTCGACGAGGTCCGAGGTGCCCGAAAGGACACAAGAAAGCCCCCTATAGAGAAAGGAAGATGATCCGTGATGAAAGAGTATAATGAAAATATTATAAAAGCCGCGCGCGGCTCTCTCTCTCTCTCTCTCTCTCTCTCTCTCTCTCTGTATACCTAATGCTAGAATCGTCGGAATTTTAAATTAGGCAATTGAAAACATCTGCACCTCCGAGACATATAATAATCTCGCGGTAGTATAAACGGCGGCAAGTCTTTCGGTGTAATTCTGTAAACTCAATTCATTTCTATCTAGCAATTTTTTTTTTTTTTTTTTCACAAATTTCTATTCTGCGCTGAGACTTTTGACTCTGGCGTCGAAATCGCCTTAAAAAAGGATACTCTAATTTTCAACACGTGGCGCGACACACAGTCGCGCGTGACTGAAACGAGCGCGTGATACAAAGTGGTCCGGTACGATATATATCTATTCACAATGTTCGAGGCGAGACTGCGATGATAGGCGGTAAGTTATATATTGACAATGGAAGTTTCTATACAATGATAGAACTATTTACATGAGAATTTCGTGCAAACGCCCAACATCACTAGTGAAACTGAAGAAATATTTCTTCGGGATTATTCTACAACATCGAGAGTACGATTATTCAAACGGCATCACGAGAGAATTTTATTCCTTTCAGAATCTGCCACCGACAGCATATGTTTCGTATTACGCGGTTTCTCGTGTGAGTATTTGTCCGACACGTCGAGACGCGCGCGCGTTAGCTACAATCTTGTGGATTATACTGAGGCTGTCAACGACGAATGCCGGTGGTGATTCGCTGTCGACTACTGCGGTAGCTGATAGCGCGAAACCGCTGTTGGAATCGCGGTAACGCGCGCGTGTACCAACAGCGAGTCCTCAGGGTGAAAGGTCGAGTGTCTAGATATCATGTGCATTAGTTAGATGCAACTCTCTCTTCGCCGACGTGATGATGATGATTATTGCTTGACTCGACGAAACACTTGTTGTACTTAACTATTACTTATTCCTTATTTCAATAAAAATAAAAAAATATTGTCGTATTAAATAAAAATATCTATGGATTTTTTTCATTTCTATTTTTTGCGCCCAGACACATCTTTTCAATTATTTTTCGGCTTTCTTATCATATTGTATACTATATATATTGTAACGACCGAGCGAATGAACAACACGCGTATTTGGTTTTGGGGCGGATATTATTACTAATGATAAACGTTAATTATCCCGATCAGGAAATGTCACACGTCTGCTCGCTTTTAAAGTCCCGTCCAGACTCTTTTGTCGTGACGATCGATATCGTATCGATCGTCCGTACGTTCGTCTATTGTCAATCTCACTAATATCCTGCGTCTTAATAAATAGTCAGCTATATTCGTTAGCTAGTCAGCTATATTCGTTAGCTAGTCAGCTATATTCGTTACACTACTCCCCTCCTTTTGAGTTGCCGCCCCGGCAACTCCTAGTCCACCCTAAGATGTGCCACGGTCCATCATGCTAAAATCAGTCCAATATTCGTTAACCTACACTGTTCCGACATTCGTCCATGTCCACAAGGAAAACCATGGCCGAAAAACCTTGGGAAGAACAGTGTTCACAATGCTAAATAGTTTCATTTTGTCCTATACTCATTTTCTTGTCAAGTTCGAACTAAATACTTCATTTTGTTCTATATCAGTCCGTGTCCAGTCCATTTCTAATTAACTCTTAGATACTTCATTTTGTCCTTAAATACTTCATTGTTTAAACCAATCTTCAATGGTCTTCATGTCTTCATCCATAGATGCAATGTGTCTGTCTGTTTTCATATTCGTCGATATTTCCTCCAGATGTTCGGGTAACTCCAAATTCTCGTTCCAAACTTCACGTGCAAGGACAGGAGAAAGGAGTGTAGAAAATTCGGGAATACGGGAAAACCTGTGACACACATTACAAACGCGTAGTAATCTGAAAATAATAGAGATCCGCTCCCTTCGCCAAGCAGTGCTATTCCTCAAATCTAATCTCTCAACAAAATATTTCTATTTGACCTTTCTGATGAAATTTCAAATCTATGAAATTACAATCAGAGTATTAGATGACCCTAACATCTTCCATCCATTTTCAATATAATCCGAATCAGACGCCAATGTTCCGCCAACCATGCAGTTATTATTAACTTTCTATCGACCACTGTTTATCCGAACAATTTCGTGTGCACCTGGATTTTGCTCACAGTGTTACCATCGATCTAAAAACAATCCAAAAACTCCTCGGGGACCCTCCAGAGCGCTTCCCATAACAAAATATCGTGGCCAGCGACATAATGTTACAACGCTCAAGGTCCACAGTCAGGCAGTCTTAACAAGAAACTCGGAAATCCTTTCAGGGTTAAACCCAAGACTCCAGACAGTTGCTCAAACATCCAAATCAATTCAAATCCATAGATTCTCTGGAAACCATCAAGGCTTCTGACGAGTAATCTCTATACTTTCCTGCATTGACGTCTCATAAACTCAAAGTTGTATTGTACTCAGAGAACACCCTAAAAATCATCAAATCAAATTATTTTTCTCGTCAATGAATCTACAAATGGGATAGCCAAATAGTCAAACTGAAGAAATACGAATAAACCTATATACTGTGTCTACGATGAGGACACAACTTTTTGAAGTGGTCTCCTTTACCACAAAACCAACACTTTTTGTTTCTTGACGAAATCGCCACCTTTTGACACGCCAAACTCGAAATCGAATTTCTCAACCGTTGCTGTTCGATTTTTTACGGTCCTCTCTCGATGTACCTTTGTCCTTTTCTTTCTTTTCTATACAAAGAATCGCCTGAATTTTTTGCGCACGAGTCAAAGCTGCTCGTAAAGATGAAGCCTGTTCCAATCTGAGAGTTAGTCTCGTCTCCGAATCGAAAATTCCTAATATAAATTGATGACAAGCAATCCGATCCTTCGTTTCTTCACTGCACTCGGGATACGCAAAACGTACCAATCGTTTGAGGTCCAACGCAAATTTAGCTAACTCTTCTTTTTCCCCTTGTTTCCTATCATGAAACTCGCGTAGCTAATCTGCGCGAAATGTTTTTTGCCAAATCTCTTGTCGAGTTCTCCTTTTATTTTTCGAAAGTCTTTGAGTTCTTCGTTCGACAAATTTAGTAAAACTGCTCTGGCAGAACCACGAAGTGAAGATCCTAATGCGACAGCCTTTTCTTTCTCAGAGTAACGATTGTACTCTGCAATCATCTCAAAATGTTTGGCGTATTGGTTGTATGAGACGGAACCGTCAAATGTATCGAGTTTGAGGTGACTTTTACGCATTTCAATAGAAAAACCTTTCTGATCCTCTACGGAACACGAATTTTCGACGGTACGCGACGTAGCAGCAACACGAGGGAGAGAGCTAGCAGCGCAACTACAAGCATTAATCGTTGGAACGATTACCGTGTTTTGTGCATTGCTCCTCACGATGTTAAACTCTTCGAATGCTGCTCGAATCGCCTCTCTAGTCGCGATTACCGCAGACTCCTTTGCTATTTCGATAGCTTCGACGCGAATTTTCGAAATTTCTTCTTCTTGTTTTCTCCGTAATTCATCGATGATTTTCTCGAATTCTTCTCTCGAAATATTTCCTGTCGAACCTTGATTCCTATTCTCCGACGAAATAATTCCATCTCGAGCTCGACTTCTCGTCACTATCGTCGACATTTTCACTAATTTTTACGCGAATTGAATTGCGATTCAACTAATAACGACCGTTCGTTAACCACGTGGATTCGAAAGCACACTTCTGACACCAATGTAACGACCGAGCGAATGAACATCACGCGTATTTGGTTTTGGGGCGGATATTATTACTAATGATAAACGTTAATTATAATCAAATAATATTATAATCAAACACCGCGCGAAGTATGATAGTAGTTGAAATATAACTATAGTTGTAAACCGTAACAAGAGAAACGGAACTTGCTCTCAAATACGAGAAGGAGATGATCTCTCTCGCGTACGTTATACACCAACCACCCCGATCGCGGGTTGATGTACGATCGAAGCAGAAATGGCTGTCTGCGCGCGACCGCGTCCCGATAAATCTCTTGTGGTTTTTTCGATGGGGTCCGAGGGCGGGCGGTCGGTCGATGGGCGAGACAGAGAGCGGGAGAGAAACATCGTCGAGTAACAAGATTGAGAAAGATCGAGAATGCATGGTTGGTAAGGAAGGGGCATGGCAAGTATAGTTGTCGTTGCCGCGCGCTTATAAATATAACGTTTGCATTAATATTAATGAAACGCGGGGACCAATTGACCGAAGTTACCTCGATGCCGAGCATCTTCGTTCATGCCGCGGATTCATGCGGATAAATACTGTCCGGTTTACAAACGTAAGAGAATCTCTCTGTTGAAGGGCTGAAACGGCTCTAAAGTCACGACGGGAGCTCAGTCTTGCGCGCGTTTCGCGATACTCGGGATCGACGACAGAATAAGACTTCGCATGCCGTCTGAAACGAGTACTTCGAGGTGGAAGCGAGTAGTAATGCACGTCTCCGAGACGAACCGCTTCAGTTGTATACTCGATAATAAAGATATCCGAATGCCTGTCCTTCTCCGCGCGCGCCTCGAACAAATATTTTGTTTTGCCGTATCCGGAGACAGGCGCGAGCTCTCGGGGACGATGGGGGGGGGGGGGGGACTGTCTCTGTGGGACCGGATCAACCGCGGAGGCCTTTGGCCCACAGGCTATATACTCGTTGACCGATCTCATCTTCGCAAAACCGTATATAGCTGGAAGAAGCTTCATCCACGCGGAATATCATCGATTACGAGATCGGTGACTCTTCGGGAACTCCTGTGTCGCGGATAATGTATAGAAAAATTCTTAACATTAAGTATCGCGGGGATAATCGATATGAATAAATTGGCTGATGCGCTCGAATTAACGGACAATGTTATTGCCATTTGATAATATTGTTAGACGATAGGTTATGTAAAAAGAAAGTATAAAAAACGGATTACACTCTTCACACTCTGATAACGTTGAACGTAAATGTTTAGATTACGCATTAGCGTGTCTGTTGCGACAGAAATCAAAGTGACTCAAGAACCACGAAACTTTTTTTATTATTAATAAGATGATTTTACAGGGATATCAAAAGCGGGCAAATTTGTAATCGAATTACAAAGAATAATGCATACTGTTCACTCGTATCGCCACATTATAAGCGTTTATAAACGATTTAATGAATGAAAGTGACTTACCGAATGTTGAACGAAAAGGTTATAAACCAACGGCACGAAAGCGATTCCAATCAACGAGATTCTAATCGGGGCGAATTTATCTGGAATAATCTTTATATGATGCGCGTAATTTCAATAGATTTGGCTGAACACTTCGCTTAGTTATTTACGCGATAACGATTGGAATATTTATTCACTTTTTATTCACTAAAACTCGAAACCCGAAATGTAAGAATTAAAATAAAAGAAATCGTTCGAGTCACGTGGTCGTGCGCTCGATTCACGTTGTTATTAACCCCCCATAACAAGCAATTGCTGGAAAAACACGCAAATCCTCGTCACTTCTTTTGCTTCTGTAGCCACTCCGAATCGCCGACAATCGAATTTATGTTAATGATTGATGACACACAGGCGGACTTTCGCGAGCGATGAGACAAAAACAAGGACTTAGGAGAGTGCATGTTGTTATGCGCGAAGACAACGCTCATGAATGATCAGACTCGCGCCAATTTGCATGCGCACAACAGTTTCTAGATTCACGGTCAATCCGTTGCTCTATGTCTATCATCGGTAATAAAAATTATATCGACATTTTTGTTTACATTTCATTTTACTTTGGAAGCTACAAAATATAGCCGTTAGAGTCAATATAGCCGCAAAAACGAAGGCATTAGGAATGTTCTCGATCTATTTTCACAGTGGCAAACTCAACAGTTAAGAAACAAAGATGAAAAAAATTCGATATTTATTCAGTGAAATGTCTTTTTTTTTTTCAATTTGATAATAGTACGAATTAACACAGCGAAACGTATTGTAGCCAAAGCTATATGATTGTAGTAAGAAACATCGGTAAATACGCGAAGAGCGAATTATTCGATAGTGGTGACTCAATGCTCATAGTTTCTTCCCGTCGCGTTGCTTCGAGCTGAAAATTCAAACACTCGTCACCTTAGTGAACCAATGTGACGAGTGCTCGAATTTTGCGACGGCGACGACCTTGAAATTTTCCTGGAGTAGTACACTTATGTGTCCCCCAAAACATTCTGTAGCAACGCCTTATGCTTTTCTCGCACAGTCTTTACCATTCGGTACCATATAATTTTAATGACGAAAGAGAAAAGGGTGGGGCAGCGATGTTTTTGTTAATGATTATTATAATTTTTTTTAGACCTCTCATCATCTTTATTATCTTTTACCGAATAAAAAATGAACACGATATGTAATCAAATTTGCAATAAAATTGTACCATACATAAGTAGCCGTTAATTCCACACAATACAATACAATTACTCGGCTAAAATCTATATATACATGGTAAAGCTTTCAATCGTGACGAGTCGATACCAGTCAATTTTTAGCAACCGGTTTCACGAAAAACGAGAGACGCGCACACGGGTTACCTAAAACGTGACTGCGAGCCGCGTGCGATCAGAATTATTTAGTGGTTTATTAAACTAATTTAATAGCGAGATCGACAAGGGTTCGGGAGACTTTCGACGGGATACGTTGTAGACGGAAAAAGCGATCGAAGGCAAATGTTGGCGCGCGATCGATTCGACTCTAACAGTTGAAGCAGTAGTCGTACTGTGTATATAGTATACAGTCCTCGATATCTTAGGTAGCTCTTGCATTGACGGCGATTACGATGCGAACGATCGCCTCAGTTGGGAATGTTTTCTTCTGGCGAACCCGAGAACGGGGGACCCTTTATTGGATTTAGTCCCCTAATGATTTCGTCAAGCGGAGAAGAACCTGCCAACATTCCGTTGGACGCGGGACCGCGATCGTTCTGCATTCGAATTTGGCGCTGTCCCGTGGCCCCCGGGTTTCGTTGGACCACAAGATCACAGAACGAGGACGATAATAAATAAAAGCGGCAATGTCTTCTCCGTCGAAAGTATAAGAAGAAGAAAAAGAGGAACAATGTAACTGGCCAATGGCCATTTTCGTCACCTAAACTCTATCGTTCGATCTTTTTCTTTTTGGAAACAAAATTTGCTGGTGTGTTAACGATCATTTTTTTTCAATCATAATCGAGATATTGAACTTTGAAGAAACGTGTCAAACGATTTTTCTCACGTCGGCGTGAAAAGACACAAAGCAAAACTATCGATTACTTCGAGCGATCTCTTGTCATATACTGGCGGATGTTCAGAATACGAATCAAATTTTTTCAAATCTTAAACGCTATCAAGATGAGAAACCTTAAGTTCTACGTTCTATGCTACGACAACGGAAGATACGATCGTAGATTATACGCGTCATTAATTACAAATACGATCCATAATGATTAGTTTCTTTCGCGAGTATGACGAACGGGTATAGCGGTAGTCGCGGAGACACCGAAAACCCGTGTAACTCCCGGTGGAAGACCCTGTCTCCGTCACGTCAACGTACGTCAAACTCTAAATGGAAATGTCTTAATTATCGAGGCACGTATATAGGCCTGAGCGCGCCGCGATACAATCGCAAAAACTTCACCTCTCGTATATATCCTCGAGAGTCCACTCGACGATGGAGAGCCAAGTTGGATCGATGTCAGAATGTGTATTTTATACACCGAGTCAACGAAGAAAACGACTTCTATGGACATCGATACAGTAGAAATTCATGTTATCACAGAAAATAAAATCGATTAAAAGTTCTTCACTCGCGCGCACGATTATCGACATCATTTTTTTAATTGCAAGTGATGACTCGCAAGTATATGATGATATACTATTCGCTATTAATAGTAACCTTGTAGGTTTCGCAAAAATATTACACTTATAAAGAAAAGTATTCCGATAGCATTAAATTCCGCTGAATTAATGATATTATAATTCGGTGGACAGTTTCAACAATACAGTGAACAAAATGTTGTTTGTTAAACAATCCCATCAACTGCGTCGCGTTAAACAAACAAACCGGTGAAAAATAATGGACATAATTCACTTCCGGTATTTCGGAGGGCACAACAGCGCACTCTCGCGCGATTTACGCTCAACCAATGTAATGGTTAATTTCTAGCTTGCGTTCAGCCGTTACTCACACCTCTCGTGATCAATGATTCAAAGATGTTAGCCGCCTAACCTAAATATGTACACATGAATTACTGAAATATAAAAAATAATTAATATTTACGAATTGATTATAACTCGTAGAGTGTCGTAAGGATATTGTAAGTTAGTGACATCGTCGCAATGTTGTAAATTATTCGGAATATTGTTTACCGAATAGTGAAATATAGTTATAATCTCGTGACTTTTCGCTGAGGAGGCCGTTACTTATGATTATATAAATATCGTTTAACAGTTTAATAGAGATGCTGCAGCTCAGCGGAACTCTCAGAAATGCAACTGTACGGATCACACCTCTGTCATCATGGAGAATATCCTCTCAACAGTTACTCGCCGCTTCGTCGAGAGCCACCAAACCAAATCCGGTACTCACGCAGGCAAAGGTAAGCTGACAATTCTTTTCAAGGTCTCCGTTGACGCTAAAACTCATTGAAACTGTCTAAAAAACGTTCGTACGCAAAATTTCATCCTTCGTTTTCAAGTCGAAGAAAACAATAGTATTTTTTCATTTGCCGAATCAAATATTTCGCAGGATGAAGGCGGACCCTCTGAAAATCCCAAACCGACCAACAAAACATTCATAACGTCGGTGAATCCGCTTATACAAGCGGCTTTTGCCACTTTGAAACGTACCAAAGTCAGTCCCACATTTATGGAAAAAGATCGCGATATTACGACGCAAGAAACTTTTATCGAGAAAAGAATTAAAATGTCAGAAAACGTTGAAAATTTACTGAGCATCGCCGACGACAAGAGTATAACGCGGGATAACGCCGCTGCGATAGTAACGCTGCTGTTGGATTGGATAAACAACGGCAAGACGACGCTGAAGGTTTTTGAAATGGACAGCAGATTTTTGCATCTTTGTACGCTACTGTTGCAGCCAAAAATCATTGAGACAGAAATACCGAAAATTCCGGATCCCAACAAAATCCAGGGAACAAAGAAAATTATGGATGAAATGAATTTATTCCTTAATATGAACAAACTTAATGAAGCTAACCAGGAGCTGGCTAATCTTCCAATGCGACACATGATTAAGGTTTGCAAATTTTTTTTTTAAATCACATCTGTGCGCCGGAATTTTTTTTTTTTTATATATAATAATAATATTGATATTAATTCATTTTTTTTCGTTTAAAGGTGATGTACGGATTGGCGTACCAAAAGAAGCGTAGCACGCCACTCCTGAGGGCTCTTTCCTTCTATATCAGTCGGTCGCCCGAACCGCTAAACGTTAAGGAACTTTCCGATCTTTTGTACAGTATGGCGGTACTGAATTACGCGGACGAGGTAAACTAATGAATTTTCGTTAGTTACTTATTGCGGATCGAGTTGTACGAATTATCACGTTGCGCAGGTATTGTTACAAAAAGTATGCGGCGACCTGTTGAAACCGATGCCCACTTCGCTGAAGAGTACGTTAGTCGGTTCGATGCTGAGATCACTGGGAGCATTGCGCTACAAGAACGAAGAATTAATGGACCATTTGTCCGCGTGGGTCACCGATCACTCGAAAGAAATAAGACCTCAAGATCTTTGCTCGTTGTTTCTCACGCTCGCGATGATTGGTCACACGCCTTCCAATGTCGAAAAGTTGAATGAGGTATCGATATCGTTTCCTTGATTAGAATTAATATATTCATTTTTTTTTCAATAAAAAAAAGTGTATTCTCCCTTTCGAGATTAGGTTGTTGTGCAACATTTGAACGAAACCGATATGAGGCAATCGTCCGAGTGGCTCGACGTCGTTTGGTCATTAACGATCCTACAGCTCGCAACAAATCAGCAAATAGCGTCAGTATTAGACAGCAATTTCATCAAAAAATTAACAGGTACACGTCGCAATGCGCAATTTATAATGGCAAATAATAATCCCATGAATTCCGTGAGATAATAAATCATTTCTTTTCAACAGACTCGATCGAGATCCCGACGCTGAAGAAACACAAGTTGTTAAATATCAACGCGGCTGCCAAATTATTAATGAAAGATTACAAAGGTAAGATATACCTTCGCGAAGCCCCGTTCACGTGTACGAATTAAATAGCGACATTAAATTACAGGACCGCTTCTGGCAAGCGATACGAACGTTCACGACGCTGTAGTTTGGAGATCAAAGGAAAAAGAGGTGTACGTCAAGACTGTTCTTGGGACGTTAAATCATATTTTTCCATCTCCCGAATACAGCGCAAGTAACGTCGATACTGGAATGGGCTTTTTGCTGGGTACGTGAATTATCTTACGACGTTCGCAGCTTTGACGATATTGAATGCATGAACGGCGATTTGGATTGTGAGTCCTTATATCTGTACTTTTAGATGCGGAAATCTGTATAAATAGCGAAGGCAAACGAATGCCCGTAAAGAGTAATAAGGGTGAGGCGAAGGGCGTCAGGTGAGTCGAGAAGCTTGGTAACCTTTTATTATTCCGCGATGTACTCATACGTCGAATTCCAATCGTCTTTTTTTTT
Organism: Buathra laborator; assembly: GCA_934046635.1. Lineage (NCBI taxonomy): Eukaryota > Metazoa > Arthropoda > Insecta > Hymenoptera > Ichneumonidae > Buathra > Buathra laborator. Next base: position 3,908,016 of record OW203901.1, read on the forward strand.
TTCTTTTTTTATTACAGGATAGCAGTGATGGCCCAATACTACCACGACTTTTGTCGCGGTAAACAAGATCCCTTAGGCTTCAACACCTTCTATTACCGAATTCTCGACGCCCAAGGATACAAAATCCTAACAATACCACACACCGAATTCAGCGCGGACGATAAAATTGTCCAACGGATAACGTACATGAACGATCGAATTAAAAACATCGCGAAATAGTTTACCGCCGCTAGTGTAATATGACTGAACATCATATGAATTTAATAAAAATACGAAACCGAATTTACGATGTATTTCTTTATTATCTGTCATTCGAAGCGATTTTGATTTCGGAAAAATTTGTTTACGATTCTTGTGAAAATGTGGGAATCTGCAAAAATTAATTCATTAAGGGATCTTTCCAGTGTGAAAAAAAAAATCGATATTTTTTTTATTGCTTATCCGTTAGTATATACGGTCAAAAACATCCTCTTAAACAAAATACACACAAAACACAATCAAAAACAATACACACGCACATTTCAAAACGGCACACACATTTTTCAAGACGGTGGACATTCTCCAGAAAAAAGTTTTCAATCGATCGTTTTTAAATTTTAGGAGAACATTCTTTACGCTACTCTCTATCGTGCTATGGAAGCTTTTTTTTTTTAAATCTTCCTATTTTTTTAATAGAAAAACTGTCGAAAAAAACGGCTAAATTCGATACTTTTTGTTCAAACTGCCGCCATTTTGTCAATTTTGATTTAAAAAAAAAGCCTCCATAGCGCGATAACCAATCGCATACTAATTAATAATCCTTTGGGTTTTTTTGTTTTTTCAAATCAAATTTGCAACCCCTAGAATGTCCACCATGAGGCTATCTTTTTTATCAATATTATTTTCAACATTAAAAAAAAATATTTACACAATAAAAATCTTCTTATAAAAAATCATATTTCTGTCATTCATGATTACCTTAATATGTCATAAAAATTTCAGATTGATCGACGTATCGTAACCGTCAGAAAAAAAATCGTGAAAATAGGCTATTTTTCGGGCCGTCACACTGGAAAAACATCGTTCGCGGAATAAATTTTTTGAACGGTCGATAAAAAAAATGGATTCCGAGATACTAGTGCCGCCGGCAATCACGAAAGCGAGAAATTTCTGAACTATTTGGCATAATTCAACAACAATTCCAATCCAGACGTTTGCGTCGTCAACCAAACGAGTTTTTCGTTAAAAACAAATAGTTCGTTAAATAAATTGTCGTTAAAATGTCGTTGAGAAAAAGAGTGACGCAGGATGATCTGCGAAAGGCGATGAGCGAAGCGAAGAAGAAAGTTGCGAAGAAGATCGTGTCGCCGTTGGCAAAATATCCTTTTCTTTTACGCTATTCGCATAGGTTATGTGTCAATCGAACGTTTAATTTATTATTATTCGTGATGCATGAGTTGAAAAACGTATTTATTTTTGTAACACACATTCTACAAAATTTTGATTAGATTTATTGACGCGAAATACATCGCGGAACACAGTTACGATGTTTCAAAAACTATAGTTTTCCGAGTACTTTATGTTGATTGCAAAAAGGTTATTTGTTTATCACGCGTAACGGGATGAAACATTTTTTAATAAAAAACAAAAGAAAAATACGTTCTGTAGATAATAATCTATTATTTCCTTAACTGATAAACACGTATACAGAGACAGGACAGCTAAAGTGTATTCTCTGCAAAAAAATAGTACACAGCGAAACAGTTTGGCCGGTGCATCTAAACTCAAAGGGTCACAAAGAGAAAATAGTTATGGCAAAGAAAATTGTCAGTGAATTAGACAATTCTAATCAAATTGCTGCTTCAGCAACAAAAAGGCCATCTTCTCCATCCGTCGAATCCAATACCGTTAAGAGAACAAAAGGTATTCTAAAGAATGTCGGATCGGCGAAACTTCCGTCAAATCTTCCTGCCGATTTCTTTGACGGAGCATTCAAACAGCCAAATCCTGTTGGCGCATCGGTGGCTTCAAAAACGTCTGAGAAATCGGAAATTCCGAGAGCGGAAAAGGCTAAGGAAGGCGGTAGCAGAGAGGCACAGGAATCCAATGACGAAACAAATTCAGCTTCTCTACCGGAAGGATTCTTTGACGATCCCAGAATGGACGCAAAAGCGAGACAAGTGGATTACAAAGATCCCATGGAGGAGGAGTGGGACAAGTTTCAGAAAGTCATCAAAGAAGAAACGGCACAATCGGCGCAAATAATCGCCGACGATCAGGAAGAGGCGACAACAGAGAGACAGATAGACGAGATGGAGGAACAAATGAGAAATTGGTCGAGGTGATTTTTTCGGAATTTTTAGATTTACCTGTGGCGTCAATAACCCGATAAATGAGAGAAAATTGCAAATACTTCTCGATGCTATAAAAATCTGAAAAGATGCATGCATATTAAAGATACTGAAAAGATTAATTCTGCGTAATGATAATTAATATAAAAATAAAATTAATAAGTAAAGGAGTCATTCCGTAAAAAAAAAAAAAATTGCAATTCTAAAATGTTATTAACAAATTGATGAAAAAATGAATTAATCAACAAATTTCTCGGGAACCCACCTTTTTTTTTTTTATGAAAATGATTCGTTCATTTTTCTAGTTACGTATGAATTTTTTCAGATTTTTCAATTTACTTTGAATTTTGTGTTTTTTGACATATTTTTTCCATACAAAAAAAAAATCAAAGGCAATTGAAAAATCGGAAAGAATTCATACGTATTCAGAAAAATGAACGAATCATTTTCATGCAAAAAAAAAGTTGGTTTTCCGGAAAATTTGTTGACCAATAAATTTTTTCATCAACTTGTTAATAACATTTTGGAATTATTATTATGCAAAGTGAATCTTTTCAGTCCCTTTAATATGCATGAATTTTTTCAGATTTTTATACCATCGAGAAGTATTCGTAATTTACTCTAATTTTTCTCGAACTTATGCGAAATAAACGTGAAGCGACATAACTGCCTTAATACGAGTAAAGTAACTCAATAAACGATTAAAATTATTAAACACTTTTTTTTAGGGTAATGGAACTCGTGAGGCGCAAGGAACAGACGAGCAAACAAGCGTCCGAGAAAAAAATGGACACTACGGGGGAAGATGCATCTAGCGACGAGGACGAGGAATACGACGAGTTTCTGGATTGGCGTGCAAAAAATTCGTATCGTCAGTCATTTAATGTATAATTTAGATTACTTCCATTTTTATTTAATATAATATCGTTTGTTTATGTATTTCATAAGTAAAAGAAATATTGTCAATATAGTATATTTGAGATGAGAATTCAGGCGTTGTTACTGTCCTTTCACGTTGGTATCTCGACGATTGAGAATAAACGATTATTCAAGGTATTATGATTTTATTAAAATGAATTGAAAGATCATTAAAATTTCAAGTACAATAGTTAGAGTTATTTATAATATGTTTAATAAGCTAATATAATATACGAAATACAGAATATAAAGGCTACAAGGTAGTCTAAGCCGCCGCTAAGTATCAAGTAGACAATACCGCTTTAGAGTTAATTCGATAATATATTTCATTTCCGCATATCAACGCATTTTTTTTTTTTTTTTTTTTTTTTTTTTCTTTTATAAAATATCGAGAATGGAAAAAAGTGAGGGACCCTCGCGTTTTATCACCGACGAATTCGTACACTCGATCGGCGATATGAATCTATAGACTAATAATGTGATATCATCATGGTAATTCTAGTAAAGTTTGCAGCGTTCGCGACGGCCCGTAAGCGAATTCGAAATATTTCTTTTCTAATCGGAATATAAATCTATCAATTAATATAATCATGAATTATTGGCTAATAAGTGATGAAACGAAGCGAGTTTTTTTTTTTTCGTTTTTTTTTTTTTTGTTTTTTCTTGAGGTACACCATTGTACTGATTGAGAATTTAATATCGTGTGTTTCGGTGGGAGTGAAAGATTTTGTCTCGTCGCTTCTTCGAAGATGAATTTCTATGGCAATTCATACGATTTTTTATTCATTTTATCGCGGGTACGACTCTACGTGCGCTCGAAACGATGCGCTAATTTATTATTTTGATTATCGAAACGACGCGCGCACGATCGTTTCAGCGATTGCCATTGGCGCTAACCGATTACATAGAGAATTCAGCCATTTTTTTTTTTTGTTTTTTTTTTTTGTTTCAGTTTTTCTTTCACGTGAGATTGCGTTAATAATAAAGGGTTATACTCTGGCACAGATTCGTCAGGCTACATTATTGCTCTACGGCTTAGAGGCGCTTAAATCTTCATTACTTATTGTAATTTTTATCGTTATTTTTGTTATCATTATTTCTTATTAGTATTAATGTTATTATTATTATGATTGTGTCTTCACGAGATTCGCGCTTCAAGTGAAAAATGTGTATGTGCGTTCGATAATTAATATTGAGGCGTTAAATTTATAAAAACAATCGTCGACCTTTCACACACCTTTTTCACCGGTTACATGTATTTTCCAAATAGCTTCAAGGTGACTTTGTACACGCGGGTAGACCTAGTACTTCCCCATAACTGGACTACCTGTCGTCTACTCCGTTCCTTGTTGCGCTTCGTCGATCCTCATTCTACTACTCAGACTCTCGTTCGCACAAAACACGCACACAAACCCGCCTAATTGTTCTCCGACGAGTAGAGACGTTCTAACAAGTTTAATCGCGTTCGCGCTATGAGAAACGTACAAAGAAACAAAAAAACACAATACATCCCACGGACGATTGAATTGAATCGTGGAATGCAATTCGCGATCGATGATACAGATTGCCGAACGATTGAAACACACACGAGCTCGCGCAAGGGGTTAGAATTACATATGTTTCGTTAAACGACAAAGTGCGAAACACGAAGAGAATTTTCTTTGCGTTTTTGTGAAAAAATAAAAAGACAATAAAAAGAAAAATGGCGCGCGTCCACACGTGAATTGTTTTGACATCGCATTTTCGAAACTATATCGCTATCAGTACAACAAGCGAGTGTATAGAAATCTTCGTAGATCATTTGAAAAATAGTAGAAAAAGTGAGTGTATACGAAGTTGTGTCAACTTGCATAGACTAATTATGTCAGGGATTTGTCGAATATTTCACTCGAGGACGAAGGTCGATGCTTCACTCACCGCTACACAAAGGTAAATAGATCGAGATTCATTCTAAAGCGATTAATGTATATACGATTTTTTTTGTGTATACCGTATCGCGTGTTGTTTTTTTTATTATCTGGAACAAGTGTTGTGTGTACTCGTAGTTGTTATCGATTCGTATAATTTACGATTGTTTACACTTTTTTTTCATTGTATGATAATTTTTATCATTTTTACGCGTGTTGTATATTTATTAATCGATAACGTTACGCATGAAGGTTCGCGATTACTTTTGAAGTATTGTGTACTCGGACGCAAATGTTTAACAGCGTTTTTTTCTTCGTTACTCTGCTTCCCTTCTTCAATTGGCTTTCCGTTAACGCGAAGCAACGAAAACAGAACTCGATCCCAAAATGGAAACCTTCCCCGAATTTCCTTTCGAAATCGAATCAGCCCTCGTTATCGACGAATTAACGCACGACGTTGTACTATTCCTTTTTTATCTTCGAGATCGCGTTCTCGCACTAGCATTTTTCCGCGAGCTACAACATTCGTTAAAAAAAGAAAACTTCGTCTCCCGAGATAATTTTTTATCTCACGATGCTTTTCAATTTTCATTGGACAGATCAATACGTGCTATCGTGCGCTTTTACAGTTTCTCTATTCTATATTATTTGTTTTTTTTTTTGTTTTTTCATATTTGTCGTTTCTTTATTCGTGTTATTATTTCGTGTTTAACCGTTTTTTTTTTATTTTTCCGCGACGCGCATATTTTTCTCTATTCGATAACAACTATCATTAAGTTTTAAGTGATAAAATCATTGTTTATCATTGTTGTTATTTACGTAGCGTTATAATCACAGAGTAGCACAGTCGCTAGGCGTTATTCTCGTACAACTAGCCTACTTGATATAATTTTTATTTTTATTTAATTTTAGTTGCAAAATAGTGCCAAGCTTCGTCGACGACTATACGTATCTCGTAAGATCGAGATTTTCACGGTATTATTAAATTTTCGCAACGACGGCGTAGAGGCACTCAATTGCAGAGTTATATTTTCGACTATTATTATTATTTTTTTTTATAACGAATTGCAGACGTAATTGACGGTACTTTCGTTGCTACTTAGAGCCCAAAGTATCGTTAATTACGCGACATTTCTCGAATTGTTTAACGCGCGTGATTGCAACATTTTTTGTATATATATATATAAGCCACTCGTTGATGAGTTGAACTTTTTTCTAGCGAAAAAAAAACTATTAAAGGGATATTACTATATCGATAAATGGAGTATAATCACGCGTGAGTAGCTGAGCTAATGTGGTGCCGAGTACAATGGTAAATGTAATAATTAAACGTTATATTGTTTTTTTTTAATCAGCGAGCACTACAGCGCCATGCTTTTGGTCACTCGCTCTAATTATCTCCGATTTATCGCATGAATTTAAGGCGAATGTACACTAATATCATCATTCAAATATCATTGACTTCCTTTCATAGATCTTTCGCGTCGTCTCGTGATATTTTTTTTTTTATTTCGCCCTTTCGCTCGAATGTACTTTTAACCTACAAACAGCCTATCGTTCATCGGCATTGTTTCACAACTCGTTTGTTTTTACTTCTGTTATGTTTTCTCGCTTTAGCGTTATTTCTTTTTTATTCTTATCGACCCGTAGGATTCGACGAGTTTATTTTTTATTTTTTTTCCTTTAGGTACGATATAAGACTTTGACGTACTAACCTCGAATATTACAGAGTATACTATGATAGCGTAGAATTATTTTCGTGACGCATTGATACTATTTATGTATAAGTTGATATTTTTTTTTTTCTTTTAATTCTTTTGTTAATCGATATCTTTTTTACGGCGTTAATAAGTAATCGCTGAATGTCGATTCAAACACTTTCGTCTGGTCCCATTCGTGCGGCACCTGTCGAGCAAAACGGATTTTTGTATCGCAATTGATTGCTCGAGTAACGTTTTTTTTTCTTGTTTTTTTTTTTTTTTTTTTTTCATTGTCTTCAACGTTGACAAGAGCAATCCGATAATAAACGAGGGGTGGGAGGGCGTCGTGTGGAAATCGATCGTACGAAATTATCGATCGTCACAATTGATCAAAAGTTATTTTCCACGATTGATCAATTACCGTTTTGCCATTATCGCGTGATGAATTTATTTAGTTATTCTCGTGAGAATGATTTCTAAACAAGTTATCGTTTAAATCGTTTACTCTCAAAAGTAGGTATCCGCTACTGAGAGTTACCGATTTTTACAATAATAGGTAATAATAATAGTTATCCATAGTGGACCCTAATGAAACCTTTGGTCCGAGATCCCGAGGAATAACTACAGTCGTGCTTTCGAAACGGGCTTCCAATATTTTTTTCATCTATATCGAGTACTATATGAATTTTTTTTTAAACACCTCTCGCTTCATCGTACTTTGTATTTTTTTTTTTGGTATATCCCTCTTCAAGCGAACCTTTGCGGATAGGACGAAGTTATAATTTAACATAGTTATTCGTAGTTTATACTCTACTCGCAGCGAGACTCGATTTGGATATTAAAAAAGAATGCTATAGGCACGGGGATATCGCAGTAGCGTAAAGTATCGTTTTTATCCTAAAATCGTTACAACTCTTTCATCGTAAATCAACGACTTTGTTCGAATGATTTTTTTTAATTTTTTTTTTTTTATATGCAATTATTTCATTGTCGTTTCAATATATACGCACGTGATTTTTCGAATAGCTATACCGGTTGAACGCAATGGCGTTGAAGAACTCTGCGTTTTCTCGGCGAGAAGATTTTTTTTTTTTTTTTTTTCGTTTTTAGAAAATAATAATAATACAATAATAAATGGCTCGTCGTCGTTGATTACGATCTATGTCCCTTCGTCGTCATTCCCTAGAGGATTCCTACGAGTACGGATGAAGGGCTCGATCGAGAGAGCAACCTCTAGAACGAACTCTACGCCTTCGCATCGAGGATTTCGACGGTAACGTTTTCCTGAGTTGGATGATCGGTAGCGTTGGTCGAATTATTCGGCGGTGATTTGTTCGATCTTGTCGACGCTGCCGATGCGTTGCCGCTGCTTCCCCGACTCCCCCGACGTGATCCTGGATGAAATCCTGGCAATTAGGCATTTTGTCGCACTTCATTAATATCATCGAAGATAATTGAATTGTCAAATCTTTCATTGCTTTCGATACCTTGGATACGAAAGCGTTCGAGATATTGGAATCTTTGCAAAAAATTAAAAATTAAAAAAAATCTGCGATTTGTTAAAATGTTCTTTAAAAAACCCGCGATTTCTCCGCGATTTTATCCATTCGAACGCAATAGTTTCCACGATTTTTTAAAATCGATTAACAACTAAATGACTCTGACTAATTCATTAATATCATCGAATATAATTGAATTGTCAAATCTTTCATTGCTTTCGATATCTTGGATACGAAAGCGTTCGAGATATTGGAATCGTTGCACAAAAATTACAAAAAAAAAATTTGCCATCCATGAAAAAAAAATAAAAATCGGCGATTTCTCCGCGTATTAATCCATTCGAACGCAATCGTTTCCACGATTTTTTCAAATCGATTAACAACTAAATGACTCTGACAAATTCGTTAATATCATCGAATATAATTGAATTGTCAAATCTTTCATTACTTTCGATATCTTGGATACGAAAGCGTTCGAGATATTGGAATCGTTAACGAAAAATTATAATAAACAAAAAAATTTGCGATCGGTGAAAAAAAACAATCAGTGGTTTCTCCGCGTATTAATTCATTCGAACGCAATCGTTTCCACGATTTTTAAAAATCGATTAACAACTAAATGACTCTGACTAATTCTTCGTCTAATAAAAAAAAGAGACTAAAATCGTCTCGATAAAACTTTAATCTATTGCAACTTATGTAACGATATGTTGTTATTATACATACTAATGAAGTATATAATGAGAATAGTGACAGAGAGTATATAGTACAAAGTTTCTATCAACGGTCCAAGGCAATACTTTTGTTAGAAGTATATGTCAGGCATATCGTTTACTGTAGCAAGCAACTATTATCACGTAGTTCATTCACTAATAGAGATAGATATAATATATGTTTTACCGTCTATTTTCGTGTACGTGTGTTGGAAGGAATAGAGATATTTTTATTTCGAATTGATTTATTCAATGATTCGTCTAGTATCTCAGAATCGAAGAGCTCTCGCGTATTTCGAATTCCATAAATCGTTTTTTTTCTAATTTGCGTAACATTAATCAAGAAATTAAGTACAACGTAATCGATAAAATTTTCGAGAGCTCTACACTTTCCGATCGAAAACTAGAGTTGTAAAAATAATGAACTGTCGCGTCGCTAAAAAAATAAAAAAAGTAAAAAAACTTTTTCAATTTTCAAAAGAACAGAATTTTTACGAACTCTATAGCAGGAATGTCGATATAACAACGAAACAATGGTTTTAATCGTCTGTGCAGTTGATGAAGTTTGGAAAGAATGTGAGGAAGTGTTGTGGCGAAGTTGAAGAACACGTGTGAAGTGAAGAGAGAAGAAAGAAGATGATGGGTAGAGTTGAGGGAAGCGGAGGGTAGCGGAGAGACCCGAAACGGTGTCGAGCGTTCATCAAGTTAATTGCAAACTTGCGGGGGCTGTTCGCTATTGTCATCAGGTGCAACCAAGAGATGCATCGCTTTGTTTTGAAGCAACCGGGGTGGTTAAAAGTGTCGGTGGATAGCGGTAGACCGGGGGGCTCTATCTAATTAGAAGGAAGACGTCCGAGTTTCTTCCCCTTCGTGTATAACGTATACATACAGATATATAGAGCGCCTCTGGTTAATCCTCACCAACAACGATACTCTTTTGTGAGCCCGTCGTTCGCGTCTTCGGTATCGCGTTTGATCTCAAACCGCTATGACGCCATCTCTGCTACTTTGTTCCGGAAGTTAATCGAAAAAAAAAAAGAGAGAGACCTCGCAAATTTTCAATCGATAACATTTCTTTCTACTGATGAACACGAGAAAATACATATACTTTCTCGATTAAACGAATTTGTTGTTTTTACCTATCGATTTTCGTAAAACTAAATTTGCAATCGCGATCTTTCTGCATCCCACAATTAATCGTACCCATTCGTGAGAGCAAACTTTTGCATGCGGGTATTCAGTTACACACAGGCGCGCGCACACTCTTCGAAGGTAAACTCGATTTTAAATACAAGGATGGAAATAGTTTCTAGTTGTCGGTACGGTGAAACTGACCGGTTTATTTTCGAGTTAAGATTGAGGGCATCCGAAATGTAGCGATCGATAAAAAATCGCCGTTGATACTTCGAACGAAAGCAAATTTGATTTTGGTACCTCAAGTTGACGGCGAAAAATTTATTTGCTTTTGATCGACGAATCAATCATCTCGGGGACCAATAAGAAACACGATTTGTTATCATTACGGCATCTCTTCAACGTCGCGTTCGTACAGATAGATTTTCGATCTTTTTTTAAGGGTTTCTTCGTGTATTTTTATACCGGTTAGATTCACTCGGCGGTTTTATCGTGTAAAAGAACCGATAAAGGATCGATTAACTGGTGAGTGCGTGGAAGTGGGTCTTCAATGCAAGGTATGTGATAGATGAGAAAGGAAGAACCATAGTAGGGAAGAATACCTACGTATCGACAGAAGTCTCTTGCTCTAGTTTCATTTTTTTTTTTTTTTTTCTTTTTTTTCGAAAGAAAACGAGGGTACTTTCATATAAAGTTGCTTGCTTAGTAATTGAATGGATAAAAACCCGTACGGCTCACTCGCTGAGTGTTTTTCGCACCTTGCGAGGCGTTGGGCGAATGCGCGCGTAGCGAGGCCATTGAGGGTTGCCTCGATGGACCACGTACGCTAGCACGTGAACCGCGTCTTTCCTGTGCGTGAAGAAGCTTGTTGTCCCTCAGCAGTGATACGTTCATCAGACGCGCGTTCGGTGTATTGAAAATCGTACGATTTTCTCGCCAACGAGCTCTGCAACGATCGAGTTAGAGAACACGAAAAACAAAAAATCATGTTATTCATAATCAACATTTTTCTCCCGCGAGAAAAACGATAGATGATTAAAGAATTTGGAGAAGAAGAAGAAGAAGAAGATATCGACAGTCGCCTCCTGGGATATCCTATATATGCATAAATATTGTAAAGAACGATTCGCCTCCCTTAAAAGCGACAAGTAGCAGACGAACCTTTTTTTTTGTTTTTTTTTTTTTTCATTATTACGATACGACATCTATAACTCACTTGCTGAAGAGCCTCAAAACGACGCATATGATGACGAACATTAGAGCCATTCCCACGAGAACGCCGATCATCGCCGGATCCACGTATTGAAGATTCTCCGGTGGTTTTACCTCGGCTGTGGATTCATAATGTTAACTTTTTTCACATCGAATTTCTTATATGTACCTATATATGTACGTATGCGTAGTGCGCGCATTTTGTTTTTTTTTCATTCGGTTAATTAATTCTCGTCGATCGGTTAATTGAATCTCCGCAGATTCAATTAATAGAGAGAGCCGTATATATACCTACGGAGCTCCGATCGTTTGCACATAACTTTTTCACCTCCATTAAGCATCATCGATACTCTATCTATCTATCTATCTTTCTATGTATATGTGTATATATCTATGCCCTATCGATATAGATAGCTACGTTATAACTATAGCATATTATGCACAATAGAAAACCGATACTACTGGTAGTTGCCGCTCTCACCGACACATTCTAAGACACCACCGGGTTGCATCACTGGAATCTTCTCGAATATACAGATGCAACGACCGTCTCGACATTCCGTCTGCGATACCTTCAGTTCGCATTGCTCGTTGAAAGAACATGACTCGTTCACGTTCACCGCTGTAATAAACAAAATATTACATGCATCGAATATCATTATCCGGTTATATCTCGTAGGCATTTTCACCTTTTTTTCCCCCCGACATACACAACGTTGCATTTTTATGGTCAATTTTTACGGCGAGATAAAAAAGCATAGTGCACCTTGGGGTGCGAGGGATACCATAGGGAAAACGAGAGATGAGATGCGCCGGAGCTCGATATTTGTTTTTTTTTTTTTTTTCAATATTCAAAAGGAACGCGATACCCCGACAGATATTTCCGGACGAGTCAGAAACGAGGTCGCGGAATCTCGCATTATTGAAAACGTTGTAAAGCCTTTCGCGTCTTTATTCCTCTTTTTATCAGCTTCAGCCCCACATGCTTTCTTTTTTTTTTTTTTTTTCTTTTCGTTATTTTTATTTTGCTCCTGTTTATCCGATAAAAAGCACGGATACAGGATAGACAAAGCTCTCGCTATTGTAGCCGAGATGTCGCGATACACAGAAGCTTCAATTAACCCTCAATGCACCTGGGGAAGCATTTTTCCACGTTCCTCCGTCGTAGTCATTCGAGGCTTTGTCACGCTCGACGAACTCGCCGCGGAAGCAAAGAAGCGATACTCGTTGTTTCTCGTACACCGATCTATATATATGTATATATGTGTGAAGCTCTCCGCGGAATCGATCTCTCTTCCTCTCATTTGTATTTCCACTCTCGGGAATATCGACGTTTTTACAATTAACGAAGATAGCCGTTTGATGGAGAACGAGCGGTAGAACAGGAGCAAAAAAAACGCGAAGTGAATATAGCTGGATAACATCCAACGAGCCATATCGCGACCGTTCGTTAAAAGAGAAGCTTCCAGCGAACTTCCACACTGATTGTAACAGATTTTCGCAGAATTCACATTTACGATGGCGAAACGAGAATAATTTTAAAATTCCTCTCGCGGACTATCTTTGGAAGATAAATTCTGTAATCGCTGCTTTGATATGTATATATATATTTTTTTTTTTTCGGAGCATAACATAAAACGAATACTACATTTCGGATTATTTTATAATGCTCATCGATATCCGGACCAACGGAAATTTATTTTTCCCGATGCGGTAACGATAAATTTACGATTTGGCGAGTAGTAGATATTTGACGTGAACATATATGCCGGTTGACTAAAATTGGAAGGTATCTTCGATGTTCAATACGGAGTAAGTATCTTCTCCCGGATCTCAGTGCAGTTTTATGTAAAATTTATATTTACATAAAAAAAGAAAAATCAATATATCGTGGATACTCACGGTGACCACATTTGTCGATGTGATTGGTAGCTTGAAACTCGTCCCTGCAATAGCAGTATTTTCTGTTAGGATCGCAATGAGAACCCGCAAATCCGCAATCGCGATCCTCAAGACACGCATCGCCGAATTTCTTCGTTCCCCGATCCGACAGATCTGCAAAATGAAAAAATAAATGTGAGAGGTTAACGAATATTAATTCGTTTTCCTATCGGGTCAGCGAAGTATCTCGTTAATCATTGATAATTGACGTTCGAACATTCGTTCGCGTTTCATCCGACATTTTCACTGACGCAGACGAGGGAGGGAAATTTTTCTCACGGGCTTCCAAGTTGGGCGAAAGAGCGATGGATATTTTATTGATACTCCAAGAGGGGAGATTCGCTGGGCTTTCGTACGTCTGTTTCTTTTTCTTTATCCCTAAATCTCCATCTCGTTTCTCTTCTGCTTTCGTCGGTCTGCTCACGAACTCCGTCGAAGCTTCGACCGCGGAACAGAGCAAATCGAGGAAAACTAGACGTGTCTTTGGGACGAGAAATTTCGCGCTTGATTGCCGCATTGTCGAATAGGGACAATAACGCTTAGTCTACATCGAGCAATAAAGAGAACGGCGTAATAGAAGCGATTCTTTGACTCGGTGAACACTGAAAAACGTTCCATTGCGACAAACCGGGGCAAAGCCGACGAAAATAGAAATTGCGCAATTCAGCGAAATCTTCTTGATACGAAAGTTTCACGGAAAATGTTAGAGGTGAGCCTCGAAGGGGCAGAACGCTCCTACGTACACACCCGAGTATAATAATACGCGAAAAGCGTAATGTCATCTTAACGCGTGTTAAAAGCGACTGTGGATAAAAGCGTTGAAACTACGCGCTCGTTATTTTTTTGTTAGTGAAAAGATAACAGTAACTGGAGAGAAACATGATGAATGATAATGGTACAGAGAAATGAATTGCGTTATCTCATTGCCCGTTACTGTCCTTCACTCACAGAAATTTCTATTGTCTTATTCTCAAACTTGCGAGATAACAGTCGGTTTGGAAGATCGAAAACTTCGTGTGCAGTTCAAGCGAACTGTGTTAATGAAACGACAAAAGTTGGACCTCCAGCGAATCGTTGAGGTATGCGAGAAAACGAACGCTGGAACTTGTTTTACAAATTGTATTTTTTTTGCTCGTCAACATTTCGTGCTAAGAAAAAGTAATAAAAAACAAGAAAACACGGAAAGCGGTATGGGAAAGATGAAAAAAAAAAGAGCAACGGAGAGCAGACAGTGTGAGAAAACTATGGACCTATGAGTTTTCCATTGAATGCAATGCTCGAAAGGATAGTTTCTTCGGCGCGAGTTACTTTCGAAGTGGCAAACGTATTTGCCTAAGCTTTCGCCAACTCACTTCTCTCGGGTTCTCTTTTCTCGTAGTTGAAATATACTCAGAAAACTTTGTACTCGCGATATCTCTTAACTTGTATATATATATAGGGTATATTAGTAGGTGTGTATGCAAGTAGTCGACGATGAGGAAAGCGACACCGAGATGAGAGAGTGTAGGGCAACGGTCGATAGACGGATTCTTGTCTGCAGTTCGCGCTTCTTCTTCGTCTTCTTTTTCGTCTTCTCCTCCGCATTTATACTCCTCCAAACTCTGTCTGTCGGCTCCTGTCTGCATTTAAATAATTCAGGAGCTTTGAGAAAAGCGTCTCGAGACGGAATACCCGAGCAACGCTTCTGCGAGCGGAATTTTCTGGTTAACTGTATATATATATCTATATTTGCGGCTATCCCGAGGACTTGCCGCGAATAGTGACCTCCGATGTACACGAGGATTCACTTTACACCCGATTCTCATTATTGTACCTGACATGAAATTATCCAAGCGAATGGGAAACCGCTCGTTCATTCATACTATGCGGGTACTGTGTATATATGAAGTCCACTATTCCAATAACCGCAATCATACGCGTGACTTGCTACATAGAAACTGATGTTTAGTTTTATGTTACGCGTGTTTGTAATAAGCGGAATATCCTCCGATTATATGCATGTAGACTTTACGTCGGATGTATAAAAAATGATAGCAAAAACTGCGCTGCTGATACCGCGAATAACGACGATTCGTGCTTAACTACTCGCGGACTTTATAGTCAACATTTTTTACCTCAGTATTCAAACAGTTTTATTTTTTGATAGAATAATAATGAAATAAACGAAAAAATATGGAAATTGTTGGTACAAAAATTCGTATGAATTGAACGAAAACGTTTCGTGTTTTTTTTTTTTTTCTAAAATCGATATATACACAACATTTTTACTTAATCGACTAAGCATTTTATTAGACATGTAAATTGTTATTTAAAATTTTCTCAATATAATTTATTTTTACTTTACCGCGGTATGGAAAGTGAGGCTTTTCGATATTTCCGATACTTTCCGTGAGGAAACGATACTTGGCGGAAAAACGATTTCTCAAAAAAGAAAAAAAAATGTCCTCCCTCGTGACGTAATATACTATTATCATCAGTTAATCGATAACGGGAAAATGTTTCGGTATCGCATTCACGTATTTGGAGTGGTTGCGTTATATAGATCGAACGTTTTCGCGTCTCTGCGGAAAGCCACCGTACCGCGACAATTTTTGGGTGCGCGGATATTATACAGTTGCGCCAGCCGAGAGAATTTCTACATTGGTAAAGCACACGCGGGTGTAATATTGTAAACGGGCGCAGTCGTGCGAGTAAAATGGTATGGTAGAGGAGAACCGCTCGGAGTCGGTTGGTGGAAGGCGAACGAGTGCGCGCGTTCACTTCGCGTCGGGTCAAACCACGCGTTTAAAGTGGGTCACTCCCCGGCGACGACGACGACGACGACGACGCCGACATGGCACCCTGCCAATGCTCTCACCTGCTGCGGTACGTCCCACACCTTTTATTTCGTCACCCGCGCGGGTCTGCCGAACGTAATACCAACTCTGCTACATGGAGAAGTACACTTCTGCCGGGCGAACACTCGACTCTGTCCTTCTCAAAGGAAACACTCTCATCTATATACACGAATAAACTTTTCCTCGGTTAGTTTTATTTTTTTCTTATTTTTCTCCTTTTTTTTTTCGCCACAGCGGAGGACGCTAGAGAGCAATTGGTTAGCCAACGACCGTCTAGCGCAAGAATAACGTTGAATTCTCGATGAGCAGAATGAAAGAAAAACCAGAGAAGAGAACCTCTTCATTCTCCTCGTTTTAGCGTGTTTCGGAGTAGCAACTGCAGCTAGTAAACGTGGAGTGGACTCGCATCAGACTCGGTCGGTTAGAATGTAAAAGAACCGTGAAAGAGTACTCTCGACGAAATTCATTCTTAGGGCTCCTCAGACTTTTATAAAATCGCCATGTTATCAAAGTTCTACGAACATTTGAGATATCGTTAAATTTCACAGAGGATCAACTGATTTTGAAATCTGCTTATTTAATTTTCATCCGTATCTCTGACCTATCGATTTTACATTCGAAAGGAAGATTCATTCGTAAAATATTCAAATTTCAAGAGATCGGAGGATGTAACGACGAGGAAGCAATTGACGCGGAATAAAAAAAGTCCACTGCTGTTAAAGTTTCTCTTCTCGTTTTCGCATCTCTCGCTCGTACTTTGCCTTTATTCTTTGCCCACTTGGCCTGCACTGAATAGGCTCGTTAATGGCCCAAGCTTCTGGGTACTGCGCTCGGATATTTCACCCGACAATGCTCACTTCGAATGGGGTTTTTTTTTCCTCGTTCTCCCCACGTATGTACGAACCAGGCGTAGTAGCGGTCGAAGCTCGAGCTTTCTGTCCCGGTTGCTCCGAGCGAAATAAAGGAGTCGTAAAAAAAAATAAAAATGAAAAATAGAAACCGTCTGCAACGGGAACAAAAAATGTCTCGTTGATATCAAGATCCATTGAATTGTTCGAGGCATTATTTCCACGTCGAAACGTTTTGCTTCCTCATAGACGATGCTTTGTTTTTTTTTTTTTTTTTTTTTTTAATTTTCACCGATAGGCCGCGACTATTTTTTTTTTTTACTTTTCCGCTCGATTAAACGATAAATTCGACGTTTATTCAGTGAATTCTCTGCTTCTCTCAATAACCCGAGGCTCCAAAGTAGTTTGTAGCTACCTCCGGTTTATTTAACTATCTCTATTTTTATGTACGTTTCCTTCTTTAAAAAATAAAATTAAATCAGGTTAGATTGCGAAATTATCTTTTTTGTTACTCGGACGTGATCACTGTTTTTTAGATGACTTTGTCGTACTAAATAAATCAGACCGGTTTTTATTAGCAAGTTTTATTCCACATGTATTATGCCTCGGGGTGCTTGTGACGTGAGACGGAGACATTTCGCACGAGTTTCCATCGCGAAAGGAGAATAGCCGACGGTCGCCGGACCGTCGCGACGCGCGTTGTTAAAACGCAATTTCCCCCTCGAGTCGGGTCTCGATCGTCGTTGTGCGCGCAAAGCTCGCTAGCAACAACCACACCGATGTACAGCATATTTTTGTCCACCCTCTCACCTACCGTTCATTCTTTCTCTAGCATACCGCCTATATATGCCTCGTGTGTGTACAGTGCACGAAAGAAGCGTAATAACGGTAATGGTAAAAAATTCAACAGCGTTAAAGTGCACGAGAGTCGCGTGCGCCCGAGGAAACCGAAGAAAGGAGAGGGTGGAGAGCGCGAACCCGAGTCCAGTGGATAAAGGCAAACGCGAGGTTTGCCGCCAGGGAGGTGGTTTATATCTTGCGCACATCGTTTTTTTTTTCTTTTTTTTTCCGTCGTAACACGCGACTAATAGCATTCACGTAATATGCTACCTGCGTTACATAGTATTAGATACCCAACGGGCACAGCCATTATATGCCAAAGCTGATGGCAGGTTTTTTCGTCAATAATGTTGAATCGATAGGTCGAAAAATCGAATCGCCGCTGCGTAGATTCCCCGAGGAAAAAAAAAAAAAAATCAGTAAATCCAGCAATAAACTCGTCTTTCGACTCTCCCTCAACGTTCACGCGATAATATTTCGATGACTCCCTTCGGAGTTATTATTTGTAGAGTAGAGCTTTTGTGATACCATCTGAATGGGAGATTTCTTTATGTGATTGATAAACGCAATTAATTGGAGGTCAAATAAGAGATATAAGCTCGCGATGGAATCTAATGTTACATTTCTCTTCGTGATCGATATATGGAATTAATCGGCGGAAAAATATGAGCCATTATCTTGAGATAAGATCTAATATGTATTTTTCATCACGCGATATTCACAAATGCAATTAATTTGAGTTAAAATTAGAGCTGTTTACTCATGACACGCCCGCCTCATCACTTTGATTATTATAGTTGCAATTTCGTTTTTTTTTTTTGCATCACGAATATTTTTCATTCACTAATTAAAACTCTGCCTCTAGATTTTTTCCCTAATTACCAAATGCACTTTAATCCATTCGAAGCATGAAAAAAAAAAATTTATCGAAAGGATCGAAAAATAAAAAGAACGCGATGACGGGGAGAATGACATTAAACGGACAATCCACGAGTTGACACAGCGGGGTGTGTCGTTTGGCCGACCACTCCGATGTCAGGTGCAAGGTACCTCGCCACGCATCACGAGGATTATCGGATCGAATTTGTATGGAGATTGCGAAGCGTAGCACAGTGGATTGACGTTAGTATAGCAGTCTACAATGTACTCCGGATATCCTCGTGAACACACAGTCGACACAACTGAGGCGTTTGCATAACCACAATATAGACCGGTAGATCGGTTGTGCAAACCTTGGTGTGATTTATACTCAAACAATTTGTAGACACAATCTATAAGGTCAAGAACTCTCATAACCGATTAATTCGTTCCCACTCTCGGTAGTGTCTCAATACGAATTTCGTAACCCGATATTAAGTCCTCGCGCACGTGGGGACTTTTTGTGAAGAGCGAACGACCTTGTCCTTGTCTTCTCTTAAGGTAGCTACAGCTCGCGGTGTCCATTTCGCCTAAATTCGACGAAATGGAGAGGGAATTGCAATCACTTCTCGATAGTATAAAAATCTGAAAAAATTCATGGATATTATAGGTACTGAAAAGATTAATTTGGCATAATAATAATTGCAAAATGTTATTAACAAGTTGTCGAAAAAAAAAATTGTTCAACAAATTTATGGTAACTCAACTTTTTTTTTTTATGAAAATGTTTCGTTCATTTTTCTGAATACGTACGAATTTTTTCAGATCTTTTTTTTTATATGGAAAAAATGTGTAGAAAAAGGCAAAATTCAAAGCAAAGATAAAAATCTGAAAAAAATTCATACGTATTTAGAAAAATGAACGAATCATTTTCATATAAAAAAAAGGGTTGGGTTACCAGAAATTTGGTGAACAATTTTTTTTTTCATCAATTTGGTGGTAGCATTTTGCAATTATTATTATGAAAAAATTAACCTTTTCAGTACCTTTAATAAGCATGCATTTTTTCAGATTTTTATACTATCGAGAAGTGTATGCAGTTTACTCTCATTTTTCTCGAACGTATGCGAAATGAACACCACGCGCTCTATCTACCTTAACCATAAAAACGATATGTTTGTTTATAAATGAATTTCATTTGTCTCATTCTCCGGGTTTCACTTGAAGGAATTTTTGTACATTTTTCCCTTTTATTTGCGAAATTTGTTATCATTCGATCTATTTGAATGAATGGTAGATGGATAACAATTTCAGGACTTTTCAAGTTCAAAAGCTTATTTAACCAAAACGACTACTGAAAACCTTTTCTGGACTCTCTTAATTAGACCGCAAAACCGCAAAACTTTATATCCGTGTTATACGATCATAGCGCACATTCCCAAATGTACCGGAACAATCACGGTCGAGTCAGCGAAGTGGGCTTATCGCCTCGACGCCCTTAATTATCAAAGTTATCGGGTCACATCCGTGAAATTCGAGAGTCTCCAAACTCCTCGAATCGTCCGAGGGTGCGCCCACGATCTACGATTCGGACGATTAATTTCTCCTCGAGTTTCCAGGATATCCGATTCCAAATCAGCGCAAATCCGGCTCTTCGCATAGAATACAAAAATTTTCCGGACCATAAATTCTGAATTTGAGTATTACGATTGGGAAACAATTTATCGTCTAATTTCCGTGAAGTTTCATAAATCGAATCTGTTTTCGAAGATAAAGAACGAAAAAAATGTTTTCGATAAATTTAATGATATTCACCTTATGTTTCGCATATCGTAAACGTTTCAGTTTCAATTTAGTGCGGCGTATATGACGCTTTTTACGATTGTACAACTGCCTTTTTATTGTCGACAAGCGAATGATTGGGAAATGGCGAGAGGTCAATGTGTTTGCATCACCGGTTCGACTGATTATCTGTCTGGAATCAATGGTTCGAGAAATATGCCTCCGTCTGCTATTCCATTCAACTGTATATCCTTTATTCTCATCTATAATATAGAATAACGCGATGTCTAAGAACGTGTTCTCCTTGACTGTCGATTGCTCGATTTCTCGACGAGTCAGTGCACCTTACAAAGTCGATACGAGCTTCACGTTTTGTACGAACGGTAACACAACAGTAACACAGATATCGAAGCAATGCAACAGATAGTCGTGACCACAGAGTGGTGGAACAATTGCTACACCTTTGCTGAGTCGTTTCGCTACTTGTATACCGATAACTCCACTGTGTGCCTTGCTGACCGCCGCTGTATCGCCCATCTCGTTCGAACATTCGCGCTTTTAATGCCCCTATCGATAGGCAATAAATCATCGAATTATATCGGTTTTCCTGTATTCCAATACGACTATTCTCCACCTTTGCCACACACCTCCGATTGCCCATATTATCCCGTTCTTGCGATATAACTATTGTCTACGCGACTCGTCATGACACATAAACCGACTCGATAACTCTTCGCTCGGGCATTCGTCTGACGCGTATAGAACTTATACTTGGCACTCGTGGCATAGACAGCGTGGCGCACTATGAACCTACTTAGCCAACCCCTTTATTTCATATTCCACGCCTCACTTTAACGGCAATTACTAACTTCTATAGTAATACTACGAAAGTATTACTACGTAAGTATTACTACTTCTAGTAATAATACTTTGTGCGAGCGAAGCTCGAAATGCAGCAGTTGCTCTTGAAGCGTTGTATGGACGAATTTATACATAAATGTGAGAAAAAATATGCGTAAACTATAGAATTTTATCGCTGAAAGGCTTTTTATCGATAGTGTGTCTATTTCGGAATATACTTCGGTCATAGTGCGTAGATATACGTTTGTTCGCAATGAATTGTTGGACAGCACACATCAAGCGTTCGGTAATGGTAACTATTCGAGGTTAAATTTATTTCAGTCGGCGACGCAATGCACGAGAAAGCAAAAGTCAAACGACTGCTAGACTACTATGACAGTAGTAACGTACGATTCGAGAATACGCACAATTTGGAACTATCCACTTCCATTGCCGTCAATCGAGCGCAGTCGTTCCTAAAAGCCTTATTAGTATAGGGTGATAGTGGTGAATACAGCGCTTCGATTCAACATGGAGAAGTCACGTTAAAACGGTGGGCTCCATATTCACCGCGACTTACCCTACATACCTTAACTTTACAAAAGGTATCGAATTGAAGGTAGAAAGAGCGCGTGGTGTTCATTTCGCATAAGTTCGAGAAAAATGAAAGAGAATTGCAAATACTTCTCGATAGTTTAAAAATCTGAAAAAATGTATGCTTATTGAAGGTACTTAACAGCTTAATTTTGCATAATAATAATTGCAAAATGTTAGTAACAAATTGATGAAAAAAAAAAATGTTCAACAAATTTCTGGAAATCCAACTTTTTTTTTTATTTTTCAGATTTGAATTTTGAATTTGAATTTTTTTTTATATTGTCAAAATATGTGTAAAAAAAATCCAAATTAAAGATAAAAATCAGTAAAAATTCATACGTATTTAGAAAAATGAATGAATCAATGAAAATGATAAAATGAATGAAAATGAACAATTTTTTTTTTCATCAATTTGTTAATAACATTTTGCAATTATTATTATGCAAAATTAATATTTTCAGTACCTTTAATATGCGTGCATTTTTTCAGATTTTTATACTACCGAGAAGTGTTTGTAATTCTCCCTCATTTTTCTCGAACTTATGCGAAATGAATACCACGCGCTCTATCTACCTTAAAAATACGACTAGAGTACCGACATCCCTAATTGGAGATTATAGAACCTCGAAACCTCGAAACTCGACGAAATGGAATTCGTAATGTTTTACATTTGCAATGTTTTTTCATGTTTTTTATTTGCAAAACGCGTGGAGAAGGAAATACAGAATATACGAGTAACGGGTATAAAAGAGAATATTGTATTACAGTAGCAGTAGAGTACTCGGTACACAAACGCGAGTGTACGTAATGTAGACAGACAAAGAGGGATGAGATTCCGAGCAAAGAGATACTCGATAGACAAAACTACGTGCGCAAATACTTTCGTCGTCTCTTATTCCTGAGAGTACGCAGAAAGTCGGTTACACAGACGTCTTGAAAATTTACCTTTAACGTCTCAAGATTTCGCTCACCATACACAATATTTCCCTCGAGTATTTTGTTCATTTACTAAAGTTGCAGAAATTCTTTCACTCAAAGGAATTAAAATGACTCTTTTCCGTGGAATTGTATGGTTCCATTGCCCTGTTTTTTCTAATAATTAAAAAAATATTACGCTATCTACATAGATGCACTTCAAGACCATTTGTAACGGTATCTTCATTGTTACAATACATTTCTGATCGCGTGCTTTTTTTATAGATATAAGAGACACAAAGTAATGATGCCGTCGCATGAATAATTACAATGGTAGATCGACGTTACGAATATAACAGTCAGTAGAGAAAATAAGCCGTTGTGCTCGATAAAGAAATGTCGGTATAAACGTTATACCAGCTATATGCACGTATAAAGTTGTATTTTACGAAACCCATTCCACATGATATCCCAACGACAAGACGAGAAAAAACTTTTGCTCTGATTCTCCTCGATATTTGTCGACTCGAGTTTTGTGCTGAATAAGCTGCGCGGAGGAAAAAAAAGGAAAACAAACAAAAAATATGCAGTTCAAAAGTGTTTTTCTTTTATTTTCATTTCTTTACGTCGTAACTTGAGCTCTACTTCGCGCGAAAAGGGCAACAGGAATTTCCCTTGCGAACGAAACTTGTATCAAACTGTGTGATACGTACACACATACGACGTGTATGTATGTCGCCAAAATCGAATTTGTTTTCCGTCTGTACCGTTACATCGGAAGCGAAGTTAAGACTCGTTAGACACGTGAAATAAAAGCGCCGCCGAAATTCTCCAGTACGGCTTTGGTGGATGGTATACATAGTTATATATAAAACTTATGTACGTGCGGTACAACACGATTTTGTGGCTGTACGGGACTTTTGCCCGAAAGTACTACGTGTATCCGCAGTGCAGACCGCAGTAATGTTACGTTTGCAGCTACTTCCGTTAGCCACCCTCTTCGCTTCTCAGCTCGCTGCGATTCTCAGCCCTAGTCTCTCGAACAGAACCTCCCCCCGCTCCTCTCCCTCCCTCTCTTCCCGCCAGCGCCAAAACGTTCTCACAGTATTCCTGCCTCGTAGACTCTCTCGCGAACCTTGAAACTCTTCGGGAGACACGAAATGATGCATCGCGAGTTCACAATTGCGCGCCATTGCGACGAAAGCCATTAACCAGTCGACCCCGTATAACTTCTGCACGTAATAAATACGCCTGAAAAGTTGAAAAGTTATCATCGAACCGAATGACGGTGAGGAGGCGGAGGGTGGGACGACCTTTTGCACTCCTGATATCCGTCGGCAGCGTGGCTAGCGGTAATTATTACAAAAATCCCCCGAGAAATTATCGCCATCGTAAGCTCACGCAAGCTTCAAATAGTCTATTTTAAAGGGGTGCAAAAAAAATCTAAAAATATATTACGTTTTAAGAAGATTAAAGTCTCGCGATCATGACGGAGAGATTGCAGAAGAATTGTTTGTACGTTGAATTATGTTTATTCTTCGCTGCTCGCGTATTAACTTTAATCCTATCTCTGAGCCCATTTATAAATATGTGCGTTGTATAGCGACCATGCAGCGGAGACAATTGCTTAACAAGTTACTGGACTCTACGAGTTATACAGGATGCTACCGTGTCTCGTATTTCCGACCCAGCGGTTGCTCCTCTCGAGGTATTTCTCGTGTCCCAATTACGCTCCAGCATTTCGCCCAAGAGAAGCGTAAATACGAGACATGCAATTTCGGTGAAAGGGGCATCAGGCGTGTAATTGAGTGCTGCAATGTAATGCTGAGGGCAGAACCTGTAGGGCGGTCGAAGACGATTTCATTAGACGTTGCATACAGTGCTTAGTGACGGAAACCCCTCCTAATCCCCAATTGTGTTTCTCGCGTATATAAACGCGATGAATTATCGATGGGGCTACACCCAGGTACATTCAATATCCATTGTTACATATGTACGACTCACGTTTATAGAACGGCTACGAGTATATAAGTGTTACACTTTGAACTGCTGGGAGGTAAGAACGCTTGGCCACGTTCGTTCAATGACTGCCACGACTACTTGCAACTAATTCGACGCGGAGCTCTTTGCATGGCATAGAAGAGACATGTATCTAGACATAGCATATACTCGTTTCTATATACGCTATACTCGCGAGCGCTCACAGCATTTTTCTGCTACGACCATACATAGCCCTCTTCTCTGTTGGCGTATCTTACACTTTTTTTTCTTCTAAATTGCAACGAATCTCTGCAGGCTTTCAGTTTTACGGCGTCATAGCGATGTTTTACAATTTTTTTCTTCGAATCTTTTTTTCCCATTAGTTGCGTAAAACGGATAACGTTTTTACGTCACTCGAGCGATAATACTGCAGGTAAATGTAATAATAACTTTAGAGAAAAAAAAACCGCGAGTTCCCGGGTGATTTTGCTGGTGAATACGATCGTTAATTATACGTCGCGTTCAACGTGCAACTAAACAGCCTACAGGGACAATCGTCGCTGCTTCCTTATTCACCGGCGTATACTATTTATGCATGTATAATCGATGGTGAATTTAACGACTGCTGACACGGACCATGTTTATGGGGGAAAATAGGTTGTTAGTTTTAGAACTGCGATTAGACGAGTGTTTATATGTACGCTTTACGAAGACAATGACGGAAATTATTGGCGCTCACATATAAATGTTAAAACGGATTTATAACGTCTACATTTACTACTGACGTGACGAGATGTGAGACAAGATACCTTGCTGAGCATATGAAAAGAAAGTGACCAATCAGGTTTTACAAGTCTACCGCGGAGATTATCATTCAGTCCCGTCTACCGAGTGATTGACCCTTCGTTGTTACATCATTGCGAGATACTTAATTCATAATATTTCTACACTTTATACCGCACTAACGATGCGATTAATAAAAAAAAAACTTGTTTTCAATCGGCTACTGCGGCACTTCGAATAACGTTAACACTCGTATTGGACTAAGTGAACAACGTTTATTACTGCAAAGGCACTCATTTGCCTTCGAGCGAATTTTTCGTATAATGAAAAAAAAAAATGCAGACATTTTTACAAAACAACCCTTTGATTTTTTCTCCACCCTAAAATTTATTACCGATGGCGAGTTGTCAGCACGCGCTTTAGTGAACTCTGAGTGATACCTGCCGCCATTTTATAGTGTAATTTAGTTTATTACATTATTTGAGACACTCATTTTATTTCTTATTACTTCTTTTTATTCCATATTACTATTTCTAGATTCGTCTGTATTGCTTACCGCAAGGCTACTCCGCACTAAAGCTTTGTGCATTGTCTTTAATGTTTGCTTACTTGTATGCCTTCGGCTCTTAAAGGATCTTTTTCAGCATCCAATAAAAAGGATTCTATTCTATTCTAATCTAATTTATAAATCTAATTGCACATCTATTAATTCGAGAAAAAACTAAGAGATAGTATCGAATAAAATGCCGAGTAAAGCTGCCTGTGATGGTCGTACTTGTTTACAACACTTCGATCCGCGGAAGTTTACAAGTACGCAAACCCGCATCAACGTCGATAATGGTGTCCCGAGGTAAATTAAGTTGTCGCATGGAATGAAGTTAATTGTAAACACGATAACGGGGAAGGGGGTTGTATACGTATAGTTCGAGTTAAGTTGATAGTTCGATGGAAGACAATATTTGCAAGAGAAGGTAAACACCGCTGGGTATATGGGTATTGCCAGTAAGGATCCAATACCGGTGAGCTTCTCTTCTCAATTGGTTTGCCCCGGGGTCAAGATCGTTCGAGTATGCGGGATGCAGCTGAAAGCGACACCAAGGCAAACATAGGGACCCCCCACATACAGAGACAGATTTGAAGCATGAAGGATTTCGACTCTGCCTTCCCTCACCCCTCAATCGCACCCCCCAAAGGACTGGAATGATGATAAGGCGAGACGAGCTGTTGTGAATCGTGTTACCAGTTCGCTCTAACGATATTCCAAAGCTCATACTAGTCTCGTTGCCGTACAACGTTGAGAAACTATAACTACGTCGTTGCAATTCGCTTGGTGCATCGATATCAGCACGACAGGGTAGCCCGCCTGACTTGCGTTGCCTGGTTGGTAGCTCGTTCGAGCTACGAGCTTCGAGATATACAGTAATACATAATAATAAATTTCTACCGACCCGCCTCCTACTACTACTATTACTAATACTACTACTACAAATCGTCAAAGCTGCATTACAGTGCTATACAGTGTATGCAACGTGTATAGAATGAGCTGTATGCTGAATATCGACTATTTTCACATAGCGGAACTACCGCGCAAGGACACGCAAGTATTCGATGCTGCGGGGCGCGTGTTCGAGGCACGAACATGGAAAGAGGCATAAGCACGTGCGAGAACACCGTCGAGAAAAAACATCAAATTTCCATTAAAATCTATTGAATACGAATTAACGAGAGTTAAAAAACGTACTAATCGATTCGAAATGCTAAACCCTCCGCGAGCAATGTGTAATAATTCTGCTACCTCCGTCGGTAAGCGGAGAATTTAATTTACAGTCGAATAATAATGCATTTCTACTATTAGACGAGTCTGAATGTTTTTTTTTTATTGTTCGGGAACATTCGAAAGTGAAATATCGACTGTTCTTTGAAGATCTGACGTTGCCACCGAATTATTAAGCGTATCAAGGAAATCAATTTCGAAAATATATGAAATAAAATATATATATATGAAGGAGGAGCGTATTGTTGTATAAATTTAAGAAGGGATCTTCCAAAGGAATAAAAGATAACTGAACTAAGAGGCGTTTCTCTTCGTTTTTTTATCGGCTTCTCACGAAAGGAATAGCATGCGACGAAGAATGTTGCGGAAATTCCAGAGGGGTTTCGAGTCCCCTTTGGTTTATGATCTTAGCGAGAAAGAGGGCCGACTGGAAGGACTGAACATAGACTTCAGAGAATCGATATCCGGTTGAGCTTTTGCGAACTCGTGCAGAGCCTTCCCTCTCTACCGCTCGTTTCTCAGGTGAGAAATGGGTAGAATAGAGGGAGAAACTGAGGAATTCGATTTCGAACTCCTGGGGGAAGGGGGAGGGGGTTGAGGGAAGATCCCAAAGGCTTGTCGCTCTCGTGCGAGCTGCAGGGAATGTGGTCGAAGGATTTAAGCGCCATAGTAAGAAAAGGGAAATAGAGCTTTGGGTAGAATAACGACAGTAAGGAAAAAGAAAAAAACTCTGATGCGACTTGCTCCCCGACCGTCGACTACATGATTTCTCCATTTACTCAACGATATTGCGTTTCACGTTGCGACCCAGCCGCTCGAACTTATCCCCCTTGAATACCCGAGATGGTACACGTGGAAAGCTCACCCGTAGCTGGGATATAAAATCTCAAATACATCGTTTACCCTCTACACAAACGGCTGACAGAAGTTGCCTGTTCTACACGACACTTTACTTTATTTCTCACCGATGCCGAACCCGACGTTATATCCAACGAAACCGCGTCATCCCCGCGGGAATACGCAACACGAACGAAATACACGTTTGCGTTTCGTCGTCACTAGGATTTAGTGTATAAGCTTCTTCTATCTCACTCCGTTGACCCAGAATGCATTAACCCCGGCGTATTATTGATCTCGTGTATACGATGTGCGTAAACTCATTTATGTACCATTTCACGTACCTGGAGTACACAGGGCAAAAAAAGCAGCTTTTGAAGTCGTAACCGAAGCGAATGAGGATTTCCAATTTGAGAATACAGAGAAAACCATAAAAAAAATGCATGTCATCTCGAGCGTAACAAGATCTCTTGTAAGCGAGACCCGTACGCTCGTTTGCTCCTTCGTCTGACGAAAGCAAAAATTATGACTACGACGTGAATGTGTTTGCGGCACGTGAGGGATCGAGAGAAAGCACGGCGTAGAACGGAGGGATATTCCAAATGGGGGATGAGAATTTTGCAACACGCCATGAGAACTCGGATTTCGTTACGCTACGAATCCAATATGGTTGGTTATCTTCTCGCAAAAGGTTGAAGTATAGAGAAAAAAAAGAAAGAAAAAACCGAGGATTTGGAGCTTCCGATATTATATCTGCCAGGAGAGTGCTATATGCTCGCGTGATTGGAGTCATCGTCGGTGAATAACTTCACGAAATATAGGTAGGGTAGGGTATGGGAAAAAATAAAATATAGGGATGAGTATCGGCGCTCGGAAAATGAAGGTACAAAGATATATAAGCGACCCGGCATCCGGACTACCTGATGCTACCGTTCCAATACTTATAAGGCAAATTCTATGCTCGTTTTATGAGGAGGCAAATATAGTCGATACTCTCGAGAGAGAAAAAAAAAGGAGAGGGATGGGAAAGGGATCGAATTGGAACGGGCGTTTGGCAAGAGGCCACCCGCTGGGTCAACTGCTCGAGCTATTGTATGATACGACAAATATTTTCTCTCTGCAAAACTAAATCTCAGAGATCTCGGAATCAGATTGCGGCCGAATCTTCCCAACGTTTGCTGACGGCACAGTTATAATAATTAACGTAAATGTCGATTGACGGAGGATATAAGCCTACCATTTGAATGTCAAGATTGAAGGCTCTCCTTTCTGTGAAACACGGAAAAACCCGTTTCATTTTCCTCGAATATAAATGCAAATTTTAATGGTAACCTTCCTGAGATACTTCCGTAAAAACTTGTTCAAGGAGAATTAGTCGAGAGCGGTCAGACGAGCCCAGTCCAGTGCTCCGAAAGCTATTCGCCCTCAAGGAAAGTCGGGGAGTTTGTTTTTACGACTTATTTTACGTGACGAAGTTGGGAAATGAGATTAAGTCTGAAGTACCTTGGATTAGTCTTTGAGGGTTGCCGAGATGGAGCGGAAATATCTCTGACATCAAAGAATAGTGGTTACGTGAGCCTCGGGGCTTGCGGCAAGAAAAACCGAAAGAATTTTGGGAATCTCGCAATCGTTGTTGCTGATCGAAGCATTCGGTGGAACTAAATAAATGAGTATATATATCATATACTATACACATAGAGAATGGTGTAGGCGAGGCTGGGAAAAAAACATTTACCCCGAACAAACGACTCTCCACGGACCACCCGTTGCGATTTGCCCGCATCGTGAATATATATATATATATGATGCTACATACACTACAAGCGCCGGCCATAAGTAGAAAGGGTCACGAGTAGTCAGACAAAAAAAATACCGTCAGGAAACATGAGAACCTAATTAAATGCTGTGTTAATCTATATCGCCGCTGTTTCGTTTTGTTTATATAAAACAGAACAAAAAGCTGCGATTTGTTTTTCCACTACCGATAATCTGTTTCAAAAAATGATTCAAAAAAGTGCTGATAGCTGCAGATGCGCAATACGCAGCGCCTCGTTGCAGTGCAGTGGTGAACAAAAAAAAAACGTGCCGAATTTAGCAATTCTATTTATATTTCAAAATCTACAGTGTTTTGTAAGTCATATTAATTGTTGCATCATGCGTTTCGTTCCAAATTTTATTAACAATTAAGCAAACTTTTTTTTTCTGCATCACCCTTTGAAGCTCGGAAATATACATTTGTCGAAACTTTCAGTGGCTGTCTTAGCGTTAGAAAGGTATTCCGTTTTCTTACCTTCCAATGTTGTGAATTCTGGGGGGTCCGGGTCCCCGAGGGCCGGCGATACGATGTAAAGGCATGAGCTCAGAACGATGAAAAGCACCCGAACGGCACGAGACCGTGCCGACGTACCGCACATCTCTTCACCCCAGACGACACCACGGTGGCCCACGGCGTCCTTTTCATATTACATATCTCTGCCGAACCACTACGCGTGTGATCGATCACGCTGCTGCCTCTTGCATACGTCGCACCTATTTCCTTTGTCTCTTATTCGTTTCTTTATTTTCCTTTTTTTTTCTCTGCAGAGCTTATTTCTTTTCACTCTCTCGCGCGAACGCTACTTCTGTAGTTCGTTTGTTTTATTATTGTTTCTTCGTTTCACCCTCTCCGTATAATACTTTTATCTACCTACGACGAACTCGTCACCTTTGTCTATTTCCCTTTGACGATTAAACGTCTCGTTGTCACACCGGAAGTAATCCCCAGTCACGAATTACACCTTCGGTGATTTTTCTTCGTGGATTCGTTGGGTTTTTTTCTGCAGAATAGTTAATTCTACGGGCAAATGCGACAAACACACCGTGTTATATCAACCGGAACTAGAGTGACACGGTGCACCGGCCGCTACGGAGTCCAGGACGCGGTCGACAAGCGAACCGGACGAGCGTCGAGACTATCGCCGGGCGGGTGGGGTGGTGGTGTAGACGTCGCCACCCCCAAAGCGCTTGCGCAAACCCCCAGAGTCGCCCTATACACAACCCCGAAGAAATCTATCTAAACTCTCTCTCTCTCTCTCTCCCTCTGTTTTTCCCCTTCTACTTCCATTACGTTGCGGCGAAGCACACGTTCGCCTTTCTACCCTGTTTCTCTGACTCATACCACGTCGCCGTACCGATCCCATCAATTCAGCGCGAGGAAAACCACCAGCCACGTCGACGACGACGACAACGACGATAAACCCCCATGTACCACCTTCTCCCACTTTTTAAAACCATTTTTTCATCCTCTATCAACGATTGACAATGAAATTTGATCACGTTTTTCATCGATTAATTGATCGATTTATCACCGTATGAAATTCTTCGATGTTTTTTATGCCGTCGATCATTCCATTAAATATGGTTGATCGACATTTCTCTTAATTCGCAGTTTAATTTGCAGGTCACGTTTCTTGCACTCCGACAAGGAGCGACTAAACCCGGCGATGAACGCAAATCGCAAATACGATAAGATTTTTTAAGCATGAAGTCTATTCATTATAAATGTTCCCCATTACATCATATGATGTTGAAATATTTTACCGATAAAATATCGAACGATTAGAACACATTCGTGTTTGTGCAATAATGTGGACTGTTATATCATCCGATTTAGCTTCGTAACGATGGATCCGCGACGCGAAAAACATATGAATAACTTATTTTTGAATCCATTAAAAGTACAACGTGCCACAATTACGCAATGGATAATCACGATAAGTGGCTCCCAAGATTGGTACACAGAGAACTCGACGCTCTCGGGGGGACTAAGTTGAATCTTATATTAAAATACGACTTCCCTTAACAATGTGGGCACAAGATGAAAACGAGCCGATCTCGTTCAATTAACGCAATTACAATAAGCTCAGTATATAGTCACAGTTGAACTACTTCGCGGCGTGACAATATTCACACAGCCTACATATAGCTCGCTATACACTGTAAATATCCGCAGTTTTATTTCTTGATGATATCGGACGGGTTATAAAACTCGTCCGTTATTGAAACATTTATACGAGCCACAAATACCGAAGGAATCTCTACGGTTTCATCTTTATTCTTCACTGAATAAAGTAAGCGCTCTTGAAAAAAAAAAAAAAATGTCTCAAAGGGACCAGTTGAGTGAACAAAAAAAATACGGAATAAACGCTCCGGTTGAGTTGCGAATAAAAATAGATGTCACCAGAGGAGGTTGAATGAGTAGATATTTCCGTAACGTTGGTCGGTACGTCGAAAAAAAAAAATGCCGCAAAAAATCGATCGACTGCGTCGATGCTCCTGTTTGCGCGAATATAACTCTCATCTCGTCTATCGTCGCATCGGACCCCTTCGGCGATCGTCTCGAGCGTAATATAATTGCTGGTAGAGCTCTCACTCATCGTCGGCTATAATGAGAATCGTGCGATGAAAACCATATGCGTAACACGATCTATACAGAGCCCAAACTGCGTGGTTATGGGATATCAACGCGTGTCGACGCGACAAGCATTCGCGCGGGTGATGGAGGCTTTTGCGGAAAGCTGCATCATCGTCATCCTCACCTTTCCGCACTCACCCTTAACGCTGCATGTCTGTACGTCGTCGGCGTTGCAGAGCCGCATGCATCGACCACAACCCATCACCGGTTCACCGATAATAAATGTTATACGTACTTAGGATATGCGCGACTCTCATGTATGTGTGTTCGCTTATACAATGCGCTATGGACTCACTGCTCAGCCAGTTACAGGAGGTTGCAGATAAGAGTCTCGCAACGACGATAAATACAACGGCAGTAGGTAGAGCCCATGTAGCTATTGGCAGTTCAAGCAACTCGAAGTAGATACGTAAAAAAATACCAGTATTTTAATACTGCGTGAAAAAATTTTTTTACATTATCGTATTTTTGCGCAAATTTTTTTTTCGCTGAATTCTCGGTTTTGAAAATAAAGAAGACATAAGGTAAAGACTTTTTTTTGTTTCGTTGAATTACTGTCGTAAAATAAATCAACCGTCGCCGTTTTATTCTCACAATACGTGATATTTGTCCACATGGGCGAATCCAGGTAGACGCAAAAATCCCTGACATCATTTTTACGATCTCAACACGTACGGTGGATGGAAAAGAAGAGTCTACTTTATTTTTTCGAGATTTAAAAATGTAAGGATCGGCAATTACTAGATAAAGTGTATATATGTTGTGCGAAATCCAGAAAAACACATTATTCTGACACGAAAATGTTTTTAACGTCCTAATTAAAGCGTCTGGAGTTTACGATGCGTTCCTACTGTTCGCCATCGAACGTTTTATTTTTCTATAAGCGCTGAGACAGCTTGACGGACATGCTACCACGCCTACGCGCCAAGTCCATCGACCGGAACCTGACTATCATGAAACTGTCCGGTTATTAAGTTATTCTCGCGGAAGAAACGACAGGAGAGCTGAAGTGTGAAACAAGCGATGGAAAATGGTGTCTACAATGGTTAACGCATTTTCAAGGTTGAATCTGATCGCAGAGAATCGAAGGCGCCTTTTAATACTTGTTCCCATGTAGTCAGCATTTTTTTTTTATGAAAGTCATTATTTTTACAAGTGGTCACGCATTCGTGAAAAAATATGGTAAAAATACACCGGTCACTTTTATCACTTTCATCGTTAATCCCTCGTCTACGCGTGACTAAAATAATATACGTCCGGATTTGTTGACCCGTAATTACTTTCAGATTGTCGCTTGACCATAAAAAATCTTGCAAAAGAATTTGATAAAAATTGTGAAGCAACTTTGGAGTGTCGTTTCGTTGATAACCCAAAAAGATGTTTTTTATGCCTTTGCGCATTATTGATATGAGACAGAAATGCCAGAGATGTACATCGACGGCAAAAGGTCTTCCGTACGAGCGCTATAAAAATGTTGTTAAGAGTGTAAATAAAAATTGTAGCGAAAGTTTTTATGCAACTGCTACATTAACTTTAACATTAACTTTAATGCGCCATTATAATGAAAAATGTATGTACGGTGTGTTAAAAACTGTAGACGATACTTTATTTTTTATAATTACGTTAATTTTACCGTAAAACTACATAAATTTTTATCACTATTGTACAATTAATAAAAAAAACATTTTTTTTGCCAAAATGTAAAAAACGTCGCCAAGTAGTTTAAAAATAGTTTACAAATCATTTTTTGAAAGAAAAAACTTTTTAAAAAATCATATGAACCAAGTAAAATGAAAAAAAATTAAGCTTCAAAAATGAGCCCGTAATCAGCCCGATCGGTGCACGCAATTATGAGTTATCATTATGTCGCCCGAAAAATCCACTCTTTCACGATATAAAAAATTGCCAGTGTGACCCGTTTATCCGATGTCCCGTCATGCCTGTGTGTTGCGTCCGTGAGCCCATACGTGAGCCGTGCTTACAAAACGAGCGACAAACTATCGGCTGTTTTCAATTTTTCCATGTGTGAGTTCGTGAATACAGCAATTAGTGATATCCGTATCCGCGACCCGCGACTAGTACTTTTGCACTGAGTGATCGAAATAAAGGTTAAATAGTGAGGTTATTATAATTTCGTTTTTTCGTGAAAGTTAGTAAAAAAAAAAACCCTCTCGTGCGGCTAAAAAAATGGGTCGTTCGTGTGATGAAATTATTTCAAATAATCGCGGTCGAGAGGTAATTTTCATTAATAAATATTGTGCGTGTGATACAAAAAAATCGTGTCGTGCGGATTCTTAATAACGTTATAAAGTAATAAAACATTTTTTTTTATAAATAACAATGAAAAAATCAATTAAAAAAAAAGAATGAAATAAAAAATAAAAAAAGATATTTTTGCAAAAATGTAAAAAACGTCGCCAAGTAGTTTGAAAATAGTTTTCAAATTTTTTTTTCTAAATAAAATACTGTAAAAAAAATCACGAGTCAACTAAAATTGAAAACAAATAATCATATGACTCAAGTAATATAAAAATAAAAACTTGGCGAGTCCTTAGAACAGAAATCAACGTAAATTGCATCAAAAGAAAGGACTCGCCAAGTTTTTTTTTTTAATTTTACTTGAGTCACGTCATTTTTAAAAATTTATTTTACTTGACTCATGAATTTTTTAATAGGTTTTTTATTTTCAAAAAATAATTTAAAAACCATTATTAAACTACTTAGCGACGTTTTTTACATTTTTGCAAAAATATGTCTTTTTATTTTTTTTATTCACTGCGGAAATGATATGTCTGGTAAACTGCCGAAGACTGCAATTCTCGTATAGTCCTGTCGCGACATTGTCGCGTGCACTTTAAACTGCAAGCACTCGAGAACTGTTGGAAGTGTTTCGCGTTGCTGATGGGAGCCGCATACAGTGAACAGCCCGGAAAAGGTGTACGCAGGAAGTCGATACGAACTGTTGTTCATTGCACTCGCTGGCGTTACAGTGTAATCCGGAGGATACACTACGAGTTCACGTGGTGCGTCAGTCGTGAGTTATGAGAGATGTGATAGCGACGCGGTGCATAGTGATTAAAACGCGATAAATGAAAGCTCCGTGTCTCCGTTACTACAGTAAAGTCAAAATTTACTGTACATCGATGTCGGAGAGATAAGTAGATTTTATGTCTGTGTGCTTATATGTATGTTAAAAAATATAGCATCGTTGTAGAGCAGTTTTCCGTGTCTACTAGGATAACGCGATTTGTGAACTGTAAAGATCAACTCCGACGATAGTTCCAATGAGCGCAAAATAGCTATTAATGTACGTCCAATAATAGAATTCGCCCTGCTATGAGAATGGAAATATACTATTCCGAAGATGTAAACTGCTATAAAAAAAAAAAAAAAAAAAAAAAAAAAAAAAAAAAAAAAAAAAAAACCGTAACTCGCATAATTTAACTCCGAACGCGATGTCAGCTCGCGATGCCCTTACATTACTTGACTGTCGATATATTGATGTAAAATAAAGCTTCGAGTCGTGATAATCGCGGATAAAAATAATGAAGAGAGTTCAAACTCAGAGCCCTTTGATATCAGCGCGTCAAGGTAAGAAAGATGTCCCGCCTTCGATATCTCATCAACGCGTTTGAAGGTCTTATCGATGGAATGATCGATCGCGTTAACGATGAATGATACTGTATCCAACGTGTGGGAAATCTGATAGACGGGAATGGAGAAGGAGGATAGTATAGTCCAAAACGAGCGCACAGCATAAACGGCCAAAGTTATCGAGCTGCTGTCTCAGGAGTGGCCCACTTTTACTTAGCACAGCGGAGAACTGCGGTTACGTAATTCTATCTCTTTTCTTCTTCCTCTGACCATCCTTCACGTGCACCGCGTGCAGAAAGTCTGCCGACCACCGCTGCTGCTGGACATCGCGGGAGATCCTAGAATCTTCTCGCGATAGAGTTGGACACACGTCGATTACGTATTCCTTCGCGAACGATGAAAAGAGCATCAGGCAAAATGTCGTCGTCTACGTGACGTTCTGGTATCCTTTTAGTTACGGTATCGCTATTGCTTCGCTCTTTGACCTTCCGCAACGTGCTAATATATTTTCAGACTTGTATCAAATATCGTCGGGGTGCACGCTAATAAATGCAATAAATTGTTCACTAAATCGAAAAAAGCACAACCGTAGCTTTCGATTAACATTTTATTTAGTACTTTTTTTTCGATAGTAGTTAATATCTCAAACAAAAAAAAACTTCAATAATGTCGAAAAATAATATAAAATATCATTATTAATATTTTAAAACATTGATCCTGTTATTGATATATAACGATCTTACGATATGTTGTTAAAATGTTGTTATATTAATGATGTTTTTTATAGTATCTTTTAATATCAATTCTATTTTATTCATACGGTATGTTGAGTTTTTTAATACCTAAAAAAATGAAGGAATAAAGTTCGTTTTCTAATCACCGTTAACGGGGTGACAAAAAAAATATTCGACAACGAATATTTATTAGAAAAATATCAATGAAGCGCGAAAAATCTCTGTCGCATTTCCGAATTCGTCTGTCTGTTTACCACTTGACGAGTACTGCACGACCAGCGTGAACGCATCGCTCAGCTTTAACGCTGATTTCGATACGCGCGAAAATAGTTTTTGAGAATTCTGAGAAATTCTGCGGATCATAAGGGAAACTTTTATTCGGTCGAAGCGACATGATAAAAAGTTTTCTTATGTGAAAATTATATTATCGTGAAAATATAAATCGTGTAATAGTAATTCTCCTGAGTACATCGTCGAAGACGTAATAACGTATAGTTAGTTACCTTCGAGATCGTGAATCGCGAACGCTTGGCCTTCGTTCCGCTTTTCTCTTGAGACCGTAATCAACTGGGCTCTCAGGCAGCGTTTCCGTTCCCATCCTTCGACGACTAAGTACTTATGCCTCGTCCTCGTCCACTTAGTTACGCGGCTTCCTCTCTCTCTCCTTCGGGCACTCAGCATCGTCGTTAATTAAGCAATAGCGACGGATAGACGCGTGTGGAAAGACACTTTAATATTATATTATCACGACGCATTGCATGGTACATGTTATATTGTGTTTTATTGCACATCGGATTGCAGTATAATTTTACGAGATATATCATCGATCTATACAAACAACTTTATCACTTTTTTCTATTCTATGGAGGTTTTTTTTAAATTATTCTTCGATTTTTTTCGTGATTTATTTTATTTTTTTCTTACATGACGAATCACACGTCGAGACAACGTTTTTGCGATGCAACAGAACGCAGTGTTATGTCTACGATATTCCACGCTCTCTCTTACGGAATAAATTCCCAAAGGGCACCGAGAGTCCGGACAAGTATTACAACGATTCGAACACGAGAGTTTCCAACCAGTTTCTATAATTGCTCGATTCGCTTTATGCACGTATATGGTAGCGACTGAGTGCTCGTGCCGAGGATGAAGATTTTCTCGTTAGGCCGATTGGGCTATCTGATCGACCCAAAACGTCGCGTAATCTTTCAATACACTTCCACTGCGAACAGATAAATAAAATAACGATCGCAAATGAGAAAAAAGAAAATCTCAAAACATTAAAAAGCGAAGAAATATGCTGTGCTGTCGTGTGTGAAAAAAGAAAAAAATTACTGTTCCTGCAGAGAATAATTGAGGCTGAGTATCGAACCTTCAATTATCCCCGTACGCGAGTGGCGCAAACGCAATAATAATCCTATGAATTTTTTCGCAATTCTCCAAGCTGTTCGTACGCCGCTGTTTCCATGTCTCGCGGAATGATATTAACCATTTTTTTTTAATTCTATGACCCACATCCGTGGTGTGTAGTTTCGTTTGTGAATCGTTAATAACAGATCAATTTCGATACTTCGATACAACTCTTCCGTCCCAATCTCCGAGTCGCGAAAATATTGCGTAAATTTTATACAACGAGAATGACAAGTGATTGATACCGTGACGACGATGACAGTGATGATTGATCGAAGTTCGAGGACCTAATAATCGATCGTCAACCTTGAAAGCAATATTTATCCTCGATATATCATAATAACTTTCTCTTATGACTTCACTTGGGTCTCAAGGTTGTTTCCCATTTGAACTTTGCACTTTGACACGCGGGATAACATTTTTTTAAGACTGTTCTGTTCTTCGTCTCTAATGCCGGATTTACGCAGTTGACTCTTTAATATTTTTAAAACTTCACCTTGGCATCCGGCACAGTCGATTAATTCACCTAATGCTACGATGTTTGCAACACGTACGTTGTATGAAAAAAAAAAAAAAAAAAAAAAACCACAAACTTTTTTTCCCGAAATACGTTTCGTGACGATACGAGAAATAGAGTGCAGTACTACAATTTTACTTCGTGTATAGAATTTTGCAATCAAGCAAATGTGTGTACTCTCTTTCGAACTGTTTGCTCTTCTCCGCGGTACACGAATAGCGGGGTTCGCGATAGAATTTTGAAATTCGTTCGATCGTCTCTACTCATGCGTATTTTTTTTTTTTTTACGTTCTTCTTTCTCGTTTTTTTCTATAATCGTGATTACCGAACATCATTCGTCGATATGGTAACGTCAATGCTCTCTCGCGACTGTTTTACAGACCATTTCGAAAAGAGATATTGCTTCGTCGCTTTGGAACCGGTTTATCAAGAAACTGGCTGTGTCGTTACAACTCTTCGACGATATGGACCAAACACGATTTTATCATCGTCAGCAGTGCATCACTCGTATACTTTCATTTTCTTTTTTTTTTTCTAATCGTGTCACCACCGCCGTGAGATATATTCAAGAGATTACAGTCACATCGATATTAAGGCGATTCAAAGAAGAAAATAATGTTTTCTGTGATGGGGAATCATTAAGCGCGTTATCCCTGAGAATTGATTCGTAATTAACCGCGTAAATCATGTTTCGTGTCGCGTGCAGTATAATAGTTCAGATTTCTCTGTACACATATATACATATATATAAATACTTTGTCAAGAAATGACGCAACGTTTAGGGAGCTGAATGTTGCACGATCTCATTCATTATCTCCGACACGGAACGAGTATGTTAATTGACTATTTCTTTTCTATTTTCCGTTAACTTCAGAACGATTTATGAGACGTGATAGATTTCGCGAAAAGTCGAAACTACCAGTTTCTTTTAATTCGGATCTGTATACCATTCGCTTTTTCGACACAATAAGAGTTCGAAAGGTTTTGTAGTCGAATATAATCGAATGGTAGATATGAAATAATTATTACAGCCGCAAAGACGTTCTCGCGTTATGATCGGAGTTAATCGCCATATTGCCATATTTTGCATATCAGTAACTCTGCAGCTGTAATAACGATGATTACACTTTGCATGGAAATAGGTAAGTAAGGGATGTTTTGACTTACGTGAAGTAAACTTGGCCTCTGGCGTTACCGGGTGCATTCCAGATAAGGGTGGCTTCCTGTTTGTCGTGAGGATCGGAGTGGGTTACCGCGCTGCATTCGTCGTGAGCTTTCGTATTGGGCGTTTGGGCCCACGAACCGATCCACGCGTCGGTCTTTGCGTCGCGCGCTTGCAGGAAGAAACCTTTAAAGGTTGAGCCTCGAATAGTAACTGAAAAAAAAAAAAAAAAAATTATTTATAAATATTACTAACTAAATTTGAAAAATTTCGAACCCTATCGTCCATAAGTTTCGGAAGGTTGAAACTTCTAAGAATGCCTCAAGATTGATACTTTGTCTTTTACTCGGTAAACGTCGATATCCGTGCTATTTCACAAAACAAAGCAAACGGAAAAGCGACGAGTCCTTTGTTTCTGTGACCGAGACACGGTTACCCGACGTTTATTACTATGATTCATAGTTCATAGGACTCTTTCATAAAATACTCGACACGCGACGGTGAAAAAGTAGTTGGGATTTTTTTTAACGTCAGCTTGTATATTAATCTAAAGGTATATAGTGGAATATTAAATATGATAATAGAGTTTACGAAGTTGAATTTTTTACCGGTTACTTGAGATCCCGGTCCATATTGTCCAGCGGACGCAACGATTTGGTACGGAGACGGGCCAACTTGCGGTTTCGCTTGTCCATGATAAGGCTGATTCGGCTTCGGTTTGACGCAAGCGTCCACAGGTGCACCGTCCGGAAATCCATCGACGTTGATTGCTCCCAAAGCAATTACCCCGAATAAGAAAATTACTGCGTTCTTAACCATTTTTTTTTCCTTCTTCTCTCTTTTCTCTGGAGTTTCCTTTGATCGATCCGGAGCAACTGTGGACGTGAAACGACAATCGTGCGAAAAATTCTTAAACCCCAACGCCCGTAGTGTAAAAGCTTCGAAAACAATATCAAAAATATCTATTGTTGATTAAAAAAAAATCAAAAATGTTATAAAACGAATGCAAAAATGGAGGAAAGTTTTAAAATCTGTACTATGAATAGCTCACGACTCAAAGGACCTGTTCTGAAATTATGCACAGTGTTGAAGAAAAATTGAAGTTCCGACTCGATGTTCTCGCCAAAGTGCCGCTCGAAGTAAACTGAGGTAAGTTGTAACTCGTCAGCGGGCTCCGACTTAATAAAATCCCACCATTCAATACTTAACTGCCTGCGTACCCGATTCACCTTTTGCCAATTGTCACTTTCACTCTCGAAGGGAACTCTTGAGCACCGGCGATGCGCGTGTTAGACAGAAGTTAAAACGCACACGCTAACGATCGAAAGATACACTATGTACTGTATATATATTTATTTCGCGTATGATTTTTCCAACATTTTACATCCTCCCGTCGTTTTTATTCTTTATTACATATCTCACATATCAACGAAAGCTTAAACTTCTCATCTTTCTATTGGTCTCACTTTTCTTATTATAGTTTCCGCTCGTTTCACACAGAATTCATTTACTCGCTTTTATGTTACGTTAGGCGTGTTTCGTTAAAAATAAAATGGCCCATCTTTTTAATTATAACAATAGCTACAAACCTCTTAAGCACAGTTGTGCTTCTGTATTTATTTAATTACTCCTCCGTTACTTCCTCGGAAGCTCTGCTTCGTTCCGTAGCTATTTTTTCGAACGCAACACACACTACAGTGTTCAATAACGCACTGTTCGATAGATTTTTATACCTTATCCCACTCCTTCTCGGAAATACATTCTATTTGCTCGCTGTACCGTGATTAATCTTAAATTAAGATTATCATATTCGTCGAAGTCATAGCCAAGTCGTCATGCAAAAAAAGTATCACACGTGCAGCTCTACCTTAAGATGGTTATGTCGCTTTGCGTTCATTTCGCATAAATTCGAGAAAAATGGGAAAAAAATTGCACATACTTCTCGATGGTATAAAAATCTGAAAAAATACATGTATATTAAGGGTACTGAAAAGATTAATTTTGCATAATAATAACTCCAAAATGTTATTAACAAATAGATGAAAAATTCAATTGGTCAACAAATTTCCCGGGAACTATGAAAAAAATATGAAAATATGGAAAAAATGTGTGAAAAAACACACAATTCAAAGTAAATTGAAAAATCTGAAAAAATGCATACGTATTCAGAAAAATTAACGAATCATTTTAATTTTAAGAAAAGTTGGGTTTTCGGGAAATTTGTTGATGAATTTATTTTTTCATCAATTTGTTAACAACATTTTGGAATTATTGTTATGCAAAATGAATATTTTCAGTACCTTTAATATGCATGAATTTTTTCAGATTTTTATGTTATCGAGAAGTATTTGCAATTTTCTCTCATTTTTCTCGAACTTATGCGAAATGAACGCAAAGCGATATAACTACCTTAATAGATTGTAGATTATGGGTTTTTTTTTTATGTCACGGTTTTTCTCTTATAGTCACGAGAGTCGGTCACGTATCAACACGCTGAGCCAATATATGGAATAAGCTAAAATAATTCATTCACGCGACGAACCATCGATTTCCCGTGTGACAATGGATCCAATCAACTCGTATATAGAGTGTGCAGTAGCAATTTTATATATACGCGTATACCTCAAACTGTGACGTGTATTACCTGTGAGTCAACACGCGTATGTATGCACACGAGTTTCATACCCAGAGGACTAAAATTTTCGTAGTATTCATAGTTAACAATAGAAACCGGTGGACAACGACGAAATATTTTTTAACCAATTTATCGAAAAGATATTTTGGTGTCCAACAGCCGATAACTATTCGATGTTAATATACATTTGTAATTTGTATTCCGTGCGGAATATTCGAGAATTTGTAATCAGCGTGTACTTTAGAATTTAACGAAAAGCAGTCATTTTTGCTTACTGATAATCGCGCATTCGGATCGAAATGAATTGTTTTGTTTTGTGTACAAATAAAGGGAAAAAGGGGGAAAAAAAAAAGAATTAACATCGGAGGTAAAAGGTTGTGAGAATGCAAAGATTGCTAATAACGTTATACTCGGAATTAGAGGCGACGAATGCTCGCTACCGTTGTACATACGACCTCACGAATACACGGCTAGAACCGGGTGACACGCTCTGCGTGACAGCCAATTGTATTGCGTGTTTCCTTTGCCGTTCCCGAACTACTCTACACACATCGGTCTAAACGTTTGTTCACACATACGACAAAACTCGTGCGCTGGTGAATGTAAACTTTTCA
Organism: Buathra laborator; assembly: GCA_934046635.1. NCBI lineage: Eukaryota > Metazoa > Arthropoda > Insecta > Hymenoptera > Ichneumonidae > Buathra > Buathra laborator. The sequence goes on from OW203901.1 coordinate 3,951,380, forward strand.
CGCTGCTATATTGATTTTCCGGGGCCTATACGCTCCATATAATATATATAGTATATCTATATACATATATATCTATCTCGTTGTTAGTGAAATATTCCTGAACGGTCAGAATAACGCGTGGCATAAATTTTCTGCAATGGCAAACTAACTGCGAGGTATATCCGTTCCGGTGCGAGTTGCTCCGCATAAAAGCCCGCGAGGGGCACATTGCAATTGTCTGCTTTTCATGAAAAAAAATTTAGGGAAAAACACGAATTTCACATACTTTAGCTAATCCGCTTTGTTTTTCGCACGAAAAGAAGTTGGAAGTATAGAAATTGAAAAAAAAAAAAATTGCTTGGCTGGTAAATTATTTATGAGACTATAGTTATATCGATCGCGGATAGAGTTCGTTCATCGAAACCATAAATATACGATTATCGGGTTTGGCGCGAAAATCGATAAATAACAAATATAATTGATGAGATTTACTCGACGAAACGTGTAGCTACAATTTAACCACAGAGGCAAACAGAATTATACACCTTTAGTAGTAATTCAATAATGATTTACATAATGGTGTGTTTCGTCAAAATAAATTTCAACAATTCTGCGCTTCGCATCGATTGTACAATCGCTACTGCACGTCGCTAGCGACAAAGAGACGCCAGTCATTGTACCGCCGTGTCTCGTGAGAAATCGAAACGTTCAATTCGCATCAATGCGCATCAAATAATCAGAGATACTCATTTATTATTCGCCTCTGAGGACAATCAACACAGGCGACGAAAAGAGAGAAACTGTTTACTGTTAATCTTCATTCGTCGCGAACACACGACGCTTACTGTACATTTTTTTTCGGAGTCTCGTTGTCGCTTTCCGCCTCATTATTTTTATTGTATCAACTTTCGTAATCACCACGCGAAGATTTTCGATAACAAACGTTACGCGAAAGTTTATGTATTCGACAACACGATGAATTATTTTTGTCGAATTTAGAAGGAATTATTCGTTTTTCGAAAAAGACGAAAAATCATTTTCATTAGCTATGACTTCGATGACGCAAGATCGCGGAAACCATCCTCTGTGTCGTTTCTCCGAGTCTTCGCCCGTTCCCACGTTCTGTCGCTCGCCGAATAGCCAGTGTCTGCAAGAAAAATATATGACAAGAACACCGAAACGCTTCATTCATATTCACGCGACACCACCGGCCGATATAGTATGTATCAAAGAAAAATCTACACAAACCTGCGCCACCGCGTCGCAACTACGTCATTACCAACGTCTAACTTGATACGCGGCTCGTCTGTACACGGCGGATGACAAACAACTCGCCAGCCGTAGGTCACCGGTACCCAGGATCCCGAGTACCTCGTTATCACTCTGTAGCGTCGCGCGCGTCGACGTTTTTCCATCTTCTGTGCTAATTGCTCGCGCTGCGAAACGGACGAGTGTTGCGGTATTAAGTATTAAGAGGTTTATTAAAAGAACGTTGAAGAAGAAAAAAAAAGGAAAGAAAGTTAATTAAACGCATTGCTGCCGCGTTGAAAGACTTACAGTCAACGTGTATTGATCGCAACCGTCGATGACCGGCCAAACTATGCCGTCACCCACTGGACGACAATTCCACCTGAGTACCTGCTTGGCGTTGAACAACCAATCCTTCGCGTACGGATGAACGAAAATCTCATTTGTTCCGTATCGCCTATTATGCGCCTTTTCGAGTATCCAATCCTCTATTCCCGTTCTGTTTCGCAAAATTCCCGATAGCTTGGGGAACAAAAATCATAGCGATGATGATACAATGTAATGAAATCGATTTTCGTGATTCGCGGAGCATAATATGAAGATGAACATTTACTTGAAAATAGAGAAGCATTCCAACAGCGAGAACGACGCCCACTGATAATCCAATGGTAAATACGACCATTATGAGAATGTAAACAGACGGCGGTGGAAATGGCAGATGTCTCTTAAAAAGTACTGTGGTAACCCACGACACGAGTATAACAGTCGATACGCAACAGCCTCCAACGGCACTTGCGAGAAAAGTCGCGAAGTATCCGTGATTATAATGACCAACGCAATTATTTATCCAGGGACAGTGGTGATCCATTTTCAGCACGCAACGTCCACCTGTAACCGTTAAATACCGTTATTCGCGTAAATATAAATCGTAAATTAGCGGATGTGAAATAATACGCTATGTCGCGTATTTATCTGTTATTCAACGTATATTATTTACATTTTCTGCAATGATGCGACCTTGGAGCTTTGTAGCCTTTGCACTCGACGCAAAATTGTAAGTACTGAGCGTCTGCAATGTTTTCCTACAATACGGGAATAAGATAAACATTTATTATTCACGATGTACGGTTCGTAACGGCAAATGTAAATGTAATGAAGCGATTAATTACCGGTGTCCATCCCAACTCGAGAAATCCCGGACCGGCGGATATCGCGCTGATAAAGTGATATATCGTTGATCCGCTTAAAGTGAAGAATAATAAAAAATTTGCAGCCCCCAGTAGACTTTCCTGCGGCGACCACCACTGTCTGCTACAGTGTATCGTCATTAAAGTTATTATCTTGATGATACCTGAAAAATATAAATGAATATTTCTATTTCTAATGAACAATCGAACGATATCCACGGATGTGACGCATCGAAATTTCGCGCGTTTTCATGCTTATGCGCGATTCGCCGTTAAGTTCATAATGGACTGCACGTTGCCAACAAAACTTCGATAGGATGCATTGCAGGATGCTTGCAGTGCATCGACGTGCAAGCGTCTCCGACGAGTATTGTATTCGGTTCGCGAAATAAAATCGGGGTTCCCGTGATCGTCGCGAATACCGCAACGGTTTATTTATATCAGTGCGACAGTTCGCTTCCTCAACGCAATACTCAACGCCTTGACGAACAAAGGAAATTCATCGAACGTCCGTATTTTTTTAACGTACCCAGAGCGGTGAGTGGGCCCCAGTGGCATACTTTTTTTAACCGGCGTCTCCACATTACGAAAGCATCGAAGAAACGTGAAGACACAAACGTTCGATGACACTCTCTCGTCGATCAATGTCGAACGTTTAAAAAATAACACCAACCAACAACGAACAATGATAACACGAACGCCCTAATCTCTCGTCACACACGATCAGTTGTCACAGACGCGACATTCTCGGCGAGTTTTCACATTTCACACAGTTGGTAGTTGGTATTCTTGCTTGTTATTCGAAATCGTGTTAATACATTGTGTGTTATGAAAACAGACGACGGAGTTTTGTCACAGAGTTTTGATAGTTCGATTGCCGGTACGACGAGGATCGCGTTGATTCGGCACGTTCTGTTGTTACATATATAGATTGTTGGAAGAATACATTGTTGATAGCACGAGGATTTTCCCGAGCTGGTCTCGCGAAAACGATTTTCATTCCGAGCACAAGATTTATTGTTATGTAAAATTACATCGTCATGAATATTTCGAACGAAAAAGTACGGTATCATTGACAATAATCGCGATCTGCAAATATAGCATTAACCTAACATTTCATTTTTTTTCTAATTCTCAGAAAAAAGCATCGACCGCCGCAGCGTCAATTTTTGTACCGCCGAAGCCAAGTTGCCGTAAACCGTTGCACAGGATGATGGATGACAATCCATCACTGGAAAGATCGAGAGGCAGATATTCCAGTTCTCCGAAGCAAAATTTCAATCCCCGTTACGACAGCAACAGTTGCGACGATTCTGATATTTCGTCGGACAATAGCGACAAATACAATGACGATAGAGATGCGATCCCCGAGAGAGAATCGTCGCCCATCCGTCAGCACAGAAATTTGTATCCTACACTGCCGTCCGCCGAAAGCAGTAGACGAAGAAAATCTTCAAAGACGCCGTCTGACACGCTACGCGAAAGTATAGAGTCGAAATCACCCAGAATACCGAAAAATTCGACTTCCAGTATAAATAATTCTGAGATATATGAAAGCAGCGAAAATATGGATGAAGCACCAAGAACTTTGGAAAGCCGCAAAATTCCGGAGCTCAGCCCCCCGAGTGGTCCGTTTTCATCTGCGTCACGAAAAAACTCATTTTCAAAAGCCAAAAATCAACAAAAAAAAACATTTATCCCTAAGATATGCGTTGCATGCGCTGCTGTTTTCGTCTGTGCTGTTGTGTGGTTCACATTGCCCCACAATGTAAGTTCGTTGACCGCACTGTCCACAAACCCGGGAAAGCTGGTGACGAGACTGACGAATTTTCGTGAGGAACTCAGAGCCATAAGTGATAAATTTCCGGGACAAGATCGCAATACCTGGCAAGTGATGCGAGTGGGAGTTTCCGAGGTCATTAAACGACCGGAGAAACCTTGGATATTCGTTTTATTTTCCAATGAAACAAAAGTACTTTCGTGTCTCGCTGAAAAGTTGGGACACGCGACGAGCAGAGCTTTGCTTTCGGCGGATATTTTGTCGTTGAAACCAAACGATATGGGAGACGATCACGGGATCGCCATCGATCGCTTCCGTAACGAGATAGAGGAGAAAAAAGCTGTTGTAAGTTTCCGAATACCGTAACTCTGCGTATTTACTTCGAAAAAATAACGAATAATCGATCAATTGATTAATTAATGCGTTGTATTATCTGTTTTTTCATAATCAGGTTGTTCACGACTTGTTGCACATCGATTCAGGAGCAATCCAGGCGTTCCACTCAATGTGCGATCGGGAGAATCCACTGGTCAAAGGAGTTGTATATATAATGACGATTATAACACGGGATTATGTTCCGGGAGTCGACTCCCCCGAGCGGTTTGTAGAGAATCAGCTAAAGAACCGATTCATCAACGAAATACCGGAGAGCAAACTTCAACCGCTAATAACGAGGATCACGGATGGTCCGATTATTCCCGTTAAATCGGAAGTCAGTTTCACTGGATGCGCGACTTAAATACCTTAAGTGATATAAAGTGATTATTGGTTTTTGTTTTTTCATCATTCAGCAAAGTTTTTGCACCATCATCATTACTCATCGTGTTACAAAAATCTCATGTCAATTACTTCGTTTAATATTTTTATAGATTGTCGCATCCTTTACTAGAGTTTCGTTGCAGCATTTTGCGAGATGGATGCAAAAGATTATTTGTAATGGTATTAAAAATAACTCGTCGCAATAAAAATATTTTTCTTAAACCTGAATTCGTCATTTTCTTCATGTCGCGTAATTGAATTTTTTTTCGAATAGAATATAAGGAAAAAAATTTAAAAAAGTTCGTTGAATCTTCGATGATCAACGGTTAGTAAATAACACGGCATTTTGTATTTTCTGCTTTCTATATTTTGTCAAAATTGTGGCAGTCACCGTTGAATGAATCTACACGAGGAGGACTGGTTGTATGTTGTTAGTTACGACAGATAATTTTTCTTTTTTTTTTTTGTTTTACCCTAAGCGCGCATGTAACGTATTAACGCTGTAATAATAACTTGAAACTGAATAAACTGCGTTGACGTTGCGACGCCTATGAAATAATATCACGAATAATCTGTGGTAAATCTCATTGCCAATTTATATTAGCTACATATCCATTACAAAGACTCAATATCTTATCTTAACCGGTCTAAAGTCGATTCGTAATCATATTAACAAATTGTGTTTATAGATTTCGAATTCTACTTCGTCTCGTCGACACTGACTTCAGCAATCTCTCCGCCCAAATTATATCGCTTTGCGACTAAAATAAAAATGAAACCTATTATATTGATAGATAAATCTATGAAGAAAAAAAATCATTTAAGGTAGTTATGTCGCTTCGCGTTAATTTCGCATAAGTTCGAGAAAAATGAAAGAAAATTGCAAACACTTCTCGATGGTATAAAAATTTGAAAAAATTCGTGCATATTAAAGGTACTGAAAAGATTAATTTTGCATAATAATAATTCCAAAATGTTATTAGCAAATGGATGAAATAATTTATTGGCCAACAATTTTCCCGGGAAGCCAACTTTTTTTTAATGAAAATGATTCGTTAATTTTTCCAAAAACGTATCAATTTTTTCAGATTTTTCAATTTAATTTGAATTTTGTGTTTTTTCACACATTTTTTCCATATAAAAAAAAATTCAAAGCAAATTGAAAAATCTGAAAAAATTCATACGTATACAGAAAAATTAACGAATCATTTTCATTAATAAAAAAAATTGGGTTTCCGAGAAATTTGTTGACCAATTTATTTTTTTATCAATTTTTTAATAACATTTTGGAATTATTATTATGCAAAATTAATCTTATCAGCACCTTTTATATGGACGAATTTTTTCAAATTTTTTTTACCATCGAGAAGTATTTGCAATTATGTAAATATATTGCAAACTTATGCGAAATGAACGCGAAGCGACACAAGTACCTTAAACATCGCCTTAAATTATTCGTTGATTCGTAATAAAAAAAAAATAATAATTGCATTTTTTGTTCGCTTGAAAATGGCGAAGAGACTGAATAATATTGAGCATTACATAGAGGACGTTTGTGATTAAATTAACAATATGTTGCACAATCCGTTTCTACCGCATACCTTTCGAGAAAAAAAAAAAAGAACAAGAATCTATATATATGTCTATTGGCAATGAGCTCTCATAGTTTTCGACTACGCCAAAGCAACGTTTTCAGTGGATCATTTTACAATATGTATAGTTGTCATCCCTCTGTCGCAATAATAGAAGTCTCGGTAACGAAAATTTATGTAGAGTATATATATAGAGTTTGTATAATATAGTATTGTATCGTCGAACCTAAATAATAAATACATTTTATACAGTCACAGACCTTTTATACAGAATGTCCGTATTACGTTTTTTTTTTTTTCTTCCTTCGCCATTAATGTCTCTTGTACCACACAACATGCAAGTAACTAAAACCATCTGTTTGCTACGGTATTCCGAACGATTTTTTTTTACTATTTTATAGAATGTCGCAAATTAAAAATATTTCCGTATCTCTTCGAAGGTCGTACTTCGCAACAATTATCACGATTATCTTCAACTTTACTGTGTTAAGGGCCGAATAATTGCGTCGGAAGATGGAAAAGATATTACTTACCATCCTTCGACAAAAGGAATACGCTGATTGATGCCAAACAGTAGTTCTTGATACCCGTACTTCGTTAGTTTTGCAGTCGAATAAAAGCAATTTTTCATCTCGAATACAATTTTACACGCGTCACAATTTATCGCGGCTGTTGTTTCGCCACTCACGTTGGGAACACTCTGTATAGAACGGTCTTAAAATTACGAGATTCGTATTTACAGTAAAAAATGTTCAATTGGTCATGTGTACCTATCTACCGTAACAGGGAGAGTACCGCGTTGCGTAATTGTTGTCCGTTATCGGCTACGTAGTTCGGTACTTCGGTCGATCCGTGCGTCTCGCGAAAGTCGTGCAAGTTTTCCGTTTTTTGTTTCTGTTTCTCTCGTTTTTTGTTTTTTTTTTCAGTCAAACGTCGAACGAGGTATGTCGCGTTACCTCGAGAGTGTCTCGATAATTGTTGACTGCGTTTATAGTTTACTTTTCGTTCCTTTTTATCTTTTTTTTTTTGTTTAGTATCTAACACTCTACTTAAGCGCTAACGTGCGTGTTATTTTTTTCCTTCCGTTCCCAAGTAAACTAAAACTGTGCCGTGGGGTCGGGGCAGACGGCTTTGTGATAAACGAAACTATTATAATGTCAAAACTCGTACGATGAGTGGTCGTTATAATTTCTCTTTTTTTTTTCTGTAGGTCTAAAAAAAAATTATTGTATTATGTATAATAACCTATACAGAATAGTTATAATGCAATTCTATTAAAACAATGAAAAGGAAAAAAAAATAACAACATTGTAGTCACTGTTAACATATTTGGAGCGAAATATACGATGAGAGTTGCTTTGGGTTCATCGCGACTATGGACTCGCGACGTCAACCCTGAATCAGTGGCAAGCGGGACACCGGTCAAAAATAAAGCATAATTTGTTTCGTGTTCTTTTTTTTGTTGTTTAAGCTTTGTTGTCGATTGTTATTAATAGGATTCTCGCGATCTTTCGGAAACGGATAAAAAAGCTGTAATCACGTCGAACGAAAGAAAGGACTGGCGGTCAAAGAGGGGCCCGGAAAGGGATATATATAATATTTATATATATTTACGTATATATATAAAGATATATATATATCTTCACACGTTTTATATCCCGCATCTCCGGGGGGATCGAGCAATAATTAAAATCGATAATTTTGCGCCGGCAGCTGAGCCGTATCGGCTGGTGCTGTAAACTGAAATTGCTGACCCTGCGAATCGACTGTCGGCGCGATTCTAGAGTCCTCCTCCTCCGAACCAAAGTAACGCTCGATTATATCGAAAGCTTTCTGATAGATCTCCATATTTTGATGCGATTGCAGGAACTCTATTTTATCTAGGCCTGCAAAACGGAAAGGAATAATCAAAGAATAAGTCAAGTATCGTCACAAAATTGCGCTAAAGTCGTTCGATTAATTTTTTAATACGTACCGAAACACTCTTCGATAATAACCGCGTAAGGATTGATACCGTTGTGCACATTAGCGTCCTGCTCGCCCAGTCTCAATATATTCTCCAAGCCATTAAGAGCGACAAGAACTATTTTAGGATCCATAACAGTCAAAAGATCGCACAACGGTGGAATACACCCTTTGGCGACTAGATACCGAATTTGTTCGGGTGTTCCTCCGCTGGTTCCGTTAGTTATTGCCCAAGCGGCTTCCTTGCGAGTTTTAAACTCAGCTTTGCTGAGAATTTCAATGAGAGCCGGAAATATGTTCGCATCGATAACCGCCTGCGAAAGAAAAATCATTAATACGTTGTTCTCGAGTTACAGCTTTAAATTTCGTCGAATCAATCGCTGCTGTTGTTATTACTATTTACCTGAATTTGTTGCGGATTGCCAGCAACGATGTTCGATACTGTCCAACATGCTTCCTTGCGAATGCTCTCCCGCGATGAATTAAGCAGATGCAACAAACACGGCAGAGCCGAACAATTGAGAACCACCTGAGTCTGAACGTCATCGCCTGTTACGATATTGCCAACCGCCCGCAACGCCGCGCTCACTACGTTGTGCTCCTGATGCCTGCGAAATACAAGTAACATTAATTACGCGAGCAGCGAAAATACGATTTACGATAGAATTTCAATCTGTTGTACAAGTACACAAGTTACAGAAGTATTCGTGCCGAAAATACGAATACTCACATCAAAAGCTCGACGAGACGTCTACAAACACCGGCATCGATTACCGCTTGTATCTTGTCGTTAGGGCCGTCGCTCAAGTACGACAGAGCCCAACACGCGTCGGCGAGCGTCTCGGCATCTCCGTTGTTTAGAAGATGCGCCAATACCGGTAAACACGGAGAGACCTTTTGAAAAGCCGGTGGTGGACTCTTTCCACGGCACAGATTGGAAAGCGCCCATACAGCGTTGCGAATCATCGTCAGGCGAGCGGTCTTCGATAGCAATCTAGAAGACACGATCGTGCAGAGGTGTTCGTTAACGAAATATTTCAATGAACAGATGAAAAAAAAAAAAAAAATTCATGAAAGAAGAAAAGAAATAGAATAGGAATGGAATGGAAATGGAAAAATGTCCACTCATGGAATTTGGTGAGATGAGATCGGATGGAAATGGAAGAATTTCCACTCATGAAATTTGGTGAAATGGGATCGGATGGAAATGGAAGAATTTAAAAAAGTTGTCTTACTGCAATAGCGGCGGAAGGATACCGCTGTTCAATATGTGATCCCGACATTCCGGACTATCACCGGCGATATTTCCCAACGCCCACACTGCTTGTTCCTGCACATCGTCGTATTCGGAATTCAGTAACGCTATAAAAGTCGGCACTGCACCGGCCGTAATGACTATGTGCGTCTGTGATGATGTGCCACTCGCTATGTTCGTCAACGCCCATGCCGCTTCGAACTGTAGGAAAGAAATAAAATTAAAAATATTGAAAATCATTTTTTCGCTTTTTTTTTTTTCTTCATCCCACGATATTTTATTGAGTAACGATGACCAACCTGTAGGGTGCAGTTTTCATTGTTTTTCAAAAATTCGACGAATCGCGGCACTATTCCGGTTTTGATAACTTCGTCTATCGGTGGATTTGGCTCTCTGGACAATAACTTTCGAAACTTTTGCGTCGCAGCGACTTGCTTCTCGACCTCTGTACTGTAGAGATCGGCTACCATATATTGAGTTATAGCCAAAGGTTCCTAAAAAAAAAAAAATTTATTACCATTTTTATTTTATAATTTCGAAATTTTTTTTTTTTTTTTTTTTGTAAGTAGCATTGAAAAATGCATTAGATGGAAAATATCTTACTGTCAGAGGCGTAGGGGCGAGATATTCATTGGTGGTGGATGAAATACTCTCCTCATCCGCCGCAATGATAGGCACATTTCGCCTTTTCGACAATTGTTGTTCGCGTTTCTGTTTACGCAACTGTACCCCTTCTTCTTCTCGACGCCGGCGCAACTCTTGCGAGTCCAGCCCTACATTTTTGTATCTGTACTTGTGTGTTGGTCCAGTTGACATCTGAGAAAAAGATATGGAAATTCCATTTCTATTGTAATTGAGATTATGTTTGTCTCGGAGACGAGAGATCGCACTTCGGTAGATAGAATGAGTGACCCACATATGAGGGATATATTTATTTTAATAAAGATGTAACGCGTATTGACGGCTGATTGTTTGGAATATAAATATTCGGGAGTGGTTATCGTTGAATACTGGCAAAAACGTTGCAAAACTTCGTACCGTGGGTTGTCTGACAATGGAAGTTATTCGCGAGGGTTAGGTCTCGATCGCGATTGCTCACACTTGCGGTCGAATTGCCCTCGTAAAGTAATAAAACCGAAATCAAAAGTTTCGCTGATACATTTTTCGAATGAACGATGCACTCATTGGGGATATAACGAGATTCGAAGTATCGGAATGTCCTCGTGAATTTGGACATTTTGGACACACGGGTGGCAATTGACATTGGCACGGGGAGAATCTTTTGTGCTTTTTCCCGAGAGAGATGCATCGAAGTTGCACAGAATCTGTCGCTTTTAATGAATTCGGGGAGAGTATACGACGGTTTTGTACTTACGATTGCAAAACGATCCGGCACGACACGATGATTATGCGTACGATATCATAAAGAATATTAGCCAGATACCGCCACACTTTTTCCTGGTTTGTTCGTTGGGGGTGACGGCAAGTGCTGATCGCGGCGGATAGAGAAACCTTGGAAAGCCGTACCTACACCGCGCAAGGAATCACGGGTTTTACTCGCGACTCTCTGATAGGCCGGATTGAAGCCGAAGAGACACACATTCGCTTCACTGTCTCTCTTGTGCCGTTGCACAATCGAGTATCTCACTTTCTCTCTATATCCTACGCGACAATGTTTCGTCTGTGTGTATAATGTACCAAACCAACGTCACGCACATAATTCTTTACGAGTGCGATGAGACAATAATGAATCGCAGTACTAACAGAAGGAAGAAATTATTGTATATAGGCTGCTATTAATAATAATATATGATTTCGCTTCGATTAACTATGGCGAGGATAATTTCAATATCGGTGTGATTCGTGTTAATGAAATATGATCTATCGATAAGTCATCTCGACAATTGCATTGCGAGCAATCCTTGACGCTATGAAAATAAGCGCATACGAAATTACGAGAATTGCTCGTAACATTTTTATTGCATATCGGTAACCCCTTCCCGAATTCTTTGCATAGTACGATATAACTTTCTCCGATAATCATATTTACATGTTGAATCATTGTGATAATGATGATGATTCGATTTTCAATTAACCATTCGAACCAATCACAATGAGTAAGTGGATCCACCACTTATTAGAGCGCTCTGCACGCTATTAGGCTCGCAGATGATAACTTTTCGAACTCTCTTGCCGTTCGAGGCATCGAGTGCGACTGCGCCGCGATGCGCCTTAAACACAACACACACCTTTGGCCGGTCAACCAATCGTGGCTTGTTACATTTATTCAAAAGAAAACCGTTTACTCGGGAGGCAGGTCCGTCCAAAGTGTCCGCGAGCGTTCGTTGTCAACTTTCGATGAGCTCGTTAGTCTCGTTATTTTTATCGGCGCGTTAAAGTAGCAAAGTAATATACGAAAGTGTTCTTTTTACAGTGTTTCAAGTATTTCAACGGTTTCAGTGATTTAAATGATAAAAACTCAAGATGTCAGATCTTCCGTCGTGGTGAGTTACACCAAAAATTGTCGTTCGCGTCGTGACACGATCCTCGGTGTGAATACTCTGCAGGCGATATTTATCTATTAACGATTATATTATCGTTCAAAGATTATGATGCCCAGGATTCGATCGATCGTGAACGGCGAAACATTTTTTCAATATATATTTTTTTCTCGATTCCTACGAAAAGCGGTTAGAAATTATTCGCACGTTCGTTTCAACTTTCATATCGCGTACGATATGTGCCCTTCGTCCCGGTGACCTTTCTTTTCAGTCACTCGACGAGATCGTGGCGTTATTTCGTTTTTTTCTCGTCCAGGTATGCTGCTGTGCAGCCAATCAAGGAAGACACTGACGAACTATTTTCAACATTATACAAAATATGCAATGAGGTTGGATACAAAGAGGAAACTCGCGACTTGTATCGGGACCAAGCATGCCAGCATTTCAGGGTATTTATTTTTCGTATATATGGTTCTAAAACATATTCAACATTTGTAAAAAAAAAATGTATAATTTAAAAAAAAAAAATTTTCCAGGGACTCATAAAGGACATGCGCGAAGAGATTGTCGCTAAAAAAGATGAAATTCTCAAATCTATTAGTCTATTGATGAAAGAATTACACGATTTATCGAAAGAGTTGCATCTTGATACCGATCTCACGGAATTAAATGACTTACCGTTAGTCGATGTTAAAGCGAAACTCGAGAAGAATGCGGAAGTATTGAAACAGACGAAACAGCAACGTCTCAAATATTTGGACGAATTACTGCAGGAGGTGATTTTTCATAATTTTTTCATTCATCTTTTTTTTTTTTTTATTTATCGGGGATTAGAAAAACGAAAAGAATAAAAATAAAAATATAAATAAACAAAAAAGTACAAAATTTATAATAGCTATTATTTCTGGAATTCACATAAAATATTTTTGCAATCGCAGGAGGCTGTTATTTGCCAAGCGCTTGGGGCCCAACCGGTGGGTACAAACTATGGCAATGATGGTATCCCCAGCAGCCAAGATCTTGAGAGTTTCAAGATGTATCTGCAGAAGCAAGAAAGCGAAAAGGTAAAAATTATCGATATATATGCATTGTTTATGGTTTACATTATTTATTTGATTAATTTTTTATGTATTTATTGTTTCTAACAATTGTACCGATTATCGTAAAGTTTAACTGTTCTTTCCGTTCGCAGAATCGTTTGGAGAGCATATTTAAGGATATGCGTCGTTCGATTATGAAAATGATGGAAGAAGTAACGATAGCTCCGGCCCTCGAATTCGAGATTTTAGTATGCAACAATCCGGAAAAATTCAAATACACGTCCAGCAACATGCTGAAGTTGCGGGAACTTCGCGATAATGTAAAAGCGAACGTTGATGCCGCCAAACAGAAGGCGGCATCGAAGCGAGAGGAGCTCATGGATTTATGGCGATTCCTCGAGGTTTCGGATGCTGCGTGCCAAGAATTTCTCGACACGTACGCCGGCTATGGATTAGCAGACATTTATGCAGTGAGTATTTCTCATTTTCCGCTTTTTTTAATTCATAATTCCGCAATAACGATTTTTCAATATCAATTTCAATCGTAACAGTTGAACGAAGAAATCAAACGATGCAAACAGTTGCGTTCCGAAAATCTGGAAACGTACATCAAGAAGATTCGTGAAAAATTGGAAGATCTCTGGGAGAAGTGCAGATTCGGCGAAGAACAACGTCGACAATTTAAGCATTTCTATGCGCAAAATTACACGGAAAATTTGCTCACATTGCATGATCTCGAACTGGAGAGACTTCGCACCTTTTATAACTCAAACAAGTAAGCCGCGTTAATATTTCCGCGCCTGTGCTCCGAATTTTGTCACGAAACGTAACGAAGTATTTATCTCGATTCCTATTCTTTCAGAAAAATGTATGATCTTCTCGATGAACGGCAAAGTCTGTGGGAGAAGTTCAAGGAACTCGATCAGCGGGCCAACGACCCGGAACGCCTCCAGAATCGAGGAGGTCAGTTACTGATCGAGGAAAAGGAGCGAAAAGTAATCGAGAAAAAACTGCCGAAAATCGAAGAACAGTTGCGGGTGATGATCCAGGAGTACGAGGAAAAAAATGGCGTAACCTTCACCATCGATGGAAAGTCGTACAGCGATTTTTTAGCGCAATCTTGGGAAGTCTATTTGGCAGCAAAACAGACGATCAGAGAAGCTCGTGTTAGTAATCTCTCTGCTAAAAATATAAATAAATGTCGTACGTATCTAAGAATAACGTAAATAAAATTGATTAACAGGCAAAATCGAAGGACAAGTCTATGAAAAGAACACCGCTGATGAGTACTTCTCGTCGTACGCCTGCAACGACCACCAGTATGTTGAGGCCGTGTACTTCAGCGAGGAAGAGAGACGATAAATCTCCGTTGAATATGCCGGCGAAACGCCGATTGGTTAACAGCGAAAAGGCGCGCACCACCGTCGTTTGCACTTCGCGAGTCCGACGAAGTGGCCGGGTAACTAATCAATCTGATTACTATGCAAAGTATATCGATCTCAACGTATTAATGATCTTATCTTGTCGATACAGGTCTCCAGACGTCTCCTCGGCAATTCGAAAAATCTGAACACCTCGAATCGTTCGATTAAAAAAATGGAAACCTGCGATGAGGCGCAGAACACGATCGGTAGCGTCGCGCAATACGAACAATTTCAGGAGCATTTGGCGCAAAGAGACGAACTGCGAAGCTCTGTATTGCCAGAAGAAGTGCTGAGATCCGTTCGCACAAAGTCTAAAATGCGAACACCGGTGAAAACGCCGGTTAAACCGATGCGAAAAAATTTGTCCGCTGTTAATACACCGAACAAAACGCCAAAGACGAGTCACGTGCGGGAAACATTGCGAAGTCCAAGACTGATGGCCACACCGCGTCTTGCTACCGCACCAAGCAGCAGCACGCCGATAATCTTTTAAATTTCATCACGTATCGGTACTTCGCAGTACAAACGAAGTTTAATCCATTGGAGATCGAGAAACTTTTCCGTTTTTACTCAATTGCCCGATCAGGTAATACGTGTAAAAATTTTGCCCGATATTCCATTCTCGATTAAGAATGCGCTACTTACGACGGCATTGTGCCTTTTTTTTATGGATTGCCAATAATACATCATATCAAATAGAATAATTTGCTTTTTTTTAATCGCTTACAACAAAATACGATTCAAAGCACTAAGCGACATATAAAAAACAACAAAATGCTGTTGCGGATACACTGCTGTTGTTGCTGTTGTGCGTACATTGTTATGTGAGAAAGTAACCGAATGAGTGAGTGAATGACTGTTCAAAAGTGACTTCTTGGCAATTTTATACTTTTTCGAAAAAAAATCCGAATAATCGATAATCACACATATTTTTAGTTTAGACGACGATGAACGATGACCTTTTATTTAATCATACGGTTTTTTTTATACATTGCACAATATGGAAGAAAAATAAACACGGATTTGTAAATAATAATGGTTTTTTTTATTTTAAACAAAAAAATTGATGAACGGCTCTGTTTTTAACGATTTATCGCTTTTTTTTTTTATAAATGTTATTCTTTCGATTCTCCGATCCAAGCGCGCGTTCGATACTATCGAATGTTTGGTTCCGACGTCAGATGTCGCTAGCGTCCAATTAGCTCGCCTTTCGCGGGGATTCACTTCGGTAAACGAGTATAAAAGATGGCCATCCATTTCACCGACAGCTCATCGTTCGCTTAACTTTTGTATCGTTTACTTTGTCGAATCGTATCGCCGAAATTCAGTCTTTCGGCAATTAAGATTCGACGGCAATATACAAATGACTCAGTTAACAAAAATAAAAAAAATCACATCATCTTCATGTGTTACTAAACTTTGCAGCGCGGATTTACAGCGAAGGGAGACATGCGAGGTTCGCGGTCGCTGGATATCGCGGTAATAATTAGCAAAGCGTATTCAATTAATAAATAGAATCTGAGACTAAAGGAAAATGGAGACAAATTATCGATAGTAGGTGGGGCTTTACGGTACGCCGAACTATTTACGAAATAAGCTCCGCCCACCTGTCTGCCATTTACTACCTTTACGAGGAGGTGAAACACGTTATCGAGTGCCTCTCTCTCGCTCCGCCGTAAACACCGATCGCTCTATCTCTCTCGCACTCGATAGGGTTTCACCTCCTCTGCGAAGGCAGCCACACCTCGCGGCCGCTCAGGTGCGCACTCCCACGACATTTCGTCTTCTTCTTTCGAAACTCCATTGTAATTCTTAACCATTATGACAACAAAATCTCACTGATCTTTCTCTGCTCAATGCAATGCTGCAGTTAGTCTCGTTTTACTACCGAAACTCCTGTCTAAAATGTCCCACGAACTTAATAATACAGCCGATAATATACAGCATACTTAATCATTTATTCGTAATACAAGTATTCGAAAACCGTAAGAATCTTCATTGCGTTGAGAGATAACGAAACAGGAAAAAAAACGTAACGCGTGTCACCATCGTACGTAAAACCGACGTGGGTAAACAGCCACGAGGCCTTCGAGTACGAGATCAATTTTTCCCAGAGACTGTATTAAGTAGCGTATACTTGATCCTCGAGGGCGAACGCCCGTTTCTATTACAAACAGACTCTGCCCACACAACCGTAGCCCCCACCCCTCTCCCGGAACTGCTAAACTTCCGAATCTTTCCAAAGATCCTTTCAAGATTTCGCTACGATATCGAATATGACGTCATAACGTTATACAGTATCGATGTTTGCGTACCTTCGTCCCGTGTCATGGAAAGCTCGTCTACGATCTTTCATGATTTTGTACGTAGAGGGGGAAAAAAAAAATCATTTATTTTCTCTCCTCGAATAAATAAACGTCAGTTACACGTGACGCGTGCTACGAAGATACAGCACGTTCGGTCATACGTTGTTGGTAAATAGGTAGATTTTTACGTCGTTGGCGTTTGCCATGGTGAGACGGCGCGTAAGCGGGGGTGATATCTGCAGACGCGAAACGGTTAGTATATATATACACATAATGCGCGAATGAGAATGACGATACCGGGCCGGGGGAGGGATTGTAAGTATGCGTGTTTTCCTTGTGTGAAACACGGCAGTGGTGCTGCGAAGAGTACGAGTGAGAAACGAGGCGGCAGAGAGGAGGGGGAAGGGAGTGCGGAGTGAATACGAAACACGACGAAAGAGACGGAGAGAAGGAAAAGCAGGGAGAATATAGAGGGAGCGCTATCGGCCGTGAATAATGCGCGGTGGCGTCCGTTCGGTCGGGTCGTGCGGACGCCTGGCTGGATGGATTGATAAAGATTAAAGGTAAAGGGAGGTGGCGGCGGACGACGTCGATGTGTACGAACTGTATGGGATTTCCCCCCCGAACACTGGGGAGAGGGTGTTTTGGAGTTAGGCGACAGAAGTCACCCAGCGAAACGAACCGCCGACGTCTACCGACCGTAAGTGCGCAGAGAGAGAGAAAGCGAACAGAGGGGAGGGGGATGATGTCATATAGGGGTCTCCTCTGTTGTATATAGCAAACGACGGATCTTTCTCACTCTCACGCATTATAACTTCGCGTAGTTACGTACAGTTCTACCTACATATTCCGATCCCGTACAACACTGTGTACTACAGATGCAGGCTTCGGTCGGTTGATGCATCGACTGAACTGGATAGCATTGACGTAGAACCCCACCAACTATTTACTTCTAAAACTGTTCGCTGATTGCCTCCCGCGACAGTTTCAAAGCTCTGTCCAATCGATAGGTTCGATTCTATGTACGATAATGGAAAAAAAAAAACGAAGAAAAAGAAATCTCGTTAATTCGAGATTTTTTTATAGCAGCTCTGCAGCTGTGTGCGCAGATTGCCGATGGCGTTCTATTTAATATATATATATATACTTTATGTATGTGTGAAGTTCTTTAGATATAAATGTAATTACAAAGAAATAAATAATTTTTTTTATACATTGTAAATTGACGTGTGGCGTTTAATTAATTGACCTTGAAAATTGACTCGCAGTAACTCTTTTTCTCATTGTAAAGAAATATTCAAAGGCGATAAGTATTAGCAATCTCGCGACTGCGTCGTTAGGAATTATCGCAATATCGGAATTTCAGTTTGCAAATATGTTATTTCCCGCTACCGCCTTTACCGTCGACGTCGCTGTCGGATCGTCGTTGTGAGTTCTCAATTGGATTCTCGAGTGTACGCGATTAATCTCGCTCTCTCGCAAGATCTAGCGAGCGGAACACGAAGAAGAGAGCGAACTCGCGATATCGGAACGATGAGAGTGGCAGAGCGCTCTCCCGCACAACGAATGAAGAATGCGAAAATACATATATATATATATATACTTATATATATCGATGCGAACTCCGAGCCTCTCTCAGTCTCTTTCTACAATATATCTAATGGCATCGTGACGCAGAAACTCGGTTAGACTCATCCATTGGAATCAATTCGTTGAAGCTTTCCAATCTCCCATATACATTTCCAAATCATGGAGAAACATCGGGGGTCTCGCGCCTCGTAACACAAGTGGCAACTTTATCTCGCCATAGGCATAGAGTAATTCTGACTTATTCTGTTTTTTTTCCCCCGTCGAACCCGAGACTAAATAGAAGGGTCATAACTTTTCTTTTTCTGATTCTCTCGATCCGTACCTAAGTCGTGTTTTTTTTTTTTTTTTTTTTTTTTTTTTTTTATGTACGGCGGGAAGATTAAACGTGTGTAAAGATCGGATCCAACTCGAAGATAATTTTTCGAGACAGTTGGAGTAAGTTGAAGAAAAAAAAAAAAAGAGAACCGTAGGCGCGGGAAGAGGGAAAAGCGCGGAGCCTGCAGCCACACGGTACCACGATTGCGACAACACGTCGTCGACGACGATGGGAATCGGAGAGAAGAACATCGAGGGGTTCGATAACCTCGGCGAGTTCTCACTCACTCTCACTCTCTCTTCTCGTCCACGAGTCTAATCGTCGACGACGACGACGAATGCGAAGTA
The DNA here is from genome assembly GCA_934046635.1 of Buathra laborator. Taxonomy (NCBI): domain Eukaryota; kingdom Metazoa; phylum Arthropoda; class Insecta; order Hymenoptera; family Ichneumonidae; genus Buathra; species Buathra laborator. The sequence goes on from OW203901.1 coordinate 3,970,669, forward strand.
CGACCAGTCTCTCGAGTCGATGACGGCTACTATTACGGGTTTACTACTAGCTGACGCCCTCTCTTTGTCTATATCTAGACGTATGTGAGCGTTCTGAATTAATCGGATCCACAGCGTTCGCGTCTATTGCAGTGCGGCAACGGCTATGAGGAACAATCGGTACCTATACCGACGCGCATTACTTATCAACTGGTCTATTAACTCGACTTTACGTTTTCACTGCTTTGGTATCCATTTCGTCTATCGCGATGTATTCTTTCAGTTGACTTATTTTTATCACTTTTACAGCAATTACTGTTTTTTTTATAAGATACGACTCTCATTTGCTACGTATGCAGATACACACAAAAAAATATCGAAATGCATTGAAATTAAAAAAAAAAAATTGCCTTCATTTATCAATTTGTTGATTGGCTGTTGCGCGAAGTTACAGCTGGAAGCTATTTATAGAAACTTTCGTAACATAAAGAAGCGTTCGTAGCGTTTCGTGTAGAATGCTTTTTTTTCCTATACAAATAAGCAAAATGAATCACGAATTTGTGTTTACCACGAAAAATATATTTATGTTATCCAAAACATTTTTTTGAATCCTTTGTTTTGTTATGAAAATCTCCAAAAGATACCCCTTTGTTGTGATTTTTTTCATGTTTTTTATAGTCCTGTAACAGCGGTAAAAAAATTTGGTAACTCCAACGAGTGTTCTATTTTGAATATTTTTTCGCACAGAACTCGGACATCCAAAATTTCTTGAATTTCTACTGGAAAGGCGTATTAAAAATTGCTATTTAATAACATTATTGCTGTTTAAAGACACCAAAAAACGCGAACCCCTCCCCTTAAAATAGGTCTCAGAAAAAAAAAAAAATTTTAGGATTTTTACGATTTCCAAAACACTCCGAATGCCATCAGTTTTTGTTTTTAATATTGCATCGATTAATCAAAATGCTTTTCTATCCATCGGAGTTTGAGATTTCGTAAACATTATCGCCATTGTTCCGAATAGTCGATGAGGGGCGACGTATATCTACCGACGCCCATGCGGGATAGAGAAGCATCGCAGCATCCAGGATGACTCATTGCTATCCTGCAGACCTCACCCTGTTCTCCGTCTGCCTTGTATCCTTCCACTTTCCTTCCATCTCCACAATAGGAGAGAGAATGGTAAACGCGGTAAAGGTAACTCATATGACCGTAGCGAGGAGGAGAGGGCGAAGGGGGTTGTTCTGCTGTGTGCGGAAGAAGAAGAAGAAGAAGAAGAAGCATAATAATAGGAGGGGATGGAGAACGGGGCCGAGAGAGCATACTATAGTACGCGATGTTTCTGCTGGCCGCGGGACACGTGGCCTACAGCATTCATTCCACATCTATCTCGTGGCTGGCGGACCAATTCCACCCTCTCTTTCGCTCGCTTCCGCTACCCCCTCGTTTCCACCGACGCTTTTATCCCTTCTCATCGTTCCCTCTCCACTCGTTCGCGTTCTATCTGACCCCTTCGGCTCCGTGCTACTTGCACCCCTCTCTTTCATTGCGAATCTGCGAACGGACAGTCTCACGACTTTTCTTATTTTTCCGTGACTCTGTACTTCGTACCTTTCGTGAAAAATATACATCCTATGAAGAACGTTAGTTGGGAGTATCCGCGAAGTATATTTTCTGTTTTTTTTTTTTCCTATTTCATTCCACAAATAATTATTAAAGTTGTTTATGTCGAATAATGACAAAGCAAAATATCTAAAATCCTGAATTGTTACCAGTTATTTTTGCTTATTTGTTATTAACTTTGCTTATTAATAGTTAATAGTTATACATTCTATAGATTCATTTTGACGCTTATTCAACAATAAATTCAAGAAATAATCCTTTTTACATTCGACAATAATGTAAAGAAGAATTGTAAATGACGGAATCGTCATACAGAACTCTGTAGTGAGTTCCGTACAACTATCCACTTGCTATGGAACCCGAAAAATCAATGCTATTTCACGATAAATATCGCACAATTATTTATTTATTTTTACAAATTAAATTTATAAATCTGTTAGCGTAGATTAATAGTACAAAGTATAACAATTGTAAAAGATCGCGAAAAACTTATTTTCATAATAATCACAATAAACGCGATATGTTATAATTAAAATAATAATAATAACTTTGGTAAATAACGTTGCACTGTCGACAAATGACTGGCATCGCTGTTCACTGATCCTCAATAATCCCGACGTGACACAGACAAATTCATTATCAGAACAGTGAATTGCAAATTCTCGTTACCCTTATAGTTTTTTTGACTAATTCCCGTGTACCGAATAGCAAAGTATAATGATCTCGCGGCCCCTTTCTTACAGACTGTACTGCGCATATACAATCAACGTTATTGCTTCGTAGGATTAATAACGCTATAGTGGAGCCCATCGAATGCCAGGATAGTCACGATGGCTGTTACTGCCCGGTTACAGCAATCGCAAATCGTTATACATATATATAAGCCGCGAAATGGTGTATTGCAAATTAGCGAGACGCCCAGGGTGTCCGGCGTTCGTGTCCCTCTCCCATTCTCGATCAATAAGTTGACGCGCTGTATTGTGTGTAACAACTACCGTATACCCGAGAGAATACACAGATATAGATATAGATACATATCTCTCTGTATTGTACATTAAATTTCATCGGGAATGCTGTTGCTGTGCAAATATTCGTCGAATAGCATCACGAACACGATCGACCATTTCGGAGTCGTGAATACGTATTGTCGAAACACAATTGGAGCAAAACATTTCGTATAGACGATAAAACGTTTTATTTCGCGCGCAATGCGGAGGATGATGTTACGAATGGCCAAAGCACAGGGTGCAACACACCGTGACACGTAAAGAGCCGCTCTCCTACCCCGGTAAGGATCTCAATTAAACAATTACACTTAAATTGAGTAAATTCCCGGAGTGTTGCCGGGCCAGTTAGCCCGCATGTTCGTTTGTTAAGAATATATAACTCGTACGGTCGGTATCAGAGAGAAAGAGAGACACAGAGAGAGAGAGAGAGCAGGCGAAGTGGCGGGTTTGATGCTGCGAGGGGCGGGAAGGGGGAAGCTGATGCTCGCACCTATCGTTCGTTTTCTCTCTGCGATACGCTCTCGTCTCTGCGCTTGTTGGCTCCGTTGAGCGTAGCTGGCACAGCATTCCACGTTATTTACGCGGTATATATCTCCCGACGCACAGTTAAATTGACAATGAAAGTAGAGGTCGACCCGCACTTCTCGATCGTTGACTCATCGTTCACACAGTCTCCCTTACGCTCTCGAGTTCTCGAGCTTTACGAACGCTGTAACTGATTGCTACACAACCCACCCTCACAGGTAATTCTTTTCTCATTTAGTGAAGAAAAAAAAAAAAAAAAAAATTCCAAGATCGGAGATTCGGTCAATTTATTCTTACGATTTTTTTTTTTTTTTTTTTCATACATCTCGATTTGATCGAACTGTTCTGGGGATGCGGGTGTTGGAAAAAAAAAGATGAAAAAGTAAATGAAACGTTATTAAAACGAATTGAAGAAAGCCGAGTGCGAGTAGCGGAGGGAAAGAGTGTATCGTTTCTGCACAGATTACAGCGGGGAAAGAGAGACGAAAATAGACGTGAACGAGAGAAATCATAAGAGAGGGTGGAAAAGAGCCACCCTTGCGCGTCAGTATTTAAACACACGAGGAGAAGGGGGAGAGGGGGGAATGAGTGGAGGGTTAGGGAGACGAGGGTGAAATCGGGTCCCCCATTGTGCTCAGGTGTGAGGCGTGTGCAGCAGCCGTAGGGGGCTCGCGGGATATATCAAGGAGGGACGCTGCGGATATACGTTTATACCTATAGTTGTACACATAACGTCGAGAGAGAGAGAGTGAGAGAGAGTAAGAGTAGAATTGTACACGGCACGCGGGACGGTAGATTTGCACACGCGGCACGAGCCGCTCTAACAAAGGGATGGAACAGATTGGAAGCCATTCATTCATTCGCTTCGTACAGTCGTTTTTCCCTATATATCTCTCCTTCAACCCCCTCGTCTCACGTATATTTTTCCTCTATATCTCTGTGTATTTGACTGCAGGCTACCGACATTAAACCACCTCTATATAGTAACGCGCGGGTGCTACGCGAGAGACGAGAGTGTCTCGGGGACACGCGCGAAAGGCTTTGCCACCCCTTATGCACGGGAACCTCTTCTATATAAAGCTTTTCCATTATCATTTTCGCTCACGTGGACACGTATTTTTACTGTGAATTATGAATATACATTCGATACAATACGAATCGTAACATAGGAAAACGTTTCCTAAAATCAAATACATCTGGTGGATTCGATTTTTTTATCGATGTATTAAAAAAAAATGGTCCATTAAACTCCGAGGCAAGCAAGGAGAATTTTGTTCGATTAAACCCTCTGGTTTAACCAGCCGAGACTCTCGGAGACCCATTGACCCAAAAAAAAACCGTGAAAAACAAAAATTCACGGTGAAAAATATTAGTACTTTTTTATTTATCCGTTAAATTTCCATACAAACAAATAATAAATGTATTTGTCCACAAATGGTCGCACACTTTGTCTCGTCCATTTTGTGAAAAGAAATTGTAATATTAACAAAATTTAATTATTTATTGTAAAAGAAATAATATGTTTTATACAATTAATAAGATTATTGTGGAAACGTGTGAACAAAGAACGTTCGTACCTTCGTACTGTGGACCTAAAAATAACGAGACTCCATGCTGTTCAGCAAGCGCTCAGGCAACGGACGTATGTACGTGGCAAACAAAAGTAATAAATTCATTTAAATTAAATAAATCAATTTTCGCCAGCGTATTGTTTTCCGCATCTGCATTGTCGTCAATATCCATAACGGAAAATCGTTTCAACGTATTTTATAGCAGGAAAACAAATATAAACATCTGGAAATCATGCGAAAATTACGTATACGCGAGTTAATACGATTGAGTGCAGTTTTGTATAGCGTACATAAATTCGTGCAATTTCGATGTTACCGATAGAACAACTCTCACCGCCGTCCCAATACGCATTTATCCAAAACAGCAATCGCGCATGAGCGCGTCAACGATTTATGGAAATACTGTTATCGTGTGCTCCCACACGTACGCGTTTCTCTCCACCCGCTTCATTTGCATTGCGATCTATATATACTATAGTTGAAATTGTAGTACTACAGTAATACCTTTTCGGCGAGAGAGAGACAGAGTTCTCGTGCCGAATCGTGGCGGAGGGACGAAATTTCGCGTACCTTCTCTCGCCGACCTATAGTCTGTCTCTGTTCTCCTACTTCGTTTGCGTATTCGTCTGGCGGGCCATACGTGCGTGTATTTTGCCTGTACTACACGTTCGGTGAACGAGCGTATAGAAACCCCTCCCGACGAGGGTGGGTTATATGTTCTTTCCGGCTGCATGCGCATCTATTCAAGTTATTGCATTACTGGCTTAGCTTTGCTTGGTCCACCCCTCGCCCCCCCCCCTCCCCCCTGAACCCCTCGCGTACGAAACTAGTTGGCAGATTCTGTCTGCACCGTGTAGATCACGTGTACGAAGCTTCGGGGAGCGATAGAACACAGTCGAAGCATCTCTTCTGCCCGCACACAATCCGACCGTATCCAATATCCATTGGATAAAACAGGGGGAAGGGTAGCTTATTATTCGCCTAGCATTTTGCAGTGCACACCTTTCGCGCAAAGGAGACCACGAGATCCCTTTAAACATCGTTCAACGCTTACGAACTCGTGTGCACCGTCATGGAAAAATAAACGAAATACTCAACGGAACTCACCGGCAAGCGGGGATATTAAAATCGAAAGTCATGAAAATCATCGTTAATTTATACACGAATTTTCCTACATTCGCATAGGTTTCAGAATTGTTGATAACGAAAAAAAAAAAATACAAACGAACGTAACGAAGTATCTTCGAAAATATTTCGCAACTCGTTTTTCGAATACTTCGATCGTTATTAGGCTCCAAAATTTTTTTCATGATCGCAAAGTACGAAACTCAAGGGTGAGAAGGTACCTAGAGGCGAGCGTTCGAGGCCCGTAAAACGTGTTTACCGGTGGAAAGTCTCGTACAATTTTTGTATATTGTTTCGGGGGTGAGAGAGCCGAGAGTATCGGGGGCGAGCTGTATAGATAATATAGAAACGTGCAGTTGGATGACCGGGGGAAGCCAGTAAAATCTGTCCCGCATACGGGGTCGAGAATCGAAGGTGCACGCGTCCGTCAGGACCCCCAGGCTGTCGCCCATATGGTGACCGTAGCCTACGGGACTACGGGACTCGGGACCATAGGTAAGCACACTCGTTCGCTCCCTGTAGACTCTCTCTCGTCTCTGTAACGCACATGCAGCAGCTACGGGCAGACCTCGTAGTTAGCCGACTCGAGTACACACGCTTTTTCTACCGAGGGCACCGCGCGCGCACACACATGCATTCCACTTTGTGTCTCTCGCGTTCTCTCGGGACTAACGATATACCCCCCGTAACCCTGAGGCAAAACGCCGCTCCTCTCACGTTCATTCTTTCTCGAGTTTATACGCCGTCCCTCTCCCGCAGCACACGCAGATATTTATTCGTACGTTTACCCACGTATATTACATTGCCCGCTCGTCGTTCAATCTGTCGACCTTATGCGCTGACCGTGCCACGGTTAACGGCAGACTCACCTGATGGGGTCGAAATATTCTGCGGGTCCATTAACGTCGAAGTTACGCGGGCGATTCCATCACGTGGTTTAATATTACACAATTTATTTCATTCATTTAGTAAATTATCGAAAGATTATTCGAATCAACGTTATTAAACATTTTTGAATGTCAGTTATCGAGGGGAATTGTGGGAAAATCATTTTACGAATACGTAAGAATATCTGTAACACGAAATACTGAAAACTATAATGCGGCAGGAAAAATAATAATTAATTGAGAAAAACAGTAAGTTGAGGCAAATATTTTTATTTTTTTACAAATATACATAGTGTTCGTAAGTAATCTTTGTTTTTGTAGATCATCATTTTTTTCGATAAAATCGATGTATATATCGAGAAAAAACAATTTTTTTTTTCATAGGGAATTTTTTTTTTAATTGCGTATTTGAATGATTTGTATGAGAGTTATGCGGACTTAATGAAATGTGGAGGAAAATTAAAAGGAGAAATCGAGTTTGTTCACTCGAAACAATGTTTAAACTCTCGATGCGAGAGCAACTGTATGTAAACACATAGAGTAACAGTATACCGTCGAGCGTTCACGGTAGCATCAGAGACTTTCGAATGTACACTTAGGCACGGGAAGCAAATATTTGCAAGTTCCCCAAGTTGGCGGTCGAACGCACGTTGCCCCGAGTGTTCCATACCTTTGATACTCCTCTATTAACGTTTGTTGTTCGAGATCTACTGTACTTATGTACATACAATAATGCTGCCGCTCGGCGCGCTCTCTCTATCGCCAAAGTAAGTACGGAAGACGCATCGCACGATCGCGTCCTGCGCTCGTCGACGTTTAGGTATCGACGAACTCTATCAAGTGTCGTTGCAGAACCTTTAACGTATCGTATTTCCATCTTCTGGCATAAGTGCGCGCATACAGACACACACACGAGGTGCGGATTTCAAGCGAAGCAGATAATAACTTGTGCAAACGGGATCAACTTCTACAGATATATACCCCCAACTGAACGTAACGATCGATAGCTTCATTTTTCTTCTCGTCCGAACCTTCCATCACCAGGTGTATCAAATTTTCTGTGTGACGAGAAAAACGAAAAAATCGCGAAAAAAAAAAAAAATGTCGTCATCAATTTTTTATTTAAGAAAAATAAAAATCTTCGCAAAAAAGTAATTAAAGAGAATTTCAGTAACGTGTGAAAACCAACGAAATTTGTAGATATATTTAGTAAATAAAATAAAATACATAATAATAATAACAATTCCCAAATTTTAGGTTTAGAAATGTCTTTAATTTGCCAAAGTTATTGATTGCTCTCTTTTCTTTGTTACATTGTCGCCGAAGATCATTCTTGAGATAAAAAGTCGATGCCGAAATGTTGTTATTTTTTTTAGTGAAAAAGATTATTAGTTCGAACAGCGAGGATTTTGCGGTGCACACGAAAAAAATACTAAAATCCTTGTTGCCAAAATTAATATTTTTTCTCAGTGTATTTTCTCGAAAATAAAGATCGATGCAACGATAAAAAAAGTTTTTTTTTTTAAGTTTTTAACGCACACAGGTGCAACGTATTTTTCATCGCGACGAAAAGAATAAAAAAAAGTCTCGAGGGTGTCGAAACAAGTTTCGTCACCGAGCCATTTTAAATCTCAAGATGGCCCGTAGGAACCATGTTTAGGATAGGAGGGGGAAAGATCTCAATGTTTTTCTCTCTTTTCGTTCCGAGTCCCTCGAGAATCCGAGATTCCATCGCCATAGGTGCACAAGGGGCGGCGGCGTATCCGTAGGCTTGGGGTATGACGACACGTGGAATGAGAAGCTAAAGTCCAAATCCTGCGAGTCGAAGAGCCGACGAAACGATAGATAAAGAGAGAGAAGTCAACGAGACAAGAGAGAGATAACGCGAGATAACGTGAGAAGAAACGAGAGCGAAGGCTCGAGAACGACGAGGATAGTCGAGAGAACGAATGAACGATAGAAATCTACGAGAGTACGAGGAAGATACGTATATAAAAAAAAAAAAAAAAAAAAAAAAAAAAAAAAAACGTTCCGAAGAGGACGCAAGTGGCGCACACATGGTGCACAGTTGTTCGAGAGGTCAGGTTTTTGGCCACAGGCTTACAGTTTTACGGATCCGAAGTTACCCGGTTGCCCGCGAAGCTTTCGTGGTACATGTACTCCGTTAAACATACAGGCGAACCGAAAGAGACTCCTGTAAGCCGAGATACGTGTGTTGGCTGGAGAATCGTACGAGAGGCTTCTCGGGCTCTGGATCTCAACTCTTACTCCACCTCGGCGTTTCGGCAAATTGTCGAAAGTTTCGAATTCGCACGGCCGCGTAGAGGCACAGTAACGTTGGGGGGGGGGGGGGGGGGGGGAGGGGGATCTCCGAGATGAATGAGAACTAAACACGCTATTAAAAATAATAAAAATAAAGATACGAAAGAATAGAAAAGAAAAAAAAGACTCGTTAAGCATTGGATTATATATATACCACTTGATTCTTCGTAATCGCGTCTCAACTTCCCGCCTGATAACTCAACGCGTTCGTTGTACGGCAGAGGGAAATAACTGTTTTTCTTTTTTAAAGAAAAAAATGAAATAAAATGAATCACAATGGACGAAACAAATAGTCTGCGCTGTTGTGAGTTTCGTCGTGTCGCGAATAAACTATGCACTCTGCGTGGGACCGTTAATTGTTCGAGAGAATAACGAATTAATGTACGAGGATGAACGATGATGCGCTTGTGAAAAGAAGAGATATATATTAATGAATCATTCCGGGGGCGCGAGCGCACAAGCCGCGGGACAACGAGAGTGCAACGTTGTAAAGCCCCGCTGCTCGGTTGCAGCTAACAAAACATTCCCATTCCCTTGATACTAACGGGTCTCTCGCGGGTCGCCGAGCAAACGTATTGGAACTGAGTACACCGAGCTACCGAGTACCAGAACGGATAATATTCGGCTCAGGGACTTTGCACTCGACGTTCATGTTGTCTAGTTACACAGCAGTGCAAACTTATGAAATCCGCTTGCTAGCAATAGTCATTGTATATTTAGCTATCATTTAAACAAAGTGCGTCACACTATGCAGAAAATTATCGATATAAGACGCGCATGTCCTTTAAAGCTATTGATTAGAATTTTTTCAGTGTATAATTAAGGTAATTATCTCGCTTCGCGTTCATTCCACATAAGTTCGAGAAAAATGAGAGAAAATTGCAAATACTTTTCGTTGGTATAAAAATCTGAAAAAATTCATGCATATTAAAGGTACTGAAAAGATTAATTTTGTAGAATAATAATTTCAAAATGTTATTAACAAATTGATGAAAAAATTCATTGGTCAACAAATTTCCCGGGAAGCCAACGTTTTTTTTTTATGGAAATGATTCGTTCATTTTTTTGAATACGTATACATTTTTTCAGATTTTTTTATTTACTTGGAATTTTGTGTTTTTTCTCACATTTTTTCTATATAAAAGAAAAATTGAAAGCAAATTGAAAAATCTGAAAAAATCCATACGTATTCAGAAAAATTAACGAATCATTTTCTTAAAAAAAAAAGTTGGGTTTCCGGGAAATTTGTTTACCAATTTATTTTTTCACCAATTTGTTAATAACATTTTGGAATTATTAATATGCGAAATTAATCTTTTCAGTACTTTTAATATGTATGGATTTTTTTAGATTTTTATATCATCGAGAAGTATTTGTAATTTTCTTTTCTTTTTCTCGAACTTATGCGAAATGAACGCCAAGTAACATAACTACCTTAATATTGACGATGTCATATATTTTAATGTCTGAACCGAATAAATATAAATTTGTACAAACGGTAGATACGTTAAAATTGTAATCGAGACATCAAAAACGGAAAATTTTCGTTAAAAACAATTTTGCAAGTACTGATTAACACCTATGATTTATGGGAATATTATGCACATTTATTTCTCAAAAAAAAAATGATTTTAAATGAACGTTCTTATAGTTCGTAACTCTGCTTTATTCCTCGAAGTTGAGAAAAAAAAATTAATAAAAATCAGCAATGAGTTAACGTAGACATTTTTATTTTTTTCGTTTTTTTTTGGGTCTGTAGATGTTTTTTATTCGTGTTTCCTTCGACATAGATAATCGCAACTTCGATTCGATTGTGAAAAAAATCGGATAAAATACAGAAAATTCGAGTCGGAAATTGTAAAGAGAAAATCATCACTCGAGTATACAGGATTATATATCGTCGTACACATTCAGGGCTGAAGGAACGCGATATCGCCGGTGCACGCCGACGAGATAAAGAAACACAGTTGCGAATCACGCCGTGGCGGTGGCGGCGGCGCCTAATAGGCGGCAACAAAAAGGGGTATCACCGACGACGGGGTTTTCCCCTCCACGCATATAACCCAAGAACGCCCGTGAGAATGAGGGGTAAGGAGAGAGGGAGAGAGACAGAGATAAACAGTGAGGAGATTCGTTTTATCCCCACTTTGCAACGTGAATCCTCTGACCCCCGCTGAGCTCGGAGATCTCCGCGTCCCTTCGAGACGATAGCTGCGTCATCGCTGGACCCGACGACGGAGATCATTCAGGAGCGTAGTAACACCGGGTTCGCTTCGTCTCCTTCGCCTCTCCGTTCGCAACAATAATTCGTATTGCGAGCGTCACAATTAAAGTCATTTTCATCTTTATTTAAAAAATCCTTTATTTTTCTTTCGTTTCTTCAATTTTTATCGTTAACTTCCGCGACACGCGACATAACCAACAAAAAAAAAAAAAATGAATACAGATCGGTAGAACTGAGATACGAGCGAAGAAATACCGGAGAAGAAACGATGATGATAGATAGTCTCTTGGTAACGAAGTCGGTCTCCGGACAATTGATCGTAAAGCGTGGTGCGTCTCATCGTCGTCGTCGTCGTCGTCGTCGTCGGTGTCCGCTGATTCCCCGCGCTATGACTCTTTATTTATTTTTCGCTCTGTCTTCGAATGAACGAGCGTAAAGGCGGCGCGGACTAATTTTCGTTCGGGCAACGCACAAACTACTCTGACGATGCGTGAGAATCACCTCGGGCGATGGGAGGGGGAAGGGATTTTTTTATTACTAAACGCGCGGGTTATGAGATATAGTAAATTTAATACCGTTGGTATATATTACCATTCGTATGGTTAAGTACTTTTGATACTTCGGTATTTAAATATGGTTCACCGACTCTTTCGTGCTCCACGATCGCTGATAGTCGCGCTTTACAAATCGCCTACTGTGCATTTATGCTGATACACGCATACGAAAGATTATCGTGTATACGTATATAGGCACTTTATAACGAGCATTGTTTCGAGACGAGCTTTTATAACTTCGGTCCATTCAGTAATTCGCCGGCAGCTGCATACTAATAATAGTATCGGACGACGACGGCGCCGCCAACGTTTGTGGCTGTGCGCTTGTTACATACTCACGAAAATATATAACACGGTATCCTCGTTCGCGCGCGCGTCTAATACCTTCGTTTCTTTCACATCCGTATCTCATCTAAAAGACACTCGAATACTTCGCGCAAACGGTGAGAGATAGAGAATTGCTACTTTGGAGATTGAAAGGACTCTCGTAGTCGATGATATTCGAGTTCACCGGAAACCTTAGAAACGAGACGCAGTCACGTCGTCCGGTCGTCTCGTTAGGGATCGATTGTTAACATCCATTCCGGTCCTCTCGGGGTCGATATACCGAGTATACGGCTATTTAAGAAATTTCGAAAGTCGCCGGAATCTCGAAATACAAGATGATACAATTGTAATTGATTTTTTTGAGAGCGATATTCCATTTAGTCTATAAATAACACGGCGTACCTATCGTTACTTTGCGTATTAGAAATTAGACAAATTATATGAATTTTCTCTACGTAATTGTAAATAATAAATTAGGAATAATTTTAAGAAAAAACCGTTTTTGCATTAATTTCGAAAAAAAAAAAATGATTCATTAAGACATTAAAAATATGTAAATTTGGGTTTATTGAATACAAAACAACAATTTATTTTGATCTAATGATTTGCATAAACAAAAACGTTGTCGGTATTTATTTGAATTTTGAAGTCGTATAGAATTACGATGTAATTTTTTTTCTGTTTTCTAATATAATTTTTTTTTTTCTTAAAATCGCCGATTTTCTATACTTTTATTTTTTCAGTTGGTGGATAAAGTATGCAAATAAGTCGTAAATGAGAATTGTATTAAACTATAGGTTTGCAATTACACCCCTTCAATATCGAATATACAGCGCAATCACCATCGACCCCTATCGAGGAATTCCTTTTGTAATCGGAATCTCCAATCTTCGCGAAGGGTACGGATATATGTTCTGTATATCTCACCTACAATACTACCGCGTGGCTTCGCGCGAACGTCGTATAGGACTCGTGCAAATAACGATTTGCGCAACGAGGCTGGAAGCCCGATGTCAATGCATTTGACACGTGTCGTGTTTGTTACAATTTAAGATAATATTCGATGGCTATACAGGCCGACGACGTATTAGAGGTTCGCGTACAGGGAGAGAATTCCCGTAACGCGATAGCGTGGCCACTCATTTAATCATTAAACCCCCTACCCGCACTCCGAACTCCGTTCTTATCTCACATCGAGGAAAACGTCATTGAGTTTTTCCTCATAAACCTTATTAACGAGAAGCTGAGGCCACAGCCTATAACGAGAAATGCAGGAAAGATCGTCAAATAAATAAGACAAAAAAAAAAAAAACGAAAAAAAAAAACAAAAAAAAAAATTCGAGTCATCCCGCACAGATAAAGAGAGCCTATGCGCGTCGAGTGTCTTTATCTCCCGCTTCGAATGAGAAGAAACAAAGATATCGAAGTTTCCGGTAACAAACGCGCTCCAGATAAGAAAAATTCGTCCTCTTTCACTCGGCGTAGTGCCCGAAGTATCTATCATCCCCTCTCCTCTCACGAAAGATAACCAATTACAAATACATATATATACACGTACATATTGTTTCCCCGAATTTCAACGCGCGTATAACCTGAAAATTTCCATTCTCGTTGCAACTCCCCAAATCTCTCGCACGTGTACGAAAAAAAAAAAAAAAAAAAAAAAAAATGTATCGTAAAAAGAGAAAAACATCTCTCTCGAGGGGTGCGTCTCCTCGGTGTCTTCGTCCCTGTTCTCGATTGCGCCCGACGCGCACGCGGACTCCCAAAGCGCAGGTAGGGGACGATACCGAGCGAACGATACGTACGCGACTCGAGGACGAGTGAGACAAAACTATTCGTACACGTGTGAGGTGAAATGCGTTGCAACGATAAATGTGGTGGGAGGATAACCGGCGGAGAGTCCGAATACCGTGCGTTGATTCGTCGTCGAGACCTTCCGGCGTAGTGAGAGGTTAGGAGGGGGGATAGGGGGAGGGGTGAGAAATAGTGTGCAACACGTTCCACAGTCGGACGTTGCTGGAGTGCAAGGGAGTGGGAGGTTATACGTTTCGACTCTGTGTTACACGGCGGTAACGCGGGGGAGTCGTCGAAGAGATACAGGGACAGGGATAAAAGGGAAGCGAGAAAGAGATGGGAACACGGGGGCGGTGGCTGGAGCCTCGGTGTGTCCGCCATCAACGCCATCCCATCCCGTATTCCTGTATCCTATAGTAAACGTTCGCTCACTCCCAATCCGTCGTCGTTCCTAACTCTCTCTCTCTCTTTCTCTCTCGATACATATATATATATCTGTCTCCATCAACCAACGGGGCATCATAGTCCGCGCGCAGCCTCCCCTGCACAGAGGCGCGCACGCACACGTGTTCGATATATCCCTGTGTAATATGTATGCGTTTAACACACGTATTACCAAGTATGTGTCTGTGCCCGGTTAGTGAGAACGGCGGGGACCCGGTGCGCTACTCTTAGCTGGTAGTACACCGCGACATTCTGCCTGCCTGCCTGCTGCCATGCCCTAGCACCGGCCGCAAACGTCTCTCGGTTCCTTCGTTCCTTCTTCTCTCTTCCTTTCGTTTCCCATCCCCGTTCGTTAAATATTCGTTCTTAATTCTCGGCACACCCGGCGGATCTATCGCGACAAAATATCCACCCTTCGAAGCAAAGTATAGTCTCAAAGAAAAAAAACGCAGCCGTTCGTTATATATATATCGTGATTTCGTCGCGTCATATAAATCCGTGTGTTCGTTCGTCGTACCTACGGGATAAGCCTCGCTGTTAACTCTCGTCCGCCGCGTTTATCACGAAACCGTATATATCATCGAAAAAAAAAAAAAGGATTCCTGCTTCGTTATTCGATCAACGAACACGGATAATGTAACGATTTATAAAAACAAAGAAAAATTTACATCGATACGTCCACCGTTTGCCGAACACCGCGCCCGCGTGTGTGTCTGTGTTGTATATCATCTGCATGTGTGTGATCGCGCGTGAAAAAAACGAAGGGGATCCAGTGATACACGCAGTGAGACGAGAGGGGATATTCACGAATCCGTCGAAGGAAATAAAGTCAACGCCGATTATGGAAAAACTTCATTAATCCGAAGCCGAATTACACGACGAATTGTAATCACTCCGAATAGAGAGGAGGCGGGAAGGTGACAAAAAAAATAAAATAAGAAAGGAGCAAAGAGAAATCGTAATAACCGTGAGTGTTTAACGACGAGAAAGAGCAATGTCTCTGGTACGCGTCCGTGCGAGACGACGCGTATGGTGAACGCGGTGGACGAGGGGGGGCGAACGTGGGCGGCGAAGAGATACGGTTCGCGTCCACCGTCGACCGGTGTGAGCGATTCACGGAGAGGCTGCCTGTGGCCAACAGAGACCGCCTCTCATTACACGGCCCTCTGTGTGGGGCTAATACGATACTAAGCTGCGTGTGTGCGTTACGCGGCGATCCTCGCGAGAAAACCAGTGCCACGTTTATTATACCGAGAATTGTGAAAAGATTTATATTCCCGGAGGATCTCGAAGGAGTGTGTATAATCGAAGTTGCCTTCGATCCTTCGTCTCGTAACTCCGACACGAACTTTCACTATCCGTCGCGAACTTTTAAACCAGTTTTTTTTTCGTTGTTGAATCAGTGCGATTTAAAAAAGTACAATAAAAAAACGAGTAAAAAAAGGATAACAATAAAATAAAAAAAAAAACAAAAGCCGATCCGCGGAGTAAGCGACGTACGTGTGATCCATTAGATTTTATTCTTCTGCCACGTAGCCTCGCGGAGAGTCGATCAACGAAGCAAAGAGAATTGTGAGACAATAGAGAATCGAGATATACATTGTGTTTCTCTCGTGTCGGGACGGTAAACCAAAGGTACACGCGTGTACAGAAGATAAACGCAAAAGTCAAGAAACAGAGTCGAAAAAAGAAATATATACATATATATATTGATACAGATCGTTCGTAAGTAGACACGATTCAATATTACAATATTACGATTGTACTACTGATCTCTCAAGTGAAAAGTGGAGGCGAACGAGTAAAGAGTGCTATAGTATAAAGCCGAACGAAACAAAAACTCGCGCGCAGCATCCCAAACTTATCTTTTCGTTTTATCCGATGAAACTTCTGGCGCGTCTACGACGCACCTAACCCTCCTGTACGACCACGAGACTCGTGTGTGTTTTTTCGAGGACTCGTCGATCCGCAAAAGAAAAAAAAAACTGCGAAGAATACACAAACTATTGTTTTCTTTTAACCTTATATATCGTAATATCGTCCTTTCTATTTCTTTATTCCTTTCTTCTTCCCTCTCTCCGATCGTTCGGCAAGCATCTCTCGTTCATCCAACCAATCCCCCCCTCCCTTCTCCAATCTCGTGGCTCTCGCGCTCGTTCCGTTTGCCCCCCCCCCCCCCTTCCCCTCTCGCCTTCGCTCGCACGGTTGAGGTATCGGCACACCGCTCACTCACCGATAAACGAGAACGAGGAGGGCGATACACACGTATATATATATATATATATATACATATACACATATGTATACACATCGGTTCATGAGGCTTCGCCACCTCACCATAACCAATACTACTATTACGACGACGACTCATCATCGAAGCTAGCAGCAGCGGCATTGTGTTACTCGAGATTATATTAGTGACTTCTCACTGTGCTCACTTCGGTTTCTCTCACCTATTTAACGGCAAAAACTAAAAAGTAACAAATATATAAATAAAAAAATTAAAGAAAAATAAAACATTATCAGTTCTCCGAGAAAAAAAGGGAGTGCGAGTTTTAGTGATTGCCAGACGCATCTTTATACGAAGACGAAGTTTATTCGCTGCTCGGTGAACTCGCGTCCATCTAATAAAACGATATTTCCACCGCAAATCTTTTGCTTTTCTTCGCTATCCTTCGTCTTCGGTAATCGTCTCACTGAACATTTGATTTGTCTTCGTTCTTAATAATAATAACGAGCCAACAATCATCTCGAGAAACTTTTCTTCGTTTTGCGTCTCTTTGTCTCGCGCGGCGCACCTTTAAACTGTCTCTCTGTGGACCGCGATTGCCGAATTCATAAACATCGAGCTGCGAGGTTATTTACGGGTGTCGTGTTGACAGAAGAGCTTTTTTTTCGCGTCAGCATCGCGGAAGCAAACGCGTACGGTGAGAGCAAAGTTAACGCGTGTTTGATGTACGTCGGCGTCATTTCCGCTTCCACATCGGTGGTCGATCACTCGACTGGGTCATCGGTAAATACGCGAACGACGAGATTTTCGTCGCGATTCGATAATTTTATTGACAACGAGACATTCGCGTTGGGTGTACGGCGCCGGGACTGCCGCGACGAAGTTGTTTTCGAACGCGTGAAAAATACGCGAAGACGCCACCTCAAGGCGCAACATCCGAACCAACAACAGCGGCAAGTACGACGCGTTTGTCGACGCCATCGACATCGCGCCAAGGAAACAACAACGAGGAACGTTACGCCTCGCCGGCAAGGATGATGCCGCTGCGCAGTTATATGCCTTAGAAGGATCGTACGAGGAGGAGAGGAGGACACATCCCGCGAAATAACGGCTTCGTAAACAATTACGAATTGTTATTATTATTTTTTCTTTTTTTTCGTTTTTTTTCTTCGCACATTCGACGACGGGTCGTCAAGACCCACAATACCTGCCGCATACACGGGCCAACGGGATTTACTATGAGCATGACGCTCGTACGGAATACGTTTAAAGGTACGTTTTACTTTTAAATGCATCTTTTTTTTCAGCGCATTAACCCCTCACGTACGGAGAATGTAAATATACGCCGAAATTTTTCAACCGGTTGTTACCTATAACCCTATAATTGTCCCGTTTAAGGTAAATGGAGCGCGTGGTGTTCATTTCGCATAAGTTCGAGAAAAATAAGAGATTGAATTTGATTTTTTTTTTATATGGAAAAAATGTGTGTAAAAAAAAAAATTCAAATTAAAGATTAAAATTTGAAAAAATTGATACGTATTCAGAAAAAATAACGAATCATTTTCATAAAAACAAAAATTGGTTTACCAGAAATTTGTTGAACAATTTTTTTTTTCGTCTATTTGTTGATAACATTTTGCAAATATTGTTGTCCAAAATTAATCTTTTCAGAATCTTTAATAATTTTCTCGAACTTATGTGAAATAAACACCACGCGCTCTATCTACCTTAACTAAAAAAAATCGCAACAAAACTCCGAAAAATAAAAAAAAATAACTGGGAACTGTTATTTTTTCAACGATTCGAAGCGATTTATTTTACGATCTTTTGTATTATTGTTACGAGTAAATAAAATTAGCGTTCTACTTGGCCGGCAAAAAGTCTCGCGTACGTGAGGGATTAACATACAATTCAAAAATACGGTCGGTTTCCTTCACATACTTAAAGCTAAATTCTTGCCGTCAATATATACGCGGCGATCCGTTTTTATGACGATAACGAATTTTGCGCAATTGCGAAATGTTCTTTAAAGCATCCAATCATAGCTCAAAGCCACTGAGTCAATTTTTCGACGAATATCAAGTTAGTAATTAATGAACGATGTCGAAAGGAACGGAAAAAAAGCACAAGAAATACGTTTTCTTCTAATGAACGAACACTCAACCCAATAAATTGATATTCGCAAATCAATAATTTCTAAAGTTATTTAAAAATGTTTGACGAAATGCGAAATTAATTAATCGATCTTTAAGCCGCGGAAGTCGAACATTTAATCATTTTTTTTCAATCACTTGAAAAATCGAAAGGGTGACGATTTTTACCATATCGCTGATAATGACTGTTGTTCATCGATGTTTCAAGGGATTTAAATTTATTGGCTGAAAGTTCATTCCGTATAGATAACGAGCTGTTATTCTGATTCATTACGATGTCTGCGGAGTAATCTCTGTGACAATCGTAACTTTTCGTTTATCTGGCAAATCAAATATTATTGTCAGTCGAACAAAGAAAGTTTTTTTTATTTTTTTTTTTCGTAGTTTTACGAGGCAACGATAAAATGATCTTTGTTCGCGCGAATCTCTTGTCTTTTTGTTTCTTCTTCGGCTTTACTGGCTTTTCCACACCTGCTGCCATCGCTCAAACGGAGTCACCGAGACTCCATGCGGTTGTTATATATACCCGACGTACACACGTCGAGTGCACTCTTCTGCATCACGTGCGGTATTTGCGTTCCGCACGTTTTCCTTCTTACAAAGTATATACGAAGAAAAAGTTGTATATATCTATAAGAATCTTTAGTAGAGTATAACTTGAAGATTTGTGGTGTGAGCGCCGAGATCTTTACCACAGGAAGTTCTTTGGGTGAAAAAAAAAAAAAAAAAAAAAAAAAAAAAAAAAAAAAAAAAAACGTACGCACCTTTGTAGTCGCGTTCGCGACGGAAGCGGTGCGGTGAAGTCGTTTTATTAATAAAGAGAGAATAAGAAAGAAATAACAAAGAAAGTGAGTCCACGAATGCGGTGCGATATCACGAGAACAGCGGAACCTCGTGCGGTCACGTCGCAAAGGTCGTTGAATAAGGAGAAAATTGTTAAATACGCCTCTCAGCGTACCGCATACCGATGATGACGCGAGCACCGCGAGGGGTCATAACTCTTCGATAAGAAATCGGGACTAATCGATTATCGCAATAGTTGAAACTTTGCGCGTAAACTAGAATCGGTATAGCATGGCGGCTCGTTGCCCTGAAATTATGTTAATCGCGTACTCTTAGCTATAATAATAATCGAGAGATATGCAGAAATAGTCTCTGTATTTAGAATCGCTGAAAATTGTAGTGAGTTGTGCCGAGCAATTTCGCAATTTCTCACCTACGACCTGCCCTCGTGATCGCGCGCTTATCGGGATGAGTAAATTGGACGAATTAGCGTGGATATCGGACTGTACGAGGAGTAACACGTTCTCGGATCTCTCGGTTTCTCTATCCTCGTGTTCACGACGAATCGACGAGTGGGTGGATGTATTATCGCGGAAACGAGATTGACGCACGGAGAGACTCCTCATCGCACTCAACGACTCGACTATTTCGTTCTTCGCGAATTTCATCGAATTTCGTTTTTTTTTTTTTTTTTTTGCCATTTCATTAACTCGGAAGACGATAAATCTAATCGGTAGTCGTGTGAAAAATATATCGATAATTATTTTTTTTCTCCGATTAATAATTACGATACCCCAATAAAATCGTATAAATGAGTTCTCTTTGATTTCGGTTTTATGATTATTTTTCTTTTTTGCTTATCGTAATATTTTTTTCGCCTTTGTTTCATTTATTTCAATATTTGTCTCGACCCACTCATCGGTCAATGCGTAATCCTTGGCAGAGTACAAAGTTTACAGAGTACCTGGTAGCGGACAACGTTACAAAAGTATGACTAATAATTTGAATACGTTGCCTTCTCGGGTTAATGAGATAACACTGACCCCCTCCCCTTCTTCTGCTCCTTTCTCTTTCTTATATTCGAAACTCCGAAGAGTCTTTCTCGAGATAATGTTTACTCAGGCGTCATAAACTGCACAAAATCTTTGTCGCACGCGCGACTCCCTAGTCGTTTTTTTTCTGCTCAAAAGTTATTATATATTTTCGCACCTGTCGGAAAAATGGTAAATCTTTTTTTTTCCGCGAACATTATATTTGCTCAGCGTCGCGCATGTTTCGCGCTGCGATACTCGAGATAAGAGCTTTTTCCACTTACGCCGACTCGTTCATTGAGATTTATCGATTCCAGGTGCTCGGGCGCCCCAACGCCCCTACCGAACATGAGAACGCTAACGTTAGCCTTCTTACGTCGCTTTGTTCCGTTCGCAAAAAAAAAAAAAAAAAAAATTTCTCGCCACCTCGACTTCTACCTACGCGAGCGGTCAACGCACGAAAAAAAAAAAACCAAAAATCTTAAATTTGTCATGCGGCAAGCGAGTGAAAAAGTACGTTGGCAAACAGAGAACCATTAGTTATTCTTCTATTTCTATTTTCTTTTATCTAAAAAAAGAAATTTCGACTGAAAATGTATCGAAACTAATCGACAGTCTTATTAATCTTTCGCTGTTTGGCAGTCGCGCAATGCTGTAACCGGAAAACGACTAATTTTTTTTTTTTTCGAAAATTATTAATCTGTTACTTATTAAACACCTATTTTAATATCCCACACAAAAATCCGAGTCAGAAACGAAAAACATTTTTTTTTTTTTTTTACGAAAATTATTACGATTTAAGATAAAATTGTATTCACTTTTTTTTTCGGCGTTAATTAACGAGTAGCGCTACGGATAACCCGATATATATTCTGCTAAAAATTCGCTACTTTTTATCCACATTACAACAGCCACCATTTCGTCCCTAAAATATCTCGTTATGGCACGTTTTGAAATCCGAACTTGAATAGGCTTCGGTTTGCCTCAGAACGTTGACGAAAATACGCATACGCCGAAGCGCACGTGGATCGAACACGTTTACCAAACGCGCCGGCAACGTTCGCTTTTCAGTATATATGTTTTGCAATCTAACGAGAAACCATTGGGCGGTCTAAGTGAAAGACGAAAAAAAAAAAAAAAAAAAAAAAACATCGTATATATACATATATATATATATATATAAAAGTGAAAAGAAGAAGAATGGAAGATATGCGCGCGTGTTAATCTCTCGCAAGCGATGATAAAATCGGTTCATCTTCGTAGTCGTCGTCGTCTTGGCTCGCGCGAGCGCTCTCGTTCGAACGAAAGAACGTGCTTCGCTGTGACGTCAACGGTCCGAGACGCTAAATGAGTCTCGCATTCGCGGTATTTACAATTGCTTATCGCGTGCGGTAACTCGGACTCTCGCTTTGACGACCGCTACTCTGCTTTATTTTATTTCATTTTTTTACATAGTTTATATATACACATCTATACGTATATTTGAGGTGTATGTGAGGTTATATATGTAAGGTATACGCGTTGCCTCTTTCCATGCGCGTAATCATCGATCCGTGCCCTCGTGTTTTCGTTCGCGATCGAGCATTGCAATAAGTGCGCAGCATCGTCGTTTCACATTTGCCAATAACAGATATTCGATTTTTTACGTTCGAAAGTCGCGTGAACCGGGAGAGCGCGCGTGTACGACTTGTACATAGCATGAATAACAGATAAGTAGGTGAGCGCGATTGGCGGTCTGCTGTGTGTAATATTGCCGCGTTTCGTCGTCTATCAACAACTTTGACTCGAACATTCGCTTTCTATCGCTATCAACGCACAATTTCGCAAAAAAAATAAATAAAATATATATATATATATATATATATATATATCATTTCGTTCCTAAAGCTTGCTTATCGTGCAAAATCATCGTAACAACGTAAATATCCGAACGAACGACGTGTCATCTACGAAGTTTACTCCGTTTTGTTATTCCGAAGTTGTCACTCCAAGATGAGGTCAATTACTACGTATCACGGTGTTTCCCGCGAAACTCCCGTTATTGCGATATATCTAATCGTCGTAAAAAAAAAAAAATTATTTGAGGGAAGTCCCTTTTTTTTTTTTTTCAAACGATTTTTTTAATCAACGAAAGTATTTTTATCACGATAAAGAATCGTACATCCTGAATTATTTTGTTATCGCTCTCTCGATTAGCGATGTATCGAATGTAACGAAAGGTTAAATTCACGGATTCTGTGGTACAAAGTTGCCCCCGCGATGTTGGCAAATATAATGGCGGCCGCGCCCCGTCCGTGGCTCAACGACCTCTCTCCGAGAAATCGTTCACCGTTAATATCTCCGTCTCGCTTTATCCCGTTGACTGGGTTGGGGGGTTTTCATGCCTCGCAACGCACACCGCAACGGAGATCGCGCGTGGCGATTCTCGTGGCGAGAGGAGAAAACCCGTACACACCGCATCGGCGGAGAAGAGCGCCAGAGAACAGAGAAACACCAGCAGGCAATACAAAACACTGCCTCCGAGTGTTCATTTTTTTCTAACGACGTTCTACAGCGCTCGATCCTTACACGCGTTCTTAACGCGACTTATGCTGAATATTAATTTTTTTTCAAATCTTCGATCTCTATAACATCGATGTTTCTTGCGTTCGAAATGACGATAAATCGTTAATGGCGGCAAAAAAATTGAATAAATAAAAAACTGTTACGAAAAGATTAAAAAAAAAGGTCCAAACATTTTTAAATGCTATTTTGGTCGATACGAAAGTTTGTTGCCCGCGAACAGCTGCAAGAGGTGTTTCAACGTTCGGATAAAGAGAACAAATCTATTTCAACACGTGGATACATAAAGATTCAATATTAGAGAATTCGTTCGGATGTTCGGGAGGGAAGTCCGAGAGAGTTTTCCTTAATCCAGCGTTAGCTTTGTAGCCGATGACGTAAGCGCGCGGGCGCGCGATGCCCGAACCGTCGACGTCGCCCATCTTGGTGCTATGGTTCTCTCTTAAAGGGCACGGCCATCGATCGAGAAACTTTGTACGAAGGTCGCCAGCCAGCTTTCGTATCACGGGCGCCGCGGCTACGTCGCCGGTAGCCTCTCTACCGCTCCGACAAACAGCTAAAAGCAGTCAGCAGGGAGGAAGAAAGAGGGTCCATGGTGTGCCCCACAAAGGAAAACGGATCGAATCTCTTTTGCGTTTATAGCGGACGGACAATGAAAGCTCCGTATATTATTATACTTCGTAAATCAAAGAGTAAATGGAACGTCTTAAAAATTCCTCAATAAATTTATTCTTTGCATATTTTTTTTTTACCTAACAACGAAAAAAGAAAAAAAAAAAAATAGGCGCGAGAAATTGTATTCATCGTAAACGTTTTTTATGCGCGTATTTGTAAGAAAAAAAAATAAAATAGACAAATGATTAAAAAAAAATGAATGAATGAATTTAAATGAATAATACGAATTTATAAATGTAAACATCGCATCGCGTATGTCATGTAAAACTACAATAATACATCGCGCTGAACGAGTTATTTTGCTGAGAACGAAGAAAATTGCGTTAGCAGCTTCCGTTCGTCGGTTATAACGTTTGCGCGCATCCGCGAGCGTCCGACAAGCAAACATTAATCGCAATCGCACGTGGCCACGACCCGTGCAACCCCGCGACATCGTTTCCACTGTACATCATGGTCGTTCCAATGCGCACAACACGCTATGGTTTATATTTACAAAGTTAAATTCTCTCGCAGATCGTACGCTCCAACGTCTCGATTTCGTTTTTTGTTTTTCTTTCATATCTGTTATCCAGACTCGTAACATCGTTTATTTCACCTTCAACCGTAAACGAAGTCGCGCGTCCGCTTTACCCTAATCGCTCGACGAAGTTAATTATACAGTAACGATCGTTCTCCCCATTTTCGACGGTCCAGACGTAACAAAAGATCGCTATGTGACTCGAGAATGACGGGGTGCACGACCGTCGTGATGTGCCCCCTATACATAGGGTGTTTCACAATTGCGAATTACGAAAAAAAAAAAAAAAAATCGTTTTTTTTTATTATTAAACAGTAAAAAAAAATTGTATCCGACATTTTGAAAAAAAAAAAAAATCATTTTTCCGCCGATATTTCATCTCGAAATGAAATAGTCGGACGTTAGTTGCGATTATTGTACGATGATAAATTCGAAGTATTGCGAATCACCGTGTGTATGACGCTAGTCGGGATTAAATTCACCGTGGGCGCAGAGGCAGCGGGGGTTTACGTCCCCAGTTAATCATCCCTCGCGAGCGTCATTCGTCCCGTCGAAAGCCCCGTGTGGCATTTAAACTCCCGTGGCCGCGAACAATGGAGGAGAGCCCCGAAAAGTTATCCGGTGACGCGGGACGGCGCGCCAGCGGGACGACAAACTAACGGGGAAAAATCGAAGCCAGTAGATACAGCCAGTGGAAGATATATACATATAGAGGGAGAAGGGAAGAGAGGAGAATTGAAACGAGTATGTCGAATACAGTATAGAATGCGTACTATAGTATAGCGAATCTCGATTTCTCCCTCTGCCCCCATCGATGGAGCCATGTGCCACTTTCCTCGTGTCCGCAGCAACCCCGCGTGCGTTGACACGCGTGCCGCGCGCATGGCACCGGGGGCTACTCGCACGAGCCATGAGGCATACCCCCCAATACTATGTATATATGTATACGAACGAGGGAACAATGCGAACCGTTCGGAGAGATTCGCCAGACCCGGAAACCCTCTTCGCGTTTTTTTTTTTTTTTTTTTTTTTTCTTTACCCCCTGATTTTGGGGGAACCGTTCGCTGGACTCGAGAAGCAGTAACAGCAGTCAAAGCCGCGGTCCAGGGGGAACGAACACGCGCGCAACCCCTGCGAATACGCATGGGGAACCCTCTCGGATAACCGAAGCCCCCCTACAACGGTAGATAAATGTACAGCATAGGCGCTGCTGCAGCACTTTTCGACGCCGGCGTCCCTACATGTTATATCCCCCCAACGGGTCAGGCAATAGGATATTCACGCGGATTACGCGGTACCACGAATATATATCTGTGTACCTGTAACTGCCGGTGGGAGAAATGGGGCTTGCAATGGCTGAGTCAATATTGCCGGGCAAACAGTAAAATGTGTCCAATGATATTCACGCTTTTTTCGGCGAGATATTCGTATATACGGTAAATTCATATTTTTTGCGGCGTAAGTTTTGTCTCGTAAAAAAAAAATCTAATTTATTGTTCGATGATAGATTGGAAGCCATTTGAAACTTTAGTCATGCCGACAACGAATAAAAAAAGTTTTTTTTGGAAATCATCGATGTTCGGTTTCATTTTTCAGGGAAAACTGATGTCGGATTCGTGCTCAGGGCATAAAAAAAGATAAAGTTTTGTGAAATTATGGGATTCAGAATTTTTTTTTTTTAAGTTTAATATGACGCGGAAATATTCAATTTGACGCAAAAGTTCTTTTTTCATACTTAAAAAAAAAATGTCTAATTCGTTACTCTTTCAACGAGATTTGAGAATGAAGTACTCTCTTTGCAGATTTTTTCCGGAGAATATGATACGCGGGGTTTTAGGCAATTCCATCAGTAAGCGGATTATAGTTTTTTCACCATTTCGGTCGACCTACTTATAAAAATGCGAAAAAAATGTCAATTTTTTTACTCTAAAGATATTTTCAAATTCTATTATTCCGCCATGTAGATTTTTATCCATAGAATATGATAGGCACTCGGGATTTTCTACAATTCCATGACAAAGCGGATGTATCGATGTTTGAAAATATCGAAAATCTTTACTATTCCCAAAATGAATATTAGAATATTAAGTATGACGTAATATTTCCCTCAGATCGAGAACGCGGTACTTATTATGTTTCTAATTCAATTATTGATATAAAAATACCCGCTGACATCGAAAAAAAAAATTTCATTTTATATTTACCATCGAGAAAACGCATAACTCTGATGCCGCTAATACCGAGTAGAAAATCGTTAGACGCATTTGTTTTTATTGAAACAAAAATGTAATTAACATAATTAAAAAAAAAACGTATTATTAATTTTAAGAGTTTAATAATTTGCAGGGTGCAGCGAGGACGAAGCCGGCGCTGATCTTGCCGAAGTTGCTGATTGCGCGGGTGGAGCTGCGGCGCAAGGAGGCGGCGGCGGCGGAGGAAACGTCGGGATTGGCAGCGGCGGCGAAGGCGGATCGGTCAAACAAGGCGAGAGATGCCCACAGTGCGGCATTCTTTGTAGAAATTTACACGTTCTCCAACTCCACATCGAAGATACTCACAAAACTTCGTTCGCAAGCATCGATAAGCACGATCTCAACGCTCAATTCTCTCAAGTTGTGAGTTCATCATTTATTCGTTATTCGTTCGTTATAATCGAACCGTTTAAGATAGTTATGTCGCTTCGCATTCATTTCGCATAAGTTCG
This sequence comes from Buathra laborator, assembly GCA_934046635.1. Classification (NCBI taxonomy): domain Eukaryota; kingdom Metazoa; phylum Arthropoda; class Insecta; order Hymenoptera; family Ichneumonidae; genus Buathra; species Buathra laborator. The sequence goes on from OW203901.1 coordinate 3,997,709, forward strand.
AGAAAAATGAGCGAAAATTGCAAATACTTCTCAAAAGTATCAAAATCTGAAAAAATGCATGCATATTAAAGGTACTGAAATGATTAATTTTGCATAATAATAATTCCAAAATGTTATTAACAAATTAATGAAAAAATTAATTAGTCAACACATTTCCCGGAAACCCAACTTTTTTTTAATGGAAATGATTCGTTTATTTTTCTAAACACGTATGAATTTTTTTAGATTTTCAATTTGCTTTAATTTTTTTTTATATGGAAAAAATATAGGAAAAAACACAAAATTCAAAGTAAATTGAAAAATCTGGAAAAATTCATACGCATTCAGAAAAATGAACGAATCATTTCCATTGAAAAAAAAATTGAATTCCCGGGAAATTTGTTGACCAATTAATTTTTTCATTAATTTGTTAATACCATTTTGAAATTATTATTATGCAAAATTCATCTTTTCAGTACATTTAAAATGCATGCATTGTTTTTTCGGATTATTAAACCAACGAGAAGTATTTCCAATTTTCGCTCATTTTTCTCGAACTTATGCCAAATGAACGCGAAGCCACATAACTACCTTAACATTATCGAAAAAAAAAAAAAAAAAAATCAATACATCGGTGAATATCGTTCAATATTTCTATTTTATCTTTCCGCAGTCGTGTAAAGTGTGCAACAAGACATTCGCAAACGTCTATCGTCTTCAGAGGCACATGATTAGTCACGACGAGAGCGCTGTTCTTCGAAAATTTAAATGTCCGCATTGCGAGAAAGCATTTAAGTTCAAACACCATCTCAAGGTAATGTCTAAAGTTTCCCGCGATTTTAAATCAAATGCTTATATTCCGAGATTCATTGTTTTTAACTATTTTTAATTTTTTTCATTAAAATCACAGGAACATCTGCGTATTCACAGTGGTGAAAAGCCATTCCAATGCAACAATTGCGGCAAACGTTTTTCCCACTCGGGTTCGTACTCGAGTCACATGACGTCGAAGAAGTGTCTTATTGTGAATCTCAAAAAATCGCGACAGAGTTCAATAACAAGCGTCGATCGAAGTACGAAAAAGTCACAACAAAATCTGTCCAATGCTCGTCGCGACGTTGTCGATCTTCACGTCTCGAACAACAATACATTTTTGCCAATATTGCCGAAACTGTCGCCATCGGAGTATCAAGATATTCACAGAGACGGCGGAGGTAAATTGATCATCGAAATTTCATTCCCACGTACATTTGTACGTAGCTATTTATATTTTCAGGAGTTAACAAAATTTTATCGTTGATCAAAGGTATCTACGACATGCCGACACTTCTACCTCAACTGATGGGCTATGGTAGTTACTTTCTGCAGTCGTCGATCGGCAAGATACTCAATCAATTGCATACAAAACGATTGGATGAGGTTGCCGAGCAATTCGAATCGCATCGCGAAGTAATGAGTCCATCGACCGCCGATTCCGAGGGTACGGAAGGCACGGAAGGAAAAATCTCACCGCCGCCGACCGATCCGCAGGGACTCGACGCCGTTAGACGAATTCTCGAGACCGTCAATACGTCGGTTACGAAACAATTGCTTGAAGCGAATGTGAGAAAGTTGGCCTCATCACCGGCGACTATCAAGCGAGAGTACGATGAGGATTATCAGGTAAATTACAAAGCGCTCGATTCGCATACGTTTGCCGCGGCTACTTATTACTTTTTACAACTACTTGTCGTCGAAAAACTACCGCGTCTCTTGATTATTGGCAAATAATCTTAGTTTAGCTTCTGGAAGTTATCTTCAAACACGGATTTTTGTTTATTAAGGATCAGGATAGCGAGATGTCGAGCGAAATGGCGCACAGTCAGGATTGGCAAGCTGCCGATCAGTGCGACTCGCAAAGCGAGGGACTAGCGGCGAAACTCGAAGATGTTAATCAAGCGTCCACTGGTCGACAGAGCTTCAAGAGAAAAGCCGAAGACACGGGAATCGACACATCCGAAGCCGACTCCGAGGACGAAGAAGAATCGACTCAGCCACAGAGCGAATCGGGCCGAAGAGTTCGCGCGCGATCGCTGATAGACGACGAACAATTGGCTGTTTTGAAAGGCTACTACGCGATTAATCCGAGACCCAAGAAGGAAGAAATTGCCATGATAGCGAACTTCATAAAATTCCCTACGCGCGTCGTTCAGGTAAATTTGAATTAATTAATTTACATATAATTGATTCCTTGAAATCGAAAACAACGTTATGTGAAATGGAACGATCGAAGATTTTTTACGATTGATTATCGTTTCGCAGGTTTGGTTTCAAAATTCTCGCGCGAGAGATCGCAGAGAGTCGAAGATACCGGCTTTGGTGCCTTTGGCGAACATCGTTAATCACACGAACATCGAACAGCCGCTCGATCTCTCGAAAAAAGAGGCGTATACGATATCCGTGGTGAAAGACAGCGACGGCGGCTCGAGTAGACACACGGCATCGCCTTGCGGTCCAAAGGAGGATAACAATCTCACGATATCGCACGTTATCAATGACACAGACGATGTGGAGGACTCGCCGCTGGTGATAGACGAGGAGACAACCGATTGCGGGGAAGTTAAAAAAACCGATTTGACGAGCAGCGAAGACATCGCGCCGAAGGTGCGTCGAGATTCTACTCGATTTACTCTTAGCGACGAGATAAAATTTTGAAATTTGTTATTAATCATACGTTTTTGTTTATGCAGAATCAATTGCAAATCCAAGCGAAGAGCGCGGAACGCGAACACGAAACTAACGCGATAACGGAAGTACCAGTGGCCGTGGAAACCGAACAGGAAGGTCTCTACTTCTGCGATCAGTGCGACAAAACATTCTCGAAGCACAGTTCACTCGCCAGACATAAGTATGAACATTCCGGTAAGTTTGCAATGCGCTTTTAACTATTGTAACAAATATGTCGCAATTTTTTGTAAAAAAAGAAAAAATCAATGCGACGAAAATTCGAAATAGCGAGATGTTAAAAAATGTATTTCGTTACAGGGCAAAGGCCTTACAAATGCGAGGAGTGTCCACGCGCTTTCAAGCATAAGCATCACCTCACGGAACACAAGAGGCTGCACACCGGTGAAAAACCTTTCCAGTGTTCAAAGTGCCTAAAGCGCTTCTCCCACTCGGGTTCGTACAGTCAACACATGAATCATCGTTACTCGTACTGCAAGCCCTACAGAGAATAGTGACGACCCCGTCGTCGTCGACGTCGTCTTGCTAAATCGCCAAAAAGAAAAAAATGATAAGAAAAAGAACAAAACGTCCGCTCGCCGAGCCAAGTACGTACGAGATTAAAATTTTGAAAATGAAAACCACTTCCTTCATTCAGGGCTTAGCATTTAGGCTGTATTCACCGATTATAACGTGAGTGAGAGGGGCTTTCGCGCAAAGCAAAGCAGCGAAAGAGTGTAACAATATAGATTCGGGAACATTCGCGATAAGCTTCGAGCCCTTTAACGCGAAGAACGCAACATCACACAGAGATTTATGAACGCAGAGGGATCGCGGAGAGAAGTATAAAGTATGAGGTCAATCGGTTCGGTGGAACGGACAAATTCGGCTGCGATAAGTATCGTATCCGCCGGACGATCGAATTTACGAAATAATAATTCGCGATGGAGGAAAAAAAGAGAAATTATGAAACGAAACTCTCGAAAGCTTTGCCCCAATAACGCGCTGAGAGATACGATACAAAGAAAAGAAAATATAAAAAAAAAATAACCCAACAAACAACACGTAACGGTACCAAAAATGCATAATGCAATAATCTATTATATATATATATATACATAATATTTTATTATTTTTATTAACAAAAAAAATACTATATATACCATGACAATAATAAGAAGAACTAATAAATGTACAAATTTGTTAGCCACATTCGCTGAGGAGTGCGATAAAAAAAAAAAATACACCGCTCCGAAGGTGTGAGAAACAGTGCGTTTACCTATAGCTGAATACTTTTTGAAAAGGAATTAAGAAAAATAAAAAATAAAATAATTAACGATAGGTAATATAGGAATAAGGTTCCGCATATTGCAAGTTATATATATATATATATATATATTATACTATATACGATGACGATAACGATGCGACACAACGCGTGCACAAGTGTTGAAGGAAACAAAGAATCGAAAATTAAGGATTATATTATTATATATAGATATATTATATTCGTGTGAAACGATTAGGAATGCGTCTCGACAAAGATGTGCGAGACTCGGCGGTTTGTCCAGTAATATAACACGGAGCTTTCGTTTTATTGCGAGCTCTGGCCATGAGAAACAAAAACCTCGGTGTACTTTTTAAACGCAATGAAGACAGAAAATGCAATGAAAAAAAAAACGAAAAAAAAAAAACAAAAAAAGAATCACTTTTCTCCGCGTTGAAGATATTTTACAAATTCAAAGTGGAACAATTCATTCATTATTATTCGTTTCGTTTTGTTTGTTTCAATTGTTTTTTTTTTAATCTTTGATTTTTTTTTCTTTCTATTTTACATAGTCATCTAATTGTCACTCCAAACTGAGAAAACACGAAGAAACGACGTAGCTCTACGGGAACGATCGCAATTTGTTGTTCGAAACACATTCCTACTGAGAGTCTCTTTTATATTCGTAATTGGGAAGTGGTGTTCGTGGATTTTATCCGCTGCTCGTTCGTCGATAATTTTGATTCCACACTCGCGAGAGGCGAATGTCGAGTCAAAGTTATTGCGGCGCAAAAATTATTGCCCGAGACGCCTGAACTTCCTTCGACAGAGCTTAATACGAAAATTCTTTTACCCGGTTAACAGAAATGAAGACGGGAGAGCGTCTCGCAAACCCTCGTTTTGCCTCCACACTTAATATATCTAACGCAATGACTATAATTAAAAAATAGATTTTGAAGGTGAATAATTGCAGAGGAGAAAGAGGGGGGAGGGGGGGGGGGGCATTGCGGATCGGTGAACGACGATGCCATGCGAGAAGCTTTTACGCGAAAAGATGAAAAAAAATAAATCTAAAAAATCGTACGTACTTATTATACGAGTTTGACGCGAAAAGTCAAATATGTCGAACGATCCTATTGTCATGTCACATTCCGTAAATACGCGTTTCTTTTCTTTTTATTTGTTTTTTTTTTTTTTTTATAATTAGATTATAGAATTTTGCAAATATTTTATTCATTTCCTTCATACGTCGCGTTTAACGATCGACTTGCATTTTTTAAATATAATCTATCATTCCCGTGTATTGAATAATCGATTCGCCAAAATTATAGTAAATCCGTGGAAACGACACACGCGTCTCGAGACTAAAGAGAGTTGTTTCTTTTTTTAGTTTTTATATTTGTATACGTTTGAGATTAAACCGGTGAATTTACTCTCGCAGCGATATCCGATTCACCGTGATCCGTTGGCCCGTTTAAATGATCTATAAGTATGATATTAAATGCTTCCAATACTGTACTATTAAAAAAAAAAAAAAACTATTATTATTACAACGATTTATATATGATTTTAATTCGTTCCGGCGCCTAGATAAGCAGTATAAGGCAAATCTGCAAGATGATAATACTCGAAGAATGTATTTTATAACAGTTTATTCGTCTTTTTTATTTACACATACCACAAGTGATAAGTGATATTGTTATTGATAAATACGATTAACGCGTATGAAATTGCCAGGCAGATGGCAATGTTTTATCCACAAACGAAAGAAGAAAAAAAAAAAAAATGAAAGCAACAACAAAAGATTAACTAAAAAAAGAAAAAACGAAAAATAATGCTGAAACTTGTACTTCCTCACGTAGAAGCTTCGGTTATCCGCGACAGGCATCGTGTTCATGTTCATCCTACGAATAAGCAGATATGATGCTTATAATACTCATTTATTATAGTGTTAACACTTAAGAAATATATTTTTATATAATTATAATATATTATAACGATAGAACTAAACTTGATCGTTCGTACGGTCGACACAGGTCTATCCCCCGTCGCGTCGGTAACTAAACAAAACGCCAATTTTTCGATATTTCACTATCTTCTTTATCCTGATGCATGTTTTTTTTTTTTTTTTTTTTTTTTTTTTTTTTTTTTTTCGTTTTAAGTTTTTGCGATTTAATAATAGTCCGCCACAATAATACGAGATCGATATTTCTCTTTGGTCGTCGTTCCTCGTGTCTCGTCTGATCGACCATTTATTCATCATTCTCGATCGGTTTTCAATCGCATTTCTTTCAGTATTCTTACTAATATTTGTCATTTTTACGGTGCAAAACAAATTTAATGACATAGAATGAAAAAAAAAAAAAAAAAAAAATCGAGCCGTCACGGGTTTAAAATAAAGACAATAAATCGGCACTCGTTACGTATACTAAAAGATTACACGAAAAAAAAAAATAAAACAAAAAAAAGGTAACAACAGTTCTGATAGTTCGATTAGCGATCTATACAATAGCGACTATAGCTTCTTCTATACTATTAACTGGATGATACACGTTGTAATCCTTCTCGGCCTGACGCCGGTGTCTCATACGTTTAACAACGAAAAAAAAAAAAAAAAAAAGAAAAAAAAAACGGTTTCTAATAGAGAGATATTCGAGAATAAACGAAACGCCTACCTCTTTGCGTCGAGTTCTCGGAATAACGATTATACAGAGATTATTCGTTGGGGGTTTAGAAAGAGACGGAAATTCTGTCGTAAGAATACGCGCGTTGTTGATATACTCCGACCTAACAAGCTGCCAATGCATTGTATAATTAACATAAAAAAAAATACTCTCTATCGCTATAAATCCGTTGAACGTACGAGCAAAGCTTTTCCACCGGTTCTCGATAAACGCGTTGCCAATAAAAATAATAATAAATAAATAAATTGAAGAAAAAAATGAATGATAATACGCCGTCGTCGGTATTATCGGCAATTCACGTGTATTAATTCCTAAAAGTGATGAAGAACGGGAGAAGTAAAAGAAATGAAAATTTTTACGATTGTTAAAGCAACGATTTAATAAGCACCATACGATGCCTTCCGTGAACGACCGAGCTTGCCTAGTTGCCAAATAGTACGACGAAGCGAGTTTAATATCGAAGGTAGCTGTTTCGATGCGATTAATAATAATATTGAAAGGATAGTTATTGGTTCGATTCGGTGCATCGAGCGTTCCGATTTTTCTTCTAACCAAATTTCAAAACGATTTTTATCACCGTAGAGTCTCATTCGGCGATCTTTTTTCATTTTCAATTATAATAATATTGATAATAATGCACGTGACGGCGGTCCTCGACCTGCAGTCGGCCTTAACGCACAGAGGCAAATTGCTTTCCCCGGTGCCTCGCTGCACTGAATGGCCCATTATACGGAAAAAATAATAAAATGGCTCTTTGAAGCTAAAAACGCTTCGCGAAACTCGAAAAATCTACCTTGCGAATTCCGATTATACGCAGTAAAATACTGGTGGTTATGCAATTGAGCTTTCCATGACTATATATAAATATATATAAAGTATATATATATATATACATAAGTACCAGAAATGAAAAAAAATAAATTAAAATTAAAATAAAATTAAAATTGTATATTACTATTCGATACCACGGACAATAAAAAAATATACCGTTTCACTTAGAATTTTAGAGCATAAAATACAGCATAGTATACACGTAGGAATAAAGGTATATAAATTTACAAGAATTGCCATTAACTAATGATATGAAAAAAAAAAAAAAATTATAATGGCGAAAAAAGTAAAAAAGAAAAAAAAAAATTGTAATGCAATACGTACTCACGGAGGCAAAAGGGAAATGGAAATGCTAGCCATGTAGTGTCGGCAGTCCCGGAACGTGTAATAGAGACAAATTTTTACGATTTATTGTATTTGTATTTCGGCAATATCGATGTGAATTGAAAACTTATTATATTCGGGATTACAACTCGAAGTTGATGAAACGCGTTAAAGTGAAGAGAAAAAAAACTGCGCTTGTCGAGACGTCGAACGCTTTTTTTTCGATCTGTTCGAAAAAGGCATTCGCGTGTTCTCGTTAAAGAGGAAAACAAAAAGATTACTTATTTTATCCAAAGGGCAACGGCAACGGGGTAGTGGGAGCTGTTTACACTATGTCGCTAACTTTCATAAGGGTCAGACACGACCTGCAACGTCGTAATTTGTTACTGTGGAATAAGGAAATGAAAAAAAAAAAAAAAAAAAAAAAAAGAAAAAAAATATTGTATTGTGACAAAGTTCCATCCATAATAAATAAATGAAATATTATACAGTTAGGCCGACTATTCCGCCAGTTCGTGCCTTTTTTCTGCAGGGAAAGTGCAGTTTTGGAAACCGATCTTGCGCTGTATGAGTGAATATGCGGGATACGCGTATTTTAAAAACAACTCTCACGAGACGACAGAGAGAGTACGCAGCATCCCCCGTCTACGGAAGGTACTGATATATTTTATTCCAAGATCGTCCGCGCCGTCCTTTCATTATTTATTCGCATGTATTTTATCAATCGATTAGAAACAAACGAAATACATTTTTTTAAATGCCACTTAGTTACGCAATGCAGAAGAAAAATATTAAAATTGCTTTCTTTATGAGTTCGCGATGTTATTCATTTTGCAACAGTAACGAGAAATTTATTTGTACAAATTGAAAAAAAGAAAAATAAGAGAAGAACTTATTCGGCCGTTGATCGATCGACGAAATAAATCAGTACGTTCTGAAACGATAAAATTAGTATTGATTTACGAAAGAAGATAGGATAGATGGCTATGTAATGTGCAAGTAGTTGTTCGAATTACTTTTAGCGACGGTTCCATGACCCTCATTTAACGTATTTTTCCAATGTGCAAGTAGTTCGAGAAGTAAAACAAAAAAGAAACACGTCTATAAGAAACTTTTGTAGAATTTACCTGTATACTTTCATTCCATATCCTCGTTTCGTTTCGTTTTTTTTTTTTTTTCTATTTAATATTCGTCAATTATTTTGCGTTTCAATGGCCGAGCGAATTATTGAGTTGCGTGCAAAAAATAAAAAAAAAATATATCGATTGTTCAACGTGTATAAACAGTTTAACTGCAATTACACAAAATGTATGTATAACTATATCGATGCGTAGAAGTTGCAATCTGTAAGTTTACACACTGAATACGCGATATAATTTTTTGCTTGTCCAATTATGTGATTTAATTTCTCCGTTTAATAATTAAATTTGAATGAATAAAGTGTCATTCGTTAAAATAAAAATGAATGATTATGTCTCGTAAATATCGATGTTTTTGGATGACGAGTGAAATAACGTTAAAATTGCATCGTGGATAGATGATTTTTATTTTATTTTTTTCTTCCAAGGAAAGGACGACTGACTCCACATGAATCTCGGTGATCAATAAATTCAAAAATTCAGTTTAATAGAAAAAATAGTACATCAACAATCGTCAACAATATTTACAGCCGCGTAATATGTTGATTTGCTTTCAAAGCAAAACGACGAGTTCTGTTCCGGGATATTTCGGCAATTCGAGATTATATTGGAGTTCCAATTTTTTCGGCACAAAACGTCCGCCCAAATAGTGATATTTGCCTCTGAAGTTTTTGGCGCATAATTTCGGCGCTGTTAGCGATATTAGCATCTGTGGATCGATACCACCCTCCGCCGGCGGTCCATTTTCAACGTCCCAACCGGAGGGTATATCAACGCTGCATACAGGTACCGTACTATTCTTCAGAATATCCACAATGGGAACGAATTCAGTTCTCACCGGAGGCTTGAAGCTGAATCCGAATAACGCATCGACGATTACTCTGTAATCCTTCAAATCTCTGAAATTTTCGACGTTATCCAAAATTTTTATATCGTTTTCTCCGCACTGATGCAAGAGATTTTCGTAGAGACGATTACTCGTTCTTTTCGGATAATAAATCTCCGGCGTGTAACCGAGAAGAACGAGATGTCTTGCGCAGACCAATCCGTCGCCTCCGTTATTTCCGGGTCCACAACAGACGAGAATGTTGTTGGAGGATCCTGCGGAAAGCGGATAACATTTGGCAATCGCCACGGCGCAACTTTGACCCGCGAGTTCCATCAACTGATCGACGCTGAATTTGTATTTTTCAAAGAGATCCTTGTCAACGTTTATGGCCTCCGATTGTTTCAGATACTTCACCATGTTGCAAAGTTTTGTACGGTGAAAAGAGCGTTGGAAGATGAGTTGAGACTTTGACGATAACGAATTACGTTGTATATTCGTTGTCAAGAATTTCAGCATCGAGATAAACGATTTCCGACTTGTTATCTGTGTCCGCCGGGAAAGTACATTTTTATCTCAGTCCAATACATAACCTCATTTTCGAATTCGAAAACAAATATTATTTACTCACGATTATCGGATAGCTATGATTATTTCTGTACGAATATTCAGTGATTCGTCCCGAAAAAAATGCAATTCACGAACTGTCGATCTTTTCGTGTAAAAATCGTCACGAATGTTTATACCGGCGCAGCTTTTTGGCCGGCTGGACGCGCGGGGATCACATATCATCGGGGATAATCGATAAAAACGGGCGCGATATACGAAACCGCGTCAACGGGGGGATCTATGCTGGCCGGACGATATCAAACATATTATTGCAATTGCTTGCATAAAATTGAGAGAAAAAAACAAGTGCATTCGTAAATATTACAACCGACAACCTGCGTCGGTCTGCTTGAATGAGGGAGGTACAATAAAACGATTTACAATTTTTCGAAACTCTTTGCTCACAATGGACATCCGCGTGCGTGTTGTGTCTTGTCCAACTGTGTTCTAATTTGGTAGTAATGATTTAGCCGGATTACACTTGTACTATCTAATAGAAATATTGTACGTTGCGATTATTGAGAATGAAAAGGCAATTATTTATCAATCTGACAACATCGTCATATTTTTGGCGTTCGAAAGTGGAATAGCAAAAATAATTGCATAAACAATTCCGGACAACATCGATTGTGACAGTGGATTATCACTGCAGTCGTTCAATGAATTGAAGGGTTTGACATGTGCTGCTAATGAGTGATACAAGTAAATTAAATAAATCAGAAAAAAATCTCGCCTACTGATCGAGAACACGAATTCGCGAACAACCCGGCATATTCGCTTTCAAAGATTAATTGAAATGGCTGCCGCGGTTAACGAACAATTGACGAATTGACACCGCCCACGGTGATTTGAAAACGGCGAGACCGGAAGTGATGCACAAAGTTCGTGTGTGGACTCGAGTAGTATAAATTCCGTCTCTTTACCCAACAGGGGCAATACTTTTTACGTGTACTACACTAATATCTTTATCTTTTATGGAACAGTTGCGTCGAATAACCTGTTCACCCAATTCCCCCGACTAATCATGTTTATAAATATGAGAATTTGACAGTTTACACGTCACGTCTTGAACAATATAAAACGTAATCGGAACATGTAGATAAAGCAACGCAATTGACAAATTTAACGAAGCATCGTCGAGATGCAACACACTAATATAAAACGACTGTAAAAAATAAATAAAATATTATTTATTGTAAACTTAAAAAAGAGAAAGAAAAAAATAACAGTATAATCAGTCTTGTCTGTAAAATGACAACTGGCCAAAGTGGGCACGACCATTCCTTCACCATCAGACAAGAAATACAACGTTTTGAGAGTGTTCACCCATCTATTTACGCTATTTATGACCTGATAGATCTTATTACGGATACTCACATTGCCAAACAAATTCGCGAACATGTCGTCGCCATCGAAGGTAAAATTATTTTCGTATTTTTCGTGGTTAACAGCTGTTTTTCATCAAGATTCGTGTAAACATGGAGTTTGAATGCGTTTTCAGACTCCTTCGTCAACAGTCATGAATGGACGCTCGCCAGAGACGTACCGGAGTTACATCTTGGAATTATCGGATCGTGCGATTCTGGCAAATCGGCGCTGGTGCACAGGTACCTAACAGGATCATTTATGCACGAAGAATCGCCGGAGGGCGGACGCTTCAAGAAGGAAGTTTTTATTAACGAACAGAGTTATTTATTGCTCATCAGAGACGAGGGCGGAGTGCCAGAATCGCAGGTATCTAAAACGACTATTTTTATTTTTCCCAAAAACAACTTTAACTATTAATTTTTTCATATTTTTTTTTATTTGAATTTTTGCTTCATTTTCAGTTTTCTTCCTGGATAGACGCCGTACTGCTCGTCTTTAGTTTAGAAAGCGAGGAAAGCTTTTCTGTAGTATGCGGTTACTACAACAAAATGTGTTCTTTTCGGAATATGTCCGACGTACCAAAAATTTTAGTAGGCGTTCAAGGTTCGTTCTCAAGTGCTTTTTACGTATTTCGAGAAATTTGAGAAAAACGCATTATTTCGATTTTTTTTTTTTTTTTTTTTTTTTTTTTTTTTTCAGATTCGATCAACGACACTAATCCTCGTGTGATAAAAGATATTCGGCCGAGAAAATTAGCCTGCGACTTGAGGTGTCCTTATTACGAGACCTGCGCCATTTATGGCTTAAATGTGGAAAGAGTCTTTCAAGATGGTGAGTTCTCTTTAAAAAAATCCGCAACAGCTTTGATACTTTGTCGATTCAACGCGATTCGATCTAACGAACGTTTGTTTATTTCAGTGTGTCAAAAAATAATCCAAAAAATATCTACCAAACAAACGCGATGTAACGGACAGAATTTGGGAGATAACGAAACGAAATACTCTATACCTGTGATTTCAAAAACCTTGCTGCCACCTACCAAAGATACGGAAACGGGCAGTCCTTCGAAAATAAATGTAAGCCGAGGCGAATTTTCATTGATCGCGCGATCGTTCTTGTTGTACGTATAAAAATTCAAAAAACTATTGATCCTCAGATATCCGAGAAGGCGGAAGAGTTTCTTCGACCGATGCAGGACAACATCACACAGTGCGAATCGGCATTGTCGAACGATAGTTTTCAATACATTCAGAATCCACACGGCGAGTTTCGTTCGTCGATACTAACGCCGACGACAATCAGGTAAAGCGTCGATTCGGTTAACTTAAAATTGCGATCAGAAAAAAATTCAAATCAATAACACAACCCGATCGTTAGGAAATTTCGAAGAAAATCAAATATATTCACGCCATCGAAGAAGGAAAAATACAACATGGGAGAGATGGGAGTTGGCAGAGAAATACCGGTTAAGCAGGGATATCTCTTCAAGAGAAGTAGCAAATCATTGAAAGAACGAAAGAAGAAATACGTGACACTGCTGGAGGACGGTCGATTGACTTATCACTCCAGTTTACACGATTACATGAACGACACTAATGGCAAAGAGATATTGCTACAGTACGTAACCGTGAAGGTACCTGGAAAAACTCCAAAGGGTTCCAAATCAACACCGACTCAAGGTACAAATATAGTCGCCGAATAGTCTTTTCCGTAAAACTATAACTAACAAATAATGTTTTTCGCGACAGACGATAGTTTCGAGTTCTCAATTATTTCACTGGAAAACAAAACTTGGCATTTCGAGGCGAGCAACGCGGATGATCGCGAGAGTTGGATCGCCGCTATCGAGCAACAAATATTATCGAGTTTGCAGAACAGCGACGGCGAAAAGAAAAACGAGACCGAGGCTTTCAAGATGCATTGCATAAAGAACAAAGTATCGGGCAACGATGCGTGTGCCGATTGTGGAGCTGCCAGTAAGCCTGTTTCGTAAATCGTTCTGTTACCATATTGTAATGAATATGTAGTTGACTATTCGTTAAGACACACGATATTAGTTAAATTTGAAAATAGACGAACGAACGGACGATCGATACGAGATCCATCTTCATGACAAGAGTCTTGACGGGACTTTCAAAGCCAACAGACGTGTAAAACTTTGTTATCGGGATAATTAACGTCTTATTATTATCCCTCACGGACGGAGGACGTACATGTACGTCCGTATTTTTCGACCGGTCGTTACCTTCAATTGCCCCATTCGACTATAAAAAAATCCCGAAAAAAATCTGAAATTTTTTCTAAAATAACGTTAAACTGTTGTTTTTTCGATGGTTTAAAGAGATTTGTTTTACGCTCTTGCGTATTGTTACGAGTCAACGAAATTAGCGTTTTACTTCGCCGGCAAAAAGTCTCCCGTACCGGAAGGGTTTTCCGCTCTAAAACCAAATACGCGCGGTTTTTATTCGCTCGATCGTTACAATATTATACCAATGATTGTTTATCAAATAAAAAATGATGTCTTCTAGATCCGGATTGGGCGAGTCTCAACCTCGGAGTACTGGTGTGCATCGAGTGTTCCGGTATACACAGAAATTTGGGATCTCATATATCGAAAGTTCGGTCTTTGGATCTCGACGATTGGTCGTAAGTATGAGTTACGATGAGTTACGACTTATTTCGTAAAATGAAAATAGACGAATTTAAGACACGCTGATTGTATCTCCAGAGCCGGTCAATTGAGCGTCATGCTGGCCCTCGGAAACGACATTGCGAACGGAGTTTGGGAATATTGTCTCAACGGAAAACAAAAGCCGAATTCCGAATCATCGAGGGAAGAAAAAGAGCAGTGGATTCGATGGAAGTACGAGGAGAAGGCGTTTTTACCACCGACAAACCCGAATATATCGCTTGGTAAATTACTGATCGATTCCGTTTGCCGGTACGTATCGTATTTATATTTTTTACAAACTTTTTTTTTTATTTTTATTTTTTTTATGATAACGAGCAATGGTTTCGTGGGGTTAATTTTATTGTTTTTTCGTGAGAGTAGCGGTGACATGCGGGCATTTACACTCTGTCTCGCGCGATGCAGTTACGAAGATATCAACATATCGGTGAGCGCTGATGATCTTCGAACGCCGTTGCATCTCGCTTGCGCGACCGGAAACTTGGCGATGGCTCAACTATTGATTTGGGTAAGTTGAAGCCTCCGATTAACAAAAGAATCGTTGAATTTCTCAGTTATCGATAAAACGTTATTCGAATCTTTTCCAGCATAAAGCGAATCCGCAAAATCTCGATCACGAAGGACGAACATGCATGTCGTACGTGAGAGCGTTAGAGAGAACTTTGGACAACTCGTCCGACTCGATGGAGATGCAGAAATTGTTAGAGGTTCTCGAACAGGCGAGTATTTCGAGCGTCGAGGAGACGGAAGCAACTCAGTATTAATTTCGTTCAGCCGAGAAAAGCGAACGTCTCGACGAGGCTCGGGGATTGGCGCATTTTTCGAATTACAACAAAAATTCGTTGCGAAAAATGATTTCGTTTATCGAATTATGATTGGTCTCTATAATTCGTGTAAATCGGAACCGGAAACGGCATATCGTTATCGAGTTTCTGGGGCAACAAACGTTTTTATCACTTCACGTACTTATCGCGTCGGGCGAATCGTCGATTCGTCCGACTTTTATTTAAATGACGAAGTTTGGGAAAAAATAAAAAATACTCATAGCGGCATTGCCATGCGAGATTTTTTTTTTTTCACAACAACGACGAAACTCACGCGAATCTAAGGTTATTCTTTGTGTATCCTCCCGCAGGATTTTTTTCATTAACGTCTTATGCCTGTAGTATCTGTCTGAATAATTATTTCTTCGTCTCTCGTCCCGTCGCTTTACATTTCTTATTAATAGTTTCTGACTCATGAATTTTTAAATGTAAAAAAAAAACAACGTGAACGATTTTATTGTCATATTTGTCAATTCCAATAATTGTTTTTTATTTCGTTAACTCTGCTAGTAAAAATGAAGAGAAAAAAAACAAACACAGAATAAAATTTAACAAAAAGTACGTAGCAATATTAAATTAGCCACTGGAGAGAGAGGCGCGAGACGTACGAAAAGCGTTTTCGTAACGTAGCACTGTATTATCCTAAACTCACTCTCGCCGCACACTTTGATAATTAATTCATTCTCAACTCAATGATGAATGTTTAATTGTGAATAGTGAGTCAGCAATCAGTCCGCATGAATTATGCATGGTATAGTTATATATATATTATATATATAATGAAAGTGAAAGATCTACGCAAGATAATCGAGTGTACGTTGTCAATGACTGAGAAGTACAAAAGCACTCAAAAAAAAAAAAAAAAATCTAGTTATATTTATACATTTAATGTATTCGAATTATGCTTTTACAATTCTCATGTTATTAATGAAATATACAGTAATGCGGTATCGTCTCACAGCGGTTGGTATCATACATCGAAAACAGCCGTACATACGGAAATCTTTAATTTACACCGGTAGTCCAAGATTTCTTCCGGGTTCCTTATTGACCACTGAAAAAAAAAAAGAAATCCAAAATTTAATTAATACGAATTTACATATGTAAACTTTTTCGAGCAAATATTGCCGGTTAAATGGCATTTGACTTTCTTACCGCAGAATGGATAAATTCCTTCGGTATCCATCGCAAAATTTCCAAGTGCCGGATAGTGCGGAGTATCGAGTCCCATTACATTGCAAGCGTCGGCGGTATCGCATTTGTCGTCGAGAATGAAATTTTCGTATTTGAGACTCGCGTATGTGGCATTGTACCGATATCCGAAGATGCAATTTTCCTTTATCGCCGCAGCCATGTAACGCGGTGCCCGAGAGTGGCTGCAAGTTGCTAAATTGTAGAGAACTGAAAAGCACCAAAGATATTTTTTTAAAATTCATTTTACCCTTTCGCGAGTTCAATATTCGTTTTCGATACGTTTTAAGAAACTCACCCTGTATCGTCATTTTCGGAATATCGGCGAATTTTTTAAACATAAAGCTTTCACCGTCGAGTATGCAGTTAGGTTGATACTTTCCTCCGTTAACGAAGAAGTCGACGTGACCCACTCGTACGCTCATTCCCAATCCAAGAAAAGGGAAAAATGGTCTGCCATCGGTGTGAATTACGTCAATGAATTTAGCGTCATTCTCGTCCAATCGCATTATAGCATTTTTGCCTTGGAAACCGGGCTGCGCGGGGTCGAGAGCTAAAAAAAAAGGGAATTGATATAAAAAGATCGCAATAATGGCTTGTAAATGAAAAAAAAACTCTGGAAAACATTTATTCAAGATTTACCGGTTATTCTAGCGATTCCAGTAACATTCTTGGAAGCATAGGACATTATGTGAGCTCCGAGACTGTGACCAAGTAAATGGAATTTGGAGGGATTCGCGCCAACCGCGGAAATCAAGTACTTGATAACTCTGAAACAATAAGAGCGACAAAATCGTGTCGATATATTACGATTCGTTGATTCGGTTCGGACGGTGTGAACGGAAATTTCCTACTACCTTTGTACTTCAGCTCCGACGAGTCTAGCGTTCGAAGCCGCTTGACAATAATCGGTCGCCGAGCCGCGTTTCCAGTCCACTGCGAAGATGTTTCCATCGGACTAATGAATAGTCTATTGTTAATAAAATTAAAAAGAAAAAAAAAGCAAAACCAACTATCGTATTCGCGAGTGATCGATGTATATCACGCAAACTCACTTTCGAGAGAATCGATTCCGTAAGATTTTTAAACCACGCGACATCGCTACCACTGAAATATCCGTGAGTTATGAAGTACGTTGGTTTATCCTTGTCAAATTGAGATGTGAGGTTTATCGTGGGCCACGTTTGCATATAAGTTCCATTGGGATTGTTTCTGAAAAAAAAAAAAAAAACAAAAAAAGACGATCACAGATTTTGTAACTTTGTCGTGTTAATCGAATGTAAAGAATTGTACTTTTACCTGTTCAGGAGATAGAAAGTTGTGTTAACTTTTTGAGGATTCTGCGGTCCTGGAAAGGGTCTCAGAATGGAGAACCACGGATAGTCCGTCGAAAAGCATCCCAATCCGTCGTAACACGTTTCCTTTGCGGAAACTACAAAAAAAATCGATTTCATTGGAGTTCTTTTTTTTTTTGTTTTCTATTCGCGTATGAAACTCACATTCGGCCGCGAAAACTCCCAACAGCAAACACAATTGCCACACTATCTGCATAGTTCGCCGATCGATAGTACAAAAAAGTATAATCCGAATAAACTTAAAGAGAAGATCGACGACGAGATTGATACGATTGTACGTTCTCGAGCGTTATATAGCTTGTAACTGCAGAAAAACCCTCGAGTCAGTGAAATGTTTAATCAGCTGAACTAATGAATAGACAAGTGATTAAAGCCCCGGCGATCGAACAGTTTCGTCGGCTAATATATTCGGTATACGATTATTCGACGTATATTATTTCAACGTTTAATTAGGGAATTCAATTAAATCAAAAATTAACGAACCGGTTTACCAAAAAAGAGGTAAACATAATTACGCATGCATTTCAACTTGTATACAAGTGTACAAAAATTCATTTATTCGTCATTTCTCGGATTTTCCACGCGAGACTTTCGTTACATCGAAACAATGACGACTCACATTTTATAATATTTTTGTTACGTATTCAACTGATGTAAGAACTGCATTATTTAGTTTTGTATGAACACGAGACCGCTGTCGTAGAATGAAACAATTCATCTTTTTCGCTCGTATCATCTGGAAGTACAAACACACGATAAAACGCTCGTTAATAACGAATCAATTTTAGAAACCGTCAATATCGCACCTGAACTATAAATATTCGGTGGAAATATGGGAATTTTGCTGTAGTGTGTCGTTGTTGTAAATTTCGATGCTCTCTGACTCGACGATAACGCGCAACGCCACGAAGTTGGTGACCTTAAAAAAAATGATAAATTAGTTTCCCCTCGAAGTTGCGTATTTTCTATACTCGACAATCGAACGGAATGCTTACGCTTTTGATATTTCCTTCAGTAATCCGCTCGAACCCGGAACTTTTACACTGTAAATTGTATTTTTAATCAAATCTGCGAATGACTTTACGGGCGATTCGGCCGATGTGTACAACTTGAGAACGTAGTTGAAGAATGAACGCGAAGTATTGAGAGAATCATCCAAATTGCTCTGTACGATGAGCAAAAATTCCAAACAAATATGAATTTGCGCGATAGTCATGAGTTTCGTTCTGAAAACAAATATATGTCCTTTACACGCGCAACCACACGCCTCCTTCACGGAAAGTTTGCTCGCGCCGAGTATTCTCAGCGATATATTGATAAGTTACAAACCGATATTTCTCCGTGTTGAATTCTTCCGAGGAAACTTTGGATAATTTTTTCCGCATATCGTACAATTCAACGAGATTAGTACTGATCAACAAATACGTATAGTCGCGACTCATTTTTTCAATTCCCATATCGATAACGAGCTCCAGCGGCAGACTGCCGACTAGCGTAGGAACGACGGCTTTCGGAGAGGAGTTCAATTCCGACACCAGTTTCGCAAAACGCGTTGAGTCCGTACTGTTAATCTGAAAAAACAGTTACTACAACACTTTTTCTTGCAGAATTGAAGAAAGAAAAAATGATTAATCATCTAAACAATTAATTTACCTTACACATGTAATTATTTTCAACAATTTTCTCGAATACGGTGTGCATGCAATCCGTTAATTCTCCATAGTCGTTCGAGTCTTTTAAAAGCTTCCAGAGCTGATCGGAGAAATCAAGATTCTCTCTCGAGGATAATTCGCTCAAGTAATTTCGCAGCAATCTGTTATCGACCACATCGGTGTCGTTCTCCAATGGACACTCGTTTGCGCAATCAGATCCGTAATCGTCGTTGTTTAAGGCATCGTTTCCACTCAACAGAAGACTCAATTCTTCCATCACGTCCTCCGAATGCTGTAATGAACACTTGTCACGTTATATAGAAAATTACATAAAATCTGATACACATTCATCTTCCTTATTGCAACAATAAATATACCTTAACGCACGGATTATGAAAATCTTCAGGGAATTTCAAGGGCAAAATGCTGTATCTTGAGCTCAAATTTTTTTTTTGGTACGACTCAAGTATCGACAAGTAATTGTTTAGGAGTAACAATTCGTTCCATAATTCATTCAAAGGACTCGCTCTCCATCCCGCCGCGATTTCGGCTATCTGTGAAAAATATTTCCGTAACAAACCGTCGATATTCAGCAACTTTCCCAACGGACACGCGACTCACAAGGTAATTCGACGACATTCTTATAGGTGGAAGAAAGGATAACGTGTTCCAACGCAACTCAAGGCTGAGATATCCCTCAAAGTCGCATCTCCGATTCTCCGACCAATCCGTCATTTTTTCGCTGGTGCCGTAAACTTCGTACAAACTGAATATCGAGATATTGACCTTAAAAAAAAAACCCAAAAAAACGTTAAAACTCATGTGTATTATTTTAATTACTTATGATTATTGTATACCTCACGCTCCCGCGACACAGACAAGTTGCAGTGTTTTTTCATCAGCTGAGAACAGTCGTGAACCTCAGAGTATTTTACTAAATCATTGGTACACACTTTCATAGTAGAAAACCAATCGGATTCAACGAATGCCCCAAGCAAAACTGTATTTTCATTATCAGCTCCATTGCAGAGTACAAAATGGGGCGATTTCCATTTTCCGCTTTCTTGTTCAAGACATAAATTCAGTATAGCGCTGAATAACAAAATATAAGAAAAAAAAAAAAAAAAAATTTGAGTAAATAAATGAACTAAAAAAAAAAAATTATAAGTAAAGAAATGAAATTAATAAAAGTTATAAGTAAAGAAACCAATAAAAAAAAATGATTAGTAAATGAATAAACTTAAAAAAAAAATATTAGTAAATTAATGAATAAAAAAAAAAAAAAGGTAAAAAATTTACTCAGTTGTTAAAAATGTATATAGCGTAAGCTACAAGTTTGTACGGTTCGCGTACCTCGCTTGCAGTTTCCCCAATGGCAAATAAAATTCTTCGTCTCTGGACCAATTTCTGGATGTTGCGATGATTGTTATATCGAGTTGATCATCGCCAAAAGAATGATGTAGAGGTGATCCGGTAATATCAAGATCTGGAATGCAAGTGGCCAATGATACAAATGATAATCAACATAGGGCAACAAACCTGTTCTCTCACCTGTTGCTTCCAAGCATTCATTCTTCAAGTCGGTTATTGCAAGGTGTTCTATCCTCGTGGGTTCGAGAAACTGCATTAAAAAATTAATTATCGTCGAGTGTATTAACAGAAGAAGCGGATTATTTTTTTTTTTTTTTGGAGTAAATATGCCGATAAACTTACCTCCTTGAAAACGAGTACTATGTCATGTTTCTCTCCTAAATCCGGAAACAGTCGGTTGATAAACGTGAAACTCGTCTTTTTAGCAATAACAGCTGCATTCTTGATAACTCCTTCAATAATCGTTCTTTCGCACATTTTGTTAATTCGACGATTTGTTCGTTACTTTCTCAATCCATTTGAATCGGTTCCGGTGTAAACAGACGGGAAATTCAAGGTCAGTTCGCGTTCGCAAACACACGAAATTATATCGGTACAGCAGCGAGGCGTTCGTCGTTATAACTTCGAGACAAATACACGATTTAAAATTGCCGCTTGAGAATATGTCCGTGTGGATGCTGCTGAGAATGTGATGTTTCATCGCGAGAGAGGACTCGCGTTGGTTCCAACGTGACGGAATGGGCCAATAATGGGAGCAAAATAATTCCCGACATTGTAATAGAAATAACGCGATTGGTCGAGAAAGATTAGTCGTTTGGGAGTGTATTCGAGAATCGTACGAGATCCCCTCGGCGTAAGAGAAGAAAACGGGATGGGCCAGGGTGTTGCGGGGCTGGCGACTACCAACTACTAATACCACTACTGACACACCGTTTTTCCCCCTGAGGTGTATATTCGACGTTCGATTCGTTGTTGTTGTCAGTCAAGATAACTCGCCATAAGAACGTAGTAGAACGCCAAGAGCCCCAAATGTTCGTCTCGCGTTTGCGCCGCGAGTGTTAGAATCATCGATAATGTCAATACTTCGGTAAAAACGATATTTTTTTTTTTCACTAAAAAAAAACAACTTAATAACGTGATGCCATGAGAGATATATGTATAAATTAATAAATAAAAAAAGAAGTCGGTGAAATATATATTATAGTGATGATACGAGATATTTGGTGGCAGTGATAAAGAACGAATTGAAGTCGGTGAAAAAGCAGTACAGCAACAGCAGCAGCAGCGGCGGCGTTGTGGAGCAGCAGCGGCCAAGCATCAGTGACAAAACGAAAAACATAAAAGAACGAAAAACTTACGAACGGAAAACGACGGGGTTTGGGGGGCAGTTGGTTAACAAGATTATGAAAAAGTCGAGTAAACACCGAACGGGTGTGGGTAACATTTCGTCGGTGTGCCTGTCCGAGGCAAAAACGGACAGAGGAGAGACTCAGGAGAATCTTACGACTTTTTACATGAAGGAGCAAGATATTCCCGAGTATCTCGAGGACTGTGGTCTCACCACTTGTTCCGCCGGCGTCGAGATGCCGGAGGCCGTCGAGGTGTTACGAGATTCCAAGGAACATCTCAAAGAAAAAAAACTGTCAACGGCGTCGATATCAACGGCGGACACCAAGAAAACGGTAACCGTCAAACATCCGGAGTCCAACAAGCCAAAGCCAACGGCGAAGAAAAGTAAACCGATACAAGCGGATCTCGACGTAGCGAAGGAATTCATAAGATGCAGAGACGAGTGCGTCACTCGTCTGGATCTCAGCAAATCCAGCATAACGAATCTTCCAAACACCGTCAGAGATCTTTCGCTATTGGAAGAATTTTATCTCTACGGCAACAAACTGGCGACTTTACCGCCAGAGATCGGATGTCTTACAAATTTGAAAACTCTTGCGCTCAGCGAAAATTCCCTGACAAGTCTTCCCGACACGTTGGAAAATCTTAAACACCTCAAAGTTTTGGATTTGAGGCACAATAAGCTCAACGAGATCCCCGACGTTGTCTACAAATTATCCTCTCTAACGACGCTATTTCTTCGCTTCAATCGCGTCAGATACGTCAGCGACAATATCAGAAATCTCACAAATTTGACGATGCTGAGTTTGCGAGAAAACAAAATAAGAGGATTGCCGGCGGGCATCGGAAAGCTTGTTAATCTCATTACTTTCGACGTTTCGCACAATCATCTCGAACATTTGCCGGAAGAAATTGGCAATTGCGTTCAATTGTCTACGCTGGATCTGCAGCACAACGAGTTACTCGACATACCGGAGACAATAGGAAATTTGACTGCAGTTACGAGACTCGGATTGCGATACAATCGATTGTCAAGCATTCCAAAGTCTTTGGCTAATTGCAAATTAATGGATGAATTCAGCGTCGAGGGTAATCAGGTATCTCAGCTACCGGAGGGTTTGCTATCGAGTTTATCGGATTTAACGACGATAACGCTGTCCAGAAACGCCTTTACCGCTTATCCATCCGGCGGTCCGTCCCAATTCACCAATGTTTATTCCATCAATTTGGAACACAATCAGATCGACAAAATACCGTACGGCATATTCTCCAGAGCCAAAAATCTCACAAAGCTCAACATGAAGGAGAATCAACTAACGGCACTGCCGCTCGATATCGGCACTTGGGTCAACATGGTAGAGCTAAATCTCGGAACTAATCAATTGACGAAAATTCCCGACGACGTACAATGCCTGCAAAGCTTGGAAATTCTAATACTATCGAACAACTTGTTGAAACGCATTCCTGCCAGTATATCCAATCTTCGAAAACTGAGAGTTCTGGACTTGGAGGAGAATAAGATTGAGTCGCTTCCGAACGAAATCGGTTTTCTCCGCGATTTGCAAAAATTGATACTACAATCGAATCAGGTGACTTCCCTGCCGAGAGCCATCGGCCATTTGGTTAATCTAACACATCTGAGCGTCGGTGAGAATAATCTTAATTATTTGCCGGAAGAAATCGGTACACTCGAAAATCTCGATTCGCTGTATATAAACGATAACGCAAATTTACACAATTTACCGTTCGAGCTCGCGCTCTGTACAAACCTCAGTATTATGTCGATTGAGAATTGTCCGCTATCGCAAATACCCGCGGAAATCGTATCCGGTGGTCCCTCGCTGGTTATACAATTTTTGAAAATGCAAGGTCCTTACAGAGCGATGTAACGCAACTAGACGAGGGTTGAGAGCAGTACGCGCGTTAAAATTCCGTCGTTATATTCGATTTTTCGAAATTTCTTTCGATACCTGCGTCGAATGCGTCGATGATGAGGAAAAAAATTTTAAAAATTTAAATAATAAATTTCGAATTGTGCTCTCGGGTTACCGCGGCCGTTTATTGGATGATTATTATTAACGTTATTAATATACTTGGCATATCGGTGAACGATAGACGCGATACTGCACGATGCTCGAGAATTATACATTGAAATGAAAAAAAAAAAAAAAAGAAACGCATAAAAAATTATCTATACGGAAAGATTCTTCCGAGGAATCGTTAACACACTTGTATATCTAATATAAAAACAAAGAATAAAAAGGAATTAAAAAAAAAAACAAAAAAAAGCTACAGACCGGATCGATCGAACGATCTCTATACCGTAAACGACGATCTTTATCGCTGAAATGACGCGTTATATTTCAAGACAATAGAAGCGTTCGATGTAAGATCAGTTTCTCGTCAATTCTGCCTGCATAAATCACGATCCTCCTCGTTCGTTTCCATCGCGAAAGATTAAATTTTGCGTGTGTATATGTGTTGTGCGTATGCTTGAGTGTGTGATTGAAAATATATATCGAAGCGAAAAATGCATTTTTCTCCTTCCCCCGCCCTGTCCCTCCATAAAAAAAAAAAAAAAAAAAAAAAAAAAAAAAAAAATACAAATTTCATGCACGAGGATAAGAAAAGGTGCCAATCGTGTGTCAATGTGAAAATATTTTCTCACCAATTCTATGTGCACATGCTGCGTTAAACGCAACACATACTATACATTAACGTACATAAATAAAATATAATTATTTATATATATATAAAAGTACATATATATATATATATATATGTATATCGAGTTGTTCGAGCCATTGAGATAACGAGATCGATTGTAAAAGGCAATTTCCACATACCATCTAAACTTATAGTCATATCTTCCTCTGCCGCGAAAAAAGCTTCAGTCAGAAAAAAAAAATCCTCCCAACTACATTTTTTCGAGGGTCACTTTGTTTTTGCATAATTGGATTAATGATGTTGAAAAAAGTGAGAGACGGAACTCTACGTAATTTTTTTTTTTTTTTTTTTTTTTTTTTTAGAATACCTACATAAATTACATTCGTTCTCTCGTCGGACGCGTATGTAACGCAATTACGAATAGGCTTTGGGCTCATTCGTTCGTGACCTTTCCATCTGCTAAACAAATAGTTTTGCTGATTTTCGAATTATTATATATGTATATATAACATGTATGAGGGAGGCGAATGTGCTCTTCCGCATAAAAAGTAGGTGAGAGGGCGAAGGAGTGAACACTTTGGCCGTCGGATACGTAGGAGAATAAGTAACGGTCGCGCGTCGACGCCGACGAAAATTCCCTTAATTACGATCAATTGTTGTACTAACGTGCGTTTATAGTTTTGTAATATTATCGTTGAACTGCGATGGTTGTTGAAGTGATTCAAGACGAGAATGGTCGGCGAAGCGACTCGTATATCGATACAGAGGGGAAAAAAAAAAAAAACCGATGGAAATTTTATATCGCTTGTTCCGGTAGCATTTCGTAGCTTGGACCGGGCTACGAATTGCGAAAAAAAAAAAAAAAAAAAAAAAAAAAACTCCGGCGGCACAAAGTAAACCGCTCAGTCCAGACAATGCTGTGAGAATTTTCACGCTATTTCCAACGTTAAACGTAGATTATTAAATACCGTTAAAGTAGCTTCGAGACGAAATATTTTGTTATACATAAAACGCAAGCCATTTTTCTATATGTACCTGCATTTTAAATCGTTGGAACGCTATATGTATGTAATTGTTACATAAACGGAGCCTTATCTTCAGAAGTTAAAAACGAAAAAAACAAAAAAAAAAGAAGAAAAGAAAACAATGTATAATCTACGTGTATCTTTCCCCCGACGATGACTCCTTGCATTTCTTTAATTTCGTACGATACCGCAGATACGAGAAACAAGTGTTCTTTTCGTTACATAAGTAACTCGTAGATTCTAAAGAAATTCTTCTGCGGATTAAGTAAAAGCATTGTTTGTTTGTTTTTTTTTTTTTTTATTGTAAATTTTACAATAACTGTATTAATGGAGATGAGAGATAAAGCCGAACAGAAAAGTCGCGTTCGCGAGACTGTATCTTGAACGCGCTTCGCACAGATCGTAAGAAGATATGTAAACGCACAACTCTTCCTTTTGTTTTAATGTAATCCATTAGTTTTCACGTATGTCGTATTAAAATGGGCAAAATATGTCCGTTATGATAATTAGTCGAAATATTTTAACTGTTAATATCGCAGTGCGAGATAATTACGTCGAGTTATCGACGCGATTCTCGCGACGCAGATTTTTTTTTTTTTTTTTCAAGGTGCAATCGTAATGTGCAAGTAATGTGAAAATGAAAAAAAAAAAAAAACAGAAACGATGGATCTCCAAAATGGAAAATTTTAACGAGTCTATTATTATCGTCGTGCCGCTACACGATAAACAGTGTGAATATTGTTCGACGTTAAGCACGTTTAAAACATAAATTATTTGCCACACATATGTAGCCCTCGAATCGAAACTCCGCTATAACTACGATGTATTTTATCTAAAAAAAAAAAAAAAAAAATGGGATCCTTCCCTTAATTCTTCCTGCTATAGATTCAGTTGCCGATTTATATCACGATTCTACGAACGTCTCGTGTAAAAAAAACAAAAACGTATTTTTTATATGACGACGATGGGTTGAGAACAATTGTTGCCGATTATTATAGTAGTTAATATTTATGACGCTCGACAAACGCTTAACTCGTTTCATCATTGTTTTCATTGTAAGACTCGGTAAAAAAATAACAACAACAACAACAACAACAAATATGTACTCGTAGATTTATTTATTTTGTAGCCGGAAGAATCGAAGACAAAAAGTGTTACTTATATTACGGCATCTATTGTCGATGATAAGTCAGAGTGCCATTAGTCGTATTTGTATTGTGTAAACCGTTTCACAGACCGTTTAGATAGCGATGCCTTCTCCCGAAACCCTCCTGTCCCCTCGTTTGCCGCTCTCGTACATTGTTCGTCTTTTGATATAGAGATTAAAAAAAAAAAAAAATAATAATGTCCTCGCATTCGATGAGCAACGGTGCGAATCACCGGCCAACAATTTATTCCGACGCAAAGTTTGAACAGACGATAAAAAAAAAATCGCAAAAAGATTCCTAAATCATGAGATCCTGTTGAGTAGCCTGTCGGGCGCAACATTGTGTGTATAATTTAACGATATGTAATATTAATGTAACTCAGTGTATATTAAAAAAAAAAAAAAAACAACAACAACAAGAAAAAAGATAAATATTACTGTATAAATATTTCTAAATATACAAATGTACTAAAAAAACAAAATGAATAATCTATTTATTCACGTGCGACGTAAAACCCCTTTTTTTAGATTACCGATAACGATCGCTTTCACTGATAAAGAAAAAAAAAAAACTTGTTATCAATTACCTCGATTTGCTCCACGTGTGTCTGCCAATTTGCGCGAAATGGCACTCTCCCTCTTCACCGAGAACGTTGACCTCTTGATAACATCTTTATTCTCTTCTTGGGCGATCAGTTCCGTCGCCGTTACAAATTCATGTTTGTTATCTGCATTAGTAAAAGGACTTGAAAAAGGCCGCGGCGATTGCCCGGACTTCGTAGCCTCTGCTTTTCTCGCCTCTACCGCCTGAATTTTACTTTCCAACGCCGAAATTTCGTTTTGATATTTATCTATATTTTTCGTCAACCTGCAAAAAAAAAATAAAAAATCCGAATAAAACAAAAAATGCCTATGAATTCACATTCACGGTGAATAAAATTCGTAAAATATACCGAATAATTTCTGAATTTTTCTTCCGATAAGATTCAGCGATTTGTAATTGAATGTTTGCCTGCAATACACTCTCCTCGAGACATAGAGTACGAGCTTTTTTGTTTGCGAGCTGTTTTTTGAGTTCATCGATTTCACGTCTTAATTTAAGAACTTCTGGATGTTGTTCTGGTTCGATAGGGGAGCGTTTGCAATGAGTGCGTTTCGGCATATCCAGGTATTTATTAAAAAGGTTTATTAGATCATTCTCCGCGGAGATTTTCCATATCCGATCGCAAAAGTCATTCATCTTCGTCCACTTTTGATATTGCATTTCCTCCTGAAAAAAAATCTGCTATTAGTCAAAGTTAAGATCGATCAAAAGTGCATCCTGATTCGTTAATTTACCAATTTGCGTTTTTCTTCGGCAACTTCTTTCTCCTTGAGCCGTAGTTTAACTCCAGTCTCACGAGCAATAATCCCGAGTAATTCAAGTTCAAAAATATTCTTCGTCAACTTTTGCGTCGCTATTTCAATCGCATCGAGTTTATGTTTCGTTTCGCCTGTTTTATCCTCATCGATACACAATTTTGATATCACTCCTCGCGCTATTTCCATGTTCCGTGTTAATGTTAATCGTTAAAACTTAATTCGCAACAGCTACGAATATTGACGCTAAATCTATACTCTGTTTACATTTTCAAAAACAAATAATAATTATATTAGAGTTTTGGCATAAATCGCCGGTATTCGAATTGCGCATCGAAGAAGAACAGCGCCACTGACGTCGTTCCAAACGACATAACGTGACGATTGACGACTAATGGTTGTTTGTAGACACTTGTAATTGCGATTATCGTACGCGCAAAAATCTGACAGAAAGAAGATGTATCCAAACGGTGTTAAGCTGATGAAAAAAACGTGAGTAAAATTACTCCCAAGAGTTCAAACATTCGTAATGTACCTTCGATTTACAGAAAACAAAATGATCGCGGTAATTGCGTTTGTTTGGAGGTTAAGCCTCAATTCTTGTGTCAGACGTCGATGTAAACGCGGGAATAACCTAATTGCGTCAACAGAACGCAAATATAAACCGCAAAATGCATTATTTAATTTATTTTCACGTTTCAGAAATCCATATCCCCAAGGAATGCGTTGTCAAAAGTGTCTGGAAATGGGACATTGGAGTTACGAGTGCAAAGGAAAGAGAAAATACGTTCACAGATCGTCGCGCACAGTGCGTTTGAAAATCGCTCTCAAAGAGCGTGAGGAAGTCAAATCGTGAGTTTTCAAAAAATTCCGCTTTGTTACGAATATATCGCGAATTTATTTTTTAACATTGAATTTTTATTGATCGCAGAGATCGTCAGAAGAAACCAGAAACAAAGAAAATGCGGAAGAAAAAGAAGTCAGAATCGAGTTCCAGCGATTCAGATTCGTCGAGTAGCGACAGCAGCAGCTCTAGCAATTCCTCAGATTCGTCGTCGGACAGCGACTCCTCCAGCGACAGTGATTCAAGTAGCAGTTCTAGTAGCAGCAGCAGCGGCAGTAGTAGCAGCAGCAACAGTAGCAGTAGTAGTAGCAGTAGCGGCGGCGCGAAAAGAAAAAAATCTCGTAAGGGATGAAAAAAAAACAAAAAAAAGTTTGTCTTAACATAAGAAGAGAATATTGCTATATGTGACTCCGCACGTTTGCTTTGCCACTGGAGAGACGGCGATGACATCGTCAAGAACAAATATTAATAATTTTTAATAATTCTATGTTGACTGCAATTTTATCTTTGCCAAGTTTCTGGTGTAAAAACAATTGTTTTTCAATTGTCGAAAAGATGAGAAGGGAACAATGAATTAAAGCACAATATTTTAATATTGTAAAAAAAACGAAGTCTTTATTTTACTGAGGTATGAGTAGATAAATTAAAAAAAAAAAAAAACGAAAGTCGATTGTTAATAGTATCGAAATACTTTGAATTCATTAATCTTCAACAGCTTCCGAAAGTATTTGCACGATCACCTTGCGTTTCGCATCGTACGTGAAGTTGTTGCTTTTGAATATCTCACTTTCGTAGAACGGCGCGAGATTGTGTACATCGATTTGTTTGGCCTGTTGACAAAAGAAATTACCGAAATTTAATAATTTTGTCGTATGCTACGAGTAAACTACGATATGAAGAAGGTGTATGCGATAATTTTACCCGATCCAGCAGATCCTTCTCGCTGACTTCGATCGTAGAGACACGTTGACCCCGTATAGCTCTTTGAAATGCCAGAGTATCGAGAGTTATCTGACGAAGTATGTAGTAAAGCAATTCGCTATGATCCTTTTTATATGTCAGATATTTCTGGAACGTCTGAAAGGCGAACGAATCAAAGGGGGTTAGTGGGTCGCGCGGTTGCATCGATCATTTAAACTCCGAAACAGCGTTACAATAATAGACGATACTCACTTGTCGCATGCTTTTCATCACCGAATACTTTTGCGTGTCGACGAAACTATCGAGTGCCATTCTTATGGCGAGATTAACATCCTCCTCGCGTACGTGATCGCGTAAATGCATTTTCGCGCTCGCCTCGGACATGCGGATTATACTCTCGATGTGTCGAACGGTGATTGGTAAACTTCCTGTTGCCTACGATAATCGATCATTCAATTGTTGAAATGATTATGGAAAAACAAAAATATAATTTGCAAACCCTAAATATCTATAGATAAACACGCGAATACTCACGAGACTCTCCTGTCTCAGTTGACTGTACAACTTCGCAACTTTATCCTGATCGATATTCGTCAATTTCGGATGCACATTTTGTTTCGCGTAAACGATATATTTCTTGAGAAGATCTTGCGGTATTGTGATATCGTTCGAACCGGTTTCCGGTTCGGTGGCCATAGTTTTTTCCAAGTTAGCCGGATGATGTTTTATGTGCGAATTCACGACGAATTTCGCCAAATGTCTGTCTTGCATGGGATCAACTTCGTCCTTAACGATGCACAGGATGTCGAAACGTGAGATAATCGGCTCCGATAGATCCACCTGATAAATTACGATGATCATTGGTCAATTAATGGGGAAATGTTGAATGATAAATCTGAATTTGTACGATCGTCGCTCACGTTTTCGGAGAAAGTCATACTGGCATCGTATCGACCGCCGATAGGATTCGACGCTGCGATAACCGAACATCTTGCATGCAGTGATGTTACGATTCCAGCTTTTGAAATCGAGATACTCTGTTGTTCCATAGCCTCGTGGATGGAGGTTCTATCCTGATCGTTCATCTGCGAAAAGAAAAGCGAATAGTTTAAAAAATTAACTCTCGTCAATGGTTTCTTTACCTGGATAAAGGGAAAGGATAACCAATCGCTTACCTTGTCGAATTCGTCGATCAGACAAACTCCGTGATCGGCGAGTACCAAAGCTCCGGCTTCGAGAGTCCATTCTCTCGTTGTAGGTGATCTTCTCACATAAGCGGTTAAACCGACCGCTGACGCACCCTGTCCCGTTGTAAATACGGCCCGAGGTGCAACTTTTTCCGTGTATTTCAAAAACTGCGATTTCGCTGTTCCCGGATCACCGCACAGCAGGACGTTTATGTCGCCTCTGACCTTATGTTTGTTTCCTGTTGTTCATTTAAAATTTCATGATCGATCTATGATATTTTTTTTTAATAGGAAATGCCTATTTGCACCTAAAAGTGTCTCTAATAGACAAGTAAAAAGTCCATCGAAATCAAGTAGCAACGTAAGATACAAAACGCTCGAGAAACGCAACATTTTACGTAACGGCAAGGTTTGCGCTAAACGCACGCAAACAAAAGCTGCAGCGATTTTAACAGTTACGGTTTACTCCAAATTGTTACGTGGATTCAAAAGTTACGTTACTCTTGCAATCTGCGTGCCGATTCTTTGACTTTCCCAACTACAGCGACAATCGTCAGTCGATTTTGTCTACTTTCGTAGGAAACATTCTTCGTTTTTCCCAATTATACTGGGAATCAATAGTTGATTAAAAATCAACTACTTGTTACGTTACTATAGCGGAAATCAATAGTTGATTGATCAATTATTGATTTGCGCTATAGTTGGAAAATTCGAAGAATCAGCACGCGTTTGTAAGAATAACGTAACTTTTAGTCCCACGTAAAAATTTGAAGACAAGCAGTTTGTGAAAGTAACGTAACTTTTAAATCGACGTAAATATTAAATCCACGTAACTTTTAAATTCACGTGAAAATTTGAAGACACGCATTTTATAAAAGTAAAACGTAACTATCAAAATCGCCAAAGCTTTTGTTTGCGTGCCTTTAGCGCAAACCTTGCAGTTACGTAAAATTTTGCATTTCTCGAGCATTTTGTATATTGTATTGCTGCATAATTTCGATGGTTTTTTTTTTTAACTTGTCTCTATTAGAGACACTTTACGTGCGAATAGCTTTGCCCTTTTTTATATATTGTAACAACCGAGCGGATGAACAACATGCGTATTTGGCTTTGGGACGGATATTATTAATAATAAGAAACGTTAATCATCCCGATCACGAAATGTCACACGTCTGTTTGCTTATGAAAGTCTCGTCGAGACTCTTGTCATGACCATCGATCTCGTATCGATCGTTCGTTTGTTCATCTATTGACAAACTTAATTAATACCGCGTGTCATAACGAATAGTCAGCTATATATTCGAAACAATATTCATCAACTTAACGTATTTTCTGCAATTGAGAAGATAAACGTACCGGGATTCTTAGACTCGCCACCGAATATCGCGAGTGCAAGTGCCCGTTTGATGTAGTCGTGTCCGTAAATTGATGGACCGATACTCGCGACGATTCGATCAGCTATTCTGTGATCTTTGCTGAGAGCGAGTATACTGTTTATATCTTCCTCCGTCAGCGATTCAACGATATCTTTCGAGTCTTTTACGTGAAGATGATTCGCCAACAATACAGTTGAGAATACAGGAAATCCTTGTTCGGTGTTTAGAGAACCATCGTAGCTGTTTGTGTAGATACCAGTAACGTCCACTTCGTCTCCTGGTTTGCAACGGTCGCAAAGATCAGATAGTAGAATGCAATCTTTGCTACGAGGAATTCTACCGGCTGGTATTCTACCGGGAGATTCTTGAATCGTGACTTTCTGGTAGTTACGATAAATCGTTTGTTCCATATTTATCTACAGTTTAAAAATAAAAATCATTGCTTTATCGACACGCAGTTTGGTTATTAGAATTGATAAAAATTCATGAAGATTCTACTGACCATAAACGGTCCCATACTCTGGCACTCCGGACAAGAACCCGGTTTTACTTCCGTATTCTGCGATTGTACGAACGGACCCAATACGTAACCGCACTTGCTACAGTCGTATTTCACGACCGATAGTTGCGGAAGTACTCCCGTTGTCGCCGTTACGACACCGAGCGTTCGAACCAATTGATTGAGATGCAATTTACGAAAGGTACGGAGTTCCTCGATCAGCGGCAGTTCCGATATTCTAACGTGAATCTCCGACGTGACTCGTTCGTAACTCGGAAATATCGTGAGAACGAGTTCTTTGGCGACGGCATCGAATATTTCCAACATTTGAAACGGCGCCTCGGGCAAGAAGTACGCGAGCACATGCTCCTTACTCGCGAGGATCGGAAACTCAACGACGAAACTGGACTGTGAAAAAAAAAAAAAACAATTGAATGCAACAGAACAAAAAAAAAAAATGAGTACAGATCGATTGATAAAAAACGCTAATCATCGATAGATACCTGATTACTCTCACACATGTGGCTTATACGTTCCTTATACATATAATGACCGGTTTCGTTCGTATGCGTACGCAAAAAGCTTTTGAAACGATTCGTAATTTCCGTTCGCGGGCCGAGCATCATTACCCATTCTTTGACCGTATGACCCTTTGTATCTTCAAGATTTTCGATCGATTCGACCATCTGTAACGATCATTGATAAAACGGTGAGTTATTTCCGTTTTTTTCTTCGCGATGCGAGATAAATTTTTACCTCTGTATCTTCCATCTCACCGGTCGCCGCTTTTTCGGCCATACGACGTTTTCGCGTTTGTGTCTCATCCTCATCACTTTCGTCTGTATTAAAAATTTAAAAATCAATTGTTTTTCCCGGTAAAAATATATGATTCGCAAACGGTGCTGAGAGTGCACTTGCCGTATAAAAGATCTCTGTCATCCCGAAGATTTCCGGCAGCGCGATCGCGTTTTCGCATCGCCGATTCGGCGGCCACGCGATCGCCTTCTGAGATTTCGGAGTAATCCTCATCGTCGACCATTCTTGGATCGTAACGATCCAAAGCTGACATTGGCCGATAGTCGCTGTAATAAAAAAAAAAATATATGAATATTCATTTTTTAAATTTTTTTCGCTTATTTTTTTTTCGTTGTATAAATTTAAATAAATTTTTTAAAAACATAAAGAATAATAAAAAAATTGAAAAAAAAAAAAAAAAAAAAAATTAGAGGCGATGAACTTACGCTTCCATGTTGTCCCCGAACAGTTCCTCTCCATCTTCTTCCTCCGCGTTTATGTTTTCTTGGGTATCGTCGCCCAGCAAGTCTCCTTCATCTTCAAAGAGCTCGTCTATAGACGGAGCCGGGGAAGTCATTGCTTCCCTCGGCCTGTCCGACGGTACCGGAGAACTTGCCTGACTCTGAAAAAAAAATATCGACGATATTTAAAAATGAACAATCAATTCGATTAATCAAATCAATAATAACGCGCGATAAAATTGCTCAAAATGTAACGAAAATAACCGGACATCGAGAACTACTCACCATTGTTCAAATTTACAATCGTTATAAAAACCAAATAAATTAACAAACTGATTTTAAAACAAGAGCATTCGCCATTAATGCTAAACTCGTCGCTCAACACTGGTTGTTCCGATGCAAAAAACAACGAAAATTACAGTTAAAAAATAGAACACAAAACAAAACGGAAAATTTTGGCGGAAACACGGCGGTTTGGTTAAAACACGGCGCGGGATTTTGCGGCTCCTCGACGCGTAGCTACGTTCAGAGACATTCTACAGGTGGTGTGCACGCTCTGCGCAAAAATCTCTAGCGGTCCAGAAGAATAATAATGGTGGGGAATTGCGATTTTTATTCGTGTCTCACTTCACGATAAAAAATGAATTCGAATATCTCTGTGCAAATTTGATATGTAAAAAAAAATGTTTATTACAAATTTATTACGTTTATTCGAACCGGAAGCTCGTACAAAGTTTATCGATATAGTTACATGGTATCATAAATGGGGGTTATCTCAAGGATTAAAAAAAAACAAAATATCCAATAATTATTTGGTAAGAGCGATCTTAAGATTTTTTAGATTCGCAATTTCTGTAGGTATAGTTTCCAACTCTATGCTTAGGTTAGCTGTTCTAACAGCCAAATACAGAGAATCCTGAAATCTCTTTTGCGCGGTTCTCAGATTCTGGGGTACGAGAACTCCGAACCATCTTATAGGATCTTGAGATTTTTCCTCGTTGTCTTTGGAGGTCTTGTGACTTATATCAAAAATTGGCACATCTTTTCCTCTTCTCTCTGTTGTACTCGTCTCCAATTCGAACAATGAATTCATTTCATCTTGTGGAATTTGCAAACTTCCGATAGATTCTTTGCCTCGTATGTAACGAGCTTTTGCCAATTCTATGTTTCCCTCGCGTATCATCTTTTCCAACTGCAAATTCGCGGATATTTTTTCTTCTAGTAGCTCCAGCGATCGTAACGTGAGGCTGTCGAGCTCTTCGCAAACATCGTCGATGCTTTTTTCCATCTCTGAAAGTCAATAAACTCTTTTTATCGCGTTGTTTTAATTTATATTGATTACGAGTACGAAACATCGCGGAGGTTAACTAACCGGAGATTTTAATCAACGCCGCGACGCTCACAAAGGAATCGATAGTTTTTCCTAATAATTTTGCGTGGAATAAAGAAAATTGTTACGTCCGACTTATCGCAAATAATGGTGAAGTATCGCAATAATTGAGCGTAAACACTGTGCGTAACTTGCACATAGCTTGTGACACGACAGAAACAGCTGACCGTAGCCGACACGCCTGTGTGTACCGTTCGCTGTCACGTGCGTTCGATGTAGACGGCGATCGAAGCGAACAATGGTCGTAGGCAGGAATGAGTTTTTTATTAAATGATTATTTTCTATCATACCGCAAATTATGTTGCGGCTGACATACATGATTTGTACAACTTTTCATTTATTCTATTTACATCTTTGTTTTGAAAAATAGTTCAGTCGTATTTGATGCCGACTACAGCGTTATTCTATGCGGACGACATACATGATTTGTACAATTTTCGATGTATTCTATTTACATTTTTGTATTGGAATATAATTCAGTCGGATTTCACTATCGACTAGTCCGATATTCACAGCATCATATTCCCGATTATCGGGGACACTGATCATTCGTGTCTATAGACGACAATATACTCTCCATAATTCGGTTGAGGAAAATGTGCATGAAATAGTTTTGCGTGCAATCGATAATTCTTCAGAAAAGGCGTAATTCTCGAAGAGACATTATCGAACATTACCAAGAATTTCGGAAAAGAAATATTCCTCGTCTCGATGTTTTCTTTCAGCCAAAACATCGGATCCTCAAAGAATATATCGGTTTCATCCGCGTAATCGGACAATTGTCGTAAATTCGGTTCGCAGGTCAAAAATCTGATAGGAACATCGACATGCAGATGACTATACATAGGTGTCGCGTGGCAAGGAGTCAAAAACATAATTTCCGTTTCGTTAACGTTCGCCCCGCGTAATTCGCGTTCCAATAATTTCATAACATCTAATGTGCCTCTCTGATGAATAAGAGACAAGTAGATACCAGGCAAAAGGTTGCTAAGAATAAAAACAGCCAACAAAGCTTTCCTTCTGAATTCCGTGATTCTCCAACCAAATGGAAAGTTACTGGTACACACGTGAATGAGCATTGGCAACAGAGGAAGAATGAATCTAAACTCCTTGTGAGCTAAAATCGAGTAAATCCCAATGGTCCAACAGATAACTGCTATCAGTACAATTTGTCGACGATGAGAAATTGGATTTTTTATTGCTCCAAGCGCAGCTAAAGGAAAAATAAATGTGTGCAAACCGAGTACTACAGGCAATGCAGCAAAGAGATACCATAGCAAATGATGAGTTCCATAGAAGTCCGCTACATCATTGAGAACATTGACTTTGAAAAATTGCCACGGAGTTACGACAAAAGTTCCGTAACACAAGGAATCAATGAGGATGGAATAAAATAAAGTAGAAGACGCGGTGAACATATAAATTTTTGCTAAATCCA
The DNA here is from genome assembly GCA_934046635.1 of Buathra laborator. Classification (NCBI taxonomy): domain Eukaryota; kingdom Metazoa; phylum Arthropoda; class Insecta; order Hymenoptera; family Ichneumonidae; genus Buathra; species Buathra laborator. Next base: position 4,034,980 of record OW203901.1, read on the forward strand.
CGATATTTCTGGAAGACGTGCAGATATGATAGACGCACAGAGGTATCCAGAGGAGAGCGGCGGTAGGTCTCGCAGCCACAAGAAAGCCGACTATCCAAAGAAATCCTGAGCCCTGCGTGCGCCCGTCGCTCCAAGGAAACATCGACAAAGCAACGATCGTTAGAGACGTTTCCAAGCTGTTTGCTAGAGTTCTAGTAGCGCAGTAATACCAAAACCAATTGGTACACAGGGTGAACAGCGCCCATTTGCTTCTGGTCCACAAGTAGAATCTATAGTCCGCATAACCGCTCAGCAATGCTTGAAATATTCTCGGCAATGTTGTCAAAAGTACGACGTAATCCAGACGCACGAGTGCCAAAAGGCGATACAAAATTGATATGAGAAATGGATAGATGTAACTTCGTATTTTTGTGTTCCATTCCCACGTTAGATATCCGTAACCGAACGCCAAACGATGCGCGACTTCCAAAGATTGCCAGTACTCGTCGGGTACGTGAGATGTTTGTACAACGTAAACGGATATTAACCTCCATGCGACGAGAAAAAAAAGAGTGTTCGGGAGTTTCGTCGGAAACGCCATTGCGACGATCGCGATTATTTCTTCTCGAATCTTTTGTTATGTATCGCGTCTGCGGTTTATATATTTTCACAAATAAAATTTGAGAAGTATTCGCGAATTTCTGTCGTTATTTCGTGGTTAACCCTTGAAATTGTATTTTATAGCATTCTCGGCTGCGTTTATCTCGTCTCTGGGCGTTTTCGGGAGCCGACACGAGCAAAACAAGTTGCGCGGGGACGACGATCTCTGCTTATTGCGACAAACTTCACACCGATAGTTTTTTATTATATAGGAAAACACAACCACGCATCGAGAGCGCGCGCCGCGACGGACGCCATTGTCCTAAAGTCGATAGGCGTCTCGTAACGAAACTCTCTGGTCGATATCGCACGCGAGAGGCCCCAACTTTTCTCAAACGAGAAATTGAAGTTCGATTATCTGTTTGAGTGAAAATAATTTCAATCGAACGCACGCCGGTGCGGTGTGTTGTGAGGTTTTGAGAGATATCGCTTGCCGCCGCGGTGTTTATTTCGGCAGCGGTAAATTCGTCGTCGCGCTTCGAAAAACGACTCTTTTGCACGCGACGTAACTAACGAGGAACAATGTAATGCGGCGAGGCAATTGAATCAACGATAATTATGCAATCGTTTTAACATTATAACAAAATGAAGAAAAATCGTGAATAATCCCGCGAAGTTGTAAATATTAAACGAAGTCAAGTTGGTTGTTGCGCCGCAAATTGCCGTACGTACTGATCAGATGGAAACAAACGTATTGACTACGAAGCCTATACATGGATAACGATAAGGACCCGTCGAGCGCTAACGGCGTTAGCAAAATTGAGGCTGTCGATGAGATCACGAAGAACGATGTTCATGTTTCTCTGTTCGCAAAAATGATGGAGGAGAAACATACGTATAAATACAAAAAACTCGTAGTGCCGATATCGATGCGTAGCATCTATTGGAAATTCTTTGGTTTTCCAGCTACGGATGAGGGTGATATTCTAACTAAAGTTAAGATAGTCTGTATACTTTGCAAGACGCAGATAGCTTACAACAGAAACACCAGCAATCTGCGAATGCATCTGCAGAACAAACATTCGCAAGAATTATTGGAATTGGAATCTGGCAATCCACCAAAAAGGCCGAGTCTAACGCAAGAGGCTAAAGACAGAAGAGCGCAGAAACGTCTGCTAAAATCTACACTGACGCCGGCGCAACACATTTATACCACAAGCGCCGATGGCACTGTTCAGATAGATGGAGATATACAATTTGTTACGGATCCTAATATAAGTCTTTCAAATATGGAGGATGACATTGGTAATTCATAAAAAATATTATGTTTTCAATAATTAAAAAAAAAATTTCTAAACAAAAATATAACAGTTAATGTTATCGATATGAGAGATCAAACAATTACTTTGAAAAGAAAAAAAATGAGTTCTTCAGAAACAAGTAGATTTGTTGCGTATTTGATGAAATCATTTTATGAAATGGAAAAAAAGAATTTTCAATTAATTAAATATTATTATTATTATTTATTTCATTTCATTAATTTTTTTTCTTAAAAATCAAAATCATCATCATCATCATCATTATTAATTTATCATCAACATGAATCATTTATTTATTTTTATTGTACTTTGATTTTTATTGATTTTATTTATTTCTTCATTTATTAATTTAGTTAACGAGAATAACTCTTACATTTTATTGATTTCCAGTTATTTTTTTGATGTCGTAATTATCCTTATATTTTTTATATTATATTATATTATATTTATATCCTTTGTTTTTTTTTAACAATATACGAAATGCATTACCTATTCCCACAGACAATCCGGCTTCGCACTCGAGCATCGATGGCAAAGCAGTTTCCGACGCGATAGCCGAATTTATCGTAATGGATCTTCAATTACCGGAGGTTGTTGAGGGTCGAGGATTTCAACGTCTCGTTGCAACGTTAAAATCGCCATGCGAAATTCCTAGTAAAAACAAATTGGAGGACGAGATAATACCAAAGGTTTACGAGTCATTCAGAGAATCGGTATCAGCGAATCTCGCGTGTATAGTCGGGGAATTCGGTCTCGCGGTCGAGGAGTGGAGATCGAATTCGGGCGAAAATTACGTTACGTTATCGATATATTATCAAAACATCGAGGAGGCTGTACTGGAGTGCAAAGTGTTGAGCACCATGCACGCGCCTCTCGATTGGGGAGAGGCGCAGTGGGGTAGCGTTATAGATTCGACACTTCTCGATTGGGATATGAGAATAGAAAAAATAACAGCCGCCGTAGTCGCGACATCGAGATCGGAATTGTTGCAAGCGCTTTCAGTACGAGGACTCGCGCTCGTTCCGTGTTTGTTACACACGTTGCAAGTTTGCGCTCAGGCGTGTTTCGAAAATCCCGACGTCGCGCATATCCTCGGGAAATGTAGAACGGCTATTGGAGTGATAGCGAGTCACGGACCGGCGTCTTCGGCTCTGAACGTTCAGGAGCAAATGTCGGAGGTAAACGATATCTCGAATACTTTGATGTTATCGCCATCCATTCGCTTGGAAACTTTTGCTAAAGACTTAAAATGTATTTTCTTGATTTCCAGTTGGACGAAAATGCGATGATAATCGATTATCCAGCCGTGTGGACGTCGACGTACAACATGTTGGAACAAATGGTAATGAGACGACACATCGTTGTTCCCATTTTGGAAAGTATGGAGGGTATCGATCGAGAATCCATCGAGTTAACGAACGATCAGTGGAAAATAATGGCCGATCTCGTTACCGTTCTCGAACCATTCAAAGTTACTATTATGACTCTCAGCGAGGAGAAAATGCCTCTGATATCGCTGCTGAAACCGTTACTTTGGCAACTCGTATCTTCGCATCTCAAAGTCAAGGATGAGGACAGCGAGATTGCGCGATCGTTTAAAGAATCGTTGTCGGATATGTTGTGCGAACGTTACGCCGACGGTAATGTTACACTTTTACTGCAAATTGCCACGACTCTGGATCCCAGGTAATTTATTTTAAAGATATTGTACGGCTCGTCGTTATTTTCATATTTCAAATTAAATAAATTTTCTATTTATTTATATTTACAGATTCAAGCAGCTTCCGTATGCCACGGAGGAAGACAAAACTATGGTCGCTACGCCGATAAAAGAGATGCTATCAAAGCTTATAGAAGAGGAAACCGGTGATCAGTTGGAACCAAAGCTCGAGGAAGGAACGTCTCCGTGTAAAAAAAGTCGAATGTCGGGAATGGAACTTTTACTCGGCGGTCTTTGCTCGACGAAAAACGGAATGCCAGCTGAAGAAAAGGCTGATCTCGAATTGATTCAATATCAGTCCGAAGCAACGGCTCCTTTGGACTATTGCCCGCTGCAGTGGTGGGCAAAGACGTCGGCAAAGTGTCCGAATCTCGGTAGACTTGCGCGAAGGTATAATTGCGTACCGGCGTGTTGCGCTCCGCCTTCGCGAATTCCCGCTGAAGCGCAAGTTCTATACGACACAAGACGAGCCGCGTTGCCGTCTCATTTAGCCGACAAACTTCTCTTTCTTCACGGCAATCACGCCGTTTGAACGCACTATTAGAGTTTCGATCGAATAACTCTACTGAGACTATCAGCTACAACTCCTCTCTGGACGCTTCGAAAATACGTGGAGCATTTTTCGTCAAAATGCTTAGGTATGAGATTGTGACTATCATTTTCTCGTACGGCGCAACCACGCGATTTTTTTTAACGATGACTACGCAACGGAAAGTATTGAGATGTACGCGATGCACGTACTTTTATCGTTGGCAATATCTTCGATTTTTCTATTAGACTAATCGATTTTGCATGTATCAAAGTTCAATTGTAACATTGTTACCTCTCGAGTAATTCTATTTTGTACAAATCGCACTAATTTTTCAGTACATAATTCTTAGATACACGAGTGAAGATAGAAAATGAATTCGCAATCTCTCGCGTCGATTTTTTTTCAATAACGTAATTTAATCTCACGATATAGCATTGTCGGGTGCAATACAATTTGCTTCGATTATTGATGAAACCAAAGTTACCGTACAGTCGGAAGCTGAGATTTCGCCTGATCAGCGCGTCAAATAGCTTCCCGAATCGACTCGTATTAACGCGCATCACGTCGAAATCAATCATTGGCATCGGATATCGATGCGCGCGAATGCTTTCAACATTTTTATCTTTGTAACGATGAAGATAGATGTTTATTATTATTTAACGTATCGCTTGGAAGGCGTTATACGTTGTGTAAAAAGTTTAATATCGTACTTTCGTGCTAAACTCAAAAACGTATCACTATTTTTCTTAAATATGTCCCTTTGATATGGGATCCGTGAATAAGTACAAAAAAAAAATCTCATTTTAATATGTAGAATAAGATATTAATATCGAAAATTAGAGGAAAACGAAGCGTCAATAAATAATTGAATAATACATCACGTATTTTTGGCTAAACCATCGCTTTTATTTTTTCGCTAACAATGTACATACAAAATATCAGTCTATTGCACTCAGGAAAGACTCAGTTGTTTCTGCATCCAACTGGAGCCCTCGTAGAATCTTGGATCACCTATCCTCAGCGATGCGCGTTTGTAAAAATAGTAGTAGAGAACTGAAACTATAAAAATTATTGCAGAAAACTGTGATGCGTTAAATTTTTTTTCTAAATATACAACAATATAAAATACCTGTTCTGTGAGCAGAGTAGAGACAGTGAAAACCTTTGGTCCAATAATGTTCCAGCGGATGAGACCAATGAAGAGTTATGTGCCATGTGTGGAGACTTATACTCAATATTATGTACAGAACGCATAACACGAGAGTCGTACGGAATCTTACGTACAGCAATTGTATTAATCCCGCCTGCGGAAAAAAAAAAAAACAAAAAAAATATACGGTAATTTTTTTTTACAACGAATTTTTCGATTTTCGATGATATTAACTTAAAATGCACGTTACCTGAAAAATATACGTTGCAAAAAAATTGATGAGTAGTATGGTTAGTGCAACAATGAGGCAAAAATCTTGTACACTGAAATAGTAAACAGATGAAGATACGAACGGATGGTTATTGAGATGATAATAAAAACGGAGCGCAACTCACACGTAGAGAGTAAGCAAATCGATCGGACGAGTCTTAGCAAAGCTCGAGAATGAATTGACGCAGATATCGAACAAAAGTAACGTGTATTGCGCGAAAACTATGACGGGATATTGCTTGAAGCTCGGAATATTCATTTACTCGCGTGCGATCGCGAAAATGGAGTACACGTATAGACGATAGTTTTTTGTTGTTACATTTGAAATATCGTTGTCATGACGACCGTTTATTTCAGTCATTGGTTCAGTGCGACGACGACATCTGTCGCAGTTTCGGAGTAAACGTTTCTTTTTTAATTAATTCGAGTTATTTTCCAATTATTTATTAAAGTAGCTGCGGCGCGTGGTGTCCATTTCGCCTTAGTTCGAGGAAATTGAGCGGAAATTGCAAACACTTCTCGATAGTATAAAAATGGGAAAAAAATTCACGCATATTAAATGTAGTGAAAAGATTAATTTTGTCTTTTTCTACACATTTTTTCCAGATAAAAAAAAATTGAAACCAAAGATAAAAATCTGAAAGAATTCATCCGTATTCAGAAAAATGAACGAATCATTTTTATAAAAAAAAAGTTAAGTTACCATAAATTTGTTGAACATTTTTTTTTTCATCAATTTGTTAATAACATTTTGCAATTATTATTGTGCAAAATTAATCTTTTCAGTACCTTTAATATGCATGAATTTTTTCAGATTTTTATATTATCGAGAAGGGTTTGGAATTTCTTCGAATTTAGGCGAAATCGACACCACGCGCTGTAGCTACCTTAAGTGAAAATGTTGAAAAATTTTACGGTTATCGAACCGGAAAAAAAAATGTCGAGTATTTTAGTCTCGACGTTGCAAGTCGCTTCAACGAATTTCACTGAATTGTAAAACGTTAGTATTACGATTTTTAAAGGGCCGTTAATAATACTCGATTTTTCTATTTTATAATTTATCATCCAAAAGTACGTTTGCCATTTTATTAACGACATCGAAATGACATAACGCATCAACAACGGTCTCCAAAGATCGTTGAAATTCTGTATCCTCGAGATTATCGTCGGGAGTCCTTGAGCCGATTTCTGTTTCGGTGAATCTTTCTCTCTTATGAATAAGCAATTCAGATAATTCCGTTTCCGATAATTTTGGAAGTAATTTCACAGAGTTTGGATATTCTTTTGCCAAATCCTGCGCCGTCCACGGAGTTCTCTTTGCCCTCTTTTCCGCCGACGAATTCGATGGTTTATTCTTATTTTTATGACATTCTTGAAGGCACGTGGTGATCTGCAAAATTGGAAGTTTTTTTAATTTATATTCATACGACACAATCCGTAGCCGTTATTATACGATTTTTTTTTTGTTTTTTTGTTTACTTAAGGAGGATCGGTGGCTGAGAGTTAATTTCGCATAAGTTCGAAAAAATTGATTTTTTTCTTTTTCTACATATTTTTTCCATGTAAAAAAAAAAAAATTCAAACCCAAGATAAGAATCTGAAAAAATTCATACGTGTTCAAAAAAATGAACGAATCATTTTCATTAAAAAAAAACGTTGAGTTACCGTTCATTTGTTTAACAAGTTTTTTTTCATGAATTTGTTAATAACTTTTTGGAATTATTATTATGCAAAATTAATCTTTTCAGTACCTTAAATATGCCCGAATTTTTTCAGATTTTTATACCATCGAGAAGTAGTTGCAATTCTCTCTCATTTTTTTCGAACTTATGCGAAATAAACTCTCAGCCACCGATCCTCCTTAATACGCACCAAGTTTATGGTGTCTTTGCGCGTATATCGTGTCTCATCGGGTGCCGAGGGGACACCTTCGCCGATGTTTGTCACGAGCAATTTGACGATCGCTTCCTTGAGTCTTCCTTTGTAATCTTCGTCAACCGGCAACCAAACGTTGATACTTATACTCGTATCCACCGATTCGACATAATGCCACCAGCCATTAGGTACAAAGAGAACTTCTCCAGGCTGCAGTTCCACGAGTTTAGCTTTATCTTTCATTTTCATAATCGTCTCTTCATCTTCATTCGTCGGGCTGAAGAAATTCAGTTTGCTATAAATTGTGGATTCTTCATACGGGACTCTTGTCGGTTTTATTGTATCACCCGAATCCGGTGGAAAGAGAAGCCACTGTTTTCTGAAACGAAAAAAAAAAAAAAAAAAAAAAAAAAATTATAATTTTTTCGACGCGCATTTGTGACTTCGATATAATACGATTTATTCGGCGAGCGGACCTCCCGCGTATCTGAGCAACTAAATTGCATCCGTAAGAGTCTTGATGACAATTGGTATGAGATCCCTTGCTGCCAATCCAAAGAGTCGAGTCATTTCCGGTTTTATCGAAACCAAATCTCTTCCAATCAACGATTTCCAAAATCTCCGGTCTGTCTGCGAACCATTGATGCATATATTTATAATCAAAGTAATACCATTTGTGTTGATCTTCGGATTCAGCTTTTTCAAAGAATTCGGATATCGTCATGTATTCCGTAGGACAACTTATATCCCACTGTGGCTGCTAAAAAAAAAAAAAAAAAACCAATCAGTTCTCTGAAAAAAAAACGTGTAAGAGAATAAATAATTTTTCGTATTTTTCTTTACAAGAGTTCTCGCATTGTTGCCGGTTCTGAATGGGAGTGATTTGTCGCCTAATATTTTCATAAATATATCGCGATCCCAACGAAGAAATTCCGGATTATTCGATCCTACGATATTCTGTTGAAAGCCGATAAATATAACTGGTTCCTTAAGATCTGCGACGGCTTGTCTTATAGTTTCAGACGAGAGCATTGTTTTTTTTTTTTAATCGTGCAATGTTTTGATTTTCATTGCGTGTACATGCATCGTTTATTTTTTTAATGCAATTGATAACGCGATGTATAGAAACGAATAAAATTGTGCGCGGGCCGCGTGCTTCATTCGGCATCTACGAGAATGTACAGTGTACTCGTTTCGGAGTTCCCGCTACGAACATTACCGTACGACGATAACACTCGCAGGCGTAGAGAGAGGATTTCATTGGTGAAAACACGACACTACTACCGCGAGGCACTATTGAAAATTCTCCACAGTGATGGTGACGTGTCAGCAGCGTACAACACGTGGATGCACAGTCGACAAGCGACACGTCGCAGGAGTGGTGCCTCGTATACGCGCTGCGAACGCGTCGGTAAACACGTATACCGTTTTGAGAGCTATAGCCTCGCCACAGTTGGCACCGACCGTTGGCTGAAATATCGCGCTTGTCTTGTCACAGTTCGACGAAAACCATTGACGAGACAACGAGTTCTTCCCAATATTAAAACTTTTTTCCTTCGCTAGTGCTTCGTGAATAGTGAAAACCGAGGAATTCTATCAAAATGGTGAGAATACAGTTTAACGCAGTCGATTATAATACGAAATACGTTCGCTCCGAATAATCCATAAGATCGAAAAAAAAAAAAAATCAGTGTGGCATTTCTTTCGTGATTTTCTAACCGATTCGTTTCGTATGTTTTCTCGAACAAAAAAAAAAAAAACAGCCGGCCGCTCCGAGTTCGACAAATGTTGGTGCAGGTGGTCGTTCCCCATCGAAGGCTGTAGCGCCGAGAACCAGCGGTGCTGGTACTGTAAGACAGAGGAAAGCTGCTCCGGCAACTTCTGCCAGGAATCGCAATACAGGCACCAGTTCCGGTGGCATGTGGAGATACTACACAGATGACTCGCCAGGAATCAAAGTGTGAGTTTTCTCAATTTTTTTCGAGATTTCAATCGAAATATATCGCATCGCAGAGTTTTCGCGTGTTTTCGCGTAATTATTCACGAAAAATATATATTTTTTTTTCAGAGGACCCGTTCCCGTGCTCGTTATGTCACTCCTGTTCATCGCATCTGTATTCATGCTTCACATCTGGGGAAAGTACACCCGATCCTAAGAGACTAATAACTCCATGAGGGTTTGCACACTCTTGAGACTGTAAAAGGTCTCGCGGACTAGAGGGCTGCACCGGGTGCATAACCAATAATTGTCTGAATTCCACTGCGGAGTATTTCGATGGATCGCGAGAGAGGATTCATCGCAAAAGCATCTTAAACTCGAAGAAAAAAAAAAAAAAAAAAAAAAAAATACGCTTCCTCGTTCGTTATTCCGCGACGACGTTCATCGATATTCCGTAAACTCTAAGATCGTGTTTTTAAGTTATTTGCTACATCGGCCGAACAGCCGATCGACTATGATAAATAAATTTTGATATAGCGTTATTCACGTATATCCGAATTATTTCGCGGGGGAGAGGAAAAGAGAGATTACATTAAAACGTATTAATTTGCGGTAAACGGGTATATAGTCATTAACGCAGCGATGCGTCATTATTACCTTTCCCAAAATTACGGTACCCGAGGGCCTCTGGCGTTGGTCACCAAATGCCGTTATTTACTTTCCTTCGGTGACGAAGAATCATCGATTAATGTGTTTCACGATAATTTGCATAATACACAAGATAGATATTATCTTTATTTACTGATTACTACATCCATTGGTTAAACAAAATCGTCGGTATAATGAACGAAACGAAAATATACATATACACACACGCATATATATATATATATATATTTCAGCATATCTGTTGAAAATATCTCAAAGATGTTTTCATTTTGCGTTCACAATGACCACAGAAAATAGAAAAAAAAGGAAAAAAAAAAAAATCAAGTTCACGTAATTGAATAATAATAAAAAAAAAATAATCTCCGGTTTCGTGAGAACAATGCCGTCAATATTATTTTGTGACTAATACAGTAAACGTCTGTGACACGTACTTCTAATTATTATTATTTTCTTCTTTCGTCCGTTTAAAACTATGGTATCTCATACAAAGTCGCGCGATGGTTACAATGGTTTTATTTCCACGTAACGAAATCGGTGCGAAAAGTCAATCGTTTTAATTTTTTTCGTGTTTCTTCAACATATTCCAAAAATCATTGACGAGTTCGAAATCTCGTCGGTTGTCTCGTCGAGAGTCACGATGTCTTTAACGTCCGTCCTTAAAGTTGTTCGAACCGAAAGGATTTTGTCTTTGCTGCTGCGAGTATCCGGAGAAACTTTGTTGCGGACGCCAGTTGTTCATAGAGTTATTACCGTTTCCCTGCCAGTTGTCGGATACCAGAGATTTCTTCGGCCCGTCGTTCTGCGAATTCCAACGTTGATCGTTCGCGTTCTGATTTCCCATACTTGGCCACTGCGGCTTATTAATGCCCATCGACATTCCTTTGTTTTGCCAATTACCGGACGATTTGTTCGGCCAATTCTGTTCCATTTTCTCCTGATTATCTCTGTTCCAATTGGACGACGAGGCTTTGTCGGTCTGTTGCCATCTCTGTTTGGACGATTGTCCACCTTCGTCGCCCCACGGATCTCTCGCATCTTCCGGAAGATCGCTCCAATCTTCTTTATCTTTGTTACCGTCTCTCCATGAATCCATTCGATTGTTCGATTGTCCGTAACCATCTTTTCCGCGAATGTTCCAGTGATCCCCGCCGGATCCTTGTCCGCCACCTCCACCGCCTCCACCACCGCCCCATTGCTTGTCGTTCGGTCCCTGTGACCATTGATCCTTATTTCCTGCTTTCATCGACGATGATTTCGAGTTCCATACATCTCCACCACCGCCCATCCACGTTCCATCTTTGCCGTCCCATTTATCCTGATTTGCGTTTTTTCGGAATCTATCGTTCCCCGTTGAGTGATCCCAATTCGAAGGATTTTGTCTGTGAGAATTTCTGTCGTTCGGACGTTGCTGTTGCTGCTGTTGTTGTTGCCGCTGAAGCCAATTGCTCTGTTCGAGAGTTCCTCTGTTGGGGATATCCCATTCATCGCCGAATCTTCTAACCGGCGACATCGGTCGCACAGCCGACGGTTGGTCGCGTTGTCGCGATGGTGAAATTCCCCGTCTCTGAACATCCGATACGTGTTGCTGTTGTTGCTGTTGTTGTCTTCCGTGAAGAGCAGTCGGTCTTCTCTGAAATATTTCGTTGTTTCCTTGATTGCGGGGCGGCGATATTTGACGACGGGGCGGCGACATTTGCCGACGCGGCGGGGACATCTGACGTCGCGGCGGTGATTGCGGTCGTCGCAAATCGCCGCTTTGCGGATTGTACGACGGCATAAATCTTCTCGTCGGCGAAACGTTCATTCGCGGCGGCGACAACAATGGACGCTTCGGCGACGGTGCGCGAACGTTCGATTCCAATTGACTTGACAACGGCGAGGGTTTGTTCATCGCTTGTTGATTACCGCGATTCTTTGAATCAAATTGATTCTGACGATTCCAGTTGTTTCCTTGATTTTGCTGTTTGCGATAATCGCGTCCCTGCGATCGTTCGGGTCTTCCGCGTGAGTTCGGCATCGTCGCAATGTCCAGCGGACTTATGCCGGATGGCATTACTTGGTTCGGTTGCAGGGGCGGTCGGTTGTTCGGGAACAACGGCATGGGTCCCGGATTCGGTTGGTCGAACTCGCGATTCGACGTTGTTATACGTATTTCCTGTGGTCCAACGTCCTGAACGAAGCGATCGCGGAACATCAACGGATCTCTCTGCATGTTGTGCGGCGACGGTGAGTAACCGGAATTTCCCGGTGGTGCTATGCGATCCCAAACGGATCTTGGCAATTGGCTCTGAAGTTTGTTCGTTTGTTCGAGAACAATGTTCAGCATATTGTGCAATTGTTTGGCCGTATCGACGTCGACCTGTTGTCCCTGACCTCCCAATCTCTGTTGAGCGATATTCAGCAACATCTGCTGTTCCTGCACTTGCGCGATAAGCGCCGGATCCATCCGGCCTTCCGAGAGTCTCGCGCGGAGATCGGGATGATGAGCGTTATCTCGCATTCTCTTCTCCGGCAACGGTTGTCCACCCCGCATCGCCGATCCATCGTTACCCCAATTACGTTTACGCTTCTGCGCACCACTGCCCCCGCCTTGACCTCTCGGCGGAACTCTCGCGAGAGGATTCTTCTTCAACGGCGACGAGACTTTCGGTTTGTTCGGCTTCGTCGGTTTGCTGGACTGCTGTTGAGGCGTTGGACTCGCCGGACTCATCTGCGAGCCTTGAGTCGAAGTTTTCGCTATCTGTTTGTTTTTAACGGCTTTCTTTGCCGGGTTTTGCGACCTATCGGGGGAATGAGGTCTCTTACCCTTTGCCGCACCTTTGCCACCGTTATTCTTTACCGGATTTTTCACCGGTGCCTTTCCGCCGGCTGCCATTATATTTTTCACCAAATTCTTTGGTACATTTTTTACTACACCCGTTACCAATCCCGGACCCACGACGATACGCGAACCCATCACCACACCCTGACCAGCGGCTTTTTGCTTCTTCAGTTTGTTTCTCTTGTTTGCGCGATTGTTCGCTCGTTTGTTCGCCGTTTTTTCCGCGTTGGGTTGCTTAGTCGGTGGTGAACTCCTAACGCCCGCTTTCTTCACTTGTACCTTCGCTTGTGTCTTTGCCTTGTTAGCTGCCAGAGCCTTGTCGTTCTTTATCGCTCTCTGCTGTTGCAAATGGGGCGCGAGACCCGCGCGAAATTGCACGTGATTCCAGAACCACGGTTCGTGCATTTTCTGCATTATGAGACGTTCCATGCGTATCACGACTTCGAAATGAGGTCCGGTTGGCAGTGTGTCGACCAAAACTGCGCGCACCGGCATAAACGGATTTCCAAGATCGCCGTCAGCCGGACGCGTTAATTCTAAAATCGCGCGCACGGACTGTTTCGTCAGTGTTGTTATCATCACGACACGACGGAGCGTCGGAACTTTTCTCAGCGCCGTCATCACCTCAATGGCTGTAATTTTAATTTGAAAATATCGATCAGTCGTCGCTTTTGTATATTTCGGGACTTTCGAAAGAAAAATACTTACCTCTTCCAATTTTTGTGTTCGCATTGATGATCGCCGAAGCTTTAGTATTCTTGAGAAGCTTCGCGACTTTTGTCATCGTCTCAGTCGGTTGTCCCATTACGAATGTTGTATTCTGAATTTTATTCAATTCGCTCGTCATCTCGGCCTCTTCAACCTCCGAGGGCGTGTCAAGGCCTATGACTTGTCGACATTTCTGAGAAAATATTTAATATTTTCGATAATTGTTTGATGTACGCGATGGTGATTCATAGGGCGTAGAAACTCGTGGAAATTCGTTTACTCACCGGAGCGATCATAAGGCCGAGCAATCCGAGACCGCAGCCAACCTCTACGACGGTGCTTTTCGGCATCGGACTGAGAAGATCACCGACCGCGGCTCCAAGTGTCTCGACACCGGCGGCGTTGCACCAGAAATTTGTTTTAGGCGCAAGTTGAATTTTCAAACCGGCAACCGTCTCGTCGAGAGCTTCGGATCCCGCGAGGAACGTTATGTTTGTCGTTGTTGTGTGTCCAGTTCTGTAATCATTTTATATCGTTAGCGTTAGCGATTATTCTTAAATAATTGACGTTACTACTAAATTTCAATTTTTCCGCTTACTTTGCGATACATTTGCAATACAGCGATTTAACGTTGCAATCCTTTCCCGGACCGGTTTCGAAAGTCTCTTTTAATTTTTCCATTGTCGCGTGACTGATATTCTTGCCGGTAGCGAATACCATTAATTCGTCTTTGCTGTTGCAACGGACGAGAAGCCAAAGCCAATGGTGATTGCGTTCGGCGCCTATTCCCTTGTCGTCATTTGATGCGTCGTCTTTGGCGTCAGCGTCATCCTTGGCCTCCGATGTATCATCAGCTTCAGCCTTAACTTCCGGAACTGCGTCCACTTTGGTCGTTTCTTCTGGAAGTGCATCTGCATCTTTTTTTTCCTCAGCCTCCGGAGCGACGGTTGCATCTTCTTCCTTAATCGGTTCCTCAGACTCCGCGAATTGATCGATACTCTGAATGAATTCTTCGAATACCTGTATAAAAATTGAGATTGTAATTTCGCTGAGACTTCATGTCCAACCGATGAAATTTTCGTTGCGCTTTGAATTTGAATAATTGAATCGAACTCGTCAGATATATTACGCTATTGAATCGAAAGCATTTTTCGTTTACCATCCGAAGACAATCATGCAGTAGAGTAACTTTTGTAATGAAATTTTCTTATAAAAAAAAATGAAAAAAAAAAAAAAAAACGTAAACGATTCTTGGAATCGCTTAAATTTTAATAACCAAATTTTCGCGCGTAGCGAGTTTGGGTTTTTTTATATCAGGACTTCCGGACCGTCATAGTAAATGAATCACAACTTTTTGGACCTTGTCGTGTACGCAATGCCTTTCGGAGTAACTGAATTATTATTATTATTTTTTTTTCATGGGCGCCCGAGGGTACGTAGACGTTTTGCGAATTTATAAAACGGCGGATTCTCGACGAAATGTGGCGATAACCACGCAATGTTTTTTTTTTCTTTGCGACAGATAACAATTGCATGTATCCTTGCAAATTGTCACTGGTATGATAATTATTTTTATTCTTTATTTCGACTTGTGTTTTGAAAACAATGGCTCCGCATAAGTTCACAACGCTTCTCAGCTCTTCCGGCTGTTTGGATTTTTATCGCTCGTGTCTCCATTGTCCACTGGGGATTGAGTCCACAATGGTTTTTACAATGATTAAGAGACATACGAAACGAGTGGAGAGACACGCGTGGTATCTTGTCGTTTCCTTAATTCAGCGATCTCTTCGATCGTAGATCATTCGAGTTGCGTATAATCGACTAGCATCTCTGCCACTTTTATTCTTTCGCTCAACTCGGATATCACACGGTCCCGAGTCCGCAATCGTGTTTGCAGACCGTACCGGTTATCCAGTTTAGTTGGCGTATCTTTTTGTGATAGCGGAGGAATCATATGTTATCGTTACGGTGTACCCGTGATGCATGGTAAGCTGAGGTGTGAATACCTCGAGTAACTTGACAACACGAGAACAGTGCGAAGGCCAAAGCCTCCAACGAGTTTTCTCGAATGAGCTAAGTATGTGCCTCGGATATATTTCCGTTCAATCTCGTCGAGAGCAGAGATGACAATTTATTCGGATAGCAAAAATTTCATAACTTTGTAAAAAAAATGAAAAAAAAAAAAAAAAAAAAAAAAAAAAACCCAATAGCACAGTAAATTTGATAAAAAATGAACTAATATTCAATTAATAACAATTAAATTTTAATTGAGAATTCAGAATGATAATTTTTTATTATCGGATGTATCGATTGTTATAGTCGATAATGTTATTCGAATAAAATTTGTTCAACTCTGATCGGAAGGATTGACGACACGGTAATGCTTGCGACAGGCATTTGAAGAACATCCTGTATGTTGCATTGCTATTCGAGCTGTTTAAGCTCAATTCTCAAATCGATCATTGATATCAAGTCTCTTACAAACAAAACGTCCACCCATCCCTCGCCAATGGCGCATCTTTACGCGCGCATGTGTATTTCTTTAAAATATTTTTCATTAAAAATTCAAATGCAGTGCTGAATTGCATTTACGTAGCAAAAATTATGTGTACCTTGACAACACGCATTACAAAAGGTGGATATTGGGAGGCATTATCTGTATTAACACCCGACCCATCGGTTGGACCCAGCCGCCAGACTGTTTCTACTTTCTTGTTAACAGTCCCTTCAGCGCTGTCCTCCTCCTTGTTTGTTGACTCCTGTACAGGCTTTCTGCTGCCTAAACATGCCACATTATTTCATCATCTGGTTTGCTTACGGTATTATTATCATCGCCGTTATCTAGCGCGATTATTATTCTTTTTTTTTCGCACGATAGTAACAATAAGCCCTCTCACGTTACAACGGCTCGATAGATCGAGCGGTCTGCGAGTGAAGAAGTAAACTGAGTTACACCTTTTTTTTGCCGACTCACGAGACGATGTTGATAAGTTGAAACGTGAGAGGTCTCAATGCGACGATCCCGATATGGAATCTTATAATTATAATACGCGTAGCAATAACCAATATTCATTAAACAGTTGTTTTCCACCTAAAACATATTGAAAATTACGTTAAGTACATCCCTTTCTGGATCCCAGAAGATTCGACTTTTTTTTTTATTACGTCAATAGATTATTATTATTATTATTATTATTAACTTAGAACGGTTTACGGCTGCTGCTCTATTTGTATAAAATTGTGTTTGTATGATGTTCCGAGGTTTTTGCGGGGGGAGGAGGGAGGATGATATAACGTTTATCCCGAAAAGGATAAACGAAGATCGATCGCATCGCGGATTTTCAACGATGGAGATCTCGACGCGACTATTCCTTGTTTCAAGGGTATAGCGCTATGTATCTATTCTTTTTTTCGGTTTTCTTCACACACAATCCGGAAACCGGAGTTGTGAAAGATTGTTTTTTTTTTTTTTTTTTTTTTTTTAGGGACTGACGAAGGTAGTGTGACAAATGCTTAGATCCTGACACGCTGCTGCTTGCAGCATATCAGGTCCGTTGTTTGCAGTGTTTGAATGTGTATCTGTGCTAATGGGGGTTTTGGATGCTGAAGAAAAAGATGCGAACTTTGTTGCGTCCACCTTTTTCCATCAGAAATTATTACCGTGTAGAGCTCCGTTCGATCCGTCTTGTTGGTCATAAAAATCGTTAGATTCTTATGTGCCAAACGGCTCGAGTAAGAAGGGCTCGTTGCCTTGTTCGTTGTTCGCCCAATAAACACGTTATTTTTACACGCTAATGACCGACGTATCGCGCGAGCCGAAAGCGTCAGGTTTTGGATTCTACCTATTGCCGCGTCGAAGAGTTCCTGATTGGAAATATGAATTCAAAAACTCACAGATAAACTTCCAACGATTGGTGTGCGGCCGATCCAGAGGACAACGACGAGGAGGTTCCAGATGACAAACAGGATCCTTGCTGTGCTCGAGCCATGGTTTGTAAGCGGGGTAAGATAGTTCCAGAACACGCGCGAGTTTCGACAGTCTCTCCTTGACGGTTCCTAATTTCGCGTTGATCTGTTAATAAAATACAAAATAACATTAATATTAATCACGATAATCATCGATAACAGTGATGAAAAAAAATCCATTACCGAATTAAATTCGTAATAATTTGTAATAAATTTCGAAAAAAATGTTCAATATTGGGGAAAAAAAATTAATTAACAAACAAAATTCGTAATAATTTGTAATAAATCTTGAAAAAAATGTACAAAATTGCGTTAAAAAAATGAATTAAAAAACTAAATTCGCAATAACTTGTGATCAATTTCGAAAAAAAATGTTCAAAATTGGGTAAAAAAAAATGAATTACCAAACTAAATTCGTAATAATTTGTAATAAATCTTGAAAAAAATGTACAATATTGCGTAAAAAAAAATGAATTAACAAACTAAATTGGTAATAATTTGTAATAAATTTCGAAAAAAATGAATTAAAAAACTAAATTCGCAATAATTTGTGATAAATTTCGAAAAAAATTTACAATATAGTTAAAAAACAAAAATTAATTAAAAAACTAAATTCGTAATAATTTGTAATAAATTTCGAAAAAAAAAGTAGAAAATACTGAATACTTGCCTTTTCCTCGTACCATGCGTGTTCAGGTAAAATGATAGGTTCAGCAGCCTCTTTAGCCGAATCGGTAGCCAAGTTGTCAGTTGTTTCTTCAGAGCTTTCAGTTTTATCCTTTCCAGTCTCAAGTTTATCTTCACAATCATCAAGAATCAACGAATCGCCGACATCAAGTTGTATGACCTCATCGTCCATAGCATCGTCTTTCGGATTTTCCTCGTTATCCATCGATATATCGGCGGTAAAGTCAATTCCGCTATTCTTATTTCCATTGGGGGGATTCATCTTCGTCGGCGTTTGATTCTTAGGTTCGACTTTTGCAATTTCGGCGTTTCCCTTTTTTTCACTCGTTAAGTTTTCTTTATCTTTAGCAGATTCCGCAATATTTTCTTTTTCCGCAGTTGCGCCTGTTTTTTCGCCAGAAGCTTCGCTAGCTTTGTCTTTCTCATCTGCGCCGGGCACAGGATCTTCCTCTCCTGTACACTCATCGACTACTTCAAAGTCACCGTCTTCAAACATGACAGCGTCAGAATCTTCTGAAACGTACGCCGGTGTTTCTGTACTGCCTGCAATACAGGTGGTATCTTTGAGATACGATAATTCAACAAATTCGAGAAAAATTGAAGCAGTTATCGCGATTAAACGATTGTGAAAGTAAAAATTCGATATATAGAAATTTCTCGAGTGGATAATTCGCGGAATTGGACGTGTAACGGACAGAGAGACTGACGCGATTCGATGGCGTACATATCGCCGAGCGTTATTCGCAATATATTGTTATTTGTCGCGAATGCGCGAGTTTCCCCGATCCAAGCGATCGGTCGAATACTTTCTTTTTTAGCGTCGAATTAATGTGCGTAATATTCGTTTAAGGATTATTCGTGGGAATCGTAATTTGTATAAAAAATCTTACCCATTATCACGATTAACGCGGAAACGCGTAACGCCGCTCGGAAACGAGTTTGCGAATGCGACGGTAGAAGTAGACTGGCGGAAGGGAGAGAGGACAAATGACGCTCGAAGAGCCAAGCCCGCGTTTACTCTCAACTAAACACAAAAGTTATTCGTATTACGACGCTGTACGTACCTCGAGCGAATTGTCGATCGTTCGATGCACTTTTAATACGATTAACAAGCATATATTTACTTGTAATAAATAATTTTTTATGCAGTTTGGATTTATCGAGTTTAAAATATAAAGAGAATAATGACCGGTGGACAGGTGAGCTTCGAGCTAACGACGCCGACTGCAAACTCAGCGAAAGATGCGATGGGTAACCGCCTAGCGGCCGTCTCGCGTATTACTTATTTTCAAGTTCGTTGAAAATGGCGGAGGTTGCTCGACATCCAATGTCATTGGAGCGTAGCTTTAGTGAACGGCAAGCTTGATCTATACCGTCGAAGTGGGGATGGATGAGACGGTAAGGGGAAAGGTGTAACGGTCAGTGTGCGAGCGAGATGGACGCTCTACGGTACTCGGAAGCCGGTATTTTTGTCCGGGTTAAAACAAAACAACGAAACATAATCCAGCGAAACAATCGATGTTGCTTTATATCACTATGATGATCCATTGAATTCTCGCAGTATTATGAACCCGTAGAACCCTTTATTTTGGACGTCTCGAGTTTTTTTACAGTTATAATCGTTTATCGAAGTGTTTGACCGGTTTTGTCGGTACGGTATTCTAAAGATCAAAACGGGTTCATGTCGCGTATAGAATTCGGGAGAACGATTTTACATACGTCTATTTCATATACGATCGAGTTTTTTAACAATAGTAAGTCCCAAAGTATGTAAGTGTCGGTCTGTCGGTGTTATCCACGTGGAATCCTGCGGATCGTATCGAAGTAATGATCGAGAATTCTATAGACGTACGCATGTCCAGTTCGGTAAGTACGTTTGCTTACGTATTTATTTTTAATCCTTGAACACCCATTTATTTATTTTATTTCTGCATTATAAGATAATATACATTCATTTGACGCTTAAGCCCAAAGTTTTCAATTCTTTCTTCATGCTGTTGATTTGCTCCTCTTGTAACTTGTTCAACGGCATACGCGGTGGTCCAACTTGTATAGGCGTTAGAATAGACATCGCGGCTTTCATTGTTTCTACCCAGTGACCTGCAAACATGAGAAATAAACACCAACGTCGTAATAGTAAAAGAAAATCGAGATTATGCAGCAGCATAAAATTTAAAAGAAATTTATAATAATGGTAATCATAAATTATTGTTAATTATAAATATTATTATATAAATAATATTAAAACATATAAATTAAAAAAATAATAGTAAATATTAATTAAAAATCGAACCATATTTAGCGATAGCAACGACTGCTTTTGAGAGTTCTTCCTGCTTTTCTCGCGCCATGAGGCCGTCTCCTTTCTTACTAACTTCCAAAATTTTCAAAGCCAACTCGGGAAACATATTAACGCTTGTCGGTATAAACGAGTCCATACCTACAGCGCAGCCGGCAGATATAATCTGCAATAAAATTTTTTTTCATTGTGAATAACTTTTGTCATTCGGATATTAAATTTTCGTTCATTTATTGACCATTGTCCGCCGCTTCGCATACCTGATCGCTTCCGAGAAAAACGACGAAACGACCGGAGTCGGCGCGCAGAGCTTGCGAACCTTCCTCGAGATTTGTACTCGTGAATTTAATCCCAACGAACGTCGGCAACTCGTTACCGATAGATTCCAAAAAGCGTCCCATGTGCACTTATAAATAAACAACAATCGATGATAATTGACTTAAAACGATAAAACATCGATAATCATTTTTTCTCATCAGCGTTACTCACGATTAACGTTGGTAAACATCGGTATATGATAATACAAAAGCGGCGTATTGGGAGCCGTTTCACCAACGCGTTTTAAATAATTTACGAGTTGTCGATTATCCGTTGGCTTGAAATATAATTCAGGTAAACAGAGTATAGAGTCCGATTTTATTTTTTCCGCGTGCCGCGCCTGAAAAGGGTTAAAATTTTTTTACTCCGCGTAATTATCAAACGGGGAGAATTTTAGTCTCGCGAATTATCCTCGTCATGCACGCGGTTTTGTCGGGAGCCAAAAACACTCGCGGAAGGGGGAGGGGGGGGGGGGGACTAAACATTAATCAAGTGCCGCGGTCATAAATCTTACGTACAAGTTCGAGAACGTCGGGTAGCGGAGCGCCGCCGACTTGAATCATCAAATGCAGTTTCGTTGATTTCACAGCTTCGGCCCACGCTACAGCGACCGATTTCCGTTCATCGACGGACATTGACATACCCTCGCCGCTCGTTCCGTTCACTTTTGTTTAACGTTATTATCGACAACACACTTTTCGTCAATAATATTTTCATTTATCGTACTATGTATCATTGTTTTTATCTTTAAAAATAGGCATTTCTTACCGAGTACTCCTTTTATTCCGCGATCTGCGAGATATCGAGCGTAGGCCGGTATCACTGATAAGTCTAATTCCAATGTTCTGTAATTTGCGTAATTAAATTTTTTTTTTTTTTCGAATTTTTTAATTTTTTTTTATTAAAATGCAAAATAAATTTTTCTGCCTAAGTATTAACTCACTTTTCCTTGAACGGCGTCAATACCGGAATAACGAAGCCGCGGAATGAATATGTTAAACGCTAAAAAAATAAATAATCGCGAAATATCGAATTGCAAAATAAGATAAAAAATTTATCGTGAGGTATATTATTCTACAGTAATTTTAATTCTGCTTTCATAAACATTGGCGTATCCGATTAGTCTCACGACAAAGTTAAGTAATAATTAGTAAAATTCTATAATTACCGTCATCTCGGACTTTTTTTTGTTGTTTGTCTCGTTTCTCGTGACGCTGTCTCCTCGATAGTCAGCTGTTGTCTGCGCGGTCCCCGCTGATGCGAATACGCGGAATATTTCCAGCGTTCGCAAGTAGCGATAAGAGAAGTCGCGCCAAACGTGTTTACCGAAGTCTCTTGGTATATCGAAGCGCAGCATGAAATCAAAAGCGTTGCGATCGGAATCGCGAAATCGGGGAATGAAATAAAATGAATGCGCGTTATCTATAAAAATGCTCTTTATGTTTATTTACATGTAGATCCTTCAACAATGTCAATATTAATATTATTTTAATATTAATAATAATTCAATATAGTATATATATGTATATATATAGTCTAAATGGCCGCATGCTGTGGGTCACCTGTTCCTCGAAACGAACGGATTACTACGATTAATAAATAATCACGCCAAAAATTTTCTAATTTTATACTCGTTTATAATTCTTTAAAGATCTGTTTGCCACGCATTTGTCTCGTTTTATATCCTCTTTTTTTTTTTTTTTTTAATCTGTGTCTCGCGCTTTCTAAGAGAGATTTCGCGTTTACGTGTGCTTTTCGCATATTTT
Organism: Buathra laborator; assembly: GCA_934046635.1. Classification (NCBI taxonomy): domain Eukaryota; kingdom Metazoa; phylum Arthropoda; class Insecta; order Hymenoptera; family Ichneumonidae; genus Buathra; species Buathra laborator. The sequence continues at coordinate 4,057,598 of OW203901.1, forward strand.
ATTTATTTATTTTTCTTTTCAATTATTACGTTTCATTAAATTTTATATCTTTTTCCATCGCTAAATTGTACGATATAGTTTAATGTGCCTATGTAAATTGCGCGCGCATCGCGATTAGTCGGACGACGCTTTTGTGATGTTCATCAATTTTTTTTTTTTATTACTCACGGGCGTTTACCTCATTTCTTTTTTTATTTATTTAGTTATTATTCTCTTTTATCGTTATCTTCGAGTTATACTGATTAGACGCGAACGAAAGTCTCTGGGGATTTCGGGAGGGCAGAGAGGGGGGGGGGGGGGGTAGGGGGCGGTTTTACATTACGAAGAATCGAGGCATGGAGATGAAACATTCTATCGGCATTCGATAGAAAAATATGCAACTCCTCGGTACATTTTAATATAATAGGTCAAGGTCACGGCTCTGTCGCGGGCAAAGAGTCACGGAAACCTTTCGCGAATCTAATTACACGCGGAAAGGTTTTTTTTGAGGTCATAAATACAGGAATCGCCGATTCACTTATTTACACATGAGTGGATGAGTAGGACGAGGGCTGCAAGCGAGACGCGAAAGATCCGCGATATCAAGTCAGTCTATTTAAGGAGGTTGGAGCTATAGGATGAATAATAATAATAAATTGAAAGCTATACTCCGAAAAAGTAAACACACCGAGTTGTGTTTAACTTTCGATAATGAAAAATAAACTTTGTAGGTGAATATCGTTGTATTTAAAACGTTGATATCATTTACTCTCGATTCCGATTGTTTCGTAACTTTTTTTATGCTTCGCTACTCATTTCGATCGAAGCTCGAGAATGAAAAAACGTGTTTGTCGAGTAACGAGAGAGCCGTGTTGCACTATCAATAATGACTAATATTTTGGGACCCATTACACAGACTCATTAGCCCGTTTCTGATCGATCCTACGCGCTCCAACAACCTTAAACTTCATTCGTTTATTGATCTTTGGAATGAACGTCTTTTGTCGATGGTTACTTGTTCGTTGTATACGAGTAGTCGTATTTCTCTTGCGAAGTTAAAACTTCGCGTTGAGTAACCAAATACAACGCTGCATAAGTAAACGAGCAACGATCGATTGTAATCGCTCAATCCTTTCAGATATCTCTCAAGTTCTCTCTCTCTCTCTTCCTAAGAGAGAGAGAGAGAACGGGGAGACGAAAAGGGAGATCTTAGCAAATCGAGGCATACGATTTTCGCATTGGAAGTTTTTCACGTAGTTTCGCGTACAATTCGTCAAGTTTCGATCTGTTTGCCTTCGAGCAGCATATCGACTCTCGACTGGAGTAGCTGCCGTGCTCTCTGCCTGCTTTTGCTGGTTAACTCGCGACCATCAGCAACCACTCTCCGAGAGCCCGTTGACCCAGATTTTCCGAGTACCAATCACGCGTATGATAATCGTTCGAGCGTTCGCGAGTTTTTTCTTTTTTGCTTTTCATTTTCGTGCCGAACACGGGCCGAATATCCCCGAGGGCTTTAAAGAGGGTCCCGCGTTTCGGAAGTTAGAATATGAAGATAAGTATGTGAATGACGATAAGAAGATGTAAAATGACTGTGCAGCCCGTCCAGCGAGGCTAACGCAGTAGACATTTTTTGGCTTCGCAATTACCGCGCATGTTGTACGTGTATACGTGTGTATATATATATATATATATATATATATATATATATTGCAAGATTGGGAAAGAAAGAGAGAGATTGCGTTTGTGTCTGTTTCTGTGTATTCATTTTTTTTTTTTTTTCATTTTTCTTCATGTCGTGTAAAAAAGTATATATGCAATTTCGTAGTTCACACGATGAGTAATTATCATTGCGTATCGTGAGATGCACTATTATTTTTATTAATATTATGTAGTATTACTATAAACGCAACGAGATCCTCCGGATATGTACACGAGGGATAAATATATTAGTTATAATGGTATAATATTACATTAATAATATGCAGCCCAATGCATCTCACGTCTCAATCGGGCGAATTAATGGTAAAATTTTTATTTTTCAATCTTTTTTTTTTTTTTTTTTTTTTCGCGCGTCATAATAACACGAATACTATTGCCGCTTCCGGCACATCGAATAAAAACTTAATACTGCTCGTGGTTCCTCAAGAAGTCGGTTAATCTCATGAGAATGGTCCCAAATGTTAAAAAGTAGTGTCGTGTTTTGAGTTTTACACGATTTTTTTTTTTTTTTTTTCATAATTATAATAACGCGGTAGGGGGCTCGAGGGGTAGGCTGAGGGACGGGGCGAACGCGGGGAATGGCGTTTATTTCTTTATCAAGCTTTCCTTTCTACCGTACGACTTTTTATAGATTTGCCTTTTTTTTTTGTTGGTATTTTCCTCTCAGTTTAAGTCTGTTTTATACTATCGTGTAGTATAATAACGAATCCTATCAACTAATGAGACTATAATCGACGAATATGCGTGTTATCGATGATCGCCTTGACGCCATCTTTTTTTAATCTCGTGGCACGTCAAAATAATTAGCTCGCATCTCTCGTGAGGGGGAGGAAAGGTGGGGGGAGGGCTCACTATCGCGAGCAACGAGAGGCTCACTTGATCGCTTCGAGTTCGGTATTCAATATCGAGAGACGTATTATTTTTCACACGTACATAACCCTGTCGTTCGTCAAAGAGAACGATGCTTTCTACGAAAAGTATATAATAAAACTCGGGAAAATGAAGTCGAAAGAAGAAAAAGGAACGAGATATATCGAGCTATTCTAGTGCAACGAGATATAGATTTTTCATTATAATCTTTTTTTCATCTATTTTTCTTCATACTTTTATAATGTTTCAGTAAGTATCGTAACGTGTGTTGCTTCGTGTAGTATCCGTGTGTCCGCGTGTATGGAAGAAGTTATTTATGTCTGTTATGATTACGATTATGATTATTATCGCGTTGCGCGATTATACGATAACTCGCGACAAAAACGGAATTTTTTTTGTCTTCAATTATATAGGTAAAAATGTTTATGTAGAATAACGAATAAAATAATCGCTTCTGCAACGAAATTCGGTAAATAAAAAATAAATAAATGATTGACGGCGATAACCACAATATTTGTTTTTTTTTTTTTTTACTATTATTATAATAAAAAGATTCATTTCGTCTCTCTATTCGTTGTACAAAAATAACAAAACCCGATGCGCTTGTGATACGATTGGCGAGTTACCTCGTGTGAAAATTACGAAATCGACGAAAGTTCCTCTTTCGGGTGAATTTTGGTACGATGTCTGAAGACGTGTGCGAATATTATTAAACGTGTGCGCGGTAGAGTTGACAATATATATTATATAATAATAATAATGTTGTCGTTCACATGATTCCGTCGCTTTATCAGTGTTCCCGAAGAACGCTCGAGGGATGCACCGAACTCCGGATGGACCATAGCAAATTTATTTTTTTCTTGTTTTTTTTAATCAATAATTGCACGTCTTGACTTCTCTCTCTTTCTTCATTCCCACTGTTGAATCATGTCGTGAGTCAAATCTCGCTAAGTAAAATCTATTTCATTAGTATTACAGCTATATAAACGTACAGGTATTGTTTTTTTTTTTTTTTTTTTTATCGTGACTCTCCAATCGTAACATCAAAAATGTTGCATTGTTCGTCATCTGTAAATGAGTGCGTGGATGATTTCATCGGCGACAAAGGCTATTTTATATATATATATATCGTATATATAATACTAAAGCTTGCGACGTTGGAGTTTCTCGTGAACAATATTGTTGTAATAATAGTGATAATAACGTGTATACAGCTTAAGTGGCCTCATCGTCTAAAGCGTAAGAAAAATAATCGAGTACGAGTCACAGTGTTCTATTGGCTTTCAGGCACACACGAGTTTCATTACGATTTTTTTTTTTTTTTGGTAATTCTTAATCTCGCTCTTTCTTACTTTCTCTCTTTCTCTCTATCTCTCGTTCTCTACACACGAGCAGTTTTAGTGTATTTAGGCGTTTTAGTGCGTGAGTTTACGCGATTCGTTTCTGAACACTGAGAAATATTTATGTTTATTTTATATCATAATATATTCTGTTATTGGTATGCATATAATTTAATATCTTTTGTACCTTGGCCAGCTTTTTGTCGCGCGCGCGAAACTTCGTCACGTGTGTCTCGATGTATTGTAATATAATCATAGTTTATTTTTATCCTTTTTTTTTCTTCTCACGGTGTGTTTGTTGTTGCATCAGTGTGATATTTCGTGGAGCGACGATAATAGAGACGATCGATAGATCGATCGTTTACATACACACGAGTTCACACGTTGGTTGCCGTAGCGTAAAAATTTGCTCGGCAAGATAGTCCTACAGTTAAAGTTCGGTCCATCCCTTTTGTCCGTTCACCTGTGTAGCCTTTATATATATCCTATATTATGTATATATATATATATATATGCTTGTGTGTATTTTCCGTTTGTACATAATACGTATAATCTCTAAAAAGTCACTGCCGCAGAAGAATCTCGACGTTGAACGTGTTTTCACCGCACCCTCTTGTCGTGTGTGCATCCAATCGGTTTTTTTTTTTTGGATTTTCCTTTCTTTTTTTCTTTTTTTATCTCACCTCGATACCAAAGAGAAAGAGATAAAGAGATGAGAAACGCTTCGCTGAACGTAGGTACTGCATAGATACTGACTATACTATGTACAGCCCTCTATGTATCACAGTATGCTACATTCGGCACTTCCTTCCTCATCCGTTCAATCGTACAAGAATGGTACAGAGCTATATACTACAGCTCGAGCCGTTCAGCATCGCTTTTTGCAAGCTTACTGCTTTTTTTTGTCATTACATTTGTGTTGGGAGAGCGACGTCGCGTGCCATCGCCACAGGGAGGTCGTGCAAAAGAAAAAACGCATTTGGTGTGTGTCGTGAAAATAAACTCACGTTATATACATATTACAGTATATATCGTATTTGTTATTTCTTTTTTTTTCCGTATATACTGGTATACAATAAGAAAAAAAAAACACCTCACCAATTGTTCCTCCGTGTGGCGAATAACGACGATAGGGACGTCGCCCTCGACTGCCACTATGACTTCCATACCCTGAGTTTCCGCAAAGAAACTTTTTTGAGATGCAGAGCAGCGTTGAGGATATCCGATTCCCGGGACTCTTCACCGTCCGAATGTACCTCGCGTCTGCGTCCCGGCATAAGAAGCCGATGACGAAGACCTCTCGAGGTTGGATCGGAGAGAGCCTCGGCTACCGGTACCTTCTCCTTGCTCGACCCTGGCAACGACACCGAACGTCCGACCGAGAAGCCTTTGCTCAGTCTGTCGAGAGTAGCGGGAAGCAAATGCTTACGCGGAAGCGCCTGTTCCCGTTCTCTCAGTATAAACCTTCCAAGTGTCTTCCAAAATGCTTGGGTACTGTACACGTTTTCTTCGTCCCGAAGAATACGAAGCTGACGATTACCACTGCCAACTGCGCCTGCACCGCCCCACTCGAGTTCCTCGACAAGCGCGAACTTCATCGGATCTTCCATTCTTCGAGCTTTTACGAGGGCCTGGGCGAGAACATCCTGCGCCGAACTGCTCACCGGTACCCGCAATATCGCGTATGGAATTTCCGGCGATACGTTGTATATACAGACGAGAAACGTATCGGCCTCATCCCATATGTGCATCGACTGAACGTGTTCAGGATCCTCAACTTGGAGCTTCGAATGACCGGCGGTACTTCGTATCGATGCCAACCAGGCGCGACTGCTTGGATCATCACCGACGCGTTTCAGCAAAAATCTTCCTTGACCCTTCCACAAGGCTTGCGCCTGAAGGGGATGCTCGTTGGGATCCAAAACTCGTTGGGTCGGCAATTCTTCGCGTTCCTTCTTCTCCCAACCTCGAGATACTTCCTCAACGAGTATGTATTCGTCGACGTGTTCCGGCGATATGCCGGCTTTTTGTAGCGCTTGAAGCATAACTTCCTGCGTCGTTGATTCCTGCGTTACCTTCAGTATGGTGTAAGGCTCGTCGGGTATCACGTCGTATACCATCAGGAAGAACATTCGTCGTTTGAGGGTAACACCACCCAGACCCGGATCGACACTACTCAATTTTTCCGGTGCTTTGCTCGACGAGGGACGCTTTGACGATTCCTTGTGATCGCGGCAACAGGTGTTGTAATCGAGACTCTCCTCCTCCATGCGCGAGTATATGAAGAGCGTCGAGAGGGCCAGTGGCTTGTTTTTGCAAGATCTCAGTCTCACGTGACGATAACCCGGTCGCAAACACTTCAGCGGTAAAACACGTTGAGCTATAAGATGATGCGAACTTGCTTCGACAATACCGAAACGCAGAAATGCCAGATCCTTGAACATCACTTGAAAACAAAATTTTTCATTCCAAATTGGATTTAGAGCGTTATTCTGGATCACTTTTGTCTTGTGTTTGGCGCAATCAATTGGAATACCAACGAGTTCGATCTCCACGTACGTACTCGTCAGAAGATTTGTTGGCGAGATGTATTGTCCCGAGACAACCGATAGAGTCAGATGAACTGAGTGCAAACCGTCGAACTCCTTGTCCCAAGGATTAAATCGTCTGTACATCATGTGGCCCTTGTCCCACATTACCGATGGTTTCCTCACGTAACCGCACTGTCCGTTCTGCTCGTACATCGCAGCGTTCAGATGAAGCGCCGCATCGTCCGTTTGATAATTCAATGCTACCATCTGTATACCGAATGCCCAGAATATGACGGGATTAAAGTTCGACGAATCTATCCTCATACCGGCCGGATACGTGCGGATCAGCTGCGTTTCCGCGTGTGCCACAACGCCGAGGGGTTGCTTCCGGCAGATTTTCTTCGCCGCACTTTCGTTCAACGAAGAACATTGGAAACACGCCGGCATACCGCGACTCGAACGAAACAGATTGTCGATGTTGCTACCGCCACTGGCTACCGATGCGGATGTCGACAACGACTGCGGCGAACCCGTTGACGAAGCTATTCCGCCGGTTCCTATTCCTGCGATGCTGTGCCTCTGCACCGTTCCCGTGTGACTTTGATGACGAGTCTTCACCGGCGGGGCTGTTCCCGGCGTCATATTCAATCCCCGGAACTTTATTGCCTGAAGATAAATCACGAGATCCGATAGTTCTTTGGCGATTTGGCTGCTCTGCTTCTGAGACTTGTCGTCCACTGCTGGATCTGACTTTAGACGCGGATGAGGAACCTGACCACCACCGAGATATCTCTCGTAACTCGAGATAGAGTTGTCTGAAATGAAATCGATATCTGGAAATATGTTGGTTGTCGAAGTTCACAAGATTGAAGGGGCTGAAGGAACAATGGATTGAAGTGTCCATTTTGCTCACCATCGACGTTGTCATCTTCGTCGTCGTCCTCCTCGTCGTCGTCATCCTCGCTGAAGTACTCGACAACCGATGTACTGCTGACGTCGGTTCTCATCTGTTTCATCGACGACGCACGGTCGGACATAAGCATCTTGCCGCGATGACTTACCGACGGATGCACCAGAGGACCCGTCGGATCGACGACGAGCTTTTTGTTCTTAATGAGAATTCTGTGACGCAATTGGGACGGCGAAGGCAATTGAGGATCCTCGCCAAAGTCCGTGTCGTAGAGAAACTTTGTGACGAGCTTCTCACCGAATACGGACTGCATGAAGACAAAGTGTTATTTATTCACGATGGAGTCAGCGAATGAGGCTGGTGTTGGAATAAATTTTTTTTTACCTGAAATATCTGAGCCATTCGCGCCTGTTGACTCTGCGAGCAATGATTCTCGATCGAGAGAATAACCGGATACGGTGAACTTACGAAAGCACTCCGGTCAATAGCCTCGACGACAGAACGAAATGGAATTTTGGTGGTGAACGTGTGACCATGATATATCAATGGCGAACCGTCGTCGCCGTCCCAACAGTCGAGTTCGACGCAACGGCAACCCGTCAAGAGCACCTGGTTAACCGAAAGATTTTTTTTATCCAAAAGCACACATATTCCTGCATCTCTTTAACGCCACACGTGGATCAGGTGAAATCGATTTGATCAAAACTACGATCAAAACTACGGGAAGTAAGCAATGGCCTAACTTTTTTTTTGCGAAATCAAGAAATATAAAAGTCGCATATTTCTTGAAATGATGTACAAATCCACCGAAAGCATGTGTGCGGTTTCAGGGTGAGTTTCACCGTTATCTTTCGATCGTTCGACAATTTTAACTTCTAATTTTCATACCTGAGAATACAACTGAACCGATGATTCTCCTTTCAGTTGATGACCAGTTAGATAAGTGTTGTGTGAACTCGCTATGTAATACTGCGATAGGGGTTGTTGCATTTCCGTATCCGACGGTGTGGCGTATTCGTTCGGAAACGCGTAATTATCCTTGTCCATCATGTACCGAGCGAAACCCTCAAAGGACAAACACCATTGAGTTCGAAGCGCCGGATCGGGTTCGTGTCTCTGTGGAATCGTCGAAATCTCAAATTCTCATGCGCCGCAGCTTCATCCGTCGACGAATTGATATGTGGCGGACGGTAAAGTGTCCTGAACAATGTTGAAACTCACCTTCACGAGTGCCTTGATCTGTTCCTCCGTGAATTTCTCCTGTTGTCGCGATTCCAAGAATTTCGTGAATGTCGCGAGAGTTATGACCTGTGATTTGGACGTGTCGACGCCGGAACAGTTGTTGACTATACTTGCCGCGGCAACAGCGTCGAATATTTGCTTCTTGTGAAGATTTCCACTGGTCTCGTACTCGTGAGAGTCGATTGAGTTGTTCCTGGTTAGGAGACCTGATCGACGATAAATGTAATGATCAATTTCTCGCAAGTATCCCAACTAAATGAATGATCGATCATAACTATCGTTGATTGTTGAAGAGATATTGATGATAAATAGACCCACCGATTCGTTGTGGTGTCGCGTCGCTCGTCTGTCTGAGAACGGAGGTTCTCACGCTGAAATCCCTGAGCGAACCATCGCTCTGACTTCGGCAAGTGATTGCCAGTTGTCCGAACAGATCGCGAAGATCTTTTCTCGCTCTAAGACTGAACGACCGAAACAGAGCAACGAACTCGACAAAGTTCATCTGTGTCTCGTACATAATCGACGTAGCTCGTGCCTTGACCTGCCATGGAGCTTCCAATGTTCCCGAACCATTTCTATCCTTTTCCCTAGCCACGCACAGAAGGCTGTGTGATAAATTGGACGCGCAATGTAGACCGTGTATGTGTTTTTTGTTCTATACAATACACAACGATATAATAATAATAGTAATAATAGTAAGAATACTACTAATAGTAATAATAATAATAATTAAAATAATAGCAAAAACAAAGTTTACGCCGTAAGGAGGGTCTGGCGGAGTGGCGGAAAATCGCAAGGGATTCGGAAAAAAAAAAAACTTTTTATTTCGACACTACAAAACTGTAGTCTATGTTTTCGCGCACGTCCCATGCGCCTCGGCGTCCCATGCGGTTTTGTTTTAACGAGTACAAACTCTCGACAAACGACCGGCAACGATGAGAAAGACGGAGAGAGATGCGAGAGTTGGAAAAGCAGTGAGCTAGAAGCATTATAGAACACTCTCAGGCGAGCGTTTCCACGCCCTCTTCCGCGACACTCCGGTGACCGCAACAAAACTTTGTTTCACTGTTTACGTGGCAACTTTGTGAAACGATAATCGCGAGGGCCACAAGCTCGGCCGAGCAATAAGCTACGTTTCCGCGAGTCGCAATCGAGAACAAACTTTCCCCGGGGAGTTCTAGCCTGACCTCCTCTTCTCTCTTTCGCTTTTCATCCACACACATCTCGTCCGATCTCTTCGTCGTACATGTATCGCCGAGAGTTACGCGATTCTGATGTCTTAGCTCGTTCAGTTATAACCACCGGAGAATTTTGCTTTGAAACACTAACCGATTTCTTGTCAGATTTGTATATACAAATCGGAATGTTACATGCAATGTAAACTATGCGAGACGACGAAGGGTGTTCGGTAATGAAATACGTCGTACGGTATGGCACCGGCTGTGCCGGCATCTCGTATACCTCGAAGAGATATTCTACTACTGGCATATGCTTCGATACGACCTAAAACCCTGGAGGTAAATGGCTTTATACCAGAGATTACCGGAATGCAGATTTACAACATGGAAATTTGTACTGTACACACCTTTGCAAGCTTGAGTAAGGCAAGTTTGAACTGACTATCCTCTCGGCGGAACCTGGTGGACTTCGGGGTGGTATTCGATCTCTGCTTACTCTTGGCGATGCTGGCACAACTCTCGTCAGTGATTCACGACTTCCGGTTATGTGGCGAAGGGGTGCGGTCGCCAGACCACCGTCCGATGACGACGAGTCGTATTGCTTGAAACTCAGCTCCTGTTCCGTTAAACGTTTTGGCAACTTGATTGATTCCGACATACAATAGCTTATTGATTCTTTCCGAATTTTCACAGTTTTTTATCTCGTAATTTAGTAAAACGGATGAATCAAAATTCTAATTATTCCGGAAAGTGTTGAAAACATTTTCAAATTCTATTCTTTTACTAGTACCCGCTGTTCACTCGTTTCGTTACGCAAAAAGAAAAAAAAATTATTATAATGACCTTAGATATTGCGTGAATGTTGCCGATCGACTTGGTCTTTTTTCCCTTGACATTTCGTCGACGCAGAGTTCCGCTGTTAGTCGGCGAAAGAGTCCCAACGCTGTCCGTCATCGACCAGTCACGACCGCCAAAAATTCTTATCGCATCGGCGGTCATCGGTTCAAGGCAACCCTCTTCGAAGAAAAGCTGAAGATATTTCTCCTTCAGCCATCTTGATCTTCTGTCGGTGAGCTGCTGCTGGCGTTTCAGGCCTCGTAAGATCCAGCAAAGGCCCATGTACCATATTCTATCGAAAAGGAGCGGTATAACAGACAATAATTTAATTTAAAAAAAAAAAGAAGAAATAAACGAACGAAAAAAAATGGTAAACAACCCTCCAACGAACGGATTAATTCGTTCGACAAAGTTCGCAATGTTTGAGAACCGGAGCTCCCTATACATTTTTCTCCGAGTCGGTATACCCGCGTATGGACTATTTTTTAATCCACTTTACCACAATATAATTGCTCGCGACCCACCGAACCATGAATATTGCTCATTACAGTCTTTTCATTCGAAGAAAAGTTTCGAAGCTATGAAACGAGTAGCGAGACATGAAAAGTTATATATTGACTGGAAACTCAGGATTGTACGAGGAAAAAAAACACGACGTCACTTGATTCCAACAATGAAAAGAAAAGTTATTAACAAACGCTCTTGTGCCGTCATCGTGAGAGTGGGATGTATTCTATCCAGCGAAAGCAAGGGAATAAGAGAGTTCCGTCTCTTTGGATGAAAATTGTGACAAATTCATCTGGCAGCGTCAATTCTCGAGCGATTGTTCGATTACTCTGTCGCACAGCCAAAGTCAGTTCAGATCTCTAGTGAGTGGGTTGCGATCGAGTCAAAATTGTGAGCTCTTGTTATCGATTGGATGCTTCGCAGTGAACCACGATAGAACGACGAAAAGCGAGAAAATGAATTTTCCTTTGTCGATAACATACGTTACATATGTGTTGTATTCATCGGTAAGAACCTATCGTACGCTACAACTTCGACATCTTTCTTGTCTCGAAGTTGATTGTCGAAAAAATTTATCACGTTCGTCGTCGCGAGTTCGACGAAAGAGTATTAAAGTGAACGGGCGAACCGAACAGAGAATAAAACTATCCTCTGCGTTTCATTCTCATCCTAATATATCGCGAGAGCTACCAAAGTTTTTCACTTTGGGTAGGAAAAGAAAAAAAAAAGAAAAAAACGAGAGTCTTCAGCCACCCCTGACTCGCGTGTGTATTTCCTGATCGACGATAGCAGAGGTGAACGTGGGAAACGGGATAAATGTGTATACGGGATAAGTGGTGTAGTCAGCCGATCGGCACACAAAGATGAATCTACCAATTTCTGGTCATGAATCAGGGTCTGCACGTGCTCTGTTAAACTGCACCTATATTGCTATGTATAGATACAGATTAGATGTGGTTGAAATATATTCGGAGTCTATCACTGATTTCGCGCCGATTGGATTTTTCAGTGAACTATCGATTTTCTAGATTTTCTTCGAGATTTCTCGTGCGAGTTGCCAAGAATATTTCGAGCGGATTATGTATGTTTTACATCGATGGTATATGGGTATACAAGTATAGTCAATACGTATAGAACAAAAGGGAAACTCACTTGCTGAGGGCCGGTGGTCCAAGAAGAAAGATGATCCGATTATCGGATAGATTTGAGCCGTACATCAGACCGATACACGAGTCGGAACCGGGAAGGCCGTATCTCTTGCAGATTCCACGAAGATCTGCCTCTCTGTCTCTGTCGCAGCATCCAATAGTGACCTCTTTGACAGAGCTAAGATCGAGGCATCCCTCCTCGAGGCTGACTGATGCACAATCGGGTTGTTGACCCATATATCTCGCTACCAAACTCGCCGGTACGCTCTCCTCGGGATTCGTAGTTAATGAAAATTCACCGGGAGTCATTCCGAAACCGGTGTTAGCTGTCTTAAGTGGACTCCAGGTTGGCTTTTCCCATACAAACGTTCCGCAAGCCCGATCTATTCGTGCGTAAACCAATGCCGTACGAGAACTACCACCTTCGCAGTCCCAATGGATCAGCGTCGTTCCGTGGTGAAGAACCTTTGATATGAGGACATAAAGCAATTTCTTTATAAAATAGTATGTTATAAATCGGTGGAACATTTTTTAACAACTAAAATCGAATTTATATTCCTGGATTTCCGATTTATCTTATCTAAATTTTGAAATATCGAAATTAACTTCATAAACTCCCGACGAGCGCGTCAGTATTAACACGATTGTGGATATTACGCGGGGATAACAGGTGGCAACAGTACTGATAGTTAAATTCGGATGAGTCTTCTGTTTTAGTTTCTCAAATTGTCTTGAATCGTATGACGCAAGAGGATGTTCTTAAACTTGCATAATAAATAGTAGTCGAAGCGAAACGTGACGCAGCATCGGGAAACTCTGACGTAGCGCGGGGGCGTGTGAGTGTGTGTGTTTGCGTTTTTAGCTGTCTTTTATCTAAAATCTCGTGGGCCGCTTCACTGGAACTCGTTCAGATATTATTAACGCTCGGGGAGATCATCAGATTACTCTTGTCGAAAGGAAGAACTTGTTCAATACCAGACGTATGTAATTCGTCAAATTACGAAGTGAAGTATGCGCTGCTCATTTTTTACCACTGAAACTTATGGAAGAATTTCTATAACGTATTTTTTTGAAATGAGATAAATAAATAATTGATTGAAGACTTAATTTGCTATATATGCATATAAACATATCAGAATTTAATTGCAATTTATGTGTTCCATTTTAATAGTACATTAATATATATCCATATATTTCCTTGATGAGGACGTTAATGAGTTATCGATTAATTGGTCAAAATAAACGCGCATTAATTAATGGTGACAATTCAACGGGATTTATTGCTAGTAAATGAGGGAGACATATATGTATACGGGATATGAAGTCTCGTTGACACGACGTGAGCGAACGAGTGCGATCAAGAACTGGTCGTCACGGCGACTTATCGACGGGTTGACCGAACAAGCGAGGTGGAAAACACGTTTATTCGAGAGGATAGCTGGTAGGATCCTCGGGATACAACAATCGAGCGCGTCTCGACAAAGCATCCCTCGTTATTCCATGCCAACTCCGTGTGACACTATATATAAACACGCGTACGTGGTCGTTGTGGAATTCCCGAGCGACCGCACTTATTCTCTCTATCTACCTCACTCGCGCTTGTAAACGATCTACGATTGTTGAAGCAGGCGATGCATCACAATGCACCTATTTGGAACCGCATTCGGGACGACGAATCAGCCGTTAATGAGCAAATAGCAGCGAGAAATCTCGTCACGAGAATAACATGCATAAATAAAAAAAATTCAGAAACTGTTGAAAAAAAAAATTCGATCGATAGATCGATCGATCAAGAAGCAAGAAATCTATTGAATGCGGGAACGTTAATAAAGAAAATTACGTCGCATTTAAGGTAGTTATCGCGCGGTATCGGTTTTCTTAAGATATTGTTCAATTTTTGTGTATTCATTATTTAATGCGGCTTCAATACACGTTTGAAGTTGCAGCACGATTTATCACCCAGAACCAGAGAAAAAAATTCTAATCCAGAGTCTAATCCTTACTTTCACGAAATTTTGAAACAATCGACCGCGTACTTTGAAAACTCAATTTTGCAATGATTACTTAATAACATTCTGAAATTATTATTACGCAAAATCGATAATTTCATCACCTCCAATAGGCTTGATTTTTTTCAGATTTTCAGACCATTGAGAAGTTTTTGCAATTCCCTCGCATTTCTCTGAAACTTATGTGAAGTCAGACTGTTCGCGCGATAACTACCTTAAGGTAGTTCTGTCGCTTCGTGTTCACTTCGCACAAGTTCGAGAAAAATTAGAGAAAATTGAAAATACTTCTCGATGATATAAAAATCTGAAAAAATGCATGCATATTAAAGGTACTGAAAAGATTAATTTTGCATAATAACAATTAAAAAATGTTATTAACAAATTGATGAAAAAAGAAATTGGCCAACAAATTTCCCGGAAACTCAACTTTTTTTTTTATGAAAATGATTCGTTAATGTTTTTGAATACGTATGAATTTTTAAGATTTTTCAATTTGCTTTGAATTTTGTGTTTTTTCACACATTTTTGCAATAAAAAAAAAAAATTCAAAGCGAATTGAAAATTCTGAAAAAATGCATACGTATTCAGAAAACTGAACGAACCATTTTCATTAAAAAAAAAAGTTGTGTTTCCGTCAAATTTGTTGGCCAATTAATTTTTTCATCAATTTGTTAATAACATTTTGGAATTACGAATTATTATGCAAAATGAATCTTTTCAGTACCTTTAATATGCATGCATTTTTTCAGATTTTTATTTCATCGAGAAGTATTTGCAATTTTCTCTCATTTTTCTCGAATTTATGCGAAATGAACACGAAGCGACAGAACTAATACCTTAATATCGATCTGACGTTGTAATATGTTAGCTTAACGTAGGAGCCATTATTTTCTTGAAATATAATTGGCTTTTTAATTTATCGGTTAAAAAAGATAAAACAAATTGATTAACTAACCTGAAGGAGGTGAAGATCCATTCCATTATGAGGCGCGGCAACGGGAAAGAGTGAAACACCGTGATCAACGGCGAGGGGTTGAACCGGCTTGTACGAATCAAGGTCGAGATGATAGTCATTCTCGTCGCACTCCTCGGCCATGTAGGTCTGCTCGAGCGCTGTCGTATGAACGCTCAGCGTTCGATGAAGCGAACCCGTTGTAGCGTCTCGTCCGCGTGCATGACGATGCTGATGAAAAACGGCGACCTTGTCGAGTACGGCACGAGTGTCGCTTATCCCTTCGGGCATACCGAAGAAGCCAACGCGAGAACTCCACCCAGACGGCGCCTCCGCGTTACTCTCGACACCGTCCCTCACACCTGGATGCGAGGGTGAAGGCACGTTTTCGAGGGGCGCACCCTCTTTACTGTTAGTCCGCGAGGTATCTCTCTCTTGGCTGAATTCCGCGGGTTGCTGAAACCCAATCGAGAATCAACGCGGTTTCGTTGTTGGATAATATAAATAAATTTTCATTCTACAAAATTAATTATTTTTTATCGGGAATGCAGAAACAAATGGTATCATAAACAGAACGAAGACCTGAAAACTATAGTTAAATTTCCAATTCAATGCAATCCAACCGTATTAAATTCTTCATATTATTGTTCGCATACCGATCGTTTTCGATACTTCGACAATATGGACGTTCGACGCTTCCAGATGTTTTTGATGATTTCGAACAACGAGAGCAAGTAGTTTCCGCCGGCCTACAACGGTCTATGCTGCTGGAGGCCGATAGAAACCCCTGTCCTCGTCATCGTTTCTCCCCCATTCACCTTTCACATATTTCTTTCGAAGTATTTCGCGAAGTATTTTTCTCTGTAATAAAATTGTGAGGACTTTGTTTTTTTTTTTTTTTTTTTTTTGCGAGCCGAGCAGCGCCGGGTGGTTTGGAACAAATGTATCTTCCATCTCGTACTCGAACGGAGTTACGGCTAAGGCACGTGTGCGACTGCACATCAATACACAGCGAGTCTTCGCTCGAACGGACAAGCAATCAAAGCTGTATGAACCGTCGGAAACGGAGAGCAAAGTCTGAAATGACAGCTCTGGCCTCGAGTTTTCTCGACCGACTGTGTGTATGTGTTTTTTTTTTCTTTTTGTCTCATTCTTTTTCGTTGCTCGCCTCGTCACGTTCAAATCCAAACTCGTACTTTTCGGGGTTTCGGGACTACAGGGACACGAACGGACGGATTTTATCGACGAAAAGTTACTTGGTTGTCTGCCAAATCGTTTTCGTGTATCGTTCCTCGAAAGCTCGAACACTCGTGAGATACACGCTCGATGATTCCCTCTTCTCCTTCTTCTTATTCTCGCAACACCTCCGTCCTCTTCGTCAACATTGTTTCAGCCTTTCCTGTCCGTTCTTCAATCAACGTTTGCAATTATTTCGCAACTTTTCGATTCACCACGAGCTAATTGGCTTCAATCGATATTATCCTAATTATAATCTATCCGTTTTCGTATAGCGCGAACGCAATCGCATGCGGTAATGTAAATTATAAACGACCGGTTGGCCGCGGGGGTGGATTGTGTTTGAATAAAACCCAATGGGAGAAAATCGATTTGCCGGGTGGAGAATATTTTGTCGTTCGAGTCTCTCGACGTGTCCCGAGAGTTTACCTTCGCGACGGAAGCGATGACCTCGCGTAGCTCCCGAAGAAACGCTCCGAAGAATGGCACAACCGGACATTCCGGCATTGCCAACGCTCGTGCCAATGCCCTCTCATATTTCGATGACAGTAGCGCCGATGAGAGATATTCCAGAACCGGAAGTGGCTCGTTGACACTCTGCCAGAACGGCTTCAACTTGTTTGATCTGAAACAGATACATTTTTTTTTCTGTAATGATAACCAATCCAATTAACGTGTCACTACGACCTTTACGACGATTATTTAACCTTTTGCTGACCTTGGGGACCGAGTCACTGTAAGACCATTGAACTCTATTCTGCCGCTTTACGATTTCGAAAGTATCGACCGACAAAGAATTAATGATTGGTCCGCATAGTTATAGTATGAGAGAAACAAATTACCCTTGAAGTGCCATTGTAAAGCAACAATGAAGGGATTAAGCGAGTCTTCAGTTGTATCCGATAGTCGTAATAGCCATTTCATCAATTTTAATTCGCTACTCAATAAACCCCATTATTTTGAGTCGAGATTTATCAATAAAAAAAAAAACTGCGCGTAATATTGAATTTTATTTTTACATTTTTTAAGTTACAAAATCACAGGTAAAAATTCGATAACTCCACTTCAATGTCGATCGCATAAAATTCCTCGACTTTTCCATAGTGGCGTTAAAAAAAATAGATATCGTCGCGTGGATCGATGCAATATCATCAATCACTCATTCAATATTGTATATCATACATAAGCTCTCGGTGTATGAGCACTTCTGATCCATGCACGATTCACGTCGTCCCCATGGAGTACAATAGCGCGAGGATATTACAGTACGTCCTAAAGGGTGTCTCTATACTTGGACGAGTAGGTCGGGGGTGCCGCGTAAAATTATATATTCTACATGGAGTGCACTATACCGATTGTCGAGGTGGAATAAAGAGTTTCCTTGCTCCCTTGGGGATGACACACGAACGTTGGCGAAAAGAAAACTTCTTATCCCCGCGAGCTTTTCCCGTCATCTCTGTCTCTTCCGTTACGACACATGCCATCACTACTACCGTCTCGCTACAGCAGAAGCAGTGAAAGCTTTACTGTCGACGGTAAAAAAAAACCTCTTCTTTCCACATTGCTCTTTCTCCATTCTCTCTGTCCCCAGTTTACTTCCTGTCTCTCATGTTCTCCTGTCTATCCGCAAGTATTACAGCGGTGAAACCGAGTCGCGTCAAAGATCATCCCACCTACATATTACAATATAAAGTACAGAGCAGATATATATGCGCGAGGATCGTTAGCATTTGTCGAAGACCCTGAATCACGGCTCTTCGAGAAGCCCGTAAAAAGAACACCCGCTGCCTTTTCACGATACTCGGATTATAACGTTGCAGCAGTAAGTTATAAAATATTATACCTTTGCTCGATGCAAGAGATGGTTTTTCAAATCTCACGCGTTGCATTTTTTTTTTTTATTCTCGAAGTCTTTGTTTCATTCGCGTTAGAAATTGATGGGGTGTCATTGCACCCGGTAAATGTACTCGCGACAGAAGTGGGGTTTGTAACTTTTGAGACAAATGATACGACATGGTACGGGAACTCATATACGCGGTACGAAACGGAAATTGCGGTAACTCGTAAATGTCCACGAACGTCTAGCTAAGCTCTCTATAGCACTGGTCTAATGGACACGGTATCCATGGAACTGTACGAGGAACCAAGTGCGCAGGTAGTATCGTCAGGAAGTCTATATGGCCACTAATACGAGAGACAGTTTGCCGTCTGCAAGCCACGCTCTCCAGTCCCAACTTTCGGGACGAAACCGAAGAAGGAGGCTGATACGTAGCGGCACTCGAAGAACGTGCGTGCGAGCAGTAATCTGCGAGAAAGAAGACACTCACTGTCGAGGTTTAATAATGCAATACGGAAAGACGTGCTCTGCGACGTATAGCTATGGCTCGACGTGTTTCACCGATCCTGAAAAGCTTGCGAATTGAGACGAAATGGTGAATGAGAAGAAAAGATAAAGAAGAAAACGACAGAATGGACGCAGCGGATCGTGTTTTTCGCTAGTTACTCCCTTTACTCGTCTTTTGCAAAGGTTTCGTCGCATCTTGTAGAGAGTCAAAGGAATGCGAGTCAAGAACTCCTAATATAAAATAGATTAAAACCTCGTTTAACCGGACGGTGGATTAACTATGACAAGATTTTTCAGTCCTTCACGAGACGGTGATTTAAAGCCCATTAAGTAGTTACCTCGTAAAGAAGCTGCGTGATCGTAAAAAAGTATAATATGCACGTTTTTTAACAACGATAAGCCATTATTATAATGATATAATGTATCTCAATAAGATGCCATAATCCACAACGATCTGAATGTGAAGTAAAAAAAACGAATAATTTTTTTTAAGAAACAAACCCGCAACTGTTGGCAATTACACTGACGATAAATGAGCTTTTTTAACTTTCATGAAGGATGAAGTCCTCTGGCAGTGTTTAAAATATAAATGAGTTTATAATCCTTTCGGATTATTCGTAGGTAGTAGTCGTGTCCCGTTTCTCCCGAATAATCGACGTTTTACTGTACAAAACGAATTCCTGGTTCGAGACTAATAGCGCATTTTTTTGCGACGTTTACGTGATACATATAAACGTACATAAACCTATTGGTACAGTGAAGCGACGCCCACGAAGAGGATAAATATATTTTCTTGCGAGAGCTGATAAAAATAAATATTACGAAAAGCGATATTAAATAAAAAGTGAGACGTCGAGATGGGCGGAAAGCAGTGGCAAAGGGAATACTATAATGATTATTATAATGATTATTATCATCATGATACTTAGCAAACTGTTCGTCTAAAGCTTTATTGACTTTGGAGAGCTTTACGTACGTCTCGACCCACGCCAATTTTTGGGAATTGATTCTCGTTAATGTAACGACCTCTCGAGCGACAGTCGGTGAGGTAACACCGTCGGAAGTATAATTTCTATGAGCCCAGACGTCTCGGTGGAGAGCACAGTGAATTTCTCCAGTGCTGCCATTCGATTATGTGCGCCCATTCGATTATTCTACACGACATTCTCTCATATTCTAACATTCGTCCCCGTCATCGTGATATTCGCTTCAGTTATATAAGCGCTTCAGGGAGCTTCCGTCACTAATTTCCATTTAATTCCCGTCAAGAGACGCTCAGACTTTCGCATGGATGGATTATTATACCCGTAGAACACTTGCGCGCGGGCGTTTTCTCCCGGAATTGAGAGATGGCCAAGTAGGAAAATTGTGTGAGAAACTTTCGCGATGCTGGTTCGCCAGTGGCCAACTTGCACTTCCAATTTTCACCTTACGCCGTCGTCGTGTACCCAACTGCCGAGTCCAGCTGCAAAACTACCCCTTTACTTTCCGCTCACGTTATACACTCACGGAATCGAATTACTTTTTACGAGAGCTACGAACCCATCGCTCGATCCGTCGCTCTTGCGATATCTACGCTTTTTCTCTCTTCTACGCGTTCATTGTCAGGCGGTTTAATCTCTCCTCCTCGTTCTCCCCCTCCGTCAATGCTTTCTACTGCGTCCAACTATCCTTTTCTCACGGCCATTATCTATCCCATTGCACACCCCCTGTATAGCGAACGCTTTTGCTTTTTCTCTTTCGACTCCACTCGAATAACTTTAACGATCGTTTCGCGTACTTTGTTCCCCGACGAGAGAGATCCAGAAGCTCGGGGATTATAGGACTGTACCGAATAGACACTGCGGGAAACGTCGGTATATCTTTTGCCATCGCCCGGCTTAATGATTTGTCTGTTAATTCCGAACTCGTAAAGTCACCAACACAAATGTTTATTTGATTTGCAATATCTTTGAAAAGAAAAAGCCAAAAAGGTGCTTCAATTGATAGTACAATTAATAACAGGGCTCGCGATGCCACACAATCGAAGAACAAAGTGAAAATTAAATGCCGTTTCCACTTTTGGATGTTCGCGAAGTACGTATATTCGTACTCCATTCACTATTTAGACGTGCTCTGCGGTAGTACTGTGTAATATGATAAGCCGATTTACTAGCGAACTTCTCGATAACCGATCTCTCACAGCCAAAGTCTCTCGACGTATCTACCGCACGAAATCCGGTTGTGGATAATACGGGTCCGGGTACCGCGAAGATGTTCCGACAAAGTTGGTAACAACCAGTGGCTGGGCTGAGCGACAAGTTACAGACGCCGGTAGCAGCATTATGTATACTGTTGCAGCACCAAAGTCTTGCTGCCATAGACTGTTCTATGTATCTCGGGTTAGTTTCGATGTATATACGCAATATGCACACGAGTGGACTAAGCGAGCGATCCTTTCTTGGGATATCGGGTACATACACCCGATGGAGATACAGTTACCAACACTGACGGTGTCTGTTTAGGAATGGAAAGTGAGGAAGCGAATAGATAAATAGATGGGAAGATGGAAGGAGACGAAGGAACGAAGACAATGAGGTTTCAAGATCGGGTATTCGTAACAATAAGGGAAGTTTCGAGTAACCGATAAAACCGCATCGACCTTGCGCCCTCTGGCGATTTCGCCCCGTTTCACTTGCGGATTCGTCGGCAGCACTCACACCCTTCACTATCCCAGCGCGGTCGACTGTACTCCGCGTTCATGAGTTTAATGGGGTAACCGGGTAACCCGAGAACTCTCTTCTCCTCGATGTGACGTTATTACATGTGATGGTTGAAGGGATGGATTAAGGGATGGATGAAGGGATGGATGAAGCTTTGCGGCATGTAGCAACTTACTTGAGACCGGCGATGATCTCCATTGCTGAGTTAAAGTTTCCGGTGTTCCAGCAGGTCTGGGCCACTCGCAACAAACACGAGAGGAGGGCCTGGCGTTCCTCGATCGTCGAGCCGCTCGTTATCGTGTGGGTTACCCATGAGCTCACCTTCGTACCAACAAAATGGAAAAAAATGTATTAATTGATTTCGTAGTGATCCATACATCACTTGCTAGAATTTTGGTTATATTCGGGTTACAAAAAGTCACGATTTGAAAAATGAGTTCGGAGAACTCATTTTTTTGTAAGTCGTTGGTCCGCACTAACTATTATCTCTTTCTACTTTTTTTTCGGTGCGCTTGTTAGTGTAGTAATTGGCCGTTGGGTTTACCGTCGCAAAATAAAATTTCTCCGAATTGGGCAAAAGATCGCGAGGGTTTCTCGTCGATGGCCGCAAGGACAACACCCTATACCCGGAAAGATTGTTAGACTTCGGTGATCACATATCTCGTATTTTCTACCAGTCACGCTGGAAGCTCGCAGGGATGCAACCAACGTTTACAATCCTGAATTCATTTACCCTCCTATTTATTTTCCTGTCTCGTACCGGATGGCTGTTTGTGTACACCGGGTTGCAAACAACTCTGCGTCGACTTTCAATTTGACGCGTTCTCTCGATTTTTAGCGAAATGCTACGAGAAATAGCGACCGAGAGCGAGATGGAGGCGGACGTAACTATGAGAAATTGAAAGAAAGAATGAAATAGAGAAATAGGAAACGTAAGAAACGACGAGTAAAACGAGTGGAAGAGAGTGTAGGAAAATGACGGTGTCGAGAAAGAAACGTAGTTGTGAGAGAGAGAAAGAGAGAAGAATAAAAAAGTCTCGGGGGCGTAACCTTGTAGTGTATGTCGTCGCGAGCTTGAGGGCTTCTACCACAGTTGTCGAGTGTGTATTCTATATAGAACAGTATAGAGAAGAGACCAGAGAGAAGAGCCAAGAGTTCCGGAAGACCGCAAGATTGCAAGATGCTCGCGTACCAAGTCCCTCTCGTTCTCTCTGCTATGTGAGATTCGAGGTCAGATGGGGTTGCTGCGGTTGGTCGAGAATACGGACGCGTTCATGCTACTTCCTCACCCTCTCACATCGGTACACACCACCCTTAACCCTCCACTGTCGTATGCACTATGCATATATCTATACCTACGTGTGTCTATATCTATACCACGAACGTAACACATATGACGACAGTAGAGAGTAGAGAGAGCTCTTCTTACTTGCGTTTTTTACCTCCACGTGATGAAGTATGTAAGAACGTGTGCAAAGGACGTAAGCGCATGGATCTTGTCCGTTGCTCCATTACTTTCTTTTCTAGCTTT
The DNA here is from genome assembly GCA_934046635.1 of Buathra laborator. Classification (NCBI taxonomy): domain Eukaryota; kingdom Metazoa; phylum Arthropoda; class Insecta; order Hymenoptera; family Ichneumonidae; genus Buathra; species Buathra laborator. The sequence goes on from OW203901.1 coordinate 4,080,633, forward strand.
CGCTCTCTAGTTTTTTTCATTTTCGCCCGTTTATTTGTTTTGGCACAATAGTTTTCCCACGATCTTTCTTTCTACGTTAGCTCTACTATTATTCATTGCTAGGATCGTCGCGAACTTGTCTATTGCTACACGGAAAAACAATGATAAGTGGATAGTGGGTTTAGCGAATTTTCGTTTCTGTGTCAACTAATTCTTTATCCTGTTCTCTTGGCTTGTCGTTTTTTCTAGTGGAGAAAATAGAATTGCTCCTCCCATGACGTTTGTTAATAGAACAAACTATATAGGATAGCGCCTTTTTATTTCTAGCAGTGGATATCTACGCACTAAAGCAGGTCGCGAATAAGAGAATGTGGTTTACGAGAATTTTGCTATTCTATGACTGGCTTCGTAAAAGTGGGACTACCTCATTAAACCGGTTGATGAGGGTCTGCACGGAGTAAGCAGAGGCCGTGCCACCGAGCCACAGTGCCTCCTCCTCGGTCTGTGTCGAGCTGTTGACGGTGCTCGGCGGCGTATCAGTACCTCGGTCCCTACTCCACTGACGCTGATGACCCGATACCGAAGCCGATGGTGATCCTGGTGTTTGTTGCTGTTGTTGTTGTTGTTGTTGTTGTTGCTGTTGCTGTCTCGATGCCGCTGCTCTCTGTGATGCTGCCTGTGTCAGATCCTGCGCGACGTGTCTGAGATATTCGCACGGTTGTACCTGATAGAACAGCTGGTACTCGCACTCGGCCAATCTGAGAGCAACCTCCTCGGGGAAGTGCAGCAGCTTGTGCAAATCCTCCAGCTCCTCAGAGCTCCGAGGCAGCTGCGGCTGCGGCCGCTTCTCCAGCTCTGTAATTAATTTCGCATTAATTAGCAACGATGGCTTTACATAATATACATCGATGTTAACGGTCTACTGTGTCTATACGGCAACAATGATCCCGTTAGTGATGGCCATTGCACAGAATCACTTGGAAAACTGTTATTTCAAGATCTAAAATACAATACAAGTCACCTTCGAAAGCCTACGACAGAATCTGGATGATTAAATAAACAACAAAAAATCTTGAAAAAAGATAATGGCCCTCTTTAGCTAAATTGAATATTTATTTATTTATTTTATTTATTTATTTATATTTTAATTTTTTATTTACTTTTACAGATCAATTTTCATATTTTCTATTGTCAAATTCACCAATATTTTTAGCCTGGAAAGTGGTGTGCAAGGAAAAAAACATAAAGTTCGAGTGAGCGAATCTTGTATAGACGATTAACCTTTTGAAGCACATTATATCTCAGGAGATAGATACACCTCTTTGAATTCAGAAAAAAGACATTAATTACCAACCAATGTATTTGAAACTTTATACTTGGGGGTATTTTGGATCGCAGAATTCGAATTCAAAGCCAACATTTCCAAATTTCAAGTGGCTGATTTTATATCGATTTTAATTACTGCTGCGTAAATCATATATAAGGAAAAATATATCTTTCAAAGGGTTAAAGAAAAAAAATCAAAATCTGGAATTCATGACACGAAGTTAGTAAAACTCGAGCTAATGGAGCAATCCAATCAACTATCTACCTTACAGGTAATTTTTAATAATTTCTGTACTTAATTCCGTGTACATTTTGTGAAGTTTGCCTCAAAAGAACAAATGGTAAAATTCAGATAACGAAATGGAAAAGCAAGGTTTCGTTTTTCCGCCGACGAAGAAATCACGCGACCTCGTTTATTCTCCGGTGGTAAAAGCGTGTCACACAATATTCCAACACCGAGGAAGAGATGTAGGCGCCTATACGGTTGTGTAGTAATACGACGAGGACCTTCCCCGTACCGCGTAATACGGTACACCGCGGGGAGGTCGTCGAGTAAAGCGCGTCGACGTGAGGCAAGGACGAGGGATGTTCCGCGAAGGAATTCCGGATATGTCGGCGGGGGTGACCGCGAGGATGCATGTGGATGCGACGATATTAGCATGGGGCGCGAACAAGGAAGGTCGGATGGCGAGGGGATGGATGGGAGAAAGCCGCTATGACGGAAACAGGACAAGAGCAAGATTTCAGCTCGGAACTATGAAATAGTGTGGGAGTCATGTAGAGGTCGTCGAGGGGGTTATCCAGGCCGCGTACCATCACGTTTTTACGTGGTTAGCGAAGCCTCGGTTAGCGTGTGGTACACAAGAGAGGGCGACGAGAAAAGGTGAAAAGGATCTGACTTATAGCATCGATGCTGCGCTCCAAAAATCGTCGAAAGCCTTTCGACGTTTCTATTCCGGATCTGGTCGATGCAGCGGAAATAGCGATAGCTGGTGGAGAATAATAAAGGATATAAGAGACGGAGAAATAAGATAGCGAGAGGGGTAGGGCGGGGGTGGGGGGGGGGGGTGGTACGATCTCGATAATGGCCTGTCCGGGTTTATTTACGGTACAACTTATCTGGACACACCCCCTGTTCATTCCCCAATGCGAGCGCCATTCGCCAAGCTCAGCAGCGAGCCGAACACAAGAGGACGAAGCGCCAACGTTCTACTGTACCGGGTAATGCGATTGCGGGGTCGGTAACAGAAAGTTTCGCCTCCCCGATGTCGGCCGTACTTTGTCCTATACGAAATTTCTCTCGTGAAATTTCTCGAGAGTTACCCACAAACACACACGGAAACGATGAAACTTAATTCATTTATCGAACGTAAGTTTAATTTTATTTAACTCAAACTTTCGAAATTCAAGTTAATGTAACGTGTTTGTTTCGCTAAAGAGTACTTTGCCTATCATATTGCGAGAGAGAATTATGATTTGTGGATAATAATTCGATGAGAGAGAGTCTCAGGTATTTGGTAGACGATTAAAATTGGGTGATTTTTGCGTAACGACCTCGATAAGTACCAAACAACGAGACAAGAAGTCCACATAGTTGCTTTATCAACTGTTTATCTTATTGCGCTCGTTTTCGCGGTTGCATACAGCCACGAAGATCGTCGGTATCTCGAGGCGTTTAACTGCAGCTATTCCGTCATCCGACGTCGCGTCTCTTTACTGTACGTTATAGCTTCCCTGCAACGTAGTAAGTACTACGGGACAAGACAAACAGCGAAGTATGCGCTTGCGTTGGCGCGACGATCATCGGCGTCTTACTACTCTCGTCGTCATCGTCCTCGCTTCGTTCTCCTTGTTCCATTTATTCACTGGTGCTGCTTGGAAATTTCCTCGTTGTATATGAGGGAAGGGGAGGGTTGATTCTTGTCTCTCATTGTGGAGCACACGAACGGAACTAGCAGTATCGTTAAGCCATGAAGAGTGGTTACGTCTGTACAGACTACAACCTCCGAATGGTACGTGAAACTGCACTGAACCAACAGCAATTAAGGAACGAGCAACTTTGTATCCAAGAGTGAGCAGTGCAGTGGTCCATGCCACGTCTTACCGAAACTGCTGGGTGGAATATCCTTATTCCTGTCCCTATATGCATAAATGAATGTCTATATCCGTAGGTTGGGGTGAGATTCCGTCCTTCCCTCCCATAACTTGGGGCACCAGATTTACCAAACAAGGGTTGATCTTCAATAATTCAAGTTACAGGGTCACGAAATAAGGGATGATCCTTAAATAATTTAAGTTACAGGGTTACCAAATGAGCACCTGCCTCCCCTGAGTAAACTTATAGGGTTCCAGCTATATCTATAAATCCCTCCGTCTGTTCTTCACGCGACAAGTCGTCCGGCACATCCCAAGGATCGTACAATATTTCAGTGGGATCTGTCGTATCCCCAGAAAACTGTCATAAGTCATTATCGACGCGAACGCGTGCGAAGCATTTCCGTCACCAAAACTTGTTAGCACTATACATGTATATGTATACAGAAAAAAAAATGGGCTACAGGAGATGGGGCACAGGTGTGCCGTTACAAAATTTCGATATTCTCGTCGTGCGAACGGCATTTCGCCGAACGGCAAACGAAAATAAGACAGCTGTGGTGTACAATTCGCAAGACGCTTTTCAATTCTATCAATCGTGATTTTCACGAAAATTTTCTGCGCGTCGCGAGCGAAACGAAGTATTCGAGAGCGCGGAATAGACGAGGGAGCAATAACATTTCAACAGGACCCTCGGAAGATAGAATCGCAGCTTCTCTATATTTCTTTGCCTGTTTGGGATGAAAGTTTTGCGGAATTCTCGTTATCGTCCGTAAAAAAAAACCCGTCAGGGTTATCAAAGCTCAGAGCTCAGGAATGCTCGTCGCTCTCCAGTAGTTTATTATTCAATAGTCGTCGTTTCTGGTTCACCACCGGGTTTCTCGGTCCCTTGCGGAATAAGTGGATATTTTATCTCGTCATTTTTTTTTTCTTTGGAATATCGTCCGATCTATAATTATATATATAGAACAAAAATCTATCTTATTCGAAGGCACTTGAGTATGCAATGGAAATGGGAAAAAAAAAATGTCGACGAATGTCGAAGGAAAAAAAAGGGTCCAAGTAGATGAAACAGATGAGGAGAGATCACAGCATTCGCGGGTTGATGAATAATTTTTTACGTAATTCACGAGTGTTTCCCCGAGGGCCAGCGCGGTCTTCCGGAACCTTCTCTTCCTCTTCATCAGTGTTACAGTTGGAGGAAGAGACGCCGGGAACTGTGCTTCGATATATATATGTATATGCATCTTATATATATATATATATGTATATATATATACGTATACGATAGCACACCCTTTGATTCAAGGTATAGAGTCTCGCGCTCCTCCTACTTTGCTTTGTCGTTCGTCTTCCTCATCGTCGTAACCCGCCTCGCCATTTCCATTTATCTACTTCGCTGCGGGATACTAGCCACCAGCAAAGCTCTCGCGTCGGTTCTTCCTCCCTTATTCCGCGCTCTCGTCCCATGGCCTCCCCTCGCCGTGATACCGTTCACAGATTCTCTAGCCATACTTAACGTACCTCGACTATACTGGCTACTATAATACAGCAGCGCACCGTGGGTAGGTACACAGCGTCACCGAGCAAACGGCAATTACGGAACGTCCTGTCCTCGAAATACACGTATATACTATTCGAGACTCGACGTTTTCCTGTGGTGCAATATAGTTTCTCGTGAAATTATACCGGACTGGATGAAGAGATATATGGTTTATGCCTTTTGCTCGTTGCTTCCGGCCTGTTGATTCGCGGACTCGCTTCGGCAGCCGAAACTCTTCAGTGTATCGTCCGTTCTATTTCACGATTTTTTCTTTATGATCAAAGCGAAGTTGAGATAGTAAGCTGTTCGTTGCTAATTGCTCGGTGAATCGTTTTAATTCGCTTATCACGGATCGTCGATCAATTGTGTCGGAGTAGCGATGGATAGAATTTAAAAAAAAGTGTCGATATATAAAACTTGAGACAATATACGATCTTTTACGAAAATTGTGAAAAAAAATTATATATTCGGCATAATTTGAAAGCCGAATCACGTTTCGCTGCTGCTGAGAAAATCTTTTAGAGCTAATAAAGTCTGTACGCGGAATGCGTGCGATGAAATTTCTCGAGAATCGGTTTTCGCAGATTGTCTCACGATCTTTGCGCATCAGTCGGGGAATTACCTCGGTACGATAGAGATCCCGATCAAACAGTAATCAAACGGCGAGCCCACGGATTAACGGGGTTAACATCGTCGGAATCAAGCGGACGGAGTTGACGGAAATCGAATGGCTATCGTACGCTATGAATTTCAATGCACGAATTTGCTTCAACGGCAAATACTATAAAGTATATCTCCGACGATAAAGCGGAAGAAAGGTATTAAAAAAAAATGCCGAGACCGCAGAAAAAAGTACGACAACATTTTTACGAATGAACGTCGTTTTTTATATTGCTATTGCTATTGTATTTCATTCCAATCAGAGACTTTTCTTTGTTTTTTGCGACACGTCAGTCAGTCAGCGTTCTTCTATTGCCTTTGTCATTATAGCTCTCGATCGAGTCTCCGACCGGTACTTCAACGTAAAACTTCGCGTGACAAGAAACAGATATTGTGTTTTATGCAGTGGATCATTCGCTCGATCGCGTGTGAATCGATCTATCGTTGGGAAATGATTTTTCTCGTATATAGTTGCATTGGAATTGTCGGACGGGAAGTCACAGATAAATATTAGATGCGATTGCCGTGACCGAGAGCCTTCGGCGACATTCCTCTCGATCTTCGTCAACGTCCTCTACGCTTTTCAATACACACGTAGTTTAGACAGGTATGCAAGTAACACGATCGCATTGGAACGAGTAACGGCCTGCTGCACAATATCGCCGGTCGGATTCGATAAATATTTGTTCGGCCAGTGGCTACCGTAGACACGAGGGATGAAAAACAAGACAGAGAACTGCAGCGTAGAAGCGCAAGGAAATCCGATCGGATGGATTAATCTCGTCGCTAGTCCTGGCGGATCGATAAGGACGGAGAAATTAAAACAGAGAAGAAGGTTTCAAAATAATTCAAAAAGAACGACGCGAGAGATAATCATTTTCTCTGCTCCATAGACATCATAGCTGGACAATCGATAATCGCTCTCGACATTGATATTTGAACCGAAATGATTGCTACAATTTGAATTATTGATCAATGCAAACGTTTTTTTTCTTCATATTTTTCCGTTACGAAGAAAGTTAACCAGATAACTTAATTAATTAAATGTCTGATATAATTGATTTTCGTCTCAGCGAGAATATTGAAGTCATCAAATTTTTACGACGCCTCGAGCCTTCTATCAGATGGAGAACTTATTTTCGTTCCGCAACTCAATCGAATATGATGTTTATATTATTTTCGTTGCGTTGACTGAGTGATTTTGTTTTCTACAAGCCAAAGTCTCTTTTATCGAATAGATTGCGTGTACTTTTTGTTATGTTTTGTTTTTTAAGTTGTCTCATGCTGACGTCGCATTTCGTAGCTATACTATATATGATTGGATACGTACCTTATCAGGTGATGGAGCGGCCACGTGGGGTGGAGGGTGCGGAGGTGGCCGAAGGTCCTGGCGAGGTCCGAAAAGGCAGCACGTGATCGTCTTCTTCTTCTTCTTTTTTTTATTATGTTGATGGTAGTGCTGTTGTTGCCGGTAGTTCTTTGGTACCTCGAGACCGATCTTGTTGGTACTTGTAGTACCACCGGGACTCGTAGGGTTCAGCCTGACGTGTCGATTGGCGAAAAACGCCTCGCACCTATTTCGCGTAATATTACAGCTGGTCGCTGTTGCTTCGATTTCGGTGTTAGTTGTGTAGCCCGTCGATAGCCGGCTACATCAAGATGGCTCCATCGATAAATCCAACCAGGAAGGGCGGCCGTTCCTCCGCCCCGGGCAATGGCTCGACGCCAGTTCCCTCAGCCTCGCTCCACCTTACGCATCGGCGGCGAATTCTCTGACACACACTGAAAAAAAAAAACGAAGAAAAAGGAGGGAAAAAAAATCCGACTTTATTATTGAGACGTGGAACGATTTATTGGTCGTACAAAACACGGACGAACGTGCGGACGAGTGTTCTATGTGGAAAGAGGCGAGAATCTCTCGCTTTGTCTCGCTCTCTATACACGTCTGTTTCACTCTCGGCGAAAGTATTTTCTCTCTTGAGGAGAAAAAGCTTCGTTCCTTTCTTTCGTAGTTTTTTTTGTTTTTTCTTTACCGCGTTTCGCGTCCTACTGGATTTTTCTCTACTATCATCGTCACGTCCGGCAAGTCGGGACGCATCGCGAGTTCGCCTCTCGAGGACCACGATTCTCGCTACAGCTAACTTTATTTTAACACGTCAAGGGAATATTACGAGACACTCTGTTCACGCTGTATTTTCTTTCATATCCTATGAATGTGTACTATGTATACTATGACTGTGTATCACAGCTGGTAATTGTCTCAATATCTGTTTCCCGGATTTTTCTTTCATCGGTTTTGAAGGGGCAGAGTACTGAAAACGCCGATAGACAATTCTCAGAACGAACGCTCAGGGTGTAAAATCGTAAGTACCTTCTTTTTATCGAATGACACAACGAAATTCCAAACGCTTATGTATTATTCGTCAAATCTTTGTAATTTTTTTTGTCATAAAAGTATCTCGCGCATCTGTTATCTCGATTCGCCGTTATTTCGCACTTTCGTCACGTATTTCTTCTCGTATACAGAATCGAAAGATTCTCCGAGGGGTCCGAGAAACGACATATCTTTTCGAAAATGCGAAACTTCGAGGCCACCAGTCTGATAGTTCGAGTTTTTATTACATAGTAACATACGAATGGTATATAGCCGAACTCTCTCATTCTCGTCTGGAGGAGTACGCGAAACGAGACGAAGTTTCAAACTTTAATTTGAACGTAGAAAACGATCGAGGCGTGGCGTGGACCATCGTTCTTTTTTATTCATTCCCATAAAGAGGGAACGAAGAGAGTCCGTTAAGTTAACGGGCGCAGTGATTAAGGATGTATGGCTCGTTCCTCAACAAGTTTGTCGATGTTCTAACGGAACTCTCGTGATCTGCAGAACTTGCAAGAAAAATTTCCAGTTCATTGCAGAAAAAAGCTAAGAAAATCACTAGAGCATCGAAAAAAAAAATATACGATTGCAAGTGTCTGTCTCAAGTGTGCGGCAGAGTTTGTAGGGCATTTTTGATTTCGAAAAGGGCGCAACTTTCCTTTATATTGCTGGTCTTTCCGCAACAATAATACACGGAGAGAAGGATCTGATAAATATTACGATCGCGTATGGAAAAAATTACTATAGTGTAGACACTATAGTAATTTTTACCATAAGTTCTAACAAAAAGCCCTCATAGTTATAGGAAATTTTTTTATAAGTTTCGTACTTTCTGCCGTAGGTGGCGTTCTAGCGCCATGTTACAAGGTACTATAGTAATTTTTTCCAGACGCCATGGTAATGTTTATCAGATCCTTCTCTCCGTGTAATAAAAATAGTTAGTAATCATTTAAATTATTATCATTATACTAGAATATTTAGAAATTATTGATTAAAAGTTTTCGAAACAAATTCTTACATTCGAAACATTCGAAACATTTCGAAACATTTTTATAGGCGCAACAATGTTTTTCAAATGAGATTCTCATAGTCTTTCGCCATTGTTCAATAAATAAAACAATGAATAAACATTACGTCGTGATGGGAACTGTTGCTAGACGATCTGTATTTATACCGGATGAACAAATGGCTGTAGCTATCGGCATTGTAACACCGCTGAGTCGTGCTTTCGTAGCCCGCAGGTTGAATTCGCTGTTTAAGCGAATAGCCTTTATCGCGCACGCGACCAACGAGCTTGCGATGAAACTCCGCTAGTTTCGCTCGTCATATGTTTAAAGTTCTATACGAGTCCGTAATACCCGAGACTCCTGTCGACGTTGGCATATATATTACCGGTAGCACCTATAGGTGCCTTAATACACGTGGAATTACAGGCTGAAACAAAGGCGTCACCGCCTTCAACTCCATTCAGTCGCTGTGGCGGAAACGCTAGCGGTTGATCAAAGTTGAAGCGCTGCGAGCAAAACCGCATGTGGTGTAAACCTACGAGAGAAAGACTTTGTTCGCTACAACTTTGCCGGTTCATCTCTTAGTTTCCATTGTTCTTTACAATTGTGCAGATCGCACTATCTACTACGACCGTTCTACAAATCTCCCGTTTGTTCATTTCACGGTATGATTCTCGGAGATATATTACTCAAGACGATTGTTACGCTTTATATTACTCGATTCAAATTCTTTTTTAATTTTCTTTAACGATACAAACTTTTTTTTTTCATTCGATTAAATTCGTTTAAATGCAATTCGCTTTATTTCCTGAACGATTGGCAAGACAATGGCGGTCTATCGGTTTAAATATATTATATACCGTGGCAGCGATAAAACTGGTTAAATAATAAATACCGTATATTCCGAAATAGGAGTGCGAATACGTAAAATTTTATTTGCATTGAACAAATGTTTTCTGTGGTTTCGCAGATAACTAGATTGACACATTGTCACGAGCTTCACGTTTCGAATTTATGAATAATAAACAAGATAACAAAGAAAGCAGGATATATATTCACTCTCTGCGTGGGGAATAATGGCGAAAGAAAAATACGGATAAGCTAATAAAACTCGGAAAATTTTTGCGCCTCACACATTCACACAAATCCGCTCCCGATAACGGGCTGTAGAGATTGCGAATATATATTTTTTTTTTCGCGTTAACTTGTCCTGCGTCCGTGTGAGTTCGTCGGTTTTTGTTTGCTGTTTTTTTTTGTTCGTCGTACGCGCATGAATGGCCACGATGCGCGAGAGGGAATCGAGGTCCGCGTCTGTTCGCGAGATAAAATGGGTTTGTTCGTTGAACCATTGCAAATTGGATGAACGAGGTAATTTTGAATCGTCTCTAGCGTTATATCGACTAGTCGCATATACACCCATTGTCGTTTTTGTGTGCGCGCAATATTAACAATTTGGATTCTCATTCACGCTGATGCGAGTAATGATCTACCGATGTTTGCTTATAACCCACTCTAATTAAATTCGTTTGCATTTTCGAACGTGTGGGTTTATGCGCTTTGAGTGAACATACTCGATCGTCGCATGATTTATCGAATAATTCATATGAATTTCATCGCCGAAACGATATTTACGTTACCGATATTAATAGCCCGGGGATGTTGTAAGATTTTTTTTTTTTTTTTCTAATTTTTCAGTTGACTAGTCGTCGTTTTTCATCGACGAAACGTGAATAAATTTGGATAACGCTCGAACGATCGAGACACGTGGGCAGATCGACGCAAATGTAAGTACCTTTTACGCGTGGGTTGAACGTTTCTCATATATATATATATGTATACGCAAAGTTAAAGAGTCAAGATCCTGGAAAAAAGTTTCGCAGTGTCAAAGACCGAGCGAAGCGACAGAGAAAGCGCTTCGGCAATTGTTCGAAAACTTTAACTCGCGTGCAAGCGCGTTCGTTGATCCGTTTGGAAAAAGAAATGAGTTTTTCTTTCCATCGGTCTAACATGCCCCTCTCTCTTGCGCGTTATTTTCTATGTCATCAACGACTTTTTTTTGTACGCGTCGCGCTGTGCAACAGCGGTAGCAGATGGTCGGGAACAGAATTAATTTTGTTCGAGACCCATAAATTAGATACTAATAACAACGGAGAGCGTGCGAGTTTATCCAGTACGAGGGATCTCTCGAAAGGGCAAAAAAAATGTGCCTCGCCTCGAGTCTGTATTTTATTTTGTCGCAAAATAAAGTCGCGAGACATTTCTTTCCGGAAAAAAAAAAAGCGACGTATTCATTTTTATTTTATTTATTCAACTGCCGAGTACCATTATAGTTTTCGATAACGCGTAATTCAAGCTCGCAATTTTTCACCCGTATTTAATTTCGTGTGGGGTATGTAAATTTTACTCAAAGGCCAATGAGACTCGTCTGGTCTGTGGTTTAGCCGCGTGCAAACCATTAAATATACCGAAACACAATTCGCTACTGTAATTCAAAGTCCAGCGGAGAAACCTGAAACGTATCCGTTCGCGTAGTTTTGCGCTGCGAGTGAGCGCGTTGCGTATAAGCGCCGTTTTTTTTTTTTTTTTTTTTTTTTTTTCGGAATGTAAAACACGAAAGTACGAAGCTTGAACGGTTGGAAAAAGGTGTGTATAACCGTACAGTACCGAGTTTAACGATTCTTCTTCGCATAGTGCACGGAACGCCTGAACCGTGGCTCTGACCCAAATAGAGACGCTCGTCTAGCTGTATTATACCCTTATGTCTCTTCGCTATGTGCCCCATATGTTTCTGTACACACCGTGTATTGCCCTATGCCTGCTGCCATGCTGCTGCTATGCTTCTGTGTCCCACGGGAAAGTATAGTAGGGTAGAGAATCTACGAGATACTGAAAAAAGAGGCTGGCAACGTTGAAGGACGTTCCTAGGAAACTTCGTTCGTATACACGGTCGCCTCGATGAATAGCGGCCGGATGTAGAATGAAATTCAAAAGACTACGAGAGACGAGAGATATAGGCAGTGGATCGTTAATACAGACTGTCCTCTTTCACGATACATTTATTCACGGCAAATTAGTTGATCCCGAGTATTACCGCGAACACAGTGCTGTGGGGCTGTATAAAATGTGCTATATATAGATAATACCTGCATACACTAATTAAAGTGATTACTCTACTAATTAGAGATTCCCTTTACTATATATAGATATACACCAATTTATATATATAGAGATATTCACAGACATATTTACATGTATATATATACTATATATATCTTTCCTACTCTGTCCTGCGATGATGCAGAACTATTGTTGTTGTTTTCCATTATTTTTCGCTCAATTTTTCATTATTTTCGTTTTTTCCTTTTTTTCGCTTTCGAAAGAAATTCGCTCGCATCAATGTCATTTGTCAAATGTATTTTCTATCTCTCTGTCTCTTTTTGTCCGCTCGTTGTTCGAGTGTGGCAAACGTGAAATTAATTCATCGGGCGAGTGATGAAGGGCAACGGTACGGAAGAGTTGTGCGAGGGGAAGAGGGAACGTTGATGCACGCGAAGGAGTGTCATCCCCACGGACCGAAAGCATATAGGGGCTGTAGGTAACCTGGGGGATCCGAGCGGTAGAGAGGGCCCCATTGTTTCGTTGTGTTGTAACGTCGATAGTCGGGCGAGCGGTTTGAGTCCCTTGCAACGGAGAGCCTATGCATTGAAATGGCCGTATTAACTGCGCGCCGATTTTCGAGGACGTGAGTCAGTACTCGTGAACATACATATATATCTCGCGTATATTGCGTTTAGTCGAAGAGCGAATGGGTCGGTAGGCAGACGAGGGGCAGAGTTACGAGAGGAGAAATGCTGGATGATAAAAACTCGAGAAAGATATGTGCACATTATACTTATATATCTCCGGTCATAAATCAACACGTTACTGCCAATTTTTTTTTTTTAAACGAGACGAAACTAACAACAAGATTCTTCACTTTTGTCGATAACAGTCTTTTTCTCCGTGTAGATAGTTCGCATCAACTTTCAAATTACGCGCAAAAGTTTAATAATAAAAGTATGACCGTTAAAACGAAACTGGTAATTTTCGCAGAGGGTCAGAGAAGAGTTCGAGAGGTCCCTCGACTACCTCCCGTATCGCTCGAATAGAGGGACAAAAAAAAAGAACCTTCGATATTTTCGATTTTTTTTTTACTTTTTATTTTAGATAGGATCTCGTTGAATTGAGCAAAAATCGCTGCGGTTAGCGTACGTTGACCTCGAGTTTTAGTTCTCATCCCTGTATCCATTCGATTTCTCGTGAGCCATATGCTTGTCAGGGTTCGTACGTTTTGAAGGGAGCGCGAGGGCATCAACATGAGAGACTCGAGAATCCGAACGCCGGATCCCTCGCTCTCGTGAGACGGAATTCTACGTGCGGCGCTTGGCATTCCGGCAAATCGAAGTTCCAGACGCGCACGGGACACTCGTTCGCCGTTCACGGACGTACGAATGTATTGACGCATATCGGCAACGACTGCGAGCTGCGAGGGGAGAATATACGGGGAGCACCAGATACTCTGGAATAATATAAAAACCGCAGACGCGTGTCCCAATTGGTCATGCGTGGCTTTATCCCTGACTCGATTGGGTCTACAGTAGTAGACAGTAAAAGTGAAGCGAGAGGCGTTTACGCAGACAGGGTGAGGGAGTCCCCGAGTGGAAACAGCTGCGTCTGACTCCGCACGTACCTTTACTACTGGCGAATAGTGGATTATTAGCGGAGTTTGCTGCGTGGACCACACAGCAAAATCGTGGCACACGGTGGGCGAATAACTATTATGAAAACTAACTTCCGTGCATAAAATGTTATGTGTGTGTGCGTGTGTACGTGCGCGCGCGCTTGCGATGCTGGAGGGAATCTCATATCAAAATATCAAACGTCGCAACGCCCACGCCGCGAAAAAATACGCGCCACGTGTTTTTTATTTTTACAGTCATCAAGTTCCCTTTTTTTAATGGATCGTAAAATCCAATCTGTTTTGAAAATATTTCGTGATGCATGAAGTACGGAATTACACGTGTTATTTATCCTCCTCGTTCCATCTTTCTCCGTTGCGGCTTTGCCGGTTAGAGCTTTATGTATCTCGGGTATCGTCTCTGTGTTTCCCCGTGCAAGAGATGGGAGCTTAGGCGCAACGAGGGGCGGGCGCGGTAGAGAGGCGAGAGGACTGCGAGATTGCACCGTAACTTTGTGAGCTAAACGACGACGTATGCACCGCAAGGTGCAGAGAGCTCTACGCGGTTAGACACACGAGAAGACGCAAGGGAAGTAGGTATTACGCAGTTGGAAGTTATAATATATAACGTAGGGTAGCCGAAAGATGGTTGGTGGGTTATTACGCAAGTATATATATACGTATAGGTGAGAGTAGTATGAAACGGAGGCCGGGTGCGCAGAGACGACGATTTCGAGGTTTCGCGGTCTCGTTAACCTCTCGCTAAGAAGTACACGAATATATATGTGCTTCGGGTACTAAATGGTCGCGCTACCGTTTTATGCAAATCGACTCGATGACATTTATCTTCATTTATATGTTTTTTTTTATCCCATTATTTTTTTTTCCCGGTGGTTAATTTTATTTCCCATTCCTTTTTTGTTTTTTGTCGACTCGAGTCTTCAACAGTGCCAACGACCTCGACTTTAACGCCGAGTTAGAATAACGCCACGCCCGAGCGCCCGCAGCGAGTTCGCGGTGACAATAAAGAACCGCGGCTTGGTTGTCAAATGAAATTGCAGTTACTGCTCCGGGTGGGGTGAGGGGGTGGTGGGAGGGGGTGCAGAGAGAAAGGATGAGAGGAGAGAGAAAGAGTATATGGCGACTACCCCACGCGAGCGGTCGCGCGTGTTTTACGAGGCCAACGTGAGTGCCGAGAGTTCGTCATCGTCGCGAGGCCACCCATCCAGAAACAGCATCACCAGCAGCACATGAACCTCGACTCCCCTCTCCCAAACTGTTCCTCTTCATGGCATCAAAACTCACCGGGGGCTGCTGCTGCATCGAATATAAAAGAATATTCAAGTTGAGCCCTCGCTTACTTCCTTTCCCGCGTTCCATGTGTCTTTCCGTATTTCCTATCTCGTGGTCTGTCTCTATCTGTATAATACTGTTTTTTTTTTTTTTTTTTTTTTCCTTCACTTTTCACATCTCGTAACATTCACCAAACATGCAACACACGGTGCATCGAGCCGTGAATCATCCGTTACTATTCTTCTCACGTAGCGAGAAACAGAGTGAGAGTTTTGTCAATGGAGGCGAAAATGGAGTTGCCGGTCGCTTGGTATATATACTGCTGTTGCTGCTGCTGGGCCATCAGGAGTTTTTCATTTCTTCGTTCTTCGCGGCTCGTGAGAGATGCGAAACGGAAGAAGTGAGAGTTCGTACAGAGGGATGAGAACACGGTAGACACACTATTAATCCGGGTGCACATGCACTTCTACGTCGAGAAAAACAGAATGAGAGAATGTGAACGGAGTAACGAAAACGCCGTCGGCATAGAGTAAGCGACGCGAAAACTTAGTCCTCGAGTCATTTTGTTGAAAGTCGTTTTTTACCAACACTTCCAACCGCTCTTCCACCAAACATTCAACTGTGTATCGTGACACTGGTAAATCTATCTTGACTGTTATTTGCGCCGACTCTATACCTTTTTTTTGTTTCCAGTCATTTTACCTTGTCTCGTGCCGTTTAGTTTTTTTTTTTTTTTTTTTTCGTATTTTCATTTTAATGCATTTTTACACCGGAGAACGAGAGAACGCGGCTGTACGAAGTTCGCGATAAACGTCCCTCCGAAATATTTCGAAACTCGTTGTACAGGGAATTTTTCAAAGGGTGTTTTTTTTTTGTAAGGGTCACAGAGTTTTTGTAATATACTGAAAGCCAACGAGCGCTAACATGAACGTAATTAAAAGCATAATTTTAAATACGCAAAAAAGTACGACGTTTTTTTTTTTTTTGAGAATTTATTAACTATGTTTAAACGTCAGCTGCATGGATCAGCACTTAGGAGGATAATTGTAGAAAAATATAACACATAATCACCTCAATTCCGAAACTGCCAAAATTTGTAGACAATACCGTTTTTTTTTTAATTATCCATTAGTGCTTGACGAACGGCGAGTTTCATTCGAAATGCTGACAAATTTGTTCACGTGTGTCCCATTACCGCGGACGGTATAGTAACAAGTGGAGCGAATTGTTTGGTCGGAAGAGGCGGTGGTGACGGCAACGAGAGGACACGTCTCTCTATCTCGTTTCCATCTATTCGTTTCACGTCCAGCCACTGTACTACACATACTGTTTACTCGACGGGAAAGGTAGATAGAGGGGTATTGGGGGGTAAGGGGTTGGGGGGGGAGGGGGGGGGGGTGAGGATGTACATCCTATCGCCGGAGAGCGAAGTGCCGATTTCAGTTTTGGCAACGAGCTTTGCATCTCCCAACTGACGCAACTTGTACCTTGAATCCTCGGAAGTTCTGACGTATAGAGATATAGGGGCATTAGTATGCATGAAATAGTGTGCGTTCACCGCAAATGCAACGACACCGGTACCAGCAGCAAGTATAGCAAAACCAATCTCTGTCATCATCAATTGAATTTCAGTGCCATAGGTTCGATGTGATTAAATCAGAAATTGCCATCTGCGTGTGATACATCGCAACTCCATTGTCGCAATGATAATAGTGATTTGATTTGATTTCTATTTTTTTGTTTTTCTTTTATCCACGAATTTCGACGTGGTTTATAGGCTAATTGATTAGTATGCATGAAACAGTATGAGTTCACCGAAACTGTAATAGCAATTGGCCCGCAGCGGTGGCGAATCGAAATCTCTATCATCAACTAAATTCGAGAGCTATAGATCGTTGTGATAAAATCAGAAATTTCCATCTGCGTGTAATACATCGAAAACATGATTGCAACAACGATGGCCGGTGATTGGGTTTTTTGATTATTGGCATTCATTATTAGTGAATATATTGACGATTAAATTTAATTGATTTCATCCGCCCTATATATTTCACCTGTACGCTCGAGCCTAACGTTATATATGTATTGCGAGCTCCGTTATTTCGTCATAAAAGCATAAGGGGGCCTTGAATTATAAATATTTTACAAGAAATAACGATTTGCAATGTGTGTTATAAAAGAACGCGAGCAGAAATAGGACAATGGTTACTTAATTACGCTAATGATACTCTTATCGATCATTTAGAGTCCGGAATGGTTTTATATCAGACCAAGCGAAACGTACACTTGCTCTGCAATTTCAATTGGGGAGTAGAAAAAATAAAAAAAACGGGAATTATATGAATAATTCTATTCAGACTGCAAGTTTCAATCGGATCGCCTATTGTGTCATCCACATCCCTTTATTCCGCCGATGGCTGGAGGATCCCGACGATAATAATATTTCTTATTATAATAAGATTGGCGAGCCGGGCGAGAGACGCGGGTTTTCCACGTGGCTGGGAGAAGGTCAGGGTTACGCTCGCGAGGCACAAAGAAAACGGAGAGAAGAGAAGATTGGGGTAGCGTAGCTGACAACGCTGCATAAAATTGTTCGATAATCGTTAGAGGTCGGTGGGTGAAAAAAAAAAAAAAAATCTCCCTCAGGGGTACGCGTCATTGTAGCAGTTCCACTGGTCCCTGTCTCTCTTTCGATGAAAATAATTGCACGAAGCACCTGTTTAACGATGTGCTAATTTTATCAGTATAATTGTGCAAAATACAATTATTCATCGAATGATGAAAAAATAAAAACATTTTCCCTATCAAATATTCTGCGCCGTAGGAAATAAATAATTTTTTTCCATAGCCGCAAGTGGATTATCGTTCGATTCGTTTGCGATCAATTACTTTCACGTGCATGTTGCGAGGTCAGTACGTATGGAAAAAAAATACTGCTGCACGCAACAAAATTGGAATTAATTGCTGCTACATCAAGCTCGTTGTGCGAGAGACTTGTATTCTGTGACAGGTGAGAAGAGTGCGAGCGCAACGGGCTGTGGAGCGGTATGGCCCGAGGCTTTAGCGAGCGCCGGACACAGTTTTTTATTTTCCGTACTGTATTTTTTTTTTTTTTTTTTTTTCTTTTCGACATGCACCGTTGCCACTGCGACGCAACCTGGGAAAAGCTTGGTCGCATTTTTCGCTTGTTTCCTTTCATCCGCTACCTCATCTTTACACTGGTCTTTCGGTTTTCTCTTCTTTCTATCTCCGCTCGTTCGCGTCGTCGACTCGGGTAGAGTCTTCTTTTGTGTCTCATCCGCAGAGAGAGGTACCGCGAGATCGCGGAACTGAATTTCATCAAGAAGTTCAACGTTGAAACCCCTTAGACGCTTGTTAGACGTGCCTCGAGGCCTTTCACTCAACATCGCCTCCCGAGAAGATATGACAAAAGTTCGTCCGATTATGTCATGCGTTTCCTTGGCGTACGATTTCCCTAGCGTATGTCTGGAATGCTTCATATTTTACGAAGAAAAAAAAAAAAAAAAAAAAAAAACCGAACACACAAATACGATATAACTAGGCGAATGCACTTCTATATTTTCTCTAAAAAAATATAAAAATATACACGTAAAATTGATAAAACGCAAACATTTTTTCCCATCCTCTTCTTTATTGCAGTGATAAATAACGCTGTTTTACCATTAATTAATAATCAATATTAGCGAAAAACCCCGATATATAACTCGCTTTTGTGGATTTTTTTTTATACTGCCACATGCATACGCAACGATATTTCTTATAATAATAAAAAAAAAGAGAAATATTCGCTTATATTCTTTCCATTATTAATGCGGGATACGAATAATGCCATTCCGACAATAACAAACAATGACCCCCTGTAGTGACGGTATCGAGATGCAATACATATGCATCGAAGCGATTACAAAGTTGAAGAGGACAAGAGATTGGCCACTGTTGCACGACAATATGCATGTACGGAGGCAACATATGCAATATAGTGTATGTATATATCTCTTACATATATATATGTATATATAGTAGCTATATACATAGATGCGAGAGGACCTCAATTGGCGTAGTTTGACACGAGCGGGTGGAGGTAATATGTGGGGCGGTCGATAGAACCGTCGTTTATACATGTATATACATATATATAGCCGTACCACATCTCTCTCTATCTTCCTCAGCGTGTTCAGTGTTCATATATATACGCTTCCTATGCTCGACCAAACAGCGACGAGCTCTATACAGTTCTTGTCGTGTGCCTCAAACCTCAGTGCTCTTTCCGGCTTCGTCGTACCGGAGACGAAACAAGAGAGTGACTGCTCTCTTGCTTTCTCTCTCTCGGCACAAGCGTTATCAACGTTATTACTTCGATACTCGCCAACACTAGAAACTGTACCAGTGTCAGTACCAATAACCACAGCCCACTCAATCAACTCGCTGTATCATTACCAAAACTCCATTACCTCATTCATTCGAAAACATGCCTCAGCTTCAATTAACATCTCGTCAAAGGAATTCCTGTCTGCCCGCAGAAATTTCTCGTCTTTCGCTCGGTACACAGGAGTTTCTGAGATCGGATTGTTCTCGAGAGACTCTTCGAGGCTATTAGTACGAACTACAGTACCAGACGGACGTCTGTAGAATTTGCTTGACAATGATAAACGAAAATTGGTTTGAGTTGTTGAGAAACGGTAATAATATACTAGGTGATCGAAAAATGAGGCAATTTCGAATGCCGGCAAATTTTATGACAAAAATGTTTTTTTCTTTCGCCGAGAACTTTTTGTCGGACGCTGTCTCAGAATTTTATGAAGGAGGAAAAAAGGGAATAAATTCTCAGATTTCGTCCTGTAACGCTGTCTTTCCTCAGCTCTGGACCACCCTGTTAATGTAGTGGGCACTCATTAGAGAAAAAGTGAACGTCTCATTGTTGGATAACGATAAATCATAGAAATTCTGACGACGCGAGAGTTTCGGGGAAACGAAAAGCGAAGTAAAGAATGAGATAGAGGGCGTAGGCACCGATGATTAACCCGACAGAAAGATACAAATTTCATATTCCGGTAAAACAGGAGGGGATCACGACAGGATGATGGTAGCAGTAAACGTTGATGCACGGAGCGAACGAGTGATTTAGCGCTAGTGTATGCGTGTTCGGTTGGTGGCATAATGCATACAGTATAGTTACGAATACAGTTATATCATCGTCTCAGAGCCCGTAGCCACCCGTAGCTTTATTACGGCAGTAAATCCGGTAGCATCCGTTCCGTACGTACTTAGGAGTAGCGTATATAGGCAAAGCTTTGCGCGCGTCTCAGCATCCACCGACATCGGCGGAGAGAAGATTCCGTAGTAGAAGCAATTTTTTTTTTTTTTTTTTTTACGGGTCCTTTTGCCTACACTCAATATGAACGAAGAGAATATCTTCGCTCATTCGGGACACTGAGATAAAAGATGAAAAAAAAAAAACGAAAGAAAATCTCTCGCGCGATTCTTCAGCTCATCTTATCGTAAGGTTTATGTATGCATTTTTTATTACCAAAAGCATAATATGTTTACGAGGAACGCGCTGTTTCTCGTAACTGCGGCAACTACGATAAAATCGCCGAGAAAAATATTATTGCTTGTTCGGGTCGTGTTTATTGATTTTATTGATTTGTCATCGTTTACATCCGGTATAACCGACACACGTTTTATCTATACTTCAAGTAGACGCAAATGAAACACATTTCCGTTGGAACCACGCCCAGCACGATTGAGAAAGGAAGAACGTGCAGATCACGTGCAGAAATCGATGTCACGCTTGTTCGTTTTTCTCCCTCCCAAGGGTCGTGCGATCGACACTGGGGAAGGCTCTCGTGTATTTTTCTTCGTTTCCCTCTCTCTGAATCTCGTGCTTTTTGCCTTCTCTCGCACACATTTCACGTTCCCGCTGCGTACGGGGTTTTCCAGAATCGTCGAATCTCCTACGTACGATTCGCGAGCGGCCGATGCCAGGGGGTTGCGATGTTGGGATAGTCGAAGCCCTGCGGGGTTTCCGGAAATGCGAAATCGGGCGGTTGCCGGAGAGTTGTAGTCGAGAGTTCTCCGCGACGGGGGAAACAAATCCTCTTTGCATTGAGCACTGCGATTGTTAAACATCCGGTGCGTTTGTTCAGGACGATTTTACCCGTAAAGCGAAGAATCTGCGACCGTAACGCGAAGTCAAATACACTGTACGATGTTAAAACTGTTCGTATCTCGTTGATATCTGGATCTGGGTGTTACCTGTATGATAATGGATACGATTCGATTATAAAGTCGATTGAATTTCGAATTGGCGAGGCATTACAGGCCGCTTTATCTCTTCGTAAAAGTAGTTTAGGACTGTATCTTTATCTTTTCTCTCTCCCAGCTGTGTGGAGATTGAGAAATAGAACGATCGACGAGAGGGTTGAGAGGTGCTGGCAAAAGAGAACAACCGACGTTGGCGCTTTTCCGCGCAAGAATAAAACTCAAATAACCTCTCGTCTCCCACGGCCCTCCCCCCCCCCCCCACCTTGTTCTTTTTCTCTCTATATATATATCTAACTGTTCGTATATCTTCGCAAGGCGAGATCCGGTGAGTCGAGCAAAATCGATGGAAGAAAAACGAGAGGGCTGCGAAGCTGCCTTGAGGGAGTATAAACCTCAACGATATTGTGGCGACGAGAGAAATCGAGGTATAGAAACGAGACGAGAGACTCTCTTGCTCTCTCGTTGTACTGTAGATATCTTCGAAACGCTCGAGAGAACAACGCGAAAAGCATCTGCGCTTGTCGCTGATGCATCGAGAGTTTGAAACTTAGTGAACAACCGACAACAGGCGAACGATACTTGGCAGCATCGAGTCCCCCTTTTCTTTTCATTCTGTTTATTTTCCTTTTTGCAGCATATTGCATCGATTTTTCAATACCGTATTTTTCGACACGGGATTGAACGTTGAAAAGTACGTTTACGACTTCGTTGAAAAAAATTGACTTTAAAATGTAACATCGAAGTCCTGGAACACGTCTGTGAAACGAGAAAATAAACACTTTTGTTTGAAGCACTTTCATGAAAAATAGTCGATCTTCAGATTTTTTCATCTGCTTGATTCGTAAGTCATGGCAACTATTTTTTTTTTTTACTGAAGATATAGTTAAGAGTTTAGTAGGTGATACTTCTTCTCTTCAAATTTTACGATTCTACGATCGGTTTATAATCATTCGAACGACTCCACTCGGCTCTGTACTCATCAAGTATTGTAAGAAGTAGTCGTACCGATATATACTCGCGGAGGACGCAAAAAATGATTATATGCGAATTGCCACGACAGCAAAAAAGTTTACAAAGTAGTTCAAGGCACCAATCCCGAGAGCTTCTATTATTATTTTCTGCTTGCTCTTTCCCTCTTTGTCTCTTTTCGTATCCCAAACCGCTTGAGAGAGTATGATACACGAGCCGCTCGATGCGGAAACGCGGCTCGCGGCGGAAGCGCGCGGAGCTTTCCAAAAAGTCCCGCGAGACTGTGCCGATAAAAAGAAACAAGGGGAAGCGAAAGACGAAGAAACTGAGAAGTTGCGAATCGAGAGTAGGTTGGATCGAGCAGAATTCTTCGTCTTTGCTATCGGTGCGATATTCTTTCGGGGCCTTGTATCGAGGTCTTGCTTGTTCCCCGTTTATCCGTCTTCGTGTCTCATGGGAGTAACGAGAGGCCGAACCTTGCTAAATCAACTCGCACGATCAATTCTTATTATTCGACACGGTGCCAAGTTCTCATACTATTTCTCGTTCGTAAAGGTTGCTACTCTTTCGACTCGATGTTGTTTTTTTTTTCGATCGTATACTCTTCTTAGGCCAACGTGACAAGGAGTATACACATCAATCCCTTGCGACCGCTTGAATCTTCCGGCGCTCGCAGAATACGATGACAATTACCAACTATATATTGTCTTAGGATCACGTGCGTAATCTAAGCCCGAAAATAAATGCTTTCACGCTGTTAACAAGTATTTGTTCGACTCCCATAAATTTCTTTAAACGAAATCAAATTTGTTTGTTTCACGGTTTACGTTATCGTTTAGTAATTAAAAGTTAAGTAGATAGGTGCGAAATATGAAACGGAAATTGTCTATTTTCGAGCTCCCGAACGCCTGAAGTAACGTTACAGAATTGGCAACATCTTCGCTAATTGTAACAGCATCTTTCATCCGCCGTGCAATCGAGAGTTTACGTTAACTTTGTTAGTGCTCTCTGCTTAGTTAATTTAATTGACAAGACTACCCTCACTTTTCCTAGTGCACTATATATCGCCGTAAAGCTCTACTCTGCGTTTGCTCGTTCGTTTCGTTCGCTCGCTTTTTCGCTCTATCTCTCATGTGGCGAACGTACGGAGTACCTACTGCTCATATATATATAACGTCCTCAGTAAGTAATTGATGCTCGCGTGTCGCGTTACAGCAGACGAGGGCGCGCGCTACATTTTCCCCATATGTATATAGTAAAAGGTGTATGTACCATAACGAAGTGCGCTCTACACCACCGTATACTGGGGCATACAGCCCTTACACTTGCACACTCGAAAGAGCTTCCGTTCGATAGTCTATTTAGCCTCTGCTCTGTTCTCGTATAGCAGCAAGTATACCCTGCTGCTTTTCCGACAGTGAAGCGACTCCGGTCTGCTCTTCACTGTCCCTAACCACTGTTTGCAACACAGTTAAAGCGAAGTACAGTTACGAGAGTTTCAAATTCTACTTTGCGTAAAATCACGATTACGTTTATCCACTCCGTCAGAAAGGTATACTCCCTGTCACTTTGAAAACGCGTGTTAAAAAAAAAAAAAAAAAAAAAAAAAAAACGATAAATTCAATTGTCAACATGATTTAATATTCGTACTGCGATGATTCATTCTTATCTTTTCGATGCCGTCTACTCGATTTCCTCCCTGTTTTTTTTTTTTTTCCTTTTTTTTCGGCGAAATTCACTGTACGATATTTGGGGGGATTTGCCGTTACTGCTTTAATATTTTCTCTCGGTAGGTATTAGTGTATGTGCGTCTGTCCATCTGTCTGTCTGTCTCTTACTGATTTTTTTTTTTTTTTTCGAGCTTTCGGATCGAATTGGCCAATGCCATTTTACCGTGGTCTACGCTCATCCCTTTTTCAACTAAAGGAGAGGGCATTGAGATCGAGCAATACGACTTTCGAGCGCTATGTATTACATACTCGTGGAGCTTTTCTCGTTTACTCTGTGGTCTGTTCGTAAGTGTGTCCGGTAGACACGTGTGTACGCGTGCGTGTGTATAGGAGAACCGGGTCTGCTGATCTCATGGCCGACCGGGCATCGAAGTATAATGGAAAGCCTTTTTACAGTTCAAACGAGAGATAGGAGAGAAGGCAGTGCGGTGTAACACGAGGGGGCCACACACAGCAAATCGCGATGTTTATAGAAGTTGGGTTACGAAAAGCGAAAGAAAAAGACAGGCATATAGATTCGTGTACAGTGAGCGAAGAGCAAAAAGAATTTGATACGGGCCTCTGGCTTCGGTTTGTGTACCGTGCTCTCTGCTCTCTCGCAGTACAGAGATGAGAGAATTGTTCACAAAGGAATTGAGATTCTACTGGTCGAACCGCATGACTCTGCTTTCTCTCGATTTTTCTTCTCCTCCTTTCTCTTTGTATCAACGAGAACGATTCGCGGGGGGAGATGCAAAAATACATAGAAAAATATACATGCTGCAAATGTACTCCGCTCCGATATACATATGTACATTGCTGCACGTGCGATCACCGATGGCTTTCCCTGGAGAGCCGTAAGGAAAAAAAAAGAAAAACAAAAATAAATAAATAAAACTACTTTTCGCCACAGTGGTCCACCGGCGTATCGGGAGCGGGATAATGTGGGTGTACGATAGTCGCCAGATACGCATACACGTGAAAAATGTGAGATGAACGAAATAGCATCGAGCGTAGGGGGAGGATGGTGAAAAGTGAGATGGATTTATAGAGAAAAGGGAAGGAGGAAGGCAAAAGCCCATTTCGTTTGGTGTATCTGCACACGTCGCCAATCCCCCAACGATTTCGCTCTTCTATACGAGTGTAGGGTGTGTTTATGTCCGTCTGCATGTACATGTATATGTATTGACTGGATGTACATGTAACCGCATTCAATGATAAGATAACGATAGTATCGTGTCAATCGTATTGCCTACTATCGTTTACCCACTATCGAATTTCTTGAATGGAAACGTTTTATTTTTCTTCCCCGATTTATCTCCTACAAAAATAAATAAGGACTTATATTTTCGATCCACTGACGCATTACTCTCTTTTATCCACCGTTGATAACATTTACCTC
The DNA here is from genome assembly GCA_934046635.1 of Buathra laborator. Classification (NCBI taxonomy): domain Eukaryota; kingdom Metazoa; phylum Arthropoda; class Insecta; order Hymenoptera; family Ichneumonidae; genus Buathra; species Buathra laborator. The sequence continues at coordinate 4,105,991 of OW203901.1, forward strand.
ATTTTTTCCCCCTTATTTATCCCCGTATACCTATATCTACCGTTCTGGTAAAAAAAAAAATCAGTTTTTCGTCCATTGCGCAATTCGACTGTCATGAGCAGAGAAATATTACCACAAAGTATAATTTCTACTGGAACAGTCATACGAAAGTTTAAGAACATAAATTTCAACTCATGAACTCATGTTTCACTTAGATTTATAATCCGAAATGACAAATTCTGCGTTTCCACCCTTCTACCGAAGAAGAATAATAATAAGATATGGGTAGCATTAGTTTGAATGATAACTCACCGGGATATTGTCTCATTCGATCTTCTTCGCTCGGCACTCTAAAATATTGAATCTCGAAGTTTCGCGCAACTTCGATCGTACCGAGAATCGTGTGCTGATTCACCATCTGTCTCGCGTTGACTACCGGTGGAGACTTCAGGTATAACATACATCGGTACAGTAGATCCGGTCGTATGTATTCCAGAGCAACGTGGAGATACGTATCCACAATGTTGGACGCGAGTGTTGCGTGTGGGTGTTAGAAAAAAACTATTGGCGCAGCGCCAAAAAACGAATCACGGAAAGCTTGCGAACTCGTGGGGTGGATAAGAGCGAAAGGAAACAGGGCGATAGCACGGGGTTATATAGAAAGAGAATCGAGAGAACGCGATGCTATTCCGTATCTTTCTCTCTCGCTGGTTCATATCCGTTTCCGCGTTCAACGGGATGGTTCATTACCCGTTGCAAATTGATTAATGGCATCAGGTACTTTACGCATACGTGCGCAATTTTCCGAGTATGAGGCGAACGGGAACGGACATAACGTTCATGCGTGTACACGCGCAAAGCCGACAGTGACGTTGAGCGGTTTTCCGACTGAGACAAACGCACGCTCACGAATGCACAGTGACGAATGAACGGAAGAGGAAGGAATCAAGAGAAACGCACAGACACAGCCATAGATATAAAGCGGCCAGAGTCGAAATCCCGAATTCCGGACACGCGCATCCCGCGTATGCATAGTAAGATATTCGAAATGTGTACCTATATACGTCGTTCGCTCGATGGTTTTGCATCTCTCGGAGCTTTCCTCGGCGAAGGCGCTGCTTCTCTCTATATCGCTAAGCTAAACCATATACAAAGCTGTGGCGACATAGCTTCTTCGTATATAATATATATTTCGATCTTGCCGCGTCTCTTGACGGCATAAATTATCCTGTACGCCATAGCGTCGAAAGGTTTGCCAGTCACATCGTACTAGCGTCTCATTTTCTTCGTGGAATCTTCCTTTCGTCCGCCTGACGTGTATGCGAAGAATACGAGACTCTCCCCCGTGTGTGCGTGCGTTAACGAAAATTCTTGGAGACTATAACGAAACGAGTTACGTTACCGTCGCGCTCGATCGGTGAATATAAATCTTCGAGATTATTTTTTAACCGCGGAGTGGGGTGTGCAGGAAGAGCGGAAGGCGACAAGGGAGTATATCCTGTTGCCATAGCGAAAGTGCTTCGCCTTTTTTTTTTCCTTCGAATTCGCCTCATCGTTTCGTTGTCTGGTTTGTGGTGAATCTGTGAAATATCGAGAATCGAGAACACGACGATAACGAGGTGCGAGAGGAAGCGACTCAGAGGAAAAATGTTTTTTTTTTTTTAGTCAGAATGTTCGAAGAGGATGTATTTCCGGTGTATATTATGTACAATATATACATAACAATATATCGTCTGCGAGGGGGTCTAATAGTTCATTCGGAACAAAAAAAAGAGAAAATTCGTTGAGCTATTTGTTTATCGTAGGATGGATCGCGAACGACTTGACTACCAGCGCAACTGTGTTAACGCAGACATAGACTGTTGCTCCTTATATAGCTATAAGCTTTTCTCCCCACCCCCGCGCATTCTCAAGCGCGATCAATGTCAAGATAGTTTAAGCTCTCGAGGCGTGAAATCTGTTACGCTTCGTTCTCGCCACGAGAGGCGATGCGCCGACAGGTCCGCTAAAGAGGTAAACAAAGTCAGTACCCGAGTTGATCGGATAGGATAGAGTGGTATATCTTTCACCAGCTGGCCGAGAGCTTCGAAACTCACTGAGCTTAAACTACATACGCCTTTTTGTTATTTTTTCATTGTATCATTATTGTACAGTACTCATATGAGGGATAAGCCGCAGTCGATCCGTTAATCCTTAAAAAAAATTCACTTGACTAATCCACCCTTCATTTACCTGCTTATGCAAAATTCGTACTTATATTTTGTGTAATTTTCGCCACTGCGAGAATATAAAATAGCGAACAAGAGACAGAGATAGATGAATCTCGTAAAAAAAGAAGAATTAAACCTCCGGTACATGACCGCGCATATCCACGAATTATTCATACGAGCCGTCCGTGCATAATTAACGAGGCTGCATTAAATATAATTAAAAAAATATATATATACATATACCAGTGGTGAGAAATGTATGCATGTGTATAAATGGCTGCTTCATTGTGTGACGACGGTTGTATATAAAACGTAACGAGACGATTCCATTCTCTATCCCTCCGTGTAATATATACATATATATATATGTATTGTATATACACACGAGCCCCGCAATGCTCACCGAGCCCGGAGATAATTAATAAGCCCCCTTTGCTCTAGCGTATTGACCGCACTCCGGTCTATACGTTTCATTCCCTGCGCCCTTTGTCACTGGTGCGATGGAAACTCTTTCCCTATTTCTCGGTATAAAATAGACCATTTATTTAATCCCGTAAATTATAGACAGATTTTTTTTTCTAAGGAAATAAATATAGATTTGTCAGTTTAGTTTAAGGTATCATTTTTTAATAAAGTTAACTTAAAATTTTACACGATAAATAATTCACAATGTTTCTTGGGTAATCCGTAAGTTTTCCGAAAAGTCTATGAAATTTAATGAAATGAAACAGATACAATCATCGACGATTAATCAATTATCGGAATGGATGTCGGATTCCGCTGGTGTACACTTACTAAGACTCCTGTAACCAGATGCTGTGCAAAGCCGATCAGCTTTGAAGCGTATAACTAGGTAAATTGTGCGTCCGGGAGATGGCCTGGAGAGCACCGAATGGTCACGTAATGGGCAAGAGACACGGAGGACGACGTAACAATGATCGGCTATAAATAGCAGAGAGCGAGGAATACACGTACACAGCTCAATTTTGCTTTTCTGACTTCATCAACTCTCCCGCTCGATATCGAGGATCGATTGTCGCCTCTTTACCGCGCTCTCTATTTTTCCGCGGGCTATGAAGCTTTGAGTTCTTTTGTACGCGAGTTGAATCAAAAAGGATAAAAAAAAAAAAAAAACGAGCGAACGTCGCTTTCTAGAATCGCGTTTGCGCTGCAGCTGCGCGCCGCAGAGACCCATAAAACACTTTACAGGAGAAAATAAGCGAGTAACAGTGAGTCAGTACGAGAAGGTGGGCTGGTGGTGCTTTTCCCGAGAAAAAAAAAAAAAAAATGTTCGACCCGGCAAAGCACCTTCTGTCCCATATTTTTCGTGAAGAGTGTGTTACCGATAAGGTATAGAATTCTCTACGTGGCTACGATTCATTTTGTCAAGTATCCAATGCCGCGTCGCCCCCCCCCCCCCCCCTGCCCCCGCGTGCCCTACACTTTCGGCTGACGTTGCTTCCGACGATAGGGGAAAAAAAATAAAAAGTATACTATCCGGGCTATTCTTCACTTGGTTTTCTCTCTCTCTCTCCAGTCGCTCTTCGAGATTAAAAAAAAGAGGATCCGGAAATTTATATTCAGCGTCCCGTACAGATGAGGAATGATAGAAAAAAATAAAGAGGACTGCGACGCGGAATCGGCATCAATTGGTATTAAAAATTCTAGTCAGGATTATGTTGGTACGTTCCGAAGAGAGTGAGAGTGATAACCGTAATGCTGATCCTCAGTAGGATAGGATGCGCGGGAGTGTATCCCTCTTGTCGGGTTTTTTAAACAACCGGCACGTGACTGCGCATTGAATTTAGCAGGGGAGGGAGCGGGCGAGCGGGAGAGGCGATATTGTGTAAAAGGGTTACACGGGCCAATTTGATCGAACGAACAAGCACTCTCGCGAGATGCATGCCTCGTTGGCTGGACAATTGTGATGCTTGCCGACCTGTATCGACCTTTTTGAAAATTGTTTTCCAGCCTTACGTTGATCAACCGAAGGAAAAAAAAAAGTTTCATTTCCAATTATCGAAATTTCTTCAATTAATATTGCTTTCAAAAGCATTTTCTAAAAACCGCAATCAATTTCGGAAAAATCTAATACGTGACCACCGATATATTGATCGATCGTAAATTAACGAGTTCTTTCGATGGAGAATTCGAAACGTTTCAAATCCCAAAATTGTAACTCTGGCAACATTTTTCGATGTATTTTTTTACGACTGTCAAAATGGAAAAAAAGGAAACTAAATGTTTTGAAACGACCATTGGTTATGAGATTTGGTACACCCTAAAAACAAAATGCTTGGTCTAAGAATATATTCTTAGCTCTACGGATAAATATGCTTAGGACAAGCATATCTGTTCTTAGGTTAAGAATATCTGGTCTTAGGGCTAAGAATATATTCTTTGACCAAGCATTTTGTTTTTAGGGTGTAGAGCGCGATTCGGGTTTACGATATAATACTCTAAGCAAATGCATTACTATACTTTAGGGGGTAAACCCATTCTTCTTTGTAACTGTATACCTACTCTCTTAAGCTCGTTTCTGGCGGCTGTTTCAAGAGTCGGTACAAGTCAGCAAGCGAATATGGGGGTTGTTTAGGATGCGCTCTGTTATACTCGGCTGCTCTCACGTTCCGGTAATGCGATCGTTCCGGATCTCTCCCGTGCGGACATTCGAAAAATCGGTTTTCCGAAGCGTCGTATTCCTCAATTTCGCGTTAATAACGCGTGCGTCGCCGAAAGACTCAATTTTCTCAAAGAGCTTTACGGTGTATAAGCTTTTCTGTCATGAGACCTTTCAACTGTCCTTCGACATCGTACAATATGCACGTTTCTTTGGTCGATCTTTTATTTTTATTGTACTTTTTTTTTCAATCTAAAAATAAAAGAACTTTCGCGATTCAAGGAAATCTCTACTGACAGCGTGAATATCGAAATTCTCTCGAAAGTAGGGACAAAACGATATGTGACAATCGACTTCTGTACCTCGCAATGTACCTACTTCTCGGGTTTCTATCTTATTGCTCTGTTTTTACCGAGCGCGACACGATAAACGACACGTACTGGATTCTCTTGATCTTCACGATCGGTACGCGTCGTCTTGCCCCATATATCGTTATTTCCGTCTCTTTCGAAGAATATTTTCGTACCACCTGTTTTTCTGCGACGCTCCATCGATCTCATGGTTCAATGATTCATAACGGTCAGGTCGGGCAAATCGATTTCCGTCGAGTAAAAACGTTTTTCCCGTAAACACGCACACATCACGAGAATATTCGAATCTATACGAGCTAACTATCGGTCTCAATTGTCGCGAGTCACGATAGAACGAATTCATCGATTGCGGTGAGTTATTGAAATGGCATAGCGTTTCAGTTGTCTTTCCGTAGAAAACGATAAAATAATCTGCGCAATTAGAATTTTTTTTTTTGTTGAAAAAAAAAAAAGAAAAAAAGAAAACAATGGTAAAATTTTGATCAGTCTCTTGATTGCGAGCAACGCAATCAAGCCATTGTACCGAGTGATTCACGGTCTTAACCGCGAACGAATCCTGTGTATTCCAGCGCGCATGTTCTCACTCGACTGTGCGTATGTGTCTGCATTTTTTTTTTTTTTCTTTTTGCACGCAAACTTTTTTTTTTCATTCACGCGATGTAAACGCTCAGACCGGCTGTTAATTCGTTGCCAGTGGAGAGTCGTCGAGTTCAGTTCTCTCTGTGGAACGTCATGGACGTACGTTATGAAAAGGCTCGGGTAACGTTCCCATTTGGTCTCTATTTACGCGTGGGCTCACTTTGTATTTATATGCGCGAATCCCCGAACTCCCTTTCGCTCTCGCACTATTTCTCACCCACTTCGTTGTACTTGTATTTGGGTCACGTTGTGAAGCGAGAGTACGTGTACTTCTGGGATTTCAAGCTCTCCTCCACCACCCCTTCTTCCACTCCCTCTGTCTCTGAAATTTCTATCTTCTATTTTCACCGTTTTTCTCTCTCCGCGTATTCAGGCTCCTTTATTCACTATCAAACGAGGATATGTAACGGTGAGAATTTGCATTGCACGCGAAGCTCCTTCGGGAGTATTGGGTCTCGCGAATTATTTGGTATCTTAAAGACTCGAACATCTTCCGATCGATATGAGATACAATCTCGTTGCCTTCGCCTTTTGTGTATTATTCCCGCGAATTCCTATAACAAAGAGCCTAAAAACAATGAGAAAGAGAATCGAAGAAAAAAGGTTGATAAACTGATTGAAAAAATTCTATAAATCGAACGACAGTCCGCGATAAACTTCGATAAATGTCTATGATTACAACTTTTCCCTTAATAACTTTTCGTAAAAATATCTCGTGATCAAAATTCTTCGTATTGCTGAATACGTTGGCAGTGACTGCCCTTGCGTCGTCAGGAAGGACAAGACACCTTGAAATCGGAATACGTTGTAAGGAGGGGGTTGTGCTCTTGAGCTTAGAGTTGCATCGCTACAAGTACCCCAGTCGTTCGACTAACGATCGCGATAACAACGTGCTTGTGGGACTCCGAGGGTGTGGACGCTCGTCGAGAAAGGCATCATCTCACGGTTGATGGTGGAGTGTTAATTAGTTTGACCTCATTACACTCGCTCGCCGCTTGTTGGCTATAAGATCTTGTCGCGAACATCCCCGCAACACGGAAAAAAGATGTTTGGGTGTTTTTTTTTCTTCTTTTTTTCTTTATTGTTTTTTCCTCGACAGATCACTGTCGTGCAACACGATGAATAAGCCATTACGTGCTTGCAAAGCCGTCGAGTGACTCGACTCCCGATACTCCGTGTCGGTAACTTTGACTAACTATGCGCTGAACAGGTCGAAGTTTGGAACAACGGTTTCAAAGGGTCGAAGGGTTATTTCTGTGGAGTCTCAGCTGTTGCGACAACCGCCTGTGGTAACGCAAGCATCTCGTACCTGGAAGCTCAATGCCCTTAGCGGAGGATTATCGTTTACGAAGTTTCGCACAAGCACAACCGAGAGTCCTTTAGTGAACGGTGCACCCATAGACTATCAATCGATATTGTTCCCAAACTATAGGACTGCTACTCGATACAATTTAGCAGTTGTATACATGAATTTGTCGATCGCTAAGCGACAAAAGGTCGTATCTTGCATCTGTTTACGTGTTAAATCGCGCGAAATACGCCTTTCTGGTTTTTATAAATGGCTGTTGTATATGCGGGGAGACGTTCAGGTCTATTACGATCGCTTGAATCGTGACGGTAGTTGTTCGAACGTGACAATAGTCTCGTGACGCTTATCCCACACTTCACCACAGTTCTGTTCCTTTCAACTGGATTCTCTCTCCTTCTTCGTTTCATCGATCCGCTCATTCTTCTCACGGCACGTAAAACGCATTCGCGAAATTCTCGAATTGGCGAGAACCGCGCGTTCGCGTAATGAAACGAAGCGAGTGGGAGAGCGGAAGAATGGATCGTGTGTGGGTGTATGGGCATCGTACGACGAACTTGCGCCACGGTTCATTGCCTCGAATCCAGACCGGTATAGTATAAGCCTGATATACCGGAGACTGAGGGCAAAATTGAAAGAGAGGAAAAGTGAGACGGCATACGAACGAAAAAAAAAAACGATTTGGCATACTTTACGAATGACAATGATTCCTATCGGCACTCAGTCGCTAATAAACTCCCACGAGTAAGAATGTCGACGAAAAAAAATGGAAATGCAAGAGATAAAAAAAAAATGTTCGTCTCTAGAGAGAGGCTAAAAAACGAGAATCTTTGAGAGTTCTATCGTCGTGGAATTTTAGGGTTGCAACAAGAAAAGCGTGGGTAGGAAATGCAACGAAGTAAATTCGGATGTTACATGTACTTTAGCTGTAGAGTGTTAGTTTCCGACGACTTCGTCGATGCGCGTGGGTGTTGGTTAGCGTTTCAGGAAAAAGCAGACAGTCCGGTGGGCACCCGACCCACTGCGATATGGGATTGCCAACAATTTTTTTTTTTTTTTGCTGTTCCGCCACTTTGTTCTTTCTCCAGCCTTTTTCTTCCGGTATGCAGAAGAAAGAAGGAAGGGAAAGAGGAGTTTAGAGGAGTGGGAGAGAGAGAAAAATGAACAGAGCTTTGGAGAAGAATTTTCTCAGTGTAAGCATGCGGTAATAAGCTGCTGGAGCGAGTGTTGTTAATGAAAGCCAGAGCTACTTTAATGAAAAAAAAAAAAAAAAAAAAAATTGTAGAGATTGTCTCTACGGACTCGGTTATTACACGTACAATGCCTCCGTGTGGGCAAATATATATGTATGTACATACATATGTATAAAGCCATATCTATATATATATATATGTCGCGCCTGCATCGAATGGATCGTCGTGTGTAAAGTGCTGGCTTTACGTCCTTCCCAGTAGTAAAAGTCATGGCGAGTCAGACAGGACTATTTCGGCAAGTGAACGGCGCGAGGGACGTTTGAAGAGGCAACCTTCGAGATTGCTTCGGGAGCGAGTAAAGTGTATAGCGCAGCCTCGTCGATTTAGTTTCGTGAACTAACCTCGCGAAAAAACCCCTTTCGATGAACGCAGTATCCCCTTTGTGGATAATCGAATACGCAAGAATCTCGCGAAAAAAAAATAAATCGCGTGTCGTGAAACGATGTTACACTGTTGGTTTAACGATGCGATACACCGTATACTCAAAAGTATCGACCCAGTGCCAAAAAAATTAATTAAAAAAAATGTAAATCCGCAAAAAAAGTGCGCCAAGCCGGGAGGAAAAAAAGTAAATAAGAAAGACAGGAAGAAAACTGCACGACGAAAAGACTATTCGTTCGCTCTCGCGGTGTCGTCCTTGTATGCGCGAAGGATCAGCCTTTAATTAAATTCTTCCACCCCTCGGCTGAGCTACCGAGCGAACGAGAAGCGAACACGCGGTGATATAGGTTAGCGAGGTTTGCTGTCTTACGGAAATTCACGAATTTCTCACCGTTCGAGTGTAAAATGTGAACCTCTATTTCTTCCTATACCCTCACTTTCGTTGGCCCTTGGTATGGTGTGTGAACTTTAAGAATAAAAAGGAAAACCGATTATCCTCACCTAACTTCGTTTGCTTAGTATATCGAAAACGAGACAGCGAAAGGGACGCACAGATCTCTATAATGACAATGTATCCTGTTTGTACAAGCGATCCACGTAATTGGGGAGTATCGATTTTTCGTTCTATCGTTAAATATGCAAATCAAGTAATTTCAATTAACAACTTTCGTCTCAATGAAAATTATTATTCCAGCGTTGAAAAAACTCTATATATATCCACATATTTTTGAAACTATATAATTATCATCCATCGTTATAGTGCGTAAACACGTGACACACGAATGGTGATATTTTATATGCGGTAATAGTCTCTCACCGCAGCTACACCATTATCTCGACCAGATAAGGTAATCTCGTTGAGTGTAAATAAGTGTATCGAGAATCGATGTGACGTGCTTGCGGTCATAACTCTCGTCCCTCGTCTCTATCGTCGCGGTTAAGAGGTCGAGTTGTAAGAGGAGTCAAAGAGAAAGGAAGAAAATAACGAGACGAAGAGAGAAAGTCGCTTGTAACGTACATACAGAAGAGAGACCGTTCTCATCCCTTCGCGCTATTGAAGACTTCCACGGCGACGATGATAAGCCAATCGATCGTGTACCATTACGACGACTGTATCGTTTTTCCCTTCGATGCTCGAGTATATCGTTTTATCGACGAGCAAGAATAGTCGCAAGGCGAGAGTCAATTTTCCAAATCTTTTCTCGTACTTTTTCCCGCGACGTTTTTGGCTTCTCGTCAATTCCGATTATATGATCGTCATAAAACGTATACGCGAAGGCCTCATACGTAGCCTTAGACGAAATTCGAACGAAATCAGGGAGGGTTCGGAGATAGGAAAACAAATCATAAAATGAACGATTAATGTTTTTATGTGGAAATACGTGGTCTACGCGAGTAGGGGTTATCGACTTCTGGTCGGTTAATTTTTCATGCAAGTACACTCTCGTCTTACGAAATTTTCATATCCGATCTCAACCGACCCGGATATCAAACTCGTCGATCATTGCAATTTCCTCGAAGGTTCCCGAGCCTTCGGAAATTCATTTCCGTCTCTAAAGTCGATATGGTCTTCTCGGCCTCTATCTTTCGTTATCTCGTCGCGCTGTCATCCGTCAGACCGCGAGGCGGCCGTTTATGAATCGAATCAACGATTATCCGGCTGCGATGGGGGTATTATCCTTCTACGAGAAATTATTCATCGGGATAATCCGTGAAGGTACCTATCAAGTTACTGTCGCGAGATAAAACTGGTAAGCATTGTGGGCAACAGAAATATTGCTTTCCCTCTCCTCCCCCCGATAAATCTTCAAATCTTCAGGCGTCTCACGTTCTTACTTTTCGCGAAAGAGTTTGGAGGTGAGAAAAAAAAATTGGGTCAATCTCAGATAATGAACGAAGTAGCTACGAAAAACGACGAGCTTTTTTTTTTCTCGCGACCCCTCGTCTCGAAAAGTCGAGTATCTTATACGTCACTGGTATCGCGAACAGAACCAGCAGCGCTGAACACGGAATCAAGCAGACGCGAGCGGTTTTGGCGGCGTGTGACAAGCGACGCCTGGTTTACGAGCGTCGAAGGGACGGTAAATATTTTTTACGAGGAAAAGTCTCGACAACCATCCGACGACGACAACGACGACAACGATGAGAGTCATCAGAGGAAAGGCAAAAGAGCGTAGGAGGGCACGAGCACAAATCGCAATAAAAGTTGTTGAAATAAAAAAAAATAAGGCGATACAGAAGAAGACCAAAAAAAACGTGAGGGAGGGCGTCGCGGAAAAGACGCAAAAGAAAGGTCTTACGTACCGCTGGGACATAAGATTTTTCATGTTTATCCTCACAACAGAGATCTTGTTACTCCCGTAACTTAATAGTCTCCCATTGTGTTGCTTTTATATCATAGTTACAAGAACGTCTTTGTTTTTTTTTTGTTGTCCCGTCTTTCTTTAACCGCAATCATTAATTTCTGTCACCGGCCAGAGCGGTGAGATTTTTTTCATCGCGTAACCCGTGTATATTTCGATGAAATCTTAGCTGACTCTGGCGTGAGTCTTGTATGAGCATTTGAAAGATTTATAATGGGCATTTTCCATTCTTGTTTTAAACCTTTAAAATCCGGCGATTCTCTGAAATAACGCCTCTTGAAACTTGGGTGGGAAAAAAGCATTTATTTCAGTCGGTCGGGTGTGAAATTTCGCACCCGTGGGTTGTATTTTCATTCAGTGCATTTGAATCTGCAGTCGAAATTTCAGAAATTTAATACGGCTGAAACTTTATGACTGATAAAATTTGAAAAATGTTGGACTTTTAAAAACCTCAAAGGGTTTTTTAAACTCATTATATTGTTTTCAGATTTATTGTTTATATCCTTCTATTATATATTTTATTTATTATTTTCGTATGGTTTGGTTATTGTATATTGCTTACGATGTTTACATTCGGAGACAAATTCGGATATCGGTATTACAACCGAGTAAAATTACGAGACCGATATTAGGCATTCTGAGGTAATTAATAATACCAGTAACCACTAATTCTGAATATTGACTATCGATCTCGATATGTCAAACGTCTGTTTGCTGCAACCCTCGTGATGTCACGATGAGCGACGTCACGTTTCAACCGTCGTTCGATCTAATTTCGGTACTCAGTTTGTCCGATCGTTCAACCGTCATAGCGATCTAATTTCGATACTCTGTTGTAATGTCGTGCGGCTCAATAAATCCCAATCTTCGTCTTTGTAACAGTATATATTTTATTTATGTTTTTAATGAGGATAATATAACGCGGTTGAAAATCGCGTGGCTTAAAGCGCATCCCCGTCAGGACGGAAGACTCGATGATCATCTAATGTTGCAATTGACACTGCGCGAGTGAGCAATATATACAGATTGATAGAGATATAAAGCTCCGGCGGCTGCCCGCGGCCTGCGACTCAATCAGCTCAATCTGCTGATGCACGTGCGGGCAAACGAGCGTATCAGATGACGCATCTCGTCTATATCTGTACTATCGCTTCACTTTGCAAACGCGATTCCGTCGGTATAGAGCGGCATCGGTGTCGGTAGTCAGTCGCACAGGAGAGGTTATAATACCTCGTTCGTGCCAGTAGTACGAACAGGGTTTGGTCAGTCGGTGAGCGTGTCGCGTCGCTATCGTTATAGTTCGAGACGAACAAAAAAAAAAAAATATATGTATTCATCGACGTCACGCCCATCGTAGTCCCGAAGGGGGTTTCTCCCGTTGTTGGTTGAGGAAATAAAAAAAAGTGATGAAGAAACGGTAGAGAACGGAACGAGCGAATGATTGGCCAGTGTTGCGTGGTATCGTTTTTTTTTTGGTTTTCTTTTCTTTTTTTTTTTAATACTGTGATACCAGACACACGCACTCACGCTTGCCATCCTCGCCTGATATGCCGCGTGATATAAATCATCCGTGATAGTATATTGCGTGTTGCCCCCATCGCACGCCTTCGTTCAATTACCTGCCTACCCATCCGCCTTCTTTCATTCTTTCCCCAGGGGTATCGTGGGACCGCGCCTAATACCTCGAATGAAATTTTTTTTTATTAGGTCAAAAGTTGGTGAGAGCTTCGATAATCCGGAAAACACCATCTTTAAAAAAAAAACCATTTTACATCATTTTATCAAAATTACAGGATGTGAATACGAATTACGGAAAGACGGAGGCGTCTTTCCTCCCACGTTGATGCAATTTTCTTTTTAACGTAGTCAACGAATTCGCGAGAATTTACTCTACTAAGACACTCATTTGACGCGACCAACAATTTTCTTTTTAATAATAATAATAATAGTAAACATTTACATTAACTTGACTTGGTTGAGACTGCGGCACGTGTAAGTTGTCGGAATCTTACATAACCCAATGTGTACGACTAAGTTTCAGAAGTATGTTTGTATAGCTGGAGTTAATTAATTTCTCGAGTTCGTGGCATATGAGAAGCTTCCCTTTAAGGTAATAACGCCGTCGCAAGCTCCCGTGGAATTTGACCGGTGTACACGGTGACGGTAAGGGTTGCACCTATGTACATGTAAATTATTGTTGGCGGGAAGTAGAGTTGGAAACCCACCCTCGTACGCCCTATGAAATTAGTAACGCACGATAGTGCTTGACAATACGACGCTTTGATACAGAAACCCGCTTGGATTACCTCCATCATTCCGTGGGTCAGACTTAATGTGCGCGTCGATACGCTCACGATATACCGTTCGCATATCGAACAAAACGTTCGAACGACCCTTTCGACGCTCGAACTTTATCCTTCGTGTAAATAGTTTTCTTTTCCTCTACAATATTCAATGACTTACGATATACCGTTCGATAGTTAACGAGTCTATGACAAATATAGAAGCGAATGAGACAAACTCAATAATGTTTCGGGGTAAAAGTTTGGCATTTCACTTTTGCCTCCCAAGTGTCTGATCGATGAAATACCGTTACCACTCGTACCTATATATCGACCGATGAATTAACGAAGGGTGCGCATCCTACGCAATTTAACGTGTAAAAAGTTGTGAGATAAGTCGTTGTGTTTTTTATCGCTCGGCGTACCCCCATGGAAACGAAGTATATACTGATATATATATTCAAGATATAGAACTTCTTCCCGTAAAATATATAATGTATGTAATATAATAATTTATGATATCATTTTTTTGACGTATATTCCCTATGTGTTGCATATATATATCTTCCGCGATATATATTAGATATCTATGAAATATCGAAGAATTTCTTGCCGTAATATATATATGTGTATATATCTGTTATATATCCTGATACAGATTTTAATTCTATATGGTATATGTGTATTTTACCGCGTGCATTGAGAGAAATGTGACAAATTTATACGCCCAGTTGGATTCCCAAGAGCAGCTCCAACAATTCATTATTTCACATTACAGTCGTAGAGCATTCTGCATGTCGATAGACTTCCGCAAATGGCGGATATTCATTTCTATTTCTCTTTACCTTTCGCACGTAATTGTATCCATCCGTCAAAGTTCAAAGTGTATGAATTGTTCATAATGATGGGAATATATATGTATATACATGTAAAATAAAATTGGCAATAGCGAGTACACACGTTGCTGCGGAGCGGTGAGAGACCACTGGTATTACTGCTCTATACGAGATGGCATGTCGTAGAGTTATCTTCAAGTCTCTCTTTCGCGGAATCTTTCTCTCCATCCACGTGGAGAGTTGCAGAAGACTGCTGTAGGGCGTTTCACAATGGCTTCTCCCGCGGAATCCCTTAGGATACTGCAACCCTCCTCGTTAGGTTCGTGTCGCGGGATAAAAGCAGCAAGAGGGGTGGCAACGAATGGAGGAAAAAGATAAAAGTGGTAGCGAAGTAAGATGGCACAGTTGTCGTCTGTTTTACACAGATTGGCAACCTCATAGGGAATTTCGTATCGACGTTTTAGAAACAGAAAGGCTCACACCCCAAAATGTAACGTGGTAAATTTCTGCTTTCCTTTTCTTAACGGCTGTTGCGAAAAATAGCGAATGAAGCGTCGATTCAAGTAGGAAAATATACGGTATTTGTTAATTTCCTTGAGTTGCCCATCACTGTGGCATATTTTATCTTGTGTAGCACCAAGAAAAATAAGACTCGATGTTCCAACACCGTGGGGATCGTAGATGCCTCGAGAGAATTTCCGGCAACCCTCGCTCGCTAGACGGCGCCTATCGCGCCTACTTATCACACCGCTTATATGTCCCTTGTCTGTATCGGAAACAATTTTCGCATCCCTCGGCAGACTTTTCTCGGTATGTCTGGGCTCTCATTGCAGTTTTAACACGCGCGGCCTGAGGGGACCGCAAAAAAACAAAGGATATAGATGAAAGTAGGTTTGTCTCGTCGCAAAATTAGCAACCCCTCTCGATAGTATAATTGGATGTGTGTTGAATACAAGTTGCCGAGTATTCGTGACGCTAATCCTTTGGCTCTCGAAAATTGAATTTGTTTTAGTTACGCGGAGGATGTTCGCTCATCGATCCTCCCCTTTCTACATACTATGTAGATTTCAATTAAGTTCATTGATGTCGCGTGATACTGGTTTCGAGGTATAAACACGCGCGATTGGATATGGGATAACGCCGGGGGTTCCGTGTTTTCGAGACGAACGTCGAACCACCAGGATTAGCCCGAGAGAATCAGTGTCTCGACGACTTTACGGCGTTTTCCGAACCCTTCGATACGATTCGTTGATAAATATAAGAGAAGCCACAGTATCCACGTCGCTCTCTTGAACTCGTTCTACCCTCCTGTAATATCCGTCCCTTTGCTCTCTCGTCAGTCAATCGTATCGAAAGCAGAGCGACACTTCTGATTCACCCTCATCGGTTACACCGCGAAGACGTTGTACTAATCGTGTCTCAGATTTTAGCCATTTTCGCCAAAAGTCTATTATACCGATCCTGCGCTGTGATATATCGATTTCCTTGATTCGTCGTCGTGAATTCTTTTTTTTCAAGACTTCGAATTCACGACGTTGATTCCTTCGATTTATCGCTCCATTCAGCACCAATCTAATTTACCTGCTCGCCCGTGCGAGAGACTGGAAAACGAAGGGGACTGCTATCTCGCTTCGATATAATTCTCGTCTCGCGTTGTTTCGAGAATAACGACGAAGGCGAACAGTGGAATAACGAAGAAATAATCCCGGTGGTTAGTAGCCGAGTTAATCCTTTGAAGCATAATGGGTCGTTTTTCGATCCACTTATTCCTCACCATTTTTTAATTAAAAACAATTAATTCTTAACAACTGTAGACACACTTTTTTTTCTCTTAGAGTCTCTAAAGCACGTCTAAGAAAATCGTCAAGCATCTATCGTTGATTAGAAAAAAGTTAGATATGAACAAAAATTGTCGAGATTAGTTTTTTTCTCAGAAAAAAAATGTATGTTTTAAAGGGTGAACGCTTAATTTTTTTTTTTTTTTTTAACGCGAAGAGCAACGTTGAGTAACGGAGCAACAGCACCGTGGAAGAGATCGTTCAATCGAACGTCACTGGTTGAGCCCTAGAGAGGCCACACCAATGATGCACGTACACTCTGTACCGGTATACAAGGGAATGGCGTACAGGGAGCATCGGCTACAGGAGGCACGTATAACGTATACAAGCGTTAGGTTGGGTCCCGCGAGCATCGCGGATGGAATTCGATTTGTCGTGCCGGTAAGCCGATGGTCATCGCGCACCAGATTGAAATCTCGTGTAGAATCGATAAGGTCACGGGTCACTTGATTCTATATCTATCGACGGATAGAAAATACCGAATGGTATGACGGTAAGATAGAACGAAAGGTCGATCGTTCTATATATACATAAAGGGTAGTCGCCAACGATAGTTATTAGGTAATCGAACGGGAAGAAAATAAAAAAGATTGTGAAGAAATGACTCGATTAATTGACCGAAATAATAGCCATAGTTAATAGAAAACACTCGATTTGCCTAATCCTTCGTTCTGTGTATTAAGGTATTCAGATATAGGAATTTTAAAATTTTTTTTTTATTTTCTGGTGTCCCACTACCCTTTATCATGGAGAACACATATGGAATCCAATTCAATATTATTCACCACGTTTATCACGAGAAGAGACCATGGTAAGACTTTGAAAAGAAATATTATTATTATCAACTGTTTTTTTTTTTTTATTATCATCGCTATTAAGGTTATTTGTTATTCCCGCGATTGCGAGAATCGTTAAATTGAAAATATATTCGAGTAGTAAAGTTTGACGAAAGGCCGTATTGTCGTAAGTGGAACGGAGTTTGGTCTACAAAAGTTTTAACTCTGTAATTATACTCGCGAAGCTTAACAAATGGAGTTACGGCGAGAGGAGGGTGAAGTCGAAAAGTTCTCGTCACTCGTTTAGCTGAGACTTTGCTTCATCGATTGTCTCGGAAAACTCCTCGAGCCTCTCGCTTTTCCTCTTCGACCGCTCGCCCGTCTCTGACGTTCCCCGGGATTGTCTTTCCATCCCCTTCGCGTATACTTTTGTCCCGATACTCTTCGGGAGCTTTGTAAAACTCGGACAAGCCGCGCTTTCCTTTTCTCTCATACTACACACAATGCCGAAGGATAATATCTTACGCTTTCGCGCGATCTCGCTCTCTATCCAGTCGACACTTGGCCGTTAATTCGGCTCCGTTTTTTATTCCCTCAGTCTCCATCGGGCGTTTTCACGAGCCTCGCTATTAATTGCCTCCTTGGCTTTGACTCAGTCTGTCGTTTGAACTTTTCGCCCCCTGTGGCCCCCTTTCTCCTTCCACCGCTCTTCAACTTTTCTCGGTACCGTTGTTATTCAACAACGTTATACCACACCTTTTGTTTTTGTTTCTTCATTTTCCTTTTATTTTCGTTACCCTGTCCCGTTTCTCTTTGTAAACAATACACAAAGGGTGTCGAGGCGCCTTGTTACTTTGCAAAACCTTCTCTCAACTATCGATAATTGAGGGAGATGGATGAAAAAAATGATTACGACATCGAAACTCGTTTCGTTCGATCGGTATACAAAAACTTTTTCCACGAAGGAGACTCCGGCCAAAGACATAAAATCGATGATTCTATATCGTGAATTTGTAAACAGTCAATTAAAATGTGCAATTACGGTGAAACAACTTTTTTTTTATTGTATCTGAAAAAAAAATAAATAAAAAAAGAATCGGTATTTGTTTATTATATATTTTTATGCCAATAATCGTGTCGGATCGATAGGCGTGAAGAGTCGCAATATTTTTTGCCGTTCTAAAAAACTCGTACGCGACAGCGAGAGATCAGTCGTGGTGGGGGTGGGGTGGTGGTTGGACGAGTGCGACAGCGACAAAAAGATCGATATTAGTTATGAATGACCGAGGCACCGTGAGCTTTGGTGGAAGAGACACGGAATGTTCTTCCTGAGCCTTTCCCCATTCTCATCGCGATCGTTCGTGCTGTGGATACAAATATACATATATACACGTCGGTAAGGCAATTCGTCCAGTCGCGTTCTTCATATAAATACTCCTCGAGAGCTTACCACGCTTTAACAAGAGCCTCCATGAGCTCTACTGCTCGCTGCTGCATCGGTATACACGTGCTTAACGCGAATGCACCTGACGTGCTCGTAATATCAGAACGTTATACTTCAACAGCTTTTTGATCGCTATCTACTACTACTTACTCGTCTGTCTTCCGACCGTATGCCAAGCGAAAGCGAGAGATGAGGTCTTTGACTTTCAGCTCTCGTCTAAAGTGCGATAACAGTACTCGATATATTTATTGCTCTCATAAGTTCCCTTCGCGGCGTAAGGTACGATAAACCTCTGACACAGTCAACGAGCGATACTAATATACAAGACTCTTCAACGAGACAGACGAGACTCTCTTCGCGAACTCTTCCGTAACCGTAAATATTGGATTTATCCAATAACCATCATCATCAATCATCAAACCAAACCAAACGCGAGAATCACGCGTAATCACGCGAAATTGCGTTTGTAATCATTTTCAAACGCGAGAAGAGTAGACTGTATGTCGAGTTTTTGTAATGCGAACTTGAATCGTTGAAATATTTCACCGACTGTCTGGAGCACTCAGTAAAAAACAGATGATAATATCGAGAGAATTTGCAATAATAACGAAACCTCATCGCGATATGGAACTTCGCCGCCGTAGTCAGGTTGAGTTGAATGTCCCCGAGAGTTATATGATCCTCCGTAGTACGCGGGGATATAACGCCCGGAGCACGATACTCTCAGCGTTCCTGGCACGAGATTCACGGCGTGAGATTCTCATCGCGTTCAACGCCAAACGATACACGGAGTGGTATAACAAGGGGACGTACAGCGAGTTATATGGCTCTTTTGTTTTATAGATCAGTATATCGTAAGTTAACTACGTTAGAATTTGTCTCTGTATCGATGTTATCATTTGTGAGGACTTGGAAACGAGAGGTGAGAAACGTCAGGTTTCCGGAGTTTCCAACAAACTGTTGACAATTTGATACATTTGTTTTATCTCGATAAATAAAAGTGCCCGTAGTCAATTCATTTTCCACGTCCTTCTCTTTGATTACCCACTGACAATTCTTTAAGCTCTTCGCGCGAATTTTCTCGCGTCAAGTGGAAATACTTATCTTCCTGAGTTTAACTTCTCATTACGAACCGAAGTGAAGATTTTGCTATAACATGAAGGCGATAAAGTTGAACCACAGAAAAATGAGCTCTCCGGATGGTAAAATTTAACTATTTGCAAGCTTTCGTAATCTATACGATGAAAGTTTCTATAGCGTCTTTCGCACTTGAATCTCTTGTTCCAAGAGCCTCGCGAGTCTACTTCATCGGGAAGCGCCGTTTCTCCACTTACATACAGCCCCCTTAATCTCGCACTTTATCCGAACGGATACACGATGGAAATATAATATAGTTTCGTCGTTAAACTTGGAAAGCAGTGAGGCTAAATCTTTCCCTCATTCAACTATAATTAATAGAAACATCATTAACATCAAGTTTTGCACGAGTAAAAATGGATTTTTCTCGTTTCGATAAAACTTTTCAAATTCTTTTTTCTCGTTCAACGAGAAGCGAAATTATCTCTTGCGCTTTCTTCGCGTATTTTCTCTTGTTCTACAACGTCTCTGGAGCATTTTCCCTGACACCTCTGGTAACACGCAGAAGAACACCCGGTATCTCATTCGACTCTCGACAAAATTCAATTACATCGACTGTCTCCACGCGACTTCGTTGCCCCTCGGCGAACAACTACATTATACAATCGCGGATAAATAATCGAGTAATTTACGATTTAATAGAATCGAAAACTACGACGCAAACCAACCCCACGAGCTTGAAATAATATTTGATTATTTATACTAGCAATTCTATGAAGTTTCGCACGTGCGTTGAGAGTAATTTGACGGTTTTGGAGGAGAGTTTGACCCTTTCGAAAATTGTCCATTTTGGAGGAACTCGAAAGGGAGTCTCGGGAGTTGAAACAATTGAAACTCAAGTGAACAGAAATGTCGGCCGTTCAAGTTGTTCGAAACTCGACCTAAACTATTTCTCGTGTGTGTTTTGTCAACGGTAAGCGCCGTGGGGGTTGTTGGAATTAAAATTTTCTCAACCAAACCAGAAGTACCTTGTGAGTTAAAGAAGATAGGTTGTTCCAACAAATTTAGAGTCTATCAGTCTCGCAAACATATTATATCGATTGAACGAAGTATATATAATGATAACAGCAACTTGAGAAACATTCGAAACGATTTTTTTTTTTTTCGTCGTACTTTCGTAATGTACTCGAATATTAATTTCACCTATATAAATTTTCACCGAAGTAAATAAAATAAAAATCGAGCGCAGAAGTGACAAAGCACTCGGAGCATACCGTGGCGCTCGAGAGTTTTGCCGTCCCGCTTCATATCTCCCAACGGAAAGGCGATACGACTGGGATAGAACAATTCATCGCGCAGTTGCAAACGAAGTCGTTGCAAAGCTCTCAGAGAGTCTGCTGCCGCTCGTGCTGTGTTTCGCTGCGCGCGAGTACGATTTTCCGGTATAAATACATATATATATGTACATATATATATATCGCGAGTGCAAGGACCGGAACGAACGGTAGAGAGAACGACTTTTAAAGTACATATTTGCAGCGAAACGCGAGCAGGCGAGAAACCGACCGACCAATCCCGAAAGTCTTCTTCGTCGGAGTTTCCTCTTATACTCGTCTGTAAACTTCTCCCCTCTACGTGGACTTCGTTTCTCTATTGTTCTCTCTACATTCAACCGTATAGTAAAAGACTTTCGGTGTCGTATACGTGCGGTCGAATCTCACATTCTGCTTCACGTTCTCTTTGCCGCCTCTTCTCTCTTTTTTTCTTTTCAAGCTCCATAGCCATAGTTCAATTTAGAACGTGCCTCGTTGATCTGCCGTGTTGAAAGAGTCTTTCTTCAATTTCATAGATGTTATAGACACGCATACACATACGGGGGAGGGAGAGTTGTATATGGTATATCGATACCGAGTTTCCTCGAAGCACGAAAACCCAGTGTATATATCATTGTCTCTATGCGCTTTCCCATACAGTACACCTTCTATCGCGAGCACGTCGTATTCGCTGACCGTGAGAAGCACCATTCCACATACCACAAACGCGAAACACATACGATTGTTGTTCTATCTCAGGTGCGCGCCACGATGGAAACCAGACTCTGCACTCTACGAAATATCTGCTACACCCATCTATGCCTCTGTGTCTCTCCGGTGTTACTTGGAGTTTTACCTCTGTGCTATCGTATCCTCTTTCTCCGTGGCTTGATTCTATTTCGATAACCCCCTCGCCGTCAAAACCGGTAACATACGCGATACAAGGGTGGAAAAGCAGAAATACATGGAGTATTGTGTACCACGTTTTTGCGTTGTTCTGCGCGTTTGTATAAGGTAAGAAGACTAACGTTATAAATCGCTTTACAGTGTATCCAAAAGATTTGTATTTTTTTTTTTTTTTTTTTTTTTTATCGGGATATCACTAGCAGCCCCGCCCTTGTTTCGATCCTTTCGCGAGGGAGGGAAATAAGTGTTGTTATATCTATCTATCTGTCTATCTATATACACGTACCTAACTCACTATCATTCCGAGGGGGCTATACCTTATATCCAGTGAGAACTCGGAGTTTCTCGATTAATCATTCTGCTGACGCACCGGACATCCGGCTACGGATAATTAATCCACCTCCCGAAGGCCGCGCAAGGGCTTCTGCTACCGCTAAGAGAGCATCGTACAACCACCAAACACCTAGCCTTCTGTCCGTGTTACGCGCTAAAGCCGATTTCTGTGTAATCGCTTGGGTACATGGCGCCCCAGCTAACCCAGCTTTCTCTTTATCTCTCGCCCTGTCGTTACGGCAAGGCGAGCGACTGCACCACCCGAGATAATTATCTTCGACTAAATGATTCTCTTGTTCTTTTAATTTCCACTGGTTATATCTATACCGATCTACTATTATTTAGTGATACTAATTACATTTTTTTGGAGCGCGAAAACTTTTTTAATTCATTACTGTATTTTAATAAAGATAACATCGATATGGTCGGAATATTATAGCCGTAACCCTCTATCTACAGGAGCCCTGTATCAAGAATCGTCTCAGCGGCCGGTGATTTTTGATACATCGAAAAACATGATTTCGATCGCGAATACGTCAATTCAACATTTGTTATTACTTCTTTTTTATCTTTCTTTTTTTTTTATAGTTGTTAAGTGAAGAATAATCCCCCAGAGCATCTTTTCGGTGCATATATCCCGGCCGGAATAACCCTTTCAAGTAGAATTCTAATCCCGTATGCGAAAGGCTAATAATAGAGAAGAAATATGAATAATTTATTGCGCAATGTAGGAGTCACTGGCAAAAGCAGCAGGTGTCCTGCGATGTTCATTTTACGCTACTTCGCAGCTAGAAAAAAAAATACCCTAACATACTTGGCAGCCAGTGTTGGGTCGTCTGACGTAAATGGGGATTCTCTACTGTGGCGCTACTGGCTGCCTCGCGGCTAAGTATACGAGATCCCACGACCCTTACCACTTGCTGCCAGATCCGCGAGAACGTCCTGCACGTGAGTACACATGCAGGAAAGCGATGTCGAGTCTACCCTGCTGCCGTTGTTGCCCGGTGTCTGACACTTTTAGTTATGTATCCACTGGAAAGCTTCTCTGACTAACCCGACTGCTGCCAGGCATGTGTATTCGCTGTGCCAGAAGACTAGAGAAGACGAGAAATGTATACACAAAACGCCCCTCGGCGAAGCGTGTGCGTTCAACTTGTTTATGTAAATATTTCACTCTCGAAGGGAGAGAAGGACGGGAAGGAGAACCCGTGATATCTGGCAGAAGTTCGGGAAGGGGGGGGGGGCACTCGGATCTCAAATCTACGAGTTAAAGGGATAAGGATAAACGGGGTTGAAGCACGTGGGAAAATATCCATATGCAAATGTGTACAACTGCCCTGTGCACACGTGTAAAATTTCAGACGCTGAACCCTTTCCAGTTGTCCAGTTATCGTATCGCTGTATTTATACCCAGTTAACTACTCGACGGCATAAAAAATTAATGACCCTGTTACGACCGGAATACAACATAACGGAAAGTTTTATGTTTACGTTGTCTGTCGAAGTCACGTACAAGTAACAATGGCATAACTTTATTCATTCGAACTGTATGCTCATTTTAAATTTATCGGGAGCGTACAGAGAGTCTCTCGGCAAAGTTTAAATATGGTCAAAATATTGTTCGACGCCCATCTACATTCCCACAGAATTGTTACACGCGACACCATCGCAATGTGGTAGAGAATTTCGGGTCGATTGGTAGAGTTAATATTTAATAGAGATCTCTCTCTAGTAGAGATGTAAATGGAACCTTTATTAATAATTCTTTGCCCGGCAAATTATACATTTTATCGTAACCGTTTTAACCTAATATGACTTTTTGTCGAAAGGGTTTATACAGCTCGACGGAACAATCGCTTTTTTTTTTTAGTTTTTTTTTTTAAATTTTCCTCCATTCTTTCGCTCTTTGCGAACTCGAACGTGAGCAAACTCTCCGGATATGGTCAAACCACAAGCACGGATTTTATTAAAATAGTTTGAGAAATAGATATATGTATATTCGCGAACGGGAGAGAGAAGAGGGGAATAGTTGAGCCTTTACTTCATAGCTATTCTGTAATTCGTTTCACGACTTTTTATATACGTAGCGATATACTGTTCTTTTTTTTGGTGCCGGGGACATCGTCGTCAAGTGCCTCGTGCCCCGTTCCCCCCTTTCCCGTTTCCTCCTCGGACTTTTCCTGCCTTCCTTCCTTCCTACGTACTCGTCTACGCTTCCCACCGGGATCTCGCATAAATTCAATTAAAATTCACGAGTTGGCGGTATAGCAGAGGCCCAAGCCAGAGGCTACGACGGCGTGTGCTTGCCTTCTCGACGTTGAGAAAAATCGATATGGTCATAAATCAACGAGGCGCACTCGCGCGAGTACCGTACGACCGGTCGCCGAACGTTCGGGCGTTTTTCCGAGATCGCCCGCAAGCAATTCTCTCCTCATCTCTTCTCAAGTACTTTTATTTTTCAACTCTTCGTGCAGCTTCTAGTGAGCTCTCCGCGGGTTTCTCGCGAGTTACACGCGTCCCGCGTACAAACGAGTTCGCAACTCATTTTAACCGCTTCAACCTATCCTACCGCGCCCCACGTCTGAAGGTCCCACTGAGAAAGTTTAGACTTCGCTTCGTCCTCGCATCGGGCGGTACTCCGATCCATTCTTTTCTCATCTTCTTTCGGTTTTTTTCGTTCTCTCATTCTTTGAAACTCCGCGGGAATGGACGTTCGTATCAAACTATCCCGGTATATTAGAAGCTTAGACGTACCGAGAGTTCGAGAGCAGTTTTTTTTAATTTCCGCCAGTATGCAGAAGCTTCGCGAATTACTCTCGTAGAACGAGATAAAGTGGGGCACTCTTTGTTTTTTTACTCACCAATGACCTCGCAATGGATACGTTTTCCTCCTTGTTCTTCTCTTTTTCCCCTTCGTCCTTGTTTATTAAAAAAAATCACTACCGCAAACGCGAGAGAAGAGTCTTCACTTCGATTTTTTGTTTCTCTTGTTTTTTTGGCTGCTAACTGCGACGAGATACGACGATATCTCGTTTCATCTGCAACACAATAAACAAAAAAAGGAACAATTAATATTTCATTTTCGAACCGAGTTGCCAGAGTTAACAAGAAAATATCTCTCAATATTCGATATTTTCCGCTTGTCGTATGTGTGCGTATAGGTATTTTTTTGCTGTTCGATGTGGTATAACGATGAAAAGGGCACAGCAGGACGTACAACGTTGCTGGCCATGTGCCGAGTTTCTTTCACTCGCTCTCCAGGGGTTTCAAAAGCATATCGAGAAGAATTGTGAAAGAGAAGTATTATGTGCCCGAAAATGTTTGAGATGCTGGAACGTATCCCGTGTGTGCGGAGGTGGATTCATGGGATGAACGGGAATGGGACTTATCGTTTCTGGAAATATGCCACTTTTCTTATCTGTACTCTCCAACTCTGCACGTGTCTGCTTACCGGCGTTCTTCCGACTTGCAAGCAACGTGTATCATTGGCCGATCTTGTTAACCACTTTATGTTGTACACCAACTTTTGGCCAAATATGTAAACAAAAGTATTTCAATTGTATGAAATAAATTCGTTGGTTATCGTAGACCGGGGCTAATTGGAACGACGCTAAAAAAGATCGAAATCGAAAGACTGTTATGGTTTCACGCAGCTAGTATGGCACTTTGACGAATTGCTTGCCACATGCACTCTAATTCCTGGGAGTGGCATACTAACGACGTTAAACCTCTGATTTTTTTATAGGGCGGCTCCAACTTGCTCCGCGTGTTAACTAGCTGCGGTCTCATCTATACATCTTGTAAACATCGTGTAGATATCACAGCAACCCCTTGTTGCTGCCATACTTTGAAAAATTAACATGAGGATTTGTCGGTATTGTAATTATCAACGAACCCGCCTCCTCCCCCCTCTCCACCCCTCCCATTAAACAATGAGTTGAAGAGCAGAGTTGTTTGTACAAACGCGCTTGCCGAATAAAGCTCCGGTAATTAACTTTACCGCGTTACTAATTGAAATTCACGCATTCGTCTACCTCGTTGGGCTTTTCTCTTTACCCTCGTAGTTAACGCGCTCTCGCGGCCAAGCTATCCGTGAAAACCCACCGGGTTTACGTCGAAAAGCAGCAAGATCTGCTCAGCCCGCGAGCCGAGCAATTAGACCGCGAAAGAACAAAGGATATAAAAAATGTGAGACAAGAGAAGAAAAATGGGTGGGTTAAGAAAAAATAAGAATGTAACAATAATGCGACTAACAGCGGCGGCGCGTCTATTGATAATTCGCACATTGGTTATTTTTATTATAATTTAACTAAATTTCGTTAATTCGAACAAAATTCGTTAAAAAAATTTCAGTGTCAAAAAAGAAAATTCTAATTCATTTCCAGTCGCGAATTGTTCTCGATGGCGCGATGTGCCGCTGCTGCTTCGAGTTTTAATTAAACAAGTCTTTTCTATCGATGCAACACACTATTTTAAACGAATCTCAACGTTCTTTTCTCTATTGTTCTAAACCAAACGAACTCTGAGTAAAGTAAGAGAGAAAAAAAAATAATGAGTCTAACGCCGTTTGCTTCTTTTCTTGTTGTTGTTTAATACCGTTTTCTCACAGCACCCGATTACATTACCCTTTTGCGTACAGATGCGCCATTCGGCTCTATTTATTTCCCGCATCAAACACTCGCGAAGCTTCTCGTCGTACTGGAAAGCGATCATTTTCTTTGCAAGCGCAAAGTAAATTGTGAGACACTCTCGTTATTTCCGCCCCGGCGATAAACTTTCATCAAGAGTCCTTATTCAACTCGGATTTTTAAATCGATGAGTTTTTCCGGTTGCACTCAACGTTCGATTAATTCTTCGCGCATCGACGAATTTCATAATGATGATGCAATAAAAAATGCTCTCTTTTTAATTTTATTGTTATTTCGATAAACGAGAATATAATATAAATTTATTCGATGAACGAAGGGGCCATGAGGGTTGGAAAAGTGCGACGCGATCGATCGTCAAGCTTGGATCAAGGAGGGCCTCTCTAAAATTGATACGAAAACCTCATGAATATCTAATGTGAAAAAGATGCCGGTCGAGTTCCCGCTCTGTTAGTTCCTCTTTCTACTGCGCGTCGCTCGCTCGCTCTTCCGCGTGGTATCGTACTTCCGCGTCACGAAAAAAACGTGGGCATTAGCGACCCTCAAAACGTATAACCCCCACCCATGTCGGGATTACGAAGCATTTTTTCCATTTCGTGTCCATAAACGAGCTGCGACAACGGCAAAGCTTCTCGCGTATAAATATAAAAGCATACAAAGCGACGATGTTTCCGATGATATCTATATCACGTGACTAAAAATCAGAAAGACGTATTCTCTATGTTCAAACAGAAAAAATATGCCCTTTTGATTTTAGTTAATTCGATATAATGGATAGACGTCGGATTTGTGTAAAAAAAATATCCCCTTTCTGGAATATTTAATTAACGCGTGAATGTTTAACGGGTCAGGTACTCGTTTGGTCATTAGTCATCATCCGTTATTTCTGTCCGCCTCTCGCAAACTTCTTCATTTCCATTATGCACCTATCTTTGCATCTTTCTCTCGCGCTGGAATTGTCGAGGCAGCTTTGTCGCTGGTCGATAAGTCCAACAGGGATTATGTGAATATTGCTCAACGCGTTATTGCGCTACACACTCCCACACACATAGATATATGCACACAGGTCTTTGCTTCGACAAAAAACTTCGTATCGTTTGAATCTAAATAACACGCGAGAGTATCCAGCTGAAACTACCCGTCGACAGCGATAAAGATACTATTATTATACAGTAAAATGGATTGCGCGTAAAGGCGGACAGTGATACGGCCGATGTGAAGCAGAATATAAAAAAGCCAGCGGCAGAAAAAGCCGTTACTTAAGTTCAAATTAAATAGGTTAAGAAAGTTTCGTATTTTTCGAACGCGTTCCTTTTTCTCGACGTGTCTCTCGCGCAATGAATTATCGGTCTGGAGTTCTCGAGCAGTAAAAAAAAATCCCCTCAACCGGCCATCAGTGAAACCCGAGAAAATTACAATTTCGTAGTTTTTTTTTTTTTTTCGACGTTCGAATTATTTTGAAGTTATCCAACATTAATAAATAAACATATTCTTCGATCTCACGACGTTTTGAAGCATGACGAATGAATAATATTTCATCATTCACGTTTGAATCGAGAGTCTACAATTCACGTGCGAAGGAGTTGCGGAGAACATGATAATTCCCCGAACGCGGATAATATGACGTAGAAGCTCATTTCTCTTTGTCTCACGCGCGTGGCGGGGCTTCCGAAGATCCTTGGTATAGGTGCACAGAGAAAGCGAGAGAAAGCAGCGAGCATACAATTCTCTGTACATATAACGTTACTAATTCTCGCGAAACGAACGGAGAGAGAGCCCAGAGGGCGAGTTTCGATCGCTACCCGGGGATATATTCGTATGCGGGTGGTTCTCGTCTCGAGCTATAGGCAAGCGCACGGAGAGAACTGGTCGTGGTGTGCCGCTGCTACCGACCCGATAAATCAATGTAAATTACCTAAGGGTCGCAGCGCCGCGCTCCTCCAACGATTGGAATCGAATAATGTAACAGAACTCTCAGTGGTATGCAGAACATAGTCGATTGGTTGAAACTGGTTCGACATGACGAGAGAGGGTTAGAAACGTTGGTTATTAGGTACATAAAGAGGGACGAGGCCTCTCCCACGTTCGCATTACAAACGGCGCTCGTACACTGTTTCTACTTCTGTCTCGAGTGCGCTTCACTGAACAGTTAAATCGATTGGTATGTTTGCATTTCTTTATCGAATGTTTTCACAGCGATGCCGACGAACTCGGTTATGTTGTTACTGTGAATCTTTTGGGAAGCTTTGCGATAAATTTATCGAACCCCGAAAGGCTACGCATATTTCTGCAATTCGTTAATCCTTAATGAGCAACAGTACCATCCAGATCAACCGATTTTATCATAAAATCGCTTTACCCACACTCTGTTTATCCATAGTTTTCCGAACACGAGACAGGAATCTTCGGTAAATCAACTTATCGATGTATTAGTGCGGCTTCGATACAAGCTTCCAGATTTGCGAACGCATACTAATGTACAAGTGTATTAAAAAAAACGACAAAATCTCGAAGGAGTACAGCCGCCGCATTCCCGTCAGTATGAATTTTATATTCGTCGACCGTTCGAAGTCACGGAGATGGGATTAAATATTTATGCTCTGTCTTCCGAGCATCGCGTTTGCTCATCTCATTCCCTTGCAGAAGCGTCTTGTATAGTCGGCTCTCTTACCATAGCTGTCTCTTCATCTCGTCTACGATCAAGAGACAGGGAATATATCGTATGAATATTTAGAAAATTATTCCTCATCCTCGACGTTGGTTGTCCTTCGGACCGTCATCTATACACCGCTACGAGACGACTGGATTTCTCGTATTCAGATATATATATATATATTCCTTTCGGCGAGAATTTCGAGATGCAATTATTCGGACGTTAGAGAAGACGAGTGAGCATTGAAAGCATTTGGTATATAGTTCGAAGGATAGTTCACAGCTGAATTCGATATAGATGGATTCATTGGAAGGATTCTAAGGGTCGCTCGTCAGCTTACCGCGGCAGTAGTTCGAGACCGTAATGGTCAGACGATCGCGCCCACGCGACAGTTCCTGACCGCAGCTGGCACGATACATATCAAATCCATTAAGGATGGTGAATTTTACTCTCGAAACTAACGAACCATCAATAAAGATTTCCTTCCCACGACGACCCTCAACGTGTTTAAAAATTTTCGATATAATTTTTTTTATAGTTGCAACAAAAAATGTTGCCACCTGTTGCTTTTTTTATGCAGTGCCGAATCTTTAATTGACTAGCAGCATCTATACTCAAATGAAAGACAAACAGACTTTTTTCTCGGCCATTTTTACGGCAGACGGAAACAATGGGTCGTTAACTGCATCATATACATGTGTATCGTGTCCATAGTTGAGTAGGTATCCCTCTAAAGGCTTCTCTGCGTAGTTCCACCTTCGCGTTCCTCGACAGGTTATCATTGCCTATGTGGCTAGATGGGTAAAGTACGGCATGCGATAGAGGACATCGCTATGACTCTGTAGCGACCACCGGGCCAATACGTAGCAACAGTAGCAGCAGCAGCAGCAGCAGAGCGTCGATGATGCATGTCCGTTCAGCCTCGGAGAGCGCCTGGCAAATTGCATGAGGCACTTTCACGTGAAAACTGGGACGGCGTAACGAGGTAGAACGTGCGCGAAATTTGAATCTCTCACGCGCCGCTAAAGTGGTTCGATAGATATAGGGTAGAAGAAGAGAGGGGGAAAAGCATTGGGGAGTATAGTATAGCTTTTTTTTTCTCTTGTCTAACCGGCTTTCCGGTTTTCACCAAAGTTCACGTCGTTTTATCTTCTTATCATTACACATTTACCCCGCGGCTTTCTCAACACTGCACTCAGCCTAAATTCGCCCAACCCTCTTATTATTACCCTCACCCTTCTTCGAATTTTTTACGGCGACTTTTCCAGACTTTTCAACTTTTTCGATACCTTAGAACCGGGAGAAGACTTTTTCCTTCGTTTCGCGTAAAGAGAACATTTCTATATCGTTTGTTCAGAGTTGCGTGCACTTCAGTAGAACTGCTTGCTGGGTGCTGTGCACGGGATCAGACAACTTAAGGTGTTACGAGGACAGAAACTCGTATCATCCGTTGCGCTATAATAATCCGAGTAAGCCGAGGATTTTCCTATCTTCCCCCGTTCCAGGTAAAAGATATATGTGAGAAAGTATACAGATATACCAAATGTAAAGAGTAGTAATACGAGAGGCGCGGTGAGTTTCCGTACAACTTTCCGGCACCTTCCACAATCTTCCTTGTGCAACGCTTATACCCGTTAAATTCTCGAAGAAATTGAGACATGAAAACGTATCTCGTTGGTTATAGTCTTCGCACATATACACAGACAGACACAGGTAAACGAATGTTTCCATTTTTGTGGCACGATGCCACGAGAGTGACGACTGAACATGACGGTATTTCGTACCAGATTTTCGATACGAGACCTTTGGCTCTCTAATATTTGTACTCGTCGGTCGTTGTCATCCGCACCGTTGTCTCTCCGGGTGAAAGAAACACGTCTACCCGATCAAGAACCTCGTCTCGACGCGTCCGGGGTTAACGTTTTTCGGGATCACACCCTTGAGAGTACTCTTTGGATACGTATCAAAAGTATTCGCATCTAGCGAAAGATCGAGATCGTCTTTTTATTCTCGCGTGTTTTATCACACCACCCCATTTCTTTTTTTTCGAGCCGCGAAGATAAAATACACAGACCCTCTCGCGTCGAAAAAGACGAAAAAGAAATTGTGATCAATTTATCGTCAAATCTTACAGATCGGAGAATGGACGTTTGGTAGAATGAAATTTTGGTAGCATGAAAAAAAAATTGAAAATCATTTGGCCCATCATTTGTCTCTCTGTTATTTTCGTCGTTCGTCTTTTTCGAAATGATTTCGAAGCAAAACGACGACGAGAACGACGATGTTACTTGGATGGGTAAGAGAAAAGCGGGTACGAAGAGCTCTGAAAAAGTGGGGCATATATATATATGGCAACTGGGAGCAAAGAGGTTAAAGCGAGCGAGTATAGCAGAGAATACCGAACGAGTTAGATCTTCTCGGCTCCACTTATCGGGCTCCTACTCTACGAGACGGAAACTTTTCCTGACCTGTTGTACGAAGGTGGAGTTCAGTGGCGCTCGGGGAAATACCGCTGAGATAATTTCTCTCGGTGGTGTATGGCGGCCCCCTTATTCCCCGCCGTCAGAGATGCTCGCTGTGCAAACGTTCGTGACGTTCTCCTTCGATCTCAAAGACCGCACGGTAAACCGTATACTTTTTTTTTTATCCGGTACACAGAAAGTGGCCCGGTATCGATGCCTATCTACTGCCTCTCTCCAGGCGCAGTTGCGACCACCATAAGCTTTTTCCTTTCACCGCGCGTCTGGAAGCGAAGACTTCCTCGGGTGCTTTCCGAGACGAGCGCTTATTGCTCCAGCTAACTCGTTTTCAACGAGGATCGAGTTACAACGGCATCGGGCTTGCAGTAGGTATATAGAAACGAAAAGCATTTTTCCCAGAAGCGGCACGTCGCATCACAAGTTCTTTCGACGATGTAATAAGAGTAAAAGGTTAAGGGTTCAACGAATAACGGGATAAATTGAACAATACGTTAAAATACGACTATGAATATCGTTGATATAACAAATTATTAAATATTATCGCAATTGTACCACATAGTAATGCCGATACTAAATATATCCAATGTACGGACGCCATTATAGTTTAAATTGTGGTAAAAGAAAAAAAAATTGCAATATCGTTCGAACGTTAGATTTTTTGTGTCATAAAGGAAAATGGATAAACGTGGTAACGGAAATACGTATATCGGCTGCCGCATAGTACCTATGTATATCGTGTGCAAAAAACGGCAAGTAAAGTACCATTTGTGATTCCGAAAATCGCGAAACCCGGCGTTGCCTCGATTCACGCGCCATGACAGTTATGGAAAGAGGTAACTCCCCCTTTCCCTCCCCCTCCCGTCGACTCCCAGTTTTATTCCGGTGGAAAACGAGTTTACGATAAAAAATTGAAAAATCCCTCTGGATGCTCGCTGACTGTTCGTGTTCTAACGATGGAAAACCATTGCCATTTCCTGTTTGCAACTGTGCGCCTGCAACAACTACCACCAAACACTTCTCTTCGAATACCCACTACTACCGGCAACAATGCATCGAACGATCGGCACGCCCGGTCGAAGACTCGTATCACCGTAAAAAATCGCCGGACTCGTCGATAAAAGTTTGCAAAAATTCACGCAGTGGATTCTGATCGATTTCCTACCACTATCCTGCAATCGGATAACGTTTTCTTTACGCTCTTTATTTGTCCCCTTTTTCACGTTTTCAGATCGCGCAATGTCTCCCTACTTAGATCCGCTCGTTTTTCTCCTCTCTCTAGGCTCTGCTTTTCTGCTCTGAGTCTCTTTACTTTATCGTTTACTGTCGTTTCTTTCTACCTTCGTGTCTCGACACCACCCTACAGGAAACGTACGTCTCGGTAGCTGTGTATGTGTGTGTGTGAACGCGAAGCTCGAGGCTTTATGCCTTAATTAAATTAGAGTCTAATTTGAACGATGCCGCGGTGGACAGCAGCTTCCCTATTAAATTACGTCCTCTTTCCGCGTCCCGAAGGCCCGACGGGCAACTTCGCGAGGCGAAGCACTTTTCAAATGTTACAACACGACCGCTATGCGGAGAGAAGACAACGCGGAGAACGCGGAAGGCTGTTGGAATGGGCTTTAACGGAGAATTTGCATAACGACAATAAATGCTCGGTAATTCCGGTGAAGCGAACATTTTTTTTCTCGACTGAGCGCAAGATACGTTTTTTTAAAAAATACTCTCAAGTCTCGGAGTTCTTTCGCTTCAACCCTATCGGTTTTTTTTCATACGCTCGAGGGGCCTCTTGTCCCGGAGCGGAAAATAAATATCGCTTTCCCTATCTCGTTTCGTTATTCATTGCTCGATTCTCTTAGATCGTTGCGGCTCGATAGTACGCAGATCGACTCCCAAAAAATGCGCGGACGAAAAAAAAAAAAAAAACGCTCGACGACGAAATCGACGTAGCGACTAGCGGACAATTCAGTTTCGCTTGTTTATTTAGGTAGTCGATGAGCGAGCGACAGAACGTGAACAAACAGATTATCCCGTGTGCTTCGTGGGTGTAGTGGGAAGAGCTCGCGGTTTGAGTGGACGATTTGATGATTTTGCGGGCTCAACGATCGTCGCGTTCAGCCTGAATGACTCTTACCGTATCTATCAAACGATAACCAAATATAGGTACATATAAGCGATACTTCATTAACTGTTAATCATTTCCAAACGTTGAGATTAGCATATTCCCTCCATGAAGTGCTTTGATTTAGTTTAGTATATTTTTGGTTTCGTTTTTTGTGGAAATCGATAACGTTATAACTGATGAACGATTTTGGATGATCGATATACCAGAGGGAAGTAACGTGCTGCTTCTCCTTTAGAGCGTCTTGTTTGCAAGACGGAATGGAACGTACATGCGACAGCATGGCGTATATTCCTGTTGGAAACGTCACGTACAGATACGTGCGGAGCTCCAAGTTCCTCAGAGTCGATTCCAGATATCCGCCAAAGTAGAGACGCAAGAGACGCTAAAGCTACTCCCGCGTAGATCGATCAAACGCTTCCTTTCTAAGACATCGGCGCTGCTTCTTGCAAAACTGCGTTTCTCTACCCGTTTCTTCGGCAAGCTGCCGTTGCAACGAACGGTGGTAAAATGTATGTACATTGCCAATGCTCTCGAAGTGTTTGCCACGGAAATTGATTTGATGCTGAAGACAAATTGTACAACACCGCAGTCGAGTTCGACTCGTATAAACGTAACGGACACTTTTAACTTTGAGAAATTGCTTACTGTATTTTCTTTTTTTTCATCCAAAAACAGCAACGTACCTATTCGCGAGCAAATATTGTTGACACTCTAAAATTCAAGGACATTATGATTCACCTTTTGTTTATTCTATATGCAAAGAGTTCGCCTTTATAATTATCGGCAACTATCCAGACAAACCGGACGTTGATCGAGCTGAGGGCATAGAGAAATAATTGAAAAAAAAAAAAAAAAATTATGAGAATGAGAACTCTCGACGTTGGCGTAACAGAACGTAATTATCGAAGCCCCGGGATATCTGTCAACGAGACTGATATTTATGACGGATCGGAATTTCGAGTATTTCGAAATGTGCGGAGAGAGACGAAAGGGAAGATAGGAATCCTCTCGCGTTTCTGCGCACCGTTGCTGAGCTTCCGACAGGACGTGAAACTCATCCAACCGCCCCCCCCCCCTCCCCCTCCTCTCGCGACTCGCACTCTCGCATCGTCCACGTTTAATTGGGACATCATTCTTCGTGTTTGCCGCAGCGTCAGGGTTACAGTGAAGAAAGGAAATAGGCGATGAAATTGTAGCGAAAAGAAAAAGGGGATAAAAAAAATGTATTCGCCCGATCGTTATCGTGATCGACGATAAAACCACCAATAAACGGCAATAAAGGAACGAGCGATTTCAATCGCATATGCGGAAAGTAATTTATTCATATTTATATTTTTTTTCCAAGTCACGTTATTCTTCCGCCGATCGATTTTCTCCACCCTTTCATTTATTTCTCGCGACTATTGATCTCTCTTTTCCGATAACGACGCTGCTATTCTTTTCTACTTTGTTTTCTCTTTATTTTTCAACCGCAGCAAAAATAAACTACCAATATTAGAGATAACCGATAAAAGTTAATTCTCAAGTGTACGAACGAGAGAAGAGATTCGATAGTAAAATTCATTGAACACCGCTAGAGGAATTCTGTTGAGGAAACTCCTCTCGACTTTTAGAATATAAAAACATATTTCCCACTGCAATAACGCATCCGAGCGTATATACGGAAGAAAAAGCTCTCCTTCTATATCATCGGCATCCTGTTTTCATTACCTACCGCGCGGTATGGTGTTGTATTAATTAACATCAACCTCGTAATTGCGTTGCTCATCCTTCCACGGTCGACTGCGTGTACCAAAGAAGATACGAAAAAAAAAAACAATGCTTAAGAGCAACAAAGATAATAAAAACGCGGCAAATAGGAACGGAGCGAGAAGAGAAGATGCAGAAAAAAAGAAGAAAAAAAGACATCAAGATCTTCGACTTTCCGAGAGATGAGAAACTTTATGAAAATAGCCAGAGTTTCCTTTCAGAGTTTCTTTGAAAATTCTACTTATAATAAACTCATAGATCTAACCAGCGAGATTGCGAGAGAGCTTTATTAATTTTCTTCTTGTCAAGTACTGCTTCCCCGTAGTCTGCGAAAGCGAGTGAAAAGACATCGAGCGTATGCGTGGATGCTGTTCAAGCAAACGGAGAATTTTCAATCTCGTGCGCATCGCCACGGTTATATATTGTTAATTAGCCTAAATACATAACTACGCGGGAATAACGTGAGTTCAGTAAACCGAACACAGGCGTAACGTGAGATTTAAACATTTGCAGTATATACCGAATCGACAGGTTCAGAGAGCAAGAGAACGATCTCTCGAATTAGAGAAGCTCTTGCGCAATAAGCAATTCCTATACAGAGGCTTCTTTGGTAACAGTATAAACGGTAAACAACGCATGCGTGTAAGAGGGTACGAAATTTCACGGGTTAGTGAATCGAAGGAAGCGAGAATACGAGAGTAGAAGATCGAGTTTGTTTGACAAAGTTTGTCGAAGTTAACTTCGCGCACGCTTTACCGGCAATAAACGTGCAGTATAATGCGTCGCGTAAAGGTTCGGTAATTGTACCGAGCGTTCCGTGAAAGGGAACATTCTTAACGTTAATTACGCGTGTATACACCGCGGGAATTATTGTAGCTCAGTTATTCTGCAACGGGTACAACGGTGCATCGTAACGACGAATTCATTTGCCTCGCAATGAACTTTCAGCGCAAAACTGTTTTAACCCGACGCGTGTAAACGCGAGCAAATAAAAATTTCACAAAGAAAACTTGTTGCGATCTGCTACGCGAGAACTTATTTTTCTTTTTTTATTTCACTGAAACGTTTCGATAATTGCTTCGCGCGTCAACATTTACTTTCACGATCGAAGCAAAACTTTTTACTAACTAGAGAGGTGAGGAAATATAGTGGTTTAAGAGAGTTAGCATTAGACGGATAACGAAGTACCCGTCATAGATAAACCCTCTTGATTATGATGTCTCGCACCCGGTACCTATACACAGTACTTCTTACTGGATTCATGATTAACTCTCGGTGTACTCGATGTATACAACGAACGTATAGGAGAAGAGACTCTCAAGTATTGGAGCACTTTGGGCTTACAGCTCGGAAGTGACCCGGAACTATACGTGTACTCGAGGCACGACGAACGTCCGGTATCGTTAGGGACGTTTTAGGCAAAGCCTCATCACGTTTCCCCATGCTGCCCCCGACGCCACTCTTCATCCCTGCTACATGGAGTTTCGGCACGATCCACTTCCGTGTATACACACGTCTTTATCGTTCAGACCCTCCCGATGTCGCCGAATTTAATGGCGAATTTTGCGAAATATAGATTCGAGAGTATTCGGAAGTGCCGAGAGAACAAGAGAGAGTGAAATTGTAACCTACATCAGCGAAATGCTTCTACCACGATTGTTTCATGAGCCCAAAAACACATGAGAGATCTGCGATCTCACGCGACCACGAATTAGACAACTCGTGAATCTTGGCTAACATCCTCAGATTC
Organism: Buathra laborator; assembly: GCA_934046635.1. NCBI lineage: Eukaryota > Metazoa > Arthropoda > Insecta > Hymenoptera > Ichneumonidae > Buathra > Buathra laborator. The sequence goes on from OW203901.1 coordinate 4,143,318, forward strand.
TCTTCCGAGTCCTCTTCGCTTGTCCTCGTCGACAACTCTAGCTACCACACCCCTCGTTAGCGCAGATATCGCCTGAAACAATAACTGTTAGTAGCACTGGAGACGCCGCCAGAGAGGAACGAGAGAACCGGTACTGTGCGACCATTAGGAAGTAATTTGGAGCACGAGGATATCGAACAATGGAGCCAAATGGTCCGTTTACGTGCGGTCACTACCCCTCGTTTGATCTCGTTATACTATTCACTGATATTGGGGTAGTAATTAGTCGTTTATAAATGGCAAATTGATCGGTCGATCGATACAATGCGAAGCATCAATAAAAAATCATGAAAACAAAAAAAAATGGTTTTTTTAAGCAGACCAACCTTTAGCTATACTAACGTGGATATAGTTTTGAATTCTCTTATTCGCGGCAAACCCTTCGCTCCCCAAGGGTCAATAACGATTCCTACAAATATCATGACGCAACATTTTTACGATAAGACGATAAAATTATTTTAATCTAACGACCGTTTCTTTAGATATTCATTTCTGTAGTATAAAAGTCAAGATTTTTTGTTCTATTTTCAACAATGTCCTTTTTTCCCCGACGGGATTGTGGCCATATCTAGATATCTATATCGTGATCTACGAAAAAAAAAAACACGAGACAGAATATCTTGGAATATATTAAAGTCGCCATTTTTGTATAATTAATGTATGTTATATATTTGCAGAAATATAATTCAAACTATATTCGTAATATACCATTTTTTGACGAAAATATGTTCCATATATCATTAATATATTTTTTCGATATACTTTTTTATCATGTCTTTTCATGTGAGTTGTAAGCAACAGCGTCAAAAGAAAAAGTTGATAGGCAATTGATTGATTGATACACGTAATATCCGTTCGATATAAACATTCCGAGTTATGACAATCTTCGCCAATATCCTGCAAGCAGAACTGTTCATTCGATATCGCGGCATTTGCGAACTTCAACGAAAGAGTGATTACAGTTTGAGTGCTTAGCGCAAGTGTCGGTTTTACTTCAACTCAGCGATACAGAGCGTAAGAGAGGCTCTCTCTCTCTCGCTCTCTCTCTTAAACGAGTATGCAAACACCGAAAGAATCTCAAGTAGTAAGAGCCAATATATGCGAAGGCCTCTAGTCGAACCACTTATCTGAGACCGGCTTCCGTTCGTCACACTCGTGGAGCCTCTCACACTTTCGCCACTCACACTTGTAATCCTTTTCCCGCGTCGACGCGGACCAAAGCCATTCAACTACCACGAAAAAAAGAGCGTTAGCTCTTTTCTCAAATTCCAACGACTAAATTGCTTGTCGGCATATACTATTCCTTTCACCGCAGTTCTCATTTGCCTGTTGCTTTTTGTTGCCTTTGTTTTTTATTTTTTCGCCTTCTCGAAATTCGCAAATTCAATAAGTTCGGTACAAGTACCGAGTTTTCATTTATACGGATGAAGGGAAGAGCAGCTTTATTTATTAGAGGTTTCTTTAAACTTTTTTCTATAACGAAGAAAAGTACAAAAAAAAAATAATGAGTAAAGCTACTTTTCCCACCATCCGTATAAATGAAAACTCCAGAAATTCATAGGACACGCGAATATGCGGAAAAGGGCGAGTGAAGAGGAATGCAGAGGTGAATCTTGGTAAAGCGACATTAGAGCTCCGGCCGGTATGAAATTTCGAGTTGCGTGAGTTTGTTGGCGCGAAACGAAACCTTTTTGCTCTCGCGAAAATTTAATTTAAAATATATTCATTGTTCGTCGATGTGGTAGTGGACGAGAGAAGGTATGTTACGCGTTGCCCACTCGTTGCCCTATTGTGCATAACTTTTGTAGGTAGAACCATTGTGCGGGCCGAGGTGGGCTATCGTCCGTACGCTCTACCGTTGGTGCAACGATACCGGCATAGAGGGGTTGGTATTACGATATGTGAGTTTGGCCGGGGACTGGGCTGAGCCCGAGCTGCGGCTACGGAAAATATTCGACTATATACACTGTATATTGGAGCTTTTCCACTCTCATGCTTCCTCGCATTCGCTCATTCCCTGTGTACGCCCTGGTTGTCCTCTACCGTGCTATACTCTTTCGGCCTATTCCCCGCATTCGAAACCTCGCCAATGAAGAATTTCTCCCCCCCCCCTCCCTCTCCCTCTCGCTTCTTCACCGCTGTCGATATAATGGAAGCTTCGATCGAATTTCCAATTTTTGTTTTTACTTCGTGACAGTGCTCGGTAGATGCAGCAACCCTCTACGATCGGGCGAGAGTTTCGAACTTTCGAGAGACAGACAAAGCGCGAATAGCCAGTAATATGTATATATATATATGTAGGATACATAGGACGTAGAGCACAGGGCATCAACGACGACGTGGAAAGCTCAGCTTTCGCTGCGGTACGCTAGGGAGTTGGCGCGTAACTCGATATCATGCCGCGATAGCGATGCCGCACGCTCTCGCGACTCGCGGCGGAATTTTTTTTTATTTACTTATTTATTTATTTTTCTAGGCTAATACCGGGTGATATTGCTATATACTTTGGTTTTTTTTTTTTTTTTTTTTTTTTTTTTCGCATCGGAGATAGTAGCATTACGAAATAATTGAATAACTGTGACTATACACTGTATAAATAAAGTTCGTGTCATCATATTACCCGGGTACTCGGATATTATGGGTAATATAGCAAATAATAATGAATTAATTCATGAAGACGTCAACATTTATTTAAAAAAATGTTCATCTTGTTATCTCCACGGTGCTGCGAACAGAATTATTAAACCATATCACCCGAGCGATACGGTATATTTTTCGAGAGATTCATTAACTTGAAACGACTTGGAATTTCACTCACTATGTAAGAAGCGTACACTCATATCACCCCACAAGGCTCTATCACTCCGAATTACCGTGTATCCATCACGAGCGCTTTTATTTATATTCCTCTTTTTTCGCGACTCTCCCGGTATCGAGAATATTATCGAAGTGAAATCGTGAATGCTTTGCCGTATCGCGATGTTATATATATACCTCGATATTTATTGTGCACGCCATAGAGTGTACATTCAAATTTATAGGAGGTATATACTGCGTGTGTACCCGCTTATACACGGTATATCCAAAAAGAGACAAAAAAATACAAGCACGGTAGGAATATAAACAGGGTACGACAGAGGGTGAGAAGGAGAAGCGAGGTGGGGAATGAAAAATGAAGAGCGAAAAAAAAAGAGAGAGGGAAGGGGGATGAAACATCGTGCGGTATGTGCGAGAGAGGCATGGCGACTGAAACTCAAGCTTTCGGTCTTTTTCCTTTCATTTTATTATTTTTCTCTATATTTTTTATTTTCACTCGCCGTGTGCTCACCGAGGGAGAAATGCAGTACGGCGGTGGTGGTGTGGCAGCAGTTTAGTGGCAAATTAGAGACTCGATCCTTGTGCCCCGGGTAGTTTTCGTGGGGGACGAACGCGGGACGGGTGCGAAACGTAAAATTTGTCACGGGAAAGTGAAGAACTGAAAAATGCTCGAATAAAAGCGGTAGATAGAATGGGAACGGCAAAGAAAGCAGCTTGTTTTCAACGACGAGTACGGCTTTAAAAAAAAAAAAAAAGAAAACTCAACAAAACACACGATTTTTATCATTCGCAATTCCCGAGCTTTTAGCTTTTCACGAAAATTCCTGATGTCCGCGACAATGGATAGTGAAATATGCAATACATCGAGGATGGAAAATTGTAACGGGTATCTACAGTACATAATAATAATGTGAACCGGAAGAGGGAAATCGATGCGCGACAGCCGGTTACCCTCCATACGTTCAGGCAAATGCAAAGTTCGACAGGCTGTTGCGGTCTTTCAGACTTCGTTCGTTCAAGAAAATTACATTATCGAGCATACGAATGAAAGAATGTGCATAAGTACGTAGGTAGAATTTCGCCGAGAAACGGGGGAAATTTGCAACGTATTTTCGGTGGGTTTCAGAAAGAAGCGAAGAGAATGTTGGTTAGCAGCAGTCTAAAATCGGAGCGCGGTCGAAATTCTCGCACTCTACGGGGAGTGACGGGAGGAGGGGATATGACCAAAGTATCTGGGTAAAGGTGAAAATCGATGCGCGAGACCAGCAGCACTTGCAGCAGCAGCAGCAGCAGCAACCGGGTCCTTCGGTTACCTCGCTTCGTTTCCTTTCCCGCTTGAACCCTCCTCCCTCTTTTATCATATCTACTAAAATTGCCGTTTTGCAAATGGTAAGGACCAAAAAAGAATATTCGTTTTCGCCGCTGGTAAGGATTTTCATACGGAATTTTCGAATCCGGATTATAATAAGCGATAGATTAATGATTAGCGAGTAAAATTGATTGGATATAGGTTCGGAAAGACGAGCAACCAAAACCCGTTCGAAAATCCATTTTCACAAAGATAATGGCTTTCATTATATTCGAATAGCAATAGCCGTGCTCCGCGACGAAATTACAAAAAAAAACATTGGCTGACTGTACTGTTCAGCGAGAAAAAAAAAAAAATGCTTAACATAGGCTACTCGTTGGATTGCACAACGATTTTTTCGCGCCCTTCTAATTTTTATTCACCTAAGCCGCAAGGACCCAGAAAAGTTCCTCGATCATTTAATGCGATGTGATTTTTTCGTGCTGAATACGAATCCGATATTAGTTTTTGCCATGTGCCAAGCCGATTATTAATAATTACCGAAGAAATATATTTTTTATCGCTTTCGGGGCGACTAAATATTTCAAAGGATAAGCTTCCGGCTTCAACCTCGTTTGACGGCAAACCAGCGAACGTATAAACCGACAAAAATACCGTCGATTACTTTGATGAAATTCGGGTCATGGATTTTGGTTAGGATAAGAGAGGAATAGCTTGCCTTCCCATTTACATTCAGCAAGAGCGCGCATGACAACGAGTACAATAAAAAACGGCCCTTTTTACCGATCATTCTTGAAAATATCAAGATTAATGCTACGAGTATTGTAACGGGATTATTAATGTGTGACAACTTCATCGTAAAATTTGAGAGGGCAGAGGAAACGGAGAAAAAAAAATATGTAGACGATGAAAAGGATGACAATTTTTCTTCGAGTCATCGTGGAGTAACCCGGCGCGACAGTGAAGACTCGACTCTGTCCATCCTGTCCGGTGACAGCGGACCCGCGGGCACTTTCTCTCTTGAGAGTGAGAGTATCACCCGAGAATAAGATAAATGATAGGGAGTAGAAAGATTCGTTCGCTTTTCTCACATCTACGACGAGAAACTCTTACGCCAGAGACGCGAGAAGAGATAGATATAGAGTGCAATTGAAGACGAAGATGGGAATAGAGAAGAGAAGAGATCCGGATTTTTGTCCATGAAGAAATAACGTCAGCGAGGCCAACGCGTCCAATCGATGACCTCCGATTTCTCGTGTCCCGTTTACGATGAAAATATTCCAAAACCATAAATCGCCAGTGTGGCTTTATACACCGGAAGTCCGATGCTCTCGTCTGGCGCTGTGCCGTTCGAAAACTCAGTTGCTTTTTTGGCTACTCTCGCATTCCCAACGAGTTTCGGATCGCTAGCCGGCTAGTGAGCTTCACCTCTCGCCAAGATATTTTTATATTTCCCGGTAGGGTACGGGCCGGCCGCGTAAATAATCGTCGCAAGCGCGTCCCAAGGTCGCGGTACCGAAGTCTCGGCAGCGCTTGCAGTCGACAGTCCCGGACGCCAGTCTAGAGAATCTATACACTCGTAACTATACCGCAAAGCGTGAAGCAATAAGACTATCGTTTAACAAAAAAAGAAACTATCGCGACCGCCCGAAACGCTTCGACGCTTCGAAACGGTCGTTTGTTATTAAAAATTGTATCTCGTTCACTCAACTATCTTCCCGAGAAGAACTTACTTGGGGGAAGTTTTTATTTTTTTTTGTATATAATTCAAACAGTCACACAGATGAGATTTATTTTTTCTTTAAGTGGATAAGAAAGTTATTCCCATGCCCTCTGTACTCTTCTTCCGCGTCTTAAATTTTTGCCGTTACACCACTCCATCACATTCGTAGTCGTCAGAAGTGAAACGACGGAGCTTAAGAAAACTTCTTCTCAAAGTTTCTTCTTCTTTTTTTTTTTCGCGCACGAGATAATACCCCGCTTTTCTGTCTCGGCGCTTGCCTGCTTCGTCCCTTCAGCTTTCTAACAGTTTCTCTTTACCCGCCGCGAGCCTCGAAATCCCTGCCGTTATCCTTCACAGCTCAGCTCCGCGTCACGTTAGTGTCCGTGCATATAAATCCGTCAGGTATGCTTTTCGCCCTTTTACATTATCCCGCGTGTGTCTTCGTACAATATTCTTGCTTTCACCATTAACCTTTCAACACTGTAACCACGTCAACTGCGTTTTACCCTTTTTGCTCGCGTAACTTTCATCTTGATAGTATAACATTTCCATCGTATACGTGCGACAAATACATGCAAATTGTATCTGTACGCCTCGTTTATTTTTTTTTATTGCCGTTCGAAAACCCAAAAATAATTGGACTCTCTCGCGACACAAAGTTTTTATCGTAACTTCGTTCCGTAACGAGAAAAACGGTAAAATTAAAGACGAAGGACAGAGACAAGAAAAAAAAAATTGAAGACGAGTGAGATTGGGAATACACCGGGAGGAGGGTATAAGCAGGGATCGAAATTTAAAAAAAACCGGCTTGCGAAGCGACTCTTTCATGAATAATTGATGGGGATAAAAGGAAAGTCCTTTGTTGCGCGCTAAGGGGACTTTTCGTCGAGTTCTCTCTCACCGGGAATGAAGTTTTGTCGAGAGGGATAAATCGAAAGAGCTAAACGACATTGTTACGGACAGAGAAACGAGATCGGAGTTGCGAAGGGTACATAGACGAGTATATACGCCAAGCAGATCGAACACTCTTATTATATCGGTACTCCTCGGTCGACTTCGCATATTTGTTAACTCTTACCAAGGTCTACTTCTTTTCGCGCGTTTCAGCTCGTTCGTTGAAGCGATTGATGAGAGATGCTTTCCCGGCTGTGCCGAAGTTAAAGTTCAGCAACGGCAGTTGCAGCAGCTAGCGGAAGTAGTAGCGGTGCGCGCGCGGTCAGACCGTTGTAGCGGCGTTAAAGCGCGCTTCACTCTCCTGTAGCGTCACTTTCGACGATCTTTTATTTTTTTTCTTCTCAATTCTCGTTCGAGCTTTACTCCCTCTTTTCGCAATATTTTTTTTTTTTTCACGTTTCTTTCTAATACTTTATAACGTGTCTTTAACAATTCTTATGGATTTCGAAAATATCGAAATTTTATCTTCACGCACAAGACGAAAGTAGAACCGGTCCCGCACTTTTTCAAAAAATGTTTTTTTCGTCCCGAAGAAAATAAATGTTCAACCCCAACGTGTATTTTCCTTTAAGATTAATGTCCCTTTCCTCACTTATCATAAAACGTTTTTTTGCGTTTACGTTTTGCGTTTATATATCTCTCGAGATAATAACACACAAAGATTCGTCGCAACTCGTCGACGAACGAACTAAGCGGTTACACACCCTCCAATCTTTCCTCGTATTATATGTTTTTTTTCTTCTCGTAACTTGTCTTCCCTTAACTTCGTAATAATGAATATTTTTAAAATTCTTTCGAACTTTTTCTTATCAGAGTCGATTAGAATAAAGCGCGCGGTTACGTACAGAGACGGAGAGTATTACAAACGGGTATTGGCGCGACGGGAGTCGCGACGATACTGCGCCCTATTGGACGGCCTTGCACAAATATACCGACTCCCCACCCCTGCTGCCGCTGCGATCTCTCGTTCTCGCACACGCACACACAAACGCGCGCGCACAACCTCAACACATTCGCGTTCACACAAACGTGTTTGGATGATATAAAATGTACCTCCCACCATTCGGAAACTTCCCTTCTGTATACCCTAACCCGATGTTCATCCGCGCCCGCGCCCTCGATCCACGACTGACTTTGCCAGCGTGTTACTCGCCACTACCACCACTTTACTCGTCGTCCCCCTTTGGGTTTCTGTACCTCTCGGCTTTTATCAGCGACAACCCTTGCGCCGGTCGCGCCTCCCCCCTTCTTTTCTTGCTGTTCCTGTGCGCATCCATGCACCCTTTTCGAACGGATGCCCGCGCGCGTCGATGGGTACTCATAAAGCCAATACGCCTGTGTGTCTCTGAGTACTCACTGGTCTGCACAGAAAATCTCAGCACCGGATTAACAAGTACATTATTCCCCGGTACACGGCTATTTTAATTAGATAGCAGAGAAGGGATAGGACAGGCTTAGCCCCGACGCTTTTGCGCGCTTTCTTGCACGACTCTCGCACTTCGACAGGGGTCGCCTATCCCTCGGGGCGCTTATTACATACCTGTGTTGGCGCCCACATTATCTTATAACGTGGGAAGGAATGTTTGACGAACCGCAAGAACGGTCGCCACCCTCAAACTTGAAGCTACGAAGCTCGTTTGTGCGTTAGACAAGTTAGAAGGGTTCAAAGTTTTGCCACGATTACCTACGACGTATATCGAATGCTTTCACGCGATCGAACCGAGCGACAACCCCTTACGTTCGTGATCCAGTCACAATTTCATTGCGGAGCAACGATGTTCCACGGCTTATTCGGTTCGGTGGTACTAATAGTATCAACAATAACATTATTTATTAGTATAGATTAGTGTCGAAGTTTCATAATTGTAATAATTTGGAAAATATTCATGAAATTTCTTCGGTATTTCAATCTCGGAATTTAAGAAGTTTTTGATGTTTCAAACGCACGAGACGCGATTTTTTTATATTTATCGGAAAATTTTACGATTATCACGCGAATCCAAACAATGTCGTTGAAGATGAGTAATAAAAAAGAAGCATCAAACGATCCTTCCGTGGTCTCTAACCAACTTTGAAGGGACAAGAGAAGCTCGGAAAGCTAGTTGAGCGACGGCAAAGCTATTTATTACGTGACGAACGACGACGGTGTTTATCGTTAGACCTCCCTAACTACGAACGCCGAGAAATAGGAAACTTTCCGCGAGTCTCATCTGTGTGATTTTTTTTTTCATTTTATCATTTCACAATCTTAACCACTGTTGACATTTTTTTCTACGCCAAAGTGAATACAGAGCAGAGACAAAGAATCAGAACAGGAATACCCAGAGTGCGTGCCGTGGGCAGAATGTGCCGTTATCATGTAACAGTGTCGATGTATCTTTCATTATTCGAAATTGCGAATCGAGGAATAAAAACAACAACAAAAAAATCCCAAACTCGTCGTTCTTCTCGTATTTGAAAAAGAAAAGTAGTGTTCGAATCCGGAATAAGCGGATTAACGCCAATATCGCGAATGTGCCATTCGAGCGAATTTGCGCTCTTGTAACAATTTGCAATTACATACCTCTCTGCGCGCATCATAACCATTACAATGCCTTGCACATCATGACCCAAAGTTGTAAATGCATATGTCCTCTTTACACTTCGACATTATGCGGTAACTGGGACGTTCAAACTGACCTCGCTACTGACCCAACAACTCGTCAGGAAACGGTATGCGGTGGAGTGGGTGAATAAAAAAAAAGACATGTCTACGTAGCAGCGAGGCATCGTGTCTGGAGTCTGGAGCCAGTAAAAAAAAAAAAAAGAAATACAACTCCCCGGTGTAAAGTAACAACCTTGGCGTTCCCATTCGTTTTCCACGAGTTGAACGAGTAAGAGTTTCTTCTCTCATAGTTTGCGAGGAAGAAACCACCTTCTTTCACGTTCACCGACTCTCGCCTTACGTCTATGTCTATATTCTTCTTTCGTGTATTATATCGTTCGCCAAGAAACAGTAGGGCGCCAGTTACTGGTGTTTTACATGTTAAACTACGTTGGATACGCCCTTCTAACTCTAAGCCGTGGATATAGCTATTTCTCTCTGCAACGCATCACGAGACTTTCGATGCCCCGTTTCTTACTCTTGCTGCTACTATCTTACTCGAGTCTTCTACTTCATCCCTTCATTTTTTTTATTCGGTCGTAAGAGTGTTCCGTCTTTGGAACGTATATATAAGCGCCGCGAAACTACGAGCTTCACTGCGTTCGGGGAAAGAATCAGCAGCTATAGCATTGCTAGTAGAAATGGCATGAGAAAAAAGACTCGCGTGCCGCCGGCACCCGGCGAACGAGACGTTCGATGCTCCCGTGGGTTGTAACAGTCCCCGAACACGCTTTCAAACGGAAACGATCCAACCGCCGAATGCCGCCATGACGAGAACGATGACTGCGAGTAGAGTGGAAGAAGAATAAAGAAAAAACCGAAAAAAAAAGACAGACTATGATGAAAAAGGGAAAGAAAAAGCGATGAAACGGTGGAGGGATGTAAGGGAAAAAGTAGTTGTGACTGAGGGTCGGAAGAATAAGAGAAACGAGCCGATTTATACCGAAAAGCTGTGGCGGGAATGAGAAGAAAAAGTAGGAGCGGTCGGCGGATGAAGAGGCTTTTTCGTTACGCGAAAGGTTCTATCAATGAAAGTTACTCGTCGTTACAAAAGGGCGCACAGTTTCACGGACTCTCGGTCAATAAAAGAAGAATAGAAATTATTCCCGTTTATACGCACAAAGAAGCACGCGAGTTCGTGTCTTGTTGAAATCATCATATTTTGCACGAATTTTGTACATTCCAGGTGTCTCGTAAACAGTTACACCCCATTTCGAGATAAATCGACTATTTTTCATCACAAAGAGAGTATTACGTTATTGAATAGTAGCTACAGTTTTTATTGTAATCCATGTTACGATAAACGAACTCCAGTTAATTTATAGAGATGATGATAATGATTCATAGACTTTATAGTTCTCTCTATAGAGACGTCGCGAAGTTTCTCGAAAAAAGACTTGAAACCGTTCCGAATTTCTTTACGATTCACTAAATCGATACTTATGGGTCCATCGACCATCAGGGTGGAGGGATTTTTTTTTTTTTCGATGATTTATTTTCCTCTCTCGCGTACGTGATGGTAACATCCGTGCTTTCCGGAAGATACACGTGATGCTACTATAGTATACTACTGACGTCCACTATTTTGTTTCCTGATAACACACGTGGCACGCTATCCCCTAATGCAGAATCTGCCGTTCCTCAACACACTCAATTGGAAATCTCTCCTTTTTTCGCACTCGCAATCGTAATATAGATATACTGGTTCTTTCTTTACCCGGTGATCGTCACTGTTCGACCGGCTTTTCTTTTCTACCAACGATACACCGGGCTAAGTTCGGAAAGGCCAGACCAAGGGGTGAAAAAAGTTTTTTTGCCATAAGGGTTTCTCCTACGAGCCAAACGTATCCAAGCTTAGGGAGCGAAAGCACACCACGCACGTCGAGAAAATCGGCGATTTTTTTTTTTTTTTTTTTTGCGGTTCTTAGCAACGTAACGAAGTGCGAGAGCCTGTCGGCACTTTGTCGCGAGAAAGCGTCGAGGGAAAATCTCATTCAATTTATACTACATATACAATAGTAGTTGCCACGCGCGAAGGGTATACATATAGAAATTTCCATCGTGTACACAATCCCGTCCCGTGCCAAGGCTTCTCGAGGACGGGAATGAAATATAGTCATCTGTACATGAAAATGGCTGTAACCAAAGCTCTCGGAGACACCGGAGGAGAGTCGAATAGGATAACGCTGGGTCACAGATATCTGATGAATTATCGAACGTTTTCCTGACAAATTCTAAAAATAATCTCAGAACGATATTCTCCCTCTCGAGTACTGGAATTTAACTTGTGGCATTAGGGAAAGACGGAGAATAACGAGAGAATATTGAGAAAATAGAGCGAATAATGTATATCTCTATGGAAGAGATATACGATGAGCACAAAATGAGAATTATATCTGAATCGCGTTCGTTTTCATGAAGCGAACGAGTTATTATACGAAACGCTCGAGTGACCCAAAGGTCAACGTTACATGAGGTTATTCCGTCTCGTATCTCGCCGTCAGAGCTATCCGAGATTCTAATATTAGAGGAAACCCTGAATGCGGCACAAAATTACTGGTTATTCCAACGAGTTTTCACTAATACCATCTCTATAGAATTCTGTACAAATATTATGATTCCCATCGCATTCCCATCGTATCGCGTATTCGCGATGTTTGATTATTTTTATTTCTCTTATTTTCATTGAGCGAAATGGTTGTTGTCATAAATACTCAAGCAATTATTTCATCTAACGATTAATTCGATCAACCGAAATGTTCCTTTCAATGTACCAAATAGTCTCTTCACCAACCCCATTCGCGCAGTTAGGTGATCGAAGTAATTTTTTTTTTTTTCGCAGCGCACCTCTGGGTGATAACGAAAGAAACAAAAAGAAAGATTATCAGAGAGATACGAGAGAGAGAGAGAATGACGCGACGGATTTGCGTTATTTTCAAGCTTGACCTACATTCCCGTCAAGCGTTTCAAAGTCGTTTCGTACATTCGTCTCTTCGCTCTTCTGCCTCCGTCCTCTATCCCAATCTTCTGATCCTCTCTCACTCTGTCGGATTCAGCCTTCCAACTAACATTTCTTCTCACTCGTTGCCATGCGTATCGTAAAGGGGTGGATGGGGGAGGGAGGGGGGGCGTACCTGTCTACGGTCTCCTGATACTCGACGCTCGAAGCTCCCCGAGTCGTTTCCCGTTAAGAGAATCTCTTTCGTCGGGATTTCGTTGGGTCGTCGTAACCACATGTTACCCCCGAGAAATTTTTCTCTCCCTCCGTCACTCGAATTCACACCGAATCGTGTGCCTGCTAACTCAAGCTTTTTCCGCCTCGTACTGTTCTGCTCTCTCTGGACTTGGTCTCTTTTCGTTCGCCGACGAAAACTCATTCGCCAAGTCTCGTGATGATATGTTCTCCGCCGGTGAATTCTATCGCTCTAATCCCGGACCGCTCATTTCGTCGGGAAAAAAAAATCTATGTGTTCTCTTTTCGTCTCTCCCTCCGCCATCCTCTTGGCCCATTTCTCCTCGATACGAAGATCTCCGCTTTAATTAAAATCCCAACCATTATTCTTTTGTCGGTTTTATTTTACCGTTCGTGTTTTTATCATTTATATGAATAGATTCTTTTTTTTTTTGGTTTTTGTTCTTTCACGACCGCGAATAGGGCAAAATTGATCGACGCGAATGTCGAAGCTTTCGCGGACAAGCGGTATTCGTTTTCGTGCATTCGTAGTTTCGCGAGATGAGCGGCGAAGCGGGGTGGGGGAGAACGGAACAGAGTTAAATTCAGTCGAACGCGCTCTCTGGTCACTCGTCGCTAGCAGCGATGAAAGGGCATAGATGGCCGCTCTCCCGTTGCAGTTCATATAGGGCCTATACAAGAATTTTTGATTGACTTTTTCATCCCTCCGAAACTCCCGGATACTTTTTACCCCGACTTCCCGTACATTCACATTCTCTATAGCAAATGGTGAGAAACAGATGGGCGTATCGGACAACATTTAACGTTTATAACAATGAGGTTTACGTCTTTCTGTTTCTGGGCAGTCGATGTATCGACCGAACGAATTCGTGGAATCCAATAACGAGAAACAGAGCCCCATATGCAAAAGGGGCGATTATCCCAATTGCGCCGATAGATTGAAAAGCGAAAAATTATTTCGTCCATTCGTTTTATTTATCATTCTTTTTCATTTTACTCTCGCAATCAAATTTAATTCTTCTAATTACTAGTTAAAGAAGAACTCTTTGTCAGATACGAACTTATCGAACATTCGGGTTCCCCTCTCGCTATCGTATCGCGTTAATATATTATACCGGAAATTGTTGTTGTAAAAGTTATGCTGCGCACGATCGAGTCGGTAGGAAGAACGGAACAAGCGAACAATATGTGTAACCAAGGCGAGTCGAGCAAATTTAATAGTTTTGTCGAGTACGGAGAGAGGAAGGGGGTAGAGGTGAAGGACGAAGCGGTGAGCAGCGTCGATTACCTACCAGCTTGGCGAGGGTGGGCACGCGCGAATTTAGTCGTGCAACAGGTTGCCACATAATAATTGCCCTGGCACTGTAGAAAATTAGCCGGATATTCCATGTGTCTCTCGCTGTGTCGATAAATGTCATTCGTAGGCAGGCGAGAGAACGATGGCCAAACGGCTGTACGGTGAACACGTGAGCGAAAGAGGTCCATTTACCGAGGCAAGAGAATATAAATCTCTTCTTTTTTTCACTTTCTTTTACTCTTTCACGTCGCGCCAAGCATTCGCGAGTGAGCCAAAAACCCGGACCGACTATCCGTATCCGACCACTCCGCGCTTTTTCTACTTCGTCGTCTCTCGGCTCTTTAGAAAAAATAAAACCCAAACGAACAAAAACGAAACAAATAACTTATGTTTTATTTAACGAATAAACAAAGGAAATAACTTTTAATGGTCTTTAACGTTTTGCTGCATCTTCCTTGTATGATTTATTATTATAATCCGTTCTATTATAAATTCCTATCACAGTAATAAATGAAATCGGTTAAGCGGTAAGTATAAGAAAAATCGAGAATATCGTAATCGAATCGAATATCGAAATTTTCGTTGTGTAACAATCTATTTTTAAGTTACCAAGCAAAGTGATACGAGAGGAGGAAAAAAAAAGAAAAAAAATGAAAAAACAAAATAACGAGAGAAGGGAGATCCGTTCACCGAGAGATGATGGAGGCTTGGTCAATCTACCGTTAGCTAACTCCCGGATGAGCAAACGAGGTGCGTTAGCCTAACGACCTATCGAAGCATATGCCCCAAGCATGAACGATAGTAGAGAGAAAAGCCTGGGCGTTCTAATCCGGCTCGGTGGTCACGGACCGAACGACGCGGGCAATCGAGCGTATATCAGGCGTTAGGGGTTTTGCTCAGCGCGTTCGCCACCTTCTCCACCCGCCCCCTTGGTATACTATACAGGACAAAAAAAAACCCTCAGCACCGTGTTACGCTGTACTAGAATGTCGCTCACCCTCTCTCTCTCTGTGCCGTTCGAACTCGAATCGTTCTCCCTTTAACTCTTTCGCGCTCGTGCGAGCCGAACGCTTGGCGGGGTTAAGCCTTTTTACGAGGCATCGGGGCATGCCGTAGGCCGAGCACGACAACGAACGGGTGAACGCGGGCCGGCGAACCGTGCGGCTCTCTGGTGTTCCTCCTGCAACCCCCCGCGTGCGCGCAAACTGATGCTACCATCGGAGATATACCAGCGAGCAATGGAGAGATGGGCATCACAGAAACACGGTTGAGATATTTCAGTACCGAGACTCAAAGGACTCTGTGCTTTCCCCGTAATATCCACCTCGTGCCGTTCTTTCAACAACTTCGGTATACACGCGCGCAAAACCGACCAACGAGACCATCGGCAAACCATGCCCTCGAGTCGTTCTTTTCTGTGAATTCTTCCGAGCTCAATCCCTCTCTCTCTCTCCCTCTCCCTCTCTCTCTCTCTCTCGACCCTCTTGCCAAGACCGACGCAAGGGTAAGCCGAGAGCTGAATAACTAGGGAACTGAGAAAAAAGCCCTGTGGTTAGAAAAGTTATAGAGGGAGTGTGAAAAAAAGATGAAGAAAGAAGCAAGAGTAAGAACTATATGACCCCCAGGCATGAGGGGCGACGTCGAGTCTCTCTCGTGCGCGTTGAACCGAACGAGAGTATCTCATCTCCCTTCGTCCATCCCCCACCCGTTCAGACCCCAACCACTGACACACGAAAGCCAATATAATCCGTTTCGTTGAATCTCAAATGGCTGAGGGTCGATATTGATATTTATATTACACCTGCTGCATTTGTCACATAATTATGAGATCTCAGAGTTCAATTACCAATTGATAATAACATTTTCATTTGATTGATTTAAACTCCAAAATATTGTTTTTTTTTTTTTAATAAATCGGAGATAATGATTGACTGAGCATCCAAAGTACCCCAATGTAAATAATGTTTTACAGAGTTGCTTTACAGTGGACAGTATTTTTTTTTCACTACGGGGAAACAATTGAAATATTTTTTTAATGACGATAAGTGGATTGTCAAACTGGTACGATCGAGATTGCGGAGTTTTGCACGAACTTTCTCGGGGCAAATATATTTTTCCAGGGCCAAGTATGAAATTTTAATTTTCCGAGGTCGATGACCCGAACTATGGATTGCCTGCCAAGTACATTAGGTCGCTATACACTACGGTTCGTTATACTTATATATATGTATAGTATCAACAAAGAAGATCGATAGGTCGCTAAAACTTTGGAAAAGAAGTATGCGGAAACTGACGGGGAGAGGAAGAAAAAGGAAGAGAGGGAAAAAATAGTCTCTCGGGGAGAAGCTAACTTCGAAGTGGAGTCCAAACTCGTTATAGCGGGCAAGAGTGCAAGAAAGAAGAACTGGAAATCCCAAGACGGGTCCGGTGGTTATGTGTTCTCTCGTGGCTTACGGAGCCATCTCGTAATTCGTGAAGCTCCGAGGTACTCTCGCAGCTTTCCGGACCGCATATCACAGCATGCACCGCAGCCAGGTCGCGCATTAAGCGAGTCGGTTCTTCCCATATCCAGGGGACAATTTACTTCTCGGCTCTCCGCTTGGCCTCGTGGAACCCTGTAAAAGTGTTGCGATTTTTCCGATGCTTTTAGTGCGGCCTTTCGAGGTAACGAACAACATTCAATAAGCAACGTTGATACAGATAACGATAGAAAACTGAACATTACTCATCTGAATAGACAAACAAGGCACGCAAGGTAAAGAGAAACAAAAATGGCGCTGGGAACGCATGAAATTACGTGATTCAAGTAACAGAATCGTCGAGATCAACAGGCGGAAAAGAAACGCGTAATGGGTTCCATGCAAAGGAGATCAGGCTAAATACAATTAAGAGACAATGATCTTTGAGGATCTATACAGGGATCTGTGCAGCGATCTCCCTATTGAATCAAATGCCACGCATTTGTCATTTTTCATTCGATGTTTGGCCAACGGTGAGTAATTAATCTTTGTAATCAATCAATAAGTCATTGATGGAAAACATTTTCGTAATGGTTAAATGATCAATGATCGTCTTGGATTTCGTGGACTACGGAACATTCAACCCACGGCTTCAAAACGGCTTCGTCATTCACCAATATCACTCCATTTGTCATAACCGATTTAGCTTCAAACTGAAATTTTTCTCGAAAGCTCGGAATAATTATTGCGAATTCAATTTATCTGCAGGTGAGCACAGCAGTTATGAAAAAGTCATTAAAACTTTTCCATTTATCCTTCGCGATTTCCTATTATTTCGCATGTCTGCCCCGCATGAAAAATAAAGTACATCTATGCTATGTGCAATGTAATTTCATCGAGACATGGTACCTTTTGGATCTATTTTTGACTATATTTCGAGAAATATATAATACCACTTTATATGATTAATATATCAATTATATACAGACGTCGAGTATAAATCACGGAGCAAAAAAAATAGGAATGATCATCAGAGTAGTATAGTGATTGGAGGACATAAGCGAATTCTGGGACTTTTTCCAATACTTGGATAGAGCATCATCCGTTCGTCTGGATGCCGTCTAAGAATATCTGGGGAAGGATCCCAGATTTCGCTTTCGCCACTCGATTACTAGGTATACTAGTCTGGCCATCATTCCTATTTTCTTCTTTGCGTGTATATTTTTCATTAGATTTTTTGCATATACTTAATTTACGGCAATCGCTCAGCAAGCTATGCTTTCCATATTCCAAGTTCGTTGGGTTCCCGACACTGGATCATCTCCGCCTTATTATAAAATCCCATAAAGTAACATACGAAACGAAAAGGAACAGAAATACCATACAAAGCGCACATATACATCATACATAGATACATGAACTAAATTACAGTATCATCATAATGATGGCATAGCCGTTGAATTTCCGTTGAACAGTTCAGTCCCCCGGTATGCTATTAATGGGTGAAAATGTTGGTACCGGCTAAACCCACCCACCGGCTAAACCTAACTCAGCAGTTGCGCTCTCCCTCGACTTTGCACCGATATAGATACACAAGCGAGAAAGCTCCGGGCGATTAAACACCTCGCGAACGAGCCGGAGCGGCGAATATCATCAGCCAACCGTGCACACCTGTACACGCATAGTATATGCTAACCCAGTAGCGGCACAGTGTGCGAGAGCGACGATCGAGCTTTCCCATTCGTAGTGGAAGCGGCCACGAAGCATAACCACAGCCAGTGGTCGAGCGGTTATGGCAATGCTCTCGACGCTTCCAATCGTTATATCGCTCTCTCCCCCTTTCTCCGTTACTCTTGTCCCGTTATCTATGTATCTGGATTATCTCTCACTCGTCGTATACTCGCGTAGCCCAATGCCCAGTAGTAAATTGTGCTTTCCTCGCGATTCGACCGGACGTTCTCGTTAGATAATCGAGAATCCTCACCAATGCCAATGTACGCGCTTCCACAAGGACCTCGTTGTGTACGTTCGTTACGCCACCTCAAAAACCACCCTTCGGCTTCCGATGTGTGTGGTAGTAACAGGAACGTGCAGTAATGGACTCTTGTAGAATGTATATGTATATATATACATTTATATAGATCTTGTCGCAGAGAAGTCACGTTTGCTATAACTATAACGTTCGGAGCACGTTACCCAACCCCCTGATTCCGTTGAATGTTCCGCCACTGCGAGCTCCTTCAACTCCCCTTGGCACGCCTCATACCTTATACAGAGTTAGCCTTCACCACCCTTCGTCTACTCGTCCTCGTTGACTATGATTATTACCTCGTATGCCGCGGATCCCATTCGCTTCGCCGACGCAACAACGACGGTTCATTTGGTTAATGCAATTCCGCTCTTACCCGCACCTTACCCGCCCTTTCTAAGTTCTTCACTGTGCCGCGTCGACAGGGAAAAACTAAATTCTTCGTCACCCTCGCTCTAGTAATACGATCGCTTTCTCTCCATTTTTCACCGGTCGTTGGTCCTGTATCCGCAGCGTTACTTCAAAGCTTCGGTTTGTGCTTTCGCTTACCAGTTTTTTTTTATTTCTATCGTCGACTATTCAATTCAACGATTGCTAGAAAACGCGTGAACGTGAATTGAAAAAGGTCTCGCAAAACGACAAGGGCGAGAAACAACGAAGAGATGGAAAAATGAAAGTGGTGCGTGTGGCGCCTTATGTCGGTGGCCTTTTCGAATCGATTTAAGTCCCTTTTCCCGAGGGATAGATTACGCTTCTACACAGGCAGTTGGCCGTCATGCCAAACGCAATAATTCGCAACCCGTCCTCATATAAAAGTACAATGTTTCTTCAATAACGATGATAAATGTGACGAATTGAAGGAATCAGATTGAACTATTTGCAGCGATGGCATATTGAATTGATGAAATTATTAATATCCGTTCGACCCAAATAGTTCAATCTGATTCCGTCAATCGTCAACTTTATCATCGTTATTGAAAAATCATTATTAGAAGAACATCAAAATGAAAGCAAATAAAAGTATTCATTTAATTACAATAATAAAAATTTCTTTAATTAAAATTATTTTAATAGATTTGTCGATTTACAAATAGACTTTATTTTTAATTTAATAGTGATGGAAAATATTTTTCGAAGATAAAATCTTATTAAATGTGTAGGGGGAAAAAAACAATGACGAAAATTGAGCTGATTTTTTTAACCCCATTAATAGACTGAAACTATTTTTTTGATATTGCGCAAAGCGTCGATTGAATTACCACTGAGTAGAAACAACCAGTATCGATCAGACGATGTATATAAAACGCGAAAACATAATTTCCGGTCGATAATATTTGAACCACATCCGTCATATTTATTCGATGTCGTCGTCGTAAAATTATCCTGCGATAACGTAAGTTACGTGATACGCAGGCGCATTAAACGTATCTCTTCGTCGTTTAGCTTAGCGCGGTGCAGCGTTATAAAAAAGCTATCTGCTCTAATCGCGCGAGAGAGCGAGTGACCCTCTCCGCAAAGTTTATTTCAGACAGAAACCATTGAAGCTTCGTCACAAACGTGCCGAGACGCACCTGTGCCATAGCGATGATCCGGTCGTAACACCTCGTTGCTTCGCTTAATACATTAACCAAACGAATTATTAACGCCCGTGATGAAAGTGACGCCTCGCAGAGTACCCCCGGTTTTCCTCCACGTCCCCTCTTCATCCTGACATCCCTTTCTTGCTCGGCTGACCTTAACGAAGGTTTTCCCAGTACCCGTAGCCTACAGCATCGTCGCGCACAAAGTACGATCCCTTATGTTGCCGCCTATAGTCCTATACTTTATGCTCGATGTGTCTCCGACGTTGTCATCCGACTATGATTATTTTCACACCCTACTTATCAATTGTTCACACACAGTGACTTTCCTGCATCTTCACGAGAAGCACACGCTGAGTTTATTACCTCAAAGCGACGAGCCTTTTGGTACACGTGTGCGAGAAAAAAAAGCACCCTCTCCCTTGAGCAACAACACAAGCTTTTTATAAACTTACAAAGAATCAAGTCTTGTGTATATAATTTTACACCAACTCGTGGGTAGGACAGAGGCTTTTGAAGGGTGTAGAAAAAAAAAAAAAAAATTCATATAAAAAAAAATTCTATAAATACATCGAAGCAGTTTTATAACGATAATCAGATCATGGAAGAAAAGAAGTTTCCACCGAGGTAACTTCGAAGTAGATATTAGCCACGGCCGATCGGGTTTTCTCCTCGAAATAACGAAACGAAAAGGAAAAAAAAATAAACATAAAAAATTAAGAATAAAGACGTAGAATTTCCAAGTGTTACAGTACTCATGAATTAGCATGCAGCCGTGCAATATGGTAATGATGCAGTAACGAGGCGAGAACGTCGTAATTTTGTCGAGAGCAGAAGCAGAGAAGCTTTCGTCTGCTCGTTGAATTCAATTCTGAACGTATTGCGCGTATTTTAACTCTGGAGCGGCGGGATAAAGGTGTGCAGTGTTCATCCATTCAACGACAGTTTCTTCCTTTCGACGAGGTTTCCAACGAAACTCGTGTCTTTCCAGTAGGTGTAACAGAGAAAGCTGCGACAGAAGCAAAGTCTCTCAGCGCCGTCCAGGCGCTCCGATAACCCGACGTTCCCCAGGGTAACGCGTGTCGCATGCTCGTCGTCGATTTAGCTCGGTTAAACTAGCTTCGACGTCTCCCAGTCCCTCTCTCCCTCTTCATCTCTCTATAACTACCGAGCTTCGTTGAATTTCTGCCTACTTCCGCTTGTCGATGTATAGTTGCGAAATGTTGGGAGCACCGTCTATGAGGTGAAGCGCGAAACGTCAGGGGTGGGAAGAGAGGAGGAGCACGAAGCGAGGGTACAGAATCTGCGATGTGTATGCGATACACGGTACAGTGAATGCGATGCACGGAATGTGCTTCTCTCAGACTGGTGTGTCAATAGCTCGGGGATCGTAGGGTATCCGACGCACGATTACTCACAGTGGATGTTACAAAGTTTCGGTCCAGCATCTCGCTCGCGCGTTCTCAACGACTGGGGAATCGTTGAGTACGAGAGCGAAGGAGATATACCTTCAGCTCGTTGAATTACTCCGGAATTACTTAACCCACCCAGACCCAGAAGTTTCAATCTATTCGCTGGTTCTTCGTTCAATCAACTCTACCGTCTGTGTACGCAACGCGAATTCGTATTTCGTAAGCGAGCGCGTACGTAATTCATGAAAACGCAGCGAGATACAAATTGTTGGCGGTGGATTGTCCAAATGGGATCCGATGAGTCTGTGGCTCCTGCCGGTGATGTATCGAGAATATACGAAAATGACAGCGAAACACTGATAGGACTTATAGGGTAGATATTCTATAACGCAAATCGCAAAATTTAAAGGTCACGCAGAAGACATGATATAATGTTAATAGTTCATTGTTAGGTGTTAATTGTAATCATTTTTTTAAATTTTCTTCAATTACTCGAACACCTGTTAGCTCTTTTTTATATAAGAACATTCCCAAAAAAAGAATAATTTTTGAGTAGTTTTAAACAAATACCAAAAATATTACCAGTTAACAGAACGGAAATAAATTTTTTTGTCTGTGATCACAACGTACCGTATTCGTCGCTACTTTAGTGGAAACAAGAAGAATGAGTTTTATCCTTGAATTCACGGTAAGTGCACATTTGAAAAAGGGTTTTCTTTTTTATCGTGAGATGGGTTTCGCCTTCGCACATATACCGTATCATTTCCCACTGGATACTCTCTGTGAGTCAAAAAAGACGCTGGTATCGGACAGACAAAGCGAACGCGGCGCGGGGTTGTTTGATCGAGGGACGGCTGCGTTAGCCCGAAGAAATGAAGTTGAAGGAGCCCTTCGGCCGATACCGTATGCCCAATTTCTACTCTCGCTCGCTCTTATCTTCAAAACAGACTTTAGCATGGTTTTACCATCTCACTCGCGTGTCGGCAAGAGAAGTCGATCGAGCGTATACGGGATTGATTCGTTGCCACGTTACCTTTTCGGATCAGCGCAATAAGCCTTCTTTCTATTTTCTCGTTTTTTTTCGACGATATGGTAGCCAGCACACGGGTGTTCCGCACGGAGAGACGGAAGGTGAGAAGTAAAAAAAAAAACTTCGAATTCCATCAACAGAATCGACTTTTACAAACGGTAATTAAGACTTCAGCTTCGCTACACAGCCCATAAATCATTAATTTGACTATGAAACACGGCGAAGAAACAAATATTGGAAAACAAAATATTGAAGTATTGTTTCGATAATCACTCAAATGAAAATTCATCCATCCGTATTAATGTACGTATTATTATAATGAGCCCGAGCTCTTTCGCATCTCTGTACGCTACCTGCACAATATATTCCGATAATTCAATATTATAATTATTGAAATATATATAATAATAATTAATTATCGATTATTAGTCGCATTTTTTATTTGAACCTTATTTCTTCATCATTGACGAGTTAATTAGCAAATTATATGTACCACAAAGAACGCGGTGATCATGCGTTAAAACGGTCTATTGTCCAGTGTACCGTGCAAAGCATGCATGCCGTCCTTACAAAGGAATCCTTTCTATTGCGAGAGTAAAAATAAAAAAAGTAAAGAAGCTCTTCGAAGCAAGTCGGCCGTCGATCATCAGGTGTTCGGTTACGAGGAACAGCAGCGGCGAGAGAGAAAAAAAAAGGGATGACTATCCAAGCGTTGGCTAATCTGCCTTTGCCCTGGCCTGTCGCTCTATTCGTCACGGCGCATTAACTCGTCATTAGAAGGTAGCCTCGCTACAGGGTAACGAAGCGACTCCCGATAAACGCGACAAAAAGCCCTCGGTCGTTCGAATTTCCGCAAAATTGTGTAATACCGACTACAGCACACATGAACGAGCTTCGTGAGGGTTCTTTGCAGCTAAAATAAAATGGATTTTCTACTTCGCGCATAGAACAAACCACTACCAGGATGACCATAAAAAAACGAGAAATCCTCTCGAATATATTGCGAAATAGAGCGCAAAAAGAATTTGCTCACTCCGATATATGCAAAATAATCTTCGTAATTATTTATCGTCTGGATAAATCCAAAAGCAAATTTATATCTCTATCAGCCAAAACTCTACCAAATAACATCTCTACCATTTCTGGTTTTCACAAGCCTCTGCCTAAACTCCGCCACAATCCATCTCTACCGAAAAATATCTCTCCCGATTTAATATCCGCACACAACTCTGCCCGAATAAATCCCTAATAAATCCCTACCAGATCGAAGAAAAATATTATAAGTCAATCGCGTTACAACTCTACCAGAAATTCAATCCTCCGCGAAAATCTCTACCATTTTATAGCTCTACCGTATCACAAATCTACCATTAATTAATTTTTTTATTATTTAATTAATTAATTTTCTTATTGATAAAATACTCCGTTCCGTCTCCGTTTTTCTTATACTCCATCGCTATAACTGTCTGTATACTGTGTCTGTGTATTCTGTTTTATCCATAAGAAAATTAATCGCCCGAGAGTTGTATTCTGGTAGCCTGGTAATCTGGTAGAGTTGTGATACGGTGGGGCTATAAAATGGTAGAGATATTCGCGGAGGCTTGAACTCTGGTAGAGTTGTAACGCGGTTGACTTATAGTATTTTTCTTCGGTATGGTAGGGTTTTATTCGGGCAGAATTGTGCGCGGATATTAAATCGGGAAAGATATTTTTTGGTACGGATGTATTGTGGCAGAATTTACGCAGTGACTTGTTTTCTGGTAGAGATGTTATTTGGTAGAGTTTTCGCTGGTAGAGATATAAATGTGCCAATCCATAAATCCCCTTTGAAGCTTTTAGAAACGGAGAATTTCATCCTTGTATAAGTAGACTAACATGTTTTTCGGCTTGCGCACTTTGCACGCTCGCGTCTTTTTCTCGGAACATATTTCTCGTATAGATGCAGAGGCCATACTGAGACTCATAGAAGAAGTAGAAGAGACCGAAGAATCGTTCTAGCGGCACGTAAAAGAATTTTGGGCTGTACACACTTTACGTAGACGTAGAGTAATCAGATTTCTTTGGCGATCTAAAAGGGGATAACGCTTTTATGCATATTTTCATCTAACTAAATAGTAGCCTCCTCCGCTTTTACTTTTCGTGTACGTCGCGCGTTGAGTGATGCACACTGACCGTTAATAGACTTAGCGCTTTTTTATTGCTCAATTTCAGTGGAACACACATTTTACCGTAGGTGCATCACGTTCACTTCGAAGACCATAGGAGTTTTTGAAGCGTTGATTGTTATGACCTTTTAAGGACTAACGATAGTAATTCGATTTGTCTCGATTTCACTATACAGCGATTGACGAACGGTAATTGCGTTTTTTTATACTTCGCAAAGATCGATCGCATACAGGCGACCGCGCCGGACGACATTGTGTTTTCCCACATACCCGTTGCGGACCGGGTATGAACGACGGGGGGACGAGTACTAAGAATTGCGGTTGACACAGTCACATCCATGCCGTTACTCCACCTAATAATTTCTCGAAAATTACGAAAGCTATTTCTATCCTTCGTATAGGTTGAGAGTGAAGTGATGAACACTGAGCGTTAATAGACTTGGTGCTTTTGTTATAACATACACGTGACCGTTTCAAAGGCTTCAACGAATTTTTAATACAGTAAAGCCTCGATTATCCGAACTTATTGGGACCGGACGAGGTTCGGATAATCGACATACGATTTTTATCGCGGAATTTAAAAAACAAAATTTTTTTTACAAAAACAATGTGCAACCAAAATCGGAGTATATTTTCAAAATCCAAATAAAACAGATCAGACACGTAGGAAAAATTAACATAATTTATTTTATGGATCATGTTGCATAAAACTATCGATCTTTAACTGGTGAACAGTGGCTACGCGTATTTGAGCGGCCAAATACGTGTTCTACGGCGCGCGGGTCTCGTAATAGCCAGAACCGAGATATTACATTGTTGCTCCCACCGGGAAACAATGTTTGTTTCGTGGTATTGTTCGGATAAATCGAGTCGTCATTCGGATAATCGAGACTCTACTGTAGATGGGTTGTTATTGCTTCTAAGTCGCAATAGTAACTTCATCTGTCTCAATTTCGCCGTACAAAGATTGATAAACAGCGTTGGTTTTTATGTTTTTTATTATGTTTTTCAGTATAAAACGGTCGTGAATGAACGTTAGTGAATTATCTTCAACCAACATATCTTCATTGAAGGACGGTGTTGATAGTTGTTTTTACACCGTGCAAAATGAATGAAAATAATATGCGTATGCGACATACGTCTCGTGTGCAAGAATAACAACATTTGTCTCACGTTTCGGACGATAAAACAAGTAATGAACTCATATTAGCCGGCACTAGGAATACCTACAGATATGAATTGTACATCTAAGAAACCTTCACATTGGAATTAACTCCTCGCGTACGGAGGACATAAATATACGTCCGATTTTTTCAATCCGTCCTTCACCTTCAATTGCCCCGTTTAACTAAAAAAAATGGCGAAAAAATTCTGAAAAAAATGGAAAAATATGGAGATTTGTTTTACGCTCTTGCGTATTGTTGTTACGAGCAAACAAAATTAGCTTTCTATTTGACCGGCATGAAGTCTCCCGTACGTGGGGGATTAAGTTCGATTTTAAAATTGATCTCACATTCTATCTTAGTTTTGACTTGAATTCGGACTTAATGTCGTGCAGACCGCGAAAAGATAAACAGATGTTAGAGTAATGTGAATAGAATAGAACGATAAAGGATTATTAGTGAGGAAAGATACGCCGTGCGAACGGATAAACGACGAATCGAGGAAAGAAGGACGTTTCGTGACGCGGATTACTCAAAAAAAGAAAGGTAGGCGCACTCTGTGCACCCTATTCAGATTATCGATTAAAATCTTCGTGATAATCAAACACGCGACGCGGAGGACTCTCCGCTCGTGCCTCTGCAAATTTCCCATAGAAAAACGTTGTTTGTCGCTCGAAGTGCCGAGGGTTGCTATTAAAAATTATAATAATTCTTTCGTTGAGTCGAAATATTCAGACAGCGAGTCATTGTCATTGTTTTATAAATTTTGAGTCTTTAATAAATAAATAATTTTGTGTTCATTGTTTTTCGAACGAATGAAACGGTTATTGACATGTTTATTGTCGTCCCGAACTGCACCCCTACTCCCGGTAGCCGTAAGTTGATAGTAAACGTGTGAAAAAGTATAGATTCTTGTGCGTCGGGTTCGATACGGCACACTGGCGCCCAGCAAGGTAAAGGGGAAAAAAAGGTACAGTACAGCATCAACGGGCGTCATTATACAGTCCAAGCTCCGTATTCTTAACTCGACGGGACCGGACCCGTTCCCTTTTTTGTATTTCCCCTATCGTCCCTACTCCCGGTCAGTTGCTGCGAATAGGGGTAACGAGGGGTATACGCGTCCGTAGGTACGAAGCCACCTTGTACCTGCTGCGCGTGCGCAGTTTACATTTTACGAAATGGGCTCTGCTTGGAGTGGAGCAAACGGACTCAGGGGAAATACCGTTAAGAGAACTCGTCGTCATGGTAACGAGTTAAAATAAAGGATCGGTTAAGTTAAGGAGAATTAAGAATACGGAGCTTGGACTGTACTTGGACGAGAAGTGGATCGTTGGTGCTCCGAAACGAACGAAAAGCCCGTCACAATTTTTGGCAATTTTGAATTCAAGTTCTTTAGTTGAATCTCAAGTTTGAACCTAAGATCAGTCTTACGGGATAAGACGGGGAGACTGGGGTATGGCAAACCCCCTGTGCATACGAACATACATACATTTGAGGCCACTTCCATTTATATCCGTATACAGATTACGGGGGGAAAGAGCATTCCGAAAAAACAAAAAAAACGTACAAAAGCGACAGAAGTCATAAATATGTAATATACAGATACTGTGCGGACTTATAGCTCGGTAGTGGTCCTGATGTTCGCGATTGAATAATTCATTTTGAAAGCAATGGTTATAATGTACTCTTATAAATTATCGAATTATGCTGGGGAGAAAAAAATGTAGGTATCGTCTATATACAAAAGTCGAGGAACGGCAAATCTTCCGCGTTTTCGAAAGCATACAAGATACACGCATTAACATGTATAGTTGTAAATAATGAAATCGAAGTACCTTTCCGTTCGGTACCCTCCACGGTAAGCACATGCGAGGTTCGGTGATATCCCCAATATTACATTTTTTTGTGCTCCGTTTCTATACAAAAAAACGAAAATTTCGTAACGAGATTGTTGAAATGAAAAAGAAATTTTTAATAAACGTAAAATTCGTGCATAAACGGTGACAGCACGATCTATCATAAACGAATATATTGACCATTCCTGCGACAACGCCCTCAACGATCTGAACTGAAAATTGGAACGTCTCTCGCGCTGCATTTGCATTCCTCAGCGCGCAGACACGCTATAACTATCTATATAGTTATACAGAGATACTACGACTCCCCGAGCTCTCGGTAAATTCCACGAGGAACTGGACGAGGAAACTTTCGTATTAATTCTCACCTCGAAAGTTTTAGTTTGTTGGAGACCGGCTTGTGCTATTCCGTTCCCGTGAGGATCGTCGAAACGGGTCCGCAAACATTGATGCACCGTAGAAGATGGAGATTACCTTTTCGCGGCACGTAGTGTGTTTGAAAAAAAAAAGTATCTTACAACGAGATCGGAAAGTCAATTAGAATGGTTAGTCTGCACGTGGCGAGGTGGCGAAAAAAATAACTCCAAATGTTTCTCTATAAATTCATTATATTATTGTTTTTTTTTTTTTTTTTTCACGAACGTTACGCGTTCGCTTCAGTGTGAGTGTTTTGACATGATACGCGTAATTACGATTATCATAACGTTATTACATTATTGTTACTTGGTATTAAGATTTAAAGCTATTATTTACAAGTTAATCCGGATGCTAAGATTAACGACGTAGTCAATTCGTTCACGAATAATTGATTATTATGATAGTTACTCATTGAATAATTTTTTTTTCAACGTCGACTGCTGATGGTATTGCTATACCTTCGTCCATATCTAATATCGACTTATCTCGATAAAGTTTGCTAAATTTTACTGTAATTATTACATTTTTTTTTCCTACTGTCGTCGATGGGTCTCGTGATTTTATGTCGCTCCTCCCTCTTTTTTTTTTTTCGTTTCTTAATTCACTATGCACCATTAGCCAGCACCAAATGTGTAAGGGCGACTCACAACCACAGCACTTCACGCTTCTAATTCATTTTTTTTTTGTAATGTACAAAAAAAGATTATTTCCCCTATCTATGTTTTTATTATGCACATTTATGCTCGTACGGGTTCTTTCTATTACCAAAAACATGAAATCGTCGAAAAAAAAAAAAAAAATACATCGAAGAATAGTACTCTACAAGTTTTCGCCGGGTGTTAAACCGATAGTGATTAAATCATAGTACCATTATTCCTAAACGCTATTTTGATTCTCACGTCTGGAATATATGTACGCATAGCCTTGTGATACAATAAATTAAATTACCATTGATTGATAGAGTGACTAGACGAACGAGGACGATTCGACTAAATCGTTATCAAATCACAATCGTGACCTCTCCTAAACATACGCAATTGTAAATGCAACTTTTTCTTCTTTTTTTTTTTTGTTTTCTCATCATCTATGTAAATACGTCGACGCGATATCTATAAAGCATAGGCGCCAGAGAATTTGTAATATCGTTCATCCAAAATGTTAATAGATCTTTTTTTGTTTCTCAACAGCTACAACATGGAAGTGATATTGAAAATAAATCGAAAAAAAAAAAAAAAAAAAAAAAAAAAAAAATGGTAATATCGTGAGTGCGTATTTATTTGTGCGATAGAATAGTCGATCGATAATTTGAGAAATAATAACGATCGTAATGTGCGAGTTTCATTTTTCTTTTTTTTTTTTCCAAATTCATTGCGGCTTCTGGTGTGGGATTTCCGACAGCATTTGAATAACAAAACAATAGAATATTCTCATCGTAACCGATCAACACGACAGCAATGTGTCATCAGCTTATTTATAATCAACGAATTAATACTGAGTGTATCTCTGTGTTATTCGTAAAATAAATATACAACAAATATTAACAAATACGAATGATTCTCGGAATCGCTCGAATTACCTTGCGAAATTTGGCAGTGCGGGATTTTCGTTATTTTTTTTTTTTTTACGCTCGCTCGTTGAAATACAAATACATCGGCGAAAAACGCGAATGCACACAGATTATCATCGCGTCCGCACAACCGAGATTCTTTTTTTTTTGCATCATTTTTTTTTCTTTGCTCATCGAATTATCGCAGAAACCGAGCGATATTGTACCTGCGCCGGATTTCTCGTGATCGTATTATTTTTGTTTACTTTTAGGAACTATATCGTTTGCAGGTTAAAAGTGTTCTTTGATGTTAAACGATTAGAGAAATCGAGATCTCTCGATAGATCGCGCGTACCACAGCGATCAGTATTTTTCTTCGACGAATTGTACATTATGGACGCTGAGATGTACGATATCTCGTACGGCAAAAGAAAAAAAACGAAAAATGAATTGTGAGATGCAATCGTAAGTGCAAATGTTCCGAATCGCGGGTCTATGCACGCGACCTTAACTCACCACCTTCTTGTCTTTCTTTCTTTCTTTCTCGATCGCTCATTCACTCGTAACGGTGAAACAACAATGCAATTTAAACGTAGCGAGATATCGATCACACGGACGTTGCTTAGCTCGGTATATACCATCTGTATACATATAGGTAAATATAGTACGTATGCATATCAACGACCGAGAGTCACGCCAAGAACAACGTAACGCAAATTTGTCCCTCACACTCACTCCCTCTCTATATCACATACACACACAGAAACACGCATACTACTTACACAAAAACACATTCGCGTAGTACAGTCTTTTACATGTATTGTTTCCTTCTTATCGGTCACGTGATATCTGGCGATATCCCAAAATATGCCGAGGGTCATCCTTCGTACATGAAAACGCCTTAGCGTACGAATAATCCGACCGTACGGTCGTTCCAATTTTTTAAAAAAATTCATAGGAAAAGATCGCAATAATGACAAAAACATACCAAAAAATCGCTACAACGCAATAAAACAAATGTCGTTTGTAACGAGTTTTTGATTTTTTTTCCCTCGTTTATATCGTTTTCAAGGTGATGCGAAACTCTCCGCTCAATCTGGAGTTCTGGATCCTGCGATTCGTAATAAAAACTGCAATTCATTATTTTCGAGAGTTTCAAATCTTTCGATCGAAGCGTAAATTCTTGTCGTCTTTCCACCGGATGAGTGAAGATGCTAAAAATTTGCGTTTGCATCTCGGTATTCCGGATCTTTTGAGGAAATTAATAGAGTACAATTTTGATCATCGATCGCGATGTTTCATCCCACACTTTGGGTAGTATAATCCTTCGTAACTTTTTCCTTTTCTTTAGTCAATCGCCGACCTCTCGTACATGGAAGTTCAGTTTACAATTGACCCTCTAATAAACTCTTAAGTTTTACGAGACGCAGATGATACGATGATCACCTGCGTTTAGGAAGCGGTGCGTTTTTTTTTATTTATTTTTTTTTCTTCGTGGTGATTTCACGAGAGGATAAGCCGTATGTATCGTACAGTATACGCATCATCGACGATGAGTCTCGTAAAATATTTATCAGTTTGGTAACACAACGGTTGTGTTTTATCGTCTTTTTCACCTCACCGAATGATAACGGAACGTTATCGCTTTCCGTCTCACGTCTGCCAACAGCAGTTCCTGATTGACTCGTTAGACTCGAAGTAAATGAAATTCAGACTCTTTTGTAATCGACTCCTCTGTCCTCGTGATGCCTCCAAGAATTGGAAGTACAAACCTCATCGCCGCGCCACCATTCGTTAACGTCTTTGTAATACTTCGACGGTCTTTCGTCGTGCAGCATAGCGCATACGCGACACCAAAAATACGTATTTATAAATTCACCGGTACCCTTCCACTTGAAGTAAGAATTGTACAGCTCGTCGTCGTTGTCCAAACGATGAAGATACTCGGCGAGTTCCCGCGGCGACTTAAACTCGTCCACGTGGATGTAAGAACGATACGGTGCGCTCTTCGAGTAATCCGTCGGATGCGCTCCCATGACAATCGGCAGAACGTTGTGACTTCAATGAACGAGAGACAGAAAGATTAATCACAGGGAAATCGCGAATTTTTATCGATTTTGTTGCGATATTGTAAAAAAATCTCGAAAATTTCTCATTAAATAGTCACAACGAGAAAACTGAATTATCCGAATCTACTGAACGAGTAGATAGTCCGATAGTCGATTGATTAGTCGAATTAATTGTAATTAAATAAAATTGAAAAAAATAAAACACTCAATTGTGGTGTTGACTCGTTCGATCAATGATTCTACTCCTCCGAACCCACGCGCAGTCGGTAACAAAAACTGCAATCAATTTTTTACGAATGCTGACGGTTTATCGTCAAAAAAGAATTCTTACATAAAAGCGTTTTGAAAATAACTGCGTTTTAGAATAAAATGTCTCATTCAACGTTATTAAAAAAAATTGATTACAGTTTTTGTTACCGACCGCGATGTATCGCTCCGAAATTAGTAAAAAAAATGCCGTTTCGACACTCGTAATCGGTAAAAAATGATATTGAAGCTAAATTACGATTACTGTAGACTCCAATCAGAGAGAACGATCAGTTGAACGATTTCACTGTACTACCGATAACAAAAATACGATAATTTCAACAGAATCATACGAAAACTTCCGCGGCACGCTTACCCGAGTCCATTAACGAAAAACTTTTCGGTAATGTAGTCCCGACAATTAGAATTCTCAAAAGCGAGATAAAACTTGTAATCGTCGTCGAGCATTTCGAAACAAGTTTGCGCTTGAGATCGTGAACAGCGGAGACTGCCGCAAGCGCCGTAAATGTCGACCTGAATGTGCTTCGAAAGTTCCTTAGCGTAATTCATTCGTTGATTTCTCGGATGGCAATTCGAGACAAACCAAGCAACCTGCGCGACAAAGAATATCGATCAATTTTTAAAATTCGACGCACCGAAAAATTTTGAGAAAAAACACTTTCGATGTTTTTTTTTTTATTCTATATATATATACCTTTTTCGTTTTATTAGCAGCGTAATTAAAAGTTTGGGGTATCTGTATCACTCGAGGATCGTAGTATTGCCACCTCTCGTAGGGAGCCACGATGTCGCTGTCTCTTCTGTAAGTCGCTGTCCAGTTGACCAAAGCGTTTTTGACGCTTTGCGTGTGATAAGGACACTCGAGAAAATAGAGCATCCAAACCTGCGAAAGATATGTAATGTCTTTGTATTTAATACTTTGCCAATTGGATGGGAAAATATCGGTAAACGCGGAGGGGTGAAATTACCTGATTCGGTGGTCTGCGGCCGACATGAGTAACGTAGTCCTTGAATAATATCAAATCCGCGGCGTCCGGATTGTCTCGAGTGATAACGCACGTACTGACGGGACAGCGAAGTTGATGAAAAATGTCCGAACCGGTTTTAGCATCTCCCATACCGTGCGGTACCATTATCCTTTTGGGACGATGCTCGGCGCTCGTCCTGTTGTAATCGGGGGGAATGAACATCAGCTGAAATTTAAGAATTATATTTTTATTTTTTTTTTTACTTTTTTTTTACTTTGTTAACAAGAAACAGCAAAAGTCCAATTGCGAGATGATAGATAAGACACTTTGTAAAAAAAAAAGAAAAGCATTATAATTATGTATTGGGATTTACGAAATGTTATCACTGATGATAAGTTACTAGTCGTTTTATTCGAACGAAACATTATCAAGCGAAAATAGATAAAAGAGTGAATAAACATTACTTCATTGGTTATTTTGCGTATTTGTTTCACAATAAACGGGAAAAGCCCAATTACCGGGTTACAGATAATACTCATTGGTCAATAAAAAATAATTTTAATTAGTGGGAATTACAAATTGTTATCAATACAAAGGAATTATTAATCTTTTGACGAAAGCGAAACATTGTCAACCGAAAATAGATAAAAAAGTGAATCAAAATCATTCGATTAGCTAAGTTATTATTTGTTTCGCAACAAACGGGAAAAGCCTAATTGCTGCGCGAGAGATAATATTTATTTGAAGGAAAAAACCAAAATATTGGGAAATACCAATTATTATCGATATAGAGAAATGAATAATCCTTTACGAATAAAACTAAAAATTATTGACCGAAAATAGACAAATAAGCGAATGAAAATTACTTGATTGGTAACCCGATCGTCGTAGCGATCCTCGTCGGGCCATAGTATAGCTATCCTCTTTCCTGTTCGGCGTGATTTTACGGCCGGATGCGGGAGTCTCGTGCCGCCTTTCATGTACCAAGGTCTCCTCGAAGGATCCGTGATATCGGGAATGCCTTCGAGCGAATTTGGTGTTCCGGTACCGTTCGATGCCTTTGAAAATTGTTACATGGAATAGAAATTAACATCAAAGTTCATCGAAGCCTCGAACAACCGAGGATATTATAGTTCATCGAAGAAACTGCAAACAGCGATGTAAACTCGTGATAATTATATAGTATAGGTAAACTATAGACACTTCGACTGGGTATTAATAAATTGGTAACTACTGACTGAGTGATTCAAAGAGCTTTCATCCAGAGACTAGTGCTCTTTGCCAGTGCTCTTTGGTGCCGCGATTGCCGTCGATGAGTTTCGGTACGTTTATTATCGAGTGCAATATATCGATAACGATAGAAACTCGAAACATTATTACGGAATATACGAGCGTAAACCGTAATGGGTAAAGTTGGTACTATATGGCATTAGTTCGACGTTCGTTGAGTGCGACTCAAGTGTAAATGCAAGATATTACGCTATGTGCAAATGACCGTGAAGTTTATTAGTCAAACTGCGGTTTCCTAGCTCTTTCGCTCTATAACTCTAGAGGTTATATGTATAAAATATACATATATACATATACACTTTATGCTATGCATATATTTCTCTATCAAGCGGACGTTGCGGGAAAACTCGGGTATATATATATATATGTAATAAATATGTACACGAAACGCTCTGTAGCCGTTCTCCCCATCCTCACTTCAAATGCGTCGATTATTCAATTAACGCAACAGCGGCGGTAACGTAGCAGCGGCAGCGAAAGCTGAGGAAAGGCGTAAAGGGTTTACTGAAAACTACGCGATTGCGATTGAAAGTTTCGATAATTCGTGAATGACTGATAAACAAAGTCCTTTCGAATAAATTGATTTTTTCGTTAATTCTGTATTTTTTTTTTTTTTACACGCCACCGCTTTACGCTTTTAATAATTTATTATTTATCTCTGTTTCGAAGCCAAGCGCGCAGCTTTATCAGCTTTGTGGAAGCATCGATGCAGTTTAGGGTCCCGTGAGGCGAATTAATGAACTACTAATTAAACAGTAAAATCTATGGTATCATAATAATCGTAAACGCAGGCGAATTTGCTGGGTGTGGTGACTATAATGTACAAAGCGCAAACTAGTTTATTGAAAAATCGATCGTGTCGGTTTAGTGATAGTGTTATTAATGTTAAGTCGATTTTTTTTTTTTTTTTTTTTTTTTTTCATAAAAAAAATTCTTGTTTTTGTGTTAATCGACTGTACCTCAGACGGGAGTCTTTCCTGCTCGTGCTCCCGGTATCGCGTTACGATCATCGGCCTCTTCGCTTTCGGTTTCGAGGGCAACGAGACTTTGATCATCTGCGAGCGAAATTTTGCATTTTTGCCTGATGCGCAACTTTTTCAATTAAAAAAAAATATGTTTCTCATCTATTCTCATCTGTTTTCTTTATTCATTTATTTAGACTAATCTAAACTATCCGCTACGTTAGTTTCTCATGTAAACACGTTACGCCGATAGTGAAGAAGTTAAAGAGACTTAGAATACTGAAAATTAATTAATTTACCTTGGTACTTTCGGGAACAATTTTCGGTGCCTGAACCTGTCCAGTATCGGCACGCATGGCGTGCCATATCTCTTTCTGTCGTACGTTCATTACCACGAGAAGCATTCCCGTGATGCAAAACACATAGAGAAAGCATCTCTTCAGCGACAAACGCGGCAGACCCATGCCGTCCTCCGATTCGGCGAATTTGGTTGTTCTTTCAGCTCAACGAAACGTCGACGATGTTGACCCGCTCGCTGACATTCGTCTGTCCTGCTGCGACATTCGATAATTCGATTATTAATCAAGTATCCTCCGTCCCCTCCGCGCCCCCTTTCGCCCCCTATAAAATCAATCGAATAACGCGAGTGACGAAGTAATGGATACCACGTGTCAAATAATTCGATGATATGTATGATGAGTCGATACAACATAACGCGGACGCGAGTAAAGCGCACAGTAAAGAGACCGACAGTTCGAAAAGCCACGACGCTGTAATTCTTTCTTCGTCCATCTCAAGTGTATTAACTGAACTGTCGATATTTTCATAGCTTTATTTACCCCGTCACAAGCCGCGTGTTTGATTATTCACTTACGAACGGTTATCGTAATGGTAAACCGTATGCGTATACATACGCGTGGGCTGTTTAGTTACGTCAGCTATGGTCAATCTTCGTCGTATTATCTGCGAGGCTAGAGCCTCGCAAGTGCGATTATATAGCCTGTTTTTCACTAAAGAGTATAACAAACGATTAGACTCGAGGAAAGAAAAAACTAACAAACTTGCGAATTCTTTTCGCTGCCAGATACACCTGAAATACTGTGGTTATGGTAACGCTGGATTTTTGTGCAAACATAATCAAGTCGAACATAAACGAATTTATTAACGATTGTATACTAGTTTTTTGAATAACTACCTATTATGAGACTATTTATTTCGAATCTTTATACCCGTATATCGAAATGCAAGACACCCTTTCGAATATATTGTATTGACATAGAAGTTATTATTAACTCGGGGAGAAATGGATACACGTGATTGGGTAGAATTATATATAGTTGTATACAATTTTATATGACTCAATACATAATTCTATACAATTATATATTAGCGCATAAAGGTATGTATGATATTGTATATGATGTACAGCTATATATACGTCCATGCAGAATGATATATGACGAGTATATATATAATTATATATGATTGTATATAATCATTTTTTTCCCTCGCAGTGATGGAAATACGTATAATCATATATAATTATATATCATTTCCCGCGGCGAAGTAATGGAAAAAACATACATCTATATTTTCCTCGCAGATATACCATTAAAATATTGTTTCATATATAGAATAAACGAAAGAAAATTTCAGAAATCGTTTGGAGTCGAATTTTCTTAAAATCACAATGATTCCTGCGAGATAAGAAAACGATTCGTTGCGCTCGTTGTCCGAATCTCGTTAGTCATTTACTTATGTGACGAAAAAACGAAAACCTATTTCATAATCGACATTCGTTTTCACTTACGCGAAGAAAAAACGCTATTAAGGGGAAAAAAAGGACGAAAATCCGACTTTTTTTAGGATTTCCTTAAACTGCCAACGACTGATTCACGAGAGATTAATTGCACAATGGGCTGCGATGCGAATAGAGCGGTAACACAGCGACAGGAAGAACGGGAGTCTTCAGTCTGAGGTAAGATAAGCCGCTGTTACGAGACCTAATTCTTTTCACTGCGAAATGACAGGAAACTAAAAGGTCCTTGAAAGATATAAAAGCTGACGTCGTTGACGGTCAACGTCAGCGTGTACAGCAAAAAATATGCATAGTTAAAAAGTTTTATCGCAAGTTCGTCCGGTTCTTACATATCAATTACAAATATAAAAAATATAAAAAATAAAAAAAAAGATAAGTACCGTCGATATCGTATTAGCTGCACGCGGCCCGATTCGCTTTCGCGATATGATAACGGATTATCCACAAAAAAATATAAAAAATTCACAAATTCACCGCGGCTTCGATGAATCACCTATTCGCGTCGATATGCAGTTTTCGATTAAATAGACCGTCGAGTTGACCCACTCGATTTTCACAAATTTCTACAATATTTCGTTTGTAAATCCTCGTAGCCGTTTGATCGGATTCACCTGACCGAACATCACTGGTCATTAACGTAACGCGCATTGGTTCGGTGCTATCTTATCACCGCAGTTCCGGCGATTAGACGCACATAGTCAGTCTGCTGTACACCCACGACTGGGCGTTTTAATACCGTATTCATGATCCGAGGCGAACTATGTTAATTCGTAAACTGATAAACGTCGATGAATAAGAGAACGATTAGATTTTCGTGTCCACTCGCCGAACTGTTATTACATTATATCGGAATGACAGGCCTTTATAGGGAATGTTAACAGCACGCAAACGTATAAAACACGAACGAGCGCGTGAAGCTCCGATGTACAACACTTGTTATGCTTCGGCAGAGAAGTCTGCGGTGGAATCACTTGCCGCAGAATCTGACTACTACTGTTTATTTTTAGTTGTGAAACTATGTTTATACAACAGTTAAAAAAATCTAAAAACAAAAAATACCACATTGCGTTGCGCAACTATGTGGCAAGAAAAAAAAACAACGCGTATCAACCCGAATCAACACACTACAGTGACACGATTTACTATCAAAATACGTTTTTCATTCGTTATATTATCAACGTGAATTTCGTCGCTGTTACAAAATAATCGTTCGCCGATAGAACGCCAGTATATCAATGTCATTTCTATTGTTTGAACAACGAAATTCACATTCATTCATCAATATTTTATTGTGAAACTATATTTATACAGCCGCTACAAAATATCTAAAATAGAAAAATACCATATTGCGTTGCGTAACTATGTGACAAAGAAAAAAAAAAGGCATATCGTCAACGGGAAATTCGTCACTGTTTCAGTAATCGTTCGCCGATAGAACGCGAGGGCGTCAATGTCGTTTCTATTATTTTATTGACGAAATTCATATTGATTTATCAACTTTAGTTGTAGAACTATGTTTATACAGCGGCTAAATAGAAATTTAAAAATGAAAAATACCATATTGCGTTGTGCAACTATGTGTCAAGGAAAAAAAAACAAGACGTATCAACGCGAATGAACGCACTACAGCGACGCGATCTACTATTAAAAAAAATTGCTTATTCGTTATATCGTCAACGTGAATTTCGTCGCTGGTTCAATAATAGTTCGTCGATAAAACGCGAGCGCGTCAATGTCGTTTCTATTGTTTCAATGACGAAATTCATATTCATTTATGGATGAACATACTGTTGAATTCTTCGATCATCGTGGTTCATTGTTAAATCGGATATGCGCTGTTTGTGCGTTCGTAATAAACGCGGGAATGGGGGAGAAGGCCGGATTCGTGATAAAAGGGAATATTGTCGCGACATTGATGACATTCGTTATCGTTGGCCCACAGAGCAGAATCCGAAGCGTTAGTAGAGCAGATTATTTCGAGCAATAAAAAAAAATGTCTGTCGAAATCCGAGTATTTAGTACTTAACCCTAAAGTTATCGCATTTTTTTTTTACTTTTATTACTTTTTTTAAGCAATTTACAACCGTTTCTGGAACGAATAATTTCTACTAGATTATGACGATATAGCATCTCAAGGGACATGTCGCACGCCACGAGCAGTTTAATCCCATAAGAGACTTTGCACTATTGACCTAAGGGAACGATATGTATCGCTTGTATCCTCACGTTCCGATTTTATTGCAAATAAAACATTAAAAATATATTTTTTTTTGTTCTCAAAATAAAGAAATGATGAAGTTATATCGGGTCCAATCGATCCGTAGGTGATATTGAAAAAGTGCAAAAGTAACTCCCTATATACTCGAAAATTTCTATATAATCGATATTGTGTACTTTATCATACAAATTGTTCACCAAAACCATATTCCGCGAATAAAAAAATAAACGCTGATCGATCGAAAAATATATGTGTCATTGTGCGACTAAATAATCGATTTTTGGAAATTCTGTTTTCGATGGCAACGCTAATAAAATACAACATTTCGACGAGCATTGTAACACATTACCAACTGCAATCCAATATTTTCCTCATATATCGTACTTCCGATCGTGCATCCGACAACGAGAACAGACAATGCAACATGAGAGATCGTTGTCGCGACGATAATTCGACATTAAATTTATTGTTGAAATAACACCGACCAACGAACGACCGGGTTGTTTATACAGACGCGGATGGGTAAAAAAAATCGAAGCGAATAAAGGTCAGTCGAACAGGAAGCGCACTTTGTGCAGTGAAAGCACGCGAATATTTATGATCACATTAGTTAACGTCACCGAAACGCCATATGTTTTTCACGCACACACAACGACTTAGGCTCTCGTCTGTTTATATATAGCGTGATGATGAAAAAGAGGGGAAAAAAAGAATAACGGTACTCGGTGCCTTGATGATATAATTCGACGAACGAATTAATCAAACGAAGGTTAACAAAGTTGAGAATCGTTTGAACTCGTTTTTTTTTTGTTGCCCATTCACATGATAAGCGGGAAGAGAAACTTCGTTTCGAGAATTCAAACGAAGCGTATTAGAAAACTAAATTTTGAATTCAAATTCACACAAACAAAATAATAATGGTAATTATTAGTAATAATAAAAAAATTAATTACTATTATTAATATTAATAAATAATTATTATAATAATAATTAAGAAATAAATAATAAATAATTTAAAAAAGGGGATTAATATATAATGAATTGTAAATTAGTGGAAAATGAAAGAAGAGCAATTATCTACTAAGTGGCCATTAAATGGTTGGCATTGACATTATTTTTTTTTTTACTCTACACAATCAACATATCCTCACTTACGATTTTGCGCCGCGAAATAATTTCTCAGGTCGGACTTTAATGCGTATCCGATAATTTGTAATTCTTTATTCTTATCGTTTGTGATTTCTCAGCAATTTTTCAAGACGAAAATATACAAGAAAGGAACGCACATCCAAGTGACCCTATATGATGCAATGGCGTGTGTAAGAAACCGTGCGAATCAGGGAGCCGGTAAGCCTCACGGCTCGACATATCAAATATAGTCGCAAAGACGTTATCGAGCGGTTATCAAAACTGCGACGGTTTCACGATCAATTTCTTCTTCCTACTCTTCGTTCGTTCCATCGGACCTCCAGAAATCGCGTAACCCTCGGCACTTTTATCGATAGGTGAATTATTTATTCGTTATACCGTATAGAAACATTTACGCGGCACTTAAACAAATTGTTTTTTTTTCTGTGCCACTGAAAATACCACCATATCTCGCAAGCGCGACACGTATACAACTGCCGCAATATGAAGTGACCGATGTCGGTGGCACACACCCATTCGAGTTTAGAACCACGTGCTCAGCGGTAACAGTTAGCGCTTGGTAACTAATGACTG
The DNA here is from genome assembly GCA_934046635.1 of Buathra laborator. Taxonomy (NCBI): domain Eukaryota; kingdom Metazoa; phylum Arthropoda; class Insecta; order Hymenoptera; family Ichneumonidae; genus Buathra; species Buathra laborator. The sequence goes on from OW203901.1 coordinate 4,184,266, forward strand.
CTAAATAACGTTGGGAGCCCCGCGCTCGCGGAAAGCCCGAAAATCAATCAATCCTATCGATACTCGATTTTTTTTTTAATAACGGAAAAGTAAACAAAAATTGACGAAACGAAAGTATTTGGGGGCCGAGATAATAATAAGATAAAATCATTTTTGGTCATTCATTCGTAACCGAATGAAAGAAAGTGCTATCAAACCCTAAAGGTGACACAGTGTGTACATATGAGCGGCCCGCAGTCTGACCATGTACCGCCACTACTACTTCCCCGTAGCGTGGAGTCGGGTTTCACCTGAGTAAACGGACTAGGATAACGTTGTTTGCCGCCAAATACGGATTATCGGCTATTATTATTATCTACTAACAGTCTTCCTATTAAAACGACAATTTTCTTTTACTTTCTTTTTTTCCTCCAAACCCCATGCCATCCCGTAGTCGTTTGATAAAAAGGAAAATATTACATGCGCAAAATTGAACCGCGATCGTTTCGTAGCCAAATTATTAATAAAAATCTAAAGGATTCTGTTACTAATTTCCGATGAATGATAACAATGTTAAAAGTATTAAAAAAACGAGATTTCAAGGGTGCTGTTCGGGGGGGGCGGGGGGGATGAGTTTGTTATATCTCCCTTACCGTGAACTGAGTATAGGTACACAAGTCCTAAGCGACGCGGCTCTCGGAAGGACGAAGATGAAGCCCGGTGACACGGTACACGCGTTTGCACTGCACCAGTCACATGACACAAACGCGATTACGCGCACCTCGACAATTCCTCATTCTGTGGTGTTTTCACTCGTCAACGGTCCTTCCTCGTTCGGCAAGTGAGTAAGTATCGGACCCAGCCCCTTCCCTAACCGCCCTGACACGCCGCCGATAGTAAGCAGTACATACGGCCACGCTGGTAAGGCGCTCCTTTCGCTGTGTACTATCTATACCCTCATGACCCCTCCCTACTTTCGATGTGCAATACCTCGCGTAGTATGCTCTCTCCTCGCTATCAAGGAAAATCCATAAGCTCCGCGTCTGCGCTTCGCGCTCAACGATTTTCCTCGCAGTTCATGCACCCTATCGCTTCTCGCTGCTTACCCTTGCGGGGATTGGCGGTGGAGGGCAAGGACGCTTTTGCGACTATACTGTGCGTCGGCTTCTCAAACATTCGATTCGATCTTCGATATCCTCGCCGTGAAAGGAGGTAAACCGAAGAGAAAAAAAACGTCGACGATAACAATAACCCCTCAACTATGAATGAAAGAAACTCTTTCCAAAAACGTGTAGTTAGGAATCGACGAATTGTAATTTACGGTTTATTATTATTTTATTGTGCTATTACTTTGTCGAAAATTATAGCGATGGGATAGATAGGCTTACGATATCAACCCTTTGCCAATCACAGCAGACGAGTTAAAGGCAAACTTGAGTTAACGATTTTTACATAATAAAAAAATATACGATTGAAATCTCCCATTGATTAGTGAAGGATTCAACAAATATTGATCAATGACTATTTACAAAATGATCCCGTCGACAACCCAAACGTGATGAGAAAATCATCCGCGGGTATTTTCGTGCAATACCGACTGTATAATAGTAGAAATCTCGGTAAATTATCGACTCAGACTACATAACCATTGGTAACATCGTTCCTCCACATCGGCGCTTCTCTCAGTCGCAAAAATTCTCGTTATTTTCACACACACGTAGAACTTACCTCGCGTCTTTCATAGTATTAAAAAAAATGTCGTCGATATTACAAAAAAAATACTCGCAACGCTACTACGATCCCCGACGGGTACACGGACATAGGTTATAAACGTCACTCTCTCCGGATGGCGGCGTTGTCCATAGTGTGGACGACGAGCCCTGAAAATCTGGGAAAAGGGTCAGTCAAATGTCGCGAAAGGGTGTAACTACGGTATGCAAATCGAAACAGATACCGCGAATTTTTCAACGTCGTAGTCATTCGTGTTACGGAAGTGTGCGTGCAACCTGGGAAAGCGTCAACGTAGACGAGAATAACATCGATAATAATCAACGCTACGCGACATCTCATTTGCTCCTCGACGGGTCGGAGAGCGATCGGAAACAATTGGACGATGTTAAACGCGGTAAGCAACTGCAGCAGCGTGACAACGGTGTGTGCGATGGCGCGGATTACGCGACGAGAACGTGGAGCACCAACTGTTGTCAAAGTATCGGCGTTGTCAATCCGGTGCCGGTGACGATTGACAGCGATACGATCGAAAAAAATACCGACGCCGCCGAAACTGTCGCCGACATCGAAAAATGGCTGAAAACTCGTACGGAGTCGGTGTCCAGTATGGATCTCGACACGATGAAATCTGTCGTCGAGGAGGAAGAGGAGGAAGAAGCGGTGGGGGTGGAGCGATACCTGGCAGACGATCTTCCGCACACTTTCCTGGGAAAGGATCCTGACGGACTCTCCATCGACATCGATCTGTCGGATAAAAAACTAAATTTGGGTTATGATCCTATATTACAAGAATTGCAGAGCGATAAGCTCCTCGAGGCGTGCGAAAAAAATGACGATTTCGCTTTGCCGGAGTTCCGTCTCGATCATCTGGATCCTCTGGCTCTGTCACCGGACGACATGATGGTAGCCGGCGAGATATTACCCTCTACAAGTAATCAACTTAGTCTCGTAGCCGCGATTCACGGAGAAGAGGATTCTCCGTCGGATGAAATCGGCGATAACTACAATTCCGGTGATTCTGAGATAAGAGAAATTTCCGTCGAACATACGGACGATAACAGCTACGCGACGAAAGAAACTTTTGAGGAGACAATCGATGAGACTGAATTTAACGACGATGAGAACAATTGTTTCGTCGGCGGAATAACTGGTTTCGTTCATTTGACCGATTCCACTGCCAAAACGAGAATAGAAAATTGTTCGTCGCGCGAAAAAAAATTAAAGAGCAAATTGGAGCCGAGAATAATGAAAAGAGGTCGTAAAATATCGGGGAAAACGGAGAATAACGTTATGAGAGTAACGGGCGGTGAGTGCCATATAGAAGGAAAAGAGGGTATTATGGCTGTTGTCGCTATATCGACGGATAAGATTTCCAACATGACTCAGATTGTGATAAATAACGGTAAGGAGGAGCAGATCTATCAGGGAAAAACTTCGGAGCTCATCGAGGCGACGGGAAATTTTCCGAAACTTCCGAGAATCGACGCCGCCGGAAATTGGAGTAACGTAAACGAAACGGGTTCCGACGTTACGACGAACACGCAAAACGATATGGTAATATCGAACGCTCTTGAGGAATTGGGAATAACCGACGAATGTTTGCAACCGGCTTCGATAAATGAGAATGGAAGAACGTGGCTTTGTCCGCGCGACGATTGCAGCAGAGAATTTACGAAACTTCACGCGCTCAAGGGGCACTTACTCGCCCACTACGGCGTTAGGCCCTTCAAGGTAAAAATCTTCTCTTCGCGGTGCAATAGCGTCAATCCAGTCGTCAAACTTCAATAATTGATTATACACGTTTGATAAGAGAAAAACTATGAAAAGAAAAGTATAACAACGAATTGGAGTAATTTGACTCAATTTACGACGATTAATCGACGAACGTATCTTTAGGCAGTTTTTGCAAAGTTGAATCTGTAATTTCAGATCAGATTATTATTTATTATTATTATCTGAATAAAAAAATGTTTCCACTGAATTCGTAAAATATATAAAAAATAAAAAATGAGTACCCGTCAGAATCGTATAAAAATTCCAAATATACCTCCAAAAAAAATTCTATGAAAATATCACCGCAAACTGAATTATTTTTTAGTAAATTCAATGTTAAAAATTTTTATTCGATTTTTTTTTTCTATACGAGATTCTCGTTTAAAAACCGATTAACTCGATTACACCGTAAAACCGATCTAAAGATAATGAAAATAAAAAATATATAATTACTACCAATATTTAAAAATTCTGTTGCAGTGCGACTTCGAGGGTTGCGCGTGGGCCTTTCATTCGGAGTTCAAGTTAAAGCGCCACAAGGAAACGCATTTGAAGCGTAAAGACTTCGTCTGTGAAGTTCCCGGTTGCAATCGTCGCTTCACGACGGTATACAATTTGTGGAGTCACGAGAAATTGCACACGAGACCCAACAGAATAGTTTGTCAGGTTCCGGATTGTCAAGAAAAATTTCAGACTAAAAGGGCACTGGAATTGCACATGAAAACGCACGATCAGAGTCATGCGCCGTACGTGTGTAATCACGACGGTTGCGGTAAGCGTTATTACAGCAGCAACGCGCTTACATCCCATCAGCGATGCCACAGTTACAAGGAGATCGACGTTAAATGTTCGTGGGCCGGTTGCGGAAAAGTATTCGACAAGCCGTGTCGTCTGAAAGCGCACATTCGTTCGCACACGGGATGCAAACCCTATTGCTGCACCTATCAGGATTGCCAATGGGCATTTTCGTCGTCCAGCAAACTAAAGCGTCACGAGAAAAAGCACACAAACGAGAGAAAATTTATTTGCGACGTGGACGGTTGCGGAAAAGCGTTCATGCGTTCGGAACATCTGAAAGAACACAGCTTAACGCACAGGGAGGGTAGATACTTCCAATGTTACATGTGCGACGCTCGTTTCTCGGCGAAAAGCAGTCTCTACGTTCACATTAAAAAGCATCAGGTTAAAGAGGCCGTCGATACTATAACGCGAAGGCACTGCAAAGTTTCGAAGCGACGAACCAACGAATCTCAAGTATCGAGCGAAAATTATGCGATCGAAGCTATCAACGGCGAGGATGCAACGGGAATCGAAGAACTGAATGAAGATTCATCGATTCCAAATACTTTCGTACAAATTCCGTCCGGCGAGGAGTCACTCGTATCGACGAGATGTTTCATACAATCACCGAACGATATTCTCAGTCGTATCGACTCTCGTCCGGATTATTATATTTGCAGCGTCGATGAGTGTTCGAAAACATGCAAAACACCGTCGAATCTGAGAACTCATATGCTGACGATGCATGAAAATCCTATCGAGGACGGTGATAAATCTTCGATCGGAGTCGGCAACGTTTCGTCGGTAACGAATATGGATTACGTTTTGTACACAACTCCGATGATCAAAGCGATCAATCAGATGGTAATGATCGAGCCTTGCGAAGCTATTACCTCGAGTACTTCACCGGAAAATGTGGAGTGTCCACCCGAACCCGAGCCGCCGCCTCTCGATTCTACTTCGAGACTTTCGCAGAGTTCCTATCACGAGTCCGTTGAAGACTTGTCGTTCGATCAGCGCGCCAAGAGGGCTAATCAAGGTTCAGCCAGAACGGGATTGACTCGCGCCGACGTTTGGAAATTAAAGGCCAACGGTAACGCGACGCAAACAGCGGCGGTTGGGGCGACCGATGTTGTTCTCGGGACCGCCGACCTCACCGAAGGGCTTCTGTTGACCGAAGAATTATCCTCTATGTATTATCAGGACGATATGGTAGGAACGGAGTGTCAAATTCTTATGCTCGACTCCGGAACATCCGAGAACACGATAAATCTCCGCGGTCTCGAGTAACGCGACGATATTGTGTTGCTTGTGGAAACTTTCGGTAAAACCGATAAACAACTAAACGCAAATTATTTGCGTGTTACAATTTTAACGTTATAGATTAGATTTTGATATAATCAACTGTGATCGTAGTGTCACCCCTATCAAACGTAACATTAACTTGTACTCAGTCCATTGATTACTTTAAATCGTTATTTTTATTAATAAAAAAGAAAACAACAAAAAAAAAAAAAAAAGTTGATATTTTTCCATAAAAATGGCTTCTTATTTCATATTTGTTCTTACAGTCTTTTCATGCTACTTTCGGGCACTTAGAGTAAAGAACGTTATTTTTATTATTTTTATTGGGGTTTTTTTTTTTTTTTTTTTTTAATTAAACGACGATGCGGGAGAGGAATGTATCAAACTTTCATCTATTTGGAAGTTGGTCCGTCGCGCTTTAACAATAATTCGTTATCGACGATACGCTGGCAGATTTTACTACTTAAATTAATAATGCGAAATACTTTTTACACGTTATTTGTCGTATAGGACGATTCTACACGCCCTTCGAACGTTGACAATTGTTACGTACCGTTAACGTTGGATTCGTAAATCACTCGTTTCGAAAGCATAATCCTATTTCTTCTTCTTTTTTTTTCCCCAATGTAAAAAAAAAATTCTACTTTCCTGCGAATCCCCATTCAACGATGTCGAATCAATCGAACCGGGTAAACGCGTTGCAATACTTCTATGGCAATAGATATGTTTTCTATATACTAATACTCGTTATCATACGGGACAGAATGTAATCACAAATGCTTTGTATCCGTGATACGTACAAAAACAAATCGATCGTGAGGCTTCGCTAAAAAAAAAACAATCAAAAAAAAAAAAAAAAAAAATCACATCGGCGTGAAATGAAAATTGTAGGACGGTCGTAATTATCGGCGGATCGATATTTAAATACATACACATCTAATAGTTTTCTAATACAAAAAAATGAGCATGGAACTTATTATCATAGAAAACACTGCGCAAATGTGTTTCGTTGTTCTTATCGATATAAAAAAAAAAAGAAAAAAAAAAAATATATATCAATATCATACACGTTAAATTCATACGATCTCTTCGTGTTTCACGGTATGCCGTGACTGTTCGTTCGCCGAATTGACGATTGTTTCTCTAACATACCGGTCTCTCTTCGCGTACAAACGTTCTCGCAGTCTCGTCACGAGACACAACAGGCAGTGAACTATTACGAGAAATATCAAACCACCGAGACACACCAGCAATGTTCTTCCGGGTTTTTTCCAATCGAGAACCTTGTAGATGTAAGTTAAATTATGTTTATCGAGACCACCGGCGGCGTAATATATTACGGAAAATATAATGTAACAAATAACTATCGTAAGACACCACCAGAAGTGTCTCAGTCTGAGAGGTATACTCATTACGCAAAGATCAACGATCATTAGTAAACTATTGCAAACGTGTAGCATTATATTTAATGGATCTACTTGATGAATTTTTGGATCGTAAACGGCGCACCAGTAGGACACGGTAACGCCGACGGCTATTGTACAAGTGGACGTGTAAAGGAACCAGTATACCCTCTCAATTTTTCCCATTTCTATATTATTGGCGTCGAAATCAACCAATTTTTGCCATTTCCATCTCTTCGTTACGAGAGTCAAACCGATGAACGCCTGCATACCTCCCAGCGCCAGATCCCAATTCGTCAGATATATAGGCCACTTGTGATTGTTACCTATCGGCTTTGAACTCCCAAATTCAAAGACGGAGCAAATTATTATGGCTATCCATGCAGAGAGGATTAAGCATCGATACGTCAGGTACCAAAGTCCAATACGGTTCTGACATTGCGGCTCTGTAAATGCTCTCGGATGCGGAGGCTCCGGCTTCGCTTGCAGCCAGACTCTGGCTACCTTCCTGCACCAGATTTTGTTTACCATCGCACGACGACCTGCAAAAAAATTTATTTTATTCGACGATTGCAAAAATCCGATATAAATAATTCGTAACTTTGATATTTTATTATTTTCGAAAAATATTGAAAAAATTTATGGAACGGCGAAGGAAATTTTTCGATGAAATTGTTGATAATGAAAAATTGTTGGAAAATCTGGAAAATATATCGCGTGTCGCAGTACCAATGACAATACCTTAATGGAGATATTGATAAACTTTAAAATTGTTTTGTAGTAAGTTTTTGCTTAAAAAATCGAATTAATCTCTTTCTGAGGCGAATTTTTCACTCGATGATTTGATAATGATTATTATGTAAAACTCCGGTCAATGGAATAGCGCGACTCGTTTTTTTTGTACTCGTGACTGCGGTAACGTTGGATCTAATTAACGACCGTCTGTATAGCTCATAGCTACGACGCAGGTACGTTAGATTACTTGTTTTTTTTTTTCCTTATTCTACAGATCTTGAGGTAAAAAGAAATCGCGATAGTTGCCGGGATTCTCGGGGAGAACAGTCGGTTATGGATTCTTACGGTTGCATGATTGTACGAGGCACGGAAGCAAAATTCTGAGGGACGGTGGTCCCTTCGAGGAGATCACCATTCTTCCTTTCGATCTGTACAACTGTGTTCCGATTTATCTCGATTTTTCATGGGGCTTCTCGACGCGAAAGAAATCTTTCGACTCAATTATCTTATCGTACGAGTTACGAGTTTTACCGAACTGTCAATGAACGCGCGATCAGCTGATCACGAACGTGGCGCTCGCCGCGTGAATGAATACGTCGTCTGCTTTCGTTACAACACAGTTGTCCCGCGCGAATATATTATATTTTCTCTGCGGGTTTCCCCTATTAATTCCTCTTACATCATGAAAATACGTCAATGGAAACTTGGAATTTCCGTTTATGCATGAAAAATGAGAGTCGGAAAAAATAAAAAAAACAAAGAATGCGACGGGAAGACGATAAAGTTGCATAAACCTCGAGTTCGCGTCTTTTGACGTTACGATTATACGTATAGATAAAGGGAATACGAGCCGTGTAAGCAGAGTATAAAAGTGACGATACTTGAAGCATGTGCAACGTCAACGATAAACGGAAGTGCACATTCTGTTTCAGTCGTTGGGACGTTATCATAATACTAAAAAATGTCCCGTATTTCTTTGGTCGCCAAAAGCGACGATGCGAAATGCCACGCGCTAAGTAATACATATATAGTTAATTTTCGAGCGTTGCGTGCGGTTGTTATGAAACACAATAACCCGTTGGATCAATTGAGCACCATCAGGCCGACCCATTATTATTACATAGGCTTCGCTTCCCGGTAAACCTTACGCCGCTACTGCCCGATTCGGATATCTCCGAACGAAACGCCCGACAAAAAAAAAGGTATGTAAGTCAACGCTCGTGTCGTCAATCTATTCGAAGGATTCAGATAGCGCAACGGCGTTTCTCGGATAAATGAAGTCACAATATGTCCAAGAAGATAATAAACCGGTGTCTATTTCGAATATCGCGTGCAAATACTATCGATTTTATCGTTTTTACGCGAAACGTAGTTATTTAACGTTCATTCGTTACAATAATTGATCCGAAAGTAGGTCAATGTCTTCGAGACACGTAAATTATGCGATCTATTAAAAAAAATAAAGAATAGTAAGAGAATCCACACTTTAGCACGTAAGCGAGCTTATCGATGAATCATCAAAGATGGTCAACGCGTGAATATGTAATTAACAAACTCGTTGGCGTCGTGTCACAGGTTATTGAAAGATAGCCTTAAGTAATTAACCCCGGGTGGCCCGAGGCTGAGGTTCGCACGAGACGACGACGAGAGATCCGTTGCGGACACATAAGCCTCACGCAGCAGCCGACACACGGCGAATGCCGCAGTCGCGCGTCTATCAGAGGTCGCGGTCGCGGCCGGTCAATCAGTCAATACTAATTCAACGTTAATTTATTACAATCGTGTCCTATTATTACCATTCGCTCGCGTGAACCCACCCAGGTGGCTCCGCTTCTATTGTCCTTAATTTCTCAATCGGGACTCATTTCACGTGAAAATATTATAGCGCAACTCCCCGAGCGTAACATCGAGAACAATTTCGCTTCGTAAGTTTAGTTTCATTTATTGTCGAACAATTATGAATTGAAGCGTTCGCGCTAAGTACGGAAAATCGGCTTGAATCGCATTCGTGTTTATACTTCCGCTATCGTATCGACGTGCGTGTATTCACGGGGAATTTCAACGTCACGCGATAACGCCGAAGCGTCTAATCTTTCGCGCGAATCGATATCGCCAAAGAAAAACTTACGATCGGACGAACACTAATTGTTCTTCGAATCGATCGTTTTTTTTAATGAGTTATCACAAATTTTTGTTGACACGAATTTTTTTTCAACACAGAAATCGAAGCTATAAGAATTCATAATTAACACGAATCAACGATAAAAAATTACAGTTATAAGCACGTTATTAAATGTTGACTCTGCGATCCTCGTATATGTGTATTGTGACACTCGTCGAGACGTAGAACAAAATATTACCGTGTCTTCGTACAACTACTACAATATCTACTGTAGACTAATTGAATAATACGTTACGCTCGGTGAGTACCGTCGAGAGAGGGACTCTTAGCACCCGTAGCACGGCGAGTAAGAAGCACTACAATATATAGACTATATACCCGTGTGTTCGGTATACCTATAGTTATTATACTACATATATAGTACATTATATATGGAACCCACTCGTAATTATTTACGAATGGCGTGGTCTAACCGAGTGAAGTCAAATGGCACGATAGTTTACACGTTCTTTTCTCATTCGTCTTTCCTCTATAGTTTCACCATTTCGCCGAAATATTCATTATATATACATTTTTTAAATGTTTTCTTTCATAAAAAAAAGTTGATCGATCGTCAGCGAAATTTCGATTAATCGAATGTTACCTCTCACCGTCTCGATTTAATATGATAGAAAAAATGTACTAACGTGAAAAAAAATCTCTCGTGTCTCGTTTTTCTTTCGTTCTTTTTCCAGATTTAGGGACAAAGATTTGTTTAGCTTTTTATTTATATTTGATAAAGTAAATCGAACGAAATCACGTTATCACACACACCACAGCTGGAAGACGATGAATTATCCGAAAATTGGGAATCCTTTTCTGTCGTTAAGGTGGTGTAGCGAATGCACAAGCGTAGCGATTGTTCTGTATCATCCAAGTCCAATGTTTCGGCGCTCTCAGGAGGCATCAACTGCCTGGTAGACGGACACTTTATGACTGCCGCCGGCCGGTGGTTTTGGCTCCGCATGGACACGGTAGACGCGTCGCGTGTTCGTCGCTAAAATCAATATCAATCCATATAACCCCCCCGCCGACGGTGTCCGTGCGAACGTTCGTGGGTTGATGAATATCTGTCGGTTCGCACACTCCGCTTGCCACTTACTCGGACGACGTACTCTCTTCTTCTTCGGCGACGACGACGACGAGATGTTGTACGTGGGCAGTTCGCACGACTACCACTATCATCCTTCAACGTGCTTAAGCACTCACTGCATACTCTACAGATCATTGCCATAACAATTGTATAACTATTATCGACATTAATAATACGTTATTCTATATTAAACGAATTCCGTTCGTATGCGAGTGCTTTGCTACAATGTGAGAAACGCGAGGTATAGACGCGGTGGTGACCGATCGTGTCATAACGAACAGTGCTCGTCAAACGACTGTTTGCACGATCGGTTGCACGGCGATTAGCCAACGCTACAACAAAAACCTCGAGAAATTAGTCGGCTGATGATGGTGACGTGCGGCCGACTGTCCGATAACGTTATGTTAATTTCGGTTTTTTTTTCATCGCCCCACCTTCGTGACTTCGAAACTTCGGCTTCTTATCGAGTTTTTTTTACCATTGATGAACGTATCGAGAACTTTTTTTTTCTTTTTTAATTTAATATATTAAAAAAAATAAAAATTACGCAAACAATTAATTTATTATTGGTAAATTTATTCATTAATCAACGCATCTGATATCAATTTAGTTACAATTTACGATCCTTTGAATATATTATATAGATCGATGTATCGCTATAGCGACCAAAATATAACAAGACTTCGTTTGCATCTGCCGCGTGCAGCTGCATCACGGAAGTGCATGGAATTTTCTCGTGAGACAATAATCGGGTTTCTCGATAGATGGATGAAGATGAGTATATCTATGTTGCGCATAGAGAGGGTAAAAAAGAAGGAGAGTTAGCAGGGTAAGCGCCGGCGTGAGACGACGATTTTATAAATATAATCGTGCCACGACGCAACTGTACTATAGATATTCCAGTGTCTCCTCTCGTGGTACGTAGAGCGGAGCAACACACAACTTCGCTTCAACTCCGGGTACGTCGGGGCGACCCCGTGTACCAAAAATAATCAGATCCCTCGTTCGTCGAAAGCTCGCGCGACCGCGGAGGTAAGCAGCCAACACCGGCGCGTGCGGTTCACGCCGCTGCGTTCAGCAGCACACGCGAGTTTCACGCGTGATAAGCCGACCCAAGCGCCGATCATCTTCGCACGCTATGTCGCTACTGACTACGCGATCTTGAGGACGAAAGAAAAACAAAAAATCTCTTTAACTCGAAGGCACGTGGTTGTGCTATAGTAAGATTATTGTTAATTCTATATATCGCATATAGAAGAGGAGTGGCCGCGTGTGGAAAGTTATGTTGCGCGAGCAACTCACCAAATGTATCGTATTAATAATAGCCGGTGCGTGCCTCGCACAAGACGACCGAATGTGAGTGAATAGCATTTAAGCTGTTTTGTGCCGTAATACTACGCTACTTGCACTCGAAATTCCTTGATAAATCACGCCGAAGCCTCATAAGCTCTTGGCGTTTTTTTTTTTTTTTTTTCGTTGTCTTTTTTTTTTTTTTTTTTCTACATCCTCATCGTGTTCTTCACGCCATATGTTACACGCAGTGTCGATCAATGGGCGGACAGCATCGGTACGGAGCTTCGAGATCTGGCGAACGCGGTGGCCCGACCTGACGAACTAAAAGAGGTTCGTAAAATGCGGTAATTATTCGTATGTACGCGCGAAACCAAATCGCATTTACATGCGATACGACGGAAAAAAAAAGAACCCACAATCGGACATTCCGGTTTTTTTACTGTTTTTTTAAACTGTTAACGAAGAGTAGTAGAGTTTTATTGAGATTCGTACACTCGAAGTGACGACAACTGTTAATAAAACACGTGACATCGCGCTTTACCGATAATGCGAACAAAATTGCACGTACATGGAATTTTCTGTTTTTGTATTACCATGTCGTGAAAGAATGCGAAGAAAAATCGTTTGAGAGTTACTGGCAAAAACCGCAGCTGTCGCTTCGGCGAACCGGCCGAAGGGACCACCTGACGTTTGCATTTTTAACCGGAAATGTCCTGCGAGTTTGTCGCGCTTCGGCTTCGCAAAGTCTCGACAAAATAATTGTACTTCTCTACGCGAAAACTCGATTGTCATTGTCGCAATAATTCTCGGCGCATAATACTTATCAAGACGGTGGATAACCAATCAGACGAAGCGGCGAGATCGTTCGATGCGAATGATTGTTAAATGCATTAAATTCAATCGAAGATTTTTTTGATTTTTTTTCAAGTTCCATTTATCGATTTTATTAACGAATCTATGTATCGTGAAAAATTGGTGAACCGCAGAAATACAGAACGATGAACACAATAGTGGTGGACAAGTCCGGAGAAGAGTTGATAAAGATAATAAGCGAAAGCGTCGGCCGGATGTTGAGACGAAAGATGGACGCGGTACGTTGCATTCTGAAAGCCGCGGAAAAAGCGGCGGAGGAATACGAACCCGACCCCGCTGAGAATATCACTTACGTATCGGGAAAATATAGCAACTTTACGGGTTCAACGGATCCAACGAAAATACCCGAAAATATGCAGGGAAACGCGAGCGTTTACAGGTATTACGATCGTTTCCCGTTACATAATGATAATGTAATATATATCATATAATAATAATTGACTGTATATATTCATTTTTTTCTCGGCTTTTTATAAAAATGTATCAAATTAAATCGTTAAAACTCGATATCGGGCGCCTCTCCCTTAATATTAATACGAACGTAAAAACATCGCGCTAACGGTATTTTTTCCTCAAATTCTAGAGAAATAGATCTCATACCCGATTCTCACTTCTACAATATACCGGTCAGTACTAAAAATTCCTCGGTCCACATACCAACGAACGTTTACGACTTGGGACCGGCCGTTGTCGAGGCGATCGGCTGGTCTGAGGCTCTCGACGAAACGTTTCGTCAAAATTATCAATCGGATCCGGCATTGTCGTGGCAATACTTTGGCTCTGTTACGGGAATGTTGAGACAGTATCCGGCGATGCAGTGGAGAACCGACAAAGGTGCCGATGGCTCGTCGATCGTCGATCAGTACGATTGTCGTACGCGCAGTTGGTTCATCGAGGCGGCTACGTGCAGCAAAGATATGGTTATTCTCGTGGATTCCAGCGGTAGCATGGAAGGCATGGGACGAACAATCGGTATGAAAAAAAAAAAAAAAAAAAAAAAAAAAATTCCGTCTGTACTTTTATATCGAAAAGAATTTTACAATCGAGCTGAAGTTCTATATCTTTCGTAATCCGCATTCAATACGTATTGCATCGTCACACGATATAATTGATAACGTGTTCCCCGAGTGACGAGCCTCCGGGAGTACGGAACAGCGTTATACTGGCACTCCGATGATTCAATCGCTTCCCTTGCCTGACGATCATGATTTTGCTCGATCGCACACGTGTAGATCAACGGAAGTATGCGATTCGGGTGATAGACGTGTGCAGCGAGAAAAATACACGTTATCGTATTCCGAGACTCAGTAATTACTATTGATGATAGGAATCTTCGTAATCGTTACTATCGAAAATAATGATAATTCTGAGGGATTCTAGAATATCGCGATTTTATTCGACACGACGTCGTCGAGATTTGTTTGCGATTACGAAGATTTTTATTTTTTATTTCATCGAATTTTTTTTGTTTCCGATTTCGCGAAGCAATCACAACGGTTGCAACGATACTGGACACCCTGTCGAACAACGATTTCGTTACGATACTGCAATACAAGGATGAAACGGACGAAATTGTTCCGTGTTTTAAGGATAAATTGATTCAGGCGACACCGGAAAACGTTAAGATATTTCAGAATATGACTTCGAATATAAAACCAATGGAAGTTGCGAATCTCACCGATGCTTTCACGAGAGCATTTTCACTTCTGAAGACGTACAGCGATTCGCGTGGATGCGGTCCAAAGACTCCCTGCAATCAGCTAATAATGCTCGTCACCGACGGCGTTGCCACCAACATTTCTGAGGTTCTATAACTATTTTTTTTTCTTTTCTCTTCACACCGTAATAAAAACAGAAGATAATCGCTGAATTTACGACTAATAACGATATTTACCGAACGAAAACTATCGATAATCACCGACGATACATATTTTCATATATTTACTGCACAATACTTTGGACCGATTTTTTTTTTTTTTTTTTTTTTTTTTCGTTATCCGACGATGAGACGAGTCTCTCGAGTTTTATGATTCGCGAGACCACTCGAGAAGTGATCCGAATGATTATGCGATTTCGTAAGTATGTTACGATAATATACTAAAACGCACAGGTTTTCGATGTGTGGAACAGACCGGAAAACGGTACGCATATACCGGTACGAGTGTTCACGTATCTGTTGGGTCGGGAAGTGACGAATGTCCGAGAAATTCAACTGATGGCGTGTCTCAACAGGGGATATTATACGCACATTAAAACTCAGGAGGAAGCGAGGGAACAGGTGCTAAAATACATACCGGTGGTCGCCAGACCGCTTGTGCTGCAAGGTGAGGTTCATCCTGTCGTGTGGACTCACGCCTACGCCGACGTATCGGTAAGTCGATTATACGAAAAAAAAAAAAAAACAATTCGATTTCAATCGGAGAAACGCTAAAGCGCAAAAATCAGGCTGTTTATCATTTTCATTTGCCTTATCACGATGAAAAAAAAAAAAAAACAATTCGATTTCAATCGGAAAAACGCTAAAGCGCAAAAATCAGGCTGTTTATCATTTTCGTTTGCCTTATCACGATGAAAAAAAAAAAAAACAATTCGATTTCAATCAGAAAATCGCTAAAGCGCAAAAATCAGGCTATTTATCATTTTCGTTTGCCTTATCACGATGAAAAGAAAAAAAAAACGCAGCAATAAAAATTGGCTGTTTCCTGCATCGTTTGCTAAACTGTTCCGTCAACGTTATCGTTGACGGAACGACAGCAAAGAGGACAAGATAAATGTGCATCGACAAGGCTCGTGTCTGGAGAAAAGGCTGTGTAGTACATAGTTTACTAAGTTTTTATATTGACGTTATTTACAGCTGAAAAAAAAAACAAAAAAATTGAAAATATCGGTGGAAAATGTTCGCGTGCATAAAGTAAATTATTTACTGCATATTTTAATAATTTATACTGTCCGCGTTATCGCTCAGCGAGTCGTTTGCATGAAAACGCGAGTTCATTGATTAACGAAAAATGGAGTATCACTCGGCGCAACGATAAATAAAAACGAAAAATTTTACAATTATTTCGCGCATAATATTAATATCTGTTCGGAAGTTTCGTACGGAAATTATAAGTAACTATGGTACAGAGCCTCACTGGAAGGTTCCCCCGTGTCGTCCGATAAGGCGGTCGCGCGTTATGCATATTATTATAGGCGTCAAGTGACCGTACTGCAAACGACAGCAGAAAAAAAATGCATACTATATCTATATATATGTACGTAACGTAAAGCTTTCACAGACATATATGCGCATACCACGGTAAGCGTGTGTACAACAGAATGTACCGAGTTGATCGTACGATGAGGCGTGTCCGGTTACTGTATTGATAACGGGGGATATAGCTGCGGAAAGAAGAATGAAGTAATACCGCATGCGCGAGTCTTACGTTTTCGTAATAAATTCGATGAAGCAAAATTATAATTCTTTTCGTGAGAAATCCTGTGCGATATCCTTTTTTTTTAATCGATTTCAACACATATCGTTCTTCGATTGTCTTGTAGGAATAATAATAAAAATAAAAATAAACAAAAATTGCGAATATTTTCGAGAAGTAAAATCGTAATTGTAACTCCATTAGAATCCGGCACTTGCCACGTGGCTGTGGGTAGTTATGGATCACGAGAAGCAAAAGTCACGTCTCGAGAAATACCTGAAAGGGAAACAGCAGGGAGTGAAAATTAACGAGGATGCCATCTACATTAAGCAGGTTATCTCTAAGACTTATCAAAGATCAAAGCAGAGTTTTCAGTACGTTTTCGTCCATCCCACGTCCGGCCCCTCAAAAAACCTCAGAGTGCTTTCAAACAATGAATCCCGTAGCGGAGTATTTTTTCTTTGTATCGTTTAGGTATTAATTACCCGCATGGCGAATCGCAAATGGTTAGTCATTATTAGTTATTATTATTATTATTTGTAGTGGCATATCCGTCATTTTGTTTAATTCCCTTTAGTTAAGATTTTTTTTCCCCGTGTTTACTTTCCGGCGCTATTGAATGGTGTATCCTGACGTTGGCTTGGAATAAATTAGTCACAAACACACGCAGACACACGAACACTTTATCGATACTCAGGAATTAGTCTCCTGTTTAGTAATAGTATATTACGTCACGAGGGAGGAATAGTACATTATGCTACGAGGGAGAAAAGTGCGCGTTTTTCGCCGAGTGTGAAGTTTGCTGCCCGAGCGAAGCGAGAGTTGAAATCACACGAGAAGAAAAAGCACTCCCTCCCGAGTAGCATATTATACTTTTTTCCGGCTGCGTTGAAAAATGCCCATATTTTTATGCCTGCAACGTTAGTAAAAAAACGCGATTTGTTTCTAATTTTTCCCGTTCGGAGTTTTTTTCGTCCCGCGAAAATCACTTTTTTGCCCGCGAAATGCACTTTTTTACCCGCAAAATGTACTTTTTTACCCGCAAAATATACTTTTTTTGCCCGCAGAATGTACTTTTTTGCCCGCAAAATGTACTTTTTTGCCCCCCAAAATATACTTTTTTGACTTATGGTCAACAATTGGCATCTTTCCACCCGAGTTGCAGGCATGGAATATGGTAATTTTAGCGAAGTCAGGAAAAAAAACTTTTTCTCGCGAGTCTGAGTTTGCAGCACGAGCCGAAGACGAGTGCTACAATCGCACGAGCTGAGAAAACGTTTTTCCGCCGAGTATCGGATACAATTTTACTTCACAAGGTGTGGATAATGAGTTTTCCGCTCGCGCACGGAACACTCCCTTTCCACATCGCAGTGAAGTAAAGTGATATTACATTATGATTCAGAAGCGAAGCGCCGAACACCTTTACATTCATTTGATGTTCTTGGCAGTAGTAATTACTTAGTATTATCAGCAACGCATAGAATAGCGCGCGCATGCATTGACCGCATACATTTTATCGTTCGCTCCAATTATAAGCACAAGTATTATTTTATTTTTATTTTTCTTTAATTACCCCGCAATTATTTATACAGATATAGACAAGAATATGATTTTCGCTGTACCTCTTAATTATTTTCGTTTTTTTCTTACTTTATGTATTCATGCATCTGTATGCGTAGATTTTTCTTTGCTATCCCGAACAGTGTATTTTTCATGCTACAGTATCGTAACGCGAACGTTCGCGATTTGTCCAAAGAATGAAAAAAAAAAAAAAATGGTGTTACATCGATCGTGTATTTGTAGCTTCACAAAGACGAGAACGTTCGTCTCGATCCAGCCACGGTGAACACGACAACTTGGCAGGAATACAGACTTTTGACATCGGTCAGCATACCGGCATTCGATCGCAAGGGCAATCGTGACAACAGAACAAGACGAGCGAATCTTTTGGGTGTCGCCGGAACAGATGTTCCCATCGACGATATACTAAAACTCACATTGCCGTATAAACTCGGCGTTAACGGTTACGCATTTATCGTGTCTAATAATGGATACGTTATACTACATCCGGATCTTCGGCCGGTTTTTCAAGGGCATTTGAAACACAATTACAATAGCATCGATTTGACGGAAGTGGAGATTCTCAACGATGGCAGGGGACCGAGGTAGTAGTTACGATCGATGGATCAACATTTTTTTTTACTCTTTTTTTTACGATCTATTGGGAGGCGTAAAAAAAAAATCATAAAATTCATTTTTTAATTGGATTGTTTCCCAGAGATCCCGGACCGGAAATACTCGCTCTACGGGCGGCTCTCGTCGAGCACCGCAACGGAAGTATGTTAAGCATTCCGGTTAAATTTCACTACGATGACAATCGACGCGTTACGCTTGAGAAAAGAGACTATTACTACGCACCACTGCCCGGTACTCCATTCGGAATTGCCGTTGCTATTCCCAACTACGGAAAAACTTGGATAAAGGTATCGAAAAAAAAAAAGTTAAATCTTGTAACAACGTGCAAATTAAATTTGGATATCACTTTCCCTTTTTTTTAGATATGGTTTAGAAATTTCGTTTATCGGGAAGTCTCTTAATCAATGCGTCCTTATAGAGGATATTTTGTAAATGATAATTTTAAAAAATCGGGAAGTTATCTACAAATTCAATATGTATATTTATTTTAATCAATACAATCACCAATATGGTACAAAAAATTGAAAAATTTATTATACATATACAGGTTGTTACAAATTTCAAATTTTTTATAAAAAAAAAAAATGCATATATTTTACGAAATTCTGAAAAAAAAAAAAAATTGATTAATCAAAAAAAGTGACAAAATTGAAATACTGACGAGCTGTATATTGATATTTGTTCGCATTATAGGTGGAAGATGAGATCCAAAAGACGCAAAGAATGAACATCGACGTATCGGATTTCTTCGTTGGCGATCGTTGGAGAGTTCATCCAAGTTGGGTATACTGTAGATTTCATTACTTAGAGGGTCACGAGTTCGAGGATTCGGAAACGGAAGTCAAACATTTTTTGGGTTTGATCGGCGATACCGGTAATTGGAAATGGTCGGAGCAGTACGAGGCTTACGCGAACGACACGGAACACGATTCCGAGGATCCCGACTGCACTCATCGGGTACTGCAAGACGACGATTACTACTGTAACAAAGAGTTGATGCAACTTTTGGTATTCGATGCCAAAGCAACGAACAACAGTTACGCCGGGGAATTCGTTCATCGTAATGAAAAAACCCGAAAGCTCGCCGATACGTGGGGAATTTTTTTGAGATTCGTCGCTACGCAGAGCGGTCTTACGAGATGGCAAAACATTAATTTATCGAAAGCACCGGGCGGTAAGAATAGAACAAAATTCGGCGATCTTTATCGAAGAGCAGTCAACGAGCCGTGGTACAAGGGAGCGATTTTTCAACATCAGATCGATCACAATAGCATTTCGATAACAGGTAAAAATAAAGAGATCTATAGGATCATTTATGGAGATCAATTGATTCTTCGCAGATCTCAATCGCTTTTGCTATTAAAACGTCTAATTTTTTTAAATGGTTTTTTCAGTTCCCTGGAAGGCCGGTCCCAACGCAGTAGTAACAGCCTCGATGGTGATAGTGACAAAAGACGGTGCAAGAAACGCGTCGGCGGCGGTAGTCGGCTTTCAAATGCCGATGAAAAGATTTTCCGACAGATTTATCGACATAACGTCGACGACGGATAGCGAATACATGAATTGTTCGAATATCTTCATCGAATGTTATCTGATAGATCAGAATGGTTTCATCGTCGTGTCGGAAGCGGATAAGAATACCGGAGAGTTCCTCGGGGTCGTTGAGGCCGGAGTTATGAAGTCGATGTTAGCGCAGAATTACTTCGTTGCAGTTGAAATTTACGACTACCAAGCGCTCTGTCGTTATCCCGTAAGCATCGATGAAAAAAAAAAAAAAAAAAAACTTCGTAGGATAATAAGATACGTTTTTCCGTGTGTCTCGCGATACTTTCTAAAGATTCAACGATATTCACAGGACACGGAGTCCGGTGGTGCAGGTTTTTTGGAGAATCCATTGCGTTACGTAGGAAAATTATTACTCTGGATAATCGGACGATTCATATGGATAACGACGAAATTTATCAGTTTGCCTGAAGCGTTTGCGAAAGGTCCTTCGGAGGATGATTTGCCTGAACGTGGACCACCGCCTCACGAAGTCATGAAATGGTACTCTTGCGACGAAAAGCGAACACTCTATATACTGAACAATACGATGGTTAACAAACGTTTGACAAATTCGACGATTCAGTGCTCGAGGCCCTTCCACGCGCAACGAGTACGTCTCACTTGATATTAGTAATAATAATAATAATAATAATATAGTTTTTTTATAATACTTTCAATCCCAACATAAGCTTTACTATGATAATGAAATTATTACAGATCCCTTTCACGAATCTCTTACTGGTCGTCGTCGATACGACTCACTGGACTTGTTTCGAGAGTCTCGACGTTCGATCGGAGAGAATCGATCCTTCGGATTACATAAACGGTACCGAAGAGCCACCGTGTCACAAGAACCATCTAAACGATTTGCCGCGTCGAAGATTGGAGAATTGTTACACGGAACATCCGCTCGAAGAGGAGATCGACTCTTGCGGACGCGGAACAAATCTACGATACTTATCCATCCTATCATCGTTGTTAATTTTATTTATTCTTAAAATTCTCGTGTAAACAACAAAAAAAAAACACAAAATATCTTCGATCGATGAAATAGATAGCTTTTTAATATTCAAGAAATGGAGAAATTTAGTTATTCGAATCTCCGGAAAGTAGTGGAATATTTCGGGGTAATTTCGTCGAGCGACGAAAGAGATATAGCGAGAGAGTAGCTGGACGCGTGTTTGTCGTAGCAGAAGCGCCTCGCAGTCCTCAACCCCTAAGCAAATCAGCTGCGCGCACCCGTGAAACTTTTTTTCTCTTCCCCCAAAGCGCGAGGAGAAATTTTTACAAGCGAAGAACTTCACAGAACTCGTGACACTCGTGGGCTCAGTATCTGTCCTATCTGCCTGTTGGCTTTCTCTGTATATAACAAGCGCACGTTTTGTATACGAGAATAGGTATCTGCAGGCTGACGCCTTGCGCACGCTCGACCCCCGACCCCAGTGATCGATAACGGCGTAAGGGGAGAGAGAGTTGCCGAGAAAATACACCGCGCATACACCAAACGACAACCCTCCCGCATACGACGCAAACTCTCTCACCAATACTCCGAAATCTCGAACGTTCAGCCGTAGTAATGTCGAAACGTTTCCCAAGTCGACGTCGACGTACGTACGACGAGTGAAAAAAACGTTTCCCTCAATACGAAATCGTTCCGCTACTGTTTACCCCTTTACTTTCGCGTAAACCGTCCCTCGTCCGTACAATTTATTCAAAGTGACTAGAAATACCGTTCGTATCTTCGAATTGTGAAAACATATTTATAATGAAGAATTTTGGACTTTCTATCATTGTCGTACTTGCGATATTCTCGACTCCTGGACAACCCGACAGCATATCGTACAACACGTAAGTGACTCGCCGCATTACGGTATACGGCCTTCTCGATCGGAAGGCTACGACTATTATAGGGGATGCATGCGTGACGTTCGGATTGTTGGAAAGCTATTTTTTTTTTTTTATTTTTTTTCGTTAAATATCTTTTTTTAATAATTCGAATCGTTACAGTGACTGTAAAAAACGGAGTTCTCAATTTTGCGACTTTTCATTTATTTGTAAATTAGCTTTGTCGAGATAGACGAGTGTTTCATTTGGTTCACTGAGAGCTGATCTGTTGTGACAGTCAACTATTGAAACACGGGGTGAGGGGGTCCATTGCGTTATTAAACGATTTTTTTACGATTTTATTAATTTTTTTTCGACAAAAGTAAAACTTTGTTTTTTGAAAATGTAATACATGTATCTATAAATATATTAAAGGTAACGTAGGAGGCAATGACTAATCGTGTTTTTCTGCTCGTCAGTGTCAGATCGTGGGCTCACAAACTCGGCTTCGAATTATCACAGCTCGGCAAGTATGTGACGAACGTTGAGAAGTTTCACGAGAGTTACAAATCGGCGAAACTGTTGCCGCACGATGGTAGCGATCTCGTTCGCGACATCACGAAGGGAATAAAGTCAATGATGGATTCGAAAATATCGGCAATTAAGGTAAAAAAAATGTATCTACGTAAATTAAAACGTATTTGCTGCGGCGTTTTCTGAATTTTTTTTCTTTGTTTTTTTTTTTTTTTTTTGTTTCTGTAATTCAGAGAATAATGGATATAGCCGAGTCAACGGCTGAGTCACCGAAGGAGTTCGACAAGCCGGAGGAATATTACTACGTTAACGCGAAAAACAACACAACAGCGACGACGTACAGCGCACATTTCGGTGGTGAAGTGAATTTAAGTATGTCGGCTGTTCACGTGCCGACGAATGTTTACTACCGAGCGCCGGAAGTTATGACGGCAATAAAGTGGTCCAAAGATTTGGATCACACGTTCAAAGATAATTTCGAACGCGACCCATCGTTGTCGTGGCAATATTTCGGGAGCGCGACGGGATTCATGAGACAATATCCAGCGACGGTGTGGAATCCGAAACCCGTCGATCTGTTCGATTGTCGAACACGCGGATGGTATATCGAGGCAGCGACGAGTCCGAAAGATATTCTCATTCTCGTCGACACGTCGGGCAGCATGATGGGAATGAGGAAAGAAATCGCCCGACACGTTGTCAATAATATTCTCGATACACTCGGCAACAACGATTACGTCAATATCATTACATTCTCCAACGTGACGCAAGAGGTAAAAATATAATAAATAAAATACAAAACAACAAATTTATAATATAATTAAAATCGAATGAAAAAAAAAATAATAAAAAAATATGAAGATTAAAAAAGTTATATAAATTACATTTTCGTAATCTATAAAAATTAAATTCACGTTACTTTGATAATTTTTGTTTTCTCACTTTCTTTTTTACTCATTTCCAGGTGGTTCCGTGTTTCAACGATACTCTCGTTCAAGCGACACTGGCGAACGTTAGGGAGCTAAAAGACGCTATAGCGGAAATGCCGTCGGAGCAGATAGCCAATTTTTCTATGGTACTCAATTACGCGTTCGAACTTTTGGAACAATTTCGAGACGAGCGCGAGGGAGCTTTGTGCAATCAGGCGATAATGCTTGTGACCGATGGCGTGCCATTCAATTACAAGGAAATATTTCAACGTTACAATTGGAGAGAGAGCCGCGACGAACCCGACAAAGCTGATATGCCTGTGAGAGTTTTCACGTATCTAATCGGTCGCGAAGTAGCGGACGTCAGAGAAGTCAAATGGATGGCATGCGCTAACCGAGGATACTATGTGCATTTGTCTACCTTCGCGGAAGTTAGAGAGCAGGTAAAAAAAAATATTTTTCTGCGAGGAAAATGGAAATGCGGCGTGAAAAAAATGCATATCCTTCGAGGAAAATAGAATCGAGTCTTAAAAATTTTAAATATCCTTCGAGGAAAATCGAATCGAGTCTTAAAAAATAAAAATATCCTTCGAGGAAAATCGAATAGAGTCTTAAAAATAAAAATATCCTTCGAGGAAAATCGAATAGAGTCTTAAAAAATTAAAATATCCTTTGAGAAAAATCGAATCGAGTCTTAAAAAATTCAAATTATCCTTCGGAGAAAATCGAATCGAGTCTTAAAAATTTTAAATATCCTTCGAGGAAAATCGAATCGAGTCTTATAAAATTAAAATATCCTTCGAGGAAAATCGAATCGGATCTTAAAAAATGAAAATATCCTTCGAGGAAAATCGAATCGAGTCTTATAAAATAAAAATATCCTTCGAGAAAAATCGAATCGTAAAAAAAAATTTATTTTTCACGTATCTTTTTTTTTTCGAGGTCTTAAACTACGTTCCAGTGATGGCGCGACCCTTGGTGCTCGGTAAAACCGATCATCCGACGATATGGACACCGGTTTACGCCGATATCACGGATCCAAAGATGACCGATTGGCTTTGGGAACAACGCGAATGCGAGGTTCAAAAACAACGTTTCGTTCGTTATCGACGCGACAAGAAACTCCTAATGTCCGATCAGCGCGATCGGCGTTTCGTTAATAAGAAAAAACATCACGATTTGCACGAGGATCTGCAGGAGTATCAGTTGATGACTTCCGTCAGCATACCCGTCTACGATAGACGGGAAAACGCGGTGAGCTAACGAACCTAAAAACGCAAATAGTTTTGTTTACTTTTCCCGGTTTATTTTGGAAAAAATCGGGCAACGATTTGAGAAGCATGAAAGAGTGAAATTTCTGTCGTGTCTATATATTTGCCGTAATTAGCGATGTCTTTAAATATGATTGTTGATTACAAAGAAAACAGAAAAGAAAATTAATCATTATTACGTTCGCGTAAATTTCACGACGTATTTATTTCTGCGTGTACGAGAGTATATTTTTTTCAGGGATTACGGAAGGCTTTTGGAATTGTTAAACGTGATTTCAAACAAAAATTTACAGTATTAGATTATACGAGAGCGGAAGATTAATTGTATTATAATAATATAACCAAAACGTTCGATCGGTCCTCCAAGTTCCGATGGAGCGCCCGAACAGCAAACGAAGGCTTATAGAAGAATGAAACATCATCGTTTTTAAGTTCATATTTGTCCACAGAACATCACTGAACAGGTGCTGATAAAGGAGGCCTACTGGGTTACACAGACAAGAGAGGTTGGCAGCCAAAACAAAAAACAAAAGACAAAATATCACACACGCATAAACAAACAGAAACACATACAGAGCAAAGAGCGCAAGCAACTTTGTTTCAATGCATATAGAACCCCCGATTATTGAATACCTTAAAACTTGACTTGAATTGTGAAAATTTTAAGTATCTTCGCCCAATTTCCCCGATCGCCATCGCGCCGAAAATAATTTTTGAATAAATATTATTCCGATAAAAACTCGAATTTCTATACTCTTCGCGAAAGATCAGCGGGACATACCGCGGGGCATAGATAAACTTAAAGTTTTCAACATACGCTGCCTCCGAAAAATAGTTTATCTTAACGCAGCCGACGACCCAACGTGTTTAATACCGCGCGATCATCACGACCCCCAAAATAGTTCAGAATCATTGAGTCTCTGCTACACTCAATTTTTCGGTGCGATCAAAGATTTTACGATTTCAAAGACTTTACAATTCGTCGCGTAGTAATACTTTCACAGCTGTTGATAATCCTTATATTTCGGATAAAAATAGAAATAGATGCAGCCGCGCGCGGCACGTCAAAGACAGTATCAACACGTCGGTCGTATTGGGACGCTGTTCTTTTTTCGATCTTTTTTTTTTCCTCCAACTCTCCTGATTTTTCGAGAGTCAACAACGCTTGTCCCCCGGCATCGATCTCATCAATGAACGAAAAACGCGGTCGTCGGCTACTTTAAATCCGTTCCTTTTTTTTTTTAGGTCTACGCTCGTTCTTCTGGTATCTTATGAATTATTATTAGTTCCATTTGATTTAGGCATACGGTGGATATGCCAGTAATCGTTAGCGTACACGGAGAGAAGGATCTAATACAATTTACCATATATCTAGTAAAAATATCGTAAATTTCTAGTAGTACGGAGTCAATGACGCCACCTGTTGGAAATTACCAGAACTATGCGAATTTTTACCATAAAATATGGTGAAAATCCCCATAAATATGGTAAAAATTCTCATAATATCGAGTATTTTCGTCATAGGTGGCGCCACTGTTGAATTTTACCAGATGACATAGTAATTTCTAGTAATTCTCTTCGTGTACCAGTAATCGTCAATGTGTCCTTTGACTGTAGCAAAATCTATACGCAAAACGCAAGATTGACGATTACTGATACACTGATGACGACTGGGAAATCCACTTTACATATATATATATACATATATATACTTTATAAAAATTAGTCACCCTGTCGACGAAGTAGAAAAACGGTACTGCCCGCCTGTTGGATTGCGATACGCAGCGAAAGTCCTCGTAACGTGTAATGATTTTTTATTATATTGAACGTTCGGACGAGTTGTGACGCTCGTTGTTTACAGCAATAAATATCTAAAACCCCAGAGAGGTTCTTTAAACATTCCTACGAACTGTGTCACAGTTCTCTGGTGTATGAAGAGTGTATACGAAATTTATTACAGTTTTGTTATGGTTGCTAGAAATATTACGTTAGACGTGTAGTGATTTAACAACAACGTCGTCGTTTCCCAAAACGTTATCTATGCGATGGGTGAACTCCGATCGATGTTACTTATCGGAAATCCTTTTTCGATAATCGAAAAATCGAAATGAAACGATCGCATAGTCAACGATTTTTGAAACTCAGAGACGACGAATTATTCGATGAGTTGATTAAACATTTAGGATATAGAAAATGCCAATAAATACGTTATATTAAATATTTCTGAGATTCGTAGTGCGTTAGTAATTACATATAATATGTAAGAGAGTCAATAAGGTTAATGATTATTATTATTATTGTTATTATTGTGGTAATTGGTATAATTTATTTTAACGTTAGATCGTGAGTTTTAGAACGAGTCATTGTGTGATAGTAATGTTCATAAGAAGGTAGTTACGCTTTGGGTTATGCGACTTGACAAGAAAAAAAAAAAACAAAAACTACCATTTTTATTCGCATCCGAATACTTTTCTTTCGTCAATCATCGTACTTATTGTTATTTTTTTTTTTTACAAACTCGTCCCATGTATTTGCAGACGAAGATCGCCGATTTGCTCGGAGTCGCTGGGACCGATGTACCGGTGCAGGAAATACAGAAACTCATGATGCCGCATAAGGTACGAAATATGCTGCTGAACGTCCCGACGAACGGGTGGTTTTGTAATATTTTTTCGTATTGCAGCTCGGCGTCAATGGATACGCCTTCATCGTGACCAATAATGGTTACGTTTTAATTCATCCCGACCTCAGGCCAGTGGTGAGTTTAGTAATATTAATCCGCCCCTCTGTTTTTATTCATCCCTCACGTACGGAAAACGTAAATATACGTCCGAATTTGTCTATCAGTCGTTACCTTCAATTGCCCCGTTTAACTATAAAAAATCGCGGAAAAATTCTGAAATAAATTGGAAAAAAACGTCGAACTGTTGTTTTTTCGATACTTCAACAGGATTTGTTTTACGCTCTTGCGTATTGTTCTTACGAGCAAATGAAATTAGCGTTCTACTTGGCCGGCTAAAAGTCTCCCGTCCGCGAGGGGTTGATGCGCGCGCGTAATTAATGTCCGTTTTGTAATTTCAGTTTCAAGGGATCCTGAAACCATCGTACAACAGCGTCGACATGGCTGAAGTCGAATTAATGGATCATAGCCGAGGTCCCAGAGAATTTGACGAAGGTATCCTCGCGGTGAGTATCATTTTTTATATTTATATTGAAGGAGGATGTATCGTTAATTTCTCAGCCAGAAGTGAGATCCGCAGAATTTCGAAGACTTCCCGATAGGATAAAAACCTGAAAAAAATCAGCCATACAGAAGGTTATCAGAACGTTAATTTTGCATAATAATAATTCCAAAAAGGTATTGACGAATTAGTTAAAAAAATTCGTTCAACGAATCTTCCGGTCAGTTAAGTTTTTTTTTTTAGCGAAAGTTGATTCCTTAATTATTCCGAATACATATGAAATTTGTATAACATTTTCTAATTTTCGAAAATCCCGTTATTAAAAAATCTTCGATCAATATTTCGGAATGTGTTCGACCGATTGCTCGGAATTTTTTTTAGTGTAACACGCAGTGTTCCTCCGAATTTTCGAAAATTCGTGACTTTTTAGCCGTAAAAAAAAAAAAAAATTGGAAAATTAGAAATAATCCCAAAAAAATTTGTATGTATTCAGAATAATTAACGGATCAATTTCTGCGAAAAAAACGTTGGATTACCAGATGGTTCGTGGAAAACTTATTTTTTCAACAAATTTGTTAACTTTTCGGCATTATTATTATGCTAAATTAATTATCTTAGGACCTTTTTTATTGTTGATTTTTTCAGATTGTTATCCCATTGCGAAGTATTCAAAATTCGGTTAAAATCGCACGTTTACGGTACCCCCTCCTTAAACAAATCAAAGTTCAGATTTGAGATCTTATATTGATCGATTCGAGTTTTTTTTCTTCTTTACATTCAGCTTCGCGATGACGTGATTAATCAGACAACCAGTAGTATGACTCTCCGCACGAAGTATCATTACGACGATATGGTGAATATACCTTAATTTACATTCATTAACATAAACTATATATTAAACTTTAAATGATAAATAATTCATCGTTAATCATCGTCTTCCAGAAACGCGTCGCGAGATCGAAAAGAAAATACGATTACAGAGGTATCGAGAATACGCCTTTTACCGTTGTGGTCAGTCTGCCTGAACACGGCCACTACGGAAATTACCGGGTACAAGCCGAAGAAGAAATTCACCGCGCGCACGTCAGCGGTATGTTAAATTTCATTCCTCTCTTTATATTATTTCATCATTATTTCAGACGACTTTTCACTGCGATTCAATCGGCCACGCAAATTTCTACGTCTAACGGCGGTTCGCTTCGATCTATAAAAAAAAAAAAAAAATTCAATCCGCGATCGGAATAACGTTGTATAATCTGTACGAAAGTTCGACTCGGGCCGATATTGCACCGAAAAGAGAGCGCGAACTTTCTCAAAGTTTTATTTCTCTTTTTTTTCTCGTCTTACGAAGAAATAGTACGAAACTCGATGACTTATTCAATAATCCCGGAAGTCACGAAACGGCACTCTACCGCACTTCTCGAAAAGTTCGATATTACTCGCGTTAAAACTTATCGTCTTTTTTGTTATTTATTTTTTTCCAATCCCCGCCAAATGAAAAAAAAAGTTGTGTTTTTTTTTTTCCAACGAGCACCGAGTCTCTACGGCAGCGTCTCGTTCGCAAAGCTTTCATAAAAACTCATTCAGCGTATCTTAATTTCGAACGAATCGAATTATCGCAGGTAAAATTGTGACAGACTACTTCGCGGACAGTAACTGGCGGGTACATCCGGACTGGGACTACTGCAAGTGAGTCAATTGATTAAAAAAATAATACGCAAGAAAGAAAAAAAAAAAAAAAAAAAAATTCGTAAACGTCCGATCGATAATTTCGATATATCGATAGATATCATTACGACGGTGAGCACAAATTCGACTCCCCGGAAAAGCAGCTCCTACACTTTTTGAATCGAACCCGTCAGCCCGGCTGGAAATGGATCGAAAGCAGGCAAAGATCCCAGCCTCCGGAGCAGTCTGCGTCGAACGCATCGAACTCCGATCACGGTAAGTCGAAAATAAAATGATAAGTAACCCGAAAAAAAAAAAAAAAAAAAAAATTACGAATATTTAAAAATCATTATCAGCCAATCCACCGCCCGACAAGAATTCATACTTCTGCGATCGAAGTCTACTGCAGAGTTTGGTTTTCGACGCTAAGGTAACCGAGTGGTTTGCGAACATCAATACCACGCGCGAGGAAAAGGGGTGAGCATATAGCGTATTCGTTCGATAACCGATGGACGATCGACGATCTATCTCGGTATAAAATAATATTAAAAAAAAAAAAAAAAAAAAACAAAACAAAAAAAAAAGATTAAGCATCTCTGTTGTCTATGATAGACGCAAAACGGATCGCTCGTTCCGTTCACGCATATGCAATACTATACATAATACTATATATATATATACAATATATATAAACGTCGTCACGATTTAACCCACTTTCGTCACACGCACGATCGATATTGCTTCTTTTGTACTATATATCGTTTCTCTTTCTTATTATCACATTATCATTGTTATTATTCTTATTATTGTTGTTGTCGTTGTTTTTATTGTTAAAAAAAGTGTTTTCTTGTTTTATCGTTTTTGCGTTTGTCGCACAGTTTAAAACGGTGATAGTCGTGATACACCTGTTCCTTTTTACTAATATATTTAACCACTTTAACGCCATGCAGACCTTTAGCTAGGCTGATGAACCTCCTGCCCAGGTAAACGCCATCACATCGCACCTTACGTTCTTAGAAATAATTTTTATATCGATCATCCGACGTTATCGATATCGTAACAGTCCCTTTCCCTCCGTACCACGCATTCGTTACGATCCAAAAAAAAAAAGAAATTAAAGATTTCCCGACAAAACAACATTCCTCTCTGTGTCTATCATTCACACGCTCTTCACTTCCCTCCTCTGAACTCTAATACTTCTCTCTGTGAATCCTTCTGTTCAATCGTTACAACTTCGGCACACAATTTGGCACCTAAGCTTATAAATGTGTTAACGGCGTTAAGAGTTATCGTCTTTGCGTAGAGGTGGAGAAGAATGATAATTTTTACAGGGCTGAGGAAGAAACGAAGCTATGACCGATCTCTCGATCTTTGATTTGTCGATCAAGCGGAGCCTCGTACAGTATAATCTCGATAAGCCAATTTTTGTTTTGTTTATAAACAAAAAATCGATGCCAACCGAACGATAAACAAATTTTTTGATCGTATAGAAAGAAAAAAACAAGTTTTTGATTACGTTATTCAGCTTGTATACGCGATCGAATAGTAAACTCGATTCCTCGTGGATGATGAGTTTCTGATGTGAGATTTTTGTTCAGGAAAGAGTTTCAACAACGTTTCGGCTTCACACTCGCTTTCATGGCGACACACAGCGGTCTAACGAGGTGGCAAAATTTCACGATCGACGATGAGGTCGCACCGGCGGAACATCAGTTCAGCAGGATGTATACGCGGGCCATCGACGAGATATGGTATAAACGCGCTGTCGAACACAATTACGCGCAGCCGGATAGTTTCGTGTTTTCGGTGCCGTTAGACGAGGATGGAGCGGACAACACGACACTCGTCACTGCTAGTCGCGCGATATTCATAAGTAATTATCAATTTCGATAAAATCGATGTATTCTAAATTTCGAATCCCGCGAACGGACGATCTGCATGACGAGCGATTATTGTATAATTTTTCTTTTTTTTTTTCAGGCAATTCAAAAGGCAACTCGGCACCTGTGGCGGTTGTTGGTTTCCAATTTCAACATACAGCTCTTCAGGGTCTCTTTCAGAATATAACGTACAGTTGCGAAAAAATGGGACATTGTCAGAAGGACTGCAGCGACGAATCGCTCGCTTGCTATCTCGTCGATAACAATGGATACATCGTCGTTGCTGAGGATGAAGCGGATGCCGGAAAGTTTCTCGGTGATGTCAGAGGGCCGATAATGACGAGTATGGTAGACGAGCGTATATTCGACAAGATTCGAATATTCGATTATCAAGCCGTATGTTTCAAGAATACGCAAACTACGAATGTCGCGAGTATACTATTCACGGTGAGTATTTTTTTTTTCTTATAAAACGAAAAATGAACAATCGGAGTTTTTCTCTTTATCTTGAAACGATACGAATTCATTTATTCAGCCGTGGAAAAGTATCCGAAGGGCTTTCACGTGGATGATCAGTCAAGCGCTGTTAACTTGGGCTAAAATTGGCTTCTGGAACAGCGAAATGGCTCACGTTTACGCATCGCCAAACGAGGATGAAGAATTTCACGACGATTATCCGGAGAACGGTGACAAATCGTCGGATTCTATCAAAGGTGGAGACAGAGCTTTTATACAAAGAGTGAAGATAAATCGAACGAAACCGCACCCTTGCGACAAGGAGGTGAGAAAACTCATTGGAATAAAGTTCTTTTCTACTGAGAGAACATCTAAACGGTAGTAATCTCCTTAATCCATTTTTTTTTTCTTTCTCTCGAAGGCTAATCTCTATCTCTTGCGTAATGCTTCATCGGCGGAGTACGACGTGAATTTCGATTCGAACAACGGTTGCACGCGGCCCTACGTTGTGCAACCAGTGGATTTCAGCAATTTATTGCTACTCGTTGTTTACACGAATTGTATGAATACCGTAGAGCCGGCGGTGAGCGTCGAGCCGGAAGACGTGATTTACACAAACGCGTCGCTCGCTTGTCAAAAAGTTACGAACGAACTTAGACGCCAAAGACCAAAATCGTGCATAAGAAGTCATCCGAGAGAAAGTGAGATAAAAGATCGTTGCGGAATCGCATCGAACATCGGACCAAATTTCAATCTTCTCGCGTCATTGCTTGTCATTCTAACTTTCGCGATTCCGAGGATAGGACGCGATTGAGGAGATAAAGAAAATTAAGAAGAAAAAAAAATTAAAAGAAAAACGCTTTTCATTTTCGAAAATCGCTGAATCGTGAAAAAAAAAAAAAAAAAAAAACTATACCTCTGGAGCGTGAAAGTCGGCCGTGATTGGTTGATTGATGTGAATCGTTCAGAGCCAAAGTCAAATTTTACATAGTCGAAACATTTTTACTGCCCATTTAACGCGACGACAACATTCGCGTATGGAATACGCAATTTGCACTTCTTACATCCGTTACATCCGTTTCGTCGAGTCGAATAACAAAATATCATTAACGTACGCTGTATAATTGTGGAAAACGAGTAGTAACCGACATAAAATGCTCTTCCGTTATCTCGCGGCTCTGAAAACAAAAAAAACGCGATGAGACTTTGCTTTTAGACTTTTAATTTTTATAATCTCCATTCGCGTTGCGCGACGGAACGGTACGTTCGTCGAGACGAGAACTCGCGACGCATAAATGCGTAAATTCGTAGTAAATTTGAGAAACATAAACACGTCAATAGCAATGATTTGTTGCAACAAAATAGCGCAAAGACAAGCGAAATTTCAAGTTACCGTCTTTGCGAAACTGAGTTTAAACGAACGTAAATTTATTTACGGGCGATTCAGAGACTCACGCATGACTATCCCTCTCTCGTTAGATAGAATATTGTACAGTATGTCAATACGATTATATAGTTTATTGATTTATTGGTTACTCTTTACGCCCCGAATACCTTCAGTTGCTTCGTTACACACATATAAGTTCCATCCATCGCAATCCCTGCCAATGGTGGTGGTGGTGGTTCTTTAGAAGGCCACAAGCGTAGACCTTGTGCACCGCGGCTGTGGTCGACTTAAGATCGGAATAGTTAAAACTCGCATTCGCCTAAGGCGTAGGGGAATATGGCACAGGAAACCTACGCCCCGTGTAGCCGGCCGGACCGATATTCCCGGAGCTTAAGGTAGATACAGCGCTTGATGCGCATTTGGCATAAATTCGAGGAAAATGAAAGAGAATTGCAAACACTTCTCGGCAGTATAAAAATCTGAAAAAATCCATTCATATTAACGATACTGAAAAGATTTATTTCACGTAATAATAATTCCAAAATATTATTAACAAATCGATGAGAAAAAAAAAGTTTAACAAATTTCTGGTAACCCAACTTTTTTTTTAATGAAAATAATTCGTTCATTTTTCTAAATACGTATGAATTTTTTTCTGATTTTAATCTTTAATTTGAATTTTTCCTTTTAGACACATTTTTTCCATATAAAAAAAAAATTCAAATTAAAGATTATAATCAGAAAAAATTCATACGTATTTAGAAAAATGAACGAATAATTTTCATAAAAAAAAAAGTTGGGTTACCAGAAATTTGTTGAACAATTTTTTTTTTTCATCGATCTGTTAATAACATTTTGCAATTATTATTATGCAAAATTAATCTTTTTAGCACCTTTAATATGCATGAATTTTTTCAGATTTTTATTCTACAGAGAAGTGTTTGCAATTCTCTCCCATTTTCCTCGAACTTATGCGAAATGAGCATCACGCGCTGTATATACCGTAAATATTTTCGTGAACAACGCGAAGTGTCTCGCAACAGTATGCTAAAGACGGCCGCGTTGTCCACGAAAAGCATGTTACAGTAATCGGAAATCAAATCCGCGGCTCCCCGTAACCAATAGATAAGTTATATCTCCTAACATAATGTAAAACCTAACAATGTAATACGCGATTTGTTTCACACACGCGCGCGAAATATCGAAGAATGCTGTGAAGTGCTATTTCACTTGTTTATTTTATTACAAGATATATATATATATTATATATTATATATACGCCAATAATAGGTGCGTTATCGCGTGGCAAAGATTATATCCTTTGGGCTTTGCGATTCGTCGAACGAATTTGAAGCCCGTAGGAGAGATAAAAGTCCATGAGGGTATTTATTATACAGTCTCGATGAGTTAATGTCGATGCTTTTGGATGGATTCATACAATTCGCATTGTAGAGAATTAAAAATCTTCGAAATTTATTAAATCGTTTGCGTGTGAGATAATTTATGAATGAATTGTACAAAAGACGAATGATGAAAGAAAAAAGATAAATGGCAACAGAAACATTTGTTTTTGTATGCCTCCTTATCTGCTAATGTATCTACTGATGTACGTGTATTATAGGATAGCTAATACTTCATTAGACTTTCGAAAAAAGATCGTAAAAAAAAAAAAAAAAAAAGATAAAAAAAAAACGTAGATAGGATTTTATAATAGTGAAACTATCGGAGCAGAAGTTACACCATTTACCTATCCATACTATTGTTAAAGTATGAATAAGCAAACATTCGATATATATACGTTTTCATGTTCTCACACCTCACGCATAACTGTAATATTCAAACGCGACTCTTAAGACGTAAAAAAAAAAATCAAGTCGGCGTTCGAAAAAAAATTTGCAAATCTATTAAAATTAATTTTGTAAATTAATGTAATATACAGGACATATATAATTGTGTGCCTTCCGTTAATGCATACGCGGCACGCGGTTGAACGAAATCTTGTTGTATGTTTTTCAATAAATTATTAAATCCTACTGTTCACGATTGTCTCGTAATAACGAAATTCGCGATCAGATTAAAAAAAAAAAAGAAGATTTTCTGTTCAATTATGTACACGAGTTTTATTCAATTTTTCGATAACAGATATTTTTATCTGCATTAACGAAAAAAAAAAAATTTGATAGAAATCTAATAGAAATTATCGCTATTTTACTATTTTCTCTATTACCTCCTGCAACATTTTCATTTGCATACTTCTTTGCAACTTCCTCTGTAGATCTCGGAGATCCTCACCGCCTTCGAGAAAACCCTTCAAATCGTGCCGCGTACCGTCGGCTATTCTGTGATCGGTTATGCGATCCTGATTAAAATTGTACGTTCGTACTTTTTCGTTTCTCGTGCCGAGACCCTGTTGTTTCTTTCGTATTTCACCGGAAGACGCCCGTTGCTCGTTCAATTGTTTCTCGTAGATTTTCGTTCTCAATCGCAACATCGCGATTTGTCGATTCTTTATTTGCGATCTATCCGATTGACTTTCCACGGATATGCCGCTCGGTAAATGCGTTATTCTCACCGCCGAATCCGTTGTATTAACGTGCTGCCCGCCGGCTCCCGAAGCTTTTTTCGTTTCTATCTTCAAATCCTTGTCTTTTAAATTTATCTCGATATCGCTGACTTGCGGTAAAACTGCAACGGAAACGGTACTCGTGTGTATCCGCCCGGATTTTTCCGTAGCCGGTACTCTCTGTACTCTATGAACTCCGCCTTCGTGTCTGAAAATCTCTAAGGCTTTGTCGCCCGTTATAGCTATACATGCGTGTCGTAGACCTCCGGTACCAATTATTCCATCCTGTTGTATCACCTCATGCGTAAAGCTAAGATGGTCCAAATATCCTAAATACATTTCGAATAGATCTCTCGCAAAGAGCATCGATTCTTGACCCCCAACGCCAGTCGATATTTCCAAGACGATGTCTCGGCAATAATCTGTTCCCATGTTATCCAGTATAGCGTCGAGCAATTCGTTATCCAACTTGCGGAGTTCATCTTTGTACATTGAATATTCCTCTTCGCCGAGTTTTTTCATCTCCTCGTCCTCTTTGACTGTTAAAAAAAAATGATAGAATTAACGAAATTAGAAAATGTGCTGCGGAAGCAACGAAAGGGAAAGTCACAAGAAATATTCACCGAGTTCTTCGAAACTTTTTATAGTCTCGCCAATCGTAGATCTTGATTTTAATATTCTGGATACTTCGCTGTATCCCTGTTCGACGCCCAATTCACTGTTGACCTTCGCGGTTTTTTCGAAATCTTCGACAACTTTTTTGATGAATTTGTCGATTACTTCAGCGGACAACGGCAGTCCCGAGCGAGCATCGCTGCTGTATTTTTTTGTACTTACGCTCGGTGATACTTTGAGGTTATGGGACAATTGCGCTAATTGTCGGTTTCGTTTGAGACATTGACGAAGCCGACAAACACTGGGATGTACAACGCGAACGAACAGGGACATCGCGGCCGCGCCGATCACTCGGTGTCACGACGATTTTTGCATACAGAAAAACAATCAGTGGGACGATTTTTTGGAGCTAAAGCTATGACACGATTGTGAATAATACGGCATCGTGGATATAGATACGAAATGCCCGACGCACGTGGTACAAAACTGTCGGCTGATCGCAGCGCTTCGTAAAGATTATTCAGCATTCTAATTTTCCAAAATACAGAAATATTTTGCTGTGCGCAGTTAAAATACGATTGCCAGTATAGACGCGAGAAACGATGAATATCGTTGTTTTTACGAATGGGATGAAATAAGGTATTTGCATGAATTATTTCTTGCGACACTTGCGCGTCAACGAATAATGCAAATGCTTTTTTATTCCTACGAAAAGTGCAGCTTGCATATCGGTCTCTCTTTCCCTCTCGAGTCACGCGAGAGAATTCAATCGAGAGTTTTGCAGTGTACTCTCTCCTTTCAGGGTTTTCATTTTATCGTGAGGTGCGCGCGTTAGGCTTTCGCCTGTACTTTAGTCGACTCCGGGCACACGTTCGAGCGAATGAAAAAATATTGTATCTCCCCGTCGGTTATGTACACGTTTTGCGAACAAACATACGATTGTTTTGTTGCTAAAGCGGCGATATTGAATTTTACTTAACGTGCGACGAATTAATTATTAATAGACCACCTAACTGTGTGCAATCGTCGCAAGCTGCGCATACATGTTATTCGTGTAATTATAACGATATTTGATTTTTTTTTTTCGGACGCGAGTTATATATGAGAAAAATGTATCGGTGTAATATGTTTAGTATATTCGACTACTGCTAGTAACGCACGTAAGCGCAATATAAATGCGCTGAGAGTTTGGGTATAGGTAGCATATATACTAAAGACTGAGGCAAGAGATAGATAGTGAGAGCGACCGAAGCAACGTTTATACGTTTATAGCGTTGTGTTGGGGGCAGTTTAGCGGAATTATACGGATCGACAGAACGATCATGTCGTATTTTATTCCATAAAAACAACGAGTACGAGACATCGCGGATAGTAAAACGAGGTAAATTATCTTGAGTATATTGTTTCGATGTTAGTGACGAATGAAAAATGATAATCTAACGATCCGTTGAAGATTTATATTATAAAACATGAGATATATTATTCATCCACACGCTTTGTGTGCAGGTCGTGACGATACATAGCGAAATTATGGAAGTGAGCGCATATCACACGGACGAAAAAATCAACGACGGTGGTAAGTTATTTTTTAACGCATAATTGACAAAAAAAATAAATTCTCCGACACTGAATTCATTTTGACATTGATGCAACATTATATAACTTTGTACTCGACAGCATCGAATAACTTTATCGATATAATTAATTTCGTTCCGTAACCTTAGGTTTAATAAAATGCCGTAACTCCGGAGTTGTGTCCGATTAATGAGTGTTTCCTTACATAGTATATCGTCGATATGATTGATCAAAAGATGAATAAACTTTGTCAAAATCATTTTCGTGATAAATTATTATCTCGAAAGATCGTAATAACGCGTTTTATGTCCGAAAAATATGATGCATTTCTTATTATACATTTTCGTAAAGATTGAACAGACACATTTACAGTGTACATAATGTAGTGGTGTGGAAATATATCCAATGAGTAACAGGCTGAAAATTCAATATGAAATCCTTTGTCCTATATATTCTATTTATACTTAATTGACAATTAACATCGTGATATACTTTTGCTCTGAGACAATTCGAAGTTTTATCAATATTTTAGGTACCTTTATAATGTTTGCATTCATAATTAATGCCATCAATAATTTTTTTATTGCCATATCAAGATAATAATTGTATATTGTACAATTAATTGTTTACAGTGACGAAATAAAAGTGTTTACATCTTTTTTACGTTAAATAACAGATACATTAATTTTACATTTTTTACTCATCAATTTTTATTTTTGTGTACAAATTAATTTTTTTTTTTTTTTTTTTTTTTTTTTTTTTTTCAGACAATGGATTCGTATGGCAGGATTATCTGGATGCCAGCGAAAGCTTTGAAGTTCCACAAATTATGTTTCCACATGTTGAGCTGACGCTGCAGAGCGGTATAGAAATTGGAATGTCTCTAGAAGTTCCGACTTCAAAGGATAACGAAGGAGATGCATCCTATTGGGTAGCGACGATAGTGATGGCCTGCGGACCGCTTTTAAGATTGCGTTACTTTGGCGGCGATGATAGATCCCTGGAATTTTGGTTTAATCTCACCAAAGAAGCGGCTCACGAATTAGGATGGTGCGTCAGGAATAACAAAAAATTGGAACCACCGGAAGCTGTGATTCAGAGATCTCCGGATTGTCTCGACAAGCTGCCGGCGTACCTAATGTCCGCAAAATCTGTACCACAAGAAATGTTATGCGGGGTATGCATTCCGTTGATAATTATAATTTTTTTTTTTTTTTTTTATCATTAATTTATTTATTATGGATCGTTTTTTGACATCACTTAAATACAGCGAGTGATTGTAAAAAAATCGATTATTTACGTTTTTTTTTTCGGAAGCTCAATTTTTCTTCGAATTTTTTTTCAACAGGAAGGACTCAGTATGACGGATAGAATTCAGCAAGGAATGAAAGTCGAAGTTAGCGATCTTCAGCATCCTTACAAATTATGGGTTGCGACTGTAAGTTGATTTTTTCATAAGTTTCAGTTGAGTTCATAAAACGAAATGGAATCGAAATGGAGTATTTTTTAAATGGAGTTTTTCATTTTATTTTCTTTTAATACAAATAGTTTATTTTCATCTGTTTTTCATTTCATTTTCATTCAATACAAATAGTTTTTTTTTTCATCTGTTTTTCATTTCATTTTCATTTAATACAAATATTTTTTTTAAATCTGTTTTTCATTTCATTTTCATTTAATACAAATAGTTTTTTTTCATCTGTTTTGTATTTCATTTTCATTTAATACAAATAGTTTTTGTTTCATCTGTTTTTTACTTAATTTTCATTTAATACAAATATTTTTTTTTCATCTGTTTTTCATTTAATTTTTATTTAATACAAATATTTTTTTTTAATCTGTTTTGTATTTCATTTCCATTTAATACAAATAGTTTTTTTTATCTGTTTTGTATTTAAT
The DNA here is from genome assembly GCA_934046635.1 of Buathra laborator. Lineage (NCBI taxonomy): Eukaryota > Metazoa > Arthropoda > Insecta > Hymenoptera > Ichneumonidae > Buathra > Buathra laborator. The sequence continues at coordinate 4,224,329 of OW203901.1, forward strand.
TTTCATTTAATATAAATATTTTTTTTTCATCTGTTTTTCATTTCATTTTCATTTAATACAAATTTTTTTTTTTTCATCTGTTTTTCAGATAATCGAGAATGTCGGTGGTCGGCTCTTGTTGCGATACGACACACCGGGAGCGCGCGTTAAAGATTTCTGGATATTTTGTACATCGGAGCATTTGCATCATTACGGTTTTGCTTCTGAATCCGATCCCAAATGGTTTCTCGAACCGCCGAGTTCGATAGTCGAGACCCACACGTACGAAGAGTGGAAAGAATTAACTGAAATTGGACCAAAGAGCAACGAGATACCCGGCAATGTGTTCGAACGCGATATTCAACATCCACGACACAAATTCAGAGTCGGTATGAAACTCGAGGCTATCGTACCTTCCTACAGAACACGTTTCGCGCCGGCAACGATCGTCAAAGTATTCGACGACGCGTATTTTCTCGTTTGCATTGACAATCACGACGATTACAAAAATTCAAAAAACGAACGAGAACCGCGTACTTACGCGTCGTCGGAAAAAAATACGTGGCTATGCGTCGCGGGACATCCTTACATTTTTCCAATTGGTTGGACGAAAAAACACGGACTTAGACTGACAAAACCTCGCGGCTGGACTGCCGAAAACGATCAGTTCGATTGGGAAACATATTTGATAGAAACGGAATCCGAAGCAGCGCCGGAGGATGGTTTTCCGGAGAGAGAATCGGCTATCGACGCTGGTTACGAAATAGGAATGAGACTCGAGGCAGTCGATCCGCGAGACGAAAACATAATATGCGCCGCACACATAACAAAAGTAATGGAGAATCTTTTGTGGATAAAATTGGATAATTTCGACGATAGACGAGATCACATCGTGAATATGCAATCGTTGCAAATATTTCCCGTTGGATGGTGCGAGTCGAATCATTACCCACTGAAACCGCCCCGCGATTACGTCGAGGTATGCAAAAAATTGGAAAAACCAATGAAAGACGACGACAAGAAGATTATACTTGATATACCGATATCGGAGCCGCGTTCGTCGCTTTGGTGTCCAAAGATATATTTCAATTATCGATGCTTCACCGGACCAATGATATCCAAAGGAAAATTAGCTACTCTGCCGAAAGCCGTAGGTCCGGGACCGGTGATATTAGTAATGAGAGAAGTGCTCTCGATGATTGTCTCTGTTGGCTACAGAAGCGCGAGAATTCTCAAAGTGTTGCAATGCGACACGAAACCCGATCCGGGTTATCATCTTGAAGTGTTGAAAGCGAAGCACAAGAATAATACCTATCGGGCGAGTGTCGCGGTTATTACTTCGGGAGACATGGTAGCGGATTTTTGCAAAAACATATGCAAAAAATTGATGGTATGTCCGAATCTATTCGGACCTATGCACGTACCGGAGGACGACTGTCCGGACAGATGTCACAAAACATCGAAAAACAAATTTGTCAGTAAGTAAAAATAATTTTTACCTTTTTTTTTGAGTTTATCAAAGTTTGAAGGAAACACTGATACAATTTTTTTTTATTTTTTGTTCACATTGCAGCAACTACCATAGGTTCCGGAAAGCGAGGAAAGCCAAAGGGTTACACGAGTATAATGGTGCAAAAGCCAAAAGTTTGGGGCAGCAGACGCAAGCGAAGACGCGGTCGTTGGGCAAACAGAGAAAAGGACAATGTCTCGAACACTTTCGAACGCGAAGACGAAATGCCTCTTTTGTCTTTGGATCTTGCGAAGCGGGTTACCGAAAGTAACGATGAGACTTTAGACGAAAGACCGACGCTATCGGAGATCGATATAATGATACAAAAGGAGGACATTGATAAACCGGAAAAAACTGAGGAGCTTAAAGTCGAAGTTCCGTCGAGCAACGCGTCCGAAGATTCGCGAAGTTCGTTCAACGATCGTAAAAGCAAAGATAGCAACGTAGGAAGTCCCGGAAGCATGAATAGCAAAGCGAACTCTTCGTCGAAGTACAATCAGAATGGTTCTGTCGCGAGAACGACTAAAAGGGAACGCGAATGGGACACGAGCATAGAATCCGATGGTTCGGATGCCGATGCCGCGTACGTCCAATTGCAAAAAAAACAGAGACGTCCGAAAACAAGAAAATTAGACTCTAATCCGTTGTTCTGGAGCGTCGACGATGTATTCCGATATCTTCGCAAAACGAATGATTGCAAGGACATTGCTTACAGAGTTAAGCAAGAGGTCAGTAGTTAATTTTTTTTTTTTTTTTTTTGATATCTTGAATTATCTCCGAATGAATATGCGATAAGCATGCTAATCATTTTGTATTTCGCAGGAAATCGACGGTTTGGCTTTTCTGTTACTAAATTTGCCGTCTCTGACGGAACACATGAAATTACGAACGAGTTTAGCGATGAAACTTTGCCGACACGTGGAACAGGTTAAAGTAACGTTCTTCCTGAGGCATATCAACGAAGTTGAACCGGAACAGTATCAAATAGTATAATAAATCGTGAATCATCATACCATTTTATCGGTATACACGCAGAGAAATTTGCATCCCTGAAGCAATATAAAAAAAAATGAAATATTTGTAAAAATCTGTCGATACCACTTTTCCGCGTGTTATCGAGCAGTTTTTTTCGATCATTTGGCTCGTGAAACTTTTCGGAGTAAACCGAAACGTGATTATGTTGGAATTATGATTGACGATTTACGAATAGGTAATTAATTCTATAATATAGTTATTAGTTATTATTAGCGATCATTAGCGCCTCTAATATACGCGTCTACTACTTTCCATCGATGTTATTGCAGCATCCATCAATTATTTTTATTTTTTATTATTTATATATTATTTTTTCATGCGTACACGCAGCAGATAAACTTCGAATTCGTTTTTATCAACGATGTGTACAAAAGTTGTATAAATATCTGAAATTGTAATATTACAAATTTTATTTAATTATCGAATGTAACGATTTGTGTAATACAATCGATACAAAGAAATTCTCATCTGTCTGACCGTCTTTCACCTATCCTATTTTACTATTCTGCCGTTACGACCTCTCGACGGACAGAGTTTCTCAATATAAGTTCTCCTACGCTGCAATCACCGGTGACCGCAATTCACCGCACTTAATTTTCTTCCTACGCGATTCTCGCGTACAATGTAATAATCGTTAAACAAAACGTTTCGGTCGAATTTTCGCATATATTCAACGTATCATTCACTTAGAACACGGTAGCGGAAGTGTGAAAAAAATTACACGAACTCCGCGCCGTATATACATATAGTGAGCGGTGCGCGATCGTTGCACGCTGCAGCGGAGAGTACCGGTGGGTGGGGCCGTTGACCTGACACACTCGGGTACAGATGTTTTTCTGGTACCTCGATATACGTTATCTTCGCGACGTCTTCCAATCCGATATATTCTAAATTCGCGACAATGAGCTTTTCAACCTAAATACCGGGTGAGAAACTAGCAGATCTTTGCCAAAAAGCACGTAATAAAATTTACCGGCCAAGACGTTTGCGGCTCGATCGACCTAGAATCCTAGAATAAATAATCATTCTCGTTGCGGCTGCAGTTGCCGCAGCATTGGTCCCCATCTGTGCAGCTGGTACGTCTGATCGTTAATCAATAGCGATGGTATGAGATACAATCCCGCCAAAACGCGCTCCGAAATACGATAGGAGTTTCCTTTTTACCTCAAAGATATATCGCTTTCGTTATAAGTCAGTTTTGACTATACTGGCGCGAAGCGAAACGGCGCCTCTGCGAACTCGTCCACGAGATCCAATAGAATGGTGAGTGGCGACGAAGCGTAGTGGGGGGAAGCGCCTGTATGGCTGTAGCCCCTGGGACTTGTGTACGTACTACTATAGTACGGATACCGTACGGTAACGTTGAACGGTCGAAAGTCAGTGGTTTTTTTTCGAGAATGCCTTGGTGATAAAAGCTCATCGTAGTGTTTTTTCGCAGTGCGAGATAAGCATCTCGGGATAGGTGAGTTCGTTATCTGTGACGTTTATTTATCATTTAAAAGCCATATCGCCGCGATTGTGTATTACGTGAAAATCAAGATAAACGGATGACAGCGTTAGCGGATCAATGCTGGCACACGGGTGTGCCCCGTTCGTCGAGCCTATCTATCGGTCCTTCTCCGCGTTCCTGACTCACCTCGAGAAACACATCGACTATTTCTATGTTTATACGTATATAGACGTAAATAAAAAGAATTCATGTGATAATTGTTCAACGGCAAAAACTTATGATTATTAATGTCTGCACTTGTCAAATTATGAGAATTCGATGATAAACGAATCTTCTATTTTCGAACGATGTTGTCATACTGCGAGGCAATCAAGTTTGGTGAGATCATCCGTGTTTCGTACCTACCTGTTTCAATGATTGAGCGTTCCCCGCGACTCGCCGAGCGCGTCGCTTATACGAATGTTACATTTGTCGTGTAAAATGTCGGTAGACATATATATGTGAATGAAAGAATACCCGTTTCGAATAAAATTGATATTAATGAGCGTGTTGTATTGCTCAATTCCGAGACACAGATGATCTCGCGCGCACGTTACTCTCTCGAAGTATACGAAGTGCACGCCCATGATTACCGTATCCACTGGCAACCGTTATTCCAAAACAATAAAAAAAAAAAAATATGGTTTAAAAAAAAACAAAAAAAAACGATGTTAAATCGAATTGCGCGAAACGGTATCGAACGCACAGAAACGGAACGAAGTACGAGTACATATGTATATGTACTATCTATACGTTATTTTACACTGCACGGTTCGATCGGGTTGTCGCGTCTGCAGTGACCTTTCGGCAATAATGATCGGAACTCTTCCGGTTGTGCGTATTTTTTTTTATTTTTATTGACACCCATCGTTGCAGCTTTATCTTATTTCTTTGTAGAAGCCTTCAGAGGGGAACCATGAGGTGTTCAGCGTTTATTATAGTGGCGTTCGCGCTACACGCATCAGCCTCGGGTGAGCATATATTTAACTGCCGGCCACTTATGTCCGATATTGAAACACTTTGAAACAAATATAGCAGCAAATATGATGTATATGTTATCTAATATTTTTTACATTGAAAAAATAATTGGTGATTTTGCATTATTATAGTTCAAATACCGGATGGTTTTATAAGAGGTGAAAGTTATTGCAAAAATTAATGCGAGATGTGTTAGTTGTGATGTTTCCTAATCAACATTACATCTCTATCAACATACTAATCTCATTACTCATTTGCCATTTTTTATCGAAATTTTTTTTTTTTCTTAAAAAAAAAATGTAAATTGTTAAACAAATGTAAATTGTAAAAAAAATTTCTCACCGCAATTCATGATCATTAAACAATCGCCGTATATAGTTTGAGACTCGCACTTAGAAATAAAAATAGACGGCACAAGAATATTCTTAGTTCGAGTCCTCGCAGTATCACGATAAACTTGTCATTTGTACGTTTTTCGCCAGATTATTCGCTCGATCTGCGACAAGCTTTTTTTTTCTATTTGGAGTAGATTACCTAATGTTTTATGTGACCCCCTAACACATAGAATTGTTTGTTTTATTTTCGATTTAAATTTTTTTTTTTTTTTTTTTTTTTTTTTTTTTTTTTAAACGTTTCGGCAAATTGTTATTTTTTATACGTTGCCTCTTTCAGTCCAATCGCCACCACGGATAGTAAAACAACCACCGACCGACGAGGTACTCTTTCAAGTAGCGCAACAGAATCTCAACGAAAATGACAAACCGTTTCTCATAGAGTGCGAAGCGGAGGGTGAACCGGTTCCAGAGTGAGTATAAAATTCTTTCAATTTGATTCTATGAACTATTGAGTACTTTTCAATTTTTTTCAAATTTTCAAATTTCAAATTTTCAATTTTTTTCAAATTATCCCGATTTTTCGTGTAAAATTGGGAAAATTTTATATATGCCTTCGTTGATTCGTGACGCAATCGGTAATTGTAGCTATGCGTAAATTCGCGGCATAGAGAATAATTACGACGAAAGCGTTTTGCAAACGAGGAGGAAGGAATTTCATTCATGAGTTGATGGCTTTCCCTCTGCCGTCGGGATTCAGCGCTGACTTTCTTGGACTGCAGTCTGAGTAACTGGTCTTAATTACCACGATGACCTCATAGCCTTAGGGAGATAAAATTACCACTCCCGACCGATGTGCCTGTGGCTTGTACTGCGAAGCAAGAAACGAGTGATATTAATCCTTCCGTTTAATTTCGAGGCAATTGTAAAATTGAAATTTCTTCTTTCATCGAGTAACGAAATATATGCCGAAAGAAAATCTCAAAACTTTTGCATCGATTCGTCGTGATTTTCTTTCGTTCCGCGGATAATTTGTAAACCATTTTTAATTTTTCTGAAAGCTTTGCAAATCAAAGAGAACGATGAAGTTTTTTTTTTTCATCGCGATAGGTTGTAAATTATATGCAGACACCGCACATTTGTTACGAATAAATATAATTTTAATTTTCTGGAACATTGCAAACATATCCCGAAAAATGCGAAAAAAAAAAAAAAAAATTTAACGAAAACAAAACTTTCTTCGTAAGAAAAAGGAAATAAATTTTTTTGTGTGAATTGTTTTCTCAAAAAAGGTATTCATGGATAAAAAATGGCAAGAAATTCGAGTGGCCGGCGTACGACGATCGAATTTCCCAACAGCCCGGTCGCGGTACTCTCGTTATATCGAGAGCGCGGGACGAGGATCTCGGACAGTATCAATGTTTCGCAAAGAACGAATGGGGCATAGCTACTTCCAACTCCGTATTCGTCAGGAAAGCTGAGCTCAATTCGTTCAAAGACGAGGATCCAATTACGTTAAACGTAAACGAGGGAGAACCCTTCAAGATGACTTGTCAGCCACCGGACGGTTGGCCAAAGCCAAACGTTTACTGGTTAATACAGGACGCAACTCAGGGTGTCATTAAGTCGATCAATAATTCACGTATGACCCTCGATCCCGAGGGAAATTTATGGTTCAGTAACGTAACGAGAAACGATGCTTCCGACAATTTTTACTATGCTTGCGCGGCAACGTCGCTGTACAGAAAGGAATACAAAGTCGGCAACAGATTTCGATTGAACGTTATAACGTCGGGTTCGCCGAACCACAATCAGCACGCGCCGGTAAAGCAATACGTTAGTCGAAAGAACGAAGTTGCATTGAGAGGCAAGAAGATCGAGTTGTATTGTATTTTCGGTGGTACGCCATTGCCTCAAACGATATGGTCGAAAAACGGGGTTCGATTAAGATCTACCGATCGCGTCACGCAGGGGAATTACGGGAAGTCGCTGATAATAAAAACCGTTAGTTTCGACGACAATGGAACGTATACGTGCGAAGCTTCCAACGGGGTTGGCACGGCACAGTCGCAATCTATCGATCTAAAAGTTCAAGCGGCACCGTACTTCATCGTTGAACCGGAAATAGTAAACGGTGCTGAGGACGAGACCGCCGTGTTTAGATGCGAAGCCGGTGGAGTACCGGAGCCGCAGATCAAATGGATATACAACGGTAAGCCAATTGCCGAGGCACCGCCGAATCCGCGACGAAAGGTCACCGAGAATTCTATCGTCATCGAGAAACTGGTTAAAACCGATACGGGAAATTACGGCTGTAACGCAACCAATGCTCTCGGCTACGTTTACAAAGACGTTTACGTTAATGTATTGGCACTACAGCCGGAAATCAGCGAGCCACCGGTAGACACATTTACCGTAAAGGATAAAAATGTTGTTATGACTTGTCGCGTATTCGGGGCTCCCAAACCCACAGTTAAGTGGATACGCAATGGTCAAGAACTCACCGGTGGACGTTACACGATTCACGATTCCGGAGATTTGCATATAAAGAGCGTACAATTCACGGACGCCGGTAATTACACGTGTTACGCTTCCAACAAACTTGGCGAGGCGCAAAACAGTGCGAAACTAGAAGTCAAAGATCGTACGAAAATAAAAGTGAGACCCGAAGATTACGAAGTAGAGGTCGGAGCGACTGCGACATTCAGGTAACGTTTGCCAACAATTATGCAAATTTTTCGAGTTTCGCGTCATTTACTTGTAATAATTCATTTTTTGTTTTTTCCATTTGCCAACATAATTCAACAGATGCATTCCGGATTGGGATAGCACATTAAATGGACAGGTCATCTGGTTAAGCAAAGGCGTACCAATCGATGTCAAAGCCGAACCGCGTTATACTATAGAGAGCGGCGATCACACATTGTCGATTACGAAAACGACGGAATTGGATTCCGGTATCTACACTTGTGTAGCGCGAACCGAACTCGACGAGGATACCAGTCAGGCAACGCTGATAGTTCAGGACGTACCGAACGCTCCGGTACTCGAAAATACCAAATGTTACGATCATGAGGCAGAAATTAGTTGGCGACCTTTGGGCGATCAGAGAGCACCGATATTGTATTATACCCTTCAATACAACACCAGTTTCACTCCCGATAGTTGGGAACTTGCGGCCGAAAAGATTCCCGCTTCGGAACAAACATACAGAGTTGAGTTGTCGCCATGGGCCAATTATACTTTCCGCGTTAAGGCGCGCAACAAGATAGGTAAGGAAATTCGTAAAAATAATTAAATGCAGACGATAGTCTGCTTTTTTTTATTATAAAAAACGAACATTATAATAAGATGGTTCTTCTTTTTGTTGATAGGTTATTCCAGCCCATCGGGCCACGGCTCGCCTTGCCACACGCAGTCCGACGTACCGTACAAAAATCCGAGCAACGTAATGGGCAATGGTACCGATGCCCAAAATATCGTAATCAGTTGGACGGTTATGCCGCAGATCGAGCACAATGGTCCGAAATTCATGTACATCGTTCAGTACAAACGCGACATACCCGGGGATAATTGGACATCGGTAGAAATACCGAATTGGAAGACTAATAGACTTCAAATTGACAATCAACCGACATATCAGCGATACAGGATTAAAGTTATGGCGATGAACGAGAAAGGACAGTCCAGGGCCGAGCCTCGAGAAGTCATTGGCTTTTCCGGCGAGGATCAACCGACGCAACCGCCTTATAACTTTACCGTTATCCAAGTCTTGTCGAGTACGAGTGCCGAACTATCGTGGGATCCGGTGCCCGAAAATACCGTGAGGGGTGAACTTCGTGGCTATAAAATTCAAACTTGGACCGAGAGAGACGGCGAGGCGGGAATGCGAGAGATCAACATTGGAAACATAACGAGAGCGATAGTCGACAAGTTTGTTCCTTACAGCAAGAATTACGTTCAAGTTCTCGCATTCAATGGTCGTCATCCGAGTCCACCATCCGAAGTTTTGAGTTTCAACACACCGGAGGGAACACCCGGTACTATTCTAAGTTTGGACGCGTATCCTCTCGGCTCCAGCGCTCTGGAACTCAGATGGACGAGACCCGCCGAAACCAACGGTATACTAACCGGATACAGGATTTACTATGAGGAGGTCGATGGAACTAAACTCGGTGCTAAGAAGCAAAGACAACCTGATGTACTTGATCGTGGCGCTACCAGTGCCAAATTACCGGGTCTGGCGCCCAATACCGTGTACCGGGTTCACGTTAGGGCGATGACGAAAATCGGCGAAGGAAATGAGTAATAATACATTTTTGCAAATTTATTATCATTAAGGAGAGTGTATCGTTACATTCCCAGGTAAAAGTGAGATTCGGAGACAATTTAAAAAATTTCCCGATAGGATAAAAATCCGAAAAAAATCCATTTTGCATGATAATAATTCTCAAAAGTTGTTAACAAATTGGTTGAAAAATAATATTTGTTCAATGAATCGTTTAATAAGCCAACTTTTTTTTTTAGGGAAAATTGAGTCGTTAATTTTTCCGAATACATATGAATTTTTTCGGATTTTTAAAAATCCTGTTTTTGAAAAAATCTTTGATCGATATTTGCGAATATGTTCGATCGATTGTCCGACATTTTTTGAGCGTAATACGCTGTGTTTCTCCGAACTCGTGTCCAAAATTCGTAACTTTACATATGTAACAAAAAAAAAAGAAAAAAATATTGGAAAATTAGAACATTTTTTTAAAAAATTGGTATGAATTCAGAAAAATTACCGGATCATTTGCTGCGAAAAAAAAGTTCAGTTACCGGATTGTTCGTGAAATAATTTTTTTTTTAACTAATTTGTTAATAACTTTTTGACATTATTATGCAAAATGAATCTTCTTAGACCTTTCATATGGTTAATTTTTTCAAAAAAATGTATCCCATGGAGAGGTATTCGAAATTCGCTCGGAATCTCACCTTCACTTGGGACTGTGCCGATACACCCGCCTTAAGGCCACACAATTTTTCTTGTATTTATTATCTCTGATTCGTATCTCTTTCCAGTTTTTACATCGAGGAACGCACTGGCCAATCGCAGAAACCGGATGTGCCGCAGTTCACTTTGGAAACGTATCCGAAGGAGAACGGGTACTCGAACATAAATGTTACTTGGATACCGGATTTGAATGGCAAACCGGGTAGTCATTTCTACGCGAACTGGAAGCTCAAGGGAGAGACGACTTTCACTCGAACGAAAAGTGAATACCTTTACAACCATCTCGAGGTATGTGACAAACAATTCGCCGTCTTCGACATTCGATGACCAATACCTCGCGAATACTCAGGACAATTTTTTTTTTTCGTAACAGATTCGCGGACTGCGTAGCGGCGAAACTTACGCGGTTACCGTTGTAGCCGTCGACGGAGATTTATCTACCGAGAGCGAAATTAAGGAAATAGAAACGAGCAGTGAAGGGCCGATTATTCAGCCAAAAGAAAACGTCGCCACAGCTGGATGGTTCATAGGTAATTTACTTGCATATTTGATACTTTTTTCCGCAGTAATAATTCGATTATTGCGATAACGATTATTTTTTTTTTAACATCTACTCAGGAATGATGCTGGCAATCGCGTTCCTTCTGCTTCTCCTAATAATCGTATGTGTCGTAAAACGTAATCGCGGTGGTAAATACGCGGTTCACGAACGTGAACTCGCCGCTGGCCGCGGTGATTATCCCGACGAAGGTGGCTTCCACGAGTATTCGCAACCGTTGGATACAAAATCTGCTGGAGGTCGTGCTTCCCTCGCGTCGTCGTCGCATCAGGACGGCAAACATCCCGAATCGGATACGGACTCTATGGCTGAATACGGCGAAGGTGATACCGGTAAGAAACAATTTAAACATTTATACTTTTCTCCATCACTCACAATCGTCTTTTACGTACTCTAGAAAGTAGTATCGCACTCGCTTTTGTGTACATTAAGTTCAGTTGTAGCTGTAATACCCGATCCAAACACATTATTTGATTCACACGATCTTCTTGAGTTATCGTTTTGTTTTTTTCAACGACACGCTAGAGATTCGTAGTTATTTCGTTTCACTCTTTACTTTTGTTCCATTAGTTACTTATCGATTCATTTATTTCCTTTATCTTCACAATACGAATCACCGAAACTTGACGTCGAACAACAACAGTCGTATATTTTTATATTTTTTGTTCTCGATGATACACTTTTTTTTATCGGCTCTTTTGTTTTTTTCTTTGCGTTTCTAAAATATAAAAAAAAAAACGAAAAACAGAGGGTATGAACGAGGATGGATCATTCATCGGTCAGTACGGCCGACAACGGAAACCAGAGCCCAACTCTCAGGCATTCGCAACACTAGTCTAAGGACAAGGTAAGGTTTTGATTTGCAATTTTGTCGTAACACTGATTGTTATTACTAATTTAGATTTAGAAAAACAGTCCTTGCATCGCGGATCGACGTATAACTTCGAGATATAGAACCTCTCTTCTCATCCCGGCTTCTCTCTCCTTTACTCGCGATATTTCAACGATCGTTGATATATTTTTGTATGGCAAATTTACAGGTCGCTTCACCGAGGATGGATCTTTCATCGGACAATACGGTCCAAAGGGAAGACCGGAGGAAACACCGACGATTCCAACGGGTACAATGGCAACGTACGTGTAAATCAAGCTGTAACTATTATATCAACTTACACGCCGCGTATGAGTTAAAACTCTTCGTCAATGTCCAAGGAGCGTCCAGAATCCTTGCCCTGCCACAGCAGCCGCTATTCTCACCTTGCGCCGGGCGCAACGTCCACTCTTTACTGCCAGTTAGATTTTGCCTTTTGGGTTTTATAGATTATACCCGAGAAATTGACTGACTTTTGGATTCACCACCTGACTAACATTCACTTACCTTCCCGTCCCTCTAAAAAAAAAAAAAAAAAAAGAAAACAGAATCACAACATCTGTTGCGCGCAAACATTTTTTTATATTTTTTACTCGAAACCGCATGCATATTTTATTATATTATTATCCGACAAAAAATCGATCATCCTCGTTGCGTATGAAATATTCTTATACGACGACTCAGCTTCATGACACTTTATACGTTAATTTTTGTTTCACGAATCTCGCGTATCGAATAATTATCTCTCGTTAATTATAAAACCCAAAGACGATATATGTAGCTCTGTTCCGTAGTCGGCAAGCTATTTGCGGAATTATAGTCCTAGAGATTTGAAAAAAAAAAAAAAACAATAAAAAAAGGGAAATATCATCGCATCGCCAGCATACTTTACGGAGCCAGATTGAGCGCTGATTCACGCCGGGTTACTACAGGGTGTTGCGTGTTGCATTTGCAATCTTTTGAAATATGTGCGGACGGTGAATTATAATTTCTGTCTGCTACTGCGTGTACCCGCGATATATATCGAAGGGACACAGAGCTAAAATGGTTATCTTCACAAGTGCAGCCTCCGGGGATGAAAGATAGAAAAAGACATATGCAATGACAAAAAAAAGAAGGAAAAAGAATCGCAAAAGTCTGGCCGCGACTGAAAAAAACTGAAACTTTTAATTCCATATAACCGAAGAGAAAAAAAAAGCCAACAACAACAGAAAAGCTACAATAATATCGGTCGTAATAGATTGAAATCACAAAAACATTGTCATATTTTTACTCTGCATACTGCGGGCCAAAATGAAAGAAACAATTATTACGTAAAAAAAAAAAGAAAAAAAAAAATATACGAGATCTCTTGCGCGCTTAGATCCACAGAACGCGATCGAGTTATGCGAGATATACACAGAGGATATTAATAACGACTATGATGGTATTAAAGAAAATTATTGAGCAACTAAAAAAAAAAAAAAAAAAGAAAAGAAAAAGAAGAAATGCACTATAGCGATTAACAATGAACACAAGGCCTCTAACTGTTGCTTTTTGTATGTGAGTCACACGCTTACGCTAGACGAGGAAAAGAAAAGAAAAAAAAAGAAAAAAAAAAAAGAAGTAACGATATGAATTTCGATTGTTTTTTTATTTTTTTATTTCTGTATACATTTCAATTCCTATTATTATTTTTTTCTCTGTTTTCTTTCGCAATTCTTAGCACACACCCTAATCAAGCGTAGGTTAACAATATATGACTATTTAATATATTAAAGCATTGAATATATAGAGATATTATATTATTATTAGTGTTAGAATTCCGAAAGGAAGCGGTGACACAAGAGCAGCTATTATTAATAATCATTATCGCATCTGTCTCTATTAACGAAAAAAAAAAAAAAAAAGAAAAAAAAAAAAAGTCTGCGATAAAATTTTAAAATCCATTGACACTCTTCGCACCAAAACAAGACAAACAACCAAAATAACACCGCCGTCTAGCTAATTCAATTTAGTTCTCGCGCATCATTCGTGTGTAGAGATAAACCGCAGAAATATGTCGCGAGCCAAAACTATATAAAGGCAACGACAGCAAGACAGCGATGATCGATAAGAAAAACCGATCGAAAAAAAAAAAAACAAAAAAACAAAGCAAAGCAAAGAAGTAAATAAAAATTAGTAAAGTAAACAACAAAAAGTTACTCGTCGTCAATTCTCTCGAAGTTCATCGAAGCAACCGATTCGTCGACTCATATACGCAAAATGAATAAATATATTTCGTCGGAATCTCTTATTTGCCGACTAATTATGTAAATCGAGGTTCTCGGATGTCGATGCAAAAGTTTGCCATTGTGATACGCCGTACGAGAGCGAAATATACCTGCGTTTCTCATCCGTATGGTTGCGATAATAAAAAAAAAAAAAAAAAAAAAACCTATCCGCGCACACCCCACGCCATTCTCTCATCCACCGTAAATATCGGCCTCCGAGACTCGGGCACTCATATACACACATCGGCATATGCGTTTTAGTATATTTTTCTATCGTGCTATTCTCGGTCATCACCGGAAACAAAAAGAAGAAAAGAAAAAAAAAAAAAAAAAAAAAAAACCTCGAGGCTTATCTCACACCGCGAACCTTGAATCTCAAATTAGATAGGTATTAAACAAAACCCAACCATCCTCCGTGTAAACTTCCAGTATATATTTGTACGAGTGATTTGTGAGTTGTTTCAACTTTTTTTTTTTCCCACTTTTTTTTATAGATATATATATTTTTTTTCCAGCTACCGATCTTTTTTGTGTTGTTTATAGTACGCATTTTTTTTTTTTATTGCAAGGTACAAAAAAAATACTCAGAGTATTTCGCATCGATCCAATAAATTCGGTTTTGTGATGACTTTTTATCATCGAACCGAACTGCTGTTACAGTAACGTAGACGCACTTAGTTTCCTTTTATCACAACGCTCACAATCTGTAATCACAATAAAAAAAAATAAAAAAACACAAAAAAGAAGCAACAAAACAGTGCACAGTGATCAGAAAATTACCGTCCCCATTAAAACACAAACGAATCAAAACGCATTTGCTTATTGTTAGGACCTGATCACCGTGCTATAAACCCGCCTTCGTGATATATCCATATAATCAGCATTAATAGTCCTCTGAATAGTATGCTAAATGCTCTGTTGTATTGTTAATATTATTATTAATCGGTTTATTAGTCGATAGCGTTGACTATCGAGCGATGTACCGGCACACGGTAATTGTTTATTAATTATTTAACGATAAATACTGTCGAGTATACAATCTCAAGGGAGTGGCTGTCGAATGAATTATAGCCGAACGGCGCAAAAGTTGTAAAGAAAAAAAGAAAAATAATCGAATGAATTTATGAATTATCGTGTGCCGATTCATCGCCAATGTTTTTTCATTGTACACTATCTTTCTATAATGATATAGGAGAGTAAAAGAAATCAGTTTTCCCGGCATTGCAATGCTCGAACGTACACACGCATACTATAGAAGGGAAAAAAAAAACAAAAAATAAAAAAAAAGACGAAAAAACTACACGATTGAAAAAGAAAAACTACGATGTTTATGTACTTTTGTGCATTCTGATGAACGGCGGCAAACAACATTTAGGCTATAATTTTTTCTACGAAAGTTAACGATTATATCGTCGCATTTTATTCGACGATTTACGGTTAATTAGGAAGGGTTTTTTAAAATGTAAAGAAAAAAAAAAAAAAAAAAAAAAAAGCCTCGAATCGTCGCGGCAAAAATCACAACATAATATTATTATTAACTTTATTACGTTCATTATAAAAGTTAGGCAAATACATTTACTTTTTAAGTTTTGTTAGTTTAAAACTATCGTCCTTTATAACGTGCATTCCATCATACGTCCATGTAACATCCCCCATGTCAATAAAAGAAAAAGAAAAAAAAAATCGAAACCATAACTATTTCTATTTTCTTCGTCGTGCATCCATAAGGTTCCAGCGGCATCGTTAATTCCATCCGATTTCTTTATTACGTCGTCTCCGTATTATCGTTGACTTCTCACCCCCGTCATTGCCTGTAGACGTGATCTTCGAACGTCTAAATTAATAGTTTGACTCGAAAAAGAAGAACGATAAATCTCACGGTATATTTTTTGGATTCATCTCTACGAGATCTTGTCAAAAGCATTTGCTTCGCGTTACTATGGATTTTACAGCTTCGCATGTAAGCTGCGCGCGATATATTCGTTTTTCCATCGATCATCATAGGGTGTTGGCGAGTGAGCGGTACACAGTGGTAAGCTAAGCCTCGACCCCCTGCAGATCTCTTCTCTTCCTCGCATCGGATCTCGTTATTGCGCCCCGGCGGGCAGTAGGCCCGGTCGGACGGGTCCTCCACGAGACAGAAGTCATGCGAGATCTGACCGATATTGTAATTATGCGGGACGGGTTTTTTGTTCTGTGCAAACGGCGGGGGGGCTGCAAACGACGACGTCTCTTGATTTCACGACGATTGCCTTTAGCAGCCCTTCGACATTACGTCGATGGATATACGATGAAATACTGTTAAAGAAAAAAAAAAAAGAAAAAAAAAAAGTCCATCTCGAGAACTTGAGATGAAAAGTGATCGGAGAAGTTTCGAGGAACCGAAGAGACAGATAAATTTCAAGGGATACACGCCTACTGTACTGTATGCTCCTGAATAATCGAGTACACGATTTAAAGAAACAATTGTCTTTTCTCGGGTTTTCATATAAACGATTATTAAATAATTTTCTATTACGAATACTTGCGCAGCGAAATTAAATTCGCATGATTATTCGAAATCTATTTGAATCCATTCTCGTCGCTGCATAGACCTCTCGCATTCTCGTCTTTAAATTTTTTCCACTCTTCCGTAGCGTCGATTAAATTTGTTTTTTTTTTCGACTAGAGACATACAACGAGAGAAGATAATGCGAGAGGACAGTATTTGATTTAGCTGTGAGTGTATATAACTCCGTGAAAGATTTCAATGGTAGTCCAATCAGCTTTGGCGACGACGGGGACCGAGCGGGAGGAAGAGGAGGAGGAGGAGGAGGGGGGGTTCTGCAAAAAAATTTCGATCGAGAATAACCGGGACTGCTGCGGCTGCAGGCAACTTCGCACAGACGGCCCTCAGTCGTTGATTCCCCGTTCGGATCTCGTATTATACACTCACACATTCGCGTGTTGTGCCTCTCGTACGTTCGAAGAGATCAATTGTATATTATATCGCCGTGTAGACTCTATCTTATGGTGTATACAGGGCGGTTCACGAACCTGTAATCGATCCTTGGGAAGTCTAACCGCAAACGAGAATCGATACTTTTCACTATTTTAATCGCTCTGCGTTATCAGCCGCAGCATTTTTCAGTGTTATTACGATATCCGCCATTCGAAATTTCGTTCTTTCGATAATTGTATCGATCGAATATGCAGATTACTTAGCGTACTGTTGCATAAATGCAAAAGCCTGTAGAGCACGCGCGCGATCTTTCCGTAGGGTCACGACATAGTACCCAGTATCGGATTGCACTGAACTCGAGAAAGAAGAGGAACAAGCAGCGAAAGGGAAGAGATGGGAACATATAAGCGAAGAGACAACAATGAGCCATTTGTTAGCGGTTCCCATTCCTCTTCGACACTAAAGATATACAATGGATACTGTTATCAACTAGTGATCCCCGTGATCTCGCAAACCTGTTGGCGCGAACATGTAAAATTGTATATATATATATATATCGCTGCATCGAGTGCGCGCGCGCGCGCGTTTGAAGCCTGCAAGGTGCATGCATTCGTAGTACTTGAATTGTTCCAATAATCGATCGTATCGATCGATTGTACTGAGCAAAAATTTGGATCGGTATATTGAACATTTCGAACCATCATAACTCAAATGCAATTCGCGATGAAGAAAAGTAAAAAAAAAAAATTAATTTTCCGAAATTTTTCTTATCGTCCATTATTGGCAACAACGGATTTTTTTGGGTTTTCGAAAACACTTGCCAACATTTTGTTTTCAGCTGTTAGTTACGCGATATTTCGAAGTTTTCGAGGTTTTATAAGTGTCCCTACAATTATGTTGTTAATTATTGTAATGGGACACAGATCGCGGGCGTTTATCGCTAGGGCGACAGATTTCGTGACGTAGTCGGAAGAAAAGGCGCGCGGGGAAAGAATAATGATTCACCGCGTTAAGTAAGGATGGGGGCTGACTAGTTGCTCCCACCTAATAACCACCGTACAGACGACGAAGACATCGTGAGAACAAGGTCGCGGAACCTTTCTGCATATATTGTCTGTGGCTTCGGGGTCTTCCTGCCTTCGCGAATGCAAAGACGAAGGAGAGTTCTACGGTCTGCGAACTGACGTTAAAAACTGGTTCCTTTCTTCGCGGGGCCCGATCTCGCACGCGGGGGCCTCTCTTGTACCTCTCGTACGCGAAGGCGCGCTCGCGCTCGCGCGCCCTCGAGAACCCGCGAACACCGGCTACCACTTTGGACGACCACAAGTGGTTTCCTGAAGAATCTTGCGAAACCCGAGGAGCTCTCACTCCGATATCTACCTACTAGTCTCGGGGATCTTAGCTCCCCCCGAGGGCCGGTCTTTCGCCTTGTTTCGTGAATTCATTGGCAAATATAATGATCGGTTGTAATTTCATCGACGTATCATTATAGTGCACGAATGAGTTCGAATCGTCGTTGTATCGACGAAGAAACAAAAAAAAATCGAAGAAAAAGTAAAAAAAAAACGCTATAATACAACAATAAAAAAAAGGGGTTGCGATGTAATTTTCCAATTACGTAAAAACCGTAAAAAAAATATATTTAGCATGCAATAAAAATCCCAAGCAGGAAATCCCGAGTATCCGGTAATGCGACATAAATTCATCGAAATCCCGGAGAGTTTCTTCGGCAAAGTAATCTCTGTGAAGAAGAGATCGGAGAATCTTCATCTCGCAGGTATATGAGAAGGAAGAAGATGGTGGAGTGTTCTCGCGTGAGAAATCGTTAGTGGCGTGAAAAATCGTCACATTTGCGGGTGTCGGAGCTGACAGTGAACAAAGATAGAGAGATCTCTCACGAGCCCCCCTCACCCTTCGAGAAGAGGTATTAGTTGCGAAGAAGAGAAGAAGAGAAGAAGAAGGTGCAGAGAGAGGTGCCTGCGAGAGAAAATGAGAAAGAATATCCCTTTTCCACCAAGAAGAAGCCACAGCGGGAGATTTGTTCGGACGGGGAGGACCGATTCTCACTCACTGCTTCTGGTCCGTACGGTTGTAGCCGTATTCCTCCTACTATACCTATGGGCTATATATACGTATACTATACGACGTATATAGCATGAAATGAGAAGAGATACACCCACCGATGAGAACTGGTGTGTACGCACCCTTATCCCGGTATTGGGACTGGTAGATAGGGATCTCGCGGCGTGCGAGAGCTCGAAACACAGCCTGCAGGCCTTCTTCTCATTGAGTCAGTCAGTCAGTCAGTCAGTTACTTAGCCGCAGCGACGCGGCCCGCACGGTTCATCTCCGGCTTCGGCGCACACGTTAGTCTTCCCTCGTATATACTTTGGCGAAAACATAAGCGAGCAAACTACGTTGCAACGGTCCGTCTCGCCGGTCGCGATCGGTTGACGGCGCAAAAAGAGACGGTATATAAAGAGCGAGAATATTACGACACAGAGAGCGAAAGAGAGAAAGAAAATTAAAAAAAAATAAAAAATAAAAACGAGTATAAAGGTGAAAGAGGTAACCAGCCTCCTCGTTAGGCCTCCTTCTTCGTTGGTTTTTTTTTTTTTTTTGTTTTTTCTCTTCCTATACCGGCGTGAAATTCGTGATTTCACGGCTCGCAAAGCCCGAAGCAACAGCGCAGTGCGGCGAGACAAGACGAACGCGCAAACGCTGAGAGAGACGAGGAAGAAAAGTAATAATCGCGAAATCGCGCACCTGCTGCCACGATGCCATGGGCATCAGCCTTCCTGGTCACTGCTTCGGCAATTCTTGTACTCATCGTCGATCAGGCCAACGCGAGACATCATCGAGGTGGAAATGGTCACAAACCCGCCGGTGACATCTCACTGTGGATCGATCAACAGCAAATTAAAATGTTTAGCGGTAAGTCAATGTTATAATAAATAATTTTAAAAAACACTCAATTCGTTTTTTCGATATTTTATCGATCTATAAAAAATCTATTACTCTCGATGTATTTCGCCGTTTTCGCGCTTTTAACAGTTTACACAGCGACTGTGTAAATAATGTCGGCGAGTATCGCAAATACTACGTATGTGAAATTTCTCATTATACTTCGTCGTATCCGCTCGGAGATAGGAGAACTTAGTATCTTAGCGCTATCTCGATACGCGATGCACTATCGTCTTTGCGCGTCCGGCGATCAACCAGCCGATCTCTCATTCGCGAGCGAAACGTTCACGGATATTTATTATTATATTGTGTCTTTTTTTTTTTTTTTGCTTTCTTGACTTCTCTCGATTCTTACCTGCGAGCCGCTACTACCGGATATCCGTTAGCCGTAACACGCGCTCCAAGATCTTTACGGCGATTCACGTACGATGTTCGCAAACATCACAGTGGTGCATCCGCCTCGATTCTGCTCCTTAAATAGCCGCCTGATCGTTCCTCTTCTCGCGTGTTCATTTTTTTCTATTTATTTCTTTTCCTTTTCACGACCGCCGACAAATAAAACGCACTGCGGGGTTCGCTGTAACCCCTTCGAGATAATATCCGTCGTCGATGAAAGATTTAACTGAAATGAAAGAAAATTAAATGACGTAAATGTATATATTTATGTATCATTGATTGCAGGTCTCGAGATGGAAATTTATGCTATAACGGAAGGCCGAGTATTGTCGTATCTATTGGATCCGGAATTCGAGAGCAAACTACCGATAATACCGAGCGAAGTTTCTTGCGTTAATTTCACCTGGAAATCCGGTATTAAGAAATATTACTACAACTTTTATCGATTGAAATCGTTCGACGAATCGATACTTAAGACACCGTCGATCACGATAAAGACACGCGGACGCGTGCCAAAGAGGCCGAAGGGTATGCGCAATCGATCAATGATTTTTTTTTATTTTACAAACTAATTTTTGGATATTTAACGATGATATACGATTGAAGATGATAAATTGTTTTTTCAGAATTCAGTGTACTGCTACCGTGTTCTGAAAACAATTCGGGAATCGCACAGTTCGATATTGGATTGATGATTGAAACTCGCAAGGGGAAACCTTTGAACGGAACACCACTACGTCTCAGCTTAAGAAAAGAATGCGCCGTGCGCGGTGAGTCCGTCAGTCGCGCCCAAGATCACCACTTCTCCACTCACACATACAGTTCTGTATCACCAGTAATCATCATCGCCAATTTGTGATGCATGCGTCCGCGCGATTTAAAGCAATCGGAATGTCGACCAATCTGTGGAACGCACTGATCCGATTTCGCGTCAGAGATTCTTTTTTTTCTTTCTCCATCAACTCGATTGACCAAACGACCATTGAAGTTTATTTCATTTGATTGCTCATTAAAATTATGGCGAAGAATATCATTTTTTTTTTTTCGTACGATTTTCGTGATAAACTGCACGTTACCGAGGAATGCGTTATTTTAGATTATCATTATCATTGATTTTCTTTTTTTTTTACACACGAGAATTGTTTGCAGTGTTGATCAGACGGCAAAAATTTGCATAGGACTATTTTAACTTTACGATTTATTTTACAGAACCAAATCCGGGCCCCTGTCCCGACGGTTACTTGGGACCGCCGCATTGCAAAAAAGCTCTCTGCTATCCGAATTGTATGAATGGCGGGAATTGCACCGCACCGGGTGTGTGCTCGTGCCCTCCTGGATTTCAAGGACCGTACTGCGAAGGAGGTAATTTAAACGATCACATTTATTACGAAAAACGACGTTATTACAAACTTAATTGAAAGGACGTTGTTAAAAAAAAAAAAATTAACTATTATAATACTTCATTTAACGTTGTAAAAAATTACGACAACTTATTTACACGACTAGTCGAACAGCGGGGGATCCTTCTCTCATACGATCTTCGAAATCGCGATTGCTGTTTTGCAACCCGCTTTGATAACGTTCGTCAAAGCGCGATAGAACGGCGCTTGTTCCGCGCCGTGATCGATTCCCGTATCGTGATGTTCCTGTTCCTCGTCTCGAAATTTCTGAATTGTCTCCAACAATTCTTTGTCCGTCGCTTTTTCACCGGTGTCCATGAGAGCTCGCAGTTGATCGTTGTAATGCTCGACGATAACAGTTTCCACTGCTACGGTACACGCCATAGCTGCTTTTTCACCCAACATCGCGGTACCGGCACCGAGAACGAAACCCGCCGCATTCCAAAGCGGCAACATTGCCGTCGGTCTTACGCGATGCTTCTGTATCAATTCCTCGAATTTTGCTCTGTGCTTCTTTTCCTGATCCCACATGTGCTCTATCGTTGGTCCCACCGATGTTTTGCCTGCGTTTTTTTTTTTTTTTTTAGTTTATTATACATTTTTTTTTTTTTTTTAAGATATTCGAAGATTCTCTCGAATCATACGCCCGCGCAATTTTTTACTTACCAAGAACAGCCATCTGGCCGGCGTATATACGATCGGCTCCCAATTCACCGGCATGATTCACTCTTATTATCGTATCCAAAAGCTTTCCGGCTTTCGTGTTCGACGTCGCAGCGGAAAATGAACTCGAGAGCCGAACGCTCTCGCGGCGAAGATGTTGCATTGTTTTTCTCGTTGTTTTCTTCTTTTATATCTATAAAAATGCGTAAATGTAAATCATTTTTTGTTTATGACAAACTGATTGTATGCTTATGGATTGCAGGAATATGTACAGACAAGTGTTTGAATGGGGGAAAGTGCATTCAGAAAGATACTTGCGAATGTCCCAAAGGCTATTTTGGATTGCACTGCGAATTCTGTGAGTAAATTTCAGAATTTGAACAGAAAAATTTGAAGATCCTCAGGAAATCATTCACAACATTAAAATTTTTTTTTTTTGCAGCTAAATGCGTTATTCCTTGTCTAAACGGCGGGAAGTGCAAAGGAAATAACGTGTGCAGATGCCCAACAGGTTTCAAAGGGGATCATTGCGAAATCGGCAGACGTTCGCCGCAGCGTTCCGCGTGCACCAGAGCTTGTAGAAACGGTACTTGCCAACAAGACAACACATGTCTCTGTGATGCCGGTTGGTTTGGGAAATTATGCAACAAGAACAAGCCATGGGCTTAGCGCAACAATATCGGCAGAACGGACATCCGGAATAGAATTTTATCGGCGTCTTTTCAACGGATAAAAGCATTTATACGTAAATGTATAGGGCGCAGAAACGAAATAATGCATATATATACTTTGTAAATGCGCGACGAACAAAATGAAATTTGTTTAGCGCTTAGCAAATGCCCAATTGTCGTGGTGAGAGAACTTGTGGCTGTTTTTTTTTTCCGATTTTTTTTTTTTGTTTTTTTTTTTTTTTTTTTTTTTTTTTTTTTCCGTTTCAAACTACCCGAACCAGATGTGATATGTAAAGCTGCTTTACACAATTTTATACGATTAATATTATTATTAATAATATTTGTATAATATTAATAAAATGTATTTTTATCATGCGTAAATAAAATCAATGTTTATTACAACGAATGTATCGATAATGAATGACAAGCAGTGTCAATCTCGAATTTTTAATAACAATTGTTATTCTAAGACTCGCGTATTGTTAGATTATTAGGAAAGAGACCCGTGCAACTATTCGATATTAAATTGACGAATGTGATGAAGTGCATAAGAAACGCGGGAGTAATTTTTTTTTTTTTTTTTTCATTGTACAAACGTACAGCCGACCGTCGTAAAAATTGACATTGACCAAGTGTTACATGGTGTTCGAAAATGAACGAATCGTCGATGTTTTTTTCGTAAACATGAGGATGTGTAAGAGAAAAAAAAAATGTATTGCGTACCTGACTAAAAAATGACAACGTAATCAAAGACAGTCGTGAATTGCAATCGTTTAGCCTGCCAGTGGCGGCGAGTTTAATCTCGGGTTTTCAGGCGGGTTAGGTTAGTACGCTGATTAGTCAACATCGTTTCAGTAACAGACTGAAAAGCCAGTCACGTGTTTCAGGATCCAATGGGGCCTGTGTTACGGAACGACGCCATGACGCGTACCCAAGCTTGTCGACCAATCGGATTATTCCAGGCCCGTATACATGTATATGGTGTTCGTGTTTCCGTCGTCGCTGGTCTATTATCGCATAATTCCATGGTAAAACGGTGAGTCCGAATGTGTTAACGGCGTTCAATTAGTTTTTAATGTATCGAGGTTTTTGTGTTTGATGATTTTGAACAAGTATGTCAGCTAAATAAGAGAGAATTTCGTATCGTCTGCTTGGCGTTCACCGCGCAGGCTCACTCAAAATGGCCGCCGACCTGCCGCGTTTGTTGTGGTGGAGATGGAGGCCCGCGTAACCGATCGATACGCCTGCTGGCGAAACTTGCCATGGTGTCCATGGAGCCTCTTGTGCGTCTCGTTCCGTAACTCCAAAGTAACTCGTGTCCCGCGCGTTAATACCAACGCGGTTTTATCGTTAACGCGTTGTGATTATATTAACGAACAAAATGTACGAGTCGCGGAACACGTAGGGCGTGGTGGTGAGAATAGCCGACGACGGCCTCTCCGCAGACGCAAAGGCCCTGAGCCCTGTGATCCGGTCACCGCTCACCGCACTCACACAAGGTGCGTACGCAACTCGCGATTTACACTGGGCCTGCTCCATGGCTTCGCGGTTCCTCGCTCATGAGCTTTGCGGCCCCGGAGGTGGTCTCTTTTGCGTGTGCCCTGCGCATTTTCGTTGCCCCCCTTTTCTTCGAATAAACGCGCCGCCGTGTTGTACTCTTCGTGTGCGCGAAGGCTTCATTCCTTTATACACACGCCTGTCAATTTACACGCTAATCCCCCAACGCGCCTGTCATTCTTAAACCGCGTGCCTCTTTGCCCACCTCGTATCACGATTTCTCAACATTACCCGAACATAACGCGTATCCTCCTGCAGCGCTCCCGATCATCCTCTTCTTCCCGCTTTCACCCCCGTCAAACCTTCACCAAGAAACTCATCTACACGGAGCTACTCTCCACCTTCGTGTTTCATAAATATCAGAGACCTCTTTTTTTTCCCCTATACGATCATCAATTCGATATCGGTTTCGGCGACCTGACCCGGTCGCGTGTAATTGGCCGACAATTTTACGTATTACATATATCATATGTTTATCATCGATAATGGACAAATTCATGGTCGAGCCAATTACCCCGCGTATCTCCAGCGACGCGACGACAACAAACGCGATATTCTGAACGTTCGATTTTTAAAGATATTATTAATACCATTCGAATACGCGGTTCAAATTTTTGTTTGCCACATTTTTTTTTACGAATTCTCGTAGTATTTTACGTCACGATCGCGTTCGTGAAATTTTCGATATGGGGCCTTTTAAACGGCAGGGGGATAATGGTGTTAGGTAATGAATATGTATGGCGTCATTCACCCTTGTATACAATCCAGCTGATGTAGGTAGGGCAGCAGAGTTGAGGGACCCCCAGCCAAAGGGCAGATGCAAAGGGTTCCAGACATGACTCAGGCAGTCTATCCCAACAGTAATTCAGTAACCTTCACTCTACTCTGGCTATAGGGCCCGAATCTGTAGATAAACTTTTTAAAAAATTTTTTAATTTTTTTTTTTCAACAATACATCAAACAATGTTGAAAAATCAAAAGGGATGCACTCTGCGTACAGTAGTTAGGTAACGTGCGCAGGACGATCGCTGCATTATTGTCAATTTTGCAGATTTCTATATACATGTATTTATTTATTTACTTACTTATACTTATTTACTTATAAATTTGATCGCAGGTGGAGGTGATGTAGAAGTATCCAAATCGGAGGCTCACGTCAAAATCGGTAGGACAGTACGCAATTATCTGTGAAAAAAAAAAAAACCAAAAAAAAAAAAAAGAAAAATTTTGGGAACGGAAGACGATGGTATCGTTACCCAGTACAGAATCAGGAAATATGGACAGAATGGATAGGCTGTCCGACGACGACGACGATGAGCCCAGCAGCGGCTCAGAGGCGTATGAGGAGGGAGATCTCCTCAGCGCCGCAATGGACGACGATGTGACTGCCCAGCTAGCAGCTGCAGGTTGGCAAATCAAACATGTTAACGGTGATTTCCATTATTTTTTTGCTTTTTTTATTCGATTCTCCAAATCCAATCATCTACCCCCCCCCCCCCCCCCCCCCCCCTTGATAACAAAGTTCTCGCAGAAGGTACAACAACATCTGATGGTGAATATTGTACCAATCGGATTATCCACTGATTGCTGGTTCGATTCTCTGTCTGTTTATTAGCTATGATTTTTTTTTTTTTTTATTATACATATTTCATTCATTTCAAACGATTTTGTCTCTTATGCGGAATGTGCGTTGTACCGTTTGCTTACGATAACGTAACTTCGATTAATCGAAAAGAAAAAAATCTCGAGAAACGATATAATTCTTTGATTTGTACAAATTATTCGATTCTTCAAATTTTATATGTATTTTTTCCCTCTCTATCGATTCAAAATTAATTTTATGAAGTTTTACAACAGTTTTATGAATATTTTTTAATAATAGTTGTACATTCTGTACGTTCTGCAAAAAAATATTCTATTAGTATCTAAAGTCAAATAGTTAATTACAGATTTTCCCCGAACGATTAAGAATTATGTTCGTTTATTTTTTTTTTAATTATGCACGTTTTATGAGTTACTGTGGCTTGCGCATTACTTTTTTTTTTTACGAATTTTCATATCATACAAATTGTCACATGTGTTTTACATGTCAGTGTAACGCAATAGTGTAGTTGTTCATTTTTCTTGTTTTTTTTTTTACGTCGCAAATATTCGATAATAGAATACGCGCGTAGAATCGATTATTCTGTACACGAAGTGCTCGGTATTGCTTATACACTGACATGCGAGGATAAAGGCCGATAATACTTAATGCTACGATATACTCAGGCCCCGTTGGCGTTGCTGCAGCAGCGGCGATTGTATCGGCGAAAAAACGGAAACGACCTCATAGTTTTGAAACTAATCCTAGCATCAGGAAGAGGCAACAAAATAGACTATTAAGAAAACTCAAAGTAAGCAAAAATAATTCGAACTTATCGTACAATTAGAAACGATTTTATTATATCGCGAACTACTTTGCAATATTACTGTTTTTTATGTGATTTTTATTTATTTTTTTTGTTTTTTTTTTTTTTTCAGCAAACGATAGACGAGTTTGCCACGCGGGTTGGCCAGCAGGCTGTTGTGTTAGTGGCGACACCCGGCAAGCCAAACAGTAGTTACAAAGTATTTGGGGCCAAGCCGCTCGAGGATGTTGTGAAAAATCTTAAAAGTATGATAATGGAGGAACTTGAAAGTGCTTTGGCGCAACAAGCTCCGCCTCCGGTACAGGACGATCCTTCGCTGTACGAATTGCCGCCGTTGATAATAGACGGTATACCTACGCCAGTTGAAAAAATGACGCAGGCACAGTTGAGAGCTTTTATTCCTCTGATGTTGAAGTATTCGACGGGCAGAGGAAAGCCCGGCTGGGGTAGAGAAAGTACCCGACCGCCTTGGTGGCCGAAAGAATTGCCGTGGGCCAACGTTCGTATGGACGCGCGTTCGGAAGACGAGAAACAAAAGGTTTGTCGGGTACCTGTTGCGTTCTGAAAATTGCGTAATGACGAATTGAATTATTTTTCCATGCAATAGAATCGTTTTTAACGCGAGTAATCGATGTTATTTCAGATCTCATGGACGCACGCGTTGAGACAAATAGTTATAAATTGCTACAAGTTCCATGGAAGAGAAGATCTGTTGCCTGCGTTCAGCGAGGACGACGACAAGTCGACTGTTTTGATACAGCAACAGACACCGCACTCGTCGCACACGTCGTCCAATCAGCAACAAGCACAGCAGCAACAGACGGTGGGAGTCGTTCGTCTCAGCACATCGGGTTCTTCATCTAAGGGAAACTCTTCGCCGTCGCAAATCTTAGCCGCGTCACCCACAGCTCTTGCCACTGCCACCCAGGTGCTGGTTGGCGGAGTGCACGAGATACAACGGAAAATCAATTGGAGCAAAACAATCGCTGTATCGATCGACCCAATTTCAATGTCGATTTTATTTTCGCATACAGACCATTGCGTTGCTCCATTGATCTTTCGTACTGTGCTTCGTTTTTGCGACAAAAATAATCAATTCAATCACTATTTTTCCATTAAAAAAAACAAAAAATGTTTCATCCATTTGGCAAACGAAGACGCGAATCTTTTCATCGTGTACTCACTTTCGTGTGACGAAAGACATTTCTGTTGATATGTTTTTGGTGTTTGGTTTCCCTTAATTGAGTTTCGTACGATCTGTATCTTTTTTTTTTTACATTCATACTCTGTAGAGAAACCTATCGATATATTTTTTTTTGTATCGCAACATCGTCTCATTAATTTTTTTTTCTTAAATTCGCAGATGACACAATATCCCACTACTGTCTTGCAAACTATAACAAATCCCGATGGAACCGTTTCCATAATACAAGTCGACCCGAGTAATCCAATTATCACGTTACCTGATGGAACAACTGCGCAGGTTCAAGGAGTCGCAACGGTGAATATAACGTTTTAGTTGTTTCATTTATGGCTTTTAGTTTTTAACGACGAAACTTAACAATTGTTTATTTAATTCGACATTTAATTTAATCGTTTTATGATTTTCCATTCAGATTCACACGAGTCAAGGCGAAGTTCAGGCGCTCACGGAAGTAACGGGTGGTGGAGAAGGCAGTGTGGCTGTTGATTTGAACAGTGTGACCGAAGCAACCTTAGGTCAAGACGGTCAAATAATCTTGACGGGAGAAGACGGACACGGTAAAACAGTTTTCTATAGGCTCTGCACCGTCGCCGGCCAGGAACTACTCGAGCAGTGATTCATTTGAAAACTGACTCAGGACTACTCTCCCTCCCCCCCAATTATTATTTTGCATGCTGCCTGCCAGCGATCCATTAACGAACGAAATCTCATTCGTTCCTCAGCTTCGTTCAACGAAGCAAATCTATTTTTATTTTATTATTTTTGTTTTTTTTTTTCTTCTTTTTAGTAGTTGAACTTTTTTGGTACTGTAAATACTGCAACTTCGTCGGAAGGCTAGGAAACTGATTTGTTTTTATTTGATTTTTTTTTTAAGAGTCCATTATCATATTCACAACAACGCGTCGCGCTTTTCTTATTGACTCTGTAACAGTTGAACTGTCGAAAAAAAAAAAAAAAAAAAAAAAAAAAAAAAAAAAAAAAAAACGACAATCACCGTTCGATGACAAAACAATTTGACATTGTATAAATATACATTCGCGTATGGGACATTTTTTTTTTTTTTTTGTGAGTAACGATTCCAATCAATTAGTAAAATGAAATTTAAAAAAAACTTCGGATACAGACTCGCGCGTTTCACTAAAGCGAATAGAGAAAGAACGAACATAAAAGAAAATGAAAACAAAAGAAAAAACGAGAAACAGAAATGAACGGCATTTATTTAATTGTATTCGCATGTACATAATATTTAAACAATAAAAAATGAATGTGAGTAAAATCGTACGATGATAATATCAATTGGTTTGGATAGCTTAGATTTTACGTACCCTTCTTCGCAATATTCGGTTCGTCATCACACGCAATGAATTTAAAACGAAAAAAAAAAAAAAAAAAAAACAATAAAAAATCATAAATTGCACACACATTGTGAATCGATTAATGGATTCTTAAAGTTTAATTTTTATCACTTCGCGAACGATGAAATGAGAAAAGTAAAAAAAATAAAAAAAAGGTACCAAGCCAATCGTAAAATCGCATACGAAACCTATCCTCTTACGATCACCACACTTTAATTATCGATTATTTACTTTATTAAGAAGAATTACAATAAAACGGCTGTACATAGAGTATCTTACGTTGATGTTTTATTATTTCGTATTTTTGTTGTGTATTTGTTGATTATTCTTTTTTTTTTTTTTTTTTTTTGTTTTCGGGTGATATTTTTTTTTGCTTAATATATCGCAAACGCGACTTGAAGTGAATTGAGTACGAAGATGTTTCAGCGATCGCTTGTGATTCGCGCGTCTCGCACTCGGCGTTTCAGACGATTGTTAAGTTTTATTCCACGAGGATCATCGTGAATCGTAGTTATTATGAATCTCGAGCAACGTGTAGCGATTATGATTTGATGATCGATGTGTAAAGATTAATTGTTTTATTTCGACGCACCCCCACCGTTCGTTTTTGTTGTTGTTGTTGTCCCTTTCGCTGTTTCCGCAAACGGAGACGGTGTTTTTTTTGTTGTAAAGAGTAAAGAGATGGGGAAGAGGAACGTGGACAAGACATAGGACGGTCGTTTCGGTGTTACAGGATATCCCGTATCTGTGTCCGGAGTTATCACGGTCCCGGTATCGGCGAGTATGTATCAGACGATGGTGGCCAACATCCAGAGCGACGGTACGATGCACGTTACGCCGATGGTACAAGTACCGAAGGTTGAACCGGGAAACGGAGAGACCAACGAGGTCGTTACCATTCAAGGCCATCCAATGACAGTGATAAACGCCAATGGAGAACATCAAGTTCTGCAAGTGATATCATTGAAGGATGCGAACGTACTGACAAAAGCGATGCAAGGAGAGATCATAAAGGACGAGGATAGTCAACAGCAGACTGTTTCCAGCCCGGAATAAATCATTGTGCATAATAGACGGGGGTTTGTATGAACAAAAAAGCAAAAAAAAAAACGGGTCTACCAAAAAAAAAACACTTTATTCGCTCGCGCATTATCATTGCGGGAGTAATGAAAAAAGTTAGGAACAATATATAGCGATCCAAACTTGATTTGCGATAGTATTTTGATGATCGCAAAGTAACATATATATCTACTGAAATTGCGATCAGAAAACGCCCGGTTTGTATGTCGATGTGTGGTAGTTTTCGCTGATTATTATAATGAATTAGAAGAATGTGTTACACGTGTTTAATGAGACCGGGAAAAAAAAGGAAAAAAAAATGGTGTTTAATTGATTGAACTTAAGGGTATAATGACATTTGTATTTTTATCTAGATAACGAACACTTAGAAAACATTGACACGAAAAAAAAAAGCGCTCCCCTTGAGTCGGGAGAGTTGCTACGTCTACCAGTCTTTTTTAGATCTCTTTTGTGGTCACTTCCATCGAGTATGATTGCCGATAGCGTGTTGAACGACGTTCCCATGGATAAGAGAATATTACGTAGGTATTATTACTTTATCTAGTCATAATTAAAAATATTAAAAAAAAGAAAGATATCTACCGTGGGAACGTTGATACGATGCCAATCGAAACTGTTGATTGATTTTTTAAGCTTAAAAAGAAGCTTATCCTCCGATCGGAGCTCTCGAAAGTAGGTAGTGAAGTAAATGAAAACGCAAAAAAAATGAAATATATTTCTTGAAAAACCCCGAAATAAAAATAAAAAACTATCCTATCTATCGATGAAAGTGGAATTCTCCACTAATTCGAATCACAGTTTATGTTTATCCAGAGCTTTAATGTCGGGAATGTGGCAATTCACACGAAGTTTTACCGCTTCGAGATTTACCGCGTATAGTTTAATTCCACGGAGACAGAATTTCTGTTTTTTATCCTCCCCCTCCCCGCCACCGATTAGACGATATTTAGTAGAATTATCTCTAAGAATGCGGTATAAATATTTTCATTTAAACTGTAATACCATTAATAATATAGTACTTTCGGATAGTCCTCTGGTTCTTAGCACCAATAGTAAAAGTTAAGCATTTCTGACGGGTACAAATAGGATAAGGTATAAACTTTTTGACGATATAAAAATGTACGGGATTCGAAATGCAAATGCGCAAACACCATTCAGCCGCAGCTATAATCTATAATTATTATAGATCATTGCCAAAAGATTAGCTCTTCAAAAAGAGAAAAAAGATAAATGGTTGACGTTCTACTCGACAACACCAGATTATGACGTGCCTCCATGCATTTAAACGCCGAGTCGTTTTTTTTATAAGGTATTATTGTACCACGTTTGAGAAGAACAAAAATGTACTATAATTTTGTGTGCATTATTGTTTCAATGTTGCGGTGTATGTTTAAAAACAAACGTAATGTGTACCCTTTTCGAGTGTTTACCGACTTCTTTAGTATCTTTTTTTGTCGTATTGCAATACATTGTAATTGACGATGTTTCCGGGTAAAAAAATATGTAGAAGGATTTTTCGGATATATCATGAAGTATTGTTTGAAAAAAAAAAAAACGTAATTTTTCCAGACTTACCGAACGACGACGTATCAAAAAAAGTTCCTGTATCCACTGCAATTGATTCCGTGTTTTTAACTCGGATATTTCGATAATCGCAAACTCGTAACATTGAAACAAGAAACTGCCCTTGTAATCAATCTGTACCATTATCATCTACAAATGTTTTTGATAAACACTATAGATATTGTAAAATTATTAATAGAGGAACATTGTTGTATTATTTTCAAGGCCGTTAGCGTCGCATAAAAAACGTCGGATAAAGTTTGTACACTGTGAAAAAGGAAAAAGAAAAAAAAAACCGAAAATCTTGTTGTAGCGATTATGATTTTTTTTTTTTTTCTTTCGTCATTTCACTAGTTGATCTGTAAGAAGTGATTGGCTGAGATGTGTATAATCGAGTGTAAGCGTCCATCACGCACGACAGAACGAACGATTCTTGTACCATGAATTCAAATCATTATAGAACATACGTGTATATGGAAATCTATTGCTGTGTATCATGTAATGTAATTTGTAAATATGTCGTAGTCGTGTCGCAATTTTTTCGCTTTTGTTAATTATTATTATTATTTTTCTTGTGTAAAAAGATAAACCACCGAGTCTCATACGAATCTTAGAAATTGTATAAGCAGTCAATGGACAACAACAAAACAAAACAAAACAAAAAAAAAACACATTAAAATCTAATAGTGCATATCATTGAATTTTACATTTACTCTGAGTTTCTCTCGGCGTAAAGAAATCTGCAGGATTTTCACTCCAAGGCGATGAAGTATCGCGAGGTATCGTCGAAGGACTTATACCGTTTATCAAAATTTACGATTGTTTTATTATTCACAATTGCCGCTGCTGTTGTTCATTTAACAGGTACAAGAAAAAAGTACATATAGTTTAACGACATACTCTCCGAAACGATCGAAACGACGTACTCTCTGAAACGATCGAAACGGCGTAATGCGAACGGAGCTTCTTGATAGTAAATTCTATCGTTGAGGACTAGCAGTTGCGGTATTAATGTTATTTAATGAATATCGTCGACGTCTACGAGAGCCAATTCTGGTTTGTCGTAGCCGAGTTCTTCCGGAGTGCTGATACCCAATTCATCCAAAGTTGGTCTGATTTCTTGGAGGATATAGGGATAGATTTTGTCCGCGTGATTGCCTCCCTTCTCTTTGACAGACTCCAAGAATCTGATGGTAAGCGCAATGTCGTTCAATCTGCGACACGCCCTCAACGCCGCACAGATGATTTTTGGCTCCGGGACAAGATCCATACCTGTGAATTAAAAAAAAAAAACGTAAACGCGACAGGGAACCATTGCCAGCGTTGAAGGAGAAAACAAAAAAAAAACACAATAACAGAGTTCGATGAAAAGCGGAATCAAAATTCCGACGCGAAGAAAACGACAAGGGAAATCATCGCGATGTTTTTTTTACTTACCAGCCAAATCGTTCATAGCTTTTCGGATTTCCCAGTGATCGATGTCGGGTCGGTTGAAGAAAGTTTCGTATCTGGTGTCGAACTCCTCGTCGGTTTCCTGAGGTCCATCGTGAGAGGCTCTGACATTTTGCGAACCGACAGCGAGTGTCCTGGGAACAACGGATCCCCTGACAGCTGCGCTAACACGTCCTGCTACGATACGCAACATTTTTTCGTGAGTTTAACTGAAAATTCGTCAAGTTCGACCGAACGAGCGAACCTCGATTACAGGCTCAGGTCTATTGCGTAAACGATGGCAGCTAGGAGACGACGGACGACGGCGGAAGTCAGTTTGCGCGATGTTTGATCGATAGTCGGTATTGTCGTGCATTAGAGAAAAAATGGAAAGGTTCGAATCTCAAACATTCGAGGTTATTTAACCGGTTATTTCTTAAGAACGCGCGTTAGGTGAAGTTATTTCGCACATTTTGCGACAAAGGCGATTAAATTCATCGATAAATTTAGTTGATTTTTATATTTATAATCAATTTTATTGATTTTATTTTCTATTTAAAGACTAAGATTTCCGAAACGTGATTTATCTCGTACTTTTGGTACCCCCACCGTTCACTCGCTCCCACTCCCGACGGACGGTCAAGAGTTCTCGTCGCAGCTACGCGGAACGCCGAGGAGGGGGAATGCGCAAAAACTACTGGGCATCAGATTGTTAGCTTTCAAATTAATGAAAATATTTGACTGATTTTAAATTCGTTGAAATCATAATTAATATTCACAACTTTTGGAGTTAGCGAACTCTGGTACTTCGTTGTCGGGATCAATAAATACATCAATGATTGTTCAGAATTATCGATTATATTCAGTACAGTATAATTGTATTATGTACAAAAAAAGTGCGTTATACATTAAAAATATAGTTTCTTTTACCTTTGCATTGGATAAAAGTAGTTTTTACCTCTTACAGTGAAAGTCGTTAAGATATCATTAATGGTGCTATTCAACGCGCATACTGGAGGTATATTGACTATTTCCATCTTAAACTTCAAAGAACGCTCTTTATACACAATCATGAATCCTACGTGTATATATATATATATGTATATGTATATATATAATAGGAGGAAAATCTTTGTTTAAATACGGAACTTACAATTATCATTGTATACAAAAATGACTTTGCATAAAAAATACTATCATCGTTGTACATTATTTCAATTCAGTACCAAAATAATTCATTCGCAATATTTGTAAACCTTCGTAGTATAACTATACCTTATCAAATATATTACAGCTTTTTACATGAAAAACGAAATAAAAAAAAAAATTATCATTCAATTAGCTCTACTTATTTCATTAAATTAAGTAGCATTCTTCATATAAAAATATTAATATGTATAAAGGCGACATAAATAATTGAGTATTTTTTTACAAGTCACCACGTTGAAAACAGACATTGTACAAAGTGTATATTTTTAAATAATTGGAATATCAAAATGAGGGGATGGGGAAGTATTAAAATAAATAATAAATAAAGATGAGATTCATTCAGCGCAAACCACATACACACTGCTCATTATTCGGTGGTTTTAACAATAAATAATAGAGCTGAAATTTATATGTTATCATGGAGTGACTGCTTGATATCATTTGTTTTTTTTTGTCGATAAGTTTCACACAAATGAAAAAAAAAAATGGTGTCGACCGGTACTCTCGATATTCTTTTCATGAAACAGGCAATTGATAACCTGAATGAATATTGAAGATGATGAGACTCTAATATGAAACACGTATGAAGCGAGATGCCCGTTTCGCGGTGTATTTTTAAAATGGTAGTTTCCCCGGTGTATACGTTAATGATGAATATTATAAATTTTTTTTTTTTACATTGCTTATGTGACTAACGAACCACATTATAGGCTTCTTCAACGTTTACAAAGCCGATACTGCACTTGGTAACGAATTGAACTAGTTTTGCACCTCTCCGCATTATAGTCATAATAATTGTTTTTATGTACATATTAATTTTTTTTTTCATTTTTTTTTTCTTCTCCTTAAGTGACTTTCAAAGATCGTCGCAGATAGTTTAACTAAACAAATGTTCCCTAGCATTTTCTTATACCGCGCTCTCCCGTAATAATCGCTCAGCGAAGCGCCTCGATATTTTCTTTTTCTTTCGTCTTATACACGGATCTTATATACCCGATTATATTTTCACCGTATAAGTACACTTCCATTGTAGGATTTTATCGGTAGTTACGTACCGATTCGATAGAAACCTCGTGACAATCGATCAAACATCATAATTAAGTACCGCCGTTTGAAGATCGTAATCGTCAAATTGGCACTCAACTGAATGTATATAAAAATCAATAGTCGTCGTCGTCGTTGTTGTCGTTACTCTTTCAAGAGAATTTATGAAATTACAACTAGTCAGCCTTCTGTGGGTTATCTCGCTTCGCATGGTACTTGAGCAACAGCTGCCGGTCGTCACGATTGTTAGTGTGATCCGGTGTTAGAGTCGTTATCCGGTTCAGAACTTGAACCGGAAGACTCGCTCGTATTAATGTTCGTACTGCAGCGCGTGCTCCTTCGGCTACTGGAACTCGCGTGTCGGCATTTTTCACCACGATCCATTCCACCTACAATAATTCGTTACATCGAAATTAATTTCACATCGGCACGAATTTTGCAAAAAAAAAAAGGACTCATCGATATCGTCCTACAAAGGCAAACAAAAATTGGTGTCTATAGCATTCGTCAAGGGATTAATACTTACTGGTTAATGGAGTGTGAACTTCGACCTTTATATTAGCGGTTGCCGTGACCTTCGTCGTGATATGGGAAGTCGATGGTACCGGTGATGTTCGACTAGACCCACTCGTGTCCGATCCGCCACAATTCTGTTAGTTAAAAAAACGAAAGAACGCACTCAGTTAGAGACATGCATCGGGATGAAAAAAAAAAGCTCACGATAAAACATTAAGCAATTTTTGTATTAAGCGAAACGAAGTTACAAACCTGATTGCCGCATGTCGACGTCGTTTCGACCTTTAATTCCGGTTGAACTATTATACAGGACTCTTGAGTGCTGTGCCAAGAGTTCGGTTCTTCCGTGATAGTCGTTAACGAAGGTTCGGCGTGTAATCTCGCGTTATCGATTTTATGCGATCGCCTCGGCGGTGCCGGTGGTTTCGTTCGCCTCACGATCGGCGATGCCGGTGGCGTTGGTGTCGATATTCTGTTGGGATGCGCGTGCGGTATGACCTCCGGAGATGGACCGACCAACGATAGAAGAATCGGAAAGAAGAAGAGTCCGTTGACGAGTCCGATGCCGATGAGACACAGCAATACGAGAAAGAAATAACGGACGATGAACTCAAATTCGGAGAAGGCGAGCATCACGACCGCGAGAAGCGTTGTTACTGCTCCGTGTATCACCGGTGCGTACATGTGTTCCAATGCCAGTCGTATTCTCCGATCTCGGCTGCCGACACTGGTTACAAAACTCTGCGGGGAACAAAAAAAGAAAAAAAAAAAAAAAAAAAACCATTACTTCAAAAGTTACGAATGAGAATACGAATAACAAGGAAAAGATTGTAATCTTACCAAACAAATGTGAACCGTGAAATGAACGGATATCCCGACACTGACGACGAGAAGAACAGCGGGTACGGCGCTCAATTTTATACCGCATACTCCCATTATTCCGAATAATTGAAGAACAACGCCGGCCAATGCAGTGCCAACCAGCAGAGCGGCCCACAAGTTCAGCAAAAGAACTCCGACCACCGCAACGCTCGCACCGAGTGCAGCGAGTAAAGCGATTACAAGACAACTTCGGAGATCCATATACTGTTCCCAAAAGAGGAACGGTATTCCCGATGGAAAATTCGGCAATCCTCTCTCTTCGAATCTTCGACAGACTTTTCTTACGGTATCGATTAATTCCGTTATCTCGCCGGTGTCGGTAAGTTTGTGAAGATAAAACGGCATCTGCGCGTAAGTGAGCGCCATACTCTTCGGTATCTTGAGTTCGTGATCGCTGGTGAAGATCCACTGTCGTGGAATTGGTCGAAGATTCGCTTGCGAAGCGCCGTAAGCGAGCGCATCGTTCGACGCCCAAGCGCTGAGATAATTGTAAAATGCACGAGGATTGATGATACCCTCGGAATCGACGAGACGCACTTGAGTTATCAACGATTTGTCGATTGGATTGTCAACGTGTCCGGTCTGTACGAGAAGTTTGTAAGCGAGAATCGCTTCTTCGCTGGCGTTCTTAAACCATCGTTCCTGCGTAACGCAATTCATCTTGTATTCCCTGTCGAAAGTCGCTTGCAATCCTTTGAGCCAATCGCGGAACAAACTCAGCCAAAATTTCGGCAAACCACCGTCGTCGTTCTTGATAACGTTCTTTACTCTCATGAAAGCTCCGTGATAGTCGTACAACAATTTTTGATTGTTCGGATATTCAAAGTCTCGTCCGGTTACAGCGTACATATTGTAGAAACCGAAGTGCTTCGCTTGAGCGGCGAGAAACGCGTGTTCGTCGGAATTGTGAGGTACGAGATCCGTTAAGTCGAGTCCATCGTTGACTCTTATCGCTTGCCAAACGCTACCGGTCAGTACAGCGGCGAGGAGCAACATTCCCAAAACTTTAACGGGCGGTTTAGTGACGAATGGAGCGTAATGTTTCGCAGCGAATTGCGTTAGCGAAAAACTGAGATACTCGTCTTGCGTGCAACCGGTAAGAGTGTCTTGTTCGCTGCACTGTTTCTCGTGATCGTTATCGGCGACACTACCACCGACCCACGATTCGTTCTGATGGCTTTGACTCGGTTGAAGTATCTGCGTGCAAGTTTCGCGTCTTTCCGGTGGTATTGCTCTCGTAACCGCTTGTTTCGCGGTAACGCAATTGTTCTTGAAGTGTCCACTCTTACCGTTGGCGAGAGCGGGCAAACAGCAGCAAAGAATATCCGATCTGCCGGATCTTCGTCGTCGCAGATCGAGACTCACCATTGCCGGAAAAACAAGGAGCATCGCGGCGAGATTAAAGAGTATGACGATTCCGGCTTGAAGCGAGAATACGCGAAGCGCCGGAATGGGTATTATAGCCGCCGCGAAAAAGGCTGATACGTTGCTGAGTCCGGTGAGAAGTACCGATAGACCCGTTCGTTTGAGAACCACACCGGTCTGCTCGCCGCTCGGTACCTCGTTCACCGATAGTTCGGCGTACGTGTGCGTAAGTAGAAACATATCGTGGACTCCGAGACCGAGCGCTAGAAACGGCACGATTTGTGTCGTTGCTGCGTTGAATGCGATTCCCAGGAGCGCACAGAAACCAAGTCCAGCGGCAACGGTCGCGCATACCAACATGACCCCAGCAATGCCAACGCCCGATTGCGATCTCACGGGATCCTTCCAGCGAAATAGTGCGACACCAGCGTACGATAGCTACAATTCGAAGGAAAAAGAAGAAAAAAACATATTTAATTAATTTTCTACACGGTTTTCCGCAACGACGGAAAGAAGAATAAATGTTTTTCGATCTCGTTGTACACTAACCATTAATCCGCAACTAATGACGATCTTCGTAACCGATACTTCGCTGTATTTTCCAAGTATATCGTTCATCGTCGTTGTACTGAATGCGTAAGAATTGTACAGCGCTGTGCCATTGGATTTTAGCTGTTTCTTCACCTGATTGCTGAAAGCTCTCTGCCAAGTTTCCAATACCTGCGCAGCCTTCTCCTGCGACCAGTCGATGTTATGAACGGTGTATGTGTCCGACAAGAAATCGTAAAGTTCACGTTCGCCCATTAATTGCACGACGGTCTGTAAAGCCGCGGCGCGCGTCAAGTGGCCAGTTTTGTTGTGTTTCGCACCACCGACAACGAGTTCCTCCGGCCAGTGCATGTAGTTCGCTGCGAAACCGTAGCATCCACCGGTCAATTCAGCTCCGATGTCCGGCACCTGATTAGAGAATGAAAAAGGAAGAAATGGCGATCAGTGATATATATAAAGGGATTACAAGACTCACGAGTTCTCTCGCTTATGCCCATTTCAGGGAAGAGGAAAAATCTATTCGAGGCGAGAAAGGAATATATAACTCTGACTATAGGTGAAGCGTACCACGGTGTAGGGGCCGCGGTTGCGAAGAAGTAACTCGTTATCGCGCCTTCTCGCGTCTTCGCGTCTTTCCAACGTGTCCAACACGAGAGAACAAGCCAATTAACGTGATACGCGAACGCTAGAGAAACGAGGATATACTTCGCTAACTATAATATATTTTCTGAAAGACGCCGTCGGACCGTCGGAAAAGGCTTAGCGTAAAGTACGGCGGTTGGGTATTCAACGGAAATCTCGTACTCTTCGTCACAATTTTATAACTATAATAATATGATATGTAGTTTGTATAAGTCGTATATATGTATGGAAGAAGGAAGAGGGTTTGGTCAGTCGCCGGAGTCGCGAAGCGCGGAGGCCTTACCGATATATACGTCTTGACCGTACGTCGCGAACCGAGCCGAGAAGACTGTTGCCCCCTTTTATAGGGCCCCATAAAACCGCGTTGTGCGGTCCCCGACAGAACACTGCGTTATATAGCTCTCTTTCTTTTTCTTTTTCTCTCTCTTTCTCTCTCTCTCTCTCTCGGCACTCGACGGAGAGAATCCTGGCGCGAGACTCCGAAGCACCGTTGGCTTCTCTTCTTCTCTGCACGCCAGCGCTAGCATCATAGCAATAGCTGTTATGTTCTCACATACTCTCGTTTCTTCCTCTATCGCTACCGCTCTCTCGCATTCTATAGATTCTACGATCTATTGAAGCGACTGAAAAACCGTAATAATATCATCGAGAACAATTTCTCAGTATATTCGAGCGGCGATCTTTCTTACTTTATGATACATTAGTTCGCGATTTGTATCGCGAATATGTAAAACGTTTTTTTTTTGTACAAGAGAGATTTTTTTTTTACGACTACCGATTATAGAGGAGAAAAATGTTAATAG
The DNA here is from genome assembly GCA_934046635.1 of Buathra laborator. NCBI lineage: Eukaryota > Metazoa > Arthropoda > Insecta > Hymenoptera > Ichneumonidae > Buathra > Buathra laborator. The sequence continues at coordinate 4,264,973 of OW203901.1, forward strand.
TTACATAGAATATTGTAGAAGATATCTATGTAGAGGGCAAGACATTTTCATTGTATCGATCTATTTTTCGATATCGAACAACAAAATAAAAAATAATTTTTAGTGAGACTATTCGGAAATTATAGTTTAACGGGAAAAAAAAAAAATCTTTTCACTAATTTTTAAAGAGTTAATGGGCAGCAGTTTCGATGAATTCTAAAGAATCTTTTTCGTTTGTAGATCGAAAGAGAGAAGTGTTGGGAACGACAGTCACGCCTTATGGTATGTCTCTCGGTTAGTGTAGGTGAGCCGAGAGCCAAGGCGTCCGGCCCGCGTCGGATTCGAAAGACTTTAGAGTTGCTCATCGGCCACATGGACCCGTGCTGAGGGCCCCGACCAAAAAACGTCCCGAGAACTTTTCCCTTCTTCGGTTACAATACCAGGGATAGAATGAGAGAGCCGAATGAATATCGTGCTAAAGAGTGAAACGACGCGAGCGAAAGAAAGAGTAAAAGATAAAGAGAGAAAAAGAGTCGCGCGGGGTGACACCCGCATGCCGGAGAGAGCCGCGATCCAAGGTAATGCCCGCCCACCCATGGTGTTTATCGTATGGGGCTTAGGCATCGCGTTCACAGTGGCGTAAGCAACGCTCACAAAACGCCATCAAGAAGACTCTTCTTCTTCTTTTTCACCGTATTCTATACCTTTTTCCATACTATCCTCGTCCTCTTTGCTTCTACTACTCAGCCGCTTGCTTGTCGCTGTTACAACTGCTCTTGCGCTGTTGGTCTCGACTTTCTCGCACCGTTAGAGAAGCATCGGGAATAGAGAGCGAGAGAGTGAGGGACCCGAAAGAAGCTCACGAGGAAGGCGCTTGAAGAGAAGCGACGTCTTCCGGAATCCGAGAAGACGCCGAGAACTCTCATACAACCCGATCCCAAAGCCCTCAAGGCGTATTATATTATGTTCAGAAATTTATAGACTACTCCGAAATTTACGATTTATATCCTGTTACTCTTTTTTTTTTAAAGAACCTAACAATATTCGTAAAAAAAAAAAAAAAAAAAAAAAAAAAGTTCCCAAACCGATATAGCTGAGAGGGACCCCTATAAAGTTGATGATCGTACCTCGTGTTAATTTATACCGTTATTTGCATAACTAACATCGTAATAAACGATTTTATTATCTTTCAATTAAAAGAATCATCGGGTTACTTCATTTTATTTTAACTCTCTTCTGTACGTCTGTGTACAACGATTTCGGAATACGAAAAATTGAGTTGAGAATCCTTTTTTTTTTTTTTTTTTTTCATTTTTGTATGCAGAAAACGAAGAGATGGTTTACACGTGTAATTTGTTGAAGACCCCCCTCGCGTCCTCGAACACGGCGGGCTCGCCGGCGTTACGTAATCGTACCGCGGAGAAGGACAAAACGTTGGCTGCACCCGTGCACAACACGCTCCGTCTTCTCGGCACACTTTTCTTCCTCTTCTTCTGCTTCCGCGGAGGGTATATACTAACATGATTGCACGCTCGCTTCACCAAGGGAACTCGATTGCTCGCATGCATCGCTCGACTCCTTCGGTGGCGAGCACGCGTGCGTGCACGCCAAACTCGGCTAGGAAGACGAAAAAGTGTGGAAACCGAGAGAGAAAGAGAGGGCGCGCGTTCCGAAGAAAAAAAAAAAAAAAAGGAAAAAAAAAAGTGAAACGAGGAGAAACACGGGCGTTCCGTACTTGTCGGAAGGTAAGCGCGAGTCCGCGCGTGTGGCAAAGTATACGAGAGATAAATAAAATAGAAGCCGGTAAGACTAGTTTTTAATTGATCGACGCGGTTGCAATTAAGCGGCTAGGGCACGGTGAGTTCCGTTACAAGCGCGAGACGCGCACGATTCGCCATACCGTTCCCGTAATAGTAGAGTACTCGGGGGTCTTGTCCGGCGTTTTATATGGTATATACAACAAGACAATGTATGGGACGCGAGTCAGCGAGAAGAAGCGTAGAATGAAAGAAGGAAGGAACACGAGCGTCCAAGCGAAGGGGAACTCGGAAAGAAAAAAAGTAAAAGAAGACATTATAAAAGGAAGATAGGAGAAGGGGGGTGTCTCCCCTCCGCACCCTTCTCTCGACTATGGTGAAAAAGAGAATTACCACCCCCCGGCAAAAAGCTCGCAGCTGTTAGAGAGCGCGCAAAGGGCGCTCTGATAACTTCATCATCGCCGAGGAGAGCCAATGCTATTTCGCTGCTGCTATGCCGCCACTGCGGGTACATGGAATTCTCGAGCGTTGTATTATAGCACGAAGCTTGAAGCGAAGAGGCAGAACATTGGAGAGGAGGAAGGTAGCCAGGTGCGCGCGACTAATGGATCTCCAGGCGACAAAGACCCCGATGACGACTCATTCGCTCGAATGAAAAATTTGCTAATATACACGAGAATATATTCGACGAAAAAACAAATATGTATCATAAAAAAATCTCGAGATTTATTTTTTTCTGTTTCATTAATACGTCCCTTGAGAATGTATCCTAATTTTTTGTTTTTCGTTTTTTTTCGGGTATATGACTCATGAATTTCCGTGCAAATTTTGCCGAAACTAAAAAAAAAAAAACAAGCGGTCGATTTTTCACCGACAATTTTTTAGAACTCTCGGTATACGCACACAGTCGTTTTAGCGCGAGATGCGAGTAGCGGACCGGGGTGCAGCGTCAAGCGAAGGGAGAGATCGAGGGAGCGAGAGGGATCCTCGGCGCTCGGTGGCCCATTAAGTGCAATTACCTCGGGAGTACACGGACGAAGCTTCGCTCGTTCCGCAAGCCTCGAGGGTTGTGTTATCCTTACTTGAGTGAAACAGAGAGGTAAGATATGGGATAGAAATAGAAATGAAGAAATGATGAGGCTGTGGCATGAAGGTATACACAGCGTCTCATGCTGATGCTGATGATGCCCGAGCGCGCGGCTGCCCGGCGGACGACATAAATCGAGGGAGTTTTCAATTACGAGAAATTAATCGACGCCACCAGCATCCGGAATGAGTGCTGGACTCGCGCGCTCGCGGCTTCAGGTATCGTCGGATGAAAGGTAGAGAGGTGGACGAGAGTAAAATATCTATGGTATATATTCCTCACGCGAGCCTTCCAACTGCATGCATTCCCTTTCCACTCCGATTCTACCGATCTTCATTGGGGCCCCCAAGGATCGGTACTTACCGATGCATTATGAACGTGAACCCGTTCGTACCTCTCCCTCTCTCACTCGTCGCGAAGGATATCGAAGAGAGAGAAGAAAGAAAGAGAGAAGAAGACGTAGAGAAGCCGAAGATGTTTTCATCCGGGTGGAACTCGAAGAATAGCGGTAATCACGCGAAAGATCGAGAGAGATGTTACTATAGAAGGTACTATATAGGCTAACAGAGAAGAAATTCGAGGCTCAACCTCGCGAGCACGAGTGGAGCCCACCGTTCCCCACCCTTCGGGACTTCGACTCGCAGGCGCACCGAACTCCACACAGACTTCTCCCGCGTATGTATTATTCACGTACACAACGCATTATACGTAATATATGGTACACGGGAGGTTGTTTAGTGTGCGTGTACACGTAGGAAAACACTAACACGCGCGTGCGCTTATGTTAATGGCAGTGAAATGATGGGTGGGTAATATGCCGGCGGTGTGCGCCGCGCATCGTTCGCTCGTCCTGCGCCCGCACGGCTCGTCGTACGCGACCACCGGCGTAGCGCAATAATGACGCACATCTCGCGATTTTATTATTTTAATGCTACTCCACGGCGAGGATCCACGCGACCCGCATACCCATCGACAATTTTGCTACGGCCTGAGCGTTGCGCCGCTCTTTCTCTCTCCTCGATCCGAAAAGAGATGGGTATCGAGTCAAAGAAACGAGAAGTATCACAGATATACGAAAGAGTTAAAGCGAGAAGAACGCGGGGAGGAAGGGAAGCCGCGGTTTTATTTTACATCACCAGATGGAAGACACCAAGTATTTGGCAATTAGCTTTGGCTTTTTTATATCTTGAAACACCCCGATGCGCCTTCATGGTATATTTTTTTTGTTTTTTGTTTTTTTTTTTACTTTTAGAAAGTTTTCGTTTCTCTTGAAATAGAGAAACGATTGTTAAACCTGACGTTAGATATACGGTGGATATGTTAAAAGGTTTGGAAAATACCGCGAATTAACGCAATTCGTACAGTTAGCGAGTAATAAATACGCTCGTTGAATAAACAATTGGCAAAGACCATTGGTATTCGATGACGTTCGTCACGTGCTACCAACGGCACCGATCATCGCTCGTCTACATTGTACGCTCGTTTGTGTAGTATTAACAGCGCGCGTGTGTAGACAATCGATTTTCATGGATTCGATGAATACACGAGAATACGAAATTCTCGAGGATTTTTTTTTCTGTTAAATAATGATTTTTTTTTTTTCGCATTCTTACCTCGCCGGATTTTTTGTTTGGCGCTGTCTGCGGACATTCGGGATCCAACGGATCGAGACACGGTTTGCTTTGATAGCCGTTCGTTATTCCAGATCTCTTCATGTAATCCTCGAGTGTCTTGAAAGGAAACATGAAGGTGAGATTCTTCATCTCTTCCAGCATACTGGTGGGATTGAGATCCGTCCATTTCACCCATTTGTTCTTTGTGGCGCCGCTATTTTTATAAAAAATTTCGATTATTTACTTATATGATTTTTTTTTCTCGATTCCCAAATTTGATTTTTGGAACGCATCGAAATAATTTGTAAAAATGTTTGAAATACTCACGGTATCTGTACCGGATGCTCCGGTCCGAGGAGTTTACTGCCCTCCCAGAAGCAATCGAGCGGCGTGATAATGGCACACGGTATTATATTGTCGAATATCTGTAACGAAAATAAAATCATATTAATCGATCGTTTGCCTGCATCGCCGTATCTTACTTCTCGCAACTTTAAAAGTATAAAAAAAAAAAGATTCTCCCCACGATTCCTTCTTTCTTTCGTTTTCTCTACGAGTAAGAAATACAAAGTTAGCCCACCGGGACGCGAGGGCCACCTGCGCGTTCCTGGAAACTCGAAAGAGCCACAAGGGCTTTTTCGTTCTCTATCTTTCTTTTTTTTTTTTCTTTCCCGCCTCCTTTCCTCGTCCGCGTTTTATTCTACGGTAACGCGAGCGCGTGAGAGGGGGACAGACTCTCGCGTTGAGAGATCTTCGTAGATTAAGTTTCCCTGAGTTTCTAAGAAGAATTTTTTACGAAAGAAACAAAGCGCCCATCGAGACAGGTGATCCTGATGATCGGTAGATTAAAGATTCTCAAAATTCTATATATATATATTTATATACGCTGCGCGGTATTTGCTGCCCAATTCACTCGAAAAATTGTGTCCAAACCTCGAGACATCAATAAAAATAAAAAAATTTTATATTTTTTTCTCCGGGAAACCCGGAAGTGGTCGATTAACGTTGAAATTTGGGCCCTCAAGCGCGCGACACAGGACTCTATCCTTCTTTCCTTTTCAGCGATCGTAAACTCACGTGCGTTACTACAGTCTGAAATTTTCTACGGGCAAACCTCTGCCACTCGTCGTGTTTGAGACCACAGCGTTACTATAGATATATAGATGTCGAGTGTACCTGCTGTGGGGCTGCCAGCGAGACCGGCTATTTATCGGCCGGCGCCCTCCTCTCCCTCGGGCTTTGGAGTTTAATGACGAGACGAAGACGAAGAATAAAAAAAAAAAAAAAAAAAAAAACACGAAAACAGAGAGATAGGTAGAGAACGACGTGGCTGCTGCTGCTGCTGCTGTTGGCTGCTGGTGGACCACACATGTCACCGACGGGGGCAGAGGCAGAGAGAGAGCAAGAGATAGAGTTCCTCGTGTGCTACTCTTTGCTGACGCACCCCGTCATTACGCGAAGCTAATTGCCCGACCGCTTATTTAGTTTAGTCCTCGCGAGACCGCCTCCTTCGCTCGATCGAGACGCAGACGAGTTGGACGAAAGTATAACCCGCCCGTAAATCCACGAGATCGGAACGCCGTTGCATAATATTGCAAACGTTCGTGCAGTCGGATAATTCGGTTGAAGAATCCGTTGATGTTATCCTCGCGTTCGATACCGACATTGAAACGTATGCCATTCATCCAGAAACTGTTTTATCCATTCTCCGCTTCGTAACTATAGACATAACCGATTTTTCTCCGCGTTCCACAGGTGCAATTTAAAACACATGTTTTCTTCGCAAAATAGGATAGCATCGTCTTTATTAAATTTTATCGGCATATTTGGGATAATCGTTAACACGGATCGTTGAACGGCCTTATCGTTGCTCTTCATTCCAATGTTTAATAAAATTCTTATGCGAATTTTAATCGTCGGAGAGAAAGATAAACAGTTTTTTACAACGTGTTTGTGTATATCGTGTAGCGGAAGATTGCGTATACGAAAAAGAACGAGGAAATACCAGGACTTTGCGGTTAATGAAAACGCAGACGCACGCATCGCCGCGGCGGCTACCGTGCGCGCGGGTTTCACTGAACGGTCGGAGAACGCATCGCGAGAGGTGGGTATCGGCGAGAGGAAAGAACGCCGCGTAAGACACGTTTCACCGTACGTTGTGTATTATGCGAAGAACGCGTACGCATACATGTAGGATAACTACAGCGAATATACGATTTATATAAGAATATATATATATATATAGAGAGAGATATAAAGGGGACTATCGGTGAGACTGAATTACCTGGTCGATGTAGTGCATGTCGAAGTTCGGTATGCTCGGCGCGTAACATATGTCTTTCAGCTTCCACGTGCTGCAAGGAGACAAGAAACACGTGCATTCGTGAGTACAAATTCTTGCGAGTGTTACAGCGCTCTTGGGAGAGCTATAACAAGGTCTACGGTTCGTTTAATTCGATTCAGCATCGATATGCGCTCCCGTTATGCATTTAAATTTTTTTTTTTTATTTTATATTATTATCCACGCGGTAAACATTTTTTATGACAATAATTTCAATATTATGCAATATCTTATTTTTTTTCTCGAATTATTGCATTAAGATTCGAATGCAATTTTTTTTTTTTTTTTTTTTTTTTTTTTTCAAACTTTACGAAATACGGTATAAATTTGGACGATGAGTGGTAGTAAAAAAAAGACGCCGTGCCAATTTTTATAAAAAATTGACGAGACGCATCGGGCCGTAAAAAAATTATATAAAAAAATTGCGAATGTAAAGATCGCGTTAATTTCGTTATTCAAAATTTGGCAAGCAACGCGAATGCGGATTAAAGCGATAATTTCGCAAAAGTGTGCAATTGCGAGAGCGCAAAAGTTCATCAATTTTTGGCAATCTGGGGTAATTATTGTTGTTGATCCGGAGAATGAGGGAAAAAAAATATGTATCGTGTATCGTATGCTTACATTTCGAAAAGGTCAACGGTGACCTGAGTGGCCGCCTTGAGAATAGCCAAATGTTCCTTCAGTGCTGCCGGGCGAAGCATATTCGCTTCAGGATTTTTGGGCGTTTGTATGACCAATTGATGAGTCGACGGAGCAGCTTCGCCCAGAGCCTCCGACGCGTACATCAATTCCTTCTGTAATCTTCCGCCTTCTGCAAAAAATTAAAAAAAAAAGAAAAACGCGTTTTAGTTTAACGTTCGAGAATATTGAAGGTTTGTTATAATAATAATACGAATAATCCGGTGCATCGTGCGAGATAACAGCTCTGGTAACGTAAATTGGTACGAGTCGAAGATATCGTGGTCGTCATCGTCGTATCTGCAGATGCGTGTCTTTCTCGATGCGTCGGGGGCCTCTCCCTCCCTCCCCCCTTCCTTCTCCTTACTCTTTCTCTCTCTATAGTCAGATTTCACCGTCAAAAAAAATGCCGACGGCGTATTTGCTCGTTCCGGCAGAGCCGTGGCACACCGCGCCCGGGACCACCCGTGTTGTTCTGACTCCATGCGTCAGGGGCTCTCAATTCGCCGCGAAAACCTCAATTCCACCGGTACAACATCACGTTGACGCATTGGCCGAGTCTAGCGAAAGCTCTGAGAACCTTCATCTAAACTGCGGGCGGTCTCGTGAGCTCCGCGATATCTTCAGATGTATATATATATATACACAACCGAACGAGAATAGAGAAACGTGAAAGAAACGGTAAGACAGACCGAAGCATCGCGGGTCTACGATGCGATCATAGGGCCATAGCGAATGGAGTAAAACGAAAGAAAGATAAATCTCGGAGAAACCGGTGAAGCGCACGGGATAGTTCTCGATTCATAAAAAAAAAAAAAAAAAAAAAAAAAAAAACGTGAACCGGAAGTCGAATAGGCCACGAATAAAAATTAATTCTTGTAACTCAATAAAAATCATTTAACTGCCGACAATCTTAACGATCTGTGAAAATTTGAAATACGGTAAACGACTTTTGGTAATTTAAATATCGCGCAAGAAATCAAATGATGAAATCACTCGTCTCAATCGTAATTTAATTTTGTTATTAATAAATAACAAAAAAAAGTGTTTTCAGCTGCGTTTTTTTTTTTTGGATGTTCAACAAAATCCGGCAGGTGTTTCTACCGCGGAAGTTAATAACTGTACCGGTGTGACGAATGAATCAGCCTGTAGAATCTCGCGGGTATCTCTCGGCGGGCCATTCGCCTTCTTACTAGTCCTCTTTCTCTTAACCGTAATAAAGACACTAACTCTCGGTTTGAGCTCTACATAGCATAAAGCGTCAGTGAGAAGCGGCTTAACAGAGAAAATTACAAGGATGAAGGGAGATAGAGAACAGAGGGAGAGAACGAAAGAAAGAAAGGGTCGAAGAACGTCGAAAGAGGCGAATTGTGTGGAGAGAAAGAGGAACGTTGTTGCTCCGTATAGTAGTTTATATATATATGTATATATATACATATACGATGCTTTGTATATAGCCGCGTATATATAACTATATACATGAGGTACAAGACTACGGTATGAAAGGGAGAGAAAAAAAAGAAGGGAGACAGAGAATTTCTTGATTTATCGACGGGGCGTCTCTGTAATTATTTCTCCGTCCCTGTCTCACTTAGCGGAGTAGCCTCGGGTCTGTACCCTTCCGGCTACCGTAATTGCACCGTAAGACCGGACTCTCATCGGTCCCGCGTCCCTATAGCTTCGGGGCCCCACTCGTGAATGGCGGTCTCTCTGCCGAAAGCTCAGGTCCAATGCCGCAACCATTCAAAGCCCTTGTGACTCTCGGGCTCCTGGTGGACGGAGCCAAAGCTCACATGGGGAGCCCCACATAAGCAATCTGTGCGCCAACAACATTGGCTCCATTGTTTCGTTGCGTTACGTTCTCTTTTCGATGCCTCTATTGCTTATCCTTAATGTTTTCATCTCGGGAGCCTCGAGAATCCGTTGCGGTAAATCGCTTTTCTCCACATGGGTAGCGCGCTTAGTCTTTCATACCCGACAAGAAAAAGCTTCTTTATGAATAACAGCACAGTAGTTAAGTACCAATCGTAAAAATTTATAAAGCAATTTTATAGAGATGTATGTAACAAAAAAATTGAAAAAAAAAAAACAAAAAAAACAAAAAAAATTGTTTTTGTTCGCGTGTTTGCTTATCCACTCGTCATAATGGGATAGTTTGCGGGGTGATTGTTTTTCACATTTCCAAGTACGACTTCGAATGCCACGAGGAGGCAAGTAGAAATGAGAGGGAGGGACACGCGATTATTATCCACTTGAATAAACAACGGTCCCGGGAACAAGAAAAAGAAAGGGACGAAGACGCGCGTGGAGGAAAGAGCTTCTGCGGGCTTCTGGGATCGAGTGGTTAATCGCGCGATTGTGGCGGTGTGTGTATATGTATACAGATCTATACGCTGCACATATATGTATGCGCCTCAGGGATCGTCGACGATGCTGGTTTCGGGAAGGTGCAGGCAGGTGCACAGTACATATACGCGCATCGTGTGTATGCATTTTGCTCTTCTGTAGTAAGTTGTATAGTTGGTTACATATACGACGGTGGAGACGACTACCACGAAGTCGATAATATACGCGACGTAAGAGAAAAAGAGATGAAGAAATAGGCCCCCGCGGGAACGATCGGGCGGTCCGACGAAATATACGCTACTACACTCACTGCGGGTCTCCCTCGGGGAGAGAACCCGATGGGATCCACGAATGGAGAGAGCGTATGTGTGATTGAGCGAAGTCTTTCCATCACAAACGAATACTCATTAAAAGAGCCGAGAGGATCAATGGCGAACTAACGAGCGACCGGTAGAACGGTATACGAGAGGCGAACGAACATCAGTTCCGAGAGCAATTTAAGGCTCATGTGTGTTATTCGTCAAATATTTTAGATAAACTTTGTGACGACTGTGATTCTCGTTAAAAACGGTACGTATATAATTTCGAGGATTAAGAATCAAAAGCGCGTAATCCTCATGGATTAACATTTAGCTTACATCTTCTCTATCGTTAGCCGTCGATAAATAACGTCGTGAATAGTAAATAGCAAAAATGTAATAATTAAATATGTTAAATTCCATTTGAATAGTTATTTCGCTTTGCAAATTTAATAACGGCGCTAATACTTAATTTAACTCGAAAGTTTAGATTTTACGATTGGCAATATATGGTTTTCCACTCTCTTTTCCGGTCGGTAAAAATTACGAAAAAAATGACGAATAAGAAATATGTATATATTTGTATATACATATTTCTCGCCTTCCTCGCCGTGTCCTGTTACACACTGCACTCGGATTTCACTTCCTCGTATGTAGCCGCATAGCTATAACGCTCCGGTATACGGTGAGAACGTGCGGAGAGCGGTGTTGTGTGTAGAGTTTATACCGCACGAGTATATATGTATATAAGCGGCGGTCTCTCGTTGGTTCCAAAGCCAGAGAAGAGAGGAAATCGGCACGCTAGAGGCCCGAGCGTTCATCAGTCGAAGCCCAGTCGAACACACGTGCGGACAGTTTAACGGCGTGTGAAAATAAAAAGCACGTGTTGCGCAGAGGCGACTCTCTCGGGGGAGGAGGCATTTCTCTGGCAGTTCTCGCGCGAGAGCACACGTCGACGCGCGGCTCGAAGGCAAAAGCCATCGAGCGCGCGGGGCGACTTTCCGATTTTATTCTCGTTCTCGTATTCACCGGGTGTCTCTTCCTCTCTCGTTGTTTCTCTTTGCGCTTTCTCTCTCTCTCTCTTCTCTCTCTCGCGTATAAGTCTACGAAGAATCCTGAAGTTTCCTCTCGCGTTCCCACGAGAGAGGAGACACACAACGTTCGAACGAAGCTGTGGCTTGCATGCCATAACTATCGATGTCCGCAAACGCATCTTCTCCGAATCTTTCTTGTCCGCATTCCCTCGTTATTTTTGGTACGAACTTTATCTCTGTTTCTCGCATCTCTCGAAACCCGCAGAAACTTCAGAGAAGTTCCGTTTGATATATATATACGAGTGCACGACGAAAACCGTTTTGGAGCGGAGTCATTGTTGTTATTGGGGAAGTTACTGGAGAGACGAAACGAGTCGCGAAGTACGAGAGGGTCGAGGTGGACGCGAGAATGAAACAAGAAGAAACGAAGGCAGAAGGTAAAATGTGCGGAGAAGAGAGCCCGTGGGCAGCAAAAGGTTTCGTAGTTTCTCTTCGACGAAGAGCGATAAAGATGGAAAGAGTGCGTAGTATTCTCGGACGGTATAACATTATACTCTTACTTTTGGTCTTATTTCTCGGTATATGAGGAGAGGGCGAAAAAAAAAAAAAAAATTGTACTCTCGAAGCTTCTCTCGTGGTGCGGATCCACCCGTTCGAAACTTCGTTACTCGCGCGGTATTCGCGATTTCTCTCGGCTTTTCTCTGTCCCGTTCGCCTTTTCGGCTCTCGTATTCCGGCGACAGGATATGCGCAGATTTTTTTTTAATTTTTTTTCGTGAAACAGTTGAGAATCACTGGGGTACTGAACGGTATTAGAGTGGCATAGTCTTCCTGGGATGGGTCCTGAATGAGACTTTCCTCTGTGAAACTTTATCCGTACTTTATACAAATTGGCAATTAAGCGCGAACTACGTGGCGGAAGCGGTAGGTACCGTGTGGACTCCTGGTGAGCCGCTGCCGCTGCTGCATACCCTGTTATAACCGATGTATATATAACCAGGAAAGGTGCTATTTTTATTTTTTGGAGCAACAGTTACAAATGGATGATCCAGCGTGATTAATCTTTCCGAGAAGTGTGCCATTTTCGCGGTGCAATTAAACGCGCTACTGGAATTAATTTTAATGACTTTACAAAAATGGTGTAAAAAAATACAATTATTATAATTTCGTTTAATTCAGAGCTTTTGGAGATTTCCAAACGAATCTAATGAACAAAAAAATGTTTAATCTCGAAATGCGAGTAAAAAATGTACGAATCCTTTTGCGCGAAATGACCTCGAAGAGACGTGATAAATCGAGGTATTTGCCAAAGCGAATTCCTGTCGGATAATCTGACTATCGGAGGATTTTTCGGGGTTGATGCCCACCAGACGGATAGTATAGGCGAAGTGAGGTACGATGGAACTTCGGGGGCCCCACACGTACTCGGGGCGTCCGCTCGATCTTCGAAGATGCGCTGTTCAGGCCGCGAGGACTAAGATAGCAAATGAATACGAAGGCGAGTCGGAGAGAGCAGAGAAAATACGAAGAGTAAGGAAGGGTGGGGTTTATAGCGCGCAGTAGGAACCTCCGGAGAGGCAACAGTTCCCCTCCTGTTTCTTGATGGAGTTGTGAGTGAAGCAGAGAAGCCCCGAAGCGCGGGGGACTTTAGCTGCCGCTGATGCTGCTGCTGGTGGTGGTGGTGCTGCTGCTTGCCCGCCGAGAGTCTGCCGTCGCGCGGGCACGCCGTGGCCGAGAGACCCGATAGAAGGAGAGAAGCATTGAAGCTCGAACTCTCGAAGGTTCAGGCGCTGAGGCACGCAGGAGGCCCCCATCGTCTGTAACACAGGGCCCTGGTGCGCCTCCGCTCTCTGGCTGGGGCCCCGCGCTCGACTGCCTCGGTGCACACGGACTCGAGAGGGCCACCCACCGCGACCATTCACCGGAACCGAGGCTCCATGCTCTCCCGTCCAATGCCCCCCCCTCTTCCCCCCAATGGTGCTCATGCACGCGAGGAAACGTCTGACTTCGCTGCGAATGCCACGAGATAGAAATTGAATGAAAAAAAAAAAAAAAAAAAAGTACGAAAGACTAAAAAGAAAAAAAAAATGGACCAATCCCTCGGAGCGATAAAGTTCGAATAATAAAATCATCAATTTCATCCCTCCAATAGAGATATCGTCGAGGATATCGTGGTAATCTCTGAATCGTGAATAATCCCGGAAGCGACAATACAGCGCGTCTGTTGACGATGGGAATTGCGGGAAGTAAAAGCAAAACAGGAAGGTGTCGTCGCGTGTTGAGAAGAGTCGAGAATGAAGATCGTCGTGAAAACACCATTCGAAAAGTCAACGACACGCGGCGAATAGGCGTTCGTCGCGTTTGCCTTGAAATATATATATATATATATATATATATACATAAATATCTATATCGGAGCGCATCAGCACTGGATATATAGTAACGCACATGACTGAGATGGGTAACGCGGCTGAGTTGTATTAAACGTAATAATAATAAACGCGAGATGAGATCCTCTGTTTATGGGGACCGTTTCGTCCGTTCGTCGGTTTCTCCTCGTTCGTTCGTCGGTCGGTCGTACCCGCGCGCGCGCGATGCAACAACAACAGATTCCCGGTGGGTCTTTGGACGCGACGGTCTTCCGACTCTCTTATCCCTCCCCGGGGCCCTGTGGGGAGTCTTACAAAGCCACCTTGTCGCTTTTCCTCTCTCTCTGACTCTGTATATTTCCTTCCTCGTCTCTCATCGTCGAACCGTTTTCTCTATATTATCCACAACTCTCCGTACCCGGAGCCACAGTTTTCATCTCTTTCGTTCTTCTCGAGTTGCGGACTGTTATCTCGCGTTCTCTCGCACTCTCGGGCTCTCCTCTCGTTCTTACTAACTCTATCCAACCGGACCGCGGGTATTACCGAGCCGTCTCTCTCGCTTTTGCTCGAAGGCACCGGGGGCCTAATGAAGATGTAAGCAGTCGTGGCCGGCCCTCGTACACGGCCGTCGTCGTTCGTCGTGCCTTCCCTTCGTTCGTCCTCAGCAGCGTGCGCGCGCGGCTCCTCTTCTTCTACTCTTCTCTCTCGTAGTTACTATTCTACGGTGAGCTCTGTCCTCCTCCGGCATATTCCAAGTTTCCTCGTCACCGCCTCCCCTCTGACCATCCATTACAGGTACTTTCACAAAAAACTTTTTCGCGATTCGTAAAAATTTATCGAAAACTCCGAAATGAAAAAATTTAATTGTCGTGACATTTATTAATGGTCCATTCACAAAAAAAAAAAGAAAAGAATAAAAAACAAACAAATATATTTTATCTTTCGGATTAAAGAAAAATTTATTTTCATCCACGAGACAGATGTGAAATATCGATGATAATCGCTCAACGAATTTATACTCTTTAAATCCGCGATTTCGAAGCGCGAGATTACGAGGCTTAAGGTACGGATGAGAAATGAGCGTCGCTGGAGCACTCAGTCAAAATTCCATTTATATCCGAAATAGTGGGCTCGTGAGAGACTGGGAATAGGTAGGAAGAGGGAGGATTCAGACGAAAAGAGGAATAAGACGCTGTTGTGTGTTGGTCGCCGTTGGTGGGTGACTTGCCGCCGCGTGTCTTCGTGTCCCGAAGGCGGGACACGGTACCAAAATCGTTCCTGGAATAGCCTGTATAGCTATCCAACGTTTCTCGGAGATGCGAAAGCGCAGCGGCAGTTCCGCAGCTCGCCGAGGCGCGTCCCGACGAACTGATCTTCGTCAGGACGGTAGATTTACGGCTGTTTTAACGTCGTCTGAAGTACGGCTTATCGATAGTCTATATGTCTCTCTTACGACTCGCGAACACGCAACTTTCATCTTTCTTTGCGTCGATTATACGAGACGCGCGGGTGCTTCGATGCTTTTCTTCGTTTTTCCACGACGACCGCACGCATTCTACGCGTTCGCGGTATACGCTTATAGCTTCGAGTTGTTTATTACAGTGAAATGGAGAATAAGAGAATGAAAGGCGCGGGCGGTGTGAACGAGGATCGCGAAGGGAGCCCCAGACGTCGAGGCCAGACGAGGCCGAGAGAGCGGAGAGAGAGAACACTGCACCCGCATATCCCTCGAGACAGTCACCTCACGGATATCCGGTGCTGATCTCTCGGCGTTCACGCATCTTTTCCGTTCTCCCCTATTCGAACCTTTGATCTCTCAATAATACTCTATTTATAAAACGCCTCAATCCGTTATTATTGTTATTATTGTTAACGAGATACCGACACCCGGTAGTCGTTTGATTCTATCAAATCGTTAATTAGACGCGTCTCGCGATCTGATAAGCTTGAGAAAAAAAAAAAAAAAAAAAATGTCGATCGCGATTACCCGCCAAGGAATCAAAATGGACTGCGCACGAGTATGAGAAATCAACGGGCAAGAAAACCGGGAGAGAGAAAGACTTACAGCTCGGATAAATATAGCGGCCACCCAGTACGCGACTAATGTACTTCGTACTCGCTGACGGAGACGCCTCCGTCTTTCTACTGTGCCTCGTTGGGGAATGCCGTAAGGTTTTCTATACACTCATACCTTCCTTATTCGTACTTTTCGGACTCCAAAAATAAAAGAACTCTTTGTATCGCTGCTACTTTAATAATTCTACACGGAGATAATTATTGAGCAATGGTCACCAAAAAAATATGGAAATAATACCTAAACAACGTAGTAAACTGAACACGAAGCGGTATTATAGGAAATTTTACCATACTGCTGGGAGAAATGATTCATTCGCGTATCCTTTGTAATTTGGGAACTTTCCCCATACATCTCTGTGTCTACACGACACCGGCTATTGTAGTTATCAAGTTATATATAACGAATTACAAAAAAATTGAGTGCCGCTTCATGAATCGATTACCATACGGAATTGGGGAACCATCGCCATACTCTTCTCTCCGTGTATTATAACGAAATTTTTATAATGATTTTTATAATGAAAGTGAGGATTTTTCGGGCGATATCGCGATATCTCATCATTTCGAGCACCGATCGGGCTGATTCCAGGCGCATTTTAAAGCTTGTATTCGATTTATATAATGAAAGTGTCTTCAGAATTTAGATCCGATGTCTCGTTTCCGAGAAAAAAAATGTCAAAGTTTAGGAAGCAGGATATTGGCGTATAAGGACACCGTAGCGCTCGATGCGCGCGGACTCACCGCGCGGACTTTTAACTTTTTAAACTACTTGGCGTCGAGACGCTACCGCGTCTCTTGATAATAATAATAATAATAATAACGTTGATTACACTTACCCTGTACCCATAGTTGCTCGACTTTGCTGTGGACCTGCGCTGACTTTAGCGCGACACAGAACGTCGCTAGAGCTAATATAGCTACGAATAGTACTTTGCCCGCATGCCTTTGCAGGAAGTCTCCCAATTGTCTCAACTGATCCTGCAGTCGCGCTCTGATCCATACCGCTGACCTCTGACCTTCCGCTTTGCCCTGTGTTCGAGAAAAAAAAACAAAAAAATACGACAAAGACTTTAGAATGTATTTATTATAATGAAACAGAGAGTCGCGATTCATATTGTATGGGGCATACGGTATGAAAAGGATCTCGTGGCTGCACCCGTTACAAACACACAGCGAGAGGGGAACGCTGGTAAATTGGCCGTGTGGGCTTTGACGATGATAAGTGGGAGCCGAGAGCGAGGAACGTTCAAAGTTTTAGACACACAAGCGGAGGAGCAAGTAAGAGGGGTGGTGTTCTGCATGCACATTGAAGAAGAATGAAAAGAAGGTCCTGGCGTATGCCTGGAGGGAAATATGAAGGAGGAAGCACTCGGAAGCGGATAAAGAAGCGATGAAGAAGTGGAATAACCGAGAGACGAAGAGGAAGAAGAAGAAGAAAAAGGAGAACGAGTAGTTATAGCGTCGAACGATCTCGCGCATAAACGAGAAGGCTTCTCTTCTCTCATTTTATCTTTAATCTTTCTTGTTTTCCTTCCTTTGTCGATCTCTCTCACTCCACGGGGGCAACATTGCGAGCGGCAACGTTGCACCACTACCTGGTGGCCACTCTGACAATGTGCTCCGTGGACCACCCGCAACAATACCTATCTCTTCTGTCCCAATGAGAGAGCGCGAGCTCTCGGCGAAAGATCGAGAGAGTCGAAGGGTAAGAGAAACGAAACGGAGGGGAGACTTTGCTCTCTGCCTCTTTCCAATGGATAGACACGAAGAGAAAAACGAGACGAAGGTAACGATCGAAGAAAACTTCGAAGAAAGCTTGCGCTCGCGTGTATAAGTTGCTACAGTTATAGATACCAAACGGAGAAAGGGAAAGTACAGTTAAGCACATGGTGCTACTTGTTGATAGATGATAAAAGAACAGAAACTGAGAAACATCGATACAGTGATTGGCATACATCGATAATGTTTTGTTCCATTTAGTTTATCGACGTTACCCGTCGAATAATGCATCAGAAGTATTCGACAAAAATATTATGAATTTTTTTTTTTTTTACATTACACGAAATCGACGGGAAAAAATATATCGGATCCCTTCGAAAAAAACGAATAAAAATGGTTGCGACAAATTTGTATAAAAAAATTAACGAGAAAATACACTCTATAGGTTACTTCATGGAGTTTAGCAACTGTTATTTTTTAGACATTACGAAACGATGAACGATGAAAAAAAAAATATCATAAAGCCTTAATTTTTCGTGATGAATACGAATAAAGTAATTGAAAAAGCTGTTGGATATTTCGAGAAATTTGCATATAGCAGAGGACTCGCTGCTGGAAGCCAGTCAATGGTGAAATGCCGAGGACGGTATTGTTGTTCCTATATATAGAATAAACTGTACTCTATGTACTGTACGAAGTACAACATACCGTACAGAGATAGTAGTATGTGTTTTTTTATACTATACATGAACTGTACAGTATAAACTCGGGAACTTACGTATCTCGGGGCGGTAGCTGTGCGAGTATCGAATAGCAAGGTTTTCCAGCCAATTAACTTCGCGTACGACGGGGCACTCTCGCGTTTGCGAGGCGCAGGCTCGGGTAACCTTATACGAGGAGCTGGTGGCTGGCGAGAGCGCCTCCTTCTTCGATTCTAACCATCGCAGCCGCAATCCTCCGGAGAGGCTCCGGGGCGCGTTGACCACATGGCTCTGACGTTGGGAATAGTATATGTCCGAAGGATATAAGGAAGAAGAAGAAGAATTCAACAAGTGAGACGAGAACAACACAGTAGCCAGCAACGTGTAAGGATCAACGGGACACATTGGTGTCACACTTTGGATTCTTTGCTCCAAAAACCACCGGATACGGAAACACTTCTCCGAAACATCGATGTTTTTCTTTCCAGTGAAATTTTCTTACCGCCGAAACAGGAAAACAGTATTTTTTTGGGATTTATTTTTATTTTTTGCTCCGAAAATTGAGAAGATGAAAAAAAAAATGATTTATAGGTCGCATCGAAACGAAATTGTTATTCGTACGTTGAATGTTTTTGTTCGAACGTCGGGGGAGTCAGGGAGTCGAACTGCACACGATGATAGCAACAGAAGAGGAGCGGGTATACGAGAGCTCCGGCACGGGGCATAACAGGATCTCGTGTCAAGCACGGTGGTCCCTCCACTCGTCTTTCTCCGTCTTCTTCTTTCTCTGCTTCTCTATCACTCAATCCCTTCTCGCATTCACTGTGCTTCGCGACTCCGACCAGCCGTGCATCGTGTATGATGTGTTAGGCGCTTACTGTCACAGAGAAAGGATTCTGTGACTTAAGAAACGGCAGAGAAATGAAACGAGATGACTGACGAGCTGAAAAGCGGAGAGCGGCCCATTGGTAAGGGGAAAACACGACTAGTCGATGAGAATTCTCCAGAGAGATCGAGAGAAGAATCTCACGAGACCACTCAACCGTATACCCTACTAATACTCGTTACTCGAACAACTCGTTCGGGTAATAATACTCCGCGTATCGGAAGTTCAACACAGATACTGCATACGTTCGAGGAAATTATCAAGTTGCCTTTTATTTGTACAAATTAATTTGAGGCGATCGATTAAAAAAAATGCTCGCGGTGATAATGAATAACGATAATGAAAAAAAAAAAAAAAAAAAAAAAAACGTATAGAAAATAAGTGTTTATTTTCGCAGATAATTTGTACAATTTTTTTTATTTTTCTTGTTCTTATTATTCTATCGATCTATGAGCTCATCGCGCAATTTTTAATATTTTATTTTTCGAGATTCCACTGAAAGTGCGTTGGATATACTAATGCGCTGTTTCTCGCGATTGAGATCTACGAATTGATCGTCCGTTGACACGCATAGTCGTTGATGCGGGACGATTAAAAAACTTTGCGAGCGTTCGAATTACCGAAATTTCCACGAATGCTGTTTTGATTGTTATTTTCCGTATTTTTTTTTTATTTTCTGACGCCACTCAATTTATCTCGAAATTGAATTCCGAAGGGTATACGTGTTCGAAAATAATCAAATACATCGATAATTATAATAGAAGAGGATATGAAAAAAAAATCGATGAGGAATCCAAGTCTGAATAATTATGCGCGACGGAACTTCGACGAGAATGAAATGAAGAATTTTTTGTGTTTTCGGCACGCGGATGGAGACGTCAACGTCGCATTGGGAATTGAGACGCTGCCGGAGGGCCCTTCGCCTGGGGCCTTCTTCGCCAGACCTCTTCTCGAAGGCTCTCGACGCGTCCGACAACGTATAGTTATGTACGCTACACTGTATATTCATAATACGTTTCGGTCAGAAAAATTTTACGAAAAAAAAACGCTTGAAGATATTCAAACTTTTCCATTATACACATCTATTGTCAAAATGCAGAAGCAGTAAAACATTTTTTTTTTTTTTTTTATTAACGCACGAAAAGATTTGAACGAAATTTTTGGCAAAAGTCGGGAGGATAGGCGAATATACGAAAGAAAGAAGAGAAGACGAATTCGATTCTTCGGCTCACGGATCGATGAATCGATCGGTCGAGAAGGAACGCGAAAGAGATCGAGTGAGTTGTAGAACTTTCGAGCATCGCAGAGGTTTGTCCGAAAGAGAGTTCGCCCTCCCTTTCTGGAGTTTCACGGTCGATCTTCGGGACTGTGGGGCCCCCGGTACACGCACCGGGACCCTTTGGATTATTACACAGTATATGGTAGCCGCACACGAAGTCGGCGCCCTTTAATCCTCGGCACCCTCACGCATACGATTGCCTTCTCGTGTCTTTATCTTTCTTACTCTCCGTCGAGTTTGAGCGCAAACCGCGCGAACATACACACGTACGAAGTTCGTGAATGACCGGCATTGTGCGGTTCGGTAAAAAAGAAAGATAAAAATGAAAAAAAATATAGAATAAAAATAACATCGCGGCATTTTTTCAGCTGCGAAAAATTAAGAAACGATTACGAAATATTACCGATTTTTTTTATCAAACGCAAAGAGAAATTCGTAAAAACTCGTAATTATATACGAATAAAAATATAATTCTGATTTTCGTTCGTAAACTATAAGTAAAGACCGATGAAATACCAAAATGAATCTCGCGAGCGTGAAAATTCGATTTCACGTTGCGCGCAACCGAGCAAAATTTACGGCTAAGAGATACTATTGAAAAGTTTCTCTAGTATTTCCTCTCGTCGGGGGTGCCGACGTCTCTGGTGTGGGTTCGGCCCTCGGATTCTTCACGCCATCCAAGGGTCGATTTTCACGAATAGCAGTGGGCAACGGAAGAGCGGCGTTTTGCTTTGAAGATCTTTCATTTTGAGACAATTTCTCACTACCTATCTATATACATATATATATATAGGTATATTATATATATATTATCGCTTTCGTTACGCCTCGTTGTGCGAACGTGTTGCGAGCAAACTGTCTATTCACGCGGTAATAACATTCGTTAACTATTCGTTACGATCGCGTAAGGTGTATAACTGTCTTCGGATACTAAATAAAAGATATGTGCAACTTGTACGGTGAATACAACAGAGAAAAACGATCTATCGTGCGATCAAACCGATGTTTGTCCCGCTAAAGAATTTCACGAAAATTACCTTCGCCATTGGCAGAGCGAAATAAAATTGGATCACCCAAAGACTTTGAATTGCCCGAGAGAACCTCAATTCGAAATCTTCGAAGGTCCTGTTTTACCAGAGAGCCTCACGAAATTCTCACTCTCTTTCTCTCTCTCCGTGTTCGCGGCTTTTGCCTTTATACACCGGGGATCTCTGCCGAGCGCGCGACCCCCGGCTGTGTGCGGTTCTCGATTGCGTAATCGCGTAAACAACAATAAAAAGTACACACCGACCATCTGGCGTGTTTCGCTGGGGGGCCTCGCGAATCGACACGAGTCACACGCGATTTACGTATACACGGGGCGGGGGAAGGGGTGGGGCGGTATGTGTATACATTATAAACGAGCGAACGCGGGTGGTCTCGGAATGACTTCCGGTCTAATGAAATGCCGAAAGAGTCGTTTCGTGTGCGTCAATATAATAAAAAAAAAAAAAAAAAAAAAAAAGCAATTGGACCGACGATCGAATAAGGAGAGGAATATTGTAAACGTGTAACGGAGTTACAATTGGGCGAAGAATTTTAATTGCGTAGGGATTCGATACCACACAACACGGTTACGTCGACTTGGCGTATAGACATCGAAACATTTCGAAATTCTCGAAGGGGAGAATCGAGAAGAGTGCAGGAATGGGCTTCCTGTTCGTGAGCTATGCTCAGACGATTGTGGCGGCGGCGTTAAGTTAGGAAGAAAATTCCGAGAAACGCGGCAGTTTCTCGACACAGGCTACTACTTCGGAACCTTTTTTCCCCAAAGGTACCCCGCCCTACCGTTCCTTTCGATCGCTAAAAGACTTTACTAAATATTTCTCGAACTATTAGAAATGCTTTGTACCCTTCACGCCGACTGGAATTTGTGGATAAAAAATGGAGAAAAATAATAATAATTCGCCGCAGCAGGAGACACCGATGCTCGACGTATCTGCACAGGAAGTGCTTTCGCGTCGATATTTGTGAACATCGCTTTTTAGCATCTCGAAAAAAATCACGGAGTTCTTATGCTATTGACGATAATTCTATAGTTTGCAACACTTTTTATCGATAATTCTGCTTCATTGATGTACAAAACGGCGCGTTAAATGAAGTGATCTTATTCACCGGAAGTTGACATACCGGCATACAAAATTTGAAAGATTCTTCGATAATTTGTCGATATTTAAAATTCAAAACGAAAATTCAAAATTATTGCGTTAGATGAAGTGATGTTATTCACCGGAAGTTGACATCCTGATATACAAAATAAAAAAAATTTAAAAGATTCTTCGATAATTTGTCGATATTTAAAATTCAAAACGAAAAGTCAAAATTATTGCGTTAGATGAAGTGATGTTATTCACCGGAAGTCGACATCCCGGCATACAAAATTTCAAAAATTTGAAAGATTCTTTCATTATTTGTCGATATTTAAAATTCGAAACGAAAAGTCAAAATTATTGAGTTCGTTATCGATTTTTTTTAAATTTCATACATTTGAATCTTAACTTCCGGTTGACATCGCGATTTTTTTTTCACTCCCGTTTAAAAGTGAATAATCAATCGCAACTATCGATATCAAGTAGAATCAGAAACTGCACAGCAGAAATTGATGTCACAAGAATTTTCATAATTTTCGCTTTCATTATTTCATCGAACGTTTCCGATGAAATAAAGTTCATTGACCATTTAATTATAGATATTTTTTTTATCGAATTATACGCTTCTTTTCATTACACAATTTTTTTGCCATTGATAAATAGTCGTGTGTAAGCTGAAGTTCGCAAATTACGTTAGTAAACTACGTAAGCAAATTTAATATATACAAAGCAGTGAATCATACCTTCTCGAGCTGATCGAGGGCAATGGCAGCGTCCGTCCAGCTGGGTCTGACGTAAAGATCGGTCTCGTGCCTGTGTTTCGTTTTCTTTTGATGTACATTTTCGTTGTTGTTATTATTATTGTTTCTTCCTTCAATCCAAATTTTTCCATTTTCGTTGCAACGCGAATGACTCGTCGTCGTTGATGCTGTGCAATTATGTTGGGGCTGTTGCTGCGTCTGTGCTTGAGACGAAGTATGCTGCTGTGTTGCAGTAGGGCGTCCCGCTAGGATCCCTGTAGGGCCGGACGCAGCGACCATGATCCGTCATGCATCTGCCCACGACACGACGCGCTGATTTTAAACGATTTTTCTTCGTACAACTACCGCCCCGAAAATTTAAACCATCGCCGGCGCACCACTGGCAGTCGTTGTATCGTAAATATATATATACGAAAACGAAAAAAAAAAACAAAAAAAAAACGAACAAAACAACTCCGAACACCGCGGAAAGAGAAAACTTTGAACAAAACTCGATTTACGTATCACTGAATCCTCTTCTTCCGTGTTGATTCGCGCATTAACACTTTTCCCGCGATCTTTTTATTTTTTTCCTAACCTCGTTAAGATAATCGGCCGACCGAATTAACTGTCGTACTACTTGTCGCGATTTCGTTTAACACTCTTTCACCAATCGATTAACATCTGTCACAATCACATTCGGGGTTTTTTCACACACTTTCGCGCACAAAATCTTTTTTTCCTTTCCATTTAATCCGTCCGGTTTGCCTCCTCGTAATGTCTATCCTTGATCATTGATACGAAGTTAATTATTTTATCGAAGATAGTAAAAATGTTTTCCTCGTGTACGTGTGTCAACTATTGGGTAATTCGTTGAGACATCACGAAAAAAAAAATGCCACACACATCGAACGGTGCGATGCTGTGGCTCTTGCAGTACAGCGGGATTGAGGATTTCCTCTCTCGATACGCGTCTCGCGCGCTTCAAGCACGCCGAAGCTTTCTCGATCTCTCTCGCTCTTCTCCCGTTCGTGAACGCGCGCACACGTACACATACACAACACACACTGTTTTACTCGGTCACACACGTTTCTATCTTCTCTCTCGTCGAGTCTCTTTACTCTTTCGAGATATAGTATTGCCGCGTGCAGCGTGCCTCGTATGGATACAAAATCCTGTTGGTTGGCGGGGGGTGGGGGGAGGAGGCTCTCAGTATAGAGAGAGGAGGAATCGCGTACTATAGTCACTGTCACGTACGCGTGGTCGTCGGTCGAGTTCTCTCGTTGTCGTTTCACACTGCGCGATTCGCAGCACGAGAGACGAACGGATTTGTATATACGCACGAAATCGATTTACACACAGAGTCGATGCAACGTGGACTAACACCAGTTGTAGTACGTTATGTACCAAGTTGACGATAATCCAAACTCGGGTACCAAATTCGTAAGATCCCTGTCCGGGGTACAGGGTCGCTCGCGATCCACGGCCGTTCCTTCTTCCTCTGGCATCCGGTTACACACACAGGATCGAACGAACACACAAAGTTCCACCGGGCGGGGGGGCAACGAAGGGGACCGTAAACTTTGGGACCGCACCGCCGACAGTTACGAAAAAAAAATAATTTGTTTCTTTCTTCGAAGTTCTTAATTCACCGATGATTTAATAAAAAAATTATTTTCGATTGTTATTTATTCGAAGATCCAGCGTGTTCTTCGAAATAAAAACTTTTCTCGAACTTTCCGTCAATGTTTTCCTATCTTTTCTTTCAACAAACTTCGGTTCACCCTTCGAACATTAAAGTCAAACTATTTGTTTTTGTTTTTAAAATCTCTGCGTCCGTTGTATTTATTTATCCGTATAAAAATCTCTCGATCGCCGTTGGTTCGTCGCTTTAATTTGTTTTTATTGTTAGGTTATTTGACGATGAGTTTATATATGTGATGATCGTGTTGTTGAATTATCCGGCGTCGCTCTAAGTCGTCTCTCCGACCGCCTCTCTCAGTGCAGTCTAAGTCCGTACTAAGCGAAACTCTCGACCACATTTCTTTCGTGGGCCTGGGCTTATGCGCCGGCCATAGTTGATGGCACGGCCCCCCTCTACTCTTCTCTGTGCCTACCTTCTCTCGATGCCGAGGCGAACAGCAGCGGGCAGAACCACCACGGCTTATATCCCGCTCGGCTCGTGGAGATCACCGAGCTGCACAAACATCCAGGCGCGTAGACGGTAGCGCACTGTGGAGGCCTCACGGGCCCCGAATATGGGACTCTTTCTTCAAGTTTCATTAAACTTTTCGCGGCGAAACCAATCACTTCGTAATCGATAATAAGATTCTTACAAATGAATCTTTTCTGCTGTGTTTTTATACGGAGTTTCATTCAGTTGATTTAAATACTTCGAAAGTTATCGTTTCGCGAATTATGTCGATTGTGTTTCGTAGCTGAAAGACAGCGACCGAAAGTTTTGTTAGGTTATGTTTATATTTTTTCAACTGTCATTTTATTTTTGCGATACGATAATTGATTGAATTTTTATGTCTCATCGAGAAATGTATTGAATAAATTGAAAAAAAAAAATGGTTTTTACGATCGGACACAATTGTTCTCAAACGACCGGGGTACGCGTCGACGAGCATTACGGTGTTGCTGGTACCGTTGACGTCAGAACCGAATATAACCGATGCTTGCCGAAGAACACGAGCCTCAACGCCCGATTGGACAAGACCGTTCGGCGTCCCGGGTTGCTAGGATACGAAGATGAGAGTTCTCGCGGTGGCGACGTCGGCGTCGACCGGCGGACGGGGAGAACAGAGGAGGAGAAACAACACCGGACCACACACGCGGTACCATTTCCCCTCGAGCAAAAACATTACCCACACATCGAAACACGTTTACACGGGGCCACACCGTCGCAACCTCTCTGCCGTCGACGCAAGTCGGGCCCCCGTCGTACTGACATACCTGTAAGTATATCTATATCTATGGCCAAACAATTTCCAGGCATTCACGTGTACGAGTATAACAATCAACAAGAAGTTTTTATTTGGCAATCGCTAATAAGTATTAATCGTACTTGTAGTTACGATAAAATCAGGTCAATCTATTTTTTTTCGCAACTTTCAATATATATTTTATCGGAATATCGATGATACAATTTTTCGAACAAATTCCATTCGATTATCGATCTTAAACAATAATTCGCAATCGTAACTGGTATTAACCTCGCGACTGTCGCCTTCGAGAATGTCTCACGAATGACCGTTGGGATAATCCCCGAGAGTCTTATTCCGGTGTTTATAATTCAAAGAGTTCCTTTGAGACTCGGTAATCGTTTCTTCGCGAAGAAGCGAAAGTTCGTATTGCTTACGAATTCCCTTCTTACGTCGGCTTCTTTATTATCGCAATGTGTACGAGAGGTGTTCCCTCGGGACATCGAAGATCTTTGATGATCGAGGTGAAAGCTGGAGAGACCCACTTCCGACAACCCATTGCTTCCTGTTATTTTATTCAGCATAGAATATCCAAATAAGTATCGATTCGTTCGAAACATATATCTATAGATATTCCATATGAACTATCGATGTATACATATCGTTTATACGCGCAAAGAAGCCTCAGGGCGACTCGCTGCGGAACATCGTCGAGAAAAGCTTAACGGCCCCGGCGGTTGCAGCGAAACTAAACGAAACGACGATAATAATAAACAGCGAGCAAAGCGATTGACTTATTAACCTGTCGGCGTAATATCTGCGTAACGACGGGACTTCATTAAGGTCTCTCCTCTTTGTCGAGAGGCTCGTCTCTTTGCGTCTCGACTATATTTGCCATCTATGTGTACACTGTACACACGGCTATCGAAGTGTGTGTATAGGATGCAACATAGAGATGTCTTTGGCGAGTACACGAGAGAATGTGAGCGCAGCGAGTGCGGGTAAACTTTCCTCCTCTCGCGGCGCGTTATTCACCGGGCATATAATGCTCGAGAAGGACGGAAGACCTGTCCGACACGGAGGAGAGACGGAACGCGAGATAAAGGTCCGCTTCTCGCGCAGTTATACTCACGGCGAACGTATAGCCGTAGAGTGAGAGGCAATGTGACATCAGCGCGGTTAACTCCACACATACGAAACGACGCTTGTCTCTCGCGGTCGAAGGAACGAGAGTGAACGAGAGATAATATACATTGAAGAAGGACGAGATATATACAGAGATATCGTACAAATACGCGGACCACCCACAGCGACCGAGACGCTCTTTCGCTCGTTCCCTATATACGCGAATACCCCCACACTATCCCCACCGTTCACGAGCCAAACGAGAAACAATTTTCACACGTGCGATTGTGTATACGAAATAAAAAGAATAAGTTACGCTAAAGCAAAAGAAGATTTTAGGGTGATTTTTTTTTTTTTTTTTTTTCCTCTCGAAACACGACACACACATGTTTGTACCTCGTATCTCTTTCGTCGGTATAATAGAAAGTTTTCGAGGGAAATTCAAATAGTTCGCACATATTGAATCTTTTTTTTTTTTTTTTTTTTTTTTTTTTTTTACAGTGTTGAAAACGCGGGTAATTGATAATTGGACATTTTTCTCGGGTTATAAAAATATTAGAACGATACTTTTAGTCTGCGCGGCTTGGAAAGTAAAGCGTTTCCGTCGAGCGATGAATGGTTTATTATAGATGAGACGTGCGTATTCCCGACGATACAGGGCGTTGCTTCGGGGCATTATGCATATTTTGTACAGCGCCTATTACTATTGCTGCAGAGTATTCATTGATGCAAGACGCGCGCGCGCCGCTGTCGAAGAAGACGGAATGAATGGCGAGGTATAGGAGTCAAACTTCCGGTCAGCTTTTTACTACAAAGCGATGCCGGCACTTCGTGATCGTATTACTTAATGTAAACGATATATACGCGCACTCACACCTATGTAATAAAGTACTATTACGACGTATATACCGATACGTTGAATACGTGTGTATAAAATGTGAATTATTATACAACACACATAACCGGGTCGACGAGACGCGAGGGGTCTTCGACGATCGGCAATTGTGAGAAGGGTAATAAATGCGTGTGGTACGAGGATATCGACGAAATATCTAATGAGCCAAACGGGATCTTGTTAACAGTTTTCCACCGATGAGGGATCGCACACGATGCCCGTCCGCGTGTTTTATATTAACTCGCGTCTTGTACAATTTTTTTTTTTTTTTTTTCTATTCGACTCGATGTAAAAAAAAAAATTTCAAGTTGGTATTGTTAAAGATTCAAAAGTGCGAAAAAGAAATTTAAGCGCTACTCTCCGAGAATCTCAAGAGGGGGGGGGGGGGGGGGGGGGGGAGTTCTCGAATATAAGAGCTGAGAAATGAAAAAATGAGAAAAAAAAAAAAAATGACGAAAGTGAGATAGAAAACGGTTGGCCGTATAGCTCGGGCCCCCGTTCGATCGTCGATAAGCACCGCATGGCGGCAGTTAATAATTTTTACGACACTTTAAACTTGCCACCCGGTATTAAGCGGGCCTTCGCGAGACGGGCTTTGATCTTTGCCGACTCTCTATCTACTTAATGAGCGACCGAGAAAGAGAGAGACGGCGAAAGAGAGACCGGGAGGAAGGGGCGGGGGGGGGGGGGGGGTGAAACGATTCGATGCGTCCAATGAAGAAGCCAAGTCGCAAGTGAGTAAAGTGAGAAAGAGAAGAAGCCACATACATGGATAGAGAGCGAGAGATTCTGTTTGAAAAGAGACGAACTGACCGAACTGATTCTTCGGACGCCGGGATTTCCTCTGTCGGACTTGCGGAGATGATCGACCGGTTGCATATCGTCAGGAGTTCGGGAGTCCGAGAAAAAAAAAATCGTTTTCCACGTTTCAATTATCTCGATAACGTAACATTTATTTTTTTAAGGTTATTAATAGAAAAAAATATATTATGGGATCTTATAGATGTAAATTAAAAAAAAAAGCTGCTTACAAAAAAGATTTATCATTTACCGCGTTTTAACGGCACTAAAAGCATAAAAACGTTTCTGTCGTTGAAGATTCGAATAAAATGAAAAAACACCTGTGGAGAAAAAAAATCGTATTTTACGATACTTCGGCGGGAAAACTTTTTTTCACGAGCTGTGAAAACGTTTTTCCGCCGAAGTATCGTATACGATTTAACTTCACTGCGGTGTGGAAAGGGAGTTTCCACACCGCACGCGTGTGGGCGCGCGGAAAACTCCCTTTCCACACGACGGTGAAGGAAAAGTGATTGTCACTTCACACACACAGACACGCGAAATCGAATACTCGAAGTGATTCGGAGTCTTTAACGTGAACAGCGCCTCTCGCAGTCGACCGATTTTTGTTTTTTTGCGCGTCTTCATCGACCCGAAAGAAATTCGATCCTAAGTATAGTTATACCACGTGATGCATATACGTATCTTTGCGAAAGGTATCAAAAAGAATTTCGTTTTATTCTCGAGCAATTTGGGCGCATAGTAGCGTGAAACTACTTTCTTACGCAACGCGACACACGAGAGATGCGCAAGAGACGAAAATCATCGACAGAAGCAGAGATCGCGGATGCTCGGTATATATGGCTATAAACGAAGATGAAAGCGGAGTGAGAGGAGAGAACGATATTGAGAAGATCGTAGCGAGTAAGGACACTGCGCGCAAGAAGAAGAGCGACGAAGATGAAGAAGACGATATCGTCGTGTGGCTCTGCCGCTCGTTCGCGCGCACAGGACGACAGCATCCAGGCGGACGGAGCAATGGACCACCCACTAACCGGCCAAATGATAAAACACGTTATTCGCAGGGTGACGGCGCGTACACGTATCTTTTTTTTCCTCCCCCTTCTCCATCGAAAAATCGCAGCTTCGTGCTTTATCGATTTCTCTTATCGAAAACAGCAGAGATTCATGCGATATAAATCGATCAAAGTACCATTTTTGTCTTTGAACTTCCGCGCGTAACCCGCGACAAAATACATTCGTCATTTATCAGCGTAGGCGTTTCGGTATTCGATACTTATCCGACCGCGCGAATTCTTCTCGTGATTTTTCATCCCTCGTTCGTCTCTTCTGTTATTATTTTTATTTTATTTTTATTTTTTTCTCAATCGATCGAATCATCGAAGGTCGTAACCGAAGTTTAAATGGATGACCGATGCAAAGTTAGTGAAAGATATTGATGGCTGTTAAGGCCATCGAAGGATCGCAGTTTAAAGATATATATACGGCATTTCGTGTTTGGTATATATAGCGAAGGGGTATAACGAGCACAGTCGTTATTCGCGGTGACTGGGCTTTCTACCCGCGTGAGCGACGAGATTGTTTCGTGAGTTATCTGCATCTCGTACAAGTCGCTACCGAGCATAGCGTCCGAGTATCTTTTTCTCTCTTATCTCGTCTGTACAATCCACCATTCCATATTATGCCTCTTCTCCGTCTAACTCGTTCACGTCATATTTTATCTACCGAGCGTGATCGGTACTGTCTCTTGTCGGCGTGTCTCGGACGCTGCCGTTCTCTACGGCGCCGCCAGATATAGACTTCCGGAGCAACTTGATAGATTTTTTTCCTTTTTTCGTTCTTTTTTTTTTTTTTTTTTTCTCATCGTGGGTAGTCGTTAGTTCAGCTCACTATAAACGTGTATTAGTTGAAATCTCGTTTATATTTATGTATATATATATATATATATATATATGTGTGTATACGAAGGAAATATTATGAAGAGAGCACGCGAAAGCGTTCGAATGCGTTGCCGCGAGTTGTTCGAATCGCGTGACGACTTCTCCGATTCTTGATATTGCGCTACCGGTTTCCACAATTGGGATCGTGATTAAGGGGATTTGTTATTTGATATATGGTTTTTTGATAAAATTCTACTATCTCGTGTCGATAATTGTAACAATTTTTCAATTGTTGATAATTTTATTCACGCATTTTCATTATCACAAAAGCTCTCTCGGGACCGCCCTTGGCGTGTTTGCGGCCGTTTCATTCCTTTCGTCGTGAGGGGGTATAAACATGAAATATGCATGAATACGCGCCGCTTGGATACAACCAGTGCGTATATCCACGTCTCTAATTACCCAGAGAGAAGGATAGTTTTCGAGATCCTCCGAGCGGTCGTTACCGCGTTTCTTCTTATAGATCATTAATTCTAAAACAGAGTCCTGTGCGCGAACGACGCACCGGTGGCTGTAGTTGTTACTGTGTGCGTATATATGAGAGCTGCAGACCAGAAGCGGTAACGTAAGCATCGGTATATATAAGAGGGATACTTCGTGAGGCACACACGCGTTTCTATAGCCGGGAGATTCAACTTACTAATTGCGACTACGCCGGTGGTCCGCAACAGCGTTGCGCACAACTCTCTTCGCCCGTAGGTACACCCGTATGTAATGATGAGCCCCATACTCCCCAACATTTACTTGGCTGACGATCGCCTCGTAGGTCTAATGATTCTCGATATACGATGAACGAAATTCAATTTTTTTTTTTTTTCATCGATAATACGCGAATAAAATGTAAAATAATCATTAACAGCCACAGTTGTAAAATCGTAAACAAATTGATACAAATTGAAAATAGGTGTTGATAAAAATTGTCGTTAATTTCTGAAAAGATTAAACTGATGGTTACAGATAACATTTTAACTCTATTAATCGTGATTATTATTTTCTTTACTAATTTTAATGTATAAAACTTTTTATTTTTTTTAAGTGTGAAATATCTGTACGGAGAATATCTGTAAATATAACCAATTATTTTTTTCCGGTACACAATGTTGAAAAAAAAGTTTATTACCCGTGTAAAATTGATCGCCGTCGCACCTGTATATCAATAGTATGTAAAACGAGCCGAGAGCGTAACGAAAGCACAAAAACCCTTTAGGGTACAGGGCTCGTACCGCAAGAGCGAAAGGGGTGAAATCGAAAGACTACCTCACTTATACGCGTGTGTACCGACCAAGAATCGACAAAGCCCCTCCCTCCTTCCCTTTCGCTCTCGATGATTTATTTGGCAACGTTCGAACCCTCGTAGGGTCAAGAATTCAGACACCAGGCAAATATTTGAAAATCTTTGAAAATTCATCGGTAAACCTGTTAAAAATTTACTTCAATTCAAACCCGAAGAAAATTTGTCAATACAAATAATATAGCAACTTATTTCTCCAGAATCTACGAATCTCGTTACGAAAGGCCATTTATTCTATACTTTGCAATGTCTCTAAATTTTATTTTATTTTTTCGAGAAATTCTTACCCCAAGAGATCTCGTATTTCCCTCATTTTACTTCCACTTTTTATGTATTTTTTTTCTTTATTTTTTCTCGAGTCCCCTTAACGTTCTCAATCGCTTATTTATTTCTCCAGAGTCTACGAATCTCGTTACCAAAAGCCATTTTTTCTATACTTTGCAATGTCTCTAAATTTTATTTTATTTTTTCGAGAAATTCGTACCCCAAGAGATCTCGTATTTCCCTCATTTTACTTTCACTTTTTATTGATTTTTTTTCATTATCTTTTCTCGAATCTCCTTAACGTTCTCGATCGCTTATTTATTTCTCCAAAGTCTACGAATCTCGTTACCAAAAGCCATTTTTTCTATACTTTGCAATGTCTCTAAATTTTATTTTGTTTTTTCGAAAAATTCATACCCTAAGAGATCTCGTATTTCCCTCATTTTACTTCCACTTTTTATTCATTTTTTTTCTTTATTTTTTCTCGAATTCCCTTAACGTTCTCAATCGCTTATTTATTTCTCCAGAATCTACGAATCTCGTTACCAAAAGCCATTTTTTCTATACTTTGCAATGTCTCTAAATTTTATTTTATTTTTTCGAGAAATTCATACCCCAAGAGATCTCGTATTTCCGTCATTTTACTTCCACTTTTTATTCATTTTTTTTCTTTATTTTTTCTCGAATTCCCTTAACGTTCTCGATCGCTTATTTATTTCTCCAGAATCTACGAATCTCGTTACCAAAAGCCATTTTTTCTATACTTTGCAATGTCTCTAAATTTTATTTTATTTTTTCGAGAAATTCATACCCTGAGAGATCTCGTATTTCCGTCATTTTACTTTAGCTTTTTATTTATTTTTTTTCCTTTATTTTTTCTTGAATCCCCTTAACGTTCTCGATCTCCGTTGGTCAAGTTCCAACGTCGTTCGGGTTATACGCGTCTCGAAATATATATCGCGTGGGCAAACATGTAAATGCCCCATATATTTCTCGAGTTGTTTTAGCAAAGAGCCGTAGTTTCTTCAAAGCTCAGCTTGCGCTCGTATACGCATCTATTTAACGTGGGGGTAAAAATATAAGACACAAAAGGGAAGAGAAAAGAAAAGAAGTGTGGGTGCGCTATTGTCTCGGGTGGAGAGTGTCCACCGCTTCGTTCGCGCGTATAAATGGTGCGTACAACAAAACTCATATACTTGGGTACCCGCGGTAACGCCGTAGCGTTGGATGCTCGGTTTACAGCCTCTGCAAGAAAATATACAGAGAGAGATCCGGAATACCCCATTCTCGGTGAGAATATACAATAACTGCAAAACGAGAGCCCCTCCGCAGCCCTCGGTTTCAACTCGAAAAATTCGGAGTCAGTAAATTTTTGTTTACTACCTGTTTTTCGGTCAGAATTTTTGGTAACTCTCCTCGGTCGGGGAGGGTATGAAACGCGCGGGCGCGCGATGCTGAACTGTTTGCGTAGGACGTTCGACCACCCAAGTCGTCGACGCCTCTGCCATCCGCCTTGGAATTGACTTAGCGGAATTCTCAGTCTGCGCACTGAGCTCAAGAGAGAGAAAGAGAGAGAGAGAGAGAGAGAGGGAAAGAGAGGGAATCGGGGAACGCTCTCTGGTGCAGTGACGGTGAGGAAAGAACGTACCGTAGAGAGGACGGGGAGGAAGAGACAGAAGAGAAACATCCCGGAGTCTTAACCCGACCTCCGGTCTCTCTTCGCTCGACTCGGCGTTATTTTTCATCCCATTGTCCGACGACAGGATCACCCCCACCCCAATCCCCACCCCCCTGGCGGCTCCCCACGATGTGAACGAGCTCTCTGAACATTGCAGTCAATAGGCCGAGTTTTCACGATGGGGGATTTCGTTCATATTATACGAAGGCACGTCTCGCGCCAAACAACTTTGGTACAAACACGAGTCTCCGGAGATGCACTCTCGTTGTGCATCGTGCGTTATCCGAGGACAATGATCCCGATGTTGTTGTTGCCGCTCTGGGGTTTCACGGAAAATATCGAATGATTGAAATGATTGAAACGATCGAAAAACACGAGTAGCGGAAAACCGTGACGTTGGATTTTGAATCTCTTTCGGAGGGGAATCTCTACGAATATTTTCGGCGTCGTAAACGCCGGGGAGTGAAATACTCTCGATGTCGCGACGCCGAAGAAATTTTCGCGGAACGACTTTCGCGGCCTCGTAAAATTATTAATCACAAAAATATTTCGTATTAACAAATATCAAAAAGATCGAAAGGATTATCGTGAAGGAGATAAATTATCGATATGATAAATCGATTCGGCAGAGTTTGTGGGTTATAACCGCCGAGCGTTTCTAGGGATTCCTATTACGAATCACCACAGGCAAAGATATTCGAACGGTTCACGAATTCGCTAATTTATCTACCCACTGCGGGGTTTATCGGGCATTTTATCTTTCGACTGACAAATAACGATGAAATAAATGAGATTCTCGAGAATATATATTTATCGATTGGCTTTCATTCGATTAGGAGAGCAAACGAGATAGAGGCGGCGGTAGACAAGTTTATATTATATCGATCGGGTATACGAGTCAAAGAATTCTTTTTTATAATAGTTTATCTCGAGGAATCGCGAATGATATTTTTGTAAGACGGATTCGAAGGGTTTCACCCTTTCGTGATCCGTAAACTCGCTTGAGACACGAAAATTTAAAAACTCCAAAACAGATTTCGAGAAGTCGGAACCGAATTGCCCGCGTATATGTGAGTATATAATATACATATATATATATATCTACGCAGTACATACTCCGCTAGTGGTATCTCGACTGCGGACAAAATAATAAATCGTCGTGAAAGTTGCGCCACCCGTGTATCTCGGTGTCTGCTTTATACAACGATATTTGATTTGATATATATATATATAGTATATACATATATATATTTGAAGTACATATATAACACACTGTTACGATACCGTACTATGTATATAGTTACTGTGCGCTCACTTCGAGAGTTTCGAGAAGAGAGCCCGTTCATCGTTTGGTTACAGCAGAGAGACGCGAGAGAGACAGACAGAGACGAAACGAAAGAGACAGGTTAATATCAAAACGGTGTTAGTGAGTGACCGCCCACGGTGAGGCTGAGACCACCCAACGCGTTTCTCGCTACTAAGGGGCCGCTTGCTCGTTGTACTCGCTCTCCTGTATTTTTTTTTTTTTTTTCGTCTCAAATCCCTCTATCCCACTTCACAGTTTACCTTACGCGTGCTGTTCACGGCGCTACGAATTAATATACCCTAATATACGATTAATACCATGTTCTCGATTTTTTTTTCGTTTTTCATGTCGTGCGTAACTAAAAACGTGCCAACGCACCCGTTTACAATTTTTTTTATTTTACTTCTTTTTTTTTTTTTTTCGATTTATATCCCCGCTTATTATAATAAACGGAATGAAATTGATTTGCGCAAATTGAAAGGCACGCGATACTTCGATTGCCGGCTATGAAAATTACACGTGTACCAATCGCATTCACCTATAATATTAACTCGTAATCGAGATAATGAGAAGAACGAGAGAGAGAGGAAAAAAAAACTAATATTGTCGTTTATAACGTTTAGCGATGCGTTGCGTGTACGCGTGCGAATAATAAACCGTACAAGCGAGAGGAACTCGTGAGCCCTCGCGCGCGCGCTCCAGTCGAGCCGCAGGCCGCAAACTTCCGCGGTTACTAGTTGGGTGGTCCGATCGAAGTTGTGCCGAGGGGACTAGTCGCACGTCGTTCAACTACACAAACACACACGTGTACACATCTACATCGATACGATTACTTGTGAGAAGCTAACACTCGCGCGAACCCGAGACACCCGGCGTAATATCGCTCAGCGTACGCGCGTGTATGGCATATATATATATATATTTGGTACACTTGAAAGAATACATGTGACCGTGAGCGGTCCTAATAATCTCGGAAACTCGAGTACGGATAGGGTGTATCGATAACGAGAGGAAGAATATGGGTGTCGGGAATTCGCGAGTACTGCATACCTGAGATAGCGAGATACGATTGTGTGTAGTACATGAAAATCGCGACCGGGGTGGGCCACGAGAAACAGACACCATGCGTATTGCTTAAAGACGATCGAATTAACCAAATTTTATTCGCGACGAATTTTGTATGAATTTTACATCGCGTGTTCCTTTTTTTCAAACGAATACACGCTTTTTGGAGTAAACAACTTTTAGACGATCGAAAAAATTGAGTCGTAAGTAAAATTAATTTAAAAAAAAAAACTATTTTTATCCAATTGTTTAAATGAATAAAAAAAAAAATTAAAAATTTTATTTGAGTTTCGGAGCGAATCCGCACGAAGGTATTGATTGATTTAAGCCATTTATTATTTATAAAAATGTTCATACCGCCAATTTGTCTTGTCGGAGTTATAAAAAAAATAGCATCGAAAAGTAAATGAAAAAAAAAAAAAAAGAACAATTTTTTTATTTTTGATATTTTTCAATATCCAAGCATCGCGTACGAACTAAATTGAATTCCACTATAACTGATTAAGTCCATTCATCATTTCACGAATTCTTCGTACCGCCGATTGTTTTCGGCAAAGAGGGCCAACGGACTTTGATAGCGGCGTTCGTGAGTTTCTTCGGAGTCGTTAATTGGCAAAGGCGAAACATTGCGGAGAGCGAAACAGGCGTGTCCGACGTCCGACAGAGCTCTCCGAGAAGCTCCCCTAGCTAAAGGCCCGCGAGCGTTGTAAATACCCCTATATACCTTACAATTTCAACTGTATACGTATGTATATAAGTACACGTATATAGATCGTCGCACACGTGTATACGAAACGCCGTGAGTGCACGCTGTCTTGAGCGCGAGCGGTGAACGCCCCGGCCTGTCGTTCAAAAACGTTCCAATTATTAATTTAGCTCGGTCACAGAGTAAAGCCACAAGGAATAGCATCTTACACTATATGGCTACAAACCGTAACGTGTTATTCGTCGCGGATAATGACGGCGCGCACACACCCCCCTCCCCTCGGTGTATATTCTCGAAACCGCCGCCGCTGGCTATACCGGAGCAATGGAATTACGCGTTACGGTCTTATGTATTTCTTTTTCTTCACCGGGGCGGTAGGGGTTGCAAGTCGTTCGTTT
This sequence comes from Buathra laborator, assembly GCA_934046635.1. Classification (NCBI taxonomy): domain Eukaryota; kingdom Metazoa; phylum Arthropoda; class Insecta; order Hymenoptera; family Ichneumonidae; genus Buathra; species Buathra laborator. Next base: position 4,302,402 of record OW203901.1, read on the forward strand.
CGCACGGCACCCAAAATTATTCGCGGATTGTTGTTGTTCGCGGTCGAGATTTGGTGATTTTTTTCGATTGAACTAAATTTCGTAAAATTCGATATATTTTTTTTTAACGATAATTCCCATTAAATTAGGCAAATGAACATTATGGCTGCGGATTTGATTAACTATAAAACAAAAATGGAAAACCCGTTGAATTCAATGTATGAAAAAATTACGAGTCTCGTTCGTGTCTCGTCCTATAATTGCGCTGTTCCACAGGCATTTTTGAAAAAAAAAAAAAAAAAAAACATTGTACTTCTCGCAGTTACCAGAGTTGGTCAAGTTGCAGACTGCCCGTGGCGTGTTTCGTCACGGTAAATACGCCAAAACTTCGTTTGGCTCTTTTGGGTAGCGAGAGAAGAGATTCTGATAGGGTTTCCAGCGACGTTTTCGACGGGGGGTGTGTCGGTCTCTGCACCCTCGTGCGGCTCACGCTCTTTCGTCTCGGTGCTTCTTGGTTCGAAGCGTAAAACCGTTTACACGCTCTTTACCCCCGGAACGAGAGTCGTTTCAATGTCGAACGAGAATTATTCTCGGCGAGTCTGTCTCGGATTTTAGAAAAATGTAAAATACAGCGTTATACGCTTGCGAACTAAACGTTACCTATGTCCGTCATCGAGTTCCCCACTATCGATATGGGTATCGATGATGGAAGCAACAACGAGGAAGCAGAGACGAACAGTATACATATAGATATACATATATATATATAAGGAACGAAGAAAGCGAACCGCTATGAAATAAGGTAGCCGGCCAAGCGTCGGTGTTGTCGAAGCGAAAAGAGAGATGGAGAAAAGATGCCGGGGTACAACGTGGGTGGTCCTGCGGAGATTTGCCTTCCGCTAAATATCGCCTTTGCGCCCTCAACGTGGGTGGTCGGTGCTGCTGCTGTTGCTTCTGCTGCTATGCCTCGCTGCCTCCTTTGGCTTGGCCTGTGCTCGTTGCCCCGCTACGATGTTTCGAGCTCTCTTCGCGCTCAGAATCGTCTATCGTTATCCTCGTCGTGTCGTTTTCTCTCGCCCTCTAACTTTTTCACCCTTTCCTTACTCGCGCTTAGCCTTTACTCTATATTAACCTTCCGCGCGGTCTTTATAGACCGAATGCGCCTTCTTCAAATTCCCTTTCCCTTGTATATATATATACTTATCTCTCGTTTGAGTAGTTTGGTTTTAACGCCGTTCGGCGTCAACCCTTTCTTTTTTTTTTTTTTTTTCACGTAAATTTTTCAAAACGTTGCAATTTCGTCTGATAATTGAATTGGTATTGAGGAAATTGATCGATTAGAAAGAAAAAATTGTTACGATATTCAAAGAATAGAATTAGCCGATGAGTGAATAACGACGGAGCAAAACAGTCCTTCGGAGATAGATGATGAAAAAAAAAAGAGAAAGAATTTCTCTCGACGCGTGTGGCCCGAGAACGATGCGAAAGAGGTGGACGTATACGTGAACGCGGGGAAAGACAACCGGGCGCATCGGCTTCGACGATTCGGAACGGACTATGTACACGGGACGGCTCGGGGTGGAAAGACGAGAAGGAAGGCGAAACGAGGAATACATCAACGATACTTCCCAAGTGGTGTACGGAGTTGGAAAAACGACGGCGACACTATCTTATCCATGGTTGCGCTCTCGAGTTGACTTCGCGTTCACCAAAGGCACCAAAAGGATACACACATGCATCGTTCGTATGCGATCGATCGATCAACGTTCGTCGCCCGGTAAGATGCCCACAGGCGACTACGACGATCGCGAGACGATCCATGCCGAGAGGTTCTCTGTGAACCGACTGTGAACGCTCGAGTGCATGCAGGACTGCATTTTTCACTCTCGTTCCTCTCCCGCCCCTCCGTCTCCCATGCGTGTTTATCACTCGTTCGCAGATACAAAAAAAAAAAAAAAAAAAAAAAAAAAAAAAAACGGGGAGTAAAGAAGGAAAGAAAGATAACCGATCGCGACATCGGCGCAACATAGTTGCCCAACACGTTCTTTATTCTGTTTTGTTCCCCCCCATCGAAGTCACGTGGACGGGTCTTTATTTCAAGAGATCGGCGTTCCCGTCCTCACCGGATGTGGGCACATAATTATTTTCGCGGCATTTAAAGTTTACGGGACATTTTTTTCATTTTACGATTCTCACCGATTTCAACGCGAAAGAAATGTTCGAGATGAGGAGAGCCGTTAATTCAGGAATCTCGAATAATTGGACAAACGCCAGGAATCTTCTGCATGCCTCTGCGAGAAGAAAAGTTGCTCCAGATGCAGAGTACCCTCTTGCGACACGCGAAAAGACGAGACCGTTAGTGGGAAATTATTTTCGTATCGTCCGAACGATTCGGCGCGCCAACCATTCGTCAAACTATAAATAAAATATCTCGACGTTGCGCGCGAGTACGTAGTTCCGTATTTAAAACGAATATCTCGTCGGGGTTTCGTGTATCTAAGCGCGTTGAGTGAACGTCGAGTAATCCGGCGCTCAACGGGCTTTGGAATACTAACGGAGTAATTGAGTTTAGCGATCGTAACTTATTACCCGAACGATCGTGTAAGAGAGGAAGAAGAAGAAGAAGAAAGGAAAAAGCGAAGAAGGATCGCAGCTTCTCTTTCTCTCTCGACATACTAAAGACGGCGCTTATAATAGAAACGATCTTTCAAATTCATTCTTCTTCGTTGTATACATTAGAAGCAACCGGTAATCATCGTCAGTCACCGTAATGAAAAATGCACGGGGCTACTTACTTATTATTACCTATTGCGTGTATAATAAACGTGAGTCTTAATGCGCCATAGACGTGTAGCAGTATGTTGCATCAATAATAACGCAAGACGCGGTAAACGAAGCTTGAAATCGTGCAAAATTCTCATAGTAAACGCCGAGCATAAAAATAGAAGACTACACATACCTATTATTCCTCAAACTTCTTTTCTTTCACGACTGTTAAAAACATTTCAACGAAGTCCCTCCCTCCGTCCCCGCGGCGTTTGTATCCGTTAACGAGTAAGAATCTTCCGGCTCTGGACGCAAGAGTATCGTTACAACCACTTTACTCCTCCATTCATTCTCAGCAAAACTTTGCGGTATGAATCCTTCGTCTCTCGTTTGTCTGGTAAATATAAGAGCCGCGCGATATATAGAAAGACGAGGGCATCGATCATACGATAAATAAATTGAGAGTCGATATATCGCGTTCGATAGACAGCGCTGCACGTGAGCGAAAGGATTAAAACGACAAAAATAAATGATTATAGAAATAAATCGATATTAATGGTATATCGATTATTGGGAAGCGGAAAGGCATATAGAATATCATTTTACGTTTAAAACGATTATTGATACGCCCTTCTGGTATCCTGTCCTTCGATGTATCCTTTCGCTCGCGTCTGTGTGCGTGCGGAGTGCGTTTCCGACTGCTCCTCTCGCTAATGCTAATGTAACTACCATTAGCGAGTAGTGAATCGAATATAAAGATTCAGACGTATGGCATACACTGAAATACTCCGCAGCTTACCGTGTATATATATATATATATATATATGTATAGACGTAAAGGAGAAAATATACATAGCAAAATGCGTAGTTTATATATGTATATATATGGTACACACACGCATAATATAGTATAGCTGGGGTATGTGTACAAGTGAGACCACACAGGTCGTCCGGCCGGGTTATACGGGGCAGCAGATGCAGTGCCCCATAAACAGCGAGTCCGGGACCACCCAACGCGTTAGTCCGACGAGGGCAAAAGTTTTCCTCTCTGTCTCTATCACTCGTGACTTCGCTCTGGTGGCTCGAGCCTTCTACCGTATACGTTCTCGCACTCGAATTCGTTACCTTAATAACCCACACGGATAGTCCCCGCGTGGTTCGCCGAGAGTATCCGCAAATACGCGATATGCGCTCTCTAGCAAACGAACGACGTGGGGGCACAACGACCGCGATACACGCGACTGTAATATCATAATGTATACGTAATATAAAATACATCCCGTCGCGATGTACACACGGACTACGGACGATATAAGTAACTATAAATGTTAACTCTCGCGCGTGAAAGAGTCGCGATTGAAACGTCCGGAGTGTATTTAGGACGACAATTCGAAAGATTCGAGCAGATAGCACGATGCGTAATTCAGGATCCTTCGGAATCCCCCTCGAGCCTCAGCTTCCATACGGTCGAAACATCGTCCGACTGATGCGCGGTCAGATTCTTCGATGGGCTATCACGAAGCATCGACGTCTTTGCCCGCCTTACATTCTTTCCGATTCCAGAAGCCTGAGGCATGCATTTTTTTTTTTTTTTTTTTTTTTTTTTTTTTTTTTTTAAAGGTATAAATTGTGGGCTTTAGCGTGTTGAGGGCAACGGTGCGCGCATGCAATTATCGATGCGGAAATAAATATCGATATCAAAATAAAGAATGATAAACGATATACGGCGGTATATGTTGGTCGGGAGGATAGAGGGCCGAAGGCCATATAAGGTACTTCGTCACTCGAGTCTGTAAAACTCGCTTCGGACCTTTTTATTTTTTTTTGAGATATTCAACCGGACAAAGGAACTCGGATTTTGTTTATTGCCACATTGGTTCGTTTCTTTTTTTCCCTTCGTTCTCTCTGTTCCTCGGTGATTTCGGCGTAATCCCCCTATTCTTCCGTCGTTTCTGATTTTTTTTTACCCTTTCATCTATCGAACTTATAGTATATGATCTTTCCCTCTGACCCTCTTGGGTGTTTTTTTTTTTTTTTTTTCGTCTCCTTCGTCTCTTATTTTTGAACGAAGAACGCGGGATTCTAGGAAGTTCGAGGAGAGAGATACCTCGACGATCTCTCGTCGCGGCCCACCCACGTTACTTCTCTTTGGCTCTCTGGTAACGTCGCGCGCTTGTAGATAGATCTTACCCGCCATACTTCGTTATATCAATGTGTAAACTGTATTTACACACCTACGCGGCTGTTTACGAATTTTATCGAAGACTCCGGAGATGAGATATTTTCGGTAACCCTAAACTAACACCCGGAATCCGAAGCGATTACTAATACTCCGGTTGTTTCGGGGTAAAGGAGGCAGTAGAACGGACGATATCTTGTGGTATATTAGGTAAGAAGGTGTATATACCCGGTACCCCCCGAGCGGTAGCCAACGACGATGATGATGATGACGACGCAAAGGTATATCGTTCTTCGTCCCGTCCTTCGACGAAATGAGATCGCTAATTACATCGCGGAGAGTAATTCGAACGCACGAGAGAACGCAGGTATGCGAGATACCGTTGAAATTTGTTTGTTCGAGAATAAAGATCGAAATAATTGGTACACCGGTTCCTAATTCCCGAATTTCTAACGGTCGTCAAAAGAATTCGAACGGTACGAAGAAAAAAAATGAATGGGTTTTTTTTTTTTTTTTTTTTTTTTTTTGGGTCGATAAATTTTTTTTATATAATATACAGGATATGGTTTTGCGAAGAATGAGGATCAATGGAGAAACAGAGGAAATGAAAAAGGCTATATAAATCGTTTTGTCTCCCCCGCGGTTGTCTCACGAGGAAAAAAATGTTATTATGTATTTTTCTCGATCAATAGATTTTTAAATAATATATAAAATACGACGATGTCGAGGGTAAGGTGAAGGAGAAATAGGAAAAGAAGGTGTATCCATCGTTCTTATCTACCCCGTTGCTCTACAATTAACGCGCTCTCTTCACGCTCGCATGCCTCTTCGCCTTCGATCCCGTGGCCGTCACGCAAACCCGTCAGACATATCAGAAATAATGAAGCGAAGATAGTTGCAGGCTTCTCGTTTCGCATCGCCCGGCAATTCCTATATTGTTATTCAATTTCACGTCATTAACATAATTCCACGATGTTGAGGAAAGAAAATTCATATATTCACGGTCGGTTGGTAACTTACAACTCATAAGTATTGCATGCGGCAATCATTGAATATAACATCAACGAAATAATAGAAAAAAAATATATATATATATATATATATATATATATATATATATTAAATAAATGTAAAATAAATAAAAGCGAAATTGTTTTTGAAAAAGAAAATTATCCCGAAAGATTTTCAGTATATAGCTATTTGAAATTTATATATTCTCGTGATGTGTCTTTTCCTTTTATCTGCACTCTACATAAGTGTAAGAAATCGCGTGGTGAATGCTAAAAAGGTGTCTCGCGTGGGCCGAAACAACTCAGAACGTTCTCCGATAGACGGACACAGAGGGAACGAAGAAAAAGGAAAACTGAAAAAAAAAAGAAAAAAAAAAGGAACAACTTAGAGGAGAGAAAATCGTCTTTGTGTTTAGAGTTGTCTGTGTGTTTCGTGTTGTTCAGGCGTCGTCGGTCTTGTCCTCGAGATACAGTTTTTTGTAGATACCCGTTGGATCGTACTTCGCCTCGAGTCGTGACCAATCTTCGGGATCGTGATCTATTAGATGACGAGCTATCCTATCGGCAATATTTTTCTGCGTGTCGCTGCAAGACGCGCAATCGTTTGTCAGAGCTTCTGGTAGATTTTCTGCGACAAAGATAAATTATTAAAAACGAAATTGTTATTGCGAATTAATTAAATTACAATTTTTTTTTTTTTCGTTTCGATACTTAGAAAAAAAATCGGCTGATTCGACAAAATCGGCGTTTGCAAATCAAATAATCGATTGCTTAAAAGAAATAATTGTCATAGTAAGGAAAAAAAATAGTCCATTTAGCTAACAGTTAACAATTAACTAAGTATTTCTTTCAATTAATGAAATATTTTTTTCGCCACCCGCAATCGCCGATTTTCTCGATTTCACCGTTTCTTTTTCTCAATGTTTCCAATTACTCGATGTAGATTCGTGAATTATGCCCTCGGAGACTCACTTTTAAGTTCGAATCCATCGCCGGTACAGGGTTTCTCGTCGAGAAGACAACCGACGTACCCCTTCAACAATCTTTCGCTTTTTAGCACCGCGTCGATGTCGATATTGTCGTACTTCGTAGTGTACATTTTGTCGTCAGGTACGCATATTGCGACGCCTATCCATCCACCAAAAAACAGCACGGTAACGAGTTTTCTCATCGTTGCTTCTCGGTATACTTCGCGGGTATTTCTGTGGCACGAAAGATACTCGTTTCGATCTTTATATACGAGTCTTCGAGCGAAAACGATATGCTCGTTAGCTGCACGACGATACAAAATCCGTGAAATTGTTCGAAAACGCGATTACGTTTAATGTGAGCGCAGAAATATTTCTGCGAAATAGCGTCTCTCGTGTATGAAGATAACGAAGAGACGCGACTATTTGCGTCCTGTCGTTGTCGTGTTTCCTCGTCGAACAATGTTGTAAGACTCAACGACCAATTCTATTACGCATTTGGCTATCACTTCCTCTTTTTTTTTTTTTTTTCAATATTCTTATCGGTAAGAATCAACAATTGACGAAGAATCACGCTTCGCCGGTTTCGGTCTCATCGCCCTCGGAGTCACTGCCCGGAAGTTGAGCGCAAGCGAAGCATATTCCACCGACGTCTCTCCAACACTCGGGGCAGTGAACGAAAGTGCAGCCAGGCGTGGTGCATCTTCGAAACTTCGGTCCCTTTCGATCCTCGGCTTCGCCGCAGATGAGACACTTTTGTCTCGCGCAAGCGAAAAATTCAAGCCATCCGCAGTAACGGGGCGAGCGAAGTCTCAATGCGAGCCAAATATCCAAATCTCTTTCGAGAAGACGCGCTCTCACGAGCGCTCGTACTTTTCCCTTCATAAACTTGACGAAACCGATTCGACGCCTCAGCGTTTCATTGTAAAGATACAGAACTCGACGCTTCTCGCGTTTAGGATAGAAGAACGAGCATATGACACGTCGCAAACGCTGCGTGTAACTGGCGAAAAACAGCATCATCCATATACCCAAATACGTTCCGTAAATTTTCGCTAAGACGTAATTCGATAATTCGCTCGGACGTGGCAAACAGGCGCTGTTCGTTACAACCATTTTTACCCGTTTCTTCACGTTGAAACCGCGGATAACAGTTCGAACGAGAGAAGCTATGACACCGGTTCCGCGAACATCCAGATTCATGTCGTGGTGACCAGCCTATTAAAAAAAAAAAAAAAATGATAGCAAATCCGTTGTTCCATTGTTGGGATTGGTATTTAAAAAAAATTGACGCGGTGATTCATAATTTTTCGGTATTCATGTTCATTCCTCGAGATTAAAGGGTATCTATGAATGGACGTGAGAAATTCAGTCGGGTCTCGTAACTTTTCAGTGTGACGGCCCGAAAAATAGCCTATTTTCACGATTTTTTTTCGGACAGTTACTATACGCCGATCAATCTGAAATTTTTATGACATATTAAGGTAATCATGAATGACAGAAAATGATTTTTTATAAGAAGATTTTTATTGTTTAAATATTTTTTTTTAATTGTTGAAAATAATGTTGATAAAAAAGATAGCCTTATGGTGGACATCCTACGCGTCGCAAATTTGATTTGAAAAAAAAAAAAAAAAAAAAAACCCAAAGGATTATTAATTAGTGTGCGATTGGCTATCGCGCTATGGAGCCTTTTTTTATCAAAATTGACAAAATGGCGGTGGTTGGAAAGAAAAGTACCGAATTTAGCCGTTTTTTTCGACAGTTTTTCTATAAAAAAAATAGGAAGATTTCAAAAAAAAGCTTCCATAGCACGATAGAGAGTAGCGTGAAGAATGTTCTCCTAAAATTTAAAAACGATCGCTTGAAAACTGTTCTCCGGAGAATGTCCACCGTCTTGAAAAATGTGTGTGCCGTTTTGAAATGTGTGTGTGTTTGAAATGTTGTGTGTGTTTTGTTTGAGAGGATGTAGAGGATGTTTTGACCGTATATACTAATGGATAAGACAAAAAAAAAATCGATTTTTTTTTTCACACTGGAAAGATCCCTTAATCGAATTGTTCATTTTTTTCTCGCAATTATGATTGTTTCGCTTCAATCTACGAAAACGGTTATTTGACTCGGATTTCGCGTAAAAATAAACAAATGGAAATATTTGGGCGAAAATATTTTTCAGAATTATTTGATTTGTTTTTAAAAAATTGCAAAGGAAAATATGAGAGGCGACTATAGTCGAAATACGAAAAAAAAAAAACTATTTAAATTGTGCCGATATAGAATCTAAAGTACTTATTTTTTTTTATACATTTCAATATACCTGCGTGTACTCCAGATGCGCGTGTCTCCTAACCAAGTCGAGAGTCTCGAAGAAAAGTCTATCGAGAAGTATGAAAGTCGTAGCGGTAACCATTTCTAGTATTAGTTTGACCGATTGACCTATGAGATTTGCTCTCTCGACTTTTCCCGCTCGCAAACCATAAGGATCGACGAATTTCGTCATCTCTATCTTCTTCAATGGAAGAAGTGTTTCGCTACCGCGAAATTTTCTTCTCGCGTCGATCTTTCGAAAGTAAGCGGTTACGTAGTGATTGTCGTGTTCTATGTTGGTGAGATAAGAGTCGTGATAGTTCTGAGCGCTGAGGATGATCTTGATAAATACGAATGCCAAAAAACGCTTGAGGTATGTCATCGCGGCATCGAAGAATTGTTTTCTTACGTTGAAATCGTGCATTACGGCTTTCGCAGTGTCGCTTGCACTGTGAATGTCGAGAACAACCGGAGCCGTTTTAACTTTGTATTGCATTTTCGCGTCTTTTAAACTGTGACTCAGTGTGTCTCTCGATTCTTCAAATCGATTGAAAAAAAAAAAAAAAAAAATGAAATTGAAGATAAGAATCCAATTGATAAGGAAAAATTGCAATCTGTTATGAAAAATATTACTCTTCAGACCCGCGTATCCCTCGCCGATACCACTGTCGACCTTTCCCTCCGGATCGCAGATGCTCGATCCGCCAAGCGCTTGAACGATGTTACAGACAAAAGTCAACTTCATAGGCCAACATAGTAACCAAGCGGCTATCCACGACACCGTCGAGTAACACTTGTCGTAGGCATTGCCGAACATATCTCTATATTGATAAAGAAGAAATAGAAAAAATGCATTAAACAAAAGAAAATTAGGTTCCCAGTAAATTATTCTCGGTGTACATTGTTCATCGTCTTACCTGCATTTCTCGGATCCCCTGCTGAGCTGTTCCTCGCATCGAGCTTCAATTTTTTCGCGATACTTCGCTTCGTAAACGTCGCCCTCGGTCTCGGCGTTTTCTTTAGCTTTCTCTTGCTTTTCCTTTATCTCGTCGCTTCTCTTAGTGTCGTCCTGCAGTTCGTCGAGATAATCATTTTCTTCCTTTAATCTTCGCATCTCTTCTTCGCCTTCGACCTCCTCGACTATAGGACCCATGAGATCTCTCACCGAGGATAGAGTGTCCTTCACCTCGTTCGCGTCCGACTTCATACCGAACATTGCCTGCGCTTGTAAAAATAATTAATCGTGTAATGCACTGGCAATTATGCTTTTTTTCGCTATTTTATTCATTATCGTAGCGCATTTATCTATTATCATATATGCGTCATCGTTCCCGCGGTAGTGTACACGATCTTTCGATGCTAAACGCCTCTCTGCCCGTTGTTGCGCTGGTGCGTCACTTTTTTTTTTTGCGGTCAATTGTGAACCGGTAGACCTTGCAGAACTTATAACTCGCGGTTTATTGTCACATAGGTGATCAAAACACGCAATATGGACTGGGAACAGCCTCTTCCCATTTATAAGTGGATTTTTCCTGTTGTTTTTGCAAATTAATATAGCCGTTACGGAGTCTTATCACGTGCTGTACCTTCCATCTCATTCCCTCACTAACGCTACCTATCTCGTCATCGTTCTATTTACTTTGCATATTCATGCGCAATTCACGATAAACTGTGGAAGAAAAAGAGATCTTTCTGATCCACTAGTATGTTTTTGTTTTGATTAAAATACATCGCGGCGCAGAAACGGGAAAATTTACGAGGAAGGATAACGCACCTGTTGAAAAGGTTTGAACATGAGGTCAAATCGAGTCTTTGTTAGATTGTAAGTCAACTGCGTTGTGCAGGCGAATGTTCGCACGACTTCCTTGCCGTTGTACGTCAGATTGAATATCGGACCGGCGATAACGTAGCCGAGGACCAGAGCCTTGAGTACGCTGCGTCCCGCGCGACCGAACAATGCTGGAAGCGTCAAGAGGCAAACGCATCTCACCTGAACACAGGATTTTTCGGTAGTCTACTAGTCTACGATTGGTCGAAAAAGCCGAATATTTGAGGTTCGATATACAGCACAACCCCTATTTTCTTAACGCTACGGGACCGGACGCATTCGCTATTCTGTATTTCCCCTACAGTCCCCACTCCCGGTCAATTGTTGCCGGTAGGGGTAACGAGGGATATACGCGTCCGTAGATACAAAGCCACGGCGCGAGTCTGCGCGTGCGCAGTGCTCATAGTGGGCCGAGCGGATTCAGGGGAAATACAGTTAAGCGAAATCGTTGCCATGGTAACGAGTTAAAATAAGCGGGCAGTTGAGTTAACTGAGGTTAAGAAAAGAGGGGTTCCACTGTATGTGAAAAAAAAGATTTGTTGATTAAGAAGGAGGTTCGGTGGCCGAGAGTTCGTTTCGCATAAGTTCGAGAAAAATGATAGAGAATTGCAACTACTTCTCGATGGTATAAAAATCTGAAAAAATTCAGGCATATTTAAGATACTGATAAGATTAATTTTGTATAATGATAATTCCAAAAAGTTCTTAAGAAATTCATGAAAAAAAAACTTGTTAAACAAATTAACGGTAACTAAACTTTTTTTTTTAATGAAAATGATTCTTTCATTTTTCTGAACACGTATGTATCTTTTCAGATTTTTATCTTGGGTTTGAATTTTTTTTTTTATATGGAAAAAATGTGTAGAAAATGAAAAAATTCAAACTCAAGATAAAAATCTGAAAAAATTCATACGTGTTCAGAAAAATAAAAGCATCATTTTCATTAAAAAAAAAGTTGAGTTACCGTTAATTTGTTTAACAAGTTTTTTTTTCATGAATTTGTTAATAACTTTTTGGAATAATTATTATGCAAAATTAATCTTTTCAGTACCTTAAATATGCCTGAATTTTTTTATTTTTTTATACCATCGAGAAGTAGTTGCAATTCTGTCTCATTTTTCTCGAACTTATGCGAAACGAACTCTCAGCCACCGAACCTCCTTAAGTTAACCTGTATCGACGAGGCGCAACCGATCGATAGCATCGTTATGACGACAGCGCCGAGCGCCAGACTCGTGTATGGATCAAATTGCAAATCTATGATAATTGCCTCGTAGAAAAATACACCGAGAAACAGTCCGAGAAAAAATCCCACGGTCGCACGACTCCTCTTGTGCGTACCGAACTTATCGTAGCAGAGATGAAACAAAGTTGGACAATTTTTCAGATATGACAATAAGATGTTTTCACGATTGTGTTCGATTATACGACCAAATCGGTTCATTCTCTCGAGTCCCGGCATCGCGTATTTTTAATTAACGAAATTACGATTTTCTGAAGTACATATGATACTATCCTATGACGTATTTTTCGTGCTCATGAAAGGCCCGATATTTTGTTTTTTCGTCCTTTTTTTTCGATGTTTTTTTGTTTTGTTTTTAATCGGCTCGATTAACTACTTTCAGTTAACGTTATTCACGGTATATTACGAAGATTTTCCATTATTGACGAGAAGCATTTCACTGGGAAAGTCGCGATTGAAATTTTTTTTACACGGAAAAATACGTTGTTTGTTAAAACTATTCGACGATGAAGAATAAAAAATCGCGTATTACGTTCAACGATTTATTAATGGCTTTCGGAATTCCTTTTATACAGTTATAACTTTGTTTTTTTTTTTTTTAATAACATAATAACACTTTGAAGAACATCGGATTTGGATGCGCGGCCGTTGGATTTTTACGTCCGGCTTTTTCCATTGACTTGACTCTTGTCTTCGTTGCGCCTTAAACTTCGATGCCGAGTTCCTTCGCTTTGTCCTCGAATTTCGTTCTGTACTTGTGGTCGGGATCGTACTTCTCGGTGAGTTCCTTCCAGATATCGGGTTTGTTTTTGACGATGAAACGAATTATCTTCTCGCTACCGGCCTTTTGCTTGTCGCTGCACTTTTCGCAACCGGTTTGAATCGCGTCGGGAAGGGCCGCTGCGAATGACAACGTTTACAATTGAAGCGATCGAAGTATATGTTTTCCGAACTCGATAGATAGATCGACAGATATATCGATAGGCAGATCGATATATAGATCGATAGATCGATAGATAAATCGAGATAGATCGATAGATAGATCGACAGATCGATAGATAAATCGATAGATTCGATGGATAGATTTTTTGAAAAATCACGTTGTCGCGTATTTATTTGAATTCGTTTGAAATTAATTTACTCACCCTTCAGCTCTTTGCCATCGGGAGTACAGTTGCCTCTGTCCATTATACAATTAACGTAATTCTTGAGAAGACGTTCGCTCTTCAGAATATCATCCAAGTTGATGTCATCGTACTTAGTGGTGTATTGGGGTGCCGCTGAAACAGCGACGACCGCCACAGCTACGAATGCTACGATCAACAGCTTCATTTTCTCTAAAAAAAAAAATAAAAAAAACAAACGTTAATTAAATTTTTTTTTTAATAAATACCCGTGTAATTCAAAATTTGACAAAATTACATTTCACCGCGAACCTCGTTTAGTAAATTGGAAAATAAAATTTTACCGCGACTCGACAATTTGTTTTCTTTTTCCACAATTCTTTCGCAAGGATGTTGGAATTGCTCACCTGAGAATTAATAGTTGCGTCGAGAATGTTTGTGCAGTATCTGCTGTTCGTTCTTAAGAGTTCGGCTTTTATAGGCGACAACGAGCGAATCCTGTAAGGTATACGCGAAGCTATTACGCAAATGTCGTTCCCCCTCAAGGGGGGATTCGCTAACAAGGTGGGAAACGCACCGATTCCTCTCTTCTCTTGCAAATCTCTCGGCGACCCCCACCTTCACCTTTGCTTCTCGGGAATCGTTTGCACGAAGATACATATTCTTCACGTGCGAGTGCCCATTCACGCGAATATTTATCAGTACTCGATATACATATATATGGTTTAGCCTATCCTACTATTTGCGAAACGATCGTCCGCGCTTGAGATCGATAGAATGACGATGACGTTCGACTTTTTTTGCTTCTTCTACTTTTTTTTCCATTTCTAGGCTTTGTTTTCGTGATTTGATTTTTCTTTTTTGTTTTTCACACTCGTCCGATCGATGGAGATATGAATTAAACACTTGTTGCAAGCGAAATTTTTTTTATTTCATTCCTGCGATCATTCTTAACTCGATAATCGGTTATTGCAATGATTAAAGTGCCAAGATCGGCCGTGGCGAGCGCGTACGATCGTACGCAACATCGCGGAAACATTGTTCGTTTTCCTTTTCGTTTTCTCTTCCTCGGGTCGCTCTTATTCGCCTCACGTATTTTGCAACACCGTCGGTGTCTCGTTAATTACACTGTATCCGTAATTTAATTACTTGTCCTCGATAGCCAAGAGCGTGAAGCTCACGTTGATTGTCGACGCGTTCACATAGATGAACGCGATTAATCCTCGTAATTGATATACGATAGGTAATAAAAAAAAAAACAACAACAAAATAATTGAGAAACAAGAATCATCTCGAGTTCTTGCGATATCGATGTGAAAAACTTTTGGAAAAATTAAATGATTCGATCGAATAGTTCTAAGAACAATGTACGTCATGTAATCATCCGAGAAATGATTCTCATTAATCGATTCAGTTGACTGAAAATTAGTTTTTTTTTTTTCACTCTCCCAATTAAAGATTCTGAGCTATGATCGGAAATGATAAACGATTTTATTCCGACATCGAATCGCGTCCAATGTGCATGTAAACCTGTTTTTTTTATTATTCTTTCATCTCGAATATACGTATACTGTCGTCGAGGTACAAAGAATCAAGTCACAAAGTCAAGAAATAAAAAATAAAAAAAAAACGATCGAAGGACGACTCTCGTCTCGTTTACTCGCCGATGAATCACATCAAAACTCTTCCGGGAGAGTAGGGACGACACGTGTTTCGTCGTCCTGTCTACGCAAAATGAATCTATAATCGTTCTTTCGTGTCGTGCAGTGCATATTATTTTTGATTCCTGGAATAATAATCGAAACTATATAATCGTTTCATGTTATTTGATAGTTGTTGTTTTTCATACTTTGCGGCGATTCATCGCTGCCGATTCTCGATGAGTGCAGTGCGATTGTCGCGCCTCGAAAGGTATCGAGACTCGCCGGTTACTTCGCGCAATACAAAATAAATAAATAAAAGTTTTTCCGCGATTGAGTTACGAAAAGGACGAGTAATCGAGACGCGCCGATCTGAATTTCGAAAGATAAATATCCAGATACGACGAATTAAATCGATTTCCATAATTTCGCAAGATACAGCGATCTATTATCGTCGAATTTGAGAGCTTTTCCTCGTAAAGTTGCAAATGAAATAGACATCGCAGAAGTGATATTTTCTTACGAACGATTTTCTTACGATTTTTTATTTTTTTTTTGTTTGTTTATATCATAGCCACGATTATCATCTCGATGGATCAATGCGGGTTGTCACGATCCAACAATATAATAGCCTTCGTTTTGACGAACAGTTGAAGACGGATAATGTTCAAGTCTCGTGTCAAGGTAAAGGTCAGCCGTCTTACCTCCGTCGGGAATTGCCATGACGTCCTCGTCGGATCATGCGGGACAATGTCAACGCAAAGATCATCGTGGGGAGAGGACTACGCACAGGACTAAACACTTGGATACGTGAAGAAAAAAAAGTACGAAAAAAAAGAAAGAAAAAATCAAAATAAAAAAAGAAAAACAACAAGATTGAGCGAAACATTATGCAATTTATTGTATACGCTCGAGGCGTACAAATTTTTTTTTTTGTTTGTTTGTTTTCTACGAAGGTCCTTGAAACGAATGAACATCCCACGTATTATTACATCGAGAAAAATCGAAGATATAAAGTTGGCGAGAGACGAAGGAATTATCGTGTATTTGTCTATCTGTGTGTACGCGGCAATTCGCGAATATTCTTTTGCAGAAATTTCTCTCGCAAATATTCGGATTAGGTGATAGAGAAATTTGCCATTATTGGAAGATAGAATAGAGATTATTAGACGATACACTTGTGTGTTATCGAAGCTTATCTTGCAGCAGAGAAAATTCGTGTGATCGGCTATTTCGCTTTTATTATAAACATTAACAATGTTCAGCTAAATCTTTTTTTTTTTTTTTTTTTTAATACGTCGCGTATATATCACGATGTACAAACATTTCGTTCACTACACTGTAGCTCGCTTTATCAGGTACCTACGTCCCATCACGACAGTCGATCTATTCGTGATTCAAACAAATGTGTTTATAATTATAGCAAACGCAGTCTCACACTTTTAAATAAAACGTTCGCAAAAAAGAAAAAAAAAAAGAGTTATCGACTTTTTTGACTGAGAATTCGTATTAAAAACTATAATTAATCGCCTAATTAAGGTAGTTATGGCGTTTCGTGTTTATTTCGCATAAATTCAAGAAAAATGAGAGAAAAATGTAAATACTTCTCGATGATATAAAAATCTGAAAAAATCCATGCATATCAAAGGCACCGAAAAGATTAACTTTGTATAATAATAATTCCAAAATGTTATTAAAAAAGTGATGAAAAAAAAATTGTTCGCCAAATTTCCCGGAAACCCAACTTTTTTTTAATGAAAATGATTCATTCATTTTTCTGAATACGTATGAATTTTTTCAGATTTTTCAATTTGATTTAATTTTTTATTATATGGAAAAAATGTGTGAAAAAACACAAAATTCAAAGTAAATTGAAAAATCTGAAAAAATTCATACGTATTCAGAAAAATGAACCAATCATTTTCATAAAAAAAATAGTTGGGTTCCCGGGAAATTTGTTGACTAATTAATTTTTTCATCAATTTGATAATAACATTTTGGAATTATTATTATGAAAAATAAATGTTTTCAGGATTTTTTTCGATTTTTATACCATCGAGAAGTATTTGCAATTTTCTCTCATTTTTCTCGAACTTATGCGAAATTAACACGGAGCGAGACAATTACCTTAAGGACAATTATTTTTTGTTTCTTTACTTTTTAATTTTTTTTATCGTGATCGTATTTAAATCGTATATATACATCGTCAAATAAAAATCCACTTTTCTGCCACCTATATGCGGGATCTTTCATTTTGTTCGATGAGGCCTTAGCGAAATGAGAAAAACAAAAATATATATCGCGAATACGATTTTCACGATTGTATTCTCATATCTAATCGATCGTTGTTCATGACAAGAATAAAATAAGATGAGTTTTACTTTCGATCGATTAGCTTTTTTCTTCCCACTACGTTTCGAACCTCAATTGAAACTCCAGCTACAATCGTATCGATGTAATCTACTTAAATAATTATCTTACAATATTATGTATAAATATGTACAAGTAGCCAGAAGGAGGGGTCTTTCGAGCGCAAATTTTAACTCGAAACTCGGCGAACTATTTTGTTTCGTGAATTAAGCACAATTATTCATCGGTTTATTCGCTCTTTCGCACTTAAGAACGACGAGTAGCTCTCTCACACACGAAACTATTATCTATCTAATGTACACCTCGTATATACGAATAAGCGTGGATTTTCGGGATAATGTTCTAAATTTTCTTTTTTTGTTTTTTTTGTTAAAGTATATTTTTGTTATGTTCTTTATGGGATATAGTGAAAAAATAGACGATGATCCGTCCGGTTGGGGGATCAATTATCACTTCGAAGTGCAACCCATGTATACTTTTTGTCTATAATACGTTTGGATGTCAAAAATGTCTAATTTCGTTTCACGATTGTGATACCGAGTTGAATTATCGATTTTAGAAATATAAATCGTCGTCTCATTGTCGCTATGTCAATTATGCAATAATTCATTATTACATCATAATTTTTATCGTCATCGTAGCTTATTTTTTATTTTTTTCTTTTTGTCACACAATGAACTTCTTGTTTTGTTTTCCACCTCAAGGATATTTTATACTTTTGTGCTTCAAATGGTTCCTTTGTTATATTGAGTACATTAACGCTAAGGAAGGTACAAACGACTCTTTCTATACACGCGCTACTCTGATCCATTTCGATCAACGGTCGTTTGTATTTTTTTTTTTTCATAGATTGCACGATTGTTCATGCGATGAGCGTTTTAACAAGAGAAGTCAAAACAATTCTAACTTAAAATGCTTTCGACTTTATGATACATTTCCGTTCGGGCATTAATAATTCGCCACGGAGGACCGTGTGTTCCTGACAGCGGCCCCGAAATCCGTCTGAAAGCCGCGTACTTTGTCTATCTATCTCTATCTCACTGCCGAGAATGATGAGACTGGTTGCATTTTTTTTTTACGCAAAAAAAAAAAAAAAAAAAAAAAAAAATGACGATTTTTTCGATGAAAATTTATAGACGGCGATATTCGACTTAAACGGAAGATTGTAGTTGAGCAATGCGTTAAGGCGGTTAAGAGTGAAAACAAAAACTATTCAGAGTTTCGTCGTTAATCGACGATACCCGACTAACGATCGATCGATCGATCGATCTTACGGAAGAGAAAGTGTTGGTGCAAAACAATCGCACCGAGGTATCGAAATAATAATCATTATTTGCAGAAGAAAAAAGAAAAAAATTTACAGCATTCCGTAGAGAAGAATAATTGGCTCGTGGGGGACATACCTTGTCGCAGGCATGCGAGTCAATTAATTTTGTTTTTTTTTTTTTCTTCTTTTTTCCTTTATCCGCACGACGCCGTTCGAACAGCACCGACTGTGTTCGATTACTCTAAGATTATCTCTCGAATATTTCCGCACGACTCGAGAGAGGATGAGCCAAACGTAAGGGACCATCTTGTTCGATGACAAAATATGTTATCTCAGTTGGCTGTTATCAAACCATTGGCTACCAGGTAATGAAGAATCCTACTCTCGGGTTCCGACTGAGGTACAACGCTGCTTCTTCTATTACCGTTTAGGTATTCCTGCGTCAATAGCACAAGTATAGTATAACTTTCGAATGTATAAAATTTATAAAATGACAAAAATGGAAGATAAACGAATTTAATGAAAATGGGAACATTGACGATTATTCTTACTTGTAAAAGCAGCGTTTTTTGCGTTAAATACTGTGTCGGTTTCAGATCGAGCTGTAGGCACAATGACTTTTCTTGTTTGCTCAGCAGATGCGACGCAGCTTCAACCTCTATGTCTCTCTTTTCCGTATCTCCTAACGTCATGTTTGATTTTGTCGATGATGTCGCCGCGTTGATATTGTTGTTGATGTTGTTGCTTGTTTTATTCACAGCGTTATATTGATTTTGAGAATTTGAATTGTTGTCCGTATCTATCGGCTGATTAGCCGGAATCGTCCGACTGTGATTGGCTTGACTGACTGTGGATGTGCTGCTGACCGATTCTACCTTTGCAATGAACTTTCGGTCTGTGGAATAGTAGCTTTTTTCTTCTTCTCTGAAAATATCACACCACCAGCATATCACCATTTTCCGAAGTGTTAATATATCATTGTACTTCGTTCGATATTTCTTTTCAATTCTTTCTAAATTAAAACGATTCGATTATTACAACTCTATTGGTTGCGAGAAGATTTAAATAGCATTTTGTTTCATAATAAAATTTCTGAAAGCAATAATTACTTGAGATCTTAGTGTTTGCGGATTGCACGCCGTTGCTTTCTACTATCATTCAAATATTAATAGTTAAGAACGAAATAAAACGAACACAAGGAAGAGAAGCCGTGCTGAGTCGACGCGAACGATTCGATGAATAGGAGAAATTGAAAGAACATTACAATGATTGATCAAAGATACGTTGGGATATCGATAACTTTTCTCCAATGATTGAAGCGTAATACGCAAAAATTATGCGCAAGTAAAAGTTGTCTCCTATCAAGAAGAATCGTTTCACCGGAAATCTTACCTTTTTTTTGAGGTGTGGCGGTGTATTGGAGTGGACGGCCCACTGCTGCCCTAAGTGAAATGCAAACTGATACAATCTGTTCACAAACGCCTGGCAACACGTACGACAAACAATTATATTAGTTAAACGGCAGGCAATTATCGATATTTTTTAATAAACGATTTAAAAAATCATAGGATTTTGTCGTCTCATTGAATTCTCGAATAGACTTACACTTTACGCGATTGAATAGCGAACTTTTTTAATAAGTTAATTCTATCGTATGAAGAATATTTTTATTCTAAGACAATTAGCTAAACGCTCACTATAGCGTAGAAAACTGTGTTTCGTCTTTGCTACCGTTTTACATTGCGTTTTATGTCAAACGAGTTTTTTCATGTTCGCTAATGAAAATTTCGCAATGCGGTGTCCAAAACTCGTATATGGTTACGATAATACTTACAGATTTTTTGTCTGTCCAGTGTTCCATTCCTTCGTTCTGTCCCTGATTTTGTACCATAACTTGTTCGAAATGCGCGCACTCTTCGTGCCTCGTAATGCCGTTTTCGCGATAACGATACAATTCGGATAATCGTAATCGCAGCTCGCGTTCTCTCTCGAGATTAACTAAAAATTGTTCGTACTCTTGGGCCGTGTAAAATTGCGCGAAAACGCGCATTCTCTCGCGAAATTCTCTGTAAACAATCGACGTTGCTGTAGTTGTCGTTTCACGCCATTTTCCGCATTAATTCATCGACAAACGAACGGATTCGAGATATAGCGGTTTTTTTTACCTCTCTTCCTTCGTTTGTTTCTTCTTCACTCCTCTTTCCTTTCGCGACGAGGCGAAGAAGTACGATACAAGCTGATAATCGCGGACAACGCGTTTTCTTCTCGCTCTCTCCCGCAAATTATTTGTGTACATATCAACCTGCGCGAGTTTTAACGCAATATCGAGATCATCGTCTTCGGCAGGATTTAAGAATAGCGATGATACCAACGACTCGGCTTCGTGATTGTAATCCTTGAAAAAAAAAAAAAAAAAAAAGCGAGAAAATTCGTAAAGAAATCGAAAAATACTCGGAAACAGCGTAAAATTAATGAACAAATATTTCATTTACTCTCTCGAAGTCGTCTCGTTGCGGCATGTATCCGAGTTCGGCGGCTTCCTCCGGTGTAATATCTAATGGCGGGAGCCTCGACGTTAAATCGGGCGATAACGGCCCGTGATCCGAACTCGTTTGGTCCGTGAGATTTGGTTTGTAGCTTTCCGTTGGTGGCCACGTGTGTTTACCAATATTCCCATCCAAATATCTAACAATATATTCTTCTTTCGCCTCTGTAAAAAAAAAAAAGAAATTTCGATTATTCGTCCGATAAATTCGCGGAGAAAAATGAAAGCAGTGAAACATGCGTGTGGTGGCGGCGTACCTTCCGGTGTTCTTTCTTCGATATGTTTACTGATATCCTCCCAATTGCCGAAACCAAACTGTTCAATGGCATCCAAAAGCCTGAGATGTTCTCTTGCCGTCCAATTACCTCTGCCGTTGAATATGCTAATGGTGCCGGAATCCTTTTCAAAGACAATTAATTAATGCGATAATTTTCCCCATTTTTTTTTTTTTTTACTACGCAACGAAACGTAACGTAAGCCTTCAATAAACTTACCATAAATTGGTAAGGATGGTCATTTTTGTGTTGTCCAATTTCTGCACCGGCCGAGAAACACTATAAATGAAATTCAAAGATTTTTTAATCGTCGAAAAAGTTTATTTTGCTTCAAAACTCTTGATTTTTGTTTCGGCAAGCATTGCGGAGGCTACGCTTCGTCAATTGACAACTTTTCTGTGTTCTAATTGTTTTTGTGAAATAAAAATGAAACTATTTGTAAAATTTTTTAATTTTTGACAACAATTGGTTAGTTTTGTGTGATCGAGTTACGATGAAAATAAAAAAAAACAAAAGTGAGCTCCAAACAAATACGAAAGAGGTGGGGAATCGAAAGGTCACGTGATGCATGCCAGGGGTTTGCATATGGCTGTCGAATTGACTCACCTGCAAGCACAGATCGAAGTCTTGACACTCGACGCATTTGACGCGCAGCCCCGTTATGTCCTCTTGACAATACGTGCAGTTGTACTTCGCGTATAAATCTGTAACGAAAGTCGCCACCTCGTTAATAACACCGATCTTCGATTTCATTTCATTCAAATATTTTGCGAACAAAAAAAAATGGGCCTCGGTCGTCGTAAATACGCACCCGCCATGATTGTCCTGCAGCGTTCTTCCAGAACGATCGTGATGACGTCACCGCATGCCCGTATTTACTTTCAGCCAGCTAAAAATCAATGCTAGACATAGTTATGATAATGAATTTTGCGACGAAAAAATTCTTTGTAATATCGTTCGTCGTTACGATTGCACGATTACGAAGCTTCCGTTTTTACCTCGTAAATATAAACGCCGACGACGAATCTCGGTTGAAAAAATGTTGTTTACGACTGTAGCGTCGAGATTGGAGTGCGCATGCGTATCCCTAGATCCCCTACCCCCTGATTGACTCCTCTGTGTAGTATTGCTGTGTTTTGCCCGTTGCCCTTTCTCTCCCTCCTGAGAAGGCCGACCAACCTTGCAGACCGAATTAGCGAGAGAAAACAGTGAAATCCTCTACCGCGCGCGCAAGGGGATGTTTACGGGGTTTATGCAACTGCTTTCGGTACGTTATTCGAATTTTCTTTTCGCGTTGACAGTGTTTCAGTTTATCGGTGTACCGCGTATTTTCAACAAAGAGTTTCGATGTATTGTTGGCTCGTTTCGTTTTTGTTGTCATCGTTTTTCTTCGAAGTATCAACGATGCGAGGTAACGAGTCGTCACAGTACCCTTTTTACATTGCGTTAAGTCAAATTTTTCAATGATGATTATATTTAACGATGCGCGTTACCGTGGAGATATGTTTTGCGATGTTTGTTTTTATCTTTCGACAATCGAAAAACGCGATGCCCACTTGTTGATTTCAACTTCAAGTCTGACGAGGAACACGCATTAATTAACAACGTCAAAAAAATGTCCGTTTTACGAAATATTCCGTACGCTCGTATAAGAACTCTAGTGAGTCAGTCGCAACCGATTCGCAACTCGTCTGTAGCGAATACGGAGAAATTTAAAAAGCTTAAAGAGATGCAGGCCACCATGCAGGTACTAAAAAACTCGAAAAATAACCAACGAATAATTATTGAGATTTATATATTTTCGGTATTTGGTCAATGACACAATAATATATTCGCAGTGCAACGATGATGTTCCCATTTATCTGAAAAAAGGAACGCCCGATAGGTTACTGTACCGTTTCAATCTCATTTTAATGGCCTTTGGATGCATCGACGGCCTCCGATTTCTCTGGAGATGGTGGAAAAAATAATCATTTGCGATCGTGTATAATTCGATAAATTAACGAATATGTCGTCTACAATAAAATATGCAATATAAAAAAAAAAATGGCGGATTCGCGATTTTTCGGGGACAAATTAATGGATCGTAGACGTTACTTGTTAAACAACAATTCTTAGTATTTTTTTAAAACATACATAATATTACATCTCGTACGATAAATGGTACAATGCAGTACAAGGTTTGGGAAGAATTTTTAAGGCACTTTCGAATAGCTCAGTAAAAAGTATCAATCATAGGAAGAGAAACTAATCACTTTCTGCTGATGATATATCTTTTTTTTGGCATACGATTTAGAGCTCTCGGTTCGTTTCATCTGCACTCTTTACACTGCAAAAATATATCGCGATAGCAATTCACAAAAACATTATTATCCAGAGGTGCAAAATAAAACGAAAAGAAAAACAACGAATCGATAAGTAAAGGACAATGTATGAATTCTAAATGCGAAACTGAAGGTGTGAGAACATTTCATGTTGATACCTTCCACTGACTCGGCGATGGATGATAATGTTCTTGGTATCACAGAGTGTGTAATATAGCGTAATCTGACCTGTAAAAGCAATCGTGAAATCGCTCGGTAAAAAAAAAGAAAAAAAAAAAAACAAAAACAAAAAATAACAAAACGATCAAACAGTCCCAATAATTCGCGAAAAAAAAAAAAACTTCAAACATTTGTACTACTCGCTGAGTCTTTCTGAGCATTACGATTACTTTCGTTGTCGATAAATGTATCTTCGCGAACGATATTTTCCCGCGATGTTTCCGCGGACCCTTTGTTGATATGTTTTCCATTTTTGTAACTACGCGGATCTTTCGAATCGAGTTTTGGTTTCGTTTTTTTCACGATCGCGGGATTCTTCATCGGGGTATTTATCGGTTTTGTCGGAACACCGTGATGTTCCGTTTCGATCGAATTCTCTCGTTTATCGTCGGTTCTGTTCACCGTCAGCATATTAACTTTGTCTTTGCGTCGCTGTACGAGATCCTTGAGCGCCTCGCTGAATCGCATCAGAGTCTCGGATATCGGATTCTCGTCGAATTGCTCGGCGATCTCGTCGAATCTATCATCTTCGTCCAACGATAATTCGTTCTTCAACTCTTTGAACTGCTCGATTATCTCCTTCAAACTTTTCTTAGCGTCGTTTAATACCGATGGATCTTGATTTTCCACGATAAATTTATCCATCTCTATGATGTTTTCCTCGAGCGATGCGGCACCGATTTCGTTCTCACTGCCGCTCGAGATATCGTCGTCTTCGTTGTCAGTCCATTTTCTCAGTGATACCGGATCCTCCGCCATGAGATCCTTTTCGAATTCGCGAAACTGATGTATTATATTTCGTATACTTTCTTTCACATTCGTGACCTTTTGTTCGTTGATCCGTTTGTTGTTCACCGAGGAAAGTCGATCGTCGTTAATTGGTTTTTCAATTATTGGTTTCGCGACTCTTCTCGGAATTTCGATCTTTTCGGACTTCGGTTTTTGCATCTTTGGCACGGATTTCATCGGCACCGGTGAAGCTGGTTGCGCTTCTTCGGCCAAAATTTGTTTCACTTTTACTTCTTGCATTTTTTCTTGTATCATCTTCTTCACGGCTTCTTTGATACCGCTGCCTTCTCTGTGAGGTTCGACTATGGGAATCTCTGGTTGCTTAACACTCGATGGCGGATTCATCTCAATTTTCATTGGTTTCTGAATGCGTTTCTCGACTTTTATCTCAATCGGCTGCTCGATCTTTTTTCGTTCTCTCGGCTTTTCTCGTTCTCGCGACTCTTCCCGAAATTCCTCGTCGAGGGTTTCGTTATCTTGTTCCGTTTCCTCGGTGAATAATTCACTCGGAATTTCCTCAGTTATCTCGTAACTTGACCAATCGATAAACTCCATTGTCGTCTCGGATTCCTCGGCAGTTTCTTCATCTTCCAAACTGTCCGGTAGATCGTTCGCGTCGAATAAACTCTCCGATTCGATTTCACGTTTGGTTATCTCTTCGACACTTTGCGGATCGATCTTTAGTTTTTCCAGCGATACTTCTTCGTCAACCGGAACTTCATACTCCGCTGTATCCTCGGGAACATCGATCTCCGACTCCGGCGCCGATACGATCTCTTCTTTCACGATTTCCTTGATCGTCGAGGCTTTCGTCGCGTCGTAAACAATGTTAGGCTTTCTCTTCATTATAAAAATCGTTGGTTTAGTCTTAATTTTTATTGGCGGTATAAAATTATAATTCAATGCGATATGCGAGAAACCGTCAACCCAATCGAGAATATCGTGAGTCTTGAGATACGGTTTTATGTTTGGCGAATATTTGCTTTTGGCTTCCATCAGTAAATGAGTAAATTGCAGCATTTCCGGATCGTCGAAAGTCAAATTTTCCTGTTTTGAATAGCTGAAACGAATTTGTTAATACGATTAATACGACATTGATATTTCTATCGATATTCCTAGAAAAAAAAAAAAGTTGCTTACTTCCATTTGGCATTTGTCTGCGTGAATCTCGAGACTCCGGTTTGCGCTGTGAGAACATCGATATGCACGTTAACCGGAGTGGCAACGTCTCGTTCGAGTCTATGTAATCTCGCGATCGCCAAACCACCGGGATAATTCGAACCCGCGACGCACAGTAGAAACATCGAAAATATCGCGTTCAGCGCGAGATGACCGATGATTCCCAATGCGAGAATACTGTTCCACGTCGATTTTCCACGATTTTCCCATCTGAAATGTTATAGGAAAATAAAAATGATTAATAAAGCTTCGAAAATGTATGATTTGTGGATAGCAAGCAACCAAACGTTACTTACATCCTATGGCATGCAGCAGCCGCGCTAACGTTCAGCAGAGGAAATACGTATATGATAAATCGTAATTCCTTGTGAGGTAAAAATGAGAACAACGTGACGAAAGCGATACCGGGAACGGTGAGGGCTCTTACACGAGCGTCCCAAAGCATTCCGAGAGGTACCAGAGTATAGGATAGCGCCAAACCTCGCGGAAGTGCCGAATAAAAATACCAGAAAAATGGCGACGTCTGTTGTCTCGTAGTTAAGGATAATAAAGAACAAAAAAAAAATTGGAAAAAAATGAAAACTATAGTTTACTAAAGGATACACCCCACTGGCTGCTCTTGTTGAGAATCGTATTGAAGTAGAATACCTCGCCTTCGGGCCATAGTACGCGTTTCCAAAATATCGAATCTATCGATACCGTTATCGCTAAGAAAAATATACCCGCAGGTATCGCAATTTTGAGCAATCTAAGGAATTAAAATTTTAAGGACATTTAATGAAAAATCGTCGTACAGTTGAAGATACGATAATTTCGGATTTTTCGAAATTTTTTAATTTTTCGAATTTTTAGAAATTTTTTATTTTTCGAAATTTTTTAATTTTCCGAATCTTTTTTTGCATACCTTGGCACTGTAAGTTTCATACTCGCGATGTCATACAGCAAAAATAGTCCGAGAAGCATAGCGAGCTCCGCTCGAAATATTATAATTGCAGCGGCCGACGACCAAATGAAAGTAAAGTGACTCTGTCTCAGCCATCCGTAAAGAGCTAATAAAACTATATAAAAAAAAGAGTAAAAAAAAAGAAATTTGTTTTCCATTATTGACTGAATGAAATCGTTAATCGCTTTAGCTCTTTGTCTACCTCAATGCATTTATTACCCAAAGGCATAGCCATTATGTTTGGCAAAGGTCTGCTGAGGTAATACATGAAGTGATACTGCGTCACGGTGATGGCGACAAACCATTTTGCAAATTGTGGTCCAAAAACCGTCTGAAGTGCCTGTCGATATAATCGCAATGTAGCGATTATAAGTAATGCCAAAACCGCCCGCACTGAAAAATTATCACAGAAAGCGATCGTTATAGATATACTCCGAAAAAAAAAAAAAAAAAAAAAAAAAAAAAAAACTTTTTTTTTTTTCGTATTCATGAATTTCGAATCAACTTACCCACATACTGGGTGCAAAATTTATTTAAATTCATGTGCCTCGCGGTGGCAACGATTGGTGCCGCGACCCCCGATATTATCAATGGTCCTATAAAAGTTCTCGGTACCACTCCAGGAAATTCGTGATGATCGTACTAAATTGCGATAGGTAAATAAACATAATATCGTCATTATGAAGTGCACGCAATGAGATGCAATGAGGTGAAAAAAAAAAAAAAAAAAAAAAAAAAAAAAATTGGCTCCATCGCGTTCGTTCTATATTTTAATTATTGCGCTGGTCAGTATCGTCGTTCAATCGGCGCACGTTTCACGATATCGCCGCGTTAAAAATACGTGGCGCCAGCGTTTATGTGTGCGTCATTAAAAAAAATGGGGGGATCTGAGGGGGGATAAGATGTAACAGCTGATCCGCGATTTATAAATAAATTCATTTCTAAATTCTAATATTCTAAATTTACTGTAGTGATTTTGCGTAACGTCGCTTCGGCGTAGTGTCGCGAGTCGTATTGATAGTGATTACTACGTGTCCCGAAGACGCGACTCGTTCGTATCGTGATATTACACACATATAT
This sequence comes from Buathra laborator, assembly GCA_934046635.1. Taxonomy (NCBI): domain Eukaryota; kingdom Metazoa; phylum Arthropoda; class Insecta; order Hymenoptera; family Ichneumonidae; genus Buathra; species Buathra laborator. The sequence goes on from OW203901.1 coordinate 4,330,437, forward strand.
ATAGACATATTAAAATAATATTTACCTCGGTTAGGTTAAAGCCGTGATAGAGGATGTCGTGCATAGCCTGAAGATTGAAACTTTCCTCGACTTTGGTGAACGGACAGTACAACAAATGTACCGCCGCCACTAGAATGATCAAGTGATCCATATTTCTAATGTTCTGTACATCTATTCCGTATCCGTTTAACTCTCTAACACAGTTTATTACTTCTATTCATAACATCGAATTCGTTAATAATTGTATTAATGAAAAAAATAGTCGTACAACACCATGAACATCGTATTATTAATAGACACCGACGTTCTCATGCCGGCCCTGCCGACTGCCAAGAGGCTCCTCCTTCTCCTCGTCTCGCATCAGTCTGTCTCACCGGCCGCAGCAAATTCGGCGTAACTCGACAACCTCGATGCGCGGATTCGCGTGCGCAGTGAACCAAAAAAAAACCCGCGAATATTTGAATATTACGGGTTGCAGTAAAAATACGAATCGGTACCATAGCGTAGAAGCTTTATTAAAAAAAAAAAACATCGACGATATATCGAGGGAAAAAAAAAGAAATAGTAACAATTTGTTATTCACGGGAACTCTTCGTCGTGCTCTACCTTCGAGTATTAATTTTTTTTTTTCGTATTTATCTAGTGGATGCAACGTTGGTATCGTTGTTCGTAATTTAAATAAATGATATTTACATTAGTACAGCGAAAAAAAAAATGCATTAAACATAGCGTCGTTACATATATCATAGAGTATATGTATATATATATATATATCTGTATTTATTATTTTAGCATGCAGATAGTATCGTGTAAATGATTATAAACACTGCGGAGTAGGGCCAACAGTTGTTGTTATAAAAAGAGAAAAATCAAATAAAATGATACATCACATTTGCAATAATAATAGGAAATCGAATCTACGAAATTTGCGATTTTATTAGCGATAGTTAACGAGCAATGGCAACTTTTTTCGCGAATCGATAAGATTTTACGATGCCAATATGTTTAAGTATAAATTTTCATCGATAGGAAATAAAAAATAAAATATTGAGGTTGGAAAAAATTCGTCGAAACGGCGAGCGGGAAACGGGACACCTAACGTTTGGGTTTAGGAGGGGCGCGAGGATTTGGCTTGTTGTGCTGCATGTTCTGGCATTTTGGTATATGACGCTCGGCAGCTCCTTGATTGAATTTTCGCCCGCAGTGCGGGCATTGAACGTAATCGCTGGTATCACTCGCCGGTGGTGGCGGCAAATCGCTCAATTTGCCACCTGCTGCCAGGTGCGCTTGCACCTGTTTCGCCGATCTTATGGCGTTTATAAAATCCTCGTGCTTTCGTCGCCAATTCGACTTTACCTCAGGTTTTTGCCCCTTCCGCTGTTTGAATATGTAAAAAAAGAAAATTTAATTAATAAATTAACAAACCATATAATCATATTAAAAATAAAGTTAAATGTACATTAATGTAGCTACAGCGCGTGGTGTCCATTTCGCCTAAATTCGAGGAAATTGAGAGAAAATTCCCAACACTTCTCGATCATATAAAAATCTGAAAAAATTCATGCATATTAAAGGTACTGAAAAGATTAATTTTGCACAATAATAATTGCAAAATGTTATTAACAAATTGATGAAAAAAAAAAGATCTTCAACAAATTTATGGTAACTTAACTTTTTTTTTTATGAAAATGATTCGTTCATTTTTTTGAATACGTGTAAATTTTTTCAGATTTTTATCTTTGGTTTGAATTTTTTTTTTTTATATGGAAAAAATGTTTAGAAAAAGACAAAATTCAAACCAAAGATAAAAATCTGAAAAAATTCACACGTATTCAAAAAAATGAACGAATCATTTTCATTAAAAAAAAAAGTTAAGTAACCATAAATTTGTTAAAGATCTTTTTTTTCATCAATTTGTTAATAACATTTTGCAATTATTATTGTGCAAAATTAATCTTTTCAGTACCTTTAATATGCATGCATTTTTTCAGATTTTTATATTATCGAGAAGTGTTTGGAATTTCCTCTCAATTTTTGCGAATTTAGGCGAAATGGACACCACGCGCTGTAGCTACCTTAATAGATTGAAAACTCACGTCGGCTTGGGACTTTTTCGATGCTCCCTTCTTCACGAATGGTTCCAATTCCGTTCCCTTTACCCGGTGACTCGTAGCGTCAAATTGTTTACGCTTTTTGGTCGCCGTTTTCAAGCATATTTGCTCGTGAAGGGTTATGCGATCGGAGTTGAAGCGACGTCCGCAAATTTTGCACGGAGCCAATCCGTCGCTGTTTAACAAGCATAACGATCAATTAATAACGATAAATTCCAATGATCTCAAAATGATTCGATGGATTTTTCGAAATTTTTCGTCAGTACTGACTTGACTGCCGCAGAGATACTGCCTCTCGCGCTTGCGGGAGGTCCCTTCGGCGCGCTCGATGCCGTCGTTTTCGTTTTCGTAGACATTTTACTTCTGTTATTCGAAACTTGACCGCGGGTCGATCCCGCGCTGGAAGCAGTCGACAGGGCAGAAGCCGGACGAGGAAGAGGCGTAGACGTCGGCGATCTCTGTTGCCTCTGCGACGTCAATGATCTCTGCAACAGCGATTAATTTCCTTTTTTCTCGTTTCATCGAACTTCAAAGATTTTGAAATTTCCGTAAGCAAATTTTGGCAAAGTTTAGCTCAACCGAGACGAGCCACGGGATCGAGAGCCATCCGTGGAAACGGTGTATTAAACTCGCAGTATTTTTTTTTTATCGATTACCAAAAAATTCACGTCATCATTATTGACAGATTTTTAATACCGTGAAAATATCATCGATGCTCATTTTTTCAACATATTCATGGCAATCCTTGATTTTACGTCGAGTTGAATATCAAGAAAGCTATAATATCCATAAATGGTTTGAACCTCGTGGACGAGTGCATTTGAAACCCTCGAGCGTCTTTGCCGCTCCAACACGACTCGTTGCCGTTAAGCGATGATATCATCGGTGGAAGGTCAGCGAAAGAAGAAGAAAAATAAAAAAAAAAAAAACAAAAAGAGTTGCCGGCGAATCGAGTAGCAAAAGTTGTTCGGAGACTCGCGGGACAAAGTCGATAATTGGATAGCTTGCCACGGGGTACTGTACTAATATAGTAAGCAGCGACGCTTCGCTTGCACGCGATAGTGTCGTAACACCGTCGTAGATTAAATATGAGTCGCGTCGAAGCATAGGCAGCTCCTTATATTACACTTATATATATATAAAGAGATATACATATATATATGTACACATACTATGTACACACAACTATATCTTTTAGTTACGAGTCGAAAACTCACTTCGCTCGATTGTTTTCGAAGCGGTGACTTCGCGAAGGCATTATCCTTGATACCCGATACTTCGTCATCGTCGAGCTCAACCGCAAAGTCGTCGTTCTTCTTCGTTGCTACGGTGACGCTTTCGGTTATAGTTGATTGAAAATAATTGCCAGGGCCGTCGGTTGTGTCCGAATATTCGTTCTCCGTCGTTTGCGAACTTTCCCATCGATTTTTTTCCTCTCTCATTGACGACGGACTCGTAGATGGCCTCGAGGAAGCTTTCGGTCCCTTCAATTCTGCGGATCCGTACTGAAAAAGTGCAATTAACATAATTGAAACAATATTTTCGATTTGTGTTCTTTTTTTTTTTTTTTTTTATTGATTAGCGATTCTCACCCTGGTAGCTGCATCGGGACTTTTAGCAGGTGAAGATGGCACGCTTCGCCTGATCGATGCCGTCGGAGTCCTGGCGCGTCCCTCGGTGGTTCTTTTCGTACCGATATCCGGACTCGGACTTTTCGCCACCCTATGAGTAATTGGCAATTTTACAGTCGACCTTTCGATTTTAACAACCGGTGCTTCATCGCCGGTTTTCATAGTTTTTGTTATCTGTACGCGTGATATCGTTCCCGAGACTAGTGACCCATCGGGACAAACCGATTTCGATTGTTCCCCGTCACGTTTCATTGCGGTGTTAAATTTATTCAGCTCTCTCTTGAAATCTTGACTTTCGCGCTCTATGGATTTACGAATATCCTCGATGGAACGCAAGACCTTCGTCGGTTGTTCGATATCGATCTTCGATTCGGTGATGCAAGACTCCGCGGGAATATATTCGCAATCGGGTATTAGACGATCACGATTTTTGGGCTTTGGTGCGACAAGCGTTTCCGGACTTTTCGTCACTCTTATGATCGTTGATAGAACTACCGTAGATCTCGCGTTATCGGTATCGATGTCGATTTCTGAATCGGAATCCTTGAAGAGTCTTCTCTTGCACAACGGAGAGCGATCGACTTGATTTCCTTCACCGCGACCCGACGGTTCCTCTTCACGAAGCTTTGATTTTCTCACTAGTGACTTGATGATCTTTTGACTCGGTCGTGACTTTGGAGTAATTTTATTTTCATCCTTTCGCGGCGTCGTTGCTCTTACCGATCTTTCCTTTTCGACTTTCACGATTTTTTTGGCGTCAACAGATTTCTGTCTCGAGTTCACTCGAGAAAATTTTTCTTTCGAAGAATCGCGAGCTTTCGCAATGATCCTTCTTGGTTGAGTTTTTAAGATCCCAGCGGTTATAACTGCGGGCTTAGATCGAGGAGTTACGGATTTTTTCGCGACGATTTTTTCGTTGTCGGATGTTTCCTTCGATGTTATCAAATTAACGGGAAAACGATCGGGTTCGTCCACGCCAACGGTGATCTGATGCTCAGTTTCAACGCCGATCGAGTCGAAGCGTCGCAGTGCCGATTCCACGGAATCGGTTCGCTCGAAATCCTTCGATTGCAAATTCTGCTCCGATCTACCGCTTCTCGACAGTGTAGTTCTTATCTTCTCGATTCTCTCGAGAAGCTGACTTTTGTCGTTAGCGTCGCCTTTGACTCTTTTGTCGCTCGATTGTTTCTCGTTATCCACAGAACTCTCGATATCGAAGAATCTCTGACTTGGTCGATTAACTTTAAATGTATCATAACGCCTGACGGTCGTTTCTGACGAAGATCGTCTCGAATCCGTCTTATTTTCCTCGGGCGATGGACTCCGCTGCTTAATAATTTCCTGGCATTTCTTCGATCTCTCGTTCGACAATTTTTTTTTGTTTATCTCGTTGTTTTTCTTCACTTCTTGGTGATACTTCGTCTCGTTTCTCTTCACTTCCGTGGCACTTCGGCGTTCCGATTTTTTTGCCCTGAACGAGGCTGTTTCCTTCATCGTGCGTCGAGACGGAGGAGTCGGAGAAATCGTTCTCGATCTCGAACGTACGGCCCTTTCGATCGTCTCGCGCGAATTCTTTCGGCTCGTATCTCTCGTCTTGGTGTCTTCCTTCGAAGGTTCCATCACAACTTTATCTTTCTTCACGACGCGGTGCACCGGAGATTTTGTTCTCTTGGTTGCATCGGTGCGATTAACCAAATTAACCGGGAATTCCACGTCTTCAAGGGTTGTCCTTCGTTCCGAAGATCGTCTTGGCGATGTTGCCGTTTTCGGTTTTGGACTTTCGGGTCGTACGAGTTTCTTCACGAGTTCAACGGAACGTAATGTTCCTCCGGATGATCTACGACTATCGTTCGTCACTCTTGACTGTTCTCGGTCCATTGACGATCGTCGAAGGTCTTCTCGAGGACTTTCCGATCGTTTCCGCATCACCCGGGAGCATAACGGACTCTCGTTTCTACTTGTCGACTCCTTTCTCGTCACTGTAGTTTCTCTACGCGTTACTTTACCACCGGTACTCGTTGTCGTGGTTTCTTCGCTGGTCACGGTAGACCTTCTGCGATACATCGGACTCTCGGAACCTCTTCGAGACGCGGGACGTTCGGGCGATGATTCGTGACTGGCACGTCGATCTTTCGAGGGTTCGCTATCGACCACCGGACTTGCGGACGACGATCGACGTCTCGACAAATAAACATTCGAATCGGCGCTTGATCTCTCGAGATGTTCGCGAGTTACCGACGATTTTCTTCCGTTGAATGGGCTTACCGAGCCTCTTCGCGATTGCGGACGTTCCAGAAATGTTTCGCGACTGGTTCGTCGTTCTTTCAGAAGATCGCGATCGGTTGCGTGATTCGAGGACGAAGAACGACGTCTGCAAGAATCAATATTCGACTCCACCATCGTTGTCCTGGTTGTTGAACTTATCGTCTTGGAATCGTCACTCGTCGTTGATTTTCTCTGGTAAACCGGACTTTCGGATCCTCTTCGTGACTTTGGAGTTTCCGGAGTTTGTTCTCGACTGTCCTTACGTTGTTTCACACGATCACAATCGGTAGTTGGACTCGAGGACGACGAACGACGACCGACAGAATAGACATTCGAATCCAGTATGGAACTTCTTTTTCTACATTGCTGCTTCGTATAGGGCACAATTTCCTCATCCGGCTCCGCAGGCTCCGGCGACGATTCGCCGAGTTCCAATTGAAGCTTTCGAAAGGTCTTCGACTTCTCAAACTCGGATTTTCGCCGTGGATAAAAATCCATCGAATTCTTATGAGACAATTGGCTGACTTTCGAGATACAAGAATTCTTCGCTACGGATGACGTGCGATCGACAATGGGCCGCGTTAATTTTCTTTCTCTGTCGACGACTTCCGGTGAGGAACTTCTCGGTCTTCCGGTACGTACGAGATCCGGACTCGTTGAACTCGCTCTCGAGGTCTCTTCCTCCACCGTTCTCGTCACTGTTGACGCTCTGAGGATCATTCATTTTTTTGGGTTTTTTTTTTCTCAATAATTCTTATTGCAACAGTCATTTCTCATTTATTCACCGAAAAATTCCCAATTTAGTGCACTTTTTTTTTCGCCTTTTCAAAGCCGGTTATTGGAGGCATTTTCCTTTTCGCAATTTTGCACAATTCTTCTTTTGCTTTTTTTTTTTTTGTTAGCCTTGCATCTTTGCGGTTATTAGGAGCAAAGTGGGGTTCCTCTTTTTTTTTTTGTTCCGAATAATATATATTTATATAACAGCCGATTATTCGGTACTCGCATTTCGCACCAAGATTATTTTACACGGGGAATGTATTATTTTACACGTGTTGTATGAGTATTTTCACCACGATTACAATAATTGATGATAAATCCAGTGAATGATGATGAGGTACACAGATTATTGATTAGCAGCTGCGCTATGTAGCCAATTTATATATATGTATCTAGTTGAGAGTTAGAGCTCAGCAAGTATCTCAATATTTACAATTAATCTTATATATATAAATAAAGATAAAACAGTTCATACCTCGACGACGATCCAGAATGAGTAGTAGTCGTTTCCGTTCGTTTCTTCGTAAAGCTCGTAGTGTTACCGGCTACTTGCTTGGTCGTTTTTCCCGTTTTCTTGGTGTTCGAATTCTTGAAACGTTCAAGTCTCGCCTCGGCTTGGGATGGTTTCTTGGCAGCCGGTGCTCGTCTGGGTAATCTATCGGGTACGTCCATCATGAGATCCTCCGGGAATCGTTCGTTGTCCAGATCATCATCGACCCTATTCGTTTCGTTGCTGCCGTCGAAGCCGGCCAAGTGAATCTTGGCGGTAGTTCGATGTCTCTGATTGATATTATCATTCGCCACGTCTTCGACGCGAATCTTAAGAACGATTTTAAAGTTTATGTAAAAATCGAGTCCTGACGTAGTCTATTAAAAAAAGAGTTAGAACTGTCCAGCTGAACTCACTTCGCTGCGACGATCGATGTGCGGGTTTCCATTGGCGTACCGAGACACCTGATCGTCGTCGTCCCCAAATTCCTCCTGCTCATTAGCGCGATTCGTCGGACCGCAGGATTCCTGGCTAACTTCCTCGTGATACGAGACTATCGGTTTACCACCGTTTACATTGCTGTTAGCCTCGGAACGCACGGTCCTTCTCGTCATCACGGTCTGACGATTACTCATGGGGTTCCCATTCTTCAATGGCGAAGTCGACGACGCAACAACATTGCTACTTGTGGTGGTTTGCTGTTTGCGCGAACGATTGTCCAGCGGCTCGAGGGGATAACTCTTGTCGATACCCTTCACGGTCGTTTGTCTTCTCTCGTCGAACATTTGTCGTACCTTTGTCAATCGATAATGAATAATTAAGATGGAAATATCACATTCGCGGAAACGGCTTTGTATCGAACGACAAAGCAGTTGTTTGCTTTCTTTTTTTACCTTTCCACCGCCTTGAGAATTCGACGTCGATTGAGTACTCGTTCTCGTGACTGTCTGATGATGAGTCGACGTACTGTTGGTACCGTGACCCGAGCTATTGGAACCATTCGATCCAGCGCTTCCGCGCTGAGCTACCTGCTGTGCACGGAGTTGCTGCTGATCGTAAAGTTGCAACAACTTTTGCTCCTTCTCGAGTAACTGACGCTGTTGAAATCGTGCCTGCAACACGTGATCGGAACATCGAAAAAAAATCGATTATTCCGAAATTTTTTACACGCGAAGCTTGAGACTCGTTTTGGTAATCAATTCTCTTTCAAAGCATACATTATACATGCAAACACTTTGCTGATCCGATTTCACATGATCGAACAACCGTTAATTCATTCCAACGACAAAATTTTATGCTGATTCTTTCGCTCTATATTTAACGAGGATTTGTCAAAAGCTCTCCTTTGCTTATCCTGTACCTGGAAACAGATTAACTATCGATTGTATCCGTTAACTACAGATAGATAAAATCTCGGCGCTACTACGAAAGTTTTGCTTGCTTCGCCGAATTGGAAAACGGAACACTCGCCCTACACTCGCAAAAGATTTATTCATGAAATCCTCGTCTATAGCTATGTTAAGTTCATCACGTGTACACCGCCCCCTGCAGTAATGGCACATACGCGGTGATACATAAACTACCCTCACGTGCCCCTCACGTGCCCCCCACCCCCATCGATTCGTCTTTGCAGTTGTATTATCCAGTTACATCCGGTATATGTCTTATAACGAATCGGTTGACCGTCACACGGTTTCCTAAGTAATAACCATTTTTGCAACGACAATGGCTTATTTATTTGTGTCGTAAAAGTGTGAACGATTTATGACGAAAAAACTGAATGAATTCGTCAATAAATATCACATACAACGACCTCAATACAAATTATATTTTTTTGCGAGACTTTTTGAAATTCCTGATTGTTCGATGATCAAAAATTAATTAGCAATTCTCAACTCAGATATCGGGAAAAAAATAATGAAGTAAAGACAAGGATATTAAAAAAAAAAAAAAAATGTTGAAAAATTTAAAAAAAAACGGAGAAGATAACTTTGCATTGTTGCAGCGATGTTCATCGCGGAGCGATTGCGGGTTTAGTAAATCCGTTAGCTTTGTAAATAGTGACCGATCGTTGTTCACTCTATTCTCCGGTACATTACATACACCGTTCGTTAAGCTTTCGAAACATACGGAACAACGAGAGTTAAAAGCTTATACTCGTTACGCCTCTATTTGACGCACGAGTAATATTTGTTATCTCCCCATTCTACATGCGAGAATTGTGAAAATTTACTGCAGCAAAGTAGACGAGAGAGTGAACGCGTTGGAATACCTAACTGTCACAGTGCGTATTTGCATACATGTATACATGTCGACTACACGTACTAATTTGTGTACAGAGACAATCGTGACTGTCGGAACACCTATATGTATACACGCACAGCAGCGTTATATAGCAAGTCTCCCTCATCGATCGACACTCGGGGCAAATATATATGATGCGTTGTGACGTTCCACATCGTACACGTATGTGTCTTGACATCGGATAGTTCACGGTTATAGATTGCTTATCCATGCCGGACGACATGATTCCTAAAAAAAGAAATATAGGTGACCGGGTAACGAGTTACAGGGCTATTCGTCAAAATGTTCGACTTTCTCGATTAATCGACATAAACGCAATCGATCTGAATAATTCAAGCTGACGAGTTCAACACTGCGATGTTTATGCTTTACGATTCATTTTTCAACGCATTAACTTCGAAATTTCGTTGTTATCCTCGATATCTTTGTCAATTACGCTTCTAATTTCATTGCTATACTTTTACATTTTGTTTTACCGACAAATAAATATTTTTAATACGCGACTTTCTCGGTTGCACCTGTTCGAGCGGTAGGGTATCTATCGTCCTGTAATTGGGATCTGTCGGCATAAATTAAGTGAATAAGAATAATATGTTGCGATAGTTTGAAACTTGTGACTGTGCGGCAAGTATCGTGGATGTTGTGGTCCACGGAACCGCATCGAGCCCGCGACAAAACGAGAAACAAGCGCGAGTCGCCGTTCCTCGATGAGGGGGGAGAGAAGGGATTTTTGCTCTGTAGATGGTCATGTGTGTCAGAGTTGTCTTGCCTCGGAGCGAAAACTCTTAGTATAGCGTTTGCTTACGTGTCGAGATTTAAATGGAAAGCGAAATATACATTAAAATCATTAAGTCAAGTTCTCCATCGATTTTTCACACGCTGAACGTGTAAAATGTATTTTTTTTTTCATTTGTATTTAATTTCAATAACAATTGATATTCATTTTATTAATGTAATTTATCGAAGATTTATGATATCCGTCCGTGATGACAATGCAACTCTGATTCATACAACCGATTTCAATAATAAGCCGATGATCAATCGATCGATTACGTAAGGCGATACATAGTTATCATAGAAATAGAAGTACAGACGCTCACACGCAAAATAAAAAAATAATGAAACACAACGTACTTTAGTAGTGTACGGTACCATGTCTTTGATATTTGTGGTTGCTGACGCGAGAACTTGAGACGCCCACGAATTTTCACCGTCGAGCATCGAGACCCCACGAGGTCCGAGCATATGCGATCGTATCGGCATACCTTCGTTCTCTTCTTCCACCTCTTCGACTTCTTTTTTTGCATTTCTCACTTGATCAACACGTTTTTTCGGCTTTCTCGACTGCCGAGGCAGTCGTCCTTTCTTCGTCAGACTCGTCGTTTTTCAATCGACCCAACTTTTCGTTATTTAAACCTTATTTTTTTCCTTTTTTTTGTTTTTTTATTCCTTTATCTTCTCCTTGTATCTATAGGACAACTCGTTCGGCGAACAACTTTTTTTTCTTTCTCGAAAGTCATGAACGATAATGATTCGATGTCAAGTTCGCGTTTCCAGATTGCGAAGCACGAAGAGCTTCCAGAGTTTTGAATGTCTACGTCGCGTGCGACGCTTTGTAATAATAAGCTTTCCGGAGCCCTCTTGACTTTAGATCGCGTGTATCGATCGCGATATTACACGACGATGTACGCATCCAGACGGTACCGTATCCGTCTACAAAGGCCTACAAAGGCTTCGAAGTTTCTTCGAGACGAGAATAAAAGTTCGTCGAGTTTTATGATTTAAATTAATGTCGTTGACTACTACTGGGCGTCAAGTACAGTCGAGTGTTTCGAAATTTTTTGAATGTCCTCGAGCGATTTTTGAGTACCGGCCATCAGGAATGAGCACGGAGCACAACTGTGGTGCTGGTTGAGGCACGTCGAGGGTTGCCATCACAACTGCTACGCTTACATTCTCGTGGCGTGTATTTCGCTTACCTACCTACAACGAAAATTTTCCTCGTTACGCATGCGCGATGAAAATAACAACCCTTAGAATTCGTTCGACGAAGTCGTTGCAGCGCTATAACGTTCATTCTGTGTATTCAATTCTACGAAACTATAACGCGCGTGTGTGGGGTAAAATACGATGATTCGAATCTCGTTATTTTAACGCTGAAACTCAGTTATAATTTCCATTTCTATATGAAGCACTAAATAACTTACATGGTTAATTAAGGTAGTTATGTCGCTTCGCGTTCATTTTGCATAACTTCGAGAAAAATGAGAAAATTGCTAACACTTCTCGATGGTATAAAAATCTGAAAAAAATCATGCATATTATGGGTACTGAAAAGATTAATTTTCCATAATAATAATTCCAAAATGTTATTAACAAATTGATGAAAAAATGAATTGGTCAACAATTTTTCCGGGAACCCAACTTTTTTTTTTTATGAAAATTATTCGTTAATTGTTCTGAATACGTATGCATTTTTTCAGATTTTTCAATTTTCTTTGAATTATGTGTTTTTTCACACATTTTTTTTTTTACATATAAAAAAAAATCAAAGTTAATTGAAAAATCTGAAAAAAATTATACGTATTTAGAAAAACAAACGAATCATTATCATTAAAAAAAAGTCGGGTTCCCGGGAGATTTGTCGACCAATTAATTTTTTCACCAATTTATTAATAACATTTTGGAATTATTATTATGCAAAATTGATCTTTTCAGTACCTTTAAGGGATCTTTCCAGCGAGAAAAAAAAATCGATTTTTTTTGTCTTATCCATTAGTATATACGGTCAAAAACATCCTCTCAAATTTTTAAAGCGAAATTCGAAGTACTTCGCTGGCAATAGCCATTCTTAGCGAAAAGGATTCGGAGCAACGGCGAGTGACCTGGTCGAAGCTCCTTCGACAGTAAAGAGACTCGCACAGCTCGATGACATGAAATAATAGAGGAAAACGAGCAATATGAGGAAGCCGAAGGCATACTTTATGGACCTGGCATCGCCGATTAGTCGTAAGTACACAATTTATATGAAATTTCTACACTCGAAACTTTAAACGCGTTTTTCTCGAAACGACATTTTTCAAAACGGTGGACATTCTCCAGAGAACAGTTTTCAAGCGATCGGTTTCAAAATTTAGGAGAACATTCTTCACGCTACTCTCTATCGTACTGTGGAAGTTCTTTTTTTTTTTTTAATTTTCCTATTTTTTTAAAAGAAAAACTGTCGAAAAAAACGGCTAAATTCGGTACTTTTTGTTCAAACCGCCGCCATTTTGTCAATTTTGATAAAAAAAGCCTCCATAGCGCGATAGCCAATCCCATACTAATTAATAATCTTTTGGATTTTTTTTTTATTTTCAGATCAAATTTGCGACCCTTAGGATTTCCACCATGAGGCTATCTTTTTTATCAACATTATTTTCAACAATTAAAAAAAATTATTTAAACAATAAAAATCGTCTTATAAAAAATAATTTTCTGTCATTCATGATTACCTTAATATGTCATAAAAATTTCGGATTGATCGGCGTATCGTAACCGTCCGAAAAAAAATCGTGAAAATAGGCTATTTTTCGGGCCGTCACACTGGAAAGATCCCTTAATATGTATGAATTTTTTCAGATTTTTATACCATGGAGAAGTATTTTCAATTTTCTCGAACTTATGCGAAATGCACACAAAGCGACATAACAACCTTGAGAGAAATCAATAGATATTAATAATTGAGAGTTCCCCCGTAGAAAATATTTATTTAATTCATGTAATTTAATTTTCGTAATATTCGAAGTAACTTCGAATTATTAATATTTCATTTAATTTAATTAATACTGTGGGAAATTATGTTGAAAATCGATAATTTTTTTTATCGAATGAATAGCCGACAGGTTTTTTCTACCTTCACCTCTTTTACTCGTCTAGTTTTTACCTCTGACACATGTCGATGATGGGCGCGCAGTAAAGTTCTAAAAGGCGGTATACAACCGACTCTGTAATGACACGTTAAACGGATGTCTGTCAGCATAGAATAAAACCGTCAAAGCTTCGAAAGTTTCGTCGGGATATGAACCGCTAATATTTAAATTACATACCAAAGTTTCGTATACTCATTTGTCGCGGGTGCCCACGTCTTTTTGTTTTTCTTCTTCACGGCCTCATTGAATTATTTCTCGATTAACAGACATGTGGATGTATCGCTTTCAAAAAAACGTTCGAGAATACGCGTATAAGAGAGACGTATTGGATTGAGACAATAGATAGATATTTCGATGTATCGTTCCTCAATTTTGTGCGTATATATTCATCGTTTCGGGAATATCAATTGTTACGCTATAATGTGGGTATTTCGCGATCGTTAATTAATTCAAATTCGGCCTCTCGCCATGCGAGCCTTGAATTCCGACACGCGCTGACCTTAGCGAGACCCTCATACCACCTGAGTAAATTACATGTTACAAATTAGTTACAACATTGTAGTTCAACTGTTATTGTACACGCAGCAACGCAACAATGTCTAAATATAGGGTAATACGACGGATACAATTTATTGATCGAATTTTCATTCGAGCTTTCGGTTCCGCATTACTTAACCTTATCGAGAACTTCGTATCCGCAGTGAGTTGCATGCTATAAATTCGTGACAACATTCAGTAGTGTGACCACTGAATATTTTGCAGTACAATTAGTATCCTAAACATCAGTGATCAGTGAAACAATCATTGTATTCAACAGTCGTAATACCTTTGATTTCGTCCCGAAAAAAAAAAAAAAAAAAAAAACAACACACAAAAAAGACAGAAACCGCCTTCCCTATTTACATCGAAAAAATGCTGAAATCGGTCACGAGAAGGATATTACCGTTCGAAGGACACGCAAGCAAGGATCTCTATGTAAAAACGCGTGGGTTTCCTCGATCTTCGTCGAGGCGTGCTATCCGCGCTATACCTCGCGCTCCTGTCGCGTATACATATATCCATACATACTGGTGTGCATCCCACGCGTTGTGGGGCCAGCGGCGTTATTCAGGTGACATTACACGGGTCTCTAGCGAGAGCGCGAAGTGCGTTACGTTGTGGTTATTATTTCTCTCCTCGTCCCGTCGCGAAGCCCACGCATCTCGAAGTCGCCTGATCTACTCCCATCTAATCGTCGGCTCTGAATCATCGCTTCTTTCTTTCCGCGACTCTTCCAAATCTCTTCCCAATCGAAGCTTCAAAATGTTGTATGACCGAATAATTTCGTCACTCTGCTGACCCTTATCGCTGTACAGTTCCATGTGCCATTTTGTCACCTTTTTTTTTCGCCCGCACGGAGTCGTAAAATGCGTAAAAAACATTTTTCCTACCGTTACCCTTTTTGGTGATGAAAATTATGCGGGTTTTGCAGTTATGCAGTTTTACGACCTCTTTCGTGACCAGCATCGAGGAAGCTGCGTTTGCGATCTTAATTTATTTTTTATTATCATCGTATACTCTTCGAAAGCGCGTTAAACCCGTTCGCTTTATCGATATACCTCGAGATCGAGTGTAAAATAATTTTTGATTTTTTATATCATTACGTCGTCTTATCGTTTATCGATAATACGATGCGATCGTACGCATCAATTTCAACCGGATCTCCTGCCTCCCACAGGTGGTTTTGCATAGATTTCTTTCGATACTTTGACTACAGTAAGTAGAAGATTATCGTGTTTCGTCTGACCGAGAAATCTCGTGCACGACTGAGTCCCGAAGATCTTCGTCTTTTCGTGTTGTCCGTTTGGGAAAGTAGCGTTCGCCAGTAGCAAACAGCCACACCATCGGTAGACGCCGGAAGTGACGTCACGAGTATTACGGTGGGGATACCGGTGGAAGGTTGCGGTTGACAAGCCAAGCGTCTATTATATACCTTGCAGTAAATATATATATGTATATATCTATATCTATACTTCTTCCAGAACAAGTATAGACAGCTGTCTGCATCGATTCTTTTTTTTCTTTACTATACACCGCGTAGTTATGTTTTGCAGTGGGTCGTTAGTGCGCCCGCGACTCGGTCTCTTCATCATCGGAAATAAACAATATTTATCGCTCTCGGACTATAAATCCCACTGTGTCTGGAATCTCTTATGATATACAGCTACGACCATATGTTTGTCTTTTCCTCCCACATTTCAAGGACAACTTAACAATTTCCACTGCGTGTCTGAAAATTAATTCGACAGTACCATATATCTGTAACTCTATTTCATTCGAAAGCCTCTCGTCAGATTCGCACAGACGTCGTGTTTCTCGCGTTGAATTCTCACAAAAGTTGAGGGGAGATTCCTGGCACGCTAGCAATATTACCTTCCGGTGTTTGCATGGAAAACATAGGCGTCGGGGATGCCTTCCGCTGTCTCGCTAAACGTTCTATCTAATTTGCGTGAGCAAACGACGTTAGGACAGCTGTCTCCTCGCCTCTCCCGCATCTCGTTTCGCATTTGATAAACGCACCGGGATTAATTAGCTAATAGACGTACCCGGAAAACAGAACGCACGGATAAAGGTACATTCGAGGGGAGAGTGACTCAATCAGTCGGAAAGCTTGTAGTTGAGAAGCACGAGATATTTTTTAAAAAATTGTAGAAAAAAACTTAAAACAAGTAGCAAGCAAACTGAACCCTGTAAAGCGAGGATGTTGTATGAAATAAAAAAAAATCGCATCAAATTCCATTCGAATGCTCGATCAGATTTTTATATGCACGGCGTTAAGTTACTACCGATTTATTTATAGAAATATTAATAAGCGATTTGAGAGATTTTTGCTCCCGGATTTTGAGAGGTCCTACAAGGATGAGATACATCGGTAACAGAGTAATTGAGATTTCTCGATGACTCTCACACTCTCACCGGTTAGCCATAAATCGCTTCGTTGCCGATTTGCCCGTATTGTAGCGCTCGGTTGTTCCATTCTCGAAGGCGGGCAGTAGCAGTACAACTCAAACACGCAACAGAACCACAGCCGATGAACATCGAGGAGATTTTTCGAGAGCACACACCAGAATCGAGACAAGTGGGTCGTTGCCTAGGCTGGTACCGGTCCCGAGGCAACACGCCATATATGCAACGCTTACAAGTATACTAAGTTGTATATACTATACATACCAAAAGCCCGAACATTCGTCGCCTTCGAGGAGTATAAAAATACATATACATACGCGAGCGTGTCAATCGTTCGCTCTCGGACCGTAATAGAGATTGAATCGGCATCGAGTTGCCTATCAATATTCGCGCGTTCTACGTTCGCCTTCGGATTACGGTCTTTCACCTATATACCCAGTTCTCTAATGAGAAAAATCCCCGTTCGTGTCCTTTCGATATTCTCGTAAGGAAAAATCGGTATAAATTTATCGATTGATCGATTGAGAGATCTCGATCGCCAATTTCGATCGGGTTATTTCATCGCGCGACTCACCTGCAGCATCTCGAGACGCGAGGACGCCTGGGGCGCAGCCATTTCTGCTCGATTGGCAGCGTTCACCTTTGGTCCTCACCGGTGCGCGCGATCTCAATCTTCCAAGGGCGCCAACACCCCCCGAATATCCACCTGAAACATACATTTATTTTTTACTAAATAAATAAAATAAAAGATGCATTCAAGTTATCATTTCGATTATATCTAATTACTGGCGAGCTAACTACACATTTTACGCAGCCGTCGAAAAAACTAAGTTAATAACAAACTGCGCGTTTCCTTCTTCCGGGATGTTTCAGAAATGACGATGAATTAACTATAACAGACGTATAATTATATTTCGTATTATTGTATCGGCTTCGCGGTCTTACGATAATTGAACGTTCGATCGCCCACACTCTGGTCTCAGCCCACAGTCTGTTCCACGAACGTTATTACTACTGTATGTTGGTTTTTCCATCGGCCATACGACGCGTCAGGGAGATCTCTTAACGAATTTGCAAATGAAACGCGCGCGAGACGAATCTCATCTTCCGGTCTATTAACTTAATGAACGTGCGCCAAAGTACATTACGCGTACATTACTGCGTGGGTTGATACATTAAGCAACGCGATTTGTTGTGTAATGTTTGTTTGGCGCGGAACGACATCGATTTATTATCCGTAATAAGGTTGATGTGTGTTGTTTTCATTTTTTTCTTTTATTTGGTTTGGTAACGCGATTTTAATTACGCGTTAGGCAAATCGGTAGACGGAACATTCTATAATTAAACTTGTCGACTTTGTTCGTGACCATTTAAAGCTGAAAGGCGATTTGTGCGCCTCTGGCTTTCTCGGGAGCGCTTGTACGTGCGCGTGTGTGTTTGATTGTGCTGTGCAAAAGTCACACTTGGCCGACAGCGTGCCAAGTTGACGCGTCTGGAACGCGAGGCGTCGACGGGATGCTGTTTGCCCCCGTCTAGCGGCACATGGTACGCACGTGGTGAACACCACGAGAGTGCAACGAGAGAGAAAGAGTTGACAGATTACGGAGGGATGAGCAAAGCGAGAGGGCATTTTTTTATGTTTCGATATTGATATTTGCAACATTTTTTTAAATGACCTTTCGAATTTCGAACTCTTCATTTTTTAATATAACTCTTTTTCGTTTGTTATGAAATATCCGAATTAACAAATAAAAAAAAAGACTTACCAACAAACTCGACGAATTCGTCACCGATCGTAGTTTTTTTTTTACTTTTTTTTTTAACGAATTTTATAAGTGAATTTTTTTTATATATTTTTTTTATACCGCAAGTTTGCGTTAATGAAGTCACAAAGTTCTATAGCGTGCCGAGTTCGTAGAGCTTATAAACGAATGGGGAAAAAAAGGGCGTGTTGCCGAAGTGAGGACCGACGTAACACTGACGGTCCTGGCTTCTCCCTCACTTCTCCGAGAGTTCCGTGAGTCCCGCGCGTCCGTGTGGCGGAGAGTCCTCGAACTCCCTCCTTCTCGCGGCCTCCGTATATCTGTTGTATATCGCGTTATTCTCTCTCGTTCGCCGTCCGCGCGGAGGCGAAACATCGTGCGGCCGCCCGGTGCGAACCTCTCGACGAACGCCCGCTGGACAGAGAACTCTGAGCTGAGAGCGAACGGATTGCCGGACCGAGGAGAAAAGGGTTATCAACCTCGGTTACTGTTTGCTGTGTTTGCGCTGCTGCTATGGGTATAGCGTGCAGATTAAACGAGAAGGTCTCTCGGACCTCGAAACGGCTTTGCATCTCGAGAGATTCGTCGAGGCATTGGCCGAAGAAAAATCCATTGCTCAACTTTTTTCGCGTAGTTTGTTGCCGTTACAATAATTACTTTCGTTTTCGTCAAATTTAAGGAGAAGATTAAAAAAAAAAAACAGAGCCGCACATCGCTTTTACAGTCTCTCGCGACACCTACATAAATATCGGAGACTCAATCTTCTTTCATATTAAAATGTACCGCAGAACTTTGAAAAAAGAAGCGAAACATTAATTTCTCTAAAAGATTGGAGAAGCCTCGACGATTTCACCGGGCGACAAAAAATAAAATAAAAATGATGATGAGCCATTTTCTTGCATCTCACGTTTATCTTTCGGCCGTGAATTATAAACTCGTTGTTGGTATTAGTCGCGGCTTGAAAAGCGCGCACTACACATATACACATAACAGATGGTGTATAGTATCTATTGGGCCAGCGACTGCTAAATATGGCTCTCTCGGATCGTCCGAGGATCCCGAACGCGTCACTTTATTATGAGACGTGATTCACGGTCGGCACTCTCATACTTTTTCCACTAGTTTTTCATCGAAACTTTTGAGTTTTATCGCCTTTATTTCAAAATGCATTAGCTAACCGAGTCGGTGATCGCTTTAAAAATAAAAACAAACAGTAATTGCTTCAACTTTTTCTCGTTCGAAACTTTGTTATTTCAATAACCATCAACTGCCGATATAGCCGATGCGCATTCATCAATCGATTCTATATAACATATTCATAATACTATTCGCGGCAATAACTCACTCTATTTAACGACCGTTGAAATAATTGATTGCGCTATTATTACCTCATTGTCTTACAAATCGCGAGCATCAGCGACTTACTTCATGCTATTTTCAATTGCACGCTGATCTATAATTGACTTGGCGAGGGTTTACGATTGTTCGTACTTGCAAGCGTGGATTCGTTGGTGATTTATCGAGAGGTTCGAGTGTTCTTCGCGTGTGTAAACGCCAAGTATGACTACGAATCTCTCCATATCCTTCTTGTTCTCTCCTCGTTCGATGTACTCAGGACGCGAGTAAGCCGTCTGGCGAGGTATAATATTCTAATTCGCGATTCCAATTGCCAAAACGTATATCTGATATTATTATAGCTTGAGTATGCGTCGTATAGCGATAGACCAGACATTAGTTTTGCGCTGAGATCGCGAGCGCCTGGAGAACACAGTTTCACCGCTGGGAACACTATCGCTTTGAGTTAGAGCTGTCGTCCCAATTCTAGAATTTCGCTATTCCGCGGGTATATAACTGTGTTTCATTGCGCAGAGCAACAGTTATACCGCACACTTTGGGTACCCATGGCAAATGCATCGATCGTTTATAATTATTGCTTTCGCGAAACCCTCCTCGCGCGATCCCGTGCAGCTTGGGTGAAACACGATCGAATGAACGAACACGATTCACCGCAAATCCCATACCGCAACTTGTCGAACTGCAGGGTGGAATAGGAGTACCGAGAGGAGTGGCAAAGGGACTCGGAGAGAGATCACGCAAACTGTCTTTACGCAAAGAGGATTTGTCGTTGGGGTATTAAATTGCGAAACGTTCGTGCTTTCCTCAAACTTCCACGTTGCCATTTATAGAGATGCATAGAGAGCGGAAAGATGAAAAATACTTTTTTTTTTCGGGAAAACAAAAGCTATATTTTGGTTGCAAATATTTTTCTCGTCGCTTCTATAAATTGAGAAAATTCTGTTTAGCTGTCGAGCGATAAACAGGAAAGCAGAAAGAAAAGTTCGCGTTTTTCATAGCTGTTATTTCAGTATTGTACTTGTGTAACGCCGCTGGTATGTATATAGACACGATGCACACAATATGGTATTACACTTGTATATATGTATAGAGTGTGTGTATCTACTTTCGGGCGAAAGAGCTTCTTTTCTCTGAATTCGGCGAGTCCGGCAAACTTGTTTTGAAGGATTTTCAGCCGCGTCCACAGTGGAAACGTCAATGGCGAGTTCAGACGATTCGCCTTTCCTTCTCACATTCCTCTCCGCTTCATCGTTGCTTCTCTCTCGTATGCGGATCTAAGAAAACTTTTGTGGCGAACCCGAAGTGAATCTCCGCTTGCGAATGCCGCATAACCGTAAATTCTGCTTTGTCTTTTGCCTATTTGTTTCCTATATATTCTTTTGTTCTATATATATATATGTATTGTGAGAGTTGTTTATTCCGGTGGTCCGACGATTCATACATCGAAGCTTCGAAGCTTGTCGGAGACTCTGTCCTACTTTCGTTTCGAAAAATAATGCACAGATATTGTTTCGTCCGCTGCACTTTCTGATCGATTACTCGCCCACGAGAGAACGAAATGATTTTCTATCGAATAGATTTACGGTATAACTGTTGCCTATGATGATAAGTAAGAAGTATCGAGTATTATACAATCGTGAAAACGCGAAAGTCACCGTCAATCTCACGCTGGACCCACAAGAGATTCTGTGCTTTCGCACGTACTATTATATCCATATACTATTTTTCAGTCCTCACATCGCCATTTGCCTCTCTCGCCTATTCCCTTGTTCCCCTTTCATTCGACTCTCGTTCGATTCCCGAAGAACCATCGATTTCAATCTCGAAAATCCAATTTTCGGAGTCACGTACCTACGGTATAGGAGACTGTGCAGAGTACGCTACATGCGCGCGCTCGCGCGGCCACGAATTTCTGGCATTCGATTCTTGGCACGACGTCGTTTCCGTTTTTCGTATATGTATGTATACGAGCGTAAATTCTCTCGTTCGCTCGCTCTGGGGACACCCGACAGTCGCATGCTGCGCCCGTCAGGAATCAGGATGAAATAAAATTGATCGAATTCGTTGTACAAGACGACGAGAAATTTCTCATATAAGCTTCTTTCGTTGTCCGGTCAATGCTTTTTAATGTTCTCATATAAATTCTCTTCTCAATTTTTTTTTTTACAATACATAGTCCTCATGTACTTAAATCGATAACGATAAAATTATTCATCGAATAGTCGTTATATTAGCTCGATTTATATTGTGCTCGCGCAGCCAGACGATATCGTATTATAATTTTTAATACGACAGTCAAAAGGACAAGGAGTCAGCGACAAAGGGTGTCCTTGAAAATTCGTACGCCCCTAGAGGGAGGAAAACGCCGCAAGCGTGACGCGCGTCCCATCCGCGTCTACGAGACCGGAACCCCTGCTGCGGGATAAAGAAGCGGTCTCACGACCGGAAGTCACCTTGTCGAGCGCTCTATACTCACCCTCCCTCTCGGGAATCCTTTTCTTTGATATTCTCTCTCGTTTCTCTCATGAAAGGATTTGTTTTTTTTTTTTTTCAAATTCTCTCATGCATCCTTCCTTTAACTCGAGAACGTTCAAAAGAAATATAATGCTGTCGTTGTATCATACTTCTATTACGCCTACAAACGCATCAATGTCTACTTCCACGTGTATACATGGGGAATATCTTGGTACGTCGTGAAACAGTAGATATACCATGCTGGCTACACGCAGTTTCCTCTCGACACGAGCAGCCCTGTTGGAGAACACGTTTTCGCTTGTACCCGGAGTGCAATAACAGTACCCACTCTGCTGGTTACATCGATGGGTTGCCGCTCTCCTCGCACCCTCTCTTCCATTCTGGTTATCCTTGTTCTGGCCGCTGGTGCTGCTGCCAGGGATGAAAATTACCAAATGTCCACCACCTATAACCCTGGAATTTACTGCTTCGACCATATCGGCCACTCTGCGAACGGAGAATCGCCACTTCCGGATAACTCTCCGTCGGGTTTTTTTTTTCGATGTTAAAAATAAATAAAAATGAAAAGCAAGAATACTACATTCGAAAGCTTGTAACGACGTACGAAGCAATCGTGAAATGAAAGAGTTACTTAAACGATTGGGTTTTGTATTTTTATTCTGCCTTTCATTTCGTTAGTTGGGAAAAAAAAAGACGCCTCCGCGTTGGGTCTGCGTACGAGGCGCTTGTAGAGTGACCGTGGCGACTCCGACGAGTTCGGTTAACGAGCTAAAAATTTTACAGAGTTCTGTCATCGCTTCTCGTTTATCGATAAGTAGGTGCGTAGCCGTGCTATGGAATGGAGAATTATTTTTCGTAGTTCCGCGAAAAGGTATGAGGTGGCGCTAGTCTTCGGTGTCTGACCGGGTGCGCTCTCTTTCCACTGGTCGGGCCTTATCGATGTTATATGTATGTTCCGATCGTCGAGCTTTACTACTTTGCATCGTACTATATCTAATTTTACTACCAGAGCGTACATTGTTAAAATACGGACCATCGAGAGGGCTGGTATTCGTCAAATTAAAAAAAATTAAAAAATTTATATACCCGCTCCGCATCGTATCTTCTCCGATTAAGCGCGACGGAAGTCATCAATATGATTAATTTAGCATGAAAAAGTAAATTTGGATAGCGGTTCTGTTATCTCCGGATACAGAAACAAATGTGAAAAAAAAAAACGTTTTCAATGAGTCCGCAGAGGTTATCGAAGAAGCGGTGTATAAATATACCTTAACTTGAACGATGTCGAGTATCTATATGTAATAAATGAAGAATCAATAAACGGCTCGGTTGACAGAATCTTCGATTGATACCAATGACGTGGAGAACTTAAATAACTTATTCCGAGTATTCCGACCTTTAGCTTATCGATGTAGTTAAATGCTAATTAATGCCAAATTTATTGATCAATATGAAATGTGAATAATTGACGAGTCACGTGAAGCGAAAAAAAAAACAACCTGTTTCGGGGGAACAACCCTATTAAGATCACTCTATATATTTCTATAATCCTTCGTTTTGGCGTGAAATGTTAAGCGACTGACACCCTGGATAGGGAAAAGACGAACGCGAGAAATTATGATATGTACACGTGCGTTGTAGAGTCCGAAGGGTGAGAGGGAGGTGTGGGCAATGGGAGGTGGGAATTACAGACAGTGTGGAAAAGCCGAGTAAATAGACGCAGAGCATAACGAAGGCACTGGAATATTGTGCACGAGTAAGCAAATAATAATAACGACATAGACTCAGGCCAAAGCGGTGTTTATAATTGGAACGACGACTGAACGAAACGAGAAGGACAGGATGAGGGGTGTATGAAGCGAAGAGTATAGTATACGTCAGCGTGATGTCTCGCCACCGTATATCTGTCGGTTGTCTTCGCCGCCGGAGTACGTGATCAGTTTGACGACCAGAGCATTAGTTTCCCATTTTCTCAAAATCTCAACCGGGAGATTTACCCTTCAACCCTTCATTCTCATTTTCCTCGATTGCTTCTTTCTTTTTTTCCGTTTTTTTTTTTTATTTTCTTATTATAGATTTGTCGTCCATTCGACCCTTAGTTTCAGACGCATTTACATCTTTCCGCGTAGAAAGTCTCGGTGGATAATCGAATTTTAAATTGCTTCTGTACAAATAAAATTACTCGATGAAAAACTCGAAGATTCCTCCAAAACGCGATGTCAGTCGATATGCGATACGCACAATTGCATCGACTTTGCGTATTCGATATACATCGCAATTCATTCGATATGCACGGAGTTTAAACGCCGAATACGATATTTTTATATGTATAACGATTATTCGAGGTAATAGAGTATCTATATAGAGAACTGTATAGGAAACGGATATTTGACGTTGGAAAATCGCTAGTTCAACCGAGCGAACTACCGGGCGGCCAGAGCTCCACTATCTTTCGAGACAATAAATCATTTTCCAGCTCACGAGAGAATGTAAGAGCGTCGTGTGGGCTTTTGCTCTCGTATAACTCATCTACCAATAGTTTATAGATATATTATATATATGTCTTCAAGCATATATTTCTTAACGGCCTTTTCTATAAATACGATTATGTCTGTGTATCAGCAGCTCCCGAAAGTTTTCCGATAATAGCTCAAGAAAGCCTCGCGAAACATCCTTAGCCCTTTAAAGGTTCTTTTATAGGACACGATATATTTTCTTCGTTGATGAAGAAAAAATCTAGTTGATGCTAATAAACGTTGGTATCTCCCTCCCTCGGTGCTTTTTTTCTCTCAAGCAAGTGAAACGAGTTTAAAGTGTATAGGGGAAGAAAATGAATTAAAAGAAACAAAAATAAAAATAAATCTGCAATGGGTCCCTGAACTTTCGTCACTTTTATACTCGCAGCGTTTGCTCGACGGATTACACCCTGCCGGATGTCCGGAGGCCCCTTGGCCGAGGCAAACAGCACCAGAAAGACCTAATCTGATCTCTGCACTCACTTTCGAGGCGCGGGCTCTCACCTCCAGCCCTCTCTCTTTCTCTCACTCTTGCAAAGGGAAAATAATTGATGCGAATAAGATTGCCCAGGCGCCGATCTTTTCCGGATAAACTTTCTAATTATCCGGCTTCCTCTCGCTCCGTCGTGGAGCTCGTTCGCCCTGGCGCGCTATATCCCTCCGAGCGCCGAGCCCTTTGCTTCGTTTTCCTTTCGCACCTGTTCTACTATGTATATCACGCTTTCGCTCTGCTCCGATGGTCCCTCCAACCTCGCCAACTCGGTTCTCTTCCTTTATATCGTTTACTGAATCTAGAAGCTGTTCCAACCCTCTCGACAACCAACCGGGTTGGCGAATCCCCCAGCTGTGCGCGAAGACCTCGAGAATCGAAACTTCCTCGGTTTGCCGTAAAGCGAAGGCAAAGCAAAGCTGAAGACAAAACGATTAATGCCGGTAGGAATTAATAAAGAATTGTGTGGAGAGAGCTAGAGAGAGCCTTCGTCTATTCGCCTCCACTACGAAGCAACGAAGACTTCATCATTCGGATTATAGTATTATACAAAAGCCTCTTGATCCTCTTCTACTCACGAATTTAACTCGTTGAATAGTTAATGCAATAGACACGACCCGCGCTTGTGAGAACATCGGAAAAACGAATTGGTCTCAACGATATTTCATTTTTTACATCTCTACCGACATTTTACGATGTTCTCTCCATTCTCGCTTTATTATTTTTTATTTCAATAAACTTGTTATATATAGTTTGAGATGTTGTTTTTGAAACTCGAACCGGAGTGAAATTTTAACCCGACTATTTTTACTCTGTTTTTTCGACTTCGGTGAATAAAAAAAAAAACTCGGCAGCGTTACGTCATCGAAAAGTTGTCAATTTCTGCGCCCGTTCTGGAACGAGGAGATAGTAGATAAAAAAATCTCATCGAACAAGACTCCGATCACAATGCTTGTATATGCTTCATGTATGTATACTATTTTTCTCTCGCACATTGATTCTGACTAACGCAGTTTTTTGTTTTCCCAATTGGTCCCCGAAACACGGGAGGTACACCGCTTGACGTGCAATACGCGAAAGCGTATTTCCCGTGCGTTTCGCCACATATTTGTTTTTCCACGTCTACCTACGATTTTTTTT
This sequence comes from Buathra laborator, assembly GCA_934046635.1. Classification (NCBI taxonomy): domain Eukaryota; kingdom Metazoa; phylum Arthropoda; class Insecta; order Hymenoptera; family Ichneumonidae; genus Buathra; species Buathra laborator. Next base: position 4,356,612 of record OW203901.1, read on the forward strand.
TTTTTTTTTTTTTTCGTTACCAAAAACAATTTCACGAATATCTCGACGAGAAACGAAGCGTTCGTGTGAATTTGGAAAATTTTTGCTTTCAAGCGAAGCCGTTGGTAGCCGATATACACGAAACTTTCGGCGTTTGTCGAATGGGCAACGACAACAACAGTAAAAAAATCTGAGTGCAATTCCTCGACGCACTGTTACATGTTGTCAATAATTTTTTTCTGCTATCGAGAATATATAAACCGATTTTATTTCTCTCCATTCGTGCAATTGGCGTTCCGTTCACAATTCTCCGTTTCGTCGCAGAGCTTCGCGAATATTCTTGCCTTCTATATTTCCCTCTCTCGCCTCTTTCTCCTTCCCCTTTCTTCCGACGCGGCAAAGTGGATCACGGAAATTGGATTAACGAGGCGGTTACCCGCACACACTGGGATCGTACGATTATATCGAATGACAAATGACCCGGAGAATGGCACGAGTGAGAGTAAGAGAAGATCGCTTGTAATAGCCCCAAGGATATAATGCATATACGTATAGTTGAAACTGTGGCACGTTAGTTGCGGATACTCCCAACCGCTGTTGCGTGAAACAAATGCGAATATATACCCGAGAGTTGCGGATTGGACCGACCGCGGCATTGCCACTCTCTTCTCCGATATACCTTTTGGAACCTTTCGTCATAACACCAGATGCACTCTCGGTAAACGATGACTTTTGGTACGCAAACCCGTGACTTCCGGTGCGCTTTCGAACGCTCGATTTTACTATCGTTGTTAGTGTCGTACAGATGAGGCGGATGGAAGGGGGCAGTGGGGGAGAGTTCGGTTATTCCCCTGGAGAACCACACGGCGTTGGAATGTTAGGGCAGAGGACGGAAAACGGGGAATCGGGGAAAACGAGGGCAATGGCGGAAATGGAAAATGCCTGCCATGTTGCCGGTGAAACAAAGTCTACGGGGGGTATGCTATGATGCGTCGCGGCATCGCGATCACCACAGAAACACGCGGAATACACGAGTGAGACAAGGAGAGAGGACATGGTTGACTCTCTGTGTATTTTCACCAGGAATAGTCGTGCGGATCGGTACAGAACCGATTTGGTACGTTCTGTTTTCTGATACGTCGAAAATATAGGTAACATACATGTATTCCATGAAACAGAGAAAATCCTATACTCGAGCGCTATACAGAGCACCGTTTCGAGTTTCAAATGTGTACGATGCATGCGCTTTTACAGCCTCCCCTACCCTCCCCCTTCTCTGCCCTTTCGCATTGAGCCTCTCCGCCCGTTATTGAGAAGTAGTAGCAACAGCGGGGTTGTAACGGAAACTCGGTAGCCAAATCGAAATTGGCACCCGAACGAGCAAACCTGCATATTCGCCGACAACAGGGGTTTACGGGACAGCGGGGTGGTAAGGGAAGTGAGAATCGACGATTCGCGGACAAAGTGGTGTAGATTTTTTTTTTTGTTTCTATGGACATCATGATAATGGAGCAGCACTTTTGTTACTACATGATACATTACAAAGTTTAAAGATTATTCCTTTTTTTTTTATTGCTAGACGATGAAGAAATTAAAGGAAACGTTGCCGGACCAAACAATTTAACGACATATGTAGTTGCGTCGATTTTTTTTTATAGAGACGACAATGATGTCACAAAAAAAATTTTTGCAAAAAAAAAAAAATGTTCAATATCGATTGATGTAAAGTACGATCTCAAATTTCTCGTCGCTCTCAAATATATGTTCGACAATTTTTTACGGAAGTAAAACAGCTCGCATTACTTTTTTCTGAATATTCGCGAGAAACATGAAGCTGTATGAAAAGGACAGGAAACGCTTTCATTCACGAAGACTGTACGAAGATTTTGTAGAATGATCGATTGCCAACCTCGTGAATCTCGGATGCATAACGCATAGTCCCTATTCTTCGAAAATTTAGCTATTCGGTGAAGAACAGCGAGAGAATTTCCATCAAAATTTCGAGACGATAACAAGCTTAGGAAATTGCGGAACACCATCGTCGACTCTTCGTCTCGTAGAATAGACGATCATCGACTGAGACACGTTCGAGAAACGGCGTGTTCTCGTTCCTCGGCATGTCATTAGATTTCTGTTTCCCATCATCACGTGCATTTATCACCGTATGACGTTGGACATTCAGCTGAGAGGTTGAGGTGTTTGACGCTCGCCGAGATGAGGTGCAAATTGCTATCTCCTTTCGCGATTGCTTTTCTCAACCGGAAATGGGGGATGTGAACACAAGTCTCTTATCGTAAAAGTTATCCAATTCGAAAAAAACGTTATTTTTCTTTTTAACATCATTTTTTTTTTGCCATTCGCCGGGAGGATCTGACAAGGTCGCCTCGGCGTATTCACGTGTGTGACATAGCGAGAGCGGCGGTTCGCGAATTCTATATTTAGTTTGACGCCCATACACGCGAGGATATCTCTCCGTCCTGGTGGATATTGCGGATTACACGTGGAAGCACGTGTGCTCCGAGGTCGTACACTCTCATCCTTTTTTTTTTATCTTTCCTCGTTTCTCGCAAAAGCTCGATCCTTGGGCTGTGGCAGTTCGCGCTGGCAAAAGTGGTTCGCAGGCTGTGCTTAGCCCGCTCTCTATTCTATGTAGCTCTCCCTCTACTATTCCTTCACATATACACACATATCTGTACATCTATAGATATATATATGTATCTTTTACTCTATATAGTTTCCGTACTCTGCTTCTCTCGTTCGCTGCGATATTACGTCGCTTTCGAAAACTCTTGAAAGGCTCGAATGCTTCGTCTCTTCTTCATCTCTATGTTACCACTATAGTGTGTGTACTTTCACGAGGAAATCTCCCACGGCCTAGTCACGAATTTCAGGACCCGAATACTATAAGTACATCTACATAGAGAAACGAATATATACTATTTCACATGATGGTCGGGCTTTGCTGAGATTTTCCGTTAACCCTTTCTTTTTATCTCAACCCTTTCACGTGTTTCGTGGACCGAACGGTATTACGATATTTTTCTCTTACGAAGCTTTTATCTCTATGCATATAATATACATATAGTATATATACATATTATTTTCGTCGACGATTCTTCACACAGTGACACGGCACGTTAGTTCCGAGTACCTGCGTACAATTCTGCAGAACGCAATAGCTACTCTATCAATCACGGTAACACGGAACGGTACAATGTCTTTTGTCATACACGTTGCCAATGACAATATTCAACCGCGAGTCGCGGAATCACGGCCGCTCGCACGGATTTATGTTTTCCCTACTGTGATGATAACTACTAACACTTCCGCGACTACTGCTGCTACTACTACTACTACTACTACTGCCTCTGCTGGTACTGCTGACTATCGGCATGCAGCAGAGGCATAAATGTGCTGTCGAACGCGTCCCGATGCCGGCGGCATTCGTCTCGATGTAAAACAGCGGCTATCCTCTCTCCCTCTCTCCCGTTCTCTCCACTGTTTCGGTATATAGAAAGCCCAAGCAATGGATATATAAATCCACGCGAGTTCGGGAGAGTGCGAAAGCGGCCGGAGCCTCCGGGGCAGAACCCGATGGGTTTGTACATAGCGCATACACCGGTGCACAGTAGTACACGGAGAGTGCAACTGACAGGCGTTGGTGCGGCTTTGATACTCGCGGAAATCCAATTTCAAACGTGGAATATACATCGAACTTCTCTCACTCACTTCTCGTGTACCTACGTCCTTACAGCAGATATGCATTCCAGAATGGCAGTCGTGCTTTACATTATTATGTTGCCAGTCGCACATTTGGTATTGCTGCGCGTGACGATGCTGACACTGTTAGTCTTTGTACGCGTGGGAACTTATGACATAAGTAGAGCCAATGTAGCAAAACGGGCGAAAGGGGAAACAAAAAAATGTATAATTGTATGCATTATCGGAATCGGAGGAAACGAAAAATTCTCATTTTTTCAACATCGCGAGCAGCTTTTTTGAGTAGTGTGATCCTTTGAAACGGAAAGTTATTTCTCTACTACCGGGTTAGAAGTTATTGCTTTGCATCGTTTTAGATTAAAAACGACGGTCTCGACGTTGTCATCAAACTCGCCAAATTGCGTGTATAATGTGGAGAAGCTTCGATTTCATCGATATTGCAATAGATGGGGAATGGGTATGAATGTGTATAGACGATACGAGAAAAGTTGGCATATACGTACCTATTCTGCATGCAGTAGATCGTGCTGTGGCACAACGGTTGCCCGATAACGCAAACACGCTTTTCTAATGCTATACAGCGTATTCCCTGTCGTCCGTCATCCCCTCGTCGATTCTGCCTATCGGGCAATGAAATCTTTGACTTTTGAGGGCGCGAGAGTACGAGATTCGGAGGTACATTTTCTCTCGCGTGTGGCCTCATTCTGTTTCTCTCGATTCTGTAACCCGAAGTTGAAAACGATCGTACGATCACCGTATTACTTTTCGTTTCCGTGTTGATGTCTTTTTCGACGATGACGAATTTCGCGGCATATTAGTTAAGAAAAAGTAGCGTGGATCACGTGAAGCAAAACAACGCGTATGCAAAGTCAACAGTATTTTTTTAGTATTCTTGTAAAGGCAATAGTATTCTTTTTATTTTTATTATTTTATTATTTGCATAAGGTCGATGTCCCAGTCATCGCCTATGTACCAGTAATCGTCAATTGTGCGATAATTTTTGTAAAATAATTTTTTTTATGGCACAAATATATATTTTGTTGTGAGTAAATTATTTATACGTTTTATATGCATATCATGGACGCGCGTTATGTTCGACCTGTCGACGGATATATATATATGCATATATGAACCCCGTGAAATATTTTATAACAAGCGACGCGTCGATCTGCACTAACGAACAGATATGAATAGCCAGTGGCATTGGTTACAAGTATTTTCGATTTCGTTTTTTTTAATACACCCGTTATCCCTATAGATCAATTATTTCGTTGGTGAATAAATTGGAAAAAATGCCGTGGATACCGATAGAAAGGTATTCAATAATATTTTTTTTCTTTTTGCTCGAAGCTGCGTGCTTTGGTTTAACTGCAAGATGAGCTCTGGGCATTTGTCGCGATTCGTCTTTATCTGTGACAAAAAAGAACACCGCTGTGAAAATGAATTCTTGATACACGGTAACCTTTCGTCCACTTGTTATATTCGACCTGCCGATAATTTTGATTCGTAATAGGAGACTTTCAAAGGATCTTCTTTTTGCTTATTCGTATATCGATTGGTTAATACCGTACAAGAGTTCGGTCAGACTTTCAAGTCCACGAGGAACGTCAGTCGCGTTGGAGATAAAAGAATGGTTCCTCCAATTACGAACGTCTCGTTCGAGTTTAGGACGAATGAAATGCTGGAAGTGGATTTGGGGCGAAATTAAAGATTTACTTCGAGACTAAATATATCGATATTCCTGAGATCTAACATAAGTATTTTACCGCCGATGCTTCTGGTTAGCGTAAATCATTCAAACATTCTTCAAGTTTCAATGCGTTCGCGCCACCGCGGGAACAGTATTACACCATATTATTTGAATCGTTACATTTATAGGAAATAGAATTTAAACTGCTGCGTAAATAAAAAATCGTAAAGCATCATAAATGAGTAATATCGACTTTCGCATGGTTATCGTAAAATACTATAGAAATTTTTAGTATTTCCACTCTATATAACCGACGTGACCTGACCTCCTTTCGATCTTACATTCTGAGTTTTTCTTATCGAATACGAAATGGGAAAGGTACGAAATAGGTGAAATATACTCATACCACTATTCCGGCCGTTCTTTCTGTCTCTGCCTTCTCTCTAACGTCGTCGTCTCTCTCGGCCTTGAAAATAAATTGCTAAGAGTCCTCGATCGCTCGCACTGAACAACTCTCAGTCACTGGCAGGGGTACGTAGGGCGACTTGCCGTCTCGTACCGAGATTCCTTACCTATATCGCGTCTGACTTGACTACTTCCTCATAAAATCTATATACGTATTTATAAAGTATTTCAAGCAGCGTCGACATCCGAAGTATCGAAGAACGAAAATGAGAATATTTCTCGAGGCTTCTTCCGTAAGGACGAAGATCAACTGGGTCATGGATACAGAACTCTCGCAACGAATATTGAGGATATTTAATTTAAAGAAGTGTCCAAAAAAAATTATCGACCGAAAAAAGAGTTAAATAACAATGAATTATCGACATGTCATAGTCGAGCGATTTCTTCGTCATTTAGCATGGAAATCTCCCGACTGTAACATGTGAACAATTAGTTGTTATTTCACTCTTTTTTCGGCCGGAATTTTTTTAATTTTTCAACATTTTTTTTATTTCATCATTTTTAAAGAAGAAAATTTTTAATTAACATCTCCGTGAATTTGAGGTTATACCGTACAGAGATCGAGCGCCTTGCGAGCCACCGGAAGTCGAAAAAAGATATCGCAGAAAATGGCGCCCGTGAAACGCATAACTCCCGTTTTTCTGCCTTAACGGACAGTCGGAAGTTAAAAAATTCGAGAGAACGCATTTAATTGTTGCATTATAAATTGTTATTATTATTTAATTATAAAAATAATCACTGCTTTCCCGTTTCATTGAAAAAATTATTATTTTTCCATAAAAATACGATTGCCTAGGGCAATTCTCCAGTCTGTCAGTAAAGCGTTATTACGCTCTCGTACAGACGACTAGGAGAATGAAACATATATACAGCTAATGGAAATCAAACGGAAGAATTCGTTTTACGAGATGGGATATTTTCGAGAATCGTTAATTACGGTACAGGTAGCTTCATCCATTCCAATTGGAGAGATAAACACGTCGTGGCAAAATGTGTTAAAAAAAATCCACAAACGGGAAACGTATCAATTTTCAACATCCCAGTGGCGGAATATATGCGGATTCTCTAGTGATACAGGAATTAATGTACAATTTAATTTTCGTCCAATCAAAATAATTACTCGCGATGCATGGAGCCTCATCCATTATCGATATACGAATAAATACACGGTGCGTATAATATGTAAGCGAAGAATGGCCTTCCAGCATAAAAAAGGGGATTGCATTAGTAGTAGTGGATCCGTTGAGAAGTGGGGAAGAGGGGGCAAAATGGACGAGGTAGTCTGACTGCAACTGCAGTAGCAGCACCGGCAGAAGGATCAGTCGACGTATAATAAAACATCGGATCGAATTGGCCACCACATCCGAATTGCACACACGCGATCCCCGACGTTTTTAGTGATACCAGTAGCAGGATGGGTGGATAGAGAAGAAAAAAAATGGTAACGCAACGAAATACTACTAGACCACTACTACTACTACCGATGTACATGTAGAGAAAAGCTGTAGAGGTACCAGCAACAGTGAGCGAAGCTCTCGGTATATTCGATTCGCCATTATCCTCTCTCTCTCCCTCTCTTTCTCGTAGTCTGTTTCCTCTTTCCTCGCTAACCCCCATTGCATTGTCGTTTTGACCTTTTTTCCCCGCTTTTTCTTTACCTCGACGTTCGCACACGAAAAAAAAAAAAAAAAATACAAAAAAATTGCGAGCTCATGGCTTACCTGTGCGCGTGAGCTGCTGTACAGTATACACATCGTGTATTATATATGTAACATCGAGAAATGAGAAAAGTATTAGGGAAGGGGGGGAGGGGGGGTACACGAGGGTCGAAAGGAGGAAAAACTAGATGGTCCACGTTTTCGTTTTCTTTCTCCCTCGCGGCTCATTTGTGTATATAAATTTTCTTTTTTTTTTTGCGACTTTCTCGAAAACCCCGGGCATTTTTCTGCATTCGTCGACTACATGTGTTTCACCGTCTATATATATATGTATTTGGTATGTGTATCTATGAATCGCGGTTATAGTTCGGTGTTCTATAGCACAACGTCGGCGCAACGATGCGAAAGTTACAGAGGGAAACACCGTGGAAATATAGACGTATATGTATATAAGCGAAGAAAAGAGCTGATAGCATTTTCTGCTTCGTCCATTTCACAGCTCGACAGACCGCGAGAGATTTTTCTCGACATCCTGCGTCTGTGTATGTATCTCCGGTGTGTGTGTATGTGTGTTTCATGACGTATTTCCATTTGGCTCCACTACGCGATAGTTCGATTTGCCTCGACTCCTTTCCGCAATCTTCTTTCCATATTCCTGAATCGACAAATTAATGGTTGATCTGTTTCTCGATTATACTCTCTTCGATTCTTCATAACATCTGACGTGTGTCTCGATAATAATATTTCGTTGGACGTCAATTCTCGGGGTCTTTATAGCTTTCAATCTTGCGACGGTGCATTTTCTCGGCAGATATTTCGAGTGATTTTTTTCGTGAGCACGAAATTCGTTACGATCTCGTCGATAGCACTCTCGTGAAGAATAAAATCGTTGTTCAGCGTCGAAATCGACATACCTAGTTCTCTATTATGGTGGAAGCTTATCCGTTTACTCTCGTCATCGTTGAAATATCGACGAGAGGATCCTACCAATTTTTTTTTTGTTTGTAATATCTCGCAGCTGTTGGAATATAAGAAGAAAACGAAGGAAAAAAAAAATGGCGAAGAAAAATTGAGTGGGGTCAATGATATGCGTTCGTTCGCGCGTCTCTCGCGGTCTCTGCTATGGGAAACGCTGCATTCTGATAACGCTTCCTCCCTCCACCCCCCCCCCCCTCCTCCCCTCATGAAAGAGAGAGAGTTAACAGCTCTTTTTCTCACCAATCGACGACGGGATCGTCATATCGCAGCCGATCTCCGTTTTTCATCATTTTTATATATCTCAATCTGAATACCCAGTCCCGCCGCGTTTAATGCCACTGTTGGAAGATGCTGAAGGTATAGAAACTCTCGTTCTCTGTCCCCTTTCTCCGCATTATTTCCTTCTTCAATGAGCTCTTCTTCCCTCTCTGCTATATCCCACCGCGCTCTTCTCTCGAACAAGATAAAAGTAGAACGTTTTCAAAGTTTTATTAGACGGCGCGGCTCTGAATATTCCAACTACGCGGAGAGGATGTCTCTGAGGCTCAACGGAGGAGATTTCGCCTTACTTTCATTTCTTAGTTTTCTCCGCGGGTCGCGGGTACCTCCACGGCGCTTTGGATTTATCGATAAATTATTAATCGCTCGCATGGAGCAGAGCGCGCGGGGGTCTTTTCGCGTTATCCCTACTCGCGATGCGAGCTTCCGGCGTGTTCTCATGCTGGACCACTCTACAGCCGCGAGAAATTTTCTCACGTACATTTACATGTTTACACGAATTTAGGAGATTCGCCGAATCATCGGGAGTGCATTTCGATCGCAAAAGTACAAACAACGCGAAGGAATCCTCACCGGGATCAAGAAACCCTGAAAAAAATTGTTCGTTTAATTTGAATGCCGAGATGTTCAGATATGTGACGTTAATCCTTTTAAAATTCGACGCACACAAAAATTATACAGTACTAAGATAACACGGCAATTTCATAACCGTACCTTCAATTGAAAAAAAAAAAATCGTAATAAAAAGCGATAGAATTATACGGAAAGAAGAAAATTCACGACGGTACTCAGTTGCAGCGAATTGGATTCTGCTTACCGTAATAGATTATTCGAGTCATTAGCCTGTCTGCCGCCATTTTTCTTTTGTGGGAGAATTCTATTGGCGGAGTTATTTGTATCGACGATCATAACAAATTTTGCGCGTTTTTTTTTTTTTTTTTTTTTTTTAAGACATTGCATGCAGCAAGATCTGCTTCTCGAATGCGGACGCAATCCTGTGTTACGTACAACTTAAGAGGGTTCATGGATAAACCCGATGGTTTTCTTCTTCTTTATCGCAAAAGCCGGACTTCCGCGGACCCCCGTGAGGCACGCTCGCCGTAAATATAGCGCTAAAATAATATATCTGGGAGCGAATATCTTCACCGCACAGAGGCGCAGGTATGTTGGTTTCATTTCTGTTCCTTCGGCTCAATCGAATTTTATCCTTTTGGGTCAAAACGAGTCAAAAGGTGACGGCCTTTTCGCAAATGAACGGCCGTCTTCTGGGTATCTATTTTCGATTTCGTGTAACGAAGTTTCTCGAGTGGGATAATCGATTTCCGATCGTCTCCTAATCTACGTTAAATATATATAATATCGCGGAACTTCCATCGTCGCGCGACTTCTGCGATGAAGTCGTTTATTGAAGATTTGAAAATAGTGCGACCGTTTGCGCCGAATATGATCTCAATGTTAAAAACTCCATCGGTCTGAAACGAAAATATAATCGCTAAACCTATGAATTCGTAATTCCAACCATTTTTCGAAAATAGGTTGACGAAAATCATGAATATCCGTATTGTAAGAAATTTAGTTCTTTATATTTGATGGCGGAGTGAACCTGCAGCAGCGACGATAAGAATATAACGCGCTACACGAACCTTCCGGCGATGTTTCTATATATTTACCAGCGCGGAAGTAAACTCAGGAATCCCTTAGCGACTGTATATATATATACATATACTACAGAGCGAAGAAATCTCACCCGAGGGTTTGTTATTATACGTTCGACTATTCACCGGAGGGCAACTCGAAACCACGGGAAACTGATTTTTTTTTTTATCTCAATCGACATTCCAGTTATTTTAAAAATCAACGTGAATAAACGCGAAACGGATATACTCATCGAAACTCGCGAATTCTAGAAAAAACTCAGGGAAATGGAAAATAAAAATAATAGTAAACAAAAGTCATTGACTTTGCTGCAATGTTTCGAAAAGCTTCGCTGCGTTACTCCGAGTTGCATCCGGTACGTAATATCCCCGTGTACGGTACATGTGTATATCTAGATTCGTAGGTATGCGCGTAGCTATGCATGTAGACAGTATCAGCATCAGAAACAGTCACTGGTGTACGCTCGTTGCTTAGCCGGACTGCGGGAGCTCGCGAGTACTTCGTTGGTCTATGGGGCCATCGTCATTGTCGCCAGCGGTGTCGGCAAGTTTCTACGTTCTTTCTACACTTTTCCGGCCCTCTTCGGGCTCTCGGGTTGACGCTAAAATTGCAAAAACTTTTTCGCCGCCCTTCTACGACCGTTGTACGGTAAGAGCAATTTTTTTTGCATTTTTTTCCATCTTGGGCTGAGGGTGGGACGGTTATTCGTACTATGCTAAGAGAAGGGGCTTTTGCCCGACGAGATGTGCAACGACGAAGTCCCGCATACATACATACGGGGAAGAGTGTTGAAGAAGAGGGGTCCCGGTACGTAAGAACAGCATCGTACATATTGTTACGAGTTATCGCCAAAGTTGCCGCTTCCATTTTTCTTCTCTCACCTCGTATCTCGGTTCACACCCTCCCCCGCATCGCCGACGTACGCGATTTCTCGTCGTTCTCTCTTTCTCTCGCTAACTCACTCTAACTCTCTCTCGGTTGATTCTTTTGCTTTCCTCCACTTCCTTCTTTCGTCTCGTTTCTCGTCTCGCCGGTTTCATTCCCGTTCTCGCGCGCACTATCTTTGCTTTGCATTGCCATGTGTACGATGCACTTACCCAGAAAATTCGAAATTCCAAGAGCCACGAGCTCGTCGGTACACCACGGACAACTTCTCGCGGGTGGTCTACGTCTCGCGCGAGATGCTTCAGAATTTACTGGGATTTTTCAGCGATCTGGGTCAGCCACTGCGACGTTTTCGCCACTGAGTTCGAACCGACCGAGAACTGGAAATCTCGATGTTAGACACAAAATCGGTCGATGACCCCAAGGATTGACACCGTTCTGCAATCTTTCGAGAGCGCAATAATCGTGAGAAAGATAGCTTTCCGTAAACATTGCGCAGTCGTTACAATTTCAAATCATTTTTTTATCATTACGGAACGACGAAAAAAACGATAAAAATGCGTTACAATTTTTTTTTTTTCGCCAACATTAAATACTTCGAAAATCATTTGACCGTTTTGATATATTTTTATTTTTTCAATGAATATCAAATTCGGTACACAAATTAAACAACTGGTTCGTTCAAAATTTAATGGGACGTTGTCAATCATGCGAACAAAACAAATTAATTTCTCGGCAAAATTCGGCGAACGTACAAATCAATAAAGCGTCCCATCGATTTTCCTACAGCTTTCTTCACTCGAATTGTTTTTAGATAAAATACAAACGTGAATTTTTCTTGTCGACAATCTCGCGGTAACGTGATTGCATACCTCTCCGAGAAAACTGATCCGATAACGAAATATCGGATTATAATGAGAAAAAAATAAAAATGATGCGATATTTTTTTCTTTTTTTTTTTTATATTTGTTTCCTTCCTTTTATATCTTTCTAGCGTATAACTCACGTTTCTTGTATCCTGCCTTTCATTCGATCAGTATCGTCGGGCACATCGATGAGGAGAAGAGCGATCCACGTCGTCGTTTATTTTGCCCATACTTCCCCACCCCCCTTCCCATACCTTCCTCCTGCCTGCGAAGAATCGATGTTCGGAAACTGCACAACACTCGATATCCCTGTGAGGGCGGGAGAAGCACATATACAGAGTTGCGAGAGTAAAAGGGCTGGTGGTTTCGAAGGAGTTTTCAGGACGTTCCGTAGGATCAGATTCTCAGAGCCGGTATAGAGCGGAATAGAAAGAACGAGAAAGAATAAGACGATCGAGAGAAAACGGGTTCAAAGCGTGAGTGTTGCGCTGGCAACACGTTTCGCTTCGTTTTACTGTTGGTAGCTTCAAGAATCTTACATTGCGTTGCTGGCATCTCTCGACTATACCATCCCTCTATACAATTCCGCGGGGTTTCTTCCTTTTGTCTCTCATTCCTCATTCACCCGAGAAACTCCGACGAGCGGTCGGTCACGCCGCTTGTAATAATATTTTAATTAATTATTCTCAGCTAACAAGCTGCGCACCATTTTTTTATATTTTCTAACCATTTTCCGAATGTTTTTTGCCCTAATTTGAAATGCAATGAGCGAAGCAAAACATTACACGCCCCCTTGTACCTTTATCAGTTGGATCGAATGTTCCACAAAATTGCGTATAATTACGCTTGACTAACGAGCAATTATAGATTATCCTCGAGATAAGTGATTCTATACCCTTAACTTCGCGTGGCTTCTACGCCGGATGTTGAGTAAAACGAATCTACCAACGAAGAGAGCGAGCGAGACTCGATCTACAAAGTAGCAAAGCCGGTCACGAGACGAGAGGTATACCGCGTAAATGTAGCCACTAAGCCAGCGGACAGTAGCAGAAACAGGGTTGAGTGCGGAAGAGTATAGTAACAGCCTGCTGACCTACTATTCTGGCCGGCGCGTTGCATGTATCCCACTCGCAGTAGTAACTTCTCTGTGAGTGCAGACCAGTTGGGTCGACGTGCGGTTCCACACCAGCGAACTACGAGACACACGAGCGGTACAGACCACCAAAGGGCATACATAGATATATACGTAGAGTACCAATGTCTGTTGCGAACCTTTTTTTTTTATTTTTTCTTTCGCGATTTCTCTAGGTCTTTGGCTGACTGCAAAACACCGCGACTCGATTACCCGAGTAATATTTATCTTCCTATTCGTGTAAACACGATTTCACTATAAATTCGCGCACTGACCGACTATATACCCGCAAGTTTCGTAGTCGTGCACCCGATACTTTCTCGCCTTCGCCTCTCTCCCATTTCGTTCTTCTCTTCGAATATATAAAGCTTCGAATGCCGGAGGGGGGGTTTGGTATCGGTCGAGTTGGCAAACAATCGTCGGGGGTTGTTTTCCACGCCTAGTAACGTGAGGTGTTCGAGCGGATTACAACGGATTCGTCGCTCGGGCATTCTTTGCTATACGGTATTTATATCGGGTTGAACACTGTACTGCGTGTACAGAGGGATTTTGCGGGGGCAAGAGAAGTCGAAAAGTAAGAAATGAATGGCGTGTCTCAGACAAAAAGCTCTACGGAGGCTTTGGAGCCTCGAAGATCGCTGCGAGGTCGAAGAACGAAGAAGAAACGATGGAAAGCAAATCAACCGAAAAAACGTTCGAGAAAAAGAGGAGATAAAAAAATAAAAATAAAATAAAAAATAAAACCAAGAGTTGGTGGAGGGTCAACAGCCGGCAGTACGGCATCACGTTCACCACGTCCGTGCTGTATCGTCCTCTCGGATCGGACGTACTTTCGTACCCTACGACGTTTCCACCTCTTTCTCGACTCGCAATTTTCTACCTTCGCTCGGATCTTCTCCTTCGTTACTTTTTTTTTTACATGCAACTCTACTTTTTTTACCTCTGAAGATCGCACGGCGACGATGATCTCGTTCGCTCGTCTCTACGGTCTATTAGCGCCTTTTTTATCATCCCCATGTGTAACAATGTTCCGAAAAAAACTCGTAGTGCAATTGTCGATGTTTCACTGTGTTCTAACTTTTTTACAAAATATGGCAGAGCGTCAAAAAAATGTTGATTTACCAATTTTGAAATAAAGTCTCTGCACGTACAAAGAGGTATTTGTGAGTCCGGCGAATTTTTGTCTACCGGTCGAGGGTAGAATTTTTTTTTTTTTTAGAATTTCAGAAGAACCCTCTTTCGTCTCATTCGTCCCTTAACGGTGGGAGAGGTGAGGGGGGGACTGCGCCGAAAAATTATTTCTCACATCTCTCCGGAGAAGTAAAAATCCCTCGCGGCTGTGACGTGACTCTCTACCGCCTCGCTTCCTCCCCGATTCTCTGCCTCGGTTTATTTTTCTCTTCGTCGCGCCCGCAGTACCCAAGTATCGACTTCTATTTCTCTTCCACTGTTCGCGGCGCGCCGCTCGCTTTCTCTATCAACCCCTCCGGTTCCTCTTTTCTCCTTTCGATTCGTTCTCTTCGTCGGTCCCTTCCTCGCGGGTGTTTTTTCCTCTTTCGGCTCATCTAAAATTCTCGTACGTTTCCTCGTCGCACTCTAACCCTCGTAACGTAGGCAGCAGTAGCAGCAGCAGTCGCAGCAACCCCTCTCCAACGACGAAAGCCGGAGGGCGCAAGCGTGTTCGGGTACGCGAGGCGTCGGCGTCACGGGGGCGTCGCTCCGCCGCCGCTCGGCCGGACGTCTGAACGACGATGTTCTCGGAGTCCAGGGGCCAGTAATAAACGGTAGCGCCGCCGAGAGGGTCTCGAGAGACCTTCGAGAGACAAAAAAACGCCGAAACCGATAAGAACGGAACGAGGCATATTCCGAAAATTCGGCGATTGAAACTTGGGATTTGAGAGACAGCCCCGTAACCGGAGAAACGCCGGAACCCTTGAGACCGCAATAAAATTAATTAAAACAGAAAAAAATAGACACGCGTTGAATCGAATGTCCACATTGTCGATCGTGACAGAGTTATGCCAACGGTTCGCGAAACTACCGATACGTCATTGACAACAACACCGGAAGCGAATAAGTCGGTGTTTGTTGAAATCGCGAAGCTTTCGGAACTCTGTCGACAGTGTACTACTGGAACGCGTCGTGTCAAGGACACTCCCGTGTTCGCTCGGCTCGCTGAACGAGAAACAACGGTGGCTTGTCGAACAGACGAATAAATCAACGATAGATAACGATTGTGAAGAAAACAATAGCTAGTAGTACGGTAAATAAAAACAAAAAAAAAACACACATACCCACCACGAGGCAGCGAGAAGGCAGGTGCAGAGCGATTATTGTACCGCGTATATCGAGAGAAGAAACCGAAACAGAGAGAGGGAAAAAAAAGCAAAACTAAAGATAAAACAAAAAAAAATGGGGCAATACGTGTACGAGGCTACGAGCCGCGGATCGATCGTGAAATAACTTTGTGCAAGAAAAACCCGCAGAGTCACACGGAACGAGTGTACGAGATAGTTGGCCACTGGATAAAATCGAAACGAACGAGGAATCTTAACCTCGTGGAACAAAACACATTCTCCTCTTCTTTCTTCTCCTTTTTCTCTTTCTCTTCTTCCTCTTTCCTCTTTGTCATTGTCGACAGTCTATTCAGCTCGTTATTCCCTACGAATTATTCCTCTCTCTTGTATCATCGAATCGTTAAATTGTGCGAAATGTTCGGCTTTCTCTTAGACTTTCGATCTGTACTCCTCGACCTGTAAACTCGAAAGTCAGCTGTTCTCTCGACGAAATTCGAGACTGTGTTGTTGAAAAGAAAACAAAACAAAAGAAAAACCAAAGCAACAAATCTTTGGAAATCTTTGCTTTGTCTTCGTCCATTTCAATCCCACGTCGAATCTTCCGACACGCGTTCTTCGGCGGCCGTTTTTTTTTTTTTTCGTTTTCTTCGTCAGTATCGCGCGCGTGTGTGACGTGTGTACGTTTGTGCGCTTACCGTGTTTGTGCGCGTGTGTGAGGTCGGTAAAGTTCGTGCGAGTGAGATAGAGGAAGTCTCGAGTGTTGGCCTCTCGTCCCAACGGCAAGTGTAACGGCTATATCTATATACAGATATATCGATCATCGACTCGAAGTGTGCGCGGGGTAAAAAAAAACCAAAATTTCAACATGTTAAATCTGATGGACTAAGAAAATCATTATTTTCGGGATTTAATTACATTTTTCTAGAAAAATTAATGAAAAAAACGAAGTTTTGGAGTGTTAATGTGGATCCCCTTGTATACGTCATCTAAGCTGCTCGTGTGTTTTTTTAACGATCTCGACGACGTGGGCAGTGCTCGTGGGTGGGGAATCCCCCCCGTTTAGACTCGTAAACACAAGAGTACTATCTCCATCGACCACTTCTTTCGTATTTACGAATAAATTGCGCAGTTCCTCGCCGAATCGAAGAATTCAAGAAGTGGAAGACAAAATATCTTTACGATTACGCCAGAGATAGACGACGGGGAGAAAGGAATATAAACGTCGAAGTGGCCGGAGAGGTTATGTGAGTCCGAGAGTGTGCGTCGTCGGATAAGTGGGAAAAGAGAAAAATAAAAAAAAAATCTAAAGCACCGAGGCAGAGAGCCAACGTTCCGAGCGTTCAGGCATTAAAGGGGTCACGACAGAGACTGACGAGTACGAGGGATAATTTCCCACAGGCATTTTTTTGACGTGCGTGAGTGTTGCCAGTGAATTTTCGGCTTGGATTCGCGAATAAACGTTTGCAGAATCGTGGGGGCCATAGAGTGTGCATTCGTGTGTGTGCGTGCGTGTGTATAATAACAAGAGAAGGCGAAATTTACGAAGGGGTCGGAAGGGTATTTATCGAGATAAATTTCACGCCGAGAGGTATACAATTATTGCGGCAAGGGGAAGAGATAGATAGAGAGATACGAAGATTTCGAGTTGTTTGGGTTTCGCCCGTTCGTGCGAAAGGTTAAAAAGGAACGAGGAGTTTTACGAAAAAGAAAGAAAAAGATTACAGAATAAAAGTGCGATAAGGTTGAGAGTCGTGGTGGCGGTTTTCCGGGGTCGCGGGTTTTTCAACACGCCTGGCTATTTTAGTTAACCCATTTCATCCGTGGAGCTCATCCACGAGGTCAGGCGAAAACGATCGAGATAAGGAGAAAATAGAATAGGCGTTGAACTAATAACACGAGGAATTTCTGTATCGCGTACACGTATATAGACAATAAAAAAAAATATCGATAAACAAATATACAGCATCGTCGTTCCTGTCGGCCTGAACTTCCGTATAAACATTTGCACAAGGGTATAGGAAGGGTTGAAGGGCAGTGTGCTCGAGCGTCGGTGCCTAGCAGCGCCCGGCGGCTAATACAGCGGGATCTCTCTTGTATATAGTGGTGAGATGAGAGTGTCGGGAACGGGCGTGATACCGGTAGCCGCAGCCAATCCCTTGACTATCATCCATTTTGCATACCTATAGAGAGAGAGAGAGAGAGTTATATCCTCCGTCCGTTCGAACATTCTACAACCGTACGCGTGACTTTGCATGATAATTCGTATATTATTGCAGTTCAACCATTCGATATATATCGAAACAACACTAAGGTAAAAAAAAAATAAAATAAAAACATTATAAAAAAAAAAGTCATCGAACGTGGATTACGCGTGCACCAAGTGTTAAGAATTATAATAAATAATAAATACAGTGCGAAGCTTCGAAGTGAAAATGAATTCCTTGCTGAGCCGTCTATTGCTTCCGATACTCGGACTGTTGTCCGGCACAGCGTGGTCCTTCGTACTCGAAGGATCCTCGACGAGTTACGCACAATTTCGCAAATGGAACGCTGCACTAAACGGTAGTCTCGAATTCGAATTTAAGACCGAACAGGGAAACGGATTATTGTTGTACACCGACGACGGTGGTACTTACGATTTCTTCGAGGTAAAGCTCGTCGAGAGCGCCCTTCGGCTTCGTTATAATCTCGGAGGTGGCGCTCAGATTGTCACCGTTGGACATGATCTCGGTGACGGACATTGGCACAAAGTGCAAATCGCGCGAAACAACGAGAACACAACGCTCACAGTCGACGGCGTCGGGGCAACGTCGACTTCGCGCGGCAAGGAATACGAGTTTGGAAGATACGCGGGAAATTCGGATGTCTACGTCGGCGGTATGCCAAGTTGGTACAACAGCAAATTGACGCTTCTAGCACTGCCGAGCGTTATATTCGAGCCGAGATTTAACGGTCTCATAAGAAATCTCGTTTACGCCGACGGTGAGAATCTCGTGCCGAAACGACAGGAGATGAAGAGCCGGGATGCCAAGGTAACGTGACAATTATTACGAATATTTAAAGAGAACGATGTAATTTTTTCTACCGCGCCGTTCTTTGCGATTTTTCTACTTCTATAAATATTAATTTTTCTATAAAAAAATTCCGATCTCAAAATAAAATTTTAAAAATTTGGAACTTTCTGTGAAAATTGATTTTCTTTCGTAAAAGGGACATCCGTTTCAGTCGTGAAAATAGATCTCTGAACGAAGAATTAAAATTAGAGTATTCAACGTGATTGAGTTACAATTATAGATTCATAGAATCGTCAGTAATGGATTGAGTTAATGGAGACGAGCGATTAAATATCTATTGATATAATTCTAAGGTTTCCCGAAATTAAGATGATATCATTTTGCGAGAGTTTCGGTGTCGATTGATGATACGATTTTCGAATAAATTTGTCGCCGGTTTCATTTCGATTTCTCGGTCGTTTCGCGATTCTCGTACGCGAGATTTAACATCGATATCGATAGAATATTGATCTCACGTCGACGGTCGTATTTCGCATTATCTCGGAACGGTTAACAAGTAAAATCATTTTAAATGGACCATTCTGCTTCTTAACAAATTGCATCCCGGTCTACGTAACCTCGTTGAATAACACTTTTTTAGGCGATTCATAATGGCGATTAGTACAATTAGTCGTTCCGATTAGTAATACGTAATTGGTAATTAGTACCCAAGAAATATTGTCAAGTGAGTCGAGTTGCAAGTTTAATAAAGTACGCGTCGAGTAAACGAGAAAGTAGATTGCGCAGAGTCACTTTATTGAAGTATCATCGTGTATCGGTTCGTCAGGTTCCCTGGAGGGTCAAACCCGGTGTGTCACTCCGGAAAAGCTTTTCTGGCGGAAGAGGAAGGGCGAGGACACCTAACAGAACTAAATAGAGAGACAGAGAAAGAGATAGAGAGAGATGGAGGGACGAGTATATAGTAAAAGAGAGCTTATCGATCGCCGAAACTCGTCGCCCTCCATCGGACACGAGGTTTCTGTAGGCCACGAGGAAACTCCCTCCTCCGTCACCATTTGTAAGAATAATATAGTAAATCCTTACGCGATTGGGTCCACGTGAAACGAAAAAATGATTATCGTTCCCCCTCGATGAATTTCCATCCCTCCCCCTCATCTTACTCTACACTGCTTTTTTGTACATTTTTCAAAATGAAATGAAATGAGTAATTAAAAAATAAAAAATTGTAGTAAAAAGAAATTATATCGATTTCACTAAATTTACGCGAATCATATAAATATTTTCTATGCGAATGAATATCGGCAAATGGGTCGAGGAAGAGGTCGTATTATAAATTCTGTTATGTTCTAAATTTATTTGCAAATTTCGATTGCGTTACCCTTCGGAAACACGTAAAGAGACAGAGCAGACGGAACAGAGGAAAATCGAGATATATCTATGACGCGCAGCGCCGTTGCACGAATAGTAACTGGTAGGGATCGATATTTGTTCAACGATCCACGAGACAAGACTGATGTATATGTACATAGCCGCGTGCCGAGAGGTCTGACCGTAAACGGGCAACACCACTGGCGCGGTGCTCCGCGAAGATTCGGCTGCCGAGACTCCGCGCCTTGGGCTATTGGGAAATAGCGTAGAGGGTAAGGTAGATCTCGCGAAATATCGACTTCAACCGACATTCGGAAGCAACCGTCCGACTACCCTCTTCGACCACCCAACTATCCTCGGGCTCAGCGCACCAGCTGCTATTTAATATTTATCGCGAGACTCGCATATAACCACTCCATCTCTCTTCTCCAAACCCCCTTCGCCGCCTCCCCCTTACCACCGACTTCTCCGACTCGGCGAATTCAAAAGTTCACGACGGCGACAACGAACAATCCACATTGACTCTCTCTGTCTCCGAAATTCGAGCTTTTAAAAATTAATTTATGCCTTTTTCGGTCTATTGTTTCATTCTCTTCGATATTTCGATAGAATTTTTTATGAATGAAGCAAAAAATAACTCGAAAAGATCCAATTTCACTCGCCTTTCGCGTGACCTTTGACTTAACTTAATTCGTATATAACGAAGAAATGAATCGGCATTTCCAGCTTTTTATCGTGAGACTGACCCCGAAAAGATAAGCGTCTATGTAACTCACTTGTCGTTAAGAAGATTCAAAGAAACGTCGAGTTTTATGAATTAATGAAAAAAGGACATGTTAAAATAAGATTTGCGAAAGAGAACATTACGTAGCAGCGTAAACTCGTATTCTTACCTGCTCACTTGGCCCCTTTTCTCATCTGTCAAAAGCAGCGGCAGAGCTATGAAAGCTCATGGAACTAAAGAGGAAAGGCGCATAAGGTAGGGAAAAGAGTACAGGGCAAAAGTGCTTGATACGTCTAGCGTGTGTCATCCCTTTCATGTTTAGAACGTGGAAAGAGAGTGTGGAAGCGAAAGAACGAAAGGGACAGAGAGAGAGAAGGAGAGAGAAAGAGAGTGGGAAAGATTGAGAAAGAAAGAAAGTGAAGAGGACGGGGAGTTTGACGGAAAAGCCTCGAGTTACGCTCGATGGGGTGGCGTAAAGCTTTGGCTCACTTTCAAGTGCATCGCACACATTGCGTGTCGCAGTCGCGCGTGAACCTAAAACCTTCCTCGTCCGATAAAGTTAGTGTGTGAATTTTCGTAGTATATCTATAAAGGTATCAGTGGTAGATATACGAGTATTGGATGTATGTGCGATCGTTGCTTTTCTAATACTCACACACATACACGCAGACACACACAAGAGAACAGGAACACGAAGCAAAGCACTTGGCCCTTTCGCGCGTTACCCAACCCGCGCGGCAGTCGCCTGGCATCGCCACGAATAGCCTAGTCGACGAAATTTATCGATTCGCTTCAACATCGAAGCGGAAAGCTCTACCTAGCAAAATCGACGATATACGGGAAAGGTACACACAAGTTACGGTATGCGTAGGTTGTATGAATAATAATGATAATAATCCAAAGTTGCAGGAATCGAAAACACTATTTTTTGGGTATCGCGCACCTTCGGTATCGCGTTGAAATTTTGATTTCATCAATTTTTTTTGTCTCTCGATGCGCGCGCGTGAGATATTTTGTTTTATTTCGAACAACTGGCGTACTGGAAAAATTCGGCAAGCCAAATCGACACTGAGCCCCTGCGAGATCGACGCACCGGGTGAAATTGTTCGCCGTTCGTTGCTGCCAGCTGCAACTGCAACTGCAGCGTCAAACCCTCGCTCCGTTGATTCTCATCGGGGCTTTTGCTTTTGCTACTCTCGGGCTGAAAGGGATTTGAATTAATGCTCCTGTTACTCCACGGCTCAGCGATTTGATGAATTAATTACTGAAGACCAAACGATACCCTCCTTTTTTTTTTCAATATTTTTTTTTGTTGATTGATTCAGCGGTGGCTTTATGATTTCATAGGGTCAGCGGTTCGGGAGTAACGAATATTTTACGTACTGTCAGTGCGTTGTAAATTTCTGCCGCACTGAACGACGGTAAAAATTTTCTCTCTCTCTCTCTCTCGAAAAACCGGATATGAAGGACTCTGTAAAATAGTTTCCGACTTCTCGGCTTTGCAGGTTTCCAGCGTCAAGCGTGTAGTTGCCTAAGTGCAAATTGGACCGCGGATCAAATGTTTGTGGTTTTTTGCATTAATCGAAAAACCGCTGTTGCGAGATGAATACGAAAAAAAAAAAAACGTAAAAATTTCAAAGGCTAAAAGATAGAAAAAAACAATCTTGTTCGATGAACGGAGAACTATTAAAAACTAATTTAATGCCAGTAACAGTTATAATCAGAGTTAGCTGTGCTTTGCCAAATATTTCGAAATATTTGAATATTTCACATCCTTTGTTTTGCACTTTGTATAGAAAATAATGGCGTCCGCTTATAATAACAATAATAATAGAATTAAAATGTTTATATTTTCGTTCGACGATTGAACTTTTCACCGGTGGCGTCATACCCGCGGGATAACGTATCGATGCAATATGAATCAAAAACCCCAAAAAAGACCCAAAATTAAAAATGACCATCCAAAAAAGCGGCTCGTCATTGAAAAAAAATGTCATCGATTTAGCGCGCCGATGGATTTAACGTGATATATTGTGTAATCGTAAATTGTGAAAATTCGATATTGTTCATCCAACGAGCCGTCGACTCGAATCTTTCTCAACCCTTCCCCGCTGTGTCCCCGTCAATCTTTACCTTTATTATCATATTATTCGTTGATCTGATCCGGTACGACGAAACTGGGTTATCAAATATGTCAAAATGTGTGCCAGAATAATAAAAATAATGTACGTTACAAACTTCGTACAGTTCAGTTTGTTCAGTTTATTATATTCGGAATTTTAATTAGTATTTTTTATTACCCCGATAAAGAATAGTTCGCGCAGTAGATATTTCGTAATTTTTCGGTGTCAATCGATATAATCACTTCGTGAAATATCGAGAATTTTTTTTTTTTTCTCTTTCATCAGCACATAGCATAATTATTATTTCTTCGATCTTTTTTCGTTTTATTCACAAAACGTGTATTCACTAGAAGAAAAACGGGGAAGACGCTGAGAAAAATTGAGACGGACTTAGCTGAAAGTTCAGAGAGTATAAGAGATCCTTTGAGCTTGTTAGCCGGACTGTGAGATCCCCTCGTGACCCGAATCTCGTTGTTCACGAATCGACTAAGGATAAAAAGAATGCCCAAGTAGGTAGCTATCATGGAAACAGTAAAATTCCGCCAGTCAGAAACGAACCCCTTAAAGGTTACGAGATTTTATCTCTGAGATATCTTTCCGTCTCTTTGCGTTTCTCTTCGTCCCTCGCGTTCATTCCTCTTCGTTTTTTCATTGATCTTTTCAACATTTCGACACAGTCACACACGCCGCATTGGTATACATTTTTTCCTCCGCTTCGGTTCGTTGTCGTCATTTCAACGATACTGGAATCAGTATTGACGGCGAAAAAAAAAAGTGAAAAGTTCATCCATGAATAAGACGATCGGTACGAACGTAGATGACGACACCGCTGGGATATATCGGAAATCTGCGTTACAGACTCAATAGTTTCGAATCAATAATCAGATTTCATCGCACGTTCCATCAATTAACGACGGCTCACGCAATTCCGTTCGGTTGCATAATACATACGCGTGCTATAATGTTTATGCAGATTGTAAATCTCTTTGGCAGAAGTTACACGCGAAGGGATGGTGGGCTTCCGTTGATAGATGGAAGGTACGAGTGGGAGTGCGATAAAGTGGGCATTAATTTTACACGCGTTCCCAAAGTCCCACGTCGGAGTCTTGGTAAATTGCATAGACGTTTCGGTATTGGGTATTATTCCCGTAATTTTCTCTGCAGGATATGCGGTTCGAATTTACGTGATTACGGTTTCTCTCTCCGTCACTGTATGCGTGTGTGTGTATGGGTGATCGATTGTAGCGTACGTTGCGCAGTGCACATCAGTCTATTCCCCTGTTAACGCTTCATTCTCCGACGAATTGGACGAATCCAATCTCGTGTAAATCCTATCGACCATCGAGTTTGTCGGCATTGCCGATTACGCGGACGCTTTTCGAACCGAACGAATGATTACAGCCCGACAATTAGTTCTGCTATGAGGCAAAAAAAGGTTGTCATAATAATAATAACGCGTTCTCGTCTCCCACGTTCTCGATGCTTTCCTTCTTTTCATTCACTCTCTTATTGTCGCAATCACGCGCCCCGAGCAAGGTACGGTACGGTTCGGTTTGACCGTACTGCTCCATCAACGAGATGGCTTTTATTTTTATTGCTGCTATCTTTTTTACTCGTTCGAGGATTTTCACCGACAAAGAGACTGAAGAGAGATAAATAGTGTGGGAATATATGTATATATATATATATGGAGAGAGCGAGCGAGAGGGAGAGAGAGCCGAAACAAGGGAGTATAAACGTTGGGGTGATGGTCGCTTTCGTCGTTAGTGCGGTAACAATGTGTACGTAACCCCCCAGACTAACCTATCCCTGAGTTGAATAAATAAAAGAAGATAAAAAGTAAAATTGTTTGCACGAACCTTTTCGACCGTTTCTTTTCACTCCTCATTCTCTTCGTTGCGTGTACAGGAGGACCGTATGACACGCTTCGCAGAGCTCGCTTCGCGGTTTTCAAAAGACCGCGTCGAATTTGCAAGAGTTTATTCTCGAGCATCTTCAGCGAGAACGCTCGTTGTCACAAGCAACATAATCGTTATTACTATCATTCTTATTTGACAATTTACGTAATTGAAAAAAATACTATTGCGTACAAATTTCACGCTTTAAATAAAATTACAGTAGGACCCCCGTAAAATATGGAGTTCGTGCCAAATGACTTCCTTCGAGTTACGCTTGTCCTATATTCCCCACGAATCAGGTAGTCGAGCTTTTCGACGAAGTGCGGGAAGTTGAACTCGGCGAAGGGTATTCAGTGCGCATGCGTATGTTGATGGTTAACATAAGTCGCAGGAGAAAGTTGTAAACTTTCAGAGATGCATGCAAAAAATTCGGGAAGGTGCAGTACTGTACATCCGTACAGTTAGGATAACTGTGCAACGCATAATTTAAAAATGTTTCGGCTATAAAATAAGTTCTAAGAGCGATCATTGGGAATTAATAAATATATAAATCATTTTACGTGCCGTCGCTTTGTATTGCATAAAAATTGCAAATACGCGTACGCGATATCTTTCTTTGAGCTTTTCGATTGCATATCCTGGCGGGAGTTAATTTCAGAAGGCATATGCGATGTTACGCGTTCACGAGGTGTTATATGTATATTTGGAACATAAACTAACAGACCATTCGATGCCACGGACACGGTGCGTTAAGCCAAATACCTCGCAATGTGTGTCTCTCTCTTCATATAGACGAACTCGCTACAATAGACGAGGCTCCGACCTTCGGGGCCATTCTAGTCGCAAATATACCGGAATTTCACGGAATTAACCAGTATCTCGTTCTCGACTTCCACTAAATGCTCAATCTTCCCTTTTAGTTTTCTTTACTACCGTTCATAAAATTGTTTGTTATTTGATATATGACTCATATAGTTCTTTTTATGTTTTTCCTAAAAATCGGAATCTATACGATCTGAAAAAAAAATACAAAATCATCGGAATAATTAAATGTCCAAATGTCGAAGGGTATTCTTTGCATTTTATTGATACTGCGATTGGTGGTCGCATGTTGAAAGTAAAATTTATTCTCGACGAAATCCAGTTTTGCCGGAAATAAAAAAACTTTTTTTTAATTATCAAGATCTCCTTCGAGTTTATCATAAAAACGCAATGGCATTCGTACTGAGCGCCAAAAGATATATCTTTTCGATCGTACATAAAAAAATTGTAAGGACGTTTTTATAATTTTTTAACTGCCGACGGCCCGCTAAGGTGAAAAGACGGAAGTTATGCGTTTCACAGCGTCGAGCGATTTCGTTGTCCGGAATGTTCTCGGAAACGGCTGAAAATGACTTGACAAAATTTGATACACTGTTTCTTTGACGCACATTCAATGTCGTTTCCAAATTAAAGTTTCGATCCGTCGAATATTGATAGAAATAAAAGCGATTTATTAAATAGTGACTTGAATATATCGAAGATAGAGCGCCATTTTCTGCGATATATTGTTTCGACTCCCGGCGGCTCGCAAGGCTCGCGATCTTCGTGCGGTATAACCTCAAATTTGCGGAGGTATCGGTCTCAACGAAAACATCGTCTTTAAAAAGAATGTAATAAAAAAATTGTACAAAAATTAAAAAACTCCCGACTACAAAAAGAGTGAAATAACGATTAATTATTCACATGTTATAGTCGGGGGATTTCCATACTCAATGACGAAGAAATCGCTCGACTATAACATGTGAATAATTAATTGTTATTTCGCTCTTTTTGTAGTCGGGAGTTTTTACATTTTTATAAAAAAATTTGATTATATTTTTGTTCTGTGACGACAAAAAACTGTTCTTCAACTCTGTCAAATGGCGTATATTGCGTATTTTTCTCGTAGAACATGAATTTAACGTTTATTTTTACTCCCAACTCTATATCTCATACGGAAACTCGTATCAGAAATAGAATAAAAAGAAACTCGCTGCTGATGGTAGTTAGAAACAATAAATCATCTACCGCGTACCCATGAATCGTTATCTCTTACGCATTTTTGTATCCTGTATTTATTGCTTGTTGAAAAATTCTGCAGTTGGAATTATAAATTGAAGTGGGGTAGTTGAATAGTAAGCGGCACGTTCGAGGTACGGTAGGTGTGCTATATTCTCGTAGCAGTGGATAGAAAGAGGACGAGCCGGAAGCCCGTCGGCATTTAGCTTGACGCCGGTTTGGTGACACGAAAAGAGTGCCTGAAAACGTTTTCCGTTTCCGGTACAATTCCAACCATATTCCACGCGGCTCGGGACTTCCGTAGTCGTCGTCGTCGTCGTCGTCGTCGCCGCGACGAAGGTTTCAACCCCTTTGCCTCGCCGGCACCCAGCACCACCACTGTCTATATTCCGAATCCCCGAGAGGATTTTCGGCGACGCGATTCCTACTTCCTTTCTCTTCATTCTCGAACACGACTCCACTGTCCTTCCATGCTTTTTCGATCTCCAACAAAGTGACTAAGGAACGTTATATATATATTGAAAAGTCAAACGAAAGGTTCTGATTTGGCTACCGGAGCTTTCTTCTCAATAAAACAGCGCAATATTGCAATCGAAAAACAAAGAGCGATAATCATATTTTCCACACGTTTATATTCTCTCCGGACTCCGAATAAATGTATTTAATTATATATTATTCGTATTCACATTTTGTTAGAAATAAATATATGACAATGTCGTAAAAACTCGAACACTGAAACAAAATGCTTTTTCATTTACTCCTTTTGGACAAATCATTTATTGATCAACCTGTGCAAAACGGGTTGATCGACCGATTTCGGCATTACGTGTCATCCATTATAGTATACATTCGTAGTAATAAATGTCACAGTCAAGAAAATATCGTATAGCCGAGCGTGAAGTGGAACGGGTGTGTGTTACACCTACGCACCGGAGGGTAGAGTCGTCGGTGATCGTGAAACGAGGTTGGCGAAGGGTGTGCTAATCACCAGGGGTTGGCGGTATCACGTGACATGCACCCTTCCTGTTTGTTGTTTTTTTTTCTTGTTCGTTCTTTTCCTACTTTCGTGTACAACTGTAACGAAGTTTCAGACCTCGTTATATGCCGAAAATCTTCAGCTATTCGCCACTGCGTATACCGGCACGATATTACGTAACATAGATCGTTGATTAATCTGACATGAACTTCCGTTTTCTTAACGAGTCCTCTAATAAACCGCTACACATCGATCTACGTCCGTCACTCGTAAGCGGTATATTCTTTCCCTGCATTCCCGATGATTGTTCTATTGCTGCCGAATAATGACGACGAATAAGTCGATTAAGGAGCATCGAATAGATCGTCCATTTTTTTTTTTTTTCATTTAATTTTTTCATAAACAACAATATTGTTCGAAACATCAGGATTTTGCATGCTCCGTGCACACGATTAATCGTTTTTCTTCTCTATTCACCTGAAGAGAAAAAGGGTCATGAGAATTGGAAGTGGGTTTACGAGGTCCGAGGAGGTCTCCCGAGTCGGCCCGTCGCGTCTCCTCACTCTTCGCACACGCTTATGAATTATTTCACCTCATGAATAATTCAAGCCTGTTTACGTCGTTCCGCGACGAACTATTTCTCTTCCACCACTTTTGACTCGGTACGAAGCCTTCACTTTCCGTCTCCCAGTCTCGACAAAGTCCGAGACAAGTATATATAAGGGGGTTCTTGATGTTTTCTGTCACCAGTCTTGGATGATAGAGAAACGGACGCAACCGGTGAGAATAAAGGGATCGAGAAGGTGAGGACGAGGAGCGAAAAGGTGGAAAATCGGTCGAGTATTAGAGACCGAACGAGAGAGTATGTATAGGTTGAAGCAGCATCAGCACGAGAGACACCGGAGTAAAGAAGTTAAAGAGTGTAAAGATGTCTCGGGGGTTAACTCCTCGGAATATTTATGGCGCGGGAAACTCGGCCGTACCTTATCCTACCTACTTACAGGGTGTACGTGTATACCACCAGTTGTGTCTTCGTGAGCCCCCGATATCGCGGAAAACGTGATAGAGCAGAGTACAAGATAGGGAATGGGATGATGGAGACGAGAGACTTGTTCTATATTCCCTTCTATCTCCGTTTAATCTCAAAGGGATAAAACCGAGGAGAGACGAATCCAAGAATCTCGTCGAACGGTCCATTGTACCATCTAATATGCCGATTCGAGTGTTCAGCATCCCAAGTGGAGAGTCGGGAAAATGTTCCTCGATATAAATGACCATATCTTTTCCTAATTCTTCGTTATTTTCTTCATATTATTTCTCTTCAAGGATCTTCTGGGATCACTAGAACCGGTCATTGAACGATTTGCCGATTTCAATGTTCACCGCCACAAGAGGGCGGTAGGAGAGTTGACAACATTTTCCGCTAATCGAAAAAATGCATCTATCCATTATTTTATATATATATTCTCTTATTTCTTTTATTCGTCCACTCATCTTCCATCCGCGCATAGAGAACGAGTTATTCGTTCGAAATGTATTTATTCTTTTTTCACTCTGTATAGCGGTGCACTCAAATATCTATTATTTTTCTACCATTCTACCGAATTTTTTTCCTCCGCGTATATTTTCCAACATATTTTTTTTCCTTAGCGATAACAGCCATGAGAATGAAATTCCGATCTTTTAGTATAGATGAAGTCTTGGGATAGATCTGTTAGTGGATAAAAACGAAATGGATGATATTTTCGTCGTTTTAATGTTGATAAATAAAATGGTTGTGATAAGAAAACGCGGATGTATACATCGCGCCTTTTTATTGGAATCTCGTAGCTTTATAAGCCCTTTTTTCGTAGATAAGCAATCCAATTGAGGACAAGGGGTCGAATTCGATGGCTTCGAGAAATGCGAGCTTTCCGCATCAGCCGCGAATCCCACGTCAAATGATGCACATACCCTCTCAACTTTTACCGTTTTTCTTTTCCATCTCCGTTCTCGCTTTCTCCACGATTCTCGAAGATCCCCGTGCACCGACTCTCGAGTTGCCAAGAGCGTGCGGAAAGTGTAAGGAGGTCGCAGTAGTAGCAGCGCAGCAGCAGCGGCGGAGTACCAGACGTTTCCTCTAATGTACGCTATTAAATCTCCTTTCAAACGTTCCTTGCGTCTTTCCTCATCCCCATTTCTGGGGGGTGTTGCGTCTCCCGTGCTGCTGCTGCTACCTCGTTGCTACGTGCCGAGCAGTCTCTCACGAGCCTTCGTAGTAGGAATTTAATGCGACGTGTATATAGCAATTCGGAACGGTAAAAGAAGAACGAGAAACATAGCGAGGAGGGTGGGCGCGTACACTAAGCTAAATGGAGGGGGCTTTGCAGAGTCGAGCAATTATTTATCAATCATCAGCCACTTCTCTTCTCTTGTGCCTTCACTTCGATTGGCACTCTCTCCTAATTTCGTTCTCTCCGAGAAACTTTGCTATTCTCATTTTTATTTATTTATTAATTTTCCTTTTATTTTTTCGTTTTTTGTTGTTATTTTATACGGTTTACTCGTGTGCGCAAGGTTGTGCGTGACTTTCACGGCAGTTATATATCATACTTTCGTTGGATCGATATTCGCACCGTTAATGCGGAAACCTCGTGAATTTCGAGGCCACGAAGAGCGAAACGGCTGAAACGTGTGGGCGGCCTCGCGGAAATCTCATGAATTTCGTGTACACGCAAATATGCCACAGCGCGAAACTCAGGCTTGCAGCAGTCTCGACCGATATGCCAGTTTTGTGACGTTAGCGTAAAGAAATTAAAAAAAAAACGAAAAATTGTACAGTACTAAACAGAATTAACCACAGCGTCCTCAACGATATTTCAAGGGAAAATAAAATAAAACAGACAAAGAAACATCGCGATTATATTTCCTTTATAATTCTTTTTGGATAATGGGATTTACTCGAACGGCAAAAGTTACATTTTCCAATATCTCGACGCTACTCAAGCGAATCTGTGTTGCGAGAAAATTCGGAAAGGCATAAAGTGCATATTACTTAAAAACGAATGAAAATAATAATATTCTTCAGAAGAAATGAGGTCAAACCGTCGCGATCCCATCGGTAAGCCTGCATAAAGAGTAAAGTACAAACTCGACCACTCTGAAGACTTCATTCCTTCATTTCTCACAGCTCTTAAGCTGTATCCGCATCCTCTCTATACATCGAATTGCAATTTCATTATCATTCCTTTGCCGACAAAAAATATATAACGAGATTCCGTGAGTTAAGCTCCGAAGGGTTCTCGAATATTGCATATAAATAGATGAATATTACAGTCGGTGGATAATATTATGTCTGCCCACGTCGTCGAGTGGTATAAAAGCATATTACGGTATAGCCAGTTGTATACGAAGAATATATAGTATGACAGGGGGGAGGGGGCGCACAATCACCGGGACTATCCCCTTCGAGGACGCTTCGAGTGGAGTTACGATGCCATTACCAGAAAGGAAAAGCGCTCTTTCTCTATCTTTCTTGCTATTTCGTGTTTTCCTTCCTCGTTTTCTAACTGTTCTCCGGTGAAGAAGCCATCAGCGGCTAGAACCTCTCACTCTCTTGCTTCTTCATCGTCACTCGTTTCGTCCTTGAGGATTAAGTCGTCCGCTTTTCTGCGCCCTTCGAATCTGATCTTTCTTCTCTTCCTTTTCGCGAATCTTTTCGTTCTCACTCGCGCGCTTCGTCCCCTTTTACGGGCTCAGCGTCTAAGAGGGCAAGGAGAATCCGCGGAGGGATCGGGACGTCTTTCAGCCTCACCGGGTTTCACCCTCGTCGTCGTCAGCGTCATTCTCGTCAACGGTATCGACTCCTGCGGCTGCTGCTTTCGAGCGCGAAACAGAGACTTTATCTCTCGCCTGCGAGACGTGCATTTGCTCGAATCTGGGATCCTCATCGTTTGTCCAAAAGTGTGGAAAAGAGACGGAAAAACTCTTCGGGAGGATCGATACTCATTTCAACTCAGCTTTTTTCTTTTTTATTCCAAGCGAATATTTTATTCTCTTCAAAGCTCAAGTCTTCTGACCCTTCGTACGATTTCGCCTCCTAACAGGAGATAAGAATAAGGATAACCGCCACATTTATTGATCACTCGATTAGGCAAGATATTAGGCCACTATAGTGTGCTGCACCGCTATAGAAAGGAAGAATATGCTAAGGTATGCGCGAGATATCGAACTTTTTGCCACATGATTTATAATTTACATATCATGCATTTAACATATATATTTTATATATCCGATACAAATATTCCACATTTATTGATCACTCGATTAAGCAAGATATTAGGCCGCTATAGTTTGCTGCACCGCCATAGAAAGGAAGAATATGCTAAGGTATGCGCGAGATATCGAACTTTTTGCCACATGATTTATAATTTACATATCATGCATTTAACATATATATTTTATATATCCGATACAAATATTCCACATTTATTGATCACTCGATTAAGCAAGATATTAGGCCGCTATAGTTTGCTGCACCGCCATAGAAAGGAAGAATATGCTAAGGTATGCGCGAGATATCGAACTTTTTGCCATATGATTTATAATTTACATATAATGCTTTTAACATAAATATTTTATATATCCGATACAAATTTGGTATAGGTATATGTAAAATATAGAACGTTTTACTGTTTTATAAAAAGATATCTTTTACATATTTTGATATATACTTTATTTTTAATTAATGGGCACAGAGACTTTCCCATAACCGATGCCACCGGTCAATAACCGCGTTAAAAAGAGGAGGAGGATTTTAAGGTTAAAAAACCCATATAAAAGATAAAAAAACGACACACACACATATAGAAACGACACAAAAACAACATATATAAAAACGACATTAAAAGCAAAACATTTGCACACCAAAATTATTAGTAACTTAAAAAAAAAAAATGCGATCCGTCAAACTCTTTTACACCTCTTTTTTTCCTGTTTCTCTTTTGTCAGCGCCAAATGTTTGACTCGCCATCTATGGTTTAGTTTTCAGGAAAAAAGAGTTGTATAAAAAAAAGTCATCCAGCAGACAAACTTTTTAATTTTTATAAATAGATATCCATTTTTCAAATTTGCTTTCCTAAAAACATACATATCAACACAATATTAACTTCACGCCATCAGCAACTCGGATGAGAAAGTCACGAGTTGCTAAACGCCAGTAGCAACTGCTTCGTGTCCATTTTTTTTTTTTTTCACTAACAAGCGCCGTTCAAGCAGCAGTGGCGTACGTCGAAGCTAACCTGCTTCGGGTTTTCGGACAACCATCCGGTTGGCCTTGATTTATTTTATGGTTTTTCGAACGAGGAAAACGTTCGTCGAGCGAACTGTGTGTTCGCGAACAACCCTGTGCACCACTCTCCCTTTTTCTCTCTCTGTCTCGTAAAACGTCCTCGTTTCGTGGAATTAACAATCCTTCGTAAACAACGGGTTTTCGCGTTACCGTTACCCAACGATCCCCCCCCGCCCCCTTGTACGCTTTTTTCATCTTGTACACAGACTATTCACGTATACACAGCGACGATATAAATACAACCCGGTCGAAACCGTCGGCAGACGTGATATACACTCGCATATTTGCTATATATAACGTTACGAATACGAGTGAGGGGTTTTAAGACCGTAATTTCGAGCGCTTTTCTGAAGCGTTTTCTTTCTTGCTTTCTCCTATCCTTATAACCAAACCCCCTACGTCTCGATTACCGCTTTCACAGGATCGCTCCGTTTTACCCCTCTTCTCCTCTCAGCGAAGGTTTCATTCTTTTTTTTTCTTCTCCGTGCCACGAGAAATTTGAAGCTCTCCCAGACTCTCATCCGTACTGAAGAGGCACTAGGTCGACGCTCCTTTTTTTTCGCTGAATCCCCGCTCAAAGTTTCTTTCGTGCTGATCATGTTGCCGTTTTAACGAGCATCCTCGGAATTTCTTTCTTTTTTTGCCAGATTTTCTTACTTCCATCTCATGCGCGTATATAATCCGCGTACATATCTCTCGGAAATATTACGCATACTATACTTATCTGATGATGTCAGCATCGTATTTCTAACAAATACTTATTTTGTTTCAGTGCGGAGGTTTTCCGTGCGTCGAGGCGATCGGCCAACGAAAGTCATCTAGGGTGAGTAGTATGGCAATGGTTTTGTTTTATATTTTTTTAATACACTATTATTATCGCGATTTATTACACACGGGACTCTCTAACAAAATCAAGCAGAATAATACGCGAAAAAAAAAAAAATAATGAGCATTGTGGGAAATACTGAAAATAAAGGCTACGAAACAATAGCCGTGAAATATAAGGAGAACGTTACTTTATCTTTTGTATTTCTGGGGGTTTTTCTTTTTATCATAACTGGCAGCATCTGCCCGCTGCGGATCCTCAAGAATAATTTAGGGCTGATAATGGCGAAAAAAAAGTATTCAAAAAAATTCTGAGGAGCTTGTCGATATCTTCCGTCTTGAGCCTCGTGCGGTAGAGAGGATCTGAAGACGATTAAAGCGACAACGCCCCCTTCGATATTTCGAGACTTATCTTGAAATTAATTTTTTTTTGTATGGGAGTGAAAAGAAAAAAATCCACGAACGCCGCGTGCAAAACGTATTTGTGGGTATTCAGGCGCCTTCTTACGTAATCAAATTACGCAAATCCAATTGATGAAGTCGAGATAGGTCGCCCGGGAGCGAAGGGGGCGGGCGGAGGGTGGTGAGAGAAAGTGTTACTTATAGGCGACTTGCTCTCCGAGTTTCGTCTTTTCAACGATAAATAATACATTCCATGTACGGTAACGCTTCACATTACATCGCAGACATCTATCACCAGTGTATAGAAAATAACCCTGCGACGGAATTTTCGTTCATAGCTCACGAACATTCTTCTTCGCTTTGAAGCCGAATACTTAGCTAGAACTGAAAGATAGATGCCATGCATTTTGATTCTCGTCGAACGGCTTTCGGGATATCCATAGCCGCGACCGGTTATTGGCAGTCCGAATAGGGTGATCGTTTTTTACAATCGCGGTCCGAGTCTTACCCTCCCAACCATTCTCGATCTCTGGGGAAATAAAAATTGATACAATATTATCCCCCTGCGATCATAACTGTGCGATTATACGTGAAACATTTTTGCGAAATTCAAACGTCGATCGTTTTCTGTAACTCTGCGAAATGTATACGATTGCCAACTGCGGTAATAAAATAAAATATAACACATATCAAATAGTGTCCCTAATGAAATCGGAGTACGACATTAACGTTTCTACGACGATATAACTCCAGCAGTAGCGCGACTAACCCTCTGTTGGTTTTCGCTTGTTCCGACTCTCTTTCATCGAACCGACTGCGGGTCAATAGCCGACTTCCGGAAAACTAGAGAACGCTTCAACCCCTTCCGACGAGGGGTCACAATTCCGGCGAGCGAATGTTTCGACGACACGATCGTTGACTCGGTTCATTACTAGAATTGATTGCTATCATATTTAGAAAAAAAAAAAAAAGGTCTCAATGTACGATAAAAGTTTGATATTCATAGATTTCTGTTATGACGACCTCACGTCGATAGTTAGTTAATGCCAAAAATTCCCGAATGGCCTGTTACATTCTATTCGTATAAATCGTCGATCGATATTACCGTTAGTTTCAGTCCAGTTATCCTATCTCTTTCTCACGCGAATATGGAAGTATAGATATATTCGTGAAAGCATTTCATGCGTGCGTTCGTTCTCGTCTCCATTCGGACTTGTAATTAAAGTCCGCGTGCGCGCGGCATAGGTTTATCGATCATACGTATACGCTAATACGATCGAGAGTACCCGGAGAGCAAAGGCGTCGATTGAGATAACTAGAGCGTGCTTTGTCTCGCTTCGTGATACATAATACATTGAGAAACGCAACTGCATTACGTGATCCGTAAAGGAAGTGCGGCAGGTGTTCGGCAACAGTCTTCTGATGCATACACGTGAGCAATCGAGGCTGCGGGCTTTAGCGGAAAGCTCTCACAGCCAGGTGCAGCCTGGCACCAGACCTCAATCCGATGATTATGATAAACCGGAGATTTGCAATGCGTAGGAATTTTAACGACCTATTATCTGGGCAATCGTCTCATCGTATTAGATTAGCCCCTCACGTACGAAGGACGTAAATATACGTCCGCATTCTTCAACGGCTCGTTACCTTCAATTGCTCCATTTAACTATAAAAAATCGCGAAAAAATTCGAAATTTTTTATTGTAAAATAACGTTGAACTGTTATTTTTTCGATTGTTCGAAGGGATTTGTTTGACATACTTCCGTATTGTTGTTAGGAGCAAACGAAATTAATGTTCTTCTTGGCCGGCAGTCTCCCGCACGCGAAAGGTTAGTTAATTAATCAATACGATTAATTTATTTTCAAGAACTTCCTCGATGCGCTTGAAACTAAGTGGTTTTCTTGAAGATTCACGTAGGGCGCGGCATATGCGGAATATTTGTACGGCACATATCTCTCCATATATATAAAAACATTTCGCCGTTGTCGCCGTCGCCGTGTACAAGAATCGAACTCAGGGCCAAGGGGTGAGGGTCAATCATTGGGCCGACACGGGGCCCGACGAGCGGTGAGGGTCAATATTTGGTCACAATTATTTGGCCCCAACGGCCAAAAATATTCTAAGTCCCTCTAAGGAAGACAGAATATTTTCGAACTCCCCTTGGGCACCCCATCGGCCAAAAATATCCTAAGTCCCTGTAAGGGGGTATTGAAGGAGGCCGTCGCGGTGGTCGGCGGCGGAGAAAGAAGCAAACATATTCTAAATCTCCAAAAGGGCCTTAACTCAAAACATTCCAAGTCCCCAAAAGGGTCTACAATTGACCAGCGAGCGCGCGAGCCCAGGGAGCCGCTAGTATACATATATATTTATCTATATTTATCGTACGAACAAGCGGAAGGCGTAAGCGGATTGGCCAAACAGTATTAGACTTTGCGAAGCTCTCGTTTTCTTTTCATCCAAGGAAAGAAGACTATTGTTTTCTTGTTAAAAAAAAAAAAAGTAGGTCAAAGTTGTCTTCGTGGTCGGGTAATATCGTTGAAAGAGATAAAATAATAGCAAATAGAGTTTCGAGTGCGATGTTAGATTCCAGTTACAAAGGCTTTGAATACCGCAACTTGCGAAATACTCGTGAGAAATCTTTCAAGAGGACATTTGAAAGTTTTTTTTTTTCAGTATAAATTCAAGGTTCGCTGCTCAATTTATTCAGTCATCTTTGGTGATGAGATCGTGGCAGTGAGAGAAACTGTGCGAGTCGGCTTTCTCTTCTATCCTTGACGTTCGGAAACACTCCCCACGGCTCGCACATCGCGTTTAACCGCATCCGGAAACTGGGTCAAACGTACAGCGAATAGAGAGCGCGATATATATATATATATATGTGTGTGTGTATAGAGAGCGAGAGAACAGTTCGGAACCGCCTCATTGCCGCTACGAGCTCTCGTGCGCCAAGGGAGGATTCTCTTCCTCTTTAGTAGCTCGAACTATGGGGCCGAGTATAGGAGACGGGAGCAGATAGAGCGACTGCGTGCATGCCACTAGCAGGCAAACACCCCGGGTGTCCGATAAATCTCATCTGCGGTCTACGGGCCTTTCTCCCCTTTCTCCAACTCGTCGATAGACCGTTGCTGCGTTAAAATCTTCGAATGGGGTTTCCCGGGGCGTTGAAGTTGTTCCACTTGGCGGTAGACTTGGATTTTCTCAAATCTCCGAGGTGTGACTACATATATCCCTATAGATTCGCGAACTGTTGCATCGACTTTTGTGTATAGTCCAGTGGTCGTATTAAATCGTGAGGATTTTTCGAGGCCATTTGTAATGAAGGAAAATGGCCGTGAAGGAAGACACGGTAATGGCAAGGAGCATGTTGATCGAGTGGAAGGAGAGGATGAGAGAGGAATAAAGAACGAAAGAAACTTCGAGTCACGCGAGTCAAAGTTGACCTTGACCCTGTCGTTTCGAGGCCTTTTCTATTGCAACGAATCGGGAAACAGCTAGTAACCGTGCGCCACGAGGAAACTTGGGTCCACGTCTCCAACCCTCGCCAGTTTACAATTGCATATTTTGTATGAATTTTTTGTATGAATAACGAGATGATCGATCAACTTTACCTACACGTATAACATACAGTGAGAAAAGTCACGTGCACGAGTGTCTAGGAGCCACACGAACAGAACTGCATATTTCTAGATATAGTGAGTCACATATATATATGTATATAGTGAAAAGAGAAATTCCAGATTTTTACGTTGATTCGACGCTGTCGCTCCATCGATTCTGTCATACCTCGCACGCCTCAATGGTGAGACAAAAAAAATATCCGTATATATAGACATATGAAGTCCCTTCTCTCGTGGGATTTCTCGTTCCCTCGAAATTATTAAAATTCAATCTCTCCATCGCGGTTCGGCAATTCGAAAAATATTCCTGTATATTCGGCGAATTTTATGCGCTACTATATTTCACGATCGCTATCAGATAGATTAAACGAGTGTGATGAATTAATACTTTTTTTTCTTTTTTTTCGAAATTACAATTTTAAACTGGAGCTTTTATCTGGTGCTGTCATTGATGTAATTAACTACTGTGTTTTTGACTGTTCCTCCAATTCAATGGAAAGTACATCCTTTTTGCGTTGATTGGCCCACTGCGTTTTCTCTTTTTTTTTTGACGCCCCTATATTTTATCCGTATGCGATTGCCATCAAATAGATTAAACGTGTGTAATGAATTAATATATTTGTTCGGAAATTACAATTGTTCTCGTCGATATCTGGCACTGTCGTTGCTGTAATTAACTGCTGTGCCGTCCAATGCTATCCGAGATCAATAGAAGTACATGCTTTTTGTGTCAATTGGCCTGACTTCGTAGAATTGTTTTGTTTTTTTTTTCACGATTACCTTTTCATTAATTAGCGCACAAAGACACGCCTATGCAGATGCAATACTGGTGCCCATATTTAAAAGAGAGATATTCTCTGCGCAGATTATAGAACACGTCGCCCAAATCTGCCATTCAGATATTTACAGTTGAACGATTGTAATCCACGCAATGCCCACGATGATCCTACCAGAACATTTCCAATTCGCGACTGCTTCGCAACGGCAGTGCATCAACCTTACGCCGTCGAGGTAACAGACCCGTCCGTTGCCCTTCGAGAATACCTCAGACACTTCTAGACACTACCCAACGGAATTATGATGTGCATTATGCACTGCAGAAATTTGCATTTGCCGACGTTCGGCGAACGAGAAAAGCGAGCGACGCGCTGAGACGTAAGGCACGAATAGGGATGGAGGAACGAGACGAGAAACGAAGAGCGAAGCCAAGAGAGGATAGAGGATAGAGCATAGTGGTGTACTTCTCGACATCCGTCTGCCACTGTGATGGGTGAAATTTCTCGAGCGCATCGTCCCTGCATCATCTCAGGCTCGTTCTATGTATATCCCATTCCCCGTAGGAAATGGATCTTATCAATGCGAATGCATAATTTTAACGTAATGGACATTTAAGATCTTCGCCGCATCGAGAATTCAGTGCGTCTAAACTTGATGCTTGATGCGTTTCTCTGCTATATCTATTCGCCGAACCAAATTTCATGAGTTGTTCTAAGATGCCGTTATGATTCACTGTCGGAATCATCTCGATGCCGTGGAAACCTATGATTCACTGCTCACATGGCAACATTAGGTATGTACTCTGCGAAAACGTGATCTGCTTTTAGGACATTCATATCTTGTAAAATATTCATATTAACTCGCTGCTCCATCTCAAATTTTCATTTTCATGTTCGACTCTCCGTCGAACATCGATACTACTGTTGTACAATTCAGTGATCCATTCTAAAATTGCCATTGATCCGATAACTAGATAACAGTGTAAAAAACTGTATTGATGAATTTCTTATCGGGTCACAACCTAGAAGCGCACCAGAAATATAGTGATATCAGTGACAGCACTTTATACACGGTTATCCACACAACAAGCTTTCTCGTAGTGTGGAAACCGAAGCAGATACGTCGATAGAGATGCAGATGCCGCTCTATGCCTCCTAACTCCGTGAAACGTATATCTTCCGAATGGGAATGCATAATACTGACGGAATAATATACCTACCGGCAACTGGGCTCGACGTCGTCACCATCGTCGTCGTAACGGCCCATTGAAAGCGCCGTCCCGTTCCCAAAAGCCCCCAATCGTGTACTGATATACCGAGGATTATATCGATGAGTAGATGATCCTGTCAGTCCCGCTATTACAGCATGCTACATCCAGCTCGTTCGTTGCTCCGTACCTATACACTTTCGATCGCCAAAGGGACACCGAACTAGAGCGCGCGTATTAACAATCGGAGAATCGTCGATGATGACTAATCTATTAGCCGGTGCTTCGCGAATCGGACAATCGCTCTGTAATTCTTTGCCTCTATAACATTGTACTCGAATTGTGAAATAATTCATCGAGTTTCATAATTACGTATTCACGCTAATACTAATGGAAGCTTATCGATTTGCCTCGGGTATATTCTATAAAAACGATGGCTCGTTGCGACTCATTTTAGGTCGGCGAAAGTTCTCGCAAATTTAATATATATTTTCCACTTTACCACTATAATCGATCGTAACGTGACATATTTCTGCCACGCGAGTTTTTGATGACACGGAGGTAAATGGATTGTGCTGCGACAATGTTGCAATTGCGTCCTACACACTCGATCGTCGCGATATTGCTCGCTTCTGACATTATTGTTCCGATTTATGAAACGCTGTCGAATCGTTCGCTATGAGGCGCTTGGTTCGCTTGAATAAGAATCGTCGATTGCCTCAGTCGATCGAATATCGCATCCTCCGATGGTCCGAGCCAACCGTTAAGACGCGCGAGATCCATTATTCGAAGTGCCTCATGCACCAGATCGGAGTAAATTGCGCTCCTCTCTGGCACTGGTGAGCAAAAGTTACTCTCCTCTCTCCTGAGACTCTTTCATCGAGAGCTTCGGATCGGCGACAAAAGACCTATGACGGCAAGATTTCCTCGTCTTCGTAGAAACCCCACTGCAATCTTTCTCTCTCTTTTAGCGCTGTTCCACTTTTTCACTCTCAATATCAATCCCGAAGATTCTCGCACCTCGACAGAAGAGCGTTGTACTTACAAGATTCACTGTCCCCTGTCTGAGTTCTCTCTGAACTATATACTCGCTTTTGCTACCTCGACATCTCCCTCGATTCTGATCGATCAAAAGGAAGATAGTAACAGAGAATTACAGTCAGAAACTATTATACGAATAGTAGTATGCGTCGCAAGTCGTATAAGTAGCATACCATAGAGTTATTTCCGGTATACATAAAGCGCAAGAATTCATAACGTTCATTTGTGCGCGGAGCGGTAGCTCAAGAAATACCTAGATAACATAAGGGTGTAAATATGCATGCGGTAGCTATACGTACGCTTATAGTATGTAATATAGTATATACATGTATACGTATATATATAAGCCGTATAGCTAGGTGATATCAGCATACAAACTTGGAGGAGCTGAGAAGCAGCAGCCACTTTTCTTCCTCGCGCTCTTCACTCCTCCTTTACTATGCTAGCTTTCCTCTCTATTTCGGTCTCCCTCGCCCTTTCTTCCTCTCTCTCCCTCTCTCCCTCTCTCTTTTGCTAGACCAACGTCTTTTGTACGCGTATATATTCGGTACGCTGTTGGGTTATATCAGAACGAGTACCGTAGCCAACCTCCAGCAGTACCTCTTCCATCACGACCTATGACCTCGCCTCGACCGGCCCTGGTGCTCTTGAGTCTCAACCTATTTTCATCTTGGTTCGTCGAGAATAGCCATAGACGCGGGAGAGCGAGATTAGAGGTGGCAGCTACGAAACTTGGAAAGGCTGGACAACGATTGCTCTTACTTCTTTTCTTCTTCTTTTCTTCCTCGAGTTACTTCGTCAACCGAACCTTTCTTGACTTTTACACTGTACATATAATTCTTTTTAATTTTTCTGAGTTGGGTTACGTGTAGGTTATGTCGTTATTATGTTCTTTTGACGACAGTTTATTTTTGGTGTTTCACATTTTTTTAACGGGAGACTTGCGAATTTTTTGGTGTTGTATACCCCTCAGTGACTCACACTATACATATACTTCAGGGCTTTGCACCATGTCGTACGTCGTTTGAAAATAACAATGACGAGAACAAAAAGCACACGAACACTTTTCGTTATAGTAACAGCCTTTATGCCCTTTCTTCGTGATGTGGATAATACCTTTCAACTACGATTTTACGAACTAAAGAGTATCGCTGGACATTTTTTTTTTATTTTTTTTTGACAAAGAATCTCTAACGATAATGGACCTAGTGGTCGCGCGACTTTTTCCTTTGATCTTATCGAAACCTGCTGGAAGGAGAAAGCCATAGAAGGACGAAAAGCTTTCGACGATGGACGCCAACCGGACGTAGAGAGCCACTGGCTTGCAACAACGTTATTCGCTCGCGCAGATGCTTTCATCGAGGCACATCAACGTTTCGTGTTGGTCAGTTACATGTTCCGTGGCGTATATACTGCTTGGCCATTGCACGTTCCCGTGAAATTCGAAACGAACGACACTAGTAGACTTTGCTTTAACCGGAAGTACCGTAGGAGCCGTTTCTTTGACGTGGTTTTCCGGTTTTCCATTCGACGACGGTTTCAAGCAACCGCGGCTTCAATAAGCTTCTATCGGCATTTGTGTACTCGTGTTCACTACACTTCGTCGCTAATATAAGAAAAAAAAAAAAATTGCGCAATCATGTAAAAAAAAAAAAAAAACAAGACGGCTTTTATAAAGTTATGTGTACACAAATCCTGTACACATTTTATTATTACTCTAATCTTCAGTCTATAATAGTTACAATTGTTTAAATCGCCCTTCAGAGTCAAGAAGCGGTGTATAAAGTCCCCGGTCCGCGTGGAATCCCTTGTTACCGCCGCTGGGTGGACGGGTACAATTCTGGGGTCCCTTTTCACCGTCGCAAACCTTCTGCTGCTTCGCGAACTTTCTCGACGAGAGCCAGCGATACAGAAGCGAGGTGTGCACGGACTTTCAGTGCCATACTAGTGCCTTGTATCGGAGCTATAGAAATCCAGCGCGATGCCCCCTTAAACTTTCAATTACGCTTTCGGGTCCTGTGCAGTGTGCTATTCACGTACGAACTATCACATTAGTAGTGAACTATCCAAGCTATCGAGCCTTATACACTACATCGATATAGAATAGCGGTAACGGAGTATCGGTGTGTATTCCTTTCGTGATATTCTTAGTTCCCGTATATATATGTATATACCTACCTCGACCCTGAAGCTCTCTTCTCAATCCCGAAGGATCAAGGCACATCTGATTACTGGTAATGGGGTTTTGTTTTAAGCCTTCGGCGATACCCCTGTT
Source organism: Buathra laborator (assembly GCA_934046635.1). Classification (NCBI taxonomy): domain Eukaryota; kingdom Metazoa; phylum Arthropoda; class Insecta; order Hymenoptera; family Ichneumonidae; genus Buathra; species Buathra laborator. Next base: position 4,399,835 of record OW203901.1, read on the forward strand.
ATACGCTTAGCCTCCTCCACTCAGTGACCGAGACTCCAATGTGGCCTTCCCGTGTCTCATAGGCAATCTTTTTTTTTTATCTTTTTTCACTCTTCCGGATCAAGTCGGCTCGAGAAAGCTCAACGTTGGCTGTTACGTCGTTTATTCGTATATCGATATTCGCTCAACCGTTAAATAAATTCCATGGAGAAAAAACTCCGTTTCTTCAATGAGGTTATCGAGCCCAAGTCACGAAGAAAAAAAAAAGATTATTCAGGAACTTTCGCGAAGTATTCGCTCCGCATAAGCGACGCACAACATATGAACATTGTTCTCATAGCGCAAATACATATCTATGTATGTGTAATAACTATGAATTCCGATCGCGGTTAGAAAATTTTCTCGATATTCCGTGGTCGAGTTCCGATTTTGCGAGACAAAAAAATGTAAAAGCAAGCAGAAAAAAAAAACTTTATCGATAATATTGGCTTATGTTCGCTACAGTCTTTTTAACTGAGTATATCGAAAAAAAAGTTGACGCGTACGAGAAAAAAAAAAGAGGGATGAAAAAAACCGATTGCTTATACCTGATACACAAAATGAAATAGTTGAATAGATCGTAACTGTGGACGACGCCACGCTGCCGTAGCGGTCGCGTGACGTTTCGGCTATGTCGGAGGTCACGTCATGCGATATTAATTGAAACTTTGTTTGTACGTCGATGCGGGTATCGGAACTTTTTGCGAAGAGTTTTTTTTTGCCTCTGCGGCGGATTCTCTAGATAGCGCTTGTGTGTGTACCCGCATGTTAAACAACACGATCGGTTCGCGATCTCTTTTGTTTATCACCGTGCAAGCGAGCGGCATTAGTCGACAGCGATGTGATACGAAATTGAGAAATCGCCGCATTGAGTTTGGAGGCGGAGTAATACATTGTACAAAGGGATGGATGTGATGCGTTGGGCTTATAGACGTATCGTTCGTCGGGTGGTAGAAATCTATCGGGTTTATGACAATATACCGGTCGGTGTATGGGTACGATGCGAGGTCGGAGCTTCGGATAATTGGGAATTGGATTTGGAGCGCGGAAATAATTGATTCGACGGCGCCGAAGCCGAGAACGTCTCCCTCCTGAAAGCACGAAGCGGGGAACGTTCCCAGGATATGTGTACCGGGGTTGTGCCGGTATCCGATTGTCGTTTAACCACCAGAATCGTTGCGACGTAACGTCGAATTTCTATGAAAGGTACTGTCGTTATGAACTACTATTATATCCTTATATCCGATTTATTCTTTACGACATTTCTTTCTTGTGGGTTATCTACGATCGTTTACGACGTTCAGGATATAATTTAACTATCTTGTCAACATCGTTTAAACTGAATTCCCGAATGATTTTAACTATTACCACGAAAGATTTTCAATCGCGTAGACCCGTGGCCGGTGTAGAAAATTCTCGGAAGCTCGGTATGCCCGAACTTTGAATGGATGAATAGCAAAGTCTGAACGTACACAAGTGGCAGTTTATGCGACAACGTACGTGAATCGTTAGAGACTAGCTCTCCCGTCGTTATACCTCCCGAGGCAATGCACACCGCCTTGTGTGTATGCGACGAGAACGGGTTTTACGGTGTTTCGAGGGTCGTCTCGTTATTCTCGTGGCCGATCGTTAAAGATTTACGCTTGCACGATGCCGGGGTGGGGCAATGCAGCACAGCAGCGCAACTCTCAGAGTTTGCATCCCATTGTCGACTGCTTCGTTCATCTTGGGCGAAGTTTGCAGAATCACCGAAAGAGCTCGACCGACTAGTCGAGTAAACAGGCGTCGTGAGACGGAGGTGGTTTAAGGTGTGCAAAGCTTGCGAATATCCTTTCAGTCTCTCGGAGATACTAAAATCGCGGTTAAAGGACCGCCGGCGATACATCGTACATAGGTCGCTGCAACGTTTGTTAAATCGTATACGATCCCTTCGAAGTTTTACGCGTACGTATACGTTGGCAAATTCGCGCATACGTCGATGTTTTTCTACGTTCATTTGATAGGAGAGAAAAAAAAATCAAGAGTGCCAAGAAAAAGTAGAGCAGAAAGAATGAGAATCGTTCGAGGAGTGAGGATCCTCGAAATGTCGACGGTATACGAACGCGAACGAGGAATGCAATATCGGTGTGCCCCAAGTGGGTAGGATAGAGAAGCTCCAAATGGAAAAGGGGTTTTGGTAGAAGTCGGGAGAGGGATGGCGAGAGAGTGTGTCTGGCTACTGTAGAACGCCAAGACAGGCGCTCCCGTCCGCCTATATTAGTCGAAGAGAGCCTCGAGCGAGCGAGAGAAAGTATAGGACAGTAGTCGATCTGACAGTGGGAGAGAGCGGAATAGAGAAACGCGGATAACAGACGCCGTAGCCTCTCCCGGGTCCTCGACCCTTACGCTTCGCTTCTTTTATTTGGCAATATTAAAGTTTTGACAAGAATCTTTATGGAATAAGTTTTGGAAAAAAATTGCTGAAGGCAAATCGTCTCTTGCTCGCTCGTTCTCGTTTTTATAATATCGCTCGGCACCTCTTGAACTTTTTTTTTCTTTTTTTATTACCGTTTATCTCAATAATACTAGAAATAACTCGGATCCAGCGGACTATCGCGTATTATTTTTTTTATATCGTGCATCTGCGCAATCTCGCTATTACATCTACAGTCACTCCATTTACATCGGCATTGCGATCCGTTAAGGGTGTGCGATTATTTTCACTTTCGTCGTCAACATTCTGAAGCACCGAAGACACAAAAGTAAATCTACAACGATACAGGGTTACAGTGAATAACATTTGGATTGACAGAAGACAGCGGGGTTCGAAGGTAACCGGGCGTAAAACAGACTTCGACGAGACGCGAGAGAGGGCGAATGGGAAAGATTTTGTGGCAAACGGAGTGGATGGAGCGTGGATAATCCGCGCGCACCATCCTGCTTTTCTGAATCGAATGCGCCAGCTGCTCTCTATACCGCGCGCAGAGGAGAGTACCTCGACCGAAGATCTTTGTACCAAGCATAGAGGCGCGAGGCGGAATCTTTTTCTTTTATTGTATTCCAGCCGAGTGAATAGCAACCAGTCTTTCAAATGGGCATTGTCAGTAACAATGATATACTACACAGGTCAAGGCATATTTAAAAATAAAAAAAAACTTACATGTCTCCAATGAATCATTAAATCGGCTTATACGCGATATAGAGTTTCAACCGAAACCTTTGACCCGCTGTACTCGGTGCCACCAATTGAATCTCTCTTCGAATGGCGTTCGCTAATTATCGTCAGATCTATTCGCACGATCAGTGACCTTCCCTATTAATTATCGAAGCAAGGTCACCGAACTCGGTAATTTCCGTTTCCAAAATGGAAGATCAAACATCGGTAAGCCCGAGTGCAATGCACGCGACTCTATAAACGCTTAACTTCGATCGTTCAAGAGTCGACAACTTGTAAGCTTTAAGGTCTATACGAAACGATAACACTAACGGAACAAAGACGATCGTAATGACGACTGTTAGGTGGTAGCGCTAGATCGTTGGTTTGCTCGCAACGATGATGTTGAGTATACCGTCGCGTTCGATACAAAAGCGGACAGTAGCCCGCTCAATCATGGCACTAACTACTGTCTATCGTTTCATCTCGCTCATCCCGCGTAACCCTCGCTCTCTCGTCACTCTGGAGCTCTAGCCTCGTTGAGCGCACTCGATTTGCATGGAGAGTGCGAAGGGAGTCTGGTGGTGCACACAGGAAGCTCGCAGCTGCGAGCTTCGCTGTGTATATCCCTTTGGTTCTCCATGTTTGTGTATGCGTATATGTGTGCGTGTGTGTGTCTCCGCAAGTACCGGGTACCCAGTGTGCATCTGCATACGATTATGCAGTTTCGTGTTGGTCCTAACCATCGACAACGACGTCCGCGTTCCGTGGATGGCTTCAAGAGCTACAAACTGCTTGGAACTTCGATCTATGCACCGTGAGCACAGAGAGTGGGAGAAGGGAGACACGGGGGCAGCGAAATAGGTGCATGGACATTCACACAGATCTATATTAGGAGCAACGTCCGATTCGCAATCATTTAGTACTCTCGACTATTCAATGGCGTTCAATGGTGGTCGTTGTATTGGTGAAACGCAGGAGCTCGACATAGACATTGCATCCTACACAGGATATATACGAGGAAACTACGGTACGGTAGTTCGAAGACGAACGGTTTAGTAATCTTGATGGAAACTCGGATTGCCGGGGTCTTTGCATCAGTCTTCGGGGCTACCTGTTCTCACTCTGTTTCAGTAGCATAACGTATTCATTCGAATCTCTGTGTGAGTGTTTTCATGTACGTTTATGTGTCTCTTGACGAGAAACTCTCGACGACGTGGCTAAGGGCGAGGCGGTATGTAAGCCGAGGGTGAGATTTCAGTGGGTGCGCCCACGTGTGTGTGTTATGTGTGTGTGCTGCGCAACGTACGAATACACACGATGGCCTCGTTTCCTCGCCAGCAAGCTTTTGGGGTGAGAAGAGATGCTCGGCGGTACGTTTGCGCTTTGGGGAAAGCCTTCTCTGAACCGGTTTGCAGTCGAGTCGAATGTAGTGTTACCCGAAGCTCGCGTGGGCACATGGGTTTCGCGATATAGAACAGAGGAATATTGAGGCCGTGGGCGAGACTCAATCGGTTCGATCGAGTGGCCTTGTTGATAATACAGAGCTGATGCAGTTCAATGGCGAGCTTTGGATAACGTTGCACCGGAGCTCTATTCATACCGTTTCAGAGTTTACATAGTTTTCGTTATTTCAATTCAGTTCTCGCGACTCATTGGCACCACGTTTATCGTTTATAGAACTACTCTATGACTTATCGCTCATTATAGAAATTTACATTACAATTGAATTGTTCTAACATCATTTTTATGGAGACGCAACAAATGAAAGACTAGATAAAACGAATATTTTGCAAACAGATACATTTTCTCGCGGCTGAAATGTACCAAGAGGGATACATAGAACTGCGCTAAGAAACAGAGTCGCCGAGCGCCGCATGGTGGGCCGGAGCTTATTTAAAATTCACAAAAGTGCCATGGCTCTTGACACACTGCGAGTAGGCGGTGAAAACGAAGGGAGGTACAGAGAGAGAGAGATTGGACGACGTTGCGGAATGCGAGTAGTGAAGACGCGGACGACATCGCGCTCCAGTAGCTCGTGTCCTCGTTACGTGCAGTACCGCGACGTTCCGAGTCTCCTAGGCGTCCGACCAACGGAAGCTTTCTAGCTTTCCAAAGCGACCGCGGTCTCTCGGCCGCGGCGGCCCTTAACGGATAGTACAAACATTTCGAGTGCACGAGCGACGTGACCACGTAAGGAATTCCACAGAGGAATATGCGGACGAACTGGAGAAAAAAAAAATAAGTATATAAGAGAAAAGAAAATTGGACAATGCAAACTTTTGCCGTAGTTGACACAATTATAAAATCCTCTTTAAGGGTCAGTCGAAGCTTCTTCTGAATTTTTATATAAATCAAACAAGAGACATGACAGACAGTGTTGTATTAAATTCCTTACGTCTTTATACAGCAATAGCTGAAAAAAAAAATGTACCTTCGCATCGATTCTCGCTTTCGTATTTTTTTTTATTCGAGATGTGCAGACAGACGAGGTAAAGGAACCGAGGTAACAGGTGGAGTCAATGGCATAATAACGAGATAGCTGGCAAAAATCCAGGAACCGATAGTAGGTAGTGAGCTCAATGTGTAGATTATGCTGCCAAAAAATGCATCACGCGAGAGACGGTTCAGTGGTGGAATCTTTGCATCGAGAGTGCACTGACTTTACGAGAGAATTCATTTTTTTTCCTATCTTTATTTTTCCTTTAGACTGTTCGATAGATTACGTTTACCAATGCAAAATTACTCTCCGAGGTCACGAACGCAATTATGAAGGGGTTATTAACGATTCTCCTGTCCCTGACCAGTAGTTTGTATCGCTGGATCGTTGCGCGCGAACAAAACGGTTTCACTTTTCATTGAACTTGCGGCCGTTCATTCTTGCCATTGACCGAGCCCTCTGGAACCCGTGGCTACCGTTTTACACTGTAGAATCTGTTACAGTGTCGTACGGGCAGTTACCACTACCACCACTGCTACGATAGCCTAGCAAAAGTTTCTAATATCTCCCACGAGTGTCTACCGAGCTCGGGATATTCGGCAAGATTGCGAGTACGTGAGATGAGAGTTCATGAGTCTCATCCCTCTCGATCCCTCCACTTGATTCTTATGAGTCGTACGTTCGACAAAATCGTGTCATTATCTCTCGAAAGGTCTGCTCGTCTAACCCCTTGTGTCTCGAAAGTCTCCGCGGTGTCTAATTAAATATAATAATGCAAAATTCGAAATAGAATGGATTTATGAAACAATTCTCATCGAACCTCTTGAATGCGGTATATTTGATATATTTTCCAAGGTAAATGTTTCCGATTGTAACACCTGGAAAACCCGAGTGTTTTCAACACCCGTTCCATTGAATACTCAGCTTTGTTTTTCATTTGGCATTCTTGACTCGAAGCTTCGAGAATTTTAGGTTCAATCGACAGCTGCGAGTGTACTGTTTGCAAAGTACTGTTTTCACGCGAAAAATCTAAACAATGAGCATCGACTGGCTCGCTGTTGGAGTGTCGAAGAGCACGCGTTGCCTTTATATTACACCCCGGCAACTTCAACTGCTATTGTGTAGTTGAAGAGGAAGCTGAAATTCTGCAGGATGGGCAGCTTTCGCCCATCGAGAGAGGCGCCTTTCTCGCGATTTGCGGCATCGGAATAATATATATTTACTCGTCTGTAAATACACTTCGCATTATTCGCAACAGCAACTTTCTCCTTGCCGTTTAACTTAGACAATCGGTGAAACTTCAAACTGAACTCCTCTTTCCGGTGAACAATTCTAATAACATTGTCGACCTTTAGCTTCTCCTTCGAGGTCTTCCCTCCTATTCTTGTGTTTTTTTTCCCGTTCATAAACTTTAACCTCGAAGTATCTCAACCCTTTCATAACACTTTGCCGGTAGCGTATGTGCGTCGTAAAATAACAGGGGTGCGTTCGATCGAAGCTACACGAGGTTCTGAAAGCGTTCGATTAAATGAAGAAAAAAAAATTGCGTCTATCCCCGTTTGAAGGTTATTCGGAAGCCACAGAAGGGTGCACGCGGTTACAAGAACGCAGGGAATGTAATCAGGGATGATGGCATGGTCGGTTCGGGCGATAAGGGGTCGATGCGAGGTTAATCGCCGGGTTCACACTCGGTGCGCTTCAAAGCCCGACAGCGACAGCGGCATCAGTTTCGCGATCCTTGTACACCGCCGTTTTCATCGTTCGCGAGCGAGTTTAATGCGCGCACTGTCGCGTAACGCGAGAGGCGAACGGCCCGAATCACTGAACGTTTCTCAGTTGTTGACCGATCTCCAAAAACATTTTTCGATCGTCGGAAAATCATTTTTTTGTAACACTTACATGACTCAGAATTAAAATGTTATACCTATTTTACAGTTACTAATACGAAGATTCGCACTTTTTTTTTCTATGCCGACACAATAGCGGATAGACTTCGAAGCTCTAAGGACTACGAATGACCTCTTTTTCCCAGAAAAAGAAAACCATTCGTTACACGTACGAATCCGTACAAGTTACCATGGCATACACGACCCGCAATGTTTTCAAAGTTCAGAGTTCGCACTTCCTGTACTCATTTCCTGCATGTACAATTTTCATTTCTTCCTTCCTCGTCTCGGCTTTTCGACATTCTACGTAGGTTTCGACATTTCTATATGACGTTGCATGTCATCCATTACAACTGAAATATTATTCGCATCCTTTTTCATCCCTTCATCCATTATATTACTGCCGCATTGGTTGACGTATTGGGACAATAGCTGTGTATGCAAAACTTGCACGAGTGGATATTATAGATATAGTGTGTCTATAATCTATAATATACATTCAGAAAGATATTAATATTTTCGTGGGTTAGTTTCCGGCGAAAATTGAAAGGAATTTCAAGCACATAGCTCTCGATCGATGCCGGTCAAGGGTGCACGTCGATATAAGGTTGTCAACTGGCGTAAGCGCCGGCCAATCGAATCTGTATACTCGAAGAACCAACACTGGTTGTTGGCTTGTTCTCGTGATTTCAAAAGCGAGGGGGGCACCTTGGAGCCTCGCCTCTGGTGGTATTTCGCTTTACGGTAACGCTGTACCTCTGTTCCTCGAAACAACCTTCGTCGCTGCAACCATCGCTGGGCACACATACACAAGCCGGTAGAAAGGCAGCATCAGAGGTCTACAGTTGTACGGACGACAGAGTCTATTTTGGGCTGTGGCTTGGTGGGGCACAAGCCGGTCGAGAGAAGTGAAAGGGCTGAGGGTAGGTAGCGGAGGGACTCGACGACGACCACGACGTCGAAGTGACCTAAAAAAAAAAAAAAAAAAAAAAAAAAAAAACTGGACGAAAGCTGCACTCCCTCGGTAGTTTTACTCGGCCGGATTCGTCGTGCTCAGACTTCGTTATTACACGAGACCAACTCTCCGCATCAAAAGGAATTTGAAAATATTCTCGGCAGAGGTAGCGAAAAAAAAAAAAAAAAAAAAAAACGCTGCTGCAGTTATTCACAAAGAAATTTTTGTACAGCGCGAGCTTCGCCTAACGATGCGAACGTTGCATAATGTTCACCATTGATGCTACCGGGGATGATAAATTTCAATTAAATCTAAAAAAAAAAAAAAATGTTGGATTTCACCTACTGATTTATTCATTATACGCTGAAACACTTTTGAAATTTGATACTTTCAGATCATGTATACGTTAATCAACGCATTTAAACTCTAAAGACGACTTTCCTCTTCCTTCCTCTTGTAACTTTCGTTTATTCGTGTCGTTGCTTAAGACTATTCTTCCGTCTTTTTTATTCGTCGATTTCATAAAATTGAGTTGTTAAAATTACGAAATCCTCGAGGATCGATTTTACAACTATGTTAGAGAAGCGATAGATAGAGAGGGTTAGCCCTTGACGTTGGTCGCTTGGGAATTCCGAGTGGCTTTCGCCACGCTTGATACGATTAGATATCGAAGGTATGCACAAAGGACTCCGCCCGCGCCTCTCTCTATCTTAGGTACTACCTCTCCGGTGCCTAGCATCGTCGTATAGTTCGAAGGTTGCCGAGAATGTGGGTCGATTCCGAGTATCCAACCTACATCCACGTCCGGCATCTACACACATACCAACAAAACTTCTCTAACCCTCACTCTCGCTCTATCTTTTCCCCTCGATATCTATCGTTCTTTCTGTCTATCTGCCTGTCCCTTTTACCTGGCGCGGGCGCATTTCCACCGCACAACCTTCGTCCTTTACTTTCTACTATATATCGTGTTCCACGAGGTGCACGGAAGGACGACGAGGGATGAAAAGTAGGAGAGTGCACGCGCGCCCGAAGGTGGTTCGACGGTGCTTGGCTGTTGCCAGTAGTAGTGGGTCGTAGTAACAGTACTGCCGTTGCGGTAAAGGTAAAGGTCAGACGACGCTCAGCCGACCGCTTTACCGCGTTATACACAATATCTATATATATATTTTACGAAGAATAAAGTAGAGGAAGAAGACTCAGAGTCACTACCTCCGTTGCCGCATTGTTTTTACACACAATCTATAGAGCCATAAAGTAGCGATACACGAGTCTCATTCTGCTTCGCTACTGTGGCAAGTGTGAACTATTATATTTTACAAGTAGTACAAGAGTCGAGTCCCGCAGCCAGAGGGGACTGAAGGTATGGCCAAAGGGCGCAGCTATTCAACACGCGAACAACAGCTTTTCACATCGCGTTATTATATACACACGAGGATACTGTTTTGTGTGTATGAATACCCGCGATATTACTACATTGGTCTTTCTTGGAAAGCCTTGCCGCTCGGAAAGACTCGTAATGACCCAGAGCTCAGCATGTCGAGCACTCTAAAATGCCTGTCGGTTTGTCAGTACTGAAACACTGCTGGAGGGGGTGTTAACACCCCTCCAGAATCATTATACACCTTGTCGCAAACGCAAAGGAGTTCTTTTTCTTTCTCCGCAGTGTGCGTTTCCACTCACTCTGCATGTGTATTCGACGAGCCATCGGCAAAACAAAAACCTTTTGGCGAACTCTTTTATTTATTCTCATGAGAACCGATGCTTAATGCTCTTTCGGAGCCGGGGGAGGGGTTGGGGGCGGACGGTTTGAAGAATCGTCGCGTGCTTCACCGTCGAAGGACGAAGCTTTTAGAGTCATATCGATCTATGTTATTCGAACATACGCTTATTTATTCTTCAAGCTATGCACCATTTCTTTCGTACCTTACGAATCTTTTTTACACGAATTATAAAACGTATATAAATAATAATTATGGATCACAATTCGTCGTATACATTGGAGAAAAGTTTAACGTGTTATCTTTTTGTAATGGCGTGGAATGAAAATGAAAAAAAAAAAAAAGGCCGTAAAGCCTGTTTGCGAACAGACGAGACAGCGGAGAATCTCTGCTCGAGCTTTATTACTCTTGCACGAAAGTCACCTCGCGAACATCAACAGTCACCGGTATACACGCAGCCTGTACGGTGAATAATAAATCTCTGTATACACGCCTCGGATGCGAATGGGTAGGCGAGTTTAAAAAAAGAAAAAAAAACAAAACAACATCCAACAAAGGGTAACATCGGATTTCTCGATCTTGCGCGAGGATTGTGAACGTCGCACGTAACATAACGCTACCCGAGGCATTTGTGCTCTCGCGGTGAGATAAATTATTCTCATTCGTTCGCGCCCGACGTGTGTGAGTATTGAGGAAAGAGGCACACGTATATGTCAGTCTATATGAATGCGCGGATAGAAGCGAAAATCCAGACACGCGGTATAGAATGAAGAAAAGTAAATTAAGCCGATTGGTAATATGAAATGAACGCATTTCGATAATTTCAAATACATCGTTGCTACGTTGCGTATTTATGTTTTTCAGTAGTAACGGTGCGAATTCGATGAGACGCTAAAATTGAACTACAGAAAATAAATTATTTATCAACTTTTAGTCGTATTCGTAATTGCTCGATGTGACCGAGCATTCGCGGCAGCTGTTAAATTTTATCTCTCGTAAAAAAAAAAATGATCGGTTATTAAATTCTGTTACACGGACGGTTTACTCAGCATTTCCGGTAACTCACTTATACGCTATACGTAGGTTCGTCGAACGTTGCCTCGAAGGAATTTACAGTCGATAAACGAACAAAAATGAAAAATGAAAAAAACGAAAAAAAAAAAAGGGAATAGCGAGGTGAAGAGTAGAAGGAGATTCTCTCGACATTATGGAAAAGGTGACACGTAGATTGACCCCATATTGTTTAGATGGTTGCTCATCTGTGACAATAGGAAGTTTATATAGGAACGTTGCATCCCCTATGTCGCTGAACTATCGTTGCCCTCTCGCCATTATAAACGTCGCTTTCTCTCTTCGACGGATGCGCGTATTTATATAAAATCAATAAAGGTCAATCGACGCGGTGGGAAATATTCGCGGGATCGACTAAACGACGGTTCAGCGGTAATAGATTATTAGTTATTATATAAACTGAAGGTAAAAGTGCATGTGTTTGCGGTCTGTCGACTGTAGTAAAATCGATAGGTAATATTGCGGCACCGGCGAGGTATTATGACGCATCGTGTTGTACATTGATTGTTAGTAAAACTGATTATAATAGATAGTGCAAATACATATCTGACGGTTGTAAATTTTACGATTTACGTTAGTAACGGAAATATTGTGATTCAAATACAAATTTAATTCATTTACTATGAATATAATGGGCTGTTGGATACTATACTGTAACAGTTTAATGTATCGAAGTAATACATTCTATTGGTTAACATTTTGTACAGTCCTAGCAATTCACGATGCAATCTATTTATCTCGTAGTATACAAATTGCTCGTTCTTAGATTCAAATCAATGAGAAATAATTGCATCGTTGAACGGCCGCGTATATATACAATGGACGGAACAGCGGAGAAGATTTCGAAGAAAATGAGATTCTGGTCTTCGTTCAATCTTCGAATAAATCAAATAATACGTGTTTTCCCGTTTAATCGGTTGGAAATAAATCGAAGAAGAATCCGATACTGACAGGATTTACAAAGGCTTTTTCTCCTACCCCGTCGCAATACAATCTGTTTATCGTTCCGGGACGAAAGGTGTCGAAGCTCTCCTTCAACGAGATTCGAGTTAAGCCCGACAGAGAAGAAAAGTCTGATAAGTGCTCGATGGGTGGGTCGGGTTGAGAGGGATAGAAAAAAGGAAGAAAAACGCGAGAGGGGGATCAATAATGTTTGATGGGCGAAAAGAAGAACAAGGATAAGAAGAGGCGAGAAGGAGAAAGGCGCGCGGTCCTTATCTTTCGTGACATAGTGAGAAAGATAGAGAGGGACAGAGAAGGGTATTTCGCGTCTCGTTCATGAAACAAGACCGAGAACTCTTGGCTGAAACTAAACGAGGAAGAACAAAACAGCCGTGGAAAGAAGTCTCAAGTTGAACCTTGGCATAGAAACGTGAGACGCGACACGATCATACAATACAGAACAACGGTATACATACAAACTTCCGTATAGTTCGCAGTCGAATCGAGACAAAGAGCTTGCGCGCCCGTCTCTCGCTGAGTTGGCTTCACAATTTAATCAGTCTCTATCCTCTTACTCATTCGATTTCGCTTCAACGTCGCCCGCTACTGTTCGGTTGCCCTCGGGTCGAACGCAAAAGCGCGTGACTCTTTCGTTTGAAGAACCGCGCAAAGGCAGAGAATGATACGAAGCGCAGGTGGCGGTGGTTCAACGAATCGTGTAGATTCGTCTGTGGTTAACCTACTTTTATCAATCACCATTGTAACATTTTTTAAACTACGATAAAATGATTTGCAATAATTACATAGACGTATAAAAATAATCTTTCATTTATTAAATATAGAATTTATAATTGTTCCATTGATAACCGGTATAGAATAACCCATTGATATAGATCAATTTTAATTACATTGTCGATACGGTTAATTGGCATACTTTGTCGGGGGTTGTCGTTTAATTAATGTCTATTAACGTTGTAATAACGTTCGCAAAAGAATATTAATTGATCGTTCGAAATACTGCGATTGTGAAAAATCATAGATGAACTGATGCTTTGGCGTGAAGTTGATGGACGAGTGGCCGTCGAAACGTGCCGCTGTTATTCCACTTGATACGATTGCTATTGGGAACGAGGCAGACGAGAGCACTGGAACCCCAGCTACGAATCACTGGCCGTTACGCTAAAGCCATCCGATTAGTCGTCGATTTGTCTGGATATATATATACACTGCTGTATATATATATTTCCCTCTAACTTTCCACCATTGCCGCGCTTTCTCTTTGCCCTTACGGCTCAGCCGGTCGGGTACTCGGACTCTAAATAAATCTCTTGCCGTTATACAGCAGAGAGCAGAAGCAGAGCAGTAATGGAGGACCAGCAGGTGCCCGCAGGCGAGACCTTTACCCCCTTCACGGGGAGGGATGACGGTGGGGGATAATGGTACTCGATAAGTTTTCTACCCAACTTGAACGTGATAGTCATACGTATAGTACTTTTCAGCGGCGATATACACTATATCGCAGTCTTCGCAGTATTGCGACTTGACTGAACAGCTCTTCTCCCACGACAAGGCCAACAAAAAGGCTCTTTCGCATCCTATCGGTTGTGTACTTCGCACATCACTTCGACGCACTTGTCATATCGTTTTCGCTGAATCTTCGTCGGTGCAAAAGCGAAGTTACGATTCTTCTTGCGACAAGTTCGAAGCTACCGCGCGCTTGAGAGATGTTCGCGACGTTGAGACCGGGAGAGATAGTAAAACAAAAGTATCCTCGGCTATCGTATCCCCGCGCCACTTCACTTGCGGTACATCATATCGACAGGGTGCAAGAAAGACTTCGCGGTATCGTTCGTAACCGTATCGCAAGCACATCCTTGAGGAAGAGAAGGAAGGCTTTTATCGTTGTTGTATCGCGTTTCGCGAAAGGGTGAAAGGCTATATAGAATACGACAGAGGTAGGACCAAGGGAATACGAGAATGAGATAGGCGGGGAAAGGAGACATAGAGGGCGAGTAAGAAAGGAGATCTGTACGTGCGCGATGCTGATGTAGCGACTATGATCGCGTGGCTTGGTCCGAGGGACCCCGGACCCGTCTCGCCGAGGGTTGACTCGGCGATAAAACCTCGAGGAGATAGCGCAACGTGGCGGTGTCGAGTAAAGGGCAGCCTGGCATGCAGCTATATCTCACGTAAAAGGGAGGAACGCGGAGGAATAGGAGAACCGATCGTGGTGATGGTGGAGAGAGGGCTGAAGGAGAAACGGCTGGTCGAGACGTGACGATAAAACGAGAACGAACGACGAGTGCACGAGACTCGAGACTTGCCTGACCGTCTGCAAAGCGAATTCTTTCTTTCCTATATATATCTAATATTACAAGTGTACGAGAACGAGAGAACTATGGAGAGAATGTGAAAAATAAAAATGTATATAAGAATGAAAAAAACTTCTATTCAGCGCCTTCGGTCAGGTACAGGATCTCGGGATTCCTCGACACGTAACGGGAACACCTTTCGCGAGGGTTGTGCCACTGGCTCTCGCCAAGAAGGAACGAGAAGTTACCGCAATAGGTTGAGAGGAAGGAGCAGATTGGGGTGGCCGCTGTATTGTCGTCATTGCCGTAGGGCCCGCGGCAAGGCTTTGCCTATCGACCATGCCAAGACGAGAAAAAAAAAAAAAAAAGAACAACAACAAACGGTCACGGTAAAAGAGGGATTGCAGACTCGAATGAAACTGAGCGACAAATCGTTACAGATTTGAAGAAAAAAAATTACGGTATAATATACGTTGTCATATTTTTTCACATGAATGAAGAAGGGTTGGAACGCACGATGGCATTGGTGAACGTGGGAATGGCAACAACACTGTGAATCGGTAGTCTGCGTTTCGAGGGGTGCGGCGGAGGTCGAATATATATATATAGTAAGAGAAAGGAAGTAGGGATGTCGAAGAAGGCGCGAATTTCAAATGAGCAGGCACTGCGGATTCATCTGGTAGCGGCGTAGAGAGAGGTGGGTAAGCTAGACGATGTTCTCTAACTCGTGGAGGGGAGATTGTTAGGGGTAGCATTTGCCATGGAGAGAGAACTCATCGGATGTTGGGGGCGACGTTGCCACGTGGAGGCGACGCCGGCTTTTCGTGTGGGGGTACAGTTCGGAAAGTAACTTTTCATGTGTTACGGTATAAGCCCCGGGATATTTAAATTGGTACTGTTCCCAATGGTCGAAAAGAGAACGATTATATAGACGAAAAGCTAAGGAAGAGAATGCTCAACGATGGAGGGTGTCTGATCGGCTAATGGACTGATTTATGATCACGACGGGGTCGAAGAACCAGTCGCGCCCGTTAGCGTGTCGGGCGCGCCTTCGTCGCCACCTCGTCGTTATTTTATTACCTTTTTCTGCTCCTTGTTTCGAAAAAAAAACAAACCGAGAATGGGGACGATGGCTCAGACGGAACACCGATTTGCCGATTATATTTTCAGTAACCGAAAAGGAAGCTTTATTTCACTCGTTGCCGATTTTGCAGTTCTTTTTTAACGATCGCTGACGACAAGCGTTATTTTTTATTAACCTTCAAGTTGAATTAATCTTTGTGGTGACCTTTTTACGTATGCACACGTGATTGTATTAATTGCAAAGGTGCACTCTTGACGCACACAGGGGTCCATTAGTTACCAATGAACGTGGTTCGCACGGGAATGTTATGCGCCATTCGCGTGGACTAATTTGGCCTTACGAGGTCAGCCACTATCAGCCAGCTGCATATCATGTAAAAAAAAAGTATGTATACCACAACGTGGTATACGTGCTGTCGCTACGAGTTGTTACACGTAAAATGCGAGAGTGTGGTAAAAGACGTGGCAACGTCGCCTAGCATCCGTGTTGAATTGGAAGGGGAAAAGGTGACGGGGCATTCGCAGAGTGGGGGTATTCAGTGGAGAAATGATGAGACACGCGGTAGTGGGAAAAGGAATGAAGGGGTAACCGATCAATATGGCGGCTAGAGAGGGTGTGGCAGGGGAAGCTGGAGAAGTTTCGAAGACAGAGACACCGGAGGGATGATAGAGAGAGAACGAAAGAGGGAAGGGGAGAAGCGCGAGGATATACTCTCGTCACTTCAACCGTGTCACGCTGACCTTGAGCCTCTCCCAGGGAAAAACGCTATTACGTTACCTTGCGGATTTCGCTCTTTCTCCTTTCCTCTTCCTTATCATCTCTATTTATTTATCTCTATCTCTTTCCTCCTTATGCTTCAGCGACCCCTCGGTCTTCGCCAATGCTGTGTGCTGCCTCGGCTTTCGCCAATGCTGTGGGCTCCCTCGGTTTTTTTCCTCTTCCTTTTCTCCTCGCCCTTCTTCTACTTCCTCGTCTCTCAGTCGACTTGTTTTTTTTTTACCTCTATTTCGTCATTTCTTTTTGAGCCTCAAGCTCAAAGCCCCCAACGGCTCTGACGCTGTTCATATCTTCCACGTATTTGAGGCAGTCGGTCGAGCCACCACTGCTTCGTTTTCACCGCGGCGAAGGTGACTCTCCCTGTATAGAAGGGGTGGATTTGAGAGCCAAGGGACGGAGAAGGATGTACCTACTTCAACGTGTTTTTTACCAAACTACTTCGCGGGATGAAAGTAGCGACAGTAGCTCGGACTCAGCTGTTAGGGGGAAATGAAAATCCGTTCTTTCTCTCCGTGCTTTTCTCGGCATACTCGGCCTTTTGTCGTAACAGTTTCTGGTGGGCTTTTCGTTGAGCGAGCGAGAACTGAGCTCCGGGAGACACCGAGAGACACCGACAATGACAATGACGGAACGAGCCATTCCATTAACGACGGCCTTCGTTTCTGGGTTTCCACTGGTAGACAGCTTTCCATCAAATGGCTACCTATACATATATCCCTCAAACGGTACAAGACTACCGACAACTTTGCCTGTATCATTTTCTCGCTCTACATTCTCTCAACCTCTGTGACGACGCAACGAGCCAAAATTGTAACATGGCCTCAATATCTATTGTCAAAGGATGATAAAGTTTCGCCGGAGCTTTGCTGACGAGGATGAGGTTTATTTAGAATGCTCACAGTACTAATCATGCTTTAATTAATACTGATTTGTATTCAGAACACGAAATTGAGTAAGAAACTTTCTCCAACTGAGTGAGACATTGTGTCAGAGTACCAGGAGGTTCTATAATCCTGGAATGTACGTGATACTCCTTGTGATTAATTAACTGACGTTGAATTCGCAATCGAGAATGATTTACCGGATATCATCGGTATCGCTATATCGATTGGTGGTTTAGAATTCAAACTGTATTGACCACACAGTGCAGTATACGGAGTACCGCCATAAATTGAATTCTACGTCATATAAAATTCGTCACCGTTTATTTTGAAGACTACAGTGCATTATAACAACTGTTATGAATGATTAATATCTGCTTTATACGACAAAACGCGAAGCCAAAGTTAATTTGATTGATTCCATTGCTTTGAGGGTCCAGTTGCGTATCAGCTTATCTCTCGGTATTGTTTACCCAGAGGGTTCCTTGAGACTTGGATCCATTCAACGAATGGACAACTTACCTTCTGAATTATTTGCGCGATGCGAAAAGTTGATAAGAGTCTTCGCTGCCAATACCAGTAGAAACAATCCATTATGAGCGGCGACAGGGAGTCTTTATCAATCGTTAGTGCAAGTCCAGTAGTCAAGAGTGATGCAGGTCAGTCGGTGTCTGACGACTTATTTTCGTATGCCTTTACGAATACCTCTTTCGGATCGCCCTAATTTCAAGCCGATACGAATGGTTTAGTGTGACGGGAATGATAAGCATGAAATAATTTAGTTTCATCGATGCTGCCGTCTAAATTTATAATGATTTCATCAATAGCGAAGAGCTGAATGTGCCTGTGTCTGCTGACCCGCTAGTACTGCATCGTTCCCTGTTTTCATCGACCCGTGCTTTCCTCAAGGCAAGCCACCTTGGCCGTCTTATCTTTATCGTCGGGGCTTCGTCGTATACCCGGGTGGTCCCAACTCCGCCTCGTAGTCTTCCCCACTGTCCTGGAACCGAACATTTTTTAAGCATGCCTCGTCTCTCTTCGTTTATCAACTCTCTTATCGACTTTCTTCTTCGCCTCTTTCGCCGATCCTTGGCCTATTCATTCGCGAAGTTTGCCTGCGCAAGGCTCGAGATTTTCGTACATAAGCAAACACAAATGTACACATCGCACGTACTTTCTTGGTTCCGGAAGGGAAGGAGGTCGTCGCTTCCTGAACAAACTTACCACGATCCTTCATGCCAATATTGCCTGCTCTTCGTCGCGTTTATGCTTCAATATAAATATAAAGGTGGAAAAAAAATGGTGGCGTTACAGGCATTGATGGTGGAGAGTTCTTATCGCGAAGCGTCGACACTGCCGATATTTGTTACGATTTTTTTCGAGCATTTCTTCATTTTATCGACTACTGACAATATAAGGTTGTATCGCGTTCTTAAAAAAAATCGATCCATCGGTCATCAACCTGTAAAAGGTTGAATCCATTCACCCAAATAAACGTTGATAAGATTCAACGGTATCGAGCTACTCTACTGGAACTAATAAAAATATCCTTGTACGACATACAAAAAAAAGTGGTATCAGTTTCCATCAGCTCTGGAGCCAAATCAAAGCTCTATTCAGTTCATCGAATATCGGATCGGCTGATCAATTTATCCTTTCGACTGTGAATTATAGGATAGCAGGCTTCAGTGCTTAAAAATAGTGCATGATTAATGGCAGGTCTTTTTCTCCCCACCACAACAGCTAGTAATTCGATATAAGAGGAAGCGCTTTCGGCGTTTGGGAATAAATGAAAAAAGAAAAGAAGAAACCTCTCTTCTGGGACGCGGTGATCAACGCCTACGGATTAATCGGCGTCCGATAACTCCATGATCGAAGTTTACTCATCCCTGCTTCTGTTCTTCGAGTCCCGTCGTATCTTTTGTCTCTGTGTAAGTTCGCCTGTGAGCAATAGGCTATCGTAGGCGAGAAACGCGAGGCGTCACGGGTTGCTAAAAATACGAGCTTCCGAGTCAGTGGGCTCGACGAAGAGATGTCGACGTCGCCGAGTGAGCGAACCCGCGCGGTGTGCCTTTCCCGATCGATTGGGCTTCCGGCGCAATAACCTCAGCGGCATTGGATGTTCAGGGAGGTTGTAGTAGTAGTAGTAGCTTTCATCCCCTGGCCTACACGGTCCCTTCTCCTCCTTTCATCCTCTCCGCGGCTTTCGCCCTCGAGCATTTTTATCTCACACTTTTGCCCTCTCCTCGCTCTTCCCTCATAGTACGATCTCTCGTTCAATGCGTCGAAAATTCTCGCTCAAGTAGCCAACTCGCTGTACTTCATTCTTCCAAGTTTTATCGCTTAATTCCATCGCACCTATAAAATTGCAAAAGGGTTTCAAGTTAGAGCGACAAAGAGAAGAAGTTATGCAAACTATTTGAAATATTTGTTTATATTTTAATCTACATTCGTTTACCGCATTATACGAGTAAACTAAGTTTATTGTTGAACGAAGGTAACGCGTTTAACTTAATGCACTCTCAGCTCTGTGCTACGCTGGTATCTACTTTAGTTTTGTTTTTGATGCGGTTAAAGCACCGGAAGAGTCATGCTTGCCTGCTTGCTTATCCCGGTACTTCCCCAGTTTGCTGGTTTAGCCCGCTGGAAAGTCTAGATAGAGGTCGTACCAAAAGGTCTCACAGGCTCGATGGGCCATTCATCTTTTATTCGTCAGCAGCTCCCAGCGCCGGGGTATATAACTATGGTGTCTCTATAGTACAGTAAACGTATACCGGACTTCCCGCAGCAGCAAGTCGATCGATCTAAATTTAGGGAGCTCGTAGACGCTAACGAGATGGCTGATCGGCTCGGGGTCGAGGCAAGATTAATTGTTTCTCTACATCGAGCCCACATCTCCCAGGATCTCTGTTTTCACTACTAGCCTCCGAATCTTCCGATGCTGGGCGTGATGATGGCAACGGTCGAGGGACACCTACGCACGACTGGCGACAGTTCCATCATTCCCATATACGTCCAGTTCTAAGAATTGGATTTCGCCGACCTTTGTTGTCTTGATCTGTGGTGATTTTGATTTATTTCGAAATGGCAATTCATACAATCCGATACCGTCGAAAATCTTCACTTCCGAATCGTAGCAAAAGTTCCACAGATTTGCGAAGTCTTTCAGCTTCGTTGACTAGAGTCATTCATCTCTCGTTTCGCCGGTATCGTCAGTGTCTGGGAACAAAGGGACCCGACCACGGTAGCGTGATGGTAACACTAGACGAAGAGAAACGAAGAGCGTTACACTGGTGGATTTCCTATCGGGCGCCCAATAATCGAGAGTTCTTTGTTGAACGTGAGCGTTTGCCCACGAAGATAGACAATGGTAGAGCTCCGGTGTTCCGAGGCTTTTCCAACGCAACCTGGGGATCGTACGTCAGTACGTTTACCCGACGAGTCGTACCTCTCGCAGAGCCGCTTTGCTTCCATCTTCCATGTTCTTGGACCTATGTGGAACGTGAGAGTGAACACAACGCGCAAGATCAAGAGTAGAACATCTTCGGCGAGAGGTTGCGAACGAAGAACAAGGGTAGCGTAGAGATGGAGTCGGAGAAAAGCTCCACCAGCCGTAGCGGCGGTCAAAGCAGAAGCAGCCAGAACAAACGAGCTACGTTATCTCGCGTAATGGCACACCGGAACTACCCGGTACCACTCCACGTGTCTGGAGCGTCGCACTTCCGCGATCGACAATTTTTCATCCGGTTTCATCTGTAGATCCCCCCCGCCTTGCTTGTGTTCGCTCTTTTCTCTCTCTACTTTACCAGCAGAACAGAACCAAGAGCCACTGCTATTCATTTGATTCATCTGTCCGACACGGGCCGTTATTCCACAAGCGAGAACCACCAGAAGCAGTATGTTGCAGAGTTCGATTGTACACTCAACCAACCTTCTCCTCGAACACAACTGCCGCGTCCCATGACGGCGTTACGATAAATCGAAACAGAGCTAAAGCCGGCGACCAACGCGAACGGAAACTCTGCTTTCGGTGATTTCTACTCTCTCATGATTTTTCTTTTATTTGTATTGGCTGATGGCTGTTGAATTGTAGTCTCGTGAGTCGTGATTTTTTTGTTTCTTTTTTGTCGTCGCTACGCAGGCAAAGATAGACGAAGATGAATCGTATTGGCGGAAAGAATCCTCGGGGAACAAGATAAAGCCTTCATTGTTCTGAAATACGATAGCAAAACAGATTCCGATCTATACAACTTTGTACAAGGGAGATGTCGCACGTTAGTTTCGACTATACTTTCGTCGTCTTTTCCTTCTTCGTCATCTTGGCAGGTTCTGCGTTCGGTGTTTGTAAACTATTTACAAAGCACTCCGTCTCGAGCTTCCGATATCTCTTGGTACGCTCTACGCTTTTTCCACCATCCTCGTTGTCTTATTCTTTTATCTTTTCGGCGAAACTCCGGCTTCCGGTTAGTAGAAGGAATTCGATAAAACGGGTGTGTTCGAAAAGCCAGAAAACTTTAAGTATCTTCAGACCGCTCTATAGCTCGCTCGGTCGCACTGATTACGTTTTTACCCGGGAAAAATCCCCAGGCTTCTTTCACTCCGGAAATTACTTCCATTTCTGCCTCCTTCCTGTCTCGTTTTCTACCAGTTCTCCCATCTCTCCGTGGCACGCTTTCGTTATTTTTTTTTCTTCTTTTTTCGTTTTTCACAATCTGTCGAGAAGTAATGCCGTTTTATATCTCCGAAGCGGGTCTCTATAACTGATGCTCTATCCCCTTCGTATCTTCTTCTTTCCATCGTAGTCGAAACTCACCGGTGCTCACTAGACGACCGCTGTCGTATAATCGAGAGGCGAGTTATCCCTCCTCTTTCGTCGTGACGATAACTCTCGGCTCGCTTCGTCATTGGTGCAGCTTTGGGCTCGATATACTTCGCGAAATGAACTAACTCGTTCGAATTGGAGAGGGAGAGAGAGAGAGAGAGAGAGAGAGAGAGAGAGAGAGAGAAAGGATGACGAATGCTTCGCGATAGGAGCCGGAGAGAGTACAGGCGCTGTATCTAACCTGGAATTTCATTTGAAATCGTTTTTTAACCTCTCGCTCCTCCCGGCCTGGAAGTACCATATTTATTTAACACATACAGTGATGACGTTTTTATTTTTTTTATTTTTTGTAAATCCAGTTCATGCCCTTTGCCAGTCGGTGTTCACCACTGCGTTGGAAGAGTTAATGAAATTTGGATTGAATCAGAAACGGAAGCCGAAGCTTTGGGAGTACTTCAAAACGACGAGCACAATACCGGTGCCAAATTGTGCTGACCTTACACTCAATGCAACATCTCGAATTACTGCCGCTGCTGCTGCAGGTTAACGTCGATTTCCTTCCTCTCTATCGTCTCTATGGTACAGTGTAGTAGAAGGCGAAGCCAGCGAAGCGAACGATATCCGCCGCAATCTCTCGAGGAAATTAGTATCGCCTTCCTTCCTCCTTGGCGACGACCAACTTTTGCTATATTGCTGTACACGTAACATACAGATATACCGTACAAACATCGAGATTCCAGCATGTACACAAGAACGTTGAAAACATAAAAGCTAGAACTTTGCTATCACCAGCTATCCCAGTTACCCCCTTGATTGCGCTAACTACACTCCAGTTGACCCAGTCCCGGTGTGATTTAACGAGTTTAAAAATATATATAACCCTTTTGCGCATGAGGTACTATTTTTCATTATACACCTTTATCGTATATAATAGCGCCGCTAACGAGGAGAACAAATGAATTTCGCACTGAGGCAAGATAAGGGAAAAAAAAGAGTGTAAAATACAAATGAAGAGGTCGGTCGAGAGTGGTGATGCATTAAAATCGTATCCCTTTTTTACAATGGCTTTTAAACACGGTAGCTGGGAATAAAGAGATGGCCGTAGAAAATTCACGTCATCCGGAGCGTTGAAATTCTTTTGCAACGGCGTCGTTTATGCTCATCCCCGTGTCGCGTTGTACAAGAAAAATAAAAGTTCGCCACGATGCTTTGGTAAAGGCGAACACACAACACGATGAGAGACTTTGGCGAGGCATCTCGCTACTCTACCGAGCCCTCGCTCACTCGACCGTTCATGGTTGAACGTCCCCGGGAGGGTTGAACGAAAGTACAAAAAAAAAAAAAAACGAGAAAAACGAAGAGAGACGAAGAAAAAGAGGGAGCGCAGCGACGCGCACAGTGATTTCGAGTACCGCGTGGGGAACCCCTCACTTCACTCTCAGTTCAGTAGTTTGCATCGGAATTCCTAATTCTCAGTGACAGCAAAACGGGGGGCCGAGTAGCTTGCATACATGATAAGCACGGTTGGAGGATGGAATAAAAGTACGTAAAAAGATTTGGCATACAGGTTTCTACGGTGTGAAGGAGGTGTGTGTATGAGTGGGCATTGAAGAAGTGCGAAATCCATGGGGAGTGGTAGAAGCGTGTAAAATCTGAAAAATAGATAGAAAAAAAAAAACGGAAGCGGCTCTCTGCAAACTGAATATAGAATATGAATTTATATTCTGAGAGAGAGAGAGAGAGGAAGCCTTTAAAAAAGAAATCCTATAATCTCGTTCGTATATATCACAGACTGAGTAAATGAAAGGTTTTTTTCAACGTTTAACCTGTCGAAAAATCACTGAAGTGGCGAGAGGGGGCGCTATGTGCGAAGGCTATAGTATATCAGACGAGTCGCGAATGCGAACGAGCATCGGAGCCGTGAAACTAACGATAGAGCGCTTTTCGATGTTCATTGGCGCGCGCTCGCGCGGGCCCGACGAGCCGCCTGGCTTGGCCTCTGAGAGGGGAGTCTACATTAGCGCGTTTAACGGAAATGGCGTGAGTTGGCGATAAAAATAAAAGAACGAGCAAAGGGTGGAAAAAGGGATAGAGAGGCAGTAAAAAAATAAAGTAAAATAAACGTGAAAACTAGAGCACCACCGATCGACGAGCCTCTGCGGCCAATGTTCGCTCACGCGATTGGCCGATCGACTCTGCTACGGTGAACGAACGAAACGACCGATCTGATCGAATTCACTGTTTGCCACTTTCCACACGCTCTGCTGCTGCTCTATCACTCATCCCCTTATTCCTCTCTCCTTTCTATCCCCCTTTGGGAATCCCATTCCGTAATTCTTTGCTTTTCGTAATATCGTGGGACAACGGAGGCGCAGAGTGACACTTTTTTTACCATTGTTTGTTCTCCTCTTTCAAAGGAGAATCTGTGACGTTATTTACAACTATGAGCGCTATAAAAAAAATACGATGTTAAAAACAGTTTTGATAAGGCACTTTAAATGTCAGTTGGTAACCGTTCAATCTCAACGAAATATAATGCATGTTGACTCATATTTTTATAATAAACACTTTGCATTCCTTGCCTTCACACTCCGGAAGAAGTTAACCGACTATTGAACGGCTAACCTTACAAGTACGCTACTCGCCAACTCTAAAGTTAGAAGCCTTTACTCACGTATTATACTATTTATGCACCCAAAGCAACAGTACAAGAAGTGTAGTAGAGCTGAATAAAAAAAACATTGCAGGTACTGTAGCACACGCGAACAAGTCGTCCATAGCGCTCATATTCGTGTGTTGTTGCTTAGCTCTCTCCGCCTTAGCAGTACGCAACGAAACCAAATGAAAAAAAAGTCTTCATGCGCGCTTCGACTATAATTAATGTGGGGGCGTGGTAACAGAATGACCCACGCGTCCTTCACCTTTTCTTTTCATTTTTCATCCACAAGCCTCGCGAGCTGTGCACTTTGTTAAGTTGTAA
This sequence comes from Buathra laborator, assembly GCA_934046635.1. Lineage (NCBI taxonomy): Eukaryota > Metazoa > Arthropoda > Insecta > Hymenoptera > Ichneumonidae > Buathra > Buathra laborator. The sequence goes on from OW203901.1 coordinate 4,424,857, forward strand.
TGCCTCTATAATACCCGGCTGTTACAATGTCGACCTGAGCATTAACGTCTCGGCTTCTGAGTGTTTGTCGTCCGTCTACTGGCGGTGGCTAAACAACCGCAGGTCGTCACATCGCTAAACAGCCGTAGTACAAATATCGTAGTATACAGCGGGCATACGCCTGGTGACGATGATCGTTTAGCAGCGATTATGGTAAGCCGGTCAGCTTTATCATGTGCGAACCCCCCCGACCCCGTTAGATATGTTACTGCAGCGTACACGCACGCAATTCTCAAGCGCACACGCAACAACGGCGAGCGTTTATGCCTGTCAACTCCAGCCACGACACAAATTTCGGACAGTCTGTGCTGGACGATCCTCTCCGGTCGACGTCAGACTACTCCAGAGCAGTTCCGGGATATCCAGAAGCCGGGCTGTGAGCTGAGTTGACCGCCCTCGGTGAGCCTCGATTTCGCATCGTCAAATACAACCCCAGTCTAGCGTAAACGCTCCGGCAAGTCCCTCTATGTGAAGTTGTGTGTGTTCCATTCGCGACGGAGCACGCGAACGCACGATCTTCTAGCCGTTCTCATAAATCACCGGTAGATCCGTTGTTCCTTATCTTTTCCTTATATAGACTCGTGCTCTTCGTAGCCACGGATACGTGACTCCCTCTCCAACGTCGCTTGGTCATCTCCACCGCTTGGCCTCACGTTGAAAAACCTTCTGACCCGAAAGTTTTTCACGTGAAAAAAAAAAAAAAAAAAAAAAAAATCGAAGTCGTTTCAAACCCTCGTCGATTCCAAGTTGAGAAAAAGTATCCGGGAGATGTCAAAGCTGGATTTTCTCCAGTTTCGATGGATTTAACAGTTCTCTCGAAGGCTCCATTGAGCCAGTGCCGGATGTGCACGGGACTTACAGTTCTGAATCCAGTTCCTGTAACCCTCCATGAGACGAACGATGACTCTTACAGATTAGTGATACGTTGGTTTACCATTGAGTCTTAAATATTATCAACCGAGAAAAGAGAGGAAAAGCTGGAGATAAAAATGGGCGCACCATGTCCACGACAACTCGACGTAATTCTGGATTTTTTCAATTGTTATCCGTATATATGCGTCAGCAAAATTCAACGTATCATCTATACATAATCCCGTGTAACACTCGCAGCATTGCAAGAGCACCGTTTTGATAGCTACAGATAGGTAGACAGATATATCTATATACCGCGGAGGTTTTCGTATCTCGCAGTATCGTATATTCCACTATCTCGCAAGCGTTTGGATCTCAACTTGGCTAAATAACCGAGCTGTGGACGTCTTCCATAAAGCGAATTAGCATGAGCCAATAGTTACTCCATCGTCAACTATTTCGAACGTTCGCAAGAGTATCGAGAACACGATCAATGTTATTGTTAAGTTAGGTATTCATGTTTGATATCGCTTGCCGCGTGCTGAGTTCGAATCTAATAAAATGAATCATTGGGAATGGCTTTTGCGTCGAATTTGCAAGGGATAGGGTGGCTCTTGGGTAAATAGTTGACATGTATTTCGTACACACAGCCCATATGCTCGAATATACATTGAAGTAGCGTTAACGAAGCGTTGCCGGTTTGAGAAACTTGGCTACGCTAACAACGGGACGTCGACGTATACCCTTTGTTTGTCGACCCAATGCAGATAGCAAGAAACGGCAAGGGATGCACGATATACATATGTATACAATATATCTACAGTCACTATTCGTCGTGTATACGTATCGTCTCGTTTCTTGTGTGTACCTAGACGGCGATGCAATCATGTGTACGAAACCCGCTTGCTGGCATTCGTTATAATTAGCGTCACAAGCATCCTACACCAATCGTTCAATGTTCCTACCGCGTCATCAGCAAACACGTTCCACAAAGATTGAATAGCTCGGTAGAAGGTAAATTTAATGAGACATGGTATCCAACTAATCTTTATCTTGGACGACTGAGGTATTTACAGCCAAATCGTATTCTCCATCGATAAATCTTCTCCACGGCAATTATTATATGATTATTTAACTGAATTAAATAAAATCTCGAAACCGTCTTGAACTGCAGTCTTCTATTGGCGTTATAAAAATAAATGGAAACGTCGAAGAAAAAACAAAGAACAATGTACGAGAGTGAGTAGAACACTTTTACTGATGGAACCCGTAAGCTCGATAGAAGAAGCCCAGCAGGCGACTGAAACTAGGATAAGGAAGCGGAAGCTCTCAGGGTCTCTGAGTTGTGCGAGTCGTGCCCGGCGTGGAACTCGATAAAGTTCGAGTACAGGAATACGTAATACGTAATCGATCCATCAAAAATCGATTAGGAGGAAGAGTGCGAGGAAGTGGGGTATTGTCGTGAGAGCAGAGAGAAGAGTGATGTATATAATGTACCGAGTACCATGAAAAGGGTTCGTGTGGAGATGACGCTGGTATGGAGTTCCCTTGGTATGGGATGGAACGAGTACAGTTGCGCTTGGATATAAGAGCTTAGTTCGTGTACTCCAAAGTTTTCCAAGTCTTTCACAAAGTTCCGCAGCTCAGCGTTGACACGGATGCCCCTGTTGGGACCGGTAAGGGGTTAAGAAAAATGAAGAACACGAATAGATACCGAACCATCACGAAGGATTAACGAAAGAGACCGGCCGCAGAGCGGATCGTAGTGAGGGGATGGGGATGCAGTTCAAATTAGTATAGCACATATATATGTTACGGTACATAACTATGCTTAACGTTGGAGGCTCCGAGGTATTCCAGACTCCGGGAGGGTCTACTGATGTCTATGCGCCGGCACGATCTCGCGGCTTTGTCGGGGATCAGCTCTAATTACGATAAATTACAAGCCTCGAGTAGAGGAGGGCGCCCGGCGTGCAGAGGCGCCCCCGACCAGACAGGGCTGGTCTAAACCAGAACATCACACTACTATATCCCACCGTCCTCTATATCCTTCTCCAGGTACGTTGTGCGTCATTCGTGATACGGATATACCGGTTGGTTAATCTAGCGGACGGTCGTATACGCAAACTCTCAAGCCTTCATCCATCGCAATAACGATGTTGAGCCGTATTTTCAAACGGCACTAATGTTTATTTTCAAACTCCCTCAATGTATTCCCAAGGAACAATCAATCCTGTGTGCTTTATTTTGAATCGCACAAAGATATATACTTCGCTTCGGGCACCTCCTGTACGTTGTGCTATCAGGATCTTTGCCCAGAAGCTATTCCCGTCGTTCCGTCGACTCTCGGTCGACAGATCAATGACGGAACAATAATGAAGTTCTCGAAACCCAACGTCGTATTATTAAAGACATTTTATCACTGTTGACGGAGGGCTGTGCGCCTGGAGGAAATAGAGACTCGTAGCAAAGAAGAGAATGGAAGTAGTTCTTCTCTCGAAGACGCTACGCCTCTGTTACTCTCTTCATCTCTAACTCTCTTCTCTGTGTTTGGATACTCAGTCGTAGTACAGACGTAGTTTTTCCTTCTTTTCGCTCAGGCAGAATTGATGATAAACTTACGGATCGTCTCATTCTCGTTTCTATTCGCTGTTTCAACTAGTTTCTCTTTCGCTCGCTATACATCCGTTGGCTTCTTCATTTCTTCGTTTCTTATTCCTGTTACCCGAAGAGTTCGCTGCCGTTCTCTCGCACCACCGGCACATGCCGGTGACGGCTTTGAGAGCGGAAATAATGAAGAGTCAGGCGGAGGTTTGACGTTCAACCCTTTGCGCATACCGACCTCCATTCATGGTTCGATGCATTTATTGGAGTTATCGGTATGTTTGTTTGCGAAAAATACACATTTCGCGATACGTATCTTTCGTTCAATTCGCTCGAAAAAGTATCGTACAGCAATATTTCCTTCGTGCAAGAGAACTTCGTACATCATCTATATTATTTCTTTATTTTCAGTCTTATGCACAGAATCGGACAAACCATGAATTGCTCTGAATCTTATACTTTTTTTTATTCTATAAAAAAAATAATTTCTGTAAAGCTCTGTTTTATGATGCGTCACTTCTTCGCAAATTCATCCCTGCTTTCCACCCTATTAGTAATATTCGTTACTCCATATTTTTGAAAATATTTTATTATGCAAAACGTGGCGTATTGCGCACAAAGGATTAAATGCACGGATCCGAATAATTTAATTTGACAATTCGTCAATGCAATTTATCATGTTCTACCGACTGAATTGTTCCCCGAGAAAGGTGCGTGTCAGTGGCAAACAAATATTTGTGCGTCACATATATTTCGCGTGCGAGGTTCGTTCGTATTGCAGCATAGGCCAGGCTTGCCAGCTGTTGCAATGCACGAGGATGAGAAAGAGAGAGGGAGTTTGACGTAAATTTGTAAGCATGGAAACGAGCGCGCATAGCGTTTGGTTGCACGCATCGCGAATCGCAAAATCACGGGGTCGGTGCCGCGATAAAGCGCCTCGCCGGACAACAATTCATAATTTATCAGGGTTGTGGGAGGGTTTGCTCACGATTGTATAAACCTGTAGCGGCTGTAGCGGCATGGCTGAGTGAGAACTGCATCCGGGGCGGTGAGAGGCGGCGGGGGAATGGAGTTGGAAACAGGAGGAAAAGGGTGGTCGAGATAGCGCAAACTCCCCCGATCTCTACTATATATTATCGAGACTCACTCGTCCGTGTTGGACGGATAACCCCCGCGGCGTACCAAAAGCTCTCGCGGTCTGCTTCGATCTTCGTAGGTGAATCGGCGACGGTGGTTTGGGACATGAGAAGAAAAAAAAAACATCGAAACGGGAAGGGGATTACGTACGGAAAAACCGTACCCTCTCGACTCTATCTATCTTTTCAGTCGCACATTCGAACGAATTCACGTTATATCGAAAAATCCCGAGGACACTGTGGAATTCGTTGATTCTCTGGTGCGCCGCGACGTCGTACGACTCGCAAGTCACTTCTCCAGCTTCTGGATCCTTTTCTTGGATCTTGGCTCTGCTTTCTCTATCTCGTATATCTCTCGTAGCTTCTGCATCCATGATGCTGCTGCAGCTACTACTGCTTCGGATTCGGCTACTATGCTCTACTCGCAAAAATCGAACTTCCCTTTCTCGTGTGACTATCTCTGTTCTCTCTCTCCCTCTCTCTCTCTCTATCGTTTCTCGCACGAACACACACATACACACATATTTCGAATTCCGTAGATAGCAGTTTCTTGCTTCTTTCGTCGTTTTTTGACTCGCATTCGTCCTACTCAGGCTTACCTCGAAACCTTCCTACCCCTTCCTGTATCCCCGCAGGGAATAATGGAGTTGGCATATTGGATTCGTGCTCGAAATTTGGTAGCGTGAAGTTCCCGGGGGCCGCACACACTCTTTTTCCCGCTCAAACGCTTTTAGTATTCGACAGTGTGGTCCACGGATCTCAGAATCTTGAGCCTTTGATGCTCGACCTCTTTTCCACGTGCTTTTATACTCGAAGCTGACATTATTATAGATCCATTATACCTTATATGAGCGATTTTCAGGTGTATTTCATATTACTTTTTTTTTTGTTTGTTGTTTTGGCTAATAAATCGGTATGACGATCGTATTCGATATTGACTACATTTGAGTGACTACGCGATTGCAAATATTGTCGTCACAAATGTGTGGATCTGTGCCTGAATTCAGTGGCTAAATTGTCTTTGTCACTCTGAAATAAAGATTCGTGTTTCGAGGCTGCGAGCGGGTCTCCGTGCAAATGAATTGTACACAGAGAGACCCGGTGAAATAATGAAATATGGGTCAAGACTCAATTGGAACTCGCGACGAGAACGGATTAATTGAAAAGCCTTCGTACACGGTATTGTCGGTAGTGGCTGCTTGAGAATCGTAGAAAAGCGATCGCGTATACTCCCGCTGCAAGCTTCGTCGTTGGCTCTGTCACCTGAGGTCCCTCGTCGACCAACCGTAATAACGCCGAACCGGCGTATCTACATTTGGCTTGATTAAATCGATGGAGTTTTTAATCGATCACCCTTGACACGGTTCTTGGGGACGTCCGATATACGCTCGACTAACCTGTCTCTACCAATATAGTTTTTCGCGTGAAGCTTTGGCTGTGCACTCTCTCTCTATCTCTCTCTCTCCCTCGCGTAAATAGTGGATAACTTCGTTGGACCTGGATAGCACGAAAGCTTCCTGACGAAGAGTAATCGATTCACGGAACGATTCTCGTTTAAGCGAAACTGTACCGAGACTACGCGGAGACGAATTACACGGTAACTACAGACGGCTACTCCCGATTTCGATCGCTACCGACGTTAATTTTTTATTCCTTGCTTTGCGCTTCAAATACATTTTCAGCCGCGTTTCAATCTACGCGAGACGACGAAAAAAAAGAAATGAACTTATCGAGTGTTGTAAGGTACGTGGAATCAAAACGGATAACAAAGGTTTCGTGTAAAAAACAGGAAATGAGTGTCATAGTGCAATTGTAATAATAAAAAAGCGTAAAAGGACAAATATTTATTTGCAGATTTGTTTCATTACGTAAAACTTTTATTATATAATTTTTAATTAAAATTTGTTTAAAACTGTTATTACATATAAAATGTACTTCGAATTTACATAAGACTGTTACTGTAACTGTAATTACTTAATCTTTACTCAAAACTTACATTTATTTTTTTACTCGCAGTAAAAAAAGTCGTTTTCTGATGGATTACAGAGCCGCGTAGCATGAGATAAACGAAAAAATAATGACGGAAAATATCAATGAAATTTCGGTACGTTCGAGCGGTTTATTTTTCACATTTTTTATCTTCATCACCTTCCGATTCGTCGTTCAAAAAATTAATGAAACCGACTTCTATATATCCAAATCTTCTGCTTTTGGCTTCTGCGAGTATCTGCTACGTTATGCGTCGTTTCGCGTTAAATTTCTGTAGCAGGTTGCGCACGAGACAGGTATTGTGCTTGAGAAGGGTCCAAGGATCCCCGACCGTCGATTTACCCCAAAACTTCGACCATACTTCCTATCCTATCAAATACCACGCAGGTTCGATTTTCCGGTACTTGTCGAGAAAGCACCTTCCTCCACCTCCCTTCCTACCTTTCGCGCGACGTTGTAGCAAGGAGCAAACCGCGAAGCTCCAGGAATTGGTCCAATTAAACGCCGCCATAATTGACAACGACTCGATTATAGGGTGAGAGCAGAGGACGAGGGCAGACAGCGAGGGGTCGCGAAACCCCTCTGCGCTGCGTATACTCGTGTGATATATACGTATATAGCGGCAAACGAGCCCGTGAGTGCTGCGTGTATATACCTCTCTAAAGGGGGAGCAAATGAAAGAGTCGCGGATGAATGAAGGTATTTACTTGTCGAGATACAAATTGTTCATCCCTTCCCTCTCTCTCCGACACTTGAGTGACTCAAGGATACGTTAACTTGAGGTAATTACGATGACATTGAGTTATATTACCGCAGAATCTTTGTCAGTACGAAATTAAATGTTCTTTAGTTACAATGACGCAGCGGATTAATTTCAATAAACGCGTATTAAGTAACGTCGGATGTACATCCCAGTGGCACCGACTTCCCGGAGTTTCATCGGGAGTTTCCACAAACTTCCTGACATTTCCATATCTTTGGATTATTATATCTCCAACTCTAACAGTATAAACACCGAAGGATCAACGCTATAGAACAAAACGTAATGTAGTAGTATTCATATATAATTACGACAAAACCCTCTCACGACCCCTTCTTGCTGATATTTCTCGACCGCGACCGCATGCATGCGTACTGCACACAAAGGCACACGGGGGTTGGAAAAGTGGGTCACAAAGCATAGATAGCACCGAGAACCGAGTCGGGGAGTGCTGCCTCTTCGCGCGGGAAATCCCCTTGGAAATTACCACGAGCTTTTCGTAATAATCAACGAAATCCCAATTCACCCGTTGTGTATGTGTGTGTGCGCGCGCTCCTTTGTGGGGGAGCAACATCGCGACTATATGTAGGTCGCCGAGAGACTTTCGTGTAATCGTCAAAAGTATATGCGGCAAGAGTCTACCTTATGAACGAAATAACTGTAAACAAAAAAATGTCATTGCGGCGTTGCAGTAAAAAAAAATTCAAAACATGACATTCAATTACTTTTACAATATTTTGAACTGATTAGAGAGCTTGTTGATCCGTAAACTTCTTGTCGATTATTCTGCGGCTAAGATTTCCCTCGTCGATTCTTTTAGCTGCGATAACGAGATAAGAAAAAAAAAGGTCTATTATCGTTGAAAGCAGAAGCGGAAGGAGGCTAGAAGTAGGATCATTTACAACGAAAAATAATTACGAACATCATCCATCACAGCTCCTTCTTCATCTACTTCTCTTTGTTCTCATTCTGGCTTCCGCATCTTGGACTATGATTCTTTATTTCTTGCTTCTTCTTCTTTCTCGAAGCCGAAGTACACCGTATATATTTTCTACTTACATTTCTGTGTGGCCGACGACAACAGCGACGCCAACGAATTGCACGTTTCCTTCGCAATATAGCCGGGCAGAGGTAGCTTCGTAGATATATATACGTATACACCTACTATATAATACTGCAAACAGCAACGAGGTTTTGAGATAAAATACGCGAGTTTTCCCTGGCGAACCGAGATAACAGTCGAAAGGTTAAACGTTACGCCCACAAAACGTGGGTCGTAGCTGAGAATTTCGCGTGGGCGTGTAGGAGTCGAGTGACGAGCGCTCGAACATCTTCGTTCGCTATAACGTATATAGAATTCGTTTACATTGTCCGAAGAGAAGAATCATTCGGTGTGCAAATTCGACTTCCGCCTCGTTAAAGACGGACAAAGTTTCGCACGTTATTCGAAGTGAAAATGTTGGGAGCGGGTCGTTACAAAAGATTATATTCACTCGCTGTAACTTCGCGATTACTAAATCTCTAGATGGCATATACACTCTGTCTGATTACGTACGCAAAGTATCTACTTCCACAGTTTCGGCGACATTGCCGTGTAATAACCTCGTTGGGAATTCAAATTCTCGACCAGTATATCGAAGTGAGGCGGAGTGAAGCATTTCGTAAATTCTTCGAGTTTCCCATCGTCCCTTATCGTGCTACCGGCCAGAAATGTTCAACATCGCGAAGTATTACCTCGACATTATACAACGAGAGTACATTAAACGATGCCGGAAATGTCTTTCGATTCGACGGGACTTCCATTAGGCACCCTATCGGTTGTTTTTTTTATCATCCTGCATAGTGCAACGTCTTCCAAGACAAAAAAAACTCACTTTCGGTACTCACGAAATGAGTTTCACAAATGGATCTCTCGTCTTCGCGAAATCGCAAAGTTGTAAATTACAAATAATTCCTTTTACGAGCGTCGGAGAAGAGGATGTAGATGATTTCTGTATTCTTATCCGATATAAATCCCAGAAGCTTTCGTATCCGAATAATCCGTGCTTTGCGTATCTCAGTGATTCCGTGCACTGGGCCTGTACACCGATTTTCCACAGTGTCGCACCGGTTAATATAGTGCTACGGGCTACGAAGATATTGTATAGAAGAAGGCGGGCAAGATACAGCGCAAGGAAATTGCGGAGTGAGATACACGAGAAATCCGCAATGGAAGAGAATCTCAGCATCGTTCCCAGGCTAATATTAAACTCTCATACTCCCCCCTCCCCACCCCTTTCTTCGTTCTCGCCTCTTCGTATATACGCCCGATCGCCGACTTGAACTTCAAGAGACTACCACGTTCTCTTCCTTCTCGAAGCTCGAATTTACGATTTCTAGTTTCGTATACACGACATTATATACCTCGCCCCGGAAATATCAGTGAGCCTTTGCACCATTAAGCCCTCTCGACTTCTTCGATCTATCGCCGCTATTGCACCGAATTTCGAATCTCTTTCCGCACGCTTCTCCTTGTGAATTCAGCGGTTCGTTGAATTTCCCATTAAGTCACGGGGAGCTTTTCCGGTCTCACGATAAATAAAGCTCACGACGATTCGACTTATTTTTATTACTTTCGATGCAACTTACGAGAACAATTTAATGAATTGTTATTGAGATTTGTTCGCCAATGGATATGTACTTATAAATGCTAAGCTTGAAGCATTTCGCGTGGAGAAAGTCGTGTCGTTTTTTCATTAATAATTATACCAGATGAATCTTCATTGAGAATTAATTGCAAATAGACGAGTCTTATAAATAAATGGTTTGTTGAATTGCTGCGCGAGGTGACGCCACGTTCGTCTGTAAATAATTGAAGATATGCTTCGAACTTTCGAGTTATTTTTAATACCGTCAGTAGTGCACAACAGTGAGTTAAATTGAAAAAAACGATTTTTTAAAATCTATAATTGATGAGTTTAAACTTTGCGGTGCTATCGGTGAACGAAAACCACTGAAAGTTCATACTTTGACCTCTTCCTTTTTAACCCCTTCACTCGTTCGATTCACGATATACCTCACAAAAGCTACAACCCTCGTTCTATTGACAAACTCTCGCAACCCAAACTATATTCGTGTATATCTGCCAAGAATTACATTTCGTTCGACGTCGCAGATCGATGACACGTAGGCTATGAATATTTTATATCGTGTTATATTTTATTCCGACTGGTTTTGCTCGAGTTCGCGCTCGAGTTGTTTCAAGTCGGGTAGAGGTGGTTACTCAGGATCCTACATCCACCCTCTCTCCATATCGTATACTTCACTCTCGCCGCAGTTCATTCGTTCGTTCGTTGCTTTCTATATCACACGACGCGGGGGAAAGAGCTTTACGATACGAGGAGCGTAACGATACCCCTTCCATCGCCACCCTCCGTATACAGTACCGAGAAGCGTACTCGTGAATTTTTTAAACACGCCCCCTCCCCCCAGCATGCAATTGCACCAGCGTGCAAACACTCGTAGGGTGTATACTGAACGCGCGTGCCAGACTATTCGTCACGTACGACTGCACGAAGCTTGCAGACTTTTGGAATATACTATGTTCTCATACACAACCCTTTCGGCTCTTATCACTTTTTCATTCCCGACCTTCCATTGTTCTTCGTTCGATATGATATAGTGGCTTACGAATTGATCGTTCGGACATGTTAGTTGCTTGAATAATTGCTCTGCAACACCTGTGGCCTTTTAGTCCGACCATCAAGACACACTAATAGCTAGAAAATCGTTCACGCGTTCATACCTATATCTCAATGAATTAGAAATACGTACAAAATGTTTCATTCGACCTTCACCCCGATGACCGCGGCTCACTGCATCCACTCGGCCTAATTTTATCGCTTCTGATCACCGTACCGGGTCACAGACGAATTAAATTACATATATCCAATATCTCACGAATCGAATTTTTTTTTTCCTCGACGAATAATTGTGGCTTCGAATGAAAGCTCGCAGAAGGTCACGAGTTCACGCGAGATAAATGATAACTTCTGTATATTCTATAACGCCTATCCACTTCCACCGTCGAGATATCAAACGAAACGAACGATGACGACCAGACATTTTCTGTATTCTTACTGAAACGAACAAGTTTTCCATTTGGCCGGTAATCGCTTTTGCCAATTCGGTAATTTCTCTGAGTGAAAGAGAATTCGCTCTCGCCGTTGGCGGAATGACAATCTACGGGAACCCTCCTTTTCGTTTTCTTTATCGGCCTCGTCGATGTCTGCGGGCTCTGTGGCGTCGTTTTTGCTTTTCCTTCTTCTCTCACTTCTGCTTATTATGCTGTATACGTATAAGGGGAAGATCCGCGGGAAAGGTAGGTGGGGAAGGGGTGGTGAAAAGGTGGTGGAGAAAACCGCCGGTGTCGAGGGGAGAGATGGTCGTTATGAAAACGTCCTCGACCTCGATAAGAGCTCTGCGCTCGCCACCCAGACTCGTCTCTTGGTTTCCCCGTCTCTCCTACCGGTCTTCGCAGCATTTTCCACACGGTTCGGATAGCGTACTGCGGACAGTATATACACTGGTGCTATGTAACAGTAAGCTGGATATCGTGGAAAGAGACTCTTTCGCTACGTTCGGTAGGTGAGAGACGCCTGAAAGTCGAGAGTGTTCGATGGAAGAAATGTGCCCGATAGCCGAATGCGAACTAAACGAACGAGGAAGGGACTCCCAAAGAATCCGTTACCCGAGCGACGTGCTCTATCGCGGTCTTCGTATAACTCTGCTTCGACATTCCTTGCCCCCTCTCTGTCACTCTCTCTCACCGTCGACGGGAATAATTCTTTCGCGCGAACGTAGAAAAGTTTCCAATACTCTGTTACCAACCGTCGATGGCACGTATGTATGTTGAGGCTTAAAGCACCAGAATGAATGCTTGTCGAGCTTTTATCGTACAATATCGAGAAGTCGTCGAGAACTTGGAATTTATAAGGCCCAACGATATCGAGTGTGGTAAACGCGGCTATAAATTTAAGAATTGTCGCGATCCCGACGAATGTGAGAATTCGAATAGCTTCCACGAAGATCTGAGAAACTATGTAAATATAGATAATGTTTTCCATTGAATAATTTTTATCGAAAATCAACGGATGGATCTCATTTCGATACAATATTAAAGGAGAAGAATGTGCCTCTCGTGTTTTCCAAGAAAAATACCGTTACGCGTAATGAGTCACGATTTCTCACCTTCCAATTTTGTGGCTTTGTTTTTCGTCATTCGCCCCCAGAAAAAAAACACATAATTCTCTCTGGCAATTCAATCGATAGTTTTCGCGGTTAGTGTGGACGAGGGAAGCCACGTGGGATAAGTAAGAGGCAAAAGCATCACGGATGCGAGGGATGAGGAATTTTCCCCATTGCGGCTTCCCTCAGCCGGGAGATCGAGAGAATTTGATAGAAGAGAAAGCAAGTAAATTGAACCCGGTGAGATAAACGAGGGAGCGAGTGAGAGACTCAGAACGGAGGTAAAAAAAAAAGAACGAAAAAAGAAGAGAGCAAAGAGAAGCGAAGAATGGATAGAATGAGATGAGGGTATGAGAAGCGAAGTCGGTTAGATAAAGAGCGTGGAATCAGATAGGCGACACTAACGTCCTACTAATTCATTAGTGGACTCGCGGTCCTTTCAGTCTCGTTCCAACTCCCCATCCACTTTCCCTCTGGCTCTTCTATTTCCACTAACCAGCAGTGGAAAGCTCCAACGCGCCAGTTCAATCTGTAGAGGAGACGATTCTCCGCTTCGGACTCTGTTATAGTACGAAAATTTTCTCCCTCACACTCGCGAAGAAACACGACCCTTTTGCCACAACCATATTACTATATAGAACTCGAGTTTCCTTCGGCTACTGTGTATCTATCTCGCCCTCTCTTCGTTTTTCCTCACTGCCGAAGCAACGAATCAACGTTTATTTCTCCATCTAGGTTCTCGATCACTCTCACCTTTCCCAATTCCTGTCCTCATGGTCTCCGCGATTGCGAAGCTTCTGCCACTTTCACGGAGAAAATAGTTCGGTCATCGTATCTCCGGATATTATCGTTCGGCTTGGTACTCAGTGGAAAACGTTTTTGACGTTCGCATTTCCCGTACGGATTGAAAAGTTCTGAAAGAAAAATAAAACAAAAAATGCACCGCGCGAGACATTGCATGAATTCCGATCGTCCTATCCGCCGGCCGAGTGTACATACAGAAACGACGTTTCGCACTGTGTCGATAGACTATCCGCTGCGAGAGATGCGCACACGGTCTCTTTTATGTATGTACACAGTACACACGCGGACATCCGATCGCTTTTCTAGAAATTTCACCCATGTATTCTCTCTCTTTCTCATTGCTCGATGAATTGCACCGCTGCATCTCGACAGTTTGCTCGATTTTTTTCCTCCGTGGTTGAAAGTCACATCGACAGCGGTCAATAGGTATAAACGAATGCTCGATATTTGACTTTTAAACGTTGTTGACGTTCAATTTCCCGATTCGACCGTCGACGACGCAAATCGTTGAAAAATAAAGATTGCAAGTTTTTTTTCCCCTCAGCGCTTGTGTTATACGTTCGTCAAAGGATGCCAACAGTTCTCATTAAAAACCATCATCGGTGATCGTTTCTATCCAAGCGGCGTTCGGTTCACGTGCCGTAGGCTACTTTCAACGAACCTCATGAAGACTATGATTATTACACGTTGATCGATATTGTGTTTCTTTTTCTCCTTTATAAGTTTCCTTTACAAACCACAGTTCCACTGTGGGTACGTCCTGTTGTTTCTACAGACGCGCATATAATATACACATATTACGGGAGGGTCGTGCGGTAGTTTCCCATCGTTCCTTGTATTTATCCGTGAAACAAGGGTCGCTTGAAGGTAAAAAGAGAGGAAGGAAAAAAAGATCGAAGGAGGCGAGAGAGAGAGAGACATGAGAGAGCGTTGGAACTGTCGAGAATCGTTTATTGCTTGCCGAGACGACGGCCGAGCGCGGTACCAGGCGATGAGAACACGCTCGGCACGCAATCCACTACATCTCTTTCTCGCCCACGAATATTGCCCTTTACGAATTCCTCTTTGCTGTAAATATTTTATTGAAAAACAAACCCGTGACTAGCGTTTACCATCGAACAAACATGTATGAAAACGTGATAAAACGGAAGAATCGGAGAAAGCGAATAAATCATTTGAGTAAACACACCTTCCTTTACGATGGACATAAGGTTCATATCTGGTGTGCGGTTACCGGTACAAAACCGCACATCGTTGGTAACGCAGGTTAAGAACTGCGCAGACTTATTGAGCGGATAACAATATAGCGCGTAGAATTCGACGGGAACTTTGGCCGCGAGGCTATATTGTTCACTCGTGCGAAAGGGATTAGCGAGGGTTGAGTCTGGAACATTTTGATACATATGTACAATCGGGCGTTGATCACACTACGATCCGTTATCCGAGAGTTGAGGAAGGACCGGGTTAGGGTCGTTCATCCTCCTCCCGCTTGCGATTCTCACACCCCCAACCGAAACGACTCCCTGAGACATTAGCTTATCATTCCATAATGATTACACTGGTTATACCCCATAATGTTTAGGCTGATTAACCCCTTCCTTGGTAAAACGACCGAGCGGAAGCAAGGGTGTGCTGCGATATGACGTTAATATACCGAGAGAACGCAAACGCTTTGCTACTACATACAGCTCTCTCTCCTCTGAACCCTCCTCGCTTTTCCATCCTGGAAATTTATGATCTTCCCTTGCTGCTGCTTCTGTGCTGCCGCCGGATCGGCGATGGTACTGCTACCGGGTCCAAACCGTACCCAACGTGTTCCTACCGCGTTCAATATTTCACGAGACGTCGCAAGATTCTTTCCCATATGCCTCGCGCTTTTTTTTGTACCTTTTGTCGTACACGTTATCCTTTTTTGGACACGATGTAGCATCGATATTGTATAACTAACGAAATTAAAAAAAAGCCTCGAACACGTAAAGCATATAATTTTAAATCGTTAAAGAGATAACGGCTTTTGTCTTAATTTCTTTCATGTGAAAAGTCTTTTCCCAAGAATCACGTAGCTCTTTAAGGATAGTAGTTTTCGAAAGATAACCGGCAGTTCGCATAACTTTGCGCGAAGTTCGATACGACTCGTTCGTGCTTCTGCGTTTTTCTCCTATCGTTTGCCGAAGTGATAACAAATTTTCGTACATCTCACCATTGTCCGCGGGTACCGTAGCGAAGCTGCGGATATGCATGAGTCCTTCCTGAATGTCTTCCGCGAACATCACGTAACGGCTATCATTTACGAAATTCTCGACTTATCCACTGGTCTGTGACGTACCTTCTCGACTTCTTCGTTCACCGGCGGGGTCTCTCGAGTGACCCGTCGGAATAATTGAACACTGGGAGTCCCTTCGTCGCCGCGGAAGTGCCACAGCGGTGACTATTTTCGTAGTCTATTTTACTCGGTGGAATAGCTTAGACGTCAGTTGTTCAAACTTTGACTGTCAAAGTTTCACACCGTATATTAGAAGGGAAGTGTGTTACGTGATCCGTTTAAATAATATTACATAGAGGGCGAACGTACACCCTAACTATGTTACCGAACAATTCGCTCGTGCGTCATCGAGAGACATCGCGACAGTCCAAACGCCACATTGTTGTTGTACGAGTTATCCGAAACGCCCGACGATATATCTGAATAATTCCCATTAAATACAAAACGCAGGAATCACATTCGTGACTCCTGCGGGAAATCCTGGCTACTCGAGAGGAGTTTACTCCTCAGTACAGGAATAAGGGTCGCGTCAAGCTTGACGACGAGTGTGGGACACGGTTGGAGGGGGAGGACGCTTCGACACAATCTGGAAATTGGCAAAGTTCAGACGTTGAGGAAATTGCAGTGGCAATTTACACCCTTCGTCCCTTGGATCCTGCGTCGGTCGCTCGAAGTTTAACTACAAATCGTCGTAGTTCGCCCGCGCGAATAGTTCAATTCACATTCGCGTTACCGTATGTTGTGATATCACTGTATCCATTGAGTTCAACGAAGTCTTCCGCGAAGGACAGGAAAACTCGATGGAACACAGAGATGAGAGAGAAAAACAGAAATGAAGAATGAAGCTTCATAGTCGTGAAACATAAGCGTTGCAATATCATTAATTATTTTCGTAAAAACGAGTAAAAAAAACTTTCCGGTTTCTTGTGTTTTACCATACTTTTGCTCCTTTACTTTCCTACGTAAACATCTATGTTAAACGCGGTTACTTTTGCGAAACGTGTATGCAGAACGAAACTTCAGAGATGAGAGAGCGCAGAAACGGGTAGGGAAGGGGGAGTTGGTAATTAATCACTCTTGCTGTTCGTGAGAGAGCCGAAGGGAAAAGGCGACACGGTCCTTGCTTGCGTCGTCGTCATGCGGGAGCAAGAATAATTCTCTCTCGCTCTCTCGTCTCGCAGCAGTATCTCAGAACGAACGTCCCGACTCTCGTACATTCAGCCGCCCCAGGAACCCGCGCGCCTCGTGTAGCTAACGAGTCTAACGCTTCCCGTTGTTATCTAATTTTCCCCGCCCAAGAAACTTCGCAAACTTTGTGTTGGTCTCGCTGCTGGTCAATTGTTCGGACAAGTGTTGGTACAGCGCCGGGGTACCACACGACCGTACATACATATACAGTGACATGCATATTACGTTAATTGAATCGACGTCGACATAGCTCCGAGGATTTTTAGCGAGCGAGACGTTTTGTCTCGAAAAGCTCAAACAAGCTGCATGCTCATGAAATTTTCTCGACGACCATTAGCGTAATGCGATGTAGTGTCTGAGTAAAAAAAAAGCTGATAGCACAGAGCACCCCTTTCGATATATGTACACGACGGTAAGAAGAGCAAGGGATGAACGAGCTTGCAAGAGCGAGCGCGCCGTATACCGGAGGAAGCGTCAAACAGCGAGGAATGGGTATACAGTGGTTTGACTGGGGATACAGCAAGCAGGGGGATAGTACAGCGCACAGGCAAGAGAGAAAAGGAGGAAGAAAGCTCCTGGGTGCGCACCGCCGGTAATGAGAAACGGCTCCGTGCCTCGAGTGTACAACGCCACCCTTGGGAAATCTCACCCTCTCGTCGGCAATAATCTCCGCGCTGTACTCGAGAGATCTTC
The DNA here is from genome assembly GCA_934046635.1 of Buathra laborator. Taxonomy (NCBI): domain Eukaryota; kingdom Metazoa; phylum Arthropoda; class Insecta; order Hymenoptera; family Ichneumonidae; genus Buathra; species Buathra laborator. The sequence goes on from OW203901.1 coordinate 4,442,411, forward strand.
TCTCCTCTCTTCTTCGGCCACACCGGGCCCGCCTCTTCGAGCAGCCAAAGCGTTTTCCCCGTTGGCCGTACAACTTTTCGCGTTAAAGAGCTCGCGCGCGAGAGCTGTTTCTCTCTTTTGCTTTTTTCCTTCGTTTTTTTTTTCTTTCCTTTGATTATTCTCTTCACAAAACCTCTTGTCTTCCAAGGTCGAGATACCGACAAAGCGTCGAAGGAAAAGAATCAAGAAGAAGAAGAGGAAAGCAAAGCAGCAGAGATATCGCGAGTGATCTTGAAATGTGCGAAAATACACTGCTACTCTTCGAACATTTTTAGATTTTTTTGAAAACGCTCTTGTGGTTGAATGTTTTTGGGTTTCTAGAGCTACTAGAAGACAATTTACTTCAAACCACTGTGCTTCAATAGCCGCAAAATTGCATTATGAATAATGGTGAATCATTTTATATCGGACTAATAATTTTTATTCTCTGGTGCATAAAAACTGTTGAAGCCCTCCGTCCTTTGTACACATAAGGCAAAAAGAGCCTCTAGATTCGTTTTTTTTTAACTTAGCGGCAAAGGACGAAGTCGTTCTTTTTTCATGAAAGACTGTCGTTGACTGTCGAATACCCGCTTCTCGGTGAGAACGTTCGCTTCGCTTTACTCTGCTCATCGCCAATTTTCAGCCCATCGCTTATATAAAAATTCGCTTGGGCTTTTGCTTTCCTCGTGGGACTTTCTCACGTATCCAATTGACGTTCAGCGTGTGCATCATGTCAGCGTGCAGCACATCTCTCTTCTCTGTTATCTTCTATATCTATCTCGGTTCGTGAGAAGTTTCGACGTGGGCCGCAGCAGACGCGGAGACTGGCATCTAGTAGCACATATAACATATATATATATTCACGTTAAAAGTCAGTAGAGTTGAGAGCGTGTTTTGAATATTTCATCGTGAAGTACGTCGAAGCTCCGCGAGTGAAGAGCGGGCTAAGCTCCGAACTGGAAAACTGAGTGCGGAAGGACCGGGACAGGCAGTGCACGAAAGTTGCACGCTATTTTAACCGGATGAGGTTACATCGTGGAAAAGTAAACGAGGCATGAGAGAAACGTGGAATGAAATAACGAAGAGAAAGCAAACCGCGACACATAATGGATAGGTTCGAAGGTTTAGCGTTACATTGATCGACATCAGACCCGGACAGCAGCTTGTCAATTTCCTGGAGAGAGAGCGATCGATCGACATACACATCTATGTTTTTTAAACAAAAAATTTAAACGCTGAAAAAGCCGTACTTCTCTAAAACAAAAAGCTACTCGAATGAAAAAGGCGAGCAACGAATCGTCGTTCGTTTCGAGGTTACTTACGAATCAGCGCATTTTGTCGAGAGTTCCGAATCGTCACGATTTTTCAAGCGACGAGAAAGACGAGAGTGGAATGATGCCACAACCCCCTTGACACAGGGGTTACACCGACGTCGGTTGAGCAAGACGATGGGGGCCAAGGTCGAACGTGACGACGTGGAATGAGCGACGGAAGAACGTCGCGAGAAAACAGCGAGTCGAGAGTTCGGAATTATAGCCGCAACTGGCGTGGCGGCATTCAGATGGATTTGCGTTTGCTTCTTAATTAAATCGTTAAGATGAAATTATAGATGAAAAGTCTATCCTGTCGTACGGCAACTCTCGTCGCTTCGACGTTGAAGTGTAATTTGAACAGCGAGCTACTAGGTGGGGGATCTACATTAAATTATATAGATCACACCACTGTGTGGACTTTACCTTCGACTATCTCGAGAGGAGGGTTGGTGAAGAACATAGGCGCACTCGAGATTCTACAGTAGTTATAAACGTATATAGTACTGCATCCGACTCCTTCGTTCCCTAACGAGCTTTTCCTAATTATACCGTCGGCCTAATGGGCCGAGATAGACTCCGAGATGGAACAAGATAGAGTACAGAGTTTCCTCAGGTTGTTTTCAGTCAAAAATCAACGAGTGAGGGAATGGACGTCGAGTGAAACGAGTTTAATGGACAACTTTTGGTACCGATATGACGAAGAGATAGTGCGAAAGAACCTCGCGAGACCGAGCGGTTCCACAAAGGATTATAACTATTTTCATTAATGTATTTTCCTACTATTCACTAAGAATCAAGAAGAAGAAGAACGGTAAAAGTGATGAGGTCCTATCACGTGAAGCTACGGCTTCCACTCTCGTGACGCTTCGCGCTCTATTACAAGAGATATGACGAAAGTTTTGGTAACTATAACGCCAACGGGGGATTGTTACGGAGTTTACGCTTTGCCTGTAGAACCGCGTACTGTACGTAGTATATGGAAGATAGCATGTATTTTCGCGAGTTACCATCCAATCTCGTCGCTGCCGCGTCTACGTCATTTCCTCAGGGGTGTCGGGTACGTAACGCCTGAGACTTCAGCACCTCAAGGTGTTGGGCAATATGCGTTCAACGAATTGCGCAATATTGTATAAGTTAGAAAAGATTGCAATCCTTCGAAATCTTTACCGATTATTCGGTCAGTTTAATTTTTGAATGACAAGCAACGGAAGATCAAATCGTAAATCGGTTACAGGGGTGAACAAATTTATAGTACGCAGTGGGAGAGAAATTTAAAGCAAACGAAACTAATCAATGGAAACGATCGAACTGACTTTTTCTCTTGGACTTTCGAAAGCCATTCGAATGTTCTCATGGTTCCGATGTTGACGTAGCCTGAACAAACGGTCAACGAGGTCGTCCCGGTGGAGCCAGTGACCAGGGAACGACAGTGAGTGGCGAGTCTTCTGCTGCTACCGCTGGTACGACTATCTACGAATTCCGGTATCCTCTTCACGTTTCGGTCGGACCAAACAGCACTCGCACTACTCGTCGCTCGAACGATTTCGCTCACGCTCTCGAGAGCATGCACACCAGTGTTCGTACCGCGTACTATTGTATACGTAGTAGAAGTAACAGTCGAGAAGAGCTCTAACGCTGTTTCATCGGATTCGTCTCTGCAACTGTGTGAGACTCGCCCACTATAAAGGGCGGCGAACACACGTCGTCCACTACTACTGCGACGACGAGCCAGGAACTGTTTCTGCCTCTGCCGTTTAAACTAACGGTAGTAGGGACACACCGGTTAAAGTCCGGTGTGCACGCCGGTCCGGGAGGCTACCCGTTCCGGGTTTATTTATTACCTTAGTTTCTGCGAAGCTCGGTAACCGACGACTACGGACAAGAGTACGATAGAACGAGAGACTGGAAACGAGAGAGATATCTTTACTCTATTCCTCTCCCGTTGAATTTTCTCTCTTTCTACTCGAGGTTTAACCACGCTACGTCCGGGTATCACCGTGAGCGTCGACAGCCCGGATGCTATAGTACGCGCCGGCGATGTACTCGACGGAAAATTCGCTCCTCGCGACGCTCACCGGAAGCTGAGTGTACGTAGAACGTTTACACTCGGTGAACACAGAGACACACATACCCGGAATCACTAAAAGGGGGTATATCCGGCGATGTGATAATTTTGAGAAACTTACGGACCATAGAGACACGAAGTTGGGCTATGATAGTCCAAAAGACGACTTTGCACGTTGACAACCGCAAATGCTATCGAATCAATGATAGGCCCACGAGGCCACCCTGTACATCAATCAATTAACAATGTCTGAAAAATGTGTCGACGTGTTAGAAAATGGACAACTTTCGATTATTATCGGTTTCCGATCAATGAAAAGAACAAATGCAATTGGTTGTACTGTGATGAATTTTCTGTTCGTGAAAAACGACAGACGAGGCATTGCGGAAGTGCGATAAGTAATCGGCAACAGATGAATGAGAAATTGTTTTCACAGAAGGAATTGAAGTGGCAAGTTTCTTCGTTTTGTACGGTTGTGTTCTGTAAAAGACAAGCCCGTTGGCCGGAGCGGTCTTTCTCGACCCCCGGTCGGGGGCAGTTCATCCGACGGTATTTCTTCGTCGCATCTTCGTAAGCTTCTCGCGAGAACGAAAGCACGGAGCTTTTATGCAACGCTGCAGGCGTTATAATAACCTAAACGCTTACCCAACCGTTTTAATCTCAGCAACGGCGAGAGGAGATGCGGAGCAGAGGTAGTTGGGAAATCCGTTAGAAAGCCCCTATCCCCTCCCGCCTCTCTTTTCCCCTCCGCGGCGGAAGCGTGCTCGTGCCAGCTCTTGATTTACTACAAATTAGGAACGCCCAATTTGTCTACGTCAGTGTATGCGTTTATACGTGTGAGCGCATGAAACTCAATGTAGTTATGTTCTCGCGCGAGCGAGCGTTGAATCTGTGCAACTATGCACGACCCCGTTGCTTGGACGAGAAGAGGGAGAGAAAGGGGTACTCGGAGCAAACGCGAAAACGCTTCGAATACTTGGTCAACTATGCCGGTTCTCGTGGCGTACAGTACTTTGCTATGTTCTCGCATCCCGGTGTACCTTGCACCGCGCGAAAGCCACAAGCGCAAATTCGGCAATTGAGCATCGAGAACTGCTCGTTCGGCCAATAGAGATTCCACAAGACACTCGATTAATTCTCTATTGATAAATCTCGACTCTCATATATGTATACGTAGATTTATCATATGATGCGTAACTCTATTCAATTCCAGCTATCGATTTTTTTTGTTTCGTCACCGATTAAAGCGGTGACAACAAAAATGTGCCATTTGGTTGAAAGGTTCTGTCGCAGGTCTCGTCGGGTGAACTTTGTCAAAGGGAACAGATTCGCACGGCGATATATAGAATTCGTTGAGACTGATGTGTTAACGGGCGAGTCACAGGGGTGGTGATGACAAATTCGCGGGACTTTCGTCCTCGGATATTCTCTCGTTACCATTTTCGTCCCTCGGTCCCGTTCTCGTATACGAATTTCGTATATCGGTGGCTCTCCGGACTCGCTGGTGTTAAATCCGGTGCGCACAGAGTCTACGGGGCTTGTTTGACCGTAAACGACGCGTGGAACTTCCACCAGCGAGTTTGCGGTACTCTCGCTTCTACGGACCGAACCCTATGCTCTCGTACGTGGACTATAATACCTTGTGACACATATATATATATATACACACGTGTGTATACATCTGTGTATCCGTCGGTCCATGGCTTCCACGAATTCCCCCGACGGTGGACCACAATTTCCGCGCTGAACCCTTCAGTCGAGTGTCCAATGGAGAGTTGTAGATAAATATTGACCTCTATGAGACAGAACTGTGTAATTCAGATCATTTAACATGCAAAGACATTTTCGGATACACCCTTTTGTATTTTCTTCAACGATCTAAATCCACCGACGGTCCTCAATGTTCTCACCATCGCCTGATAAACATATCAGTAGCCGTTGAATCGGTAAACGCTGAAATATCTCTTCGCATAAGAGAATTCATCACTACGTTTGTACGTTCGCATTCCAATTTTATTCCAGTCTTCTATTTATCGTTGCATCGTATCCACTTCGAATTTCGAATACAATACCAGAAATGCTGTGTTAATTCTACTCGTTGGGTGGAACATACCTCGACTAACGAACGGAGATGAACCACATTTCCGCGCACGCGACATCTGCGGGTAAACCGAAAGTGCCGATTCCGTTGGCGACAGAGAGAAAATTAAGACCGCAAAAGAGGATAGAAACGAAACGACGAAGGGTAAAGTTTTTCAAGGGGCTAAAGTTCAATATTTATACGCGAGCGGAGGACGACTTTAGATTTCTCGTCGAGTTCACGTCGTCTTTGTATTCGTCGTTTCAACCAGCAGCAGCCGGAGGAGCAGTAGCAGAAACGGTGTACAAGAGTTGGACGCAAAAGTTCTGTAACGAAAGTTGCAACGGTATATACCAAGGGGGAGGGTTGAGATAGAGTTTCAAAGTCTGTAGTATAGCTCTCGCACGACGTTTTCCCAACGCGTCGGGCTGATGTTGCTGAACGTCTGAGGATCCCACTGCCGTCCTTTGTCTGTTTCTTTCTTCCATTCTCTCTCGTACTTTCTTTCTTCTGCAAGAACGACGATGAAGTCGTTATGTCGATTCTTTAGATAGAAAAATAAAGGGAAAAAATAAAATAAAATAAAAACAACTCGATTTAACCGAACCATTGTTCGCGCGAATCGCGGCAACAGGGGGCGAAAAAGGAAAAAAAAAAAAGAAAAATTGCGGCGACTGTATACCGCAAGACTGACTATATACGATAAAGTTTTTTCTTCGCTGCAACAGGGAGCCTTTATAGAGCGCTGGTCGATTTGCCGAATTTTTACGGGACGCGGAGCAGCGCGATCGTCCGTGAGACGAGAGAGCAACGAGTTATGTTTGCTTCGCAGGTTTCGTTGTCTGTCTCTTCGGGTATACAGAGAAGAAAGGAGCATAGGGAAACCTTACATATTTCGTTGGATCGCGGATGAGGTCGAAACTGTGCGGTAGCTATACGATAAAAAATGCATCTACGAGTGCAGCACGAGAAGTATAGCTACGAAACGGAACGAACGTTTGCCCAAAGCCAGAGCGAAGCTCGACGCTTTCTCAGCTTTCTTCGTTCCGTTCGTAGTAAATATATATATCGCGGGAAGATACCTGCAGAACGCCCAGCGTCGAGGTAGTCCGGGGTGCAAAGTTTACCGGCTACAAGAAGCAATACCATACACAGTCTTCCCAAGAAGTGGTATACCATACAAAAACTATAGGGCTACGTATACACATTCCCACGGAACATAGTCTCGCTATTGATTGTCTTGACGTGACGAGAATTCTCGAACGTGGATTTTGCTCTCACTTGTATAGACGATTCGTGCGTTGCAAAAGGTAGTGTGAGAAAGACGATAGCAAGTATAGCACGCTCCGTTTTGTGTGTGTGTCCTGAATCCGTTATGGAGAGATATAGAGGTTGGGAGGCTTGGAGAAACGCGAGAGAAACGAAAAGGGTTGAAAACCCAGATAGTGCAGGTGCCCCAAAGTATTTTCCACGGATAGAACGAATCGGCTAATAAAATATTAGAGATACAAACGAACGTACACCGACCGAGAAAACACATTTCGCATACACGTTTCCGTTTTTCCGACACTGTTTACCAACGTTTTATTTATATTGCAAGATCTTCTTTCAACCAATAGAATAGCATCGATGACGTATGATATATTAATCGTCCATCTTTCTGTTTTTTTTTACAGAGTTTACGTAACATGATTGCCGCCAATACGACCGACGCCTGCGAGACTCGTGACCCTTGTCAACACGGTGGAATATGCATAACCACCGACAGCGGTCCGATTTGCGAATGTCGTACCGGCGACTACGAGGGAGCCTTCTGCGAAAAGGGTAAGTGAGCTAAATAAAAAGAAAAAAAAAAACTCTGCCTCGTTTCTTATTTTTATCAGCAATTACCGTCGATAAACTTCGTCCTTTGGTGGAAGGTAAAAAAAAATGCGCGTTTCTTTTTAGCAATCGTCGTAACCAAGAAAGACGACTGTGCGCAAATGCATTTTGTACGCGCATTAGTTTTAATTTATAATTAGTTCAAAAGATCCTTCAAGAGTTGAAATGTATATCTATCTGGTATTTGGCGAAGCGAGCGCAAATGAAAGAGAGATCGTTTCACGTTAGATGTGCAAAAAGAGGTTGGCGCCAGGAAGAGGAGAGACTCCTCGCTTCAGTCGCGATGAGAGAAGCATTTCATTCGTTTTCCCGGCCTTTAATAAGACTTCTTTGAAAGCTTCGAATACGCAAGTTACGCGAAAGGATACACAAAGCTACCGAGTGTAACGAGTATTTAGTATTCAGTATATATATATATATATATACACATTTACAGAATGTATACACGTCGAGTCAAGTGTGTCGGTACCTTCAACCAGTGAGCATTCGCTCAACAGGAGCTCACCTGGGCGTTTTGCTATAACGTTATAAGGTAATTACCCGACGTTAACGACCGAGAGAAATCCGGTTCGCGGGCGCGCTATCTGGAGCTCTCTGTCGCTCTGCGACTGGCGGGAACGCCGCTCTGGCACTCGTCGTCGGAAGGGCGGCTAAAATGAACGAGCGTAAGAGAGACAGATGTAAAAGAGCCGGAAGGTTTCCGAGGGCCAAGAAAAGTACAGAATGAATCTTCAAGCATTTGCTGCATAAGACGACGAGTTGATGCAGTGTGCAGTTTATAAGATAAGGATCCCTTGGGATATTTAATTTGAATTAAACTCGAGAGTACACGCGTCTGCTATATCCACGATCTAAACGATACGGCAAAAGAAAAATAAGATAGTCGTTCATAAAAATGTAATTAAAGAATGAATAAATAAAATTCTGAAGCTTTTTAAATGCCCCGAACGAGCAATAGCCGCGTCGTTTCAGCAAAGAGATTCGATAAAAAAAGAAAGTTACGAATTCGTGATAATTTTATTCTCGCAAAATGGTATCTACCCACAAATTACGCGGTGATAATAGCTTAGCGTTAAACGACACGAGAGGAAACTTAAAGGTACAAAAGGACGGGAAGAAATATCAGAGTGGGAGCCAGATGTGACCTACGAGGAATTATCCCCCGTCTCTGCGGCGTTTCTCCGCTGGTTCGTTGAGCTCAGAAATAGATAATTCGACTGAGCTCACTCGACGTCCCCCGTACCACGGTAAGTCGACAAGGGGCAAACTTTTCAATATCATTAGCAAACCCGGTCTCTCACTCTCGTCGTCGTCGTCGTCGTCTCTCGTCGGGTTGAAATGTCTCGGAAGGTATCTATAGATCGCACGGCATACACGAGGTCGGGGGCAAGGAACACAACGATGAAAGCGAGGCTTGAGAATGATGGTGGAAAGCTTCGAGGGTGAAGCGAGGAAACGGGAACAACGGTGAGAGGCACCTCGATCGGTAGCAACCAAACTTGAACGTCAGTTCAACAAGTTTGCCGTTTGTTCGTGTGCGCGTCTTACTCGGTCGTTGTGAGATGTGCCACGGTGAAGTAATTCGTTTTGATGACGGGGCCATAGTAGTGAGGGAAGAACAAGTGAACGAGGGAACGAAACGTGGTACGCGTATAGTTAGCCGGAGTCGCGTATGCATGTGAGGATCTTCACAATGGTTCCGCGCCGCACATGGTAATAAAGCACAACGTTAAATTACGAACCCGGCGTCTGTTTGCGGATGTGACAAGACAAAATTTGAGAATAAGTTCATCGACGATTCGCGTAATTTGCAAGGAATTGAGACGGAGCAAAAAACTGCAGTTCCGATCATAAAAAAGCTCCGATATTATATCGATATTAGATAATTCGTTAAACAGATAATAACAGATAAAGTCTAATCATTACGGATTATCAATTGATTACAGACAATGCGTTAAGTGATTTTGAAAAATTAGCGATCCTGTAGTCCGGACTGATTAAAACTGATAAGAGAAAAATTATTTTGTTTCTTACGTAACGCAAAATTTATTTATGTTGACGTAACTAAATGGGGTGCATTTCGATCTATACAGGTGTTAAATCACGAAGAAAATGAATCTACAGTCAGGTAATACTATCGAATTGTGTGTTTCAATGGAAATCGAATCCGTTCACCATTTAATGCCCACACATATCAGATTCCGTCGTTCTGTTATCTTTCCGAATTCGATTCAAACGTGTCCGATGAGCAAGGACTGTGCTGCTCTCTCACTCCGCGTGTCTCTCGTGTTTCGTAGTTTCATAAGTGGTATATGGCCGACAGGAGATTAATTAACGCGGATTATGCAATGTAATTGGAAAGCGAGCTGTCTACTCGGACAGTTCATGTTATTTCGTTGATTCTACTTCGCTCAGAGTCGACTGTCTCTCCGTTATACCGAGAGACATTGTATCGGGTACGGCACACTCCGCATTAATTCACGATGGATGATCGATCGCGTCTGTCTGCCGGCGACGAAAGTCCCGCGGCGAAACGACACGGCAATGGGTGCAAAAAGGCTCGAAGTTTCATTCCACGAATGACTTGAGATGATAATGGATCCGGATAGCGGCACGTTCGGTATAAATGGTATATGAGATAAACGGAAATGGAACGGAATTAATTATCTTTAAGGGACATAACGATATATTATATAGCTTTGAATGTATATTTCCGAGAGACGACGACGAAAGGCAAATGAGGAATTCAGAAAATCAGGGCTTTCATAAAAAAAAAAGGGAAAATCGATGCGGAACGAAGATGACGAAGAAAAAAAGCAGGCGGAGTAGCGATAAGGAGAACGACGCGGAAACGACGCGAGATCGACGAGTCAAAGGAAATCGTTCATCTTTATTCTCTTCTTTACTATGCCTATCTTTATATTCTATAGCCAACCCCTCGCAGACTCATGAGGGTCGCTTGATTGTTGACCCAGTTTGGATTCCAATATACGAGATAGCGCGATAGGTATGCATTTGACGATTCCAGTGTACGGCATCGGATCGAATGCCGAGCAGTCGAACGACGTTGGAAATTTGTGAGAACTCAGCGTCGACCGACCCACTATCGAAGCGTTTAGCACTCATCTCAGTCAGCGGCGGGTTAAATAGTTATGATAGGATATTTAATTAATATTTTTTCTCCACATACCTGCGGGATGCGAGAATCGGCGGTCTGGAATTTCAACACAGAAACGGGAAAACAAACGGATGCAAACATAGGTCACACACATACAGATACAAATGCATACACCCGAATATTTCACCTGCGGTAATTTGATTGAGTTTCTCGTTCCCGTTCCCTTCGGATGTTTGGCTGACCCCTCACGGTAGCCTACAAATAGTAACAGAATTTGTATATAACATTTCACTGGTGCCGGCGTGAGAAATGCTTCACCGAACATTCCGTTAATTTGTTTAAGCGCGATCAATCAAATAACAATTTCCTGGTTGTACTATTCCGTTCGATTATTCCCTCGTTAGGGAAATTCCGATCTCATTTGTAACATTGGTATCGCATAATGCGTTTGGGTCGGCGCGATATCGTAAATGCAAACGGAAAAAAAAATGTACGTACAATTATATAGAAATCCATTGTACTGCGGATTATATTTCATCCAGTGATGCAAATTTATATTCTTGTGCGTATATCTGTCATATGTATTTTTGCACACGTAAAAAATAATCACGTGTACGCGTGGAATTTCTCGTTAAAATTAATTTCGACGTATCCTATTATCTCTGCAGTGAAGTGGTTTTTCTTTTTTTTTTTATACTCTCGCCTCGACTCTCGTCCGAGCTGCATGACTCATGCACCTTTATCTACCTCTCTCTCGTATACGGCGGCCCAACACTGCATATATACTTTATTTTATTTTATTTCTTTCTTTATTTTCTCGTTTGCGTAGAGGCATGGAGCACGGTGCTGCCCACGGCCGGTGCTGGTGATTACTGGGCATGGGATTACAGTGAGTTTTAACACGTACTAATTAAAGCAACCCCTCAGTCTCCACCACCTTGTCCTCGGAACCTTCACCCGTCGCCCCTTTAACTATGCTCTGTAGGAACGTAAACTTCACACAGGCAGACCGACAGAGATTCTGGCTGAAGGTATCGTTCATTAACGTACACAGTACCGTATAGTTCAGCTCCTGACCACGCAGTACACGTGACGGAGTTTTATCTCTTTCGATATTACAACGAAAATATATAGTTTACGATAAATTTGTTCCTAATTGTAAAACCGTTCACGCAACTCTTATCGTAATCTTTGAAAACATATAGATAATAGTTTTATCTCCACTTTGGTATGCTTGATAGTAGCTAGGATAGGTGATAACAGTATATTCGTATAAAAGTGGCCTCGCAGCACTTCGCCAACGGTTTGCCATTAACGGATCCTCTCGTCGTCGTTGCACCAAGTCCGCACATTCGACTCAAGATTTTCTATAAAGATCTTTGGATAAGACGGCAATGGTCTCCCTTACGGGGAGCAATGATCGTTATTGAGAATCGAATGCGCTACTGGAAAGAGATATCGTTATCTCTCTATCTCCTATATCCGATATCGACGGCAAGATGTAAATTTTGCTGTAAATACAAACTCCGCCATTGTCTGACAATTGCTTTCACCAATTTTTTTTTTTTTTTTTCTCGGATATTCCTGTGTTATAAGCCGCGTGCACGAAAACGATAAAAAAAAATTACTCATAATTGCGCGAAGTCTTTCTCTGCGTTCGGATTTAATTTTAGTGACAAAAAAAGCTTGAAGCGAAGAGAATGTTGGGCAAAATTACAAAGCGGACAGGCAGAGAGCTGTGTGCTATGCAGTGTCCAGAATGGAAGACGCGTCGTTGCCCAGCGTGATGCGAGAGGGAAAGAGAGTCAGAGGGCACGTTTCTCTCTGTGACAGCGAAGGCTTGGCAAGCCAGCTTTTGCGTTTTCTGCTTCCCCGGATATGTAGCTCGCTCGCGGTATAAACGGGACGATTCCAAGGCTCTTTCAACGTTCTCTCCGGCTTTTGTACCGCAGCGAGGTTTAAAGTTTAAAGTTCTCGGAAAAGCCGAAGCGAGTACTGAAGTTTGTGCAACTGAAATATAACGAGTTATTATATTCTCTACGAGGAATTTTTCGGTACTACAGACGAAAGTGTGGAAGAAAATGCCGCTGTACAGAGATTTAATAAAAAACATTTTATCAGTTACGAGTTATATATGTAAAGGTCGGAACTGCCGAGACTGAGAGATTTATTTGCTTGGAAGATAGTCATTCAGCTGTTGAAATGCCAGTTGATTGCTGGTTTTCTCAACAAATTCGAACTCGGAGACGTATGATAATCATAAGGATGCACAGAGATGTCCTTACGGGTGGATCGATAGTGTGAGAATTTGGGACAGATGACGAGCTGCGAACATCTCAGTCATACCCGCATCATCGAGCAAACGGGTTAGACATGCTTAGGAGGTTCGACAACTGTCGATAACGCTATATCCACAAACTATGCTACGGGCATCTCATATATCGCAGAATGCGTGCGTGTGATCACTGGGAAATTAGCGAAAGCGAATAGGCAAATAGATGCATTTGTGCGGGTGAGTTGAGCCACAGACGTTGTTGACGCGCATGTATATTATTAGCTTCTATAGGAGATATGAATCGATGGAATTACTGTTGGGGTTGTGATATATATCTAACGCTGAGGGGATAATATAGATACGACAATAATACCCAAATTATAGACCGAGATACACGGAATCGATCTCTCATAGCTCGACATTCAAGACATTCTTTGCAGCAAAGTTAAGGAGGTTCGATGGCTGAGAGTTCGTTTCGCATAAGTTCGAGAAAAATGAGAGAGAATTGCAACTACTTCTCGATGGTATAAAAATCTGGAAAAATTCAGGCATATTTAAGGTATTGAAAAGATTAATTTTGCATAATAATAATTTAAAAAAGTTATTAACAAATTCATGAAAAAAAAACTTGTTAAACAAATTAACGGTAACTCAACTTTTTTTTAATGAAAATGATTCTTTCATTTTTCTGAACACATATGAATTTTTTCAGATTTTTCTCTTGGGTTTGAATTTTTTCTTTTTCTACACATTTTTTCCATAAAAAAAGAAGTTGAGTTACCGTTAATTTGTTTAACAAGTTTTTTTTTCATGAATTTGTTAATAATTTTTTGGAATTATTATTATGCAAAATTAATCTTTTCAGTACCTTAAATATACCTGAATTTTTTCAGATTTTTATACCATCGTGAAGTAGTTGCAATTCTCTCTCATTTTTCTCGAACTTATGCGAAACGAACTCTCAGCCACCGAACCTCCTTAAGTGAATCGAGTACTTATGTATCGAAACTTGTTTGAAATACGATCCATTTGGATCAAAAAGTACCAACTTTGTATTAAAATGAAAGTATGACATTTAATTTACTGAAAAATAACGCAGTCCGACAATAAATTCGCGGACATTTGAAATCTTGGGACTTGTCCATGACTGCATTGCTACTATCTTAACATAAAAATTCGTTTTGTACATTTATATTTATTTTCCGAGTTAACCATTTGCAGCCCGTTATGAAATCGACTGATAATACCGCTAGCAGATTTAAAAAGAAAACCACAGTCTGTCTTGAAAAAAAAAAGGAAAAAGTATTACCAATCTTGATGGAAAACGTGTCACGCAGTTCGAATATGTGGATACGTTCGTAAAATAAAACGCGAAGACGAGAGAATGTAATAATATTTATCATGTCACATAAGATAGAAAATAAAGAAAACCTCGATGTCGTCGTGGAGACTTACCCGCCAATCTTCTGACAATTTTTCGTCGTCTCGCCTGTCGATATGAAAGTCCCTACCAGCGTGCATTCACCGCCGGTGCAACGAGACCTCGTGCATCCCTCTTCACTTTCGAAATTGCTGCAACGTTGGTCTTTCGCTCATGCGCTCATAAACTGTCATACCGTAACTATGTCTCGGGCCTCGGTGTCTATCCATTCTCCTCGCTATCTCCGTCGTCACGGCCTCTCGATCCCCGCTGTAAAATTTTCGTTCTTTTTTTTTTTCATCCCGTGTCTCGTCGAGGTAGCAGAGTGTTTCGTAATCCCGGAGGGTGAACCGCTGCGAGGATCTTCGTTTCTCTCAAGCCTCTTGTTCATCCACCACTTGTCATGCTGGGGTTTTTTTCTTCCTTTCATTTCAAAGCCGTCATAACTCTTGAGCTCGGGATTACGAAATGGAATAAAAGTCGAAAGAGGTACAACGATAAGCGACAGCGTGTAACAACCACAAGAAGACAGGACAGCAAAACGTAGCGATATCTTTTGTTGCCTCCCACTCTCATCTAAGGTAAAAAGCTCTGAGGTTATATTCTCCACTTGGCAGAAGAGTCGTCACGCGATGTAAGAGGGGTCTACTCTCGCGTCTCGCGTTGTGTGACCGTTCACGTGTCGCGAGACCGCGTTCCTTCTCTTCGTTATTGCATGCAAGGGTTATATGCGGCCCGCATAATTCCGCAGGTACACGCGAGCACCGAACGGATGGACTCGCGTTACGTATACCCCTCCAGCGACGGAATACTATGTACAAGGATTACGTATACGTTGGACTCTCGTGTACACGGCAGACCGGACGGTTGGTCCGCTAAGCGGCCTGGTGCCTTCGCATCTACGCTGGTCAGCGGGGTAGTAAAGCCAGTAGTAAAGCCAGTAGTGGGTCAGCCGGAGCGCGTAGAGCTCTGGTTCTCTACAGTATATACCCCAGTAGCCAATGTTATACCCAGTCCGTGTTTCGCTTTAACTCGAAGTAAGAAAAGACTTCCGAGCAAGAAGCCGAGCTCCGGTACGTGCCTCGACACGCGATTCCCTCCACCCGAACTATAGCCACGCGCATGAAACACCACCAGAGAAAGTAGCCGGACAAGCCCTGCGACGTTTTTTTTCTTCTTTTTACGACGCGCAGATCGTCGTTGACTTTGAGAAAAATATAATATGATAAGCGAGTCGAACTCATTTATTCAGCATACGTTTTACGAGTACATAATCTGTGCTTCGAGAACAGCAATTTAATTTCTTTAAGGTCCAAGTGAAAAGTGCTAATATCTAATATAAATCTTCTCATCGCCCGATGTAAATTTGTCATAAGAAATTTGTCTTCAAAGTGAAAACTAGTTCTTTCCATTTCCCAGAAAACTTCACTTTAGAGTTTGCCGGTTGCTGTGGAGTTCGAAAAAAAAAGGAAAACTTCCGTTTCGCCGTTAACGTTGGAAACGCAATTTTGCTGATGGCGAAGTACCGTCGGTCGCACGACCCTCGTCTAATTGCTTCCTCCGTCACCGGATCCTTTCTCGCTGTTTAAATAAAAGTGCTTTTCGAATTCGCTTCTCGAAACATCGCGCAATCATCTTTGGTCAATTGAAATCGTTGAGAAATAAACTTTCGAACGATTACGAGAACTCTCGCCTTGGAATCCATATAGATATCAGCGAAATACCTCCGTCGAGACAATATCCTGACATGACTTTAATCCAATTCACGCGAAAGCGTCAAAACCGTTATTCGTTACGAGACCATTCGACCCTCACTCTCTCTTTCCCCTGAAGCAGTTTTTTCTCTTCGCAATCCTTCGGATAGCGAAGACGTTCGGAAGATCCGACGTTACGTTTCCTCTCGATGAACTCGGCAAAGTGACGTTCTCGATAGCGAATGAACGTCGTGGCAAATCGAATTCCAACGCTGCCAGCAGCATCGTGAAGTTTCGCGGCAATTCTCGAATAAACGAACAGAAATGAACGAGAAGTGAATGCGTGTGGAACGGCAGTAAAGAACATAAAAATAAAAAATAAATGTATGATGAAAATCCAACACTGGAAAAGGCCTATTGATACATTTTGTAAGAAGTTCGAAGTAAGGAGAGACCATGCATACACGACAGTCGTGATATATCCTATTGCGAGTTTGAGAAATGCTCTTTCGTTTCCGACTTTCTTGCGGAATCTTTCCCTCTCGAGAAGCGATTCGCGACAACGGTTCTCGCCAGCGAACTTCCTTTCCCCCGGTCGTTTGCCTCAACGACTTACGACATTAAGCTGAGCTCTCAACACGATCGCAGCTATTTCGATGTTCGTTCAAAGACGCCCCTTTCCCATACACGCCACAGAAGCATACATTGTACACGAGGAAAGAAAAACGGAAGAAAAACAAAAGAATATTTTCGCGCAACAGTAGACATATCGTAGCTTTGTGAAAAATAGATGGGGCCATTTTTCGAGAGCCTCAAGGTGAACGACGCAGGAAGGTCGGGAAACAGATAACCACAGCCTTTGACGACCCACGTGCAAATGATAAAAAAACGTTGGAATAGAAGCGTCGCGATAACGAAAGAGTCTTGCCGAGAAAAAGTTATTTCACAAAGGCGGGAACAGGTCTATATCCTCATCTCGGGTAGACGAGGACGACATCTGGTCCTCGATCGTTTCCTCGAATGAACGCGTTGATGACGCAGCAACCCACCAAACTGCGACGACGATTTCGATCGGCTCACTGACAACGATCATTCCCGAGACATTTCAAATCGCCATAAAATCCATAGAGCGCTCGCGCACCCTCGTGAACGTTATTGGAATACCGGTGGATCTATACAATCAAAGAAGATCATACCGATGGAATTCCGATCCTCAAAGACATTTTTATTCGTATCTCTATTCTTTCTTTCACCAATGTAACGGAACTTTTCTCAACTATCTGTACGTTCGTTATTCGAAACTGGGAAGTTTTCTTTTTCGCTTGAACTTCAACAACGGTACTCGAGAATCGGTGTATCGGGTTTTATCGCGAGTGTATCGAGTTCTCATATATTTTTACGCTACGATACGCTAGAAACTTTGATACCGCATTGGAGAATATATATTTATTTGTCGAACTTATTTTATCCACAAGCGAGTTTTCAAACGTCGTGTAAAATGGTGCAACGAGTTTTTGGCTACCGCACACCATTGTCCTGTTTCGATGTCTCAATCGTCAATAACTGTTGAATTTTAATCCCGATTCTCATGTATACCAAAATACATAGTTGGCGGTAGGGGTCTTGAGACAAAGGAGCAACGCGGGTCAGAGTGTTGCAATCGACTCGAAAACTATGTTTCTGTTTATCGAGATAATGCAGTCGGAGTGCGGAGTGCATTCACGAAAAGCGACAGAGTGAAAGAATGCGAGTAAAAATGGGGGAAAACACCGAACGTTGAACCGGTCTGTTGCCCGGGGATAACGACGATACGGATGTGGAAGAGTGGGGAGGGAGGGGTGGGGTGCGGGGTCGGGGGGGGGGGGGGGGCAAAGCACAGTGCTATCGTTCGGCCAGCCTGGGTGTTGCAATCTGCCGGATATCGCGCAATTATCGTGTCGCGGCAGTAACGCCGGTACGACCTAACGTTTTATGGTAATTACCGGTTGTACCAGTGGAAAGAGATAGTCGGACGGGGGTAAAGGGTAAAACACAGCAGCGGCAACAGCGGCAGTAGAACAGAGGTGGACGACACAACTAGCACAGCCACTTGGTAGTGTTACCACGTACATATCCACGACTCGTTGCACTCCGCAGTAGTTGGGCAGAAGCAAAACGCGGGAGCTATTCGTGTACTCTGCGGGAGCGTCGAGAGGGTTGCAAACTCTCGTGTGACCTCTATCCCAAGGCCCCGGAGATCCGTAACAAACCGCTCTCATCCACGTTCGATACACCAACTCGATGATCCTTTGAGCTCGTTTCGAGCTCAAAGTAACACTTTGGTCGCGACTTTTAGATACTACCCTTTTCTTTACCACCATTTTTTATACACATGCAGTTTCGTTCGATTTTTTTTTTTTTTTTTTTGATGGCGGAGGTTTGGATTATTCTGGAATTTCTGGAATTGCCGGATTATTCTTGATAGCAATGATACTTTTACGATTATTTCCAGCGCTCCGTTAACAGTACTTTGCGATAGTTTCCTTCGGAGCTCGAGTACTTCGTTGATTCGCGAACTACGCTGCCGCTTGCTAGTGGGGAACGGGGATAACGAACACATTTCAATCGTGTATACGGGAGCACGAACGAATTCGCGGTCGAAGGTTCCAAATGCGGCTGATGCTAGAACGAGCAGATCCCCCGGTCGCGGACGCTGGCGCGATTTGGCACTCGACCAAAGCCATTAAGCCGCCAACCCTCCGCGCTATTTCCTTCTCATCGTCTTTTTGTCACCGGCAGGTTCGAGACCGGTGGCCCCTTGTATACCTGTTCGCTCGAGCTCACTTTTGTTTGGAACTCTACCGATAACAATGAGAGAGCCAAGATGAGAAATATAAGGGATGACGAAGGGGCGCTGGAGGGGAGGAGGAGCGTATAAAATTGGAGAAACGACGAAGAGAAGGGTGACAAAATACCGCAGTAGCGTCACTACGTCCGCAATGAATTTCCGCAATATCAGAATATTGTAAATATACATGGATAAAAAATATGAGCTTGTAGTTTCGCAAAGAAGAAGTGAAGGAAGGCACATTTCAGGGCTGAATAAGTACGAATGAATTAAAGATGCATCATATTATAGATAATTGAAAAATACGGTGCTTCGGCGTAGTAAATACGAAAAATAATTTTATAGTTATGTGCGCTGTACCGTAGAAGAAAAATGCTATTGCTTGGAAACCTTTTTATTCAGTATATTATCCCTCCGGGGGAGGGGGGGGGGGGGGGGGGAAGACGCTTGAGTTTTCTCATCGAGATCATCTCTGCACAAGATGGAAAGCGTGGAAACGTTTTCCGTACGACCGGGATCGTTGGGTATACAAAACGAGACCGAACAACGAGCGTTTACTCTCATTATACACCGTAAAGAAAACCTAATTTATTTTCATTTGTTTGCAGACAAAGCACCCTCGGAGGCGTCGTTCAAAGGCACCGAGTATCTCAGAGTCGATCTTAGCAAAGGAGAGCCCGTTCTCAGCAGCCAGGAGTCTGTGAGTCTTCAGTTCAAAACTAGACAGCACAATGGTCTTCTATTCTATTCCGGTGAGTTCATAGTTTTTTTTTCCCTTAATTTTTTTTTCTTTTTTCCCCGTTCTTCTTTTTTTTCTTTATTTTTTCACCTCCGCTAGCTGCAGACTGCATTGAGCGTTCTTTCATTGGATCCCAGTCGATAAAATAGATAAAGAGAAGATAAATTCTCGTGTTCGATCAGTCTCTGTAACTGCTTTTCCTCGCGGTTTTCTCACTTTCCTCTACTACGCGATAAATGAGCATCAGCTCTTTATTCTCTCGAGTAACCACCGCGCGGAGACCGAGGAGCGAGAGAGCGAGGCGTACGCTAATATAACGCTTATAAAGCTCGCGAGATTTACGATAGCCTCGTTCTCGTCTCGTTGTCGTCGTCGTTACCGCGTTCCGCTCGCTGTAAAGCCCCCGCATAGTGCACTATTATAGCACACCGCCCGCACATACCCCTTCAACCAAATCGATAATTGCAGCGCGGGAGCTTCGAGAATTTCCGAAGAAGCGAGAGATCGCGACCGCTGCTTTTCCGTACCAGACGATGACACACACTCTCTCTCTCTCTCGCTGCATATATAACACCGCATTCGCTTTCCACCTTTCTAATTAAAAAACCGCGTAATCAGAATTCGTTATCATTCGCGTCGATTCTCATTTTCGATTTTATAATTCCACTTATGCGTAACAGAGACCGTGAAGAATAATTAGATTTACAATTATAAAAAAAAAAAATCGCACAAAAGTTCCTTCTGCAAAGCTGCATGTCCTGAAAAAATAAATAACGTCCTGAATACTGAAACTATTGTGGCAATATTTCAATAACTGATTAGGTCATCTCCGATACACATTAATTAATAATGTTATTGTAGTAATTGTGTTATTATGTTTTACCGGTTAATCGTATACAATTGATACGCGATAACGACGATCGATTCGCTTCATAATTTTAGCGGTCAAAACAATACATCGCAATTATTGCATCGCTGCGTGTATGCTATTCATATTATGCACATTTGTTGTTACAAGATCGTTCGTTTAAACGTATTTGACGGAAACTATGTGAATTTCATCATTTAAATAGGACGATAAATCGTTGCGTGAGCGTTCTATATATCGCATATTCTTTCGCGAAACCGTAACCACTGTGAACAGAAACAATTCGTTACACTGACTGCAGAGACGGGAAGAGTGATCTCGCGAACTCTGAAGTGAAAGGTATGAAGCGACTGGGATATAGTCGGTAGCGGTACGAGGAGAGGGGTAGAGACATAGTGTTGCGGAATTGTGTTCCGGGCTGCATAATCCAAATGGGTAGTTTATCCGTGGTTTATACTATATCCGTGGATAAACGAGCGACTGGGGGTCTTCGCTGCCGACGCTACTGTATACTGCAGCACTAAAGCTGCAACAGCAACGTGCGGCAAAGCGACCGAGAGGAATCCTTCTTCCCACGTACCTACTACCCCGTCTCTCTCTCTTCTGGCATACTGCTGCTAGTTTTACCTTGACGTAGGCGCGTCCCGGTAGTAGATACGGCACACACGGGCGCACCGGTGAATTCTGTGCCGCGTTGCAACGAGCAGCACTGCGGCTCGGACCACGGTGCAGCTCTTTCTTTCGTAGCCAAGAGAGAGAGAGTTTCAGTCGTTGCAGGTGTTGCAGTGCTCTCTTTTCTTTTCTCTTTTCTTCCCGCTTCTTCATTCCTCATCCCCTGTTTTGGTTTCATTCACCAACCATCGGGATCTAAAGGTTACAGTTATCGGCTCGCGAATAAGTCAAAGTTGAAGGTTCTTTATTGACTGAACATTTTCACACTTCAAGTAATACATTTTTTCGAGATTAAAAAAAATGTATTTAACGTGACGGTAAAATGCGGAATTTTAATGTTTTCGCGTAATTGTTGCGAGAGCTAAAGAAAATTTAATTTCTAGATGATTGACCTGCTTTCTTGCCGTTCAATGCCCTCCATTGGCCAATCACTGCAACGTTTACTTCCATTGACGCTCGCACTTTTGCTCGGTTTATTTGCCAGTCGTAGTGTGGGTGAACGAGATCCTTTCAGGCGCATTCTCATGCTCCGGTCGTTTCATTGACCCCCCTTGAGTACATACGAAGCAGAAGCTATTCATGTAATTCCCATGCGTCTCTTTCATTTTCTATTTTTTATTTCGTCTCTTCGATGCACGCTTTTTTTTCCTCCTCTCGTTCTGACGTACTGCGATCTTTTCTATATGCACGCGGGCCTCTCCACGCCGGTTATATAATCATTATTCGAAAAAACGAATATTACGAAGCCAACATACGGATACGCATCAGTCGTAGCTTACGTGCTTACGTAGCTTTAATGGCTTCGTATTTGCGATACGTGTACGTGTATCTGTCTGCATACTGCATCGACGGCGATTGTACGATGCGAGCGAATTTTCTGGAGAAATAGAGAGGATAAGCTCACGTATGGGATATGAGCTAAAAGTACAGTACAGCAAGAAAAATTTCAAAGGCGCAATGTAAGCTCTTCCCTCAGTTGAATTGTCACGATTTTGCATTTTGTACTATCAACTTTTTTTTTTTTCGTTAATCCTTAAGGGTACAGGAATAAACGTACACAATAAGTCCGAATCCCTTTGGAATAAATTTCAAAAAAATCGTGATTCCTTTCATTGTTGCAGGCGAAGGGGGAGATTATTTGTCAATTTCGCTGAAGGACGGTGGGGCTGCTGTCGATATGACGCTGGCTAATGGAAAGCTGGATCTTCACATAAAACCGACTAGGGTTCGTTTCGACGACAACCAATGGCACAAAATTATTGTTCATCGGGGAGTCCAAGAGGTGAGTAACTCCAGTACCTAATGAAAAAAAATAATCACTTGCGTAATGGTCCATTAAATAAGGCATAAAAAAAATATAAAAAGTGGTAGAAATTAAAGAGGAAGTTTTGATGAAACGAAACCCTCATACAGCAACGTTCAATGCGGATAGACCAAAGGTGTGCGTGCATTTCATGAAATTTTACGTGCATTACGCGCGTTTATACCTATAGAAAGTAGTGAATATATTGTTAACACAGTGTGTTCGTTCAATTTCGGCGTCGATGGAGAATTAGTAGCGAGCGAATTGTTGACGCATGATCGCGGTAACTGAACGAGACTGACGGAGCCCCACTGGTTATATGTGAGAGGGGAAGGGAGGGGTGGGGGGAGGGGGAGGGGTACAGGGAACGTCGTTGTTATACCGATCGTTAACGCAATGCACAACGCACAACCTCCCGATGCTCCAACGCGCACCGCGTAGTGATTATTTACGCGTCGGCATCGCGACTTCCGGTGAACCAGCGCGACCACCGTTTTCCACTCCAATCGTTCAACCATCCGCTCTCGTCCCCCCTCTGTCGACGAGGGGACCCACGTCCCTTCAGCTTTTAGTACTCTCTCACCGCTCATCGATCGTTTTCCTGCCTCCCCCCGGTTGCCGGTCAAATAATCCTTTTCATTGTACACATATTACCCTCTCCCATCAATCTCGCTACTTCGATGCAACTCGCGGTCGAAACTCGTTACAACATCGAAATAAGTCGAGCGTGAGAGACTCATTTGCTTGTATATAAATATTCTATAAATATATATGCTATATAGAGATCGCTGCCTCCAATCGACGCTGATATACTTCGTTCGTCAGTTATTAAATCGATTTAGTTGAAGCGCGAAAAAGAGTTACAAGAGTGTCAAAATTTTATCAATTCTGGTATTCATTTACCCTCTCGTTATTAGATATCGTAAGGGTGGGTACTGTTGCAATTGTGTTTTTTTTTTTAATGGAGAATCGAAACACCGGAGGGAAAGTGCGAAAACGCGTTAACAAACTACCGGGAGCTTTTGTTCAGTCTCTTTTCGTGTGGTTTAAATTTCGTCTCGACCGGTTAATGACCATAACAAGGTGTATGATTAAAACATACACACGAATTAAGAAGTCCCTCAGTCGGAACGGACGCAACGCGAGTTCCGCATTACACGCATATAGAGGGTAATACATATATATAGAATATATAGATATATACATTCCCACACATAGAGAGGCATATGAACACAAGTAGAAAGTTTCGTCCTACGGCACTCGGCCGGAGCCGCTTCTATTCGCACTCATAGTACGCGGTCGGAAAGTTCGCAAATTGGCTTGCGGCTCGGAGTAGAGGAGGGTTATACCCTCTCCGACGGTGGTTGTACGGTACGCAAACGGGCTGCGGCTTCTAGCTCGAGGCATTCGTTAAAAATCAAGTACGTCCCTTGCCGCATGGCGTACGAGTACGGCACGGGCAAGCGAGCGAGAGTAATTCCGTGGGAAAAAAAATCGCACGACGACGAGTCCATGAACTCGGTCTCACCGCGACCATCGACCGTTGCCCGTCTGCCACTGCACGCTTCGAATCTCAATATTTAATTCGAAAAGTCGAAAGGAAGAAATTATGATTTATTACATGGAACATTCCCTCGAGTCTCGTGGTAACTACGGCGAAGAGAAACGCTTAAGACACGACTGCAACCTCTCGGGAGATGTAAAATTAAAGAAAAAAAAAAAAAAAATGTAAAGTTTTAAAAAAAAGTTTGCAATACTTTTATTACGGACGAAGGGATGATGGGTCCGGTCTGAAATGTAGAATAGTAGAATTATAAGTTTAACAGGATGACGCGGGAAAAAATACAAAATAATTCAGTAAAAAAAAAAAATTATAGTACCAAAAATGATAGCAACATTTTTATTACAGACGAAGGGATGATGGATCCGGTATGAAATTTAGAATAGTATATGTTTAACAGAATGACGGAGAAAAAAATTCAAAATAATGCGGGTAGGTAAATAAAAAAAGCTGAATATGAAGAATGCAGCAGAAAGAACGTATTTTTATAGGACACCAGACTACTTGTAGCTAAGTTTTTATAATAGACTGAGGGACAATGGCTTGGTCTGCAATGTAACGGGGCACTGCAGTATGTATAACACAGGGTAAAGGGGGGAGGGGAAGGGGAGGGAAACAAGGAAGCAAGCGAGAGAACATGGTGGAAGCATTGGCCGGAAGGCACGGCGGCAAACTTGTCGCGCCGAGCTACCGAGAACTTTGACAGTTTCAATCTAACCGATATAGCACGACGAGACGAAGTGAGATGAAGTACGGTGGCAACTGCAAAGCTACATACTTCATACTACTGTTCTACTGATATAGACGACGAGGTTAGCCTCGCTTCGTAAACTCTCTCACTGTCCCTTATTTCATGGAACTTCAGTCTCGCCGTTCGAGTTTCTCAGGCTTTCTTCTCGTATTCTAATCGAATTCAAGTTCAAAGTTCAAAGTAAAATAATAAAAGTGTCAATAACGATATTTTTTCAAACAGACGATATTTGAAATTGTGAAAGCCACGGGGTTAAGTGGCTTCAAAGCAAATATTTATTATTTTTATACAACATTTTTGCAATCAATTTATTTATCTTTCCGAATTAATTTAATCGTTTTACGTCTGGTGATAATGGTCCTTGCGGAAAACAGAAAAACAGATTGTCATAATGATGAATCTTAAGGATTGTCGCTTATCGAAGCGCGTGACCACATACCATAATGCTTGACTGACGGGACGAAATTTTTTTTTATCCTCGATCCGGCAGACAGATTCGTGTGAACCCAAGAGGGAGCCACGGCCCCAGGGTTACCAAGAGTCTCTCACTTCTTCCCTCGATTCGTATATCCGTCAACGTATCCTTGCGTGTGTATATATAGATATATACGATAGTCCGCTGGCGTTGCGCCCAAAGCGTTATATTCTCGTTCGGAGAGGGAAACCGTCGAGCGCGAGTGAGAAGAGAAACGAATGAGAGTCGAGAGCCGATCCTCGTAGTAGGTTGCAGCAGCTCTCTCCTATGATTGATGAAGCGGAAGCGATCGACGCGCAAGGATATACCGGATATGCGCCCTCCGGGCGGACACGTTATCGCCGGCGTTGACGTTATCCCGAATGACAAACCGAGAGAACGAGATATCGAGAACCGGTCGTTAACCTTCATCCAAACCTCCCCCACTTATCCCCGGAGCAAAACTGTACGTTGAATATCGAAGAACCCAGCCGCAGGTGTTGCGTCCCCAGAGTTTTCTCGAGTATCCCCGAGATTCGTCTCCCGAGATTCCAAGAAAAATCTTGACAGCCACACGCAAACTTTATCGTATATCGTCTCGTTTAATATCGACGCGAGACGTCAGTACATAATCGCAAAAAAACCTCCGTCGCGACAATTCGTCATGAGACTATCTCGAGCGGTAACGTGTTTTAACGTTCAAATGAAGAAAAAGAAAAAAAGAATCCAAACCAGTTGGCAAGGAATTCCAGAAACGGAGAAAATATCGTATATCTTCTGAATAACGCGCGTCTGGTTCGTTAAAAAAAAACAAATTTATCGTCGTCTCGTTTTATATCGATGAAAGAGATCGGTGTGGACATTTGTAAAAAACTTTCTTACGACGATTCGTCACGAGGCAACTATCTCGAGCGTTAACGTTTTAGCGTTTGAGCGATGATGAAAAAAAATAAAAGAAAATAAGTGCACATGCGTGAGTGCGAAGAATTCTAGGAACAATGGCAAGTGCCGTCTCGCTTGTGAATTACGTACGTCTACTCCTTACAATTCATCGACGCACTCGCGTGTGTCTGGCATTTGTACGGAAAAAATATAAAAAATAGCCATTGTACTTCAAGTGCGATCCCCTTTCTCGCAAGGAAGGAAACCCCTTGCACTTTCGCTTTTTCCGACAACTTTGGTAGTACACGCAGGTGGGCACTTCTGTAGTTTTCTCGTATATTTTTCTTATTCACAGTCTGCAATACATTCGACTACAGACTCGACAAATATGTATGAAACGTGCGGAAGCGTGAGTAATGGCAGAGAGGACGAGAAACATGCGAATACGCAATCGTAATAAAAAGAAAAAGGGTCACGTACTTTCTCCCTCGCCGTTGTGTTGCTCTCCACCCTTCTATTTTCAGTTGGAGGGGAAATGGGAGAGGGAAGGGTGAAGCACGCAACTGGTACAATACTACTGCAACTATACAGACCTTCCATTCACCGGAACTTTGAATACACGGTTTTGAATCTACGAGTGACAATAAATGGGATTCTTCGTTCCTTCCGTCTCGCGACAGATCGCACTCTAAAAAAAATGCCCTTCATCCGAAGTACAGTGGAACATCCCATATTTGAGGGAATTGGGAGACATCGTCAAATACGGGAGTGACCAATAAACGAATCGACGGTGGCGATCGAATCGCTTAGTGAGTAGTATCCCTCTCTCACTCGCCCTTGCAGGGCGGTAGCTAGTAGGCAGGGCTCTCGTCAAATACGGGAGGTTCCACTGTAACGACCATGTCGGGACGTGTACAAAGTCTCACTACAATAATTTCGAAAGCTCTACAATTTCTATTGCAACAGAGTGTATAAAAGAACGTTCGAAGCCGCGAAAATCGTTCTCTATGAAATCGAGAATGGATGAAATAAACTTCGAACGTATAGATCCTTTTTTTTTTTTTAGTTTTTTTCGTTCTCTTTCTCTTTGGTCTCTCATTCGTCGGCCTAACGGCGCGTAAAGTGGACTGTGAATTCGCAATTTCACGAAGCCCCGATGCGGCGTGTGCAAGTCCTCCGGGTCGCCGATGCAAAGTGGAAGGGAGGGGGGCTCGGAGGGGTGAGAGCTTGCGATGAGAATGCGTGGGGTGCTTTCCGGCTCGATTCCACTAGTAGAGCGAGCTTCGGTAGGAGCACGACGGGCTAAAAAGGGGGTACGCGAGAGAGATAGAGAAAGAGTAGGACGGGCACTTCAACGGCATCCAGCAGCAACGGCGGGCGTAATCCAGGATTACGCTCGGCTTATGACATATCGACATCCTTGCGCTTCAGGATAAAAGGGCTACGACCTTTCTCAGCTTATGCGTTCACATATACGAATATTCATGCAATAAAAAATATCGAAGGACATATAATATCGTGTGAGTAGATAATTTTGTGTCGTATGCTCATGCGTCTGCATACTCAACGTGATGTACAAGTTTCGAGTACAGCATTTCTATTTAGCATCGAAAAATCATGAAAAAGGAGTGTTCCATTTTCGCCATTTTTTAATTCTCGACTGCCCGCCAGGGCACTCAGACGGGAGTTATGCGTTTCACGGAGACGAGCGATTTCGATCGTTGTCCGGTATGTTCTCGAAAATGGCTAAAAATTACTTAACAGAATTTGATACGGTATTGTAATGTTTGACTCTATGACGTACGGTCAATGTCGTTTGCGATGGAGAATTTAAATTAGTTGAATATCCGTAGAGAAAATAGTATTTTACGGAATGGTCCTTTAGATATATCGAAAATTGGGCGCCACTTTCTGCGATATATTTATTCGACTCCCGGTGGTTCGCAAGAAGCTCGATCTCTGTGCAGTTTAACCTCAAATTCACGGTAGTTTAGGTCTTAGTTAAAACTTGTCTTCTTTAAAATGGATTAAATAAAAAAAATTACAAAAGTTAAAAAACTCCCGACTGAAAAAAAGAGTGAAACATAATTAATTATTCACATATTATAGTCGGGAGATTTCCATACTCAATGACGTAGAAATCGCACGACTATGACATGTGAATAATTAATTGTAATTTCACACTTTTTTTCAGTGGGGAGTTTTTTAATTTTTTTTTGTTTTATACATAAAAACGCGAAATATACACACCACTGTGGTATTAATATTCCATTTGTTCCCTGCAAGTCGTAAAAGTAGAGGCGTAAAATGAATACACTTGTGGCATATGTGAAAGAAAAAAACAAAAACACAACGCCTTTACAGATAAAACGCAGATAAAGCTCTGCGGCGAGCCTGTAAATATGCAACAAATCTGTGTACGTTATTATACCGTACGGTTTCATATCTCATTACACAGATAATAATACCGTAGAGATAATAATACTTTCGGAATTCTGCGTAAAGTGTGTTATAATAATGTGAAGCGTTTTATCGGCTCTCGACAATGCAACACTTGCAAGCTTATCGCAACCGGCTCGTTCGCTCTTCGTCCTGCATGTGTTATCATCGTAACGTAGTAACACTGTAGTACAACGTTTTATTATCTTTGGGTGTAGCTTCGAGGTAAATTTGTGGTTTGAAAGCGAAGGGTTATAGTAGAGAAATTCGATGGAAGAGAGAAGGAGAGAGAAGCAATACGGGCGCGTGTGCGTGTATATAATCTCGCAACAAGGCTAAAAGGGAGTCAAAGCTTCGATGAAGTGAGATTCTCGGGGATGAGTTAATAACGTTGCATAGCTTACAGCCTTCCGCGTATCTATAATGCACTAAACACGCGAACGTTGTCCGGCACATGGAGAATAACACATAGTTACTAATAAACGCTTGAGCTTCGCTATACACAACCCAAGAGAGGAGAATAATAATTCACCGATATTCTACCGTTGTCCATGTGTGGGGACGCAAAGTGGATACGCGCAGTAAGCGGCCAGATCAACCTCTCCCTCGTCCAACACGCGCGCGCTCACGTACACACGCTATAACGCAATCACCGCGCTTTTGTAATTTTCGTGAATATACCGCAAGACCAACAACAACCAGCTTGCCAGGATAACATTTTCTCTCGTCTGCTGGGGCGTACAACCGCGCGCTTCGCTGGCCCTCACTTTAGTGTAAATCCGAAGCCAATTAGGCAAAACACATTGTTGAGGTAAACAGTGGAGAAATCCTGAAATGCTGATCTGGCTGAAGAGGAAATTAACGCGCTTTATTCTCCCGTTGCGCCTCTTCTCTTCGTTGTATTTCATTGCTTCATTCGCTTGCTTTGTATCCTACTTCGCTTTCGCTCATCGGTCATGAATAAAATCGTTCTCATTTCTCTCTTTCTCTCGTTTCATACCGTTGACGGGCTCGGAGGCTTTACCGATCCTTTGTATTTTTAACTCTGGTGCAATTCGCGAGAACTATAAAGTGAGGTCATGGCGTTTTCGAGGGTCGTATGGTTATCCCAAGTGTCGTAAACATAGCGAATATCGTCAATGGCCTTAATAAGTGTTTAATGTTAAGCGTAAAGTGCGATACGCGATCTTTGCCGGACACGAGAGTTTAGAGAGCGGATAAAAAAGGTTGCAGAGTTGAAGAGAGGATACAGGTCGACTGAGAATCGACGAGGAGCTTCTACTGAAAACAACTATGAACCATCCGGTTATACTTGCCGTTGTAATGACAGTTAACTGGCTCACTATATCAACTGGGGCGGCGTTAATTTCTCGCCATTTCACTCGGCCTCGCAACTCTTCCATCCCTCGGGCTCTTACTCTCGAGCGGAGGGAACGAGACCTCGAGTGTTCCTAGCTCGTCCGGGTGGCTACAGTGGCGTGGCTTCGACCCCGAAGGGGGTACAACATTACGGCACTTGGAGTTAATTAGCGCCCGACCCACGCGGAGTGGTGGGGGAAACAAGGCGGCAGGCAGCAGCAGCCTCGATTAGAGCTACTCAACTCTTGTGCACGATGCTGCTGCTGGTGGTGCTGCTAGTGGCGGTGCTCTGTATGCGGTAACAGGCCGGTAACAGACCGACGTCAACGTGACTGATGTCGATGATCGAGCTGCGGCGAACGCGGGGCAAACCTCCTTCAGCAATCAGCAATAATTTACCTCAATTTTTTTTTCGCGATAAAAAAAATGACCACGATAACAACGCGATATCGTTTTCAATTCCCCAAGCGAATATCGATTTTTTGAAGTATTGGAGTTAACGTTAAAGAATTTTATGTTATCTCTGATAAAAAAAAAATTATGCGAATTGTGCTTCTATTCAACGATCAATACGCAATAATTAGTACGAAACAATATTGAAATTCCAATTTTTTTCGTTAAAAGTAGTCGTCCCGACTAACTATTTGTTTTTACAACTAATCATTTCTTCTAATGCGATGAATCAAAAAACGAAGTAATTATTGTGATTGCGGAGAAGCTCCTCATAGAATCGAAGGCACATGTACAATAAAATTCGAAACCATAGCCAGTCAAACGGGATGGAAGAAAACTTATGAAAAAAATGTTTGCAAAAATGTAAAAACTCCCAATGAAAAAAAGAGTGAAATAACAATTAATTATTCGCATATGATAGTCGTGCGATTTCTTCATTATTGAGTATGGAAATCTCCCGACTATAACATGTGAATAATTCATTGTTATTTCACTCTTTTTTTTCATCGGGAGTTTTTAAATTTTTGTAATTTTTTAAAATTTCATCCTCTTTAAAAAAGACAAATTTTAGCTAAGATCTAACCTTCCGTGAATTTGAGGTTATACCGGGCAGAGATCGAAGGCCTGGCGAGCCACCGGGAGTCGAAAAAATATATCGCAGGAAATGGCGCCCAATCTTCGATATATCTAAAGGACTATTCCGTAAAATGCTTTTTTCTCTATGAATATTTAACTAATTAAAGTTCTCCATTGCACATGACATTGACCGTACATCATAGAATCGCTGTATCAAATTCTGTCAAGTAATTTTTATCCGATTTCGAGAACATACCGGACAACGAAATCGCTCGGCTTCGTGACACGCATAACTCCCATCTTTTTGTCGGGATGGGCAATCAGGATTTAATAAAAATAATGGCAATTGTACACCACCCGGTAAGGTGGGGACTATGTATTATCGCCACCAGTTTTGTTGACCTTGATAATCTTCCATAATCGTTAATACGTTAAGGACATACAGTACACTGATTAGCATAAATGTTTAGATGATGAGCGTTAATGTAAACGCCTCGAAAGCTCAATCCTCGCTCTTCTCGTCCTTCGCCGTCCCTTTCTCGCTGTTTTGTCGCTTGTACTGCAGCAGAACTTGCAATCTCGTTGGTCGTTGGGCGCAGGTACACAAGCAAGCGTAATGCAGCAGCAGCAGCTATTAGCCGCACACAGAAGTCTAATGGAAAATTTAATGAGCCGTTACATAACCGTAACGGTGCGGTTGGATTTATCATCGCACTTTCGTCGCTTCTGCGCGAATGTGTACGTGTTTATGTGCGAGAAATCTGGTATATGCATTACCAGTTTTGTGGCATGCAGTGTGTATCTCGTATCACGAATTGTATACGTTATATAGATACTGCAACCCTTCGTGTTTGATACGATTTGCCCTCTACACGACTCAGTCCACCTTTTCGTTACTCGCTTCCAAAATTTCATTTGATAATGAATATATAGGTCACTTAACTCGTACCTATTAACGCAGATTCATCACTCACTTCGCCGTTCATGAAAACCTTCAATTACGAAATTGCTGTATGATTTTTATTACAAAAAAACACGAATGAGCAATGAATCTATATAGATAACAGGCGAAAATAGTTCATGGCACACATTTAGTCGTTATTGCAAGCAAAACTGGTACACACAACTGGCTGGTTAACACCGTTTCACCGTCGAGCCAATGACTCTGCGTGCAGAATACATTCAATACATTTCAAAGGGATCTTCTCTGTGATCTTTTTCAACGTGGTTTCGAGTTTCAAATCACCGATCGTTCCCAATCGTCAGTTAGCTGACTGACTCCCCAATGAATGTTTTATCGCGCATACTGAGCTGTAAGAAATAGACCTGTTAAATCGACCAAACGTGATGCAGTCGAGACAGCAAAAAAAGAAAATGACTCGATATAAAAAAGAAGTAAACTCGCTTCGTCTTTAATCTTTCTAGTCGAAAAATCGAGAACCATGGATTACGTTAGAGCCGTTGACCGTCTCGCCGCACTTATTATCTTCGCTTCTCGACGGGGGGGTGGTACGCGGAAGGATGTAAATCACTTATAATTGACACTCTTATAAATCGTGTCGGCTCCATTTTCACATCATAACGGTGAGAAAATATTGCTCGATGGGGGCGAGAGGAACGATGAGAGAATGGGAGGTAATAATTTAACGTTTGCGTCCGAGAGTTCCCGGGTCTGAAGTCTCCAGCGTATATTTTTCGCTGTTTACGATTATATACACGCGAATAGTTGCTGAGACGTAAAGGAACGAAGCTTGAGGCAATTTATTTATTTCAATCGATAGAAGCCGTCAGCTCGGATGAAAATGGCACGGGAAAAATATAAATATCGCAAAGGAAAAACGCGAGGACGTTGCAACCGGATATTGCGGACTACAGAGAGGAGTGGGGGAAGAAGAAAAAAAATATTGAGAATAATAATAATAATGGGTACAGAAATTGAAAAACCGTTAGTAGGACAATAATTAGCGTCGGCGTAGTTGCCGCGCTTCATAACCATTCATCTCGTCGGGAACATAGATTCTCGGTGATTGAACCGCTGACGATTAATTAGTTGGAGAAGCCGCACGAATAATTAAAGGTATAAAATGGTACCAGATTAAACGTGCATAGGACGTGCATTAATTAAAGCGTTGACGGTACATGCCTACATCACTGTTAGATCCGTTCACTGAAACGAAAATGTAATTGCTGCTATCGCACAAAAGTCGTGAATACTGCAGTCCGATTGAGGATGAAAAAATCATATAAAAACACTATGTATATCCACGTGTGCGAAATACGTTCATGACAATAACATAAATGGACCGGTTAGTGACAGTTTAAAGCAAACTGTTCCTCATATTAAACAGTGCAAGTAAACCGGTACAACAAACCAGCAATCAGTAGCGGAGGCCGGAGTTACACATGTAAACACATGTAGTAGAAAAAATAAATAAAAAAATCATTCAGTGAATATAAAACTCTTTAGAATTAGAATACATACTATCGTATGCAATCCCTTAGAGTGCCACAATCACCGCGTGAAATCTTCGATTTTTTACTGCTTGAGTTCCGACTTGCTGCCTGTTTTGATTAGTCTCGGTCTCCGCTACTTGTATAAAATCATATGAATAACCGATAATTGAAGCCATTTTTTCTATAAATTCATTTCCATTTGGTATATTTTGTTAATCGCTAAATGGTTTGTTGCATTCTGTATCAAACATGCAGATCTTCTGCGGCTTAAACAGATTTAGTTTTGATCAAAGAAAACGTTTCAACCAACGTGAGACTACTTGTTTTCAAGCTAACAAAGCTCTTTAATAGCGACGAGCACCAGGCGCGATTTTCTGCATGCTTCATTCATACGTTCGTACACACTTTGCACAGCAATTATCTACTAGAGTCTCTTTTCTCGATGAAAGTGCAAGATAATTGCACGACGCTACACCCTCCGCGAAACGACACACTCCGCTCTCCAGCAGATATCAAGCGAATTCAAAGAGCAATTTTGAGGCTTTTCAGTTAACTACCGCAACAGCTGTTTAATTATGTGATATCATCATATTTTCATCTATGTATCTTTGTATTTTCCTGTTTATATATGATAATTCAAATAATATATCCCTTTCTGTTACAGATATCAGCGATCACGAGCTTCTGCAAGGTGAGTCCTGATACTCATATGTATACGACAAGCGTTTCTTGCAACGTCAAGACAATTCCCAATA
The DNA here is from genome assembly GCA_934046635.1 of Buathra laborator. Classification (NCBI taxonomy): domain Eukaryota; kingdom Metazoa; phylum Arthropoda; class Insecta; order Hymenoptera; family Ichneumonidae; genus Buathra; species Buathra laborator. The sequence goes on from OW203901.1 coordinate 4,476,371, forward strand.
GTCCCAAAAGAACAAAAAAAAAAAAACGAATAGCGTCGCCACAGTACGACATATAGAGTACAATGGGCAAAGTCTCGGAGACGGATCTCGTTAAAAATGATTGCCATTTCTCTCGTTCGCTAGCATCGTGAAATCCCGGGAAACACGAAAGCTTTACTTTGCGCCTCTCCCTATTCTCTCACTTTTTCTCTTCCGTTTTCAACCCATGTTTTCGCCAAAGCCCCGAGGCCATCCCCCGCCCCTCTTCGCTCGCTCGTTCCCTCTCGTTCTTACCTCCTCTCATTCGGAAATCCTCTCTCTCCTTTCACGCAGAGCGAGCTTTCTCGCGGTTCGCCGCGCGTGGCCGGCACATCGAGGCAAAACCCGTGAGAGGGAAAGATAAGCCTTGAAAATGACGGTAAGAAAAATACGTGAAAGCACGAGAAACATTGCCGAGCTTCCTGCGGGGCACTCTCGGAACGGGCCGCTGAGGAACGCGCTATTCGAGAGAGCCTCAGGCATTCGCTTCCTCTTTCACGGTCGCTCCCGAGCTTTCCCTTCCACCGACTCCTGTGTAAAATCCACTCGACTCTCTGCTTTTTCCCCTGCAAAACTTGAGCTGAAATTTCTCGAGCGTGTTAGCTCTTTTCTTTTTTTTCTTATTGGCTGTATAGAGAATGGTACTTGGTGTATAAGTCTCGGGGGGGCGGGAGACTTTCGGCCAATCTCTCGATGCCCAAGAAGGAAGAAATAGAAAAATATAAATCGGCCAAGAGAATCGTTTGAGTGCACGTTGAGAATGTTTATCTCCTCTCTAATCGCTTCAGGCAAATACACGCACATTCTTTTATGGTTGTTTTATTTTTTAAGCTAAAAACAAAACTTGTGGGGGGGGGGTTGGACAGCAAGATTTTATTTTGCGCACAATTTTTTCCTCGCAACTCAGCTAAAATTTCACGTGCACTAACCCCGAGACTCAGCGAATCTCATTGTATATCCACATCTGCTGGCGCAACGAGAGAGCCTCCGCGCTCCCGACAAAGCTTCCTGTATATGTGCGCTCAACGACCTTTCACAACCTACTACAGTAGATGTGGAGGAATATATGTATATATAAATACATATACCTGTACTTGTATCACTGTTGCACATAGATATATATATATATCAACACATGTGCGACACCCACACGCATTTCACATAGCGCTTTCCACTCCTCCGTCTCTCCTCCGGTACAAGTGGAATAAATCAAATCAAAATGCAAATCATTTGGAATTTCATTTTCGTGGTTGCTAGCAGCCGTCCGGCAGCGTTTTCAGACTTTCTCTCGTTCTCCGGAGCAACGAGACGAGAAGACAGAAAAGTCCTCGTCGACGGAAGTACGAGAGAATTTGTGGGTGTGCGCGCGTAAGAGAAAAACAGAGAACTAACAGGACGAAGGTGGTCTCTCTCTCTCGCTATATATGCCTCTGAATGGTTGGCCCTTCTGTGGCTCTCCGTGTAAATACATTCTCACTTTGTGTATACATATGTGAGTGTGTATAGGTCTCTCTACTGTTTATGTGTATGGGAGCGCCGGCCCGAGATGAGGAGCAGAGAAAATATTCCGAATAAATAAATAAAAGAAGTATAACTCGACGCCCGCAACTCGGCACGACCTCCGCAAACGCGAACAAGCGGTTCAAGCTTTTCTCTACTCGCGAAGCGAAGCTCTCTCTTTATCTCTGTCTCTCTACTTCCTATCCAATTTCTTCTTTTTATTCTCAACCTCCGCTTCGTGCTTAAACTTCTTTTTTTCTCCATACAGCAGCATGAAACCAAATTACTTTTATTCTCGACTAAAAATCCGTTATCGCTCGGTAATTAATTAATAGATATGACATTATAACGATATCGAAAAGTGACTATACCAGATAATAATATAAATAACCTGCAATTGAGTTGCTCCATAGAATACTAAAATACGAACAATTTGCAAACTAAAGCAATATACTTATCAAAATTTACATTATCATTTAAATAATCGATAGTAGAAAGATATTTACCGACAAAAGAGCCATTACCGCGTTGATATATTTGGCAAGTATATTTTGTAACGAATATGTTGCCGACTATTCGTTATGACACACGATATCAGTGCGGGTTGACGATAGACGAACGTACAGACGATCGATACGAGATCGATCGTCATAACAGGAGTCTGGACGGAACTTTCAAAGAAAACAGACGTGTGACATATCCTGATCGGGATTATTAACATTTCTTATTATTAATAATATCCGCTCCAAAACCAAATACGCGTGTTGATCATTCGCTCGGTCGTTACAATATTACTATTGCCGTTATTAAGAATAAGAATGGATTAATTTCCAGCGTTAAGAGGCAAAAACATAGTCGTCAACATGCACACGCGCTATAATGTTCACTCAATGTATTTATACGCCATCGAACGAGAGAACGTTCGAGGCAAAGAATGAACAGCAAGTCGAGGCATCCGATGCTTCCGAGAAGAAGAACGTATAGAGTTGGGTTTTTGGTGAGAGGCAAAAAAAAAGTTCTGAGTTGCGAGGCGTACCCGTCGAGTTTGCAAGCACACCTGCACTTGACTGCGTTCGGAGGCAGTCGTGTAGAAAAAAGAAGTGAGATGCAAAGGGGGTCGTTGGTAGAAAGACGCGAGAGTAGGCTGCTGTGAGAAACGAAGTGCAACGCGGCACACGTTAGCACCACAATTCACAGCAGCAGCACCGGTGAAAGCTCTCCGACTCGCCCGGCTCCTTATATCGGGCTACTCGCGGAAAACCGTTGCGTTTTCTGTGTGCGCGTGCATCTGACACCGGGTTAGTAGTAGAGAAGAGGAAGCAGGAGGGGTTTGATAATTTTTCAATCCCGGTTCGCAATATCGGAAGAAAAGCGTAAGGTATACCGGAAAAGAAATTAAGACCAAGAGGTGGAAGTTGAAATTTATCGTCGAAACGCGACGGTTCGTACACATTGGGCTGATAAGTAATTGTTTTTATGGCGTCTTATATTAAAAATGAAATTTTCTATATATTTTGTAATTCTTTTTATCAATGAATTATTTCGCGCCGATTATTTCGAACACATTTTTAAGAAGAACGAAAGAAATGGATGTATGACTTTTGTTATTCGGTTATGTAATGATCGCGTGCCTTTGATAATACCAATGCTATTACAGAATCCATGTGCATCGCATAACTACTTTAATGTATATTGCATACGCTATTATACGTATGCATACTATATATATATAAATAATTTGAGAACTCGTTAACAAGGGAGTAAAATAGATTACACTTGCTCACCTAACGATCCTATAACGCCGCACGAAGGGCTTTTAAATTACGGGAGAATAGCCAAAGAGAAATTCCAGAGGGTGAAGTGGGAGGAGGCGGAATCATTTGTTACCACGCTATAAGTTTTTTCTGTTTTTTTTTTTTTTTTTTCGTTCGTAACGCAACACCGCAAACTTAGCCATCTTTATTATTATAACGAGCACCGATCACAGCGACCTGCCTACTTTTTTATTCTTTTTCCTATCTGCTCGAAGGTGCAACAGAATAAAAAAAAATTCAACCGAGTTTCAAAACGTAGACACCGCCTGGAGACTAATATGCCTCGGCGAGGAGAGGAAAAAAAACCCGAGAAGAACCGAGTAGAAAATTATGATTCATTTGATATATTCTCCGGTTGTGGTCTGAAGGCCCGCACGCGAGAGAGGAGTTTCTTATCTAACTAATTGCTCAAACGTCTGCGGAGGCTCGAGATAGAAGTGGCCGAGACTTTCACATACAACATTGCCTGCAGAAACATGATACAACTGTAAATTTATATATCACGATGTATATATACACAAACTCGAAGACTATAAAATGAAAAATGGTTCGAATGCTATTTTCAGCGTGAGATATATATATACCTACTTCATATATATATGACGCTATAAAAGTCTAAGGCCCTTTTGAATGTAATTATCTGCACATTGCCCGCAAAAAGTTCATGGACTTTATTCGCTCACGCTTGTTCAACGCTCGATTCTTTACATCGTCGTGTCTGACCACCTCGCGACCTTATCTACTGAACCCCAGGAGTCCTGGCGCCGAACTCTGTTAAAGCTTAAGTCGGCCATAAAATTTTTACTTTATTACATCGTACAGTTTTCTTTTTTACATTCTAAGACGTATCCTTGGAATAATGAAGCAGTTTGTAAAATCTCTCGACATTTTCATAGTTCCATTATATCGAATATTTCACATTGTCTCATACGTATCCTGACATACGTCACGAAAGCGAAGATTTAGCGCTTATTAATAGCGTTCAATTTGTCGTTCGGCTCACTCGCCAGAGTTAATGACATCAATGAGTATTAAGGGATACAACAACGGCTCGATCGCGGGCCAACTAATGCCACCCCGATGTTTCTTCCGATGTGCCAAGACGCTGCGCGATATACCAATGGAATATGGAGCTGAAGCGAGAGAACGGAAACTCCCGAGAATCCGTGTAGTCGAGCAGTGGCAGCAGCCGTAGAGAACTATAAGGGCAACCCGCCCCCCCCCCCCCCCCTCTCCCCTCCCTTCACCCCATAGCCAAAGCGGCAAGAGAATTAATGAAACGAGAGCAAGCCGCCGCATTGCACCCGGTGTGTAATTTACATCGGCCGCAACGTCGGTATGTTTCTCGAAGCGTTGCTAATTCGCATTCCGGGATTCGCGTCTCGCGCGAGAGGTAACCCCCTCCGACCTAAATTGGAGCTTCGACGAGGGAGGTTTGCGCAGGTGTACTCTCTTGGCCTGTACCGGTGCGCTTCCCTTTGTATATACGTAGATAATCCGTGCGTCGTTAATTTGCCATGGTTCCCGCATATAATAGGATCGCTAACTATCGCAAATACGCGATTAATGTTTCGCCCCTCATTGTTGGTGCGATGAGTGATAAACAAAGCAAAATAAAATAAACAAACGTATTTTCATTCAATCGTCGACAACACGATAATTGATACGGTCGAGTCAAACATTTCTACGAACGAGAGGCAGATGCGACGTTTTTTATTTTCAGCTTCTCTGAAATCCGTCACACACGTCGAATTCGACAGGTATCGAGGAGCTCCGCCGGAATTTTATTTGTCGAAATTGCGCGTGCGACAGTCAAAATTGCGAAAGCTAACGATAAAAAAAAAACATTGACAATTAACTAGTTTAAATTCGTGAAAATTGGCGTGATTCCGCCGCGGGATACTCTCCCGTGCGTTAAATTGTTCGACAACACTGCGAGTTTGCCATTTTCGCTTCTCTAATCCACACGGTGAAAATCCTTGCGGTAGCCGAGGTTGAGCGTGCATTACTGGCGTGGGCGGATTTATACTCGCCACAGGCACAACGCCGTCGAGAGCTTTTTATTACTCCCACGACCGTCGAAGGCGCGGCGCGAGAGACGGTGGGACTGGCGTTCAACTTAACGGTTAAAACTTAAAGTTCGACGCTTTGGATGGGAGGCGCCGGCACACGGCAATTCGCCTACTTCTTCAATTACAGTCCTCGCGCAAGGCTTTAGGCGCGCCGTAAAACTTTATTTTAACCGCCGTATACGGGTGTGCGCTGTGTTCGTACTGTATAAGGCTCGAAAGCAAGAACGAGAGCTTTGAAGCTCTTCGAAGCAGTTCACCAGGCGTTTCTTATCGGACCTTCTCGCTTGCTACGCTACAAAACCTTCGGCGAATAGTCTTCGTAACTGAGAAATGTGTTCAAGACTGTTAAAGTATATCGATACTCAAAAGCGTATCCTCGTTGTGTCGATGGGATTTTTCTGATTTTATTTATTTTTACCAAATTTTCTTTTAATTCGGAATATATTTCTTTTATGCTGATGCTGATACTCGTTGGATCGATGATGATCTTACTATCGCGTTGCATTACGAACACGCAATTTTTTCCCATTGTTTGAGTTCGTTCCGAGGCAATCGGAAGAGGTACACAGACTCATTATACTTTTCCCTACCCACTTTCTATAACTTCCCATTCATTTCGTTCTTTAACGAGAAGAAACTTCGGGGAGGAATTCAGAGGAGCGAAATTCCTCCGCGAACACGGTAAAGGTGGTTCCCTCGTGTTCCACGAATCGAGAAATAATTATCCGAATTTACCGTTTACCTTCTATCTTGCCTTCCGAACTCACGGCAGTGATATATAATTCTTGTCTACAACGACGGTGGTAGGAGGGCAATTTAATTAAGCTTCCGACTATCTATACTCTCTCTATACACTCCTATTCTCCAGCTGCTAAATATATACCGCGAGCTTTTTTTATATACATCTTTGCCCCGAGCAGAAGACTCTTCACCTGCCTCTACGCTGTTCCGCCCTCGAAACAAATGAGGGCACGAGACTGCAAAATAAAGATTATACCCTACGTTCTGTACAGCAATTGCAAAAAAACGTTACGAGAATTTGGTGGTCTATTCAAAAGCTGACCTGACCGATCGATAATTTGGCACGGTCGATACGGAACGCCGAGATCATTTTTAAGGATATTTGCGTCGAAGCTGCGGAATGGGAACGGCAGTAGAGACTCCGCTGAATGCGGTGGTCGCTGTACGAGAGAGATGTGCTCTGCGAGCAAATTAGCCTGAAAGAGATAGACTGAACATCAGGGCTTCCATTTATTAGAAATAACTCGAAAACTAGACGGTGGATCTTTTTGAAATTTTCACACAATCTGTCTTAAAGATCGTTCTGCGGTCTATCAATTTTTTATCCGTATCGAACAGAAAATGGCGGATACAGTAGTTACATTGCATTCTTTTCGACAAATCTTCCGCGCCTTTCTACGTAAAACTACTAAGTTTAAGCTCGCATCGCTAAAAAACTACATCGTCGAAAAATATTTAAAAATTATAGCTAATTCAGAATATCTTTCTCTGCAATCTGGAGGAATTTTATCCCCATTGAACATAAGTTCATTTTGACGCAAATTTCCTTAAAACCCAATAAAATAGGGATTTAGAACCCGGAAAAAATAGGTCACCGTCAAATTAATCGAATAACATTGAAAAATTGAAATTCGTAATAAAATCACCGGAAATGAGAAGCGCAGGGAACGCTCTACGACAATCTGACCCGATATTTAAAAATTTGTAACAAATGGTAAATGATAATTGAAGCGAAATCAAGAATTTTCCACAATTAAAGATTTTTTTTTAAATGAATATCTGTTATTTTTCATAATTGTGTGATGTCGGCGATGTTTCATCATTGGCACTTTCAGCATATCGCTCAGAAATGGAGAATTCCACAACCAATAATTGTCGCATATACTCAAGTCAATTTTGCACGATTCGCCGGACTTCTTGTGTATTTCAATTCTCCGTGGCGTTATCATCGTTGGAAACGATCAAGCGCGCATCCCTATTCCGTCTCGCGCAGACCGTGACAATTCGATTTCCTTCTCGACGTCGGTGTGGCTTTTTCCGTTTCCGCCAGAACTCTCTCATACAGCTACTCGCCTATAACTCACTCTCGTATCTCTTTCCTTCCCTCGACTATGAGCATCGCATCGCACTTTTAATTGTGTCATACTCCAACACCCCGCGGAGATAGCGGAGACACCGCTTGATGCACTCTTCCTCTTCGCTCATTCCTCATTGCCTCCTCTCTCCTTTCCTCTGTAGCCGCGTACTCATTCCCGATTTCTCCAATTTCCGGCGCGATGTGCCGTTGTATATCGCGCTAGCAGATTTCTGCCGGTCTTCTCGTTTTGTATCGCGCGAACAAACACAGCCAAACATCACCGAGTGTATATACCCTTCGGATCTCATTGAAACGCGTCGTTCGGCAGCTCTATACCCGTTCTTTCCTAATGTTGTTTCACTCTTTCACCTCGCTTTTTTTTTCTCTCTTCTACGTTTTAACGATCTTTCGTCGTTGACGCTGCCGAGAGATGCGAGCGTTATATATCCCCGGCATCACGGTAATAAGCTCTCGGAGGCGAGGCGACTCATCGTCAACCAAGCCGAGCGCTCTTTTGATGAGGTATCAGCGAGAACGACGAGATGATGGAAGTTGAACGTCTTCCGGAACGTAGAGAGTGCTGCCACTTTTATCGATGATTGTTACTCGCGAACAACACACGACGATGTTACCAACAACAGATGTGTGAATCTTTCCGGAGATACTTGACGCTCGAATTGCCTTTCAATTATGTTTCGTACTGCAGATAGTCTGACGACGTATAGATACGACTTAGTTAGGTTGACAAAGCCTCGTGAGAACAATGTGATTCAATGCGAAATAGTGAGAATAATCGGAGAAAAGAGAAATCAAATTAACTGCCAACGGCGTGAAATCCTTTCGTAATCGTACCAAAGCTCTGGGGGCCACGGGAGAGGCGCGTGTAATGTCAGCTTAACGCTCGTTCACGGAAGAATATAATCCTGACGAGCCCCCCCCCTCCCCTCACTATTCGGTTGGCCTGCATAACTATTCGTGAGTATTCGCTCGAGCACAGTAGAACTTTTTAATTAAGCCAATTAATTCGCTCGTGTTTTAATTCCGATTTCAACGAAAAGATACGAATGTCGAAAGACTGCAGGTGATACTACAGAGAAAACTTAAGATAGTAAAAAAAACAAACAAGATTTATAATCAATGCTTATTGTTCGCGTGCTAAACAATTATCAAAAAACTGTTAGTACAAACGCATTGCAAGTGATTCATCGTTCATGGACAACCTTCAAGTTTAAAAGGGCAGTCAATATTCAATAGTCACAAAATGTGAACCTCGCCGAAAGTGACTATATGTATATACCTTTAATTTTTTTTTTATTTTAATTTATTTTATTTAATAATTATAATTGCCTTTACAATTTTTATGGGTCATATTGATTGAGTTATAACAAAAGATGCGAATTATATTTGCACATTGCTTCCATATTTTTTTTTTATTTTTCAATGTAAAAAAATGACGAAGTAATGCGCAAATACAATGTGCATTTTGTTTTTTAAACGTTACAAAAGTGTGAAAATGCGAATGGATACAAAAAAATCCGATTACTACCGCCGATTGTCGCCGATTCCCACGTAACCGTGGAAGACAATACTAGTTACAACACTAAGGTATTCCTGAAGATACATTATAGATACATACTGAAAAAAACTTACGTAAAAACGTTAAAGTGCCCACAGTTTTTTTTTTGTAAAACCGATATTGATTCCATTGTGGAATTAATTTTTTAAGAAAGTAGGTTTTCGTGAACGCAACATTTTTATTGAATTTATCATTATTTTTTACAGTGTACATGTAATGAACAAACGCTTTCGTCAACGGACAGTACACGATTCACCCCAAAGATTTCGTTGAAATAAAGAGAGAAGTAAAAAAAAAATTTGAAATTTCTCGCCGAACGATTCTATCGAATGTACGTGATAAATCGTTAGATACGCGGTTGAAAGTACGAAAATGCTTTGATTGGGAGAAGCAGACGCGTTTCGGTTGAGCACGTATCTGTGCCTCTCCGACTCTCCCAAATTGCGCCGTGAGAAACTTTACAAGCTCCGTGTTCGTTCTGGTTCAATTAGATACCGAGGCTTCGGCTCTTCGCCGCGATAGTTGCCTGGTGTGGCTGTGTCGGTGTGTGCTGGTTCACTGGTGGTGTTCCACCGCTGGCGCTTAATTAAATTGCACTTTCATTAAGTAATCGTGCGGAGGATCGTTGCTCACGATTCACGACACAGACGCCGGCTGCACATTGGGTAAATGCCTCTCCTACCGTCCACACGTCGTTACCCACCAAGAAATAGAGATGAGAACATACATATACCTCGTCACGAGAAAACTCGAGAGTTCGGCCGATACTCATCCCAACCGAGTCGTGTTGCCGGGCGCCAGACGCGAAAGCGGAGAGCTCACGCACCAAAAATTGCCAAGAAACACTCTTCCGCGCCATTTCATGTTCTGAATTTGTAAGTAGGCGAAAAAAGCACCTCACAACCTCCGGAGGTCAAAGGGTAAAACGAACAAAACCCTTTCAGGCATATAAGCCGCGAACGTACAAGAAGACTCTATCGGTGATTGTAATTTGGCGCATGAGAAAAGTCGATAATTGGCACTTTACGATTGCTCACTTTGGTACGGTGAAGAAAAGGGGAACCCTTGAAAGGCATTAGAAATCGATGAGATGCTACCTTGCTTGCGCTTTTGTGGTAAACAAGTTTCCGTTGGTTAAAAGGGCAGGGAAGAGGCCCTAGAAAACTGTTCAGTGCGAAAGCAAACTCAATATAGATCGAGTATATCTTCAATGGGCGCACGGTTAGTTTACACAAGCGCAAGTATAGGGAAAGATAGATCGCGGCAAAACTCGTCGGGAAAGACTCATGACGATGAAATAGACAAGGAAGTAGAGGATCCCTTATAACTCGAGCCGTTATGTCTTTGCCAGGAGTTAAGAGGTTGGTGGCCCGTCAATAGTCGTTATCTCTGAACGGAATTCTCCGTATTCTTAACCAACTAACTAGTATCTTCCTTACTCCTCAACTCCTCTTCCGCTTTTACTTCGCATTCTTCCCTCGGCCTTCACTTTCGCGATATCTCAAGAGTTACTTCACTGCGCCTTTTTTTATATTCTCGAGTATAATTACCTCTTTCCCGTCTTCATTTCGCCCCGTTCTATGTTAGCACCCATCGGAATACCAGAACCACTTACAAGAAGATTCTCGGGACTCAAGTCTCCAAAAGCGAATAGCGAAGCGTTCAGTTTCTCGATCGCTTTTCATTTTCCACTTCCCCGATCCCAGCCTCACTCCTCTGGGCTGTTCGCTGTTCATTTACTCCTCTACGCTGTGCTTCAAGAACAATATACGCCATAAGACTCGTCTTAATCTGAACACTTACCTCGTCTTCGCCTCTGTCCTTTAGCTTAACACGTTCTACAAGACGTTTCTGTTTATATACTTCATCCTCTATTCCCGATGCATTAATCCGACAAAAATCGCTGTCCTCTTATGTTATTCACAAGGTACAATTCTAATGATGGAATGACGGTTTGTGTACGACTTCGAGAATGTTAGCTTCTGTATCTTTGGAAAACGATTGTTCTCTAAGCATCTCGTTGTGTTCACTCGTAAAATAGATAATTTCGTACACGGAGAGAAAGATCTGTGTTGGAGTAATTTGTTTTTTACCGCGCACGATTACAGCGCCTCTTTTGTTTTTTTTTCTCGTACCAACGCTCCCCGTTTATCTCTTCGCTTCACTTCTTCGAGATCTACTAATGCAACACGTTTTTCATTCGATTTACAATAACTACATCGCTTTATTACTCATACATCCCGTGTGGAAATTGTAATGTTTTTCGCGTTAAATAAATGCACACGTTAATAAATATAGAAGACTCCAATCGTATTTATTATTTGCTCTTGCGACACATCGTGCCCGCTTGACCGTTGGGCGAAGAAGACCGCTTATCGTGGAACGGAACCCAAAAAGGCGATCATCAGTCAATACAACGTTCATACGTAGTAACATTGAAACGGAGCGCCACATCCGGTGTTTAATTGTACACGACAGTACAGAAATTATTTGCAGCTACCTGATCCCAACAATCTGCTAGAAATTGCTATAGCATTTGGTAAATTTTGACTGTGGCGCCATCTATCACACAAATGCTCGATATTGCGAGAATTTTTACCGCATTTATGGGGATTTTTACCATATTCTAGGGTAGAAATTCACATAGTTTTCTTAATTTTTCACAGCTGGCGTCATTGAATCCGCATTATTAGAAATTTACGGTATTTTTTACCAGATATATGGTAAATTGTATCCGTTCCTTCTCTCCGTGCATAAGTATATTGAAAAAAACTAGAAATGAACATTTGAAAATGGCTTTTTATTTGATGATACAACAGCTTGATGAATGTTCATCCTTTAATTGTCATAGAGAGTGATAATTCATAATCACATTGTAATTAATGACATATTGTTGAATTTCACCTGTTGCAGCTTTCGGCTGTAGTAGATGGCATTTACGCAGAACACGGTCACACAGCAGGGTCATTCACACGTTTGGCGAGCAACCAGCTTCTTGTCGGCGGTGTAGCCGACACGAATTCTCTGCAAGGGGGAAAGGGAATAACAAACTTTGTCGGTTGTCTTCGAAAGGTGAGCATAAATGCTATTAATGTGTTTTTGATAAAAAAGAAAAATCGTAATAACATCGTCATAGTTCAATGAACAAATTTACAAATTTAATAAATTTACAAATTTATTACGACAAATTATTTTTGATATTGTTGCAATTTGTTACCCGTAAAATCGACGGATCCCAGCAAAAGCTTTTTCACATATTTCGATCTGTTCTCTCGGGTAAACTATCGGGTATACATCGAGCAACTGTCGTCTTCTAAACTCAAGTGACTCGTTGGTAATTGCAAAAAAAGTATTTGCCACGACCGCAGTGTCTTCACCGATGGTTTCCGTTTTTAGCCTCCGACGAAAACCAATAGGCATATAAATAAAGCGATTCGATATTTGATATTTCATGATTTTCTTACCATAAATCTTCTTTGATGGAAAATCATCTAATTTCGCACAGTCGACGCGTACAATCAAACGAATCGACAAAAGGAAGGGTAAAGTGGTTGGGAATTAGAGGACAAGAACAGCGGATCTGATTAATGCAAAAGGTTTTGATTGTAAAACAATGGATTCTTTGACTTCTTGTTCTGCCTGTCGCTTTATGAAATATATAACAGATTTTGTGGAGTACCGGGGTTCCCAAAGCTGCGCGAACCATTCCGGTTCGAAATAATCGGGCTGTTTTTTTCCTCGTCAAAGCACACTGCCGGTACCGAAAGAGACGAACAAGAAGAGAGAGGGCTCGATGGGGCAAATAGAGAAGAAAATAAAATGGAAATTCGGCTATTACGTTCGAAATAATGAATCGGAAGGAACGAGTGGAGAGTTCAGTAACACGTATATAGCGATCGCAGTAGTGTTAGTGGCGGTGAACCTTTATGCACGAGAACCTATTAGTATTCCGCGAACATTCTCCGGGTAAAAAAAAGCTCCGCCCATTTAAAAAGGCAATTACAATGGCGTTATGCATTTCTAATTCGTTATCGCCTCGCGCTCTCCACGCTTCTCTCTGCGCTGCGAAAGCTCAGATAATGTATATCGTACGGTACTCGCATCGTTTGATCACCGCAACGAATGCTAAATTCTTTATATCTCTCTACGAACTCTATCTCTTCTTTTTTTTTCACACTTCGCTTTACGCAAAATATAGTGTAAAATTCGAACGAGAAACACGGCTGACTGGGAAAAAATCTGCATTTAGTACTCGAGATAAAAAAGTATTCGCTTCATGAAATGTAAAAAATTATAATTTCTAAAACGTCGATCTACTGCTGTCTGATAAGAAATAATCTTTTTCTACTGATGATCAGTAGTTTGTTGCGCCCAATTAATAGCAAAATGTCGAACGCTCGTTTACCGACTACAATGGAATATGTTTGAATGCACAAACCAATTTCGTGATTTGTATTACAGGTTGAATTTGTCGCCGAAGGCATAGCGATGGAATTGATCGAGGCAGCAAGAAGCAAAACTGCCGGTACGATTGCTTGGGGCAGAATAAATTTTCACTGTCGGGAGCCTAAGACCGATCCGGTTACATTTACAACAAAAGACTCTCATCTCGTGAGTATTCTTCTCATTATCGTCAATAGTTTGTCATCCTCATTTATGTATCGGTTTCATGTATGTATGTTTTATTCTATACAAGAATTCAATACAAAATACATAATGCAATTGTGTGCTAAAGCCGCGATAAAGAATCATAGGTTAGGCTTCATTTTCACAAATAGTTCAGTACGAATTTGTAGCTTAAAAATCGTCACTACGAATTCGTTCATTCCGACAGATCACTTAAGGAGAAAAGAAACAAAAAAAAAAAAAAAAAAATCGAACCAGCAGGTTTTTGATTCATTTGCAGTGACGAATAATTTACAAAACAATATCGAGACGCGACACAATTACTCGAATGACACGCATTTCCCTCTACTGACTCTCCTTTTACACTTAAAAAGAAAACAAAAGAAATACAGTATAACTTTCCCTAACTTTCCGACCGCAATTTCGCATTTGTCTAATTTTCCTTCCCTTGTATTCTCGATCGGTCGAGAATACGTCGTCTTTTGATCGATCAAATTTTTTACTTGTTAGTTCGCGCAACCGCGACTTCGGCAGCGTCGTCAAATTGTTATTACAGTGACATCGAAAAGAGCGAAGGAAATATGCAAGTGGAATGTCAGTGCAGTGTATGTGTGCGCGTGTGTGTGTGTTTGTGTATAAAAATGAAAGCAAAAGCAAAACGGAAAGATACACTACTCTGAATTTCCATAGCACGTACGGTGCACATCTCACGCGTGCGGGGACACACCCGGTTTCCGCATTCAACCGGGCCACACTCTACTCTTTTATCGGCAAAGTTTATGCTCAACTCGATCAAAGTCACCTGTTCGCGAGAGCTACAGTAGCTTTCTTGCTCTCTCGCTCTCTCTCTCCCGAGACACCGGTATAGCCTTTGCCGCAGTGGCCTGCTGTTGCCTCGGTTTCTCTCGGTTTCCACGCTCCTTTCGGTTTCTCCCTTTTGCTCTTTTCTCAAAACCGCAGCCACACTCGCGTCGCGATGTTTATCGGCGTAGCGAGGGTTGAACGGCTAGGGTTGCGGCTATAAAAGGGAAACGAAAAGAGGACGAGGGTTCCCGAGAAAAAGAGACATGAGGAAAAAAACGCGGTTCGTTGCACACAAACGCGAGACTCGTCTCCGTGAACGTCATTAAATATTGTCACAACAGCTCGATAATGGTGTCAGCGAGGATCGATCGTAGTAATCGTTTCAATCTCGAGAAATCCCTATTTATCGCGAAAAACAACAAAGATAACCCACAATCCGTTGCTAAATTATAAGTGTAACGCTCACCGGATGCATACATCCTGTGTTTACAGATATAAGAGATCATAGATAGACGTAACCTAAACGACGTAACAGGTTTAGGACAACATTATCCATTAATTGGCAGACAAACGCAGCGGAGCGCATAACGTTAGAGTAGAGGTACCGGTTTTGTATGTTCGAAGGTAGCGATATCGGTTTTGTATGTTCAAAAGTTTAAAATTCTGACAAAATCAAATAAAGTTGGCGACCGGTTGATCGTTCTCTACATTTATATGAATACTTTCAAAGTATTAACATTGAAATGGCAGCAAACATCAATTCAACAAAAAATTGTAGTGAAAACGGCTACAACCGGTGTATCCACTCTATATCGGTGTTGTGTGAGCCAATTGCGCACTTCCTGTTGAGCGGAAAGAATAGAGGAGTTATCGGCGTGAACTCTTCTACAGTTTTGTCTTTCGCGTAGCGTGACTCGGTACCGTGACAGAAGCTCGCGTAAAGAGGTCGTAAGCGTTTCCGCGATGATCGTCGAACTTTCTGAATTACTCCCACATTATACACACACGTGTACATGCGACAAGTGTACATATAGTACTTATAGACACGTATTGGACAGACAGAAAGCTCACCTCGATGACGTCTACGGAGACGCCGGTCTGCCCGGTTAAGGATCTCGAGTAGTACTGTATAAGGCCACATTCGGCAAACATCGTAGAACACCGCAACTTCCGAAGCCTGTTTACAATGGAACCCACCGTAGTCGAGTCCACCGCTGGTGGTACTATAATACTGTATATAGAACGCAATGGCGCTTTGGTTATACGAAGACCTTCGATGCTGCCTTCGCAGATCGGTACCCGCAGTCGAGTACTCGCCAGAAACTACAATATATCCGTGTGTACATTCGTGACAAGAGTCTACAGTCTGTATACCAAATTTACCAGCCGCACATATGTCCTGTGTAGCCAATATCTACAGCCGGATTACGAGATGTATGGATCGTTTGCACATGTGCACAGCCCAATAAACATTGATTGGTATTATAATTGTTGAAATTAAGTATTAAGTAACGTTTAAATACCATCCAACTAACGCTTACAAAAAACGTACATTTTTGATCGGAATGTTCGCCCGAAAAACGCTATTTTAAACGTTTTATAGACCGTACTATTTACGGATTTCAAACAACATTTTCGGCGGAATCTCAGTCGGATGATAATCGTTCACATAACGTATACCAAATACGTATATTTCCCGATTGACCAAGCAAACAACGTGACTGTAAACGTTTTAGCAACCAGGTATTTACCGGCTTTAAAACGACGTTTTAATACTCATTCGTACGATAAACGTTAAATTTAATAATTTTATAATATAAGTGATATAACGTATACGTTATATCACTCTATATTATAAAAAGATTTCGCCGCCGCCGCCACCGTCGCTGTGTTCAAGAATCGAGCAGTGCGGGAGGGAAAGGCCGAAATATTCTAAGCCCCCTTAGATGGACTTAGAATATTTTTCTCTCCCCTCGGATGACCCCGATTATCAGCCCGAATTATTCTGTGCTTTTAGAGGGAACTTTCTAGGTAAAAATATTTAAAAAAATAAAACAAAATAGTGGCGAAGAACAGTGTCTTTTAAAACAATGTACGCGCGCGTAAAACAAAAAAATACAAAGTAAAAATTACAAGTCCTTTTAAGATACTGAAGCGGTGAGACCTAAGGGGCCTAAGGGGGCTTTTGGGGGTATTGACGTTCCCAATAACTATTAGTTGCGGCGGCGATGAGGCATTTTTTTAACGTCGATAAAAGGAGTGCTAGCGCGCGAGCCCGGGGAACCTCGAGTATATATATATTTTTCTTGATCGTTCGCCCGAAAATGGTTATAAAACGTATTTTTATTCGATTGCGAAGTACTTTTTTATACATTTAATGAAAAGTGTGTTCAGAGAATTTTTCAGGTTCATGTAAAGTAGTTCTGTCCCTTCCCGTTCACTTCGCATAAATTCGAGAAAAATGAGAGAAAATTGCAAATACTTCTCGATGGTATACAAATCATGCATATTAAAGGTACTGAAAAGATTCATTTGCATAATAATCATTCCAAAATGTTTTTAACAAATTGATGAGAAAATAAATTGGTCAACTATTTTCCCGGAAACCCAACTTTTTTTTATAAGAATTATTTGTTTATTTTTCTGAATACGGATGAATTTTTTCAGAATTTTGTCTAATTATTTCAAAATGCATTTTTTTTCGAGGAAATTAACGAATGAAAACGCAGTTTAAAATAATTAGACGCAATTCGGAAAAAAAATCATACGTATTGAGAAAAAGTAACAAATCATTTTCATCTAAAAAAAAGTTAGGTTGACGGGTGATTTGTTAAACAAATTCTTTTTCATCTGTATCTTAATAACATTTTTTAATTATTATTATGCAAAACCAATAGTTTCAGCACTTTTTACATGTTTGATTTTTTTCAGATTTTTATCATATCGAGAAGTATTCAAAATTTTCTCTGAAATTCACGTTTGGCAGTATTAAAACCCCCCGTACACCCTTAACAGCGTTTTCCACCGAGTGCGCACCAACTCCAGTTTTAAGGGTGCATCGTGAACTCGATGCAATTAGTGCAAAACGCTGTTCTAAATATTTCGCTAGCGTTGTGAAATATCTATGTGTCGAATACGAAGTTAAACTAACGTATGCAGCTCCATGTTACTGTGCACTTTATTAGAGTCTCAACTATAGATTAATTACAGTATAAATTGCCGTGAATTGTTCGAAGAAAAACTAGTTAACGGTGTTGAATAATACAGAGCTCAAGTCGCGACACCTCTATCCATAGCTGGAAAGCCAGTAGGACACTGCGAATTAACTTATTTTGTGCTTTTGTATCTGATATACGATTCGCGCCCCTCAAGCGTCACTTTTATTACTTCCAATAAGTCGTATACGTACCTACATAATACATGTACTATAACGCGCTAGAGTTATAGCTCGTATGTGTTACCATAAAGGCAGTATCGATAGTTATCCTTTAGAGGCGCAGTAAAACCGTTCGAAGCTTACAACCTTCGCTTCAAACTCTCACATTTTGCACACCGAAGCTGCGTTTAACGGCTCGCCACTACGCTTTTTGTTTTTTTTTCTACGAACTCATTCTCCATTATACCTTTTTTTCTATAAGGTATTATTAGAGCTTTCATAAAGAAGAAGATCATAAACGCGCCTATCTTTACGGAGAAAGTAAAATAACTCAAAAACTTCGCATTAATGGTTTGAAATATCGAAACAAGAATGAATTGGTTCCATTATGAAAATCGGTAAATTCGGGACAAATTGCTCGAAGAATTGCTCGATTAAAACTTCAAGTGGATGAGGAAAAACGATGGAAGAATCGGTAGAGACGATGAGAGATAACGAGTTGGATATAACAGAGAGGCCGTAACACAACGCGCCCAACGTCCAATGTAATTTTCGTTTAACTAAGTCCACATCCTCGAGAGAGTGGACGATGGCCGTGAGGGGTTGAGAGAGGGTGCACCGTTCTCCATCGAGATAGGTAGGAGGACAGAGAGATAAAGTGAAGATATAGAACCGAGGAACGATAGAAATTCTGCAGAGTTCCAGGTCTGTAGGAGCACTCATCGCAGAAGCCTCGTCACGATGGGCCAGTAGTTACCGATAATTAAAACTAGCAGGTACAATTCGTCTACCGAGCTGATATATAATAGACAAAGGTCAAACGGGCGTGACTGAGAGTTCAACCGGCTTAACGTTCGTTCTCTAATTGCACTTCGCGACGTGACCGACGCGGATTGCCAAGTGGGGAACGAAAACTGAAGCACCGCGCAGATGAAACTGTCGCGGGGAAATTTAAAGGCCGCCTAACTTTTCGTCATCGGTAATCATGAGTTTAAATTGGCAATTTTTTTTATCAACAATTTATATTAGCTGACCGTCAAAAGCTGTCGGGCCGCGTCGGAAATAATTATAAATTCTTCATGATTGATGAATGAGAAGAAAAAAAAAAAAAAATTGTAAAAAAAACTTCGTCGAGTACAGCGACGCTCTGTTGCGGCTTTGCGTGCGATACGATGAAATATATTCGAGTGGGCGAAATGAAGTACGGAATACGATATACAGCATATTGTGTGGGCGACAAAAGCTACGTACTCAAAGTCGGCCGCTGTACAGTTTTCAATTAAATTGGCCAACTAATACACTCACCCGTGTCTATGTACACCTATACGTATCGTACTCACGTCTGTATACTATACAGCAGGTATACGTGAATTCTGCATCGCGACCGCAACGATCGAACACACCACCCACTTCATCTGGGCCTAATTTTTCGTCTCTGCTCCTCTGATTCGGTCCCCACTACTTCTCTTGACGGAGTTACGTAAATAGAATACCGCGTAATATTCGGAGCGCGTGTAAAATTCGTTACAACTTTCTTGACACGCATCTGTTTCAACCACCTACACTTCAATTTTTCAAACTTTTTCATGGCAGCCGCGCGCGCGACCTTTACATAATTATGTTTATTTTTTTCGGTAGCATGAAAAATAAGAATATGTGAAATAAAAATGGTTAATATCAGTCCGACTTAACGTGCAAACACTGCG
Organism: Buathra laborator; assembly: GCA_934046635.1. Classification (NCBI taxonomy): domain Eukaryota; kingdom Metazoa; phylum Arthropoda; class Insecta; order Hymenoptera; family Ichneumonidae; genus Buathra; species Buathra laborator. The sequence continues at coordinate 4,495,961 of OW203901.1, forward strand.
AAAAAACGGTGGTGAATTATACCCCCATTTTCAACTGTATTCCACCGACGTTCGCGCAAATTTGAAAAGACTCGAAGGACATGTTACGTTTATTTCATCGTTGAAGGTACAATGTGGCAATAAAATATCCGTATTTTTTAAATGTTCGCCGTTACGTTAATATAAACTCGTCTGACGGATGCGACGATTGAATTATCCCACATGCGCAACCCACAGATGCACTGGCAGAAATACGAGTTTTTTCTAGCATTGAGTTGTAGTTTAGTTTTGCAAATTAAATTACGAAAATTTCTCGCGGCCGAGTCGAGTCGTTCGTTTGAGCCGCGGAGTTACACTCCGGGATCACGAATATGTTTAACCCGACTCATTAGCCAGAGTACAGGGTGCCCGCTAGCTTCATGTTGAGATTTTGTATTTTTTACATTTTATACTAACCTCAAAAGATAACTTTCGCCTCTATATCTATCCCCTTCCTTTACTCGCGCGCTCCCGCAGGGATATTTGATTAATACTTTGAAAAACTGTTATCATTAGTTAATAAAAGTATTCAATCTTTCGAAAATACGTACTCAGAGAGAATTTTAAAACATAAGGAACAGATATAGATAAGAAAAAAGATTACAGGAATCGCGGTCCCTTTTTTTTTTTCAAACTCTCGAATATGCGCACTGCAGGGTCATACGCGAGACATACTCTCATATGAAACAAACGAAAAAAAAGTATAAAATTTAGAACATTGCAGGTACATTAAAGGGAATGCGAGAGAGAGAGGAGGAAGAGTCTCATCGCCACCGAGAGACTCGCTCTCGTTTCGCAGTGCCGCGCGCAGAACGGAGGAGTTAATCCCGGTTAAGTACAAACTACACGCGAGGGCATATTATTGCCTTGCTCTCGAGGTTCCGCTGTTGCTGCCGCTGCTGCTGTTGCTGGCAGTCATTTTCGAGTGGCCAACATGTTCCTGTTGGTTTTGTGACCGTGAGTACCGCAGCTTCGAGGCGTTCCCGCTCGTTAATGCGGTCCCTAAGGAATTTCATAATAACCGAAAATTTCCACTCGGCCGATGGAGCACGAAGAATTTTCGTACATAAATTATTCTCTCATTATACAATGTGCATGTATCAGGAATACAAAAAAAATTCTGTAAATTTACCCTCGTGATGAATATTTGTCATACTTATGTTACGGAAAAATGAAGCATAGAAGCGGAGTCAAGTAAAATATGAACTACGGGTATTTAAAGGTCTCGGACTCATCAAACATGGAGGGAAATAGCTGGAATTAAAGAAGTAGTCGTCAACTAGGAAAAAAAGTGGGAGGGTTTGAGAGAGTGGCGTTGGTGCGGGAAGCGAAGAATAGGAGATGAAATGAGAGCAGAGCAAGAGAGTGAGATGAGGGAATGAGAACAAGGTGCACGAGAGCGGCCTCTCAGAGTTTCGCGGCTCGACCGTAGAGTTTAGAGAGCCAAATCGCCCAGCAGCAATCCTATTTTCCTGTTTACTCGACTTTCTCCCGACGTTCACTCGGAAGAGTTTGCCGGTGAGAGACCGTCTGCCACGTTTTCGCCAACGATGAACTTTTTTTCATTTTTTTTTTTTTTTTTCGGGAATCGCGAGCTCCCAGCGAACGCAGCGTAAACGCGAGAGTCACTCATCCCGCGCACGAACTACTTGGCCCGTTCGCCCAATAGCACACGGTACACAGCATCATCAACATGCAGCTTTGGCTTCATACTATGCAATAAGTACTGGTCCCGTGTGTACAGTACATATAACTATGAAAGGGTCGACCGCGTCGGGCTGTGTGTATATCAAGAGTTCGTCAACCCCTTCTTGCCCTCATTACCACGAAAAAGTCGGAGGATATCACGAGAAGGGTGACTCTAATTAAAAACGCGGTCCTCCCGGTAACGACGTTGACGCACCGCTGGACAGAGCGCAAGATCTCTTCTCGGGTATACTTCCACCTGACACGATTTTCCTCGTAGTGAAAACTTCGCCTTTGTACATTATTTCTTTATTTTTCGTTCATTCTCGCGTCGTTTTTCATAATGACAAATAAAATAAGCTTTGATAAGCTTCGCAAGGAGAATTTATAATTCGCGAATTTGCATCAACCAATTTTTTCTTTTTTATGTCGATTCATTGGTTTTTAACATCAGTTTCTCAGCTGCAACGATGAAGCGTTGCCGCATAGTTTCGCGGGTATAAAACAGACATGCGGTTGGCACTGCGGGACAGAAGAGCGAGAACGCCGGCGCCCGAGCCGGCAACGATTTATATTAATCAAGACCCCATTAATTCGTATTTACTGCCAGTGCGTACAGCATCCCTGGGGCTCTCTCACCGTTCACAGATATTTTCATACGAGCTCACCAGCTCTTTCCGTTCAGACGCTATACATAGCGGCTACAGGCGCAGAAAACATGCGAACCGCGAGATTGGATACCTACGTGTTTGAGATTTAATTGAGATTTGTTTGGCCGGCATAACTTCATACAACGCGTAAACTATCTCGGATGAAATTAATCTGAGAAACTGTCGATAATAATAATATTGCATATCAGAGTTTCCCGCAAGTTATTCGCCGATATTGAGAGCACCGATATCGGCGGTCCTTTGAAATTCGAAGCTTGATGGCACGCGCAAGTTTCTGTGGAATATCGGCGATCTGGCGTGGGGAGGGAGGTGACGAAACTACCGTTGTCGTATCTGTCCATCCCCCCTCCCTCCAGCACTCCCCATTCCCCCTAATCTCCCCTCTCCAGTCACTATGAGTCTATATTTTTATATTTCCGTGATCCGCGACTACGAATTCTCTATCGTGGAGCATACTTCATAACATATTAGTTAACCCTACGGAGAATTCGTATTTTATTAATTCATAAAAAACGTCCGTCCTGCCACACCGTGTCGAACGCTTTTTCTAAATCGATGAGGCAAGCGCCTACAAGTTTTTTACTATTTAACGCTCAGCAGGCGTCCGATGTGATCTTGGCGCTCGCATGTATCGTTGAATGCTTGAATTTGAAACCGAATTGCATTTGAGGGTTTATTTCTTTTTTCTTAACTACCGATTGTATCGCGTCGTTCAAAACCGTCTCGAAGACCTCGTTCATGTTTGGGAGTAGGATGATCGGCTTATAACTCGCTGGGTCAGTGGATTCTTAATTTTTCTTTGGTAAAGCTGTAATTTTTGCTGTTTTCCAGCTCTCGGAAAAATAGTACCAATCAAACGCATTATTAAAAAAACACGCAGAATAGCGTGATTGTATTCAGTGGAAGGAGTTTTAGGATAATGTTCGGAATTAGGTCGACTCCCGCTGACTTTTTATTGTTGAAGGATGCAAATGTTTTTTAAGTTTATAAGTGCTTGTAAAGTAGTTCTCAGTTTCTGGTGTTTGTGGGTGGAGAGCGGTGTTAGTGTTTGAGAATTGCGTTAAGGTATTCTGTTGTATCTATGGAATTTCTCAGATCTTCTACTACTCTGTTAATAATGCGTGTCAGTTCTAGTTTCCATAGATCGTTATTTTGATTGTTAACTATTGCAAAATGTGCACCTATTACATCGAGTTTCTGCGTTGGTTCCGGTATTAAGTGCCTGCCTGATCCTTACTAAGCAAGACGGGGTCCAACACTGCTTCTAGTAGCAGTGGTTCGGCACGGAGTGCTATTTTCAGTGTCGCTATCCCTTCCATTTTTTTTGCTTGAAATATTTGATTCACTGATGGAAACATTTCTTCCGAATCTTTTACGGAGATCTCTCTAATTTTTTTATCCCAATAATTGTCTACTGATTTTTTAAATTCTTATCTGAGTTTATCCCTAGTTCCTTTAAAAAGTGTTTTTAGTCTTGTTACTTCTGCATTCAGGCGAGGGTCAAGCTTGTTATGAATTCTTGTAATTTGTAATCGTTTCTTGTAATTTGTTTGTTATTTTTGTTTGATATTTTTATACTGCGTTTGTAGGTTTGTATTTAGGGACTGCTATTTCTATTGCTTCGGAGATGACTTTGTTTCATTTTTCTGAATGTGTATTGATTTCGGATATTGTTAAGTTTCCATTATTCTCTATTGAATTGACATAAATTTGTAAAAGTTCATTACCAAATTTAACCCGATGGGTTTTTTTCGTTCGACTCTTAGGTTTATATTGTTTGGTTTCCGAATTGACGGATATTTTGCATTCTCTCGGCGCGAACATTGGTGGCAGCGGTAGGATACCGGAAGTGAGTGAACGAACCATAGTGTAACGAAAGTGCATCACTGACTGTACAACAATACAGACGTGAGAAATACCGTCAGTGGTTCTAGGCATTTTACGCACCTATATTGCAGCGTGCAATTCTTGGCGATATGCCCGACTCTTTGGCAATTCAAGCATTAGACGTGATCCGGACTACGCAGTTTTGTCCAACGTACGAACTGGTTCGCCAGACAGTCTATTTTTTATAATTCCAAAGCTCGACTATCGACCGTGATCGGTACTCTAAAAACCGGCCGTAATCGGTACTCTTCGGTGATCGGTATTACTTTCTCTATCAGCCCATTTTTTAAATTATTATTGGGTTTGTAGTTGCTCACTGTGACTAGCTTAACAAGTTGGAGCTTATGACTAGCTATTTCTTGTTCGATTTCTACCGGATCGAAGCTGCCGTCAATGTATTACACCAAATAGGATTGAACCTTTTCCTCATTTGGCGTATGCGTATGCGCCTTTTTATATTCTACAATATCGAAAAGATACAGCTCATGGAGGCCGTCGCTTACGTGTTTAGACGCGAAGCTTTTGTATCCGAGTTTGTCACGAAGAAGTTCGATTACCCTTTTGATGTCCAGCCCCTCGATGTTGATTGGCGGTGAGCGGTTGCTCTTATTTTTGGTGCGAGGAAGATCCACGTTCGCGCGATTGATGTCTCGGCCTTCGATATGTTCACCCGATTCGTTGTCGTCTTCGATGTTTCCCTGTTGACTGTAGATCTGCTCGAGAAGCTTCTGTGCTTCGGTATTGCTTTCGTCCTGTCCGACCGCTCGCTGCGAGGGTCTTTTTTTGGTACGAAATCGTATTCGTTGACTGTCCTGAGACGGCTGCGAAAGTCCTGCATTTCTATGATGAGTTACTAGTTGAGGGTTTTTTTCCCCACATATTGTTCAAAATGAAACGGTGACTATGCGTTTATCACTTTTTTTTCTTCAAACTTTTCGCTACACTTGTGATGTTAGAATGTAGAAAGCGCAGGACGACACAACGACGGGACGCCGGTGCGGCCGCCATTAGCCGGTCAGCCGGCCTCAAGCCCATGGAAAAGTTAGATTTTTGAGAATTAACAATAATAATAATGAATTAATGGTCATCCGATGTTTAAATAGCGCTTAAACTGCACTAGTCTGCCTCCCGTATCGAAAACAGAAATGTTTTTGCTTTGTAGACACACGCGGAAGGGGGTTTTGGCTCCTCTCTTACGAAACACGTCCGTACGGTACGGCATCCACAACGTCTGTTCGTTATGCGGATATGATAACGACTACACCACGGAAATAATGTATGCTTACAAATAGAGCCCAAAAAAATCCCCCTTAATGCCGATAATTGGATCACTGGATACATTTTTTAATAGTTAATCATAATGTTAACAGTACAAGAAAAAAAAAACGATCTGGACGTCTTGAAAGACAAATCTATGGCGCAAAAAAAAAACGAATTTCTAGCTTCCAGCTCAATCGATAAAGTCGCGGATAATGAAATAATAATAAAGATGGTCAAGACCTCCGATGACTGTCCGTGACAAAGCCTGCCAGATCATTCCGCAATGTGTCTATTTGACTGTAAGTCCGTTTGAAGTAAATCGCAAACTACAGGACGAGGTAGTAAGATGCATCAGAGTCCAAGAATCTGTTATGCCTTAATAAGCAAAACAGTGGAATCTCTGGGTAATCCAATTAGCCAAAGACGCGAGAATCACCGCGAATCTCCTACTAGTCCAACTCGCTTCCCTTTGCTTCTGTATCCTTCGTTATCTCGTTCTGTATCTTCGCTCATCCGTTCTTCCGTTTACTCCCTATACCTGTACATTCCTTGCCTGCATTTTCAGCTTTCTTGGGGGAGGGAGAGGTATATGTACTGGGGAATCCTCCCTCAGTCGTTCTTCTCATCGGATTGCCAGCAGCGTCGTCGTGCTCTGGGGTTTCCCGCAGCTTTTGCTCGATGCGCTTTCTCTAACACTGCATCTGCATTGAATCCGACCTGCATAAGTTTAGTAGTTCTCTGCATACCGTGTGCGCACAGAGGGAGGGAAAAGCCCAGGTAACACCGGGAGGCTGATCTGAAGATTCACTCCTTAGTTTCCCCGAAATGTAGATGAAGACGAGAGGCTTTCAATGGAATATAAATTCACAGGATTAGTTTGATGCGAACGAGCAGTGTGAGATAGTAAACATGTGCTATTTGGTAATGCGAGGGACCCGGCGTTTGCGCATTTGGAATTGAATAGACGTATATCTCGTGCTTTATGTCTCTTCTACTGTCAAATTGGCTCAAACGCGTATATATGTCAGTCGTTGTAAACTAACCCCAGTCCCTCCAATGCGATAGTGGCGACAAGAAGGGAACATCGTTTCCTCGCGAGTACTCTGTCATTGCATTGGCGGTCGTACGTTCAATACAAAGGATAGGGTTAATTGAAGAAACCCGTGGTGGAAGGTAGGAAGTAAAGAATACGGGACACTGGATAGTACTGTAACAGAGAAAGGTATTGGGTCGAAGGATTAATTAAAAAGGTGCCCTCTACGACTGCGACACGTCGTACTTTTACGGCCAGTGCTTTCGAAGAAGAAAAAAAAGAAGAAAGGGCGAATTTACCGTATATATAGAGCTAACGAAGACTCTACTGCAAACGCGAGTGGGCTGCTGCGGGTCGAGTCGACCGAACGTGATTCTCGAAAGCGGGACTGTCCGCTATCCCTTATTTTATTTCTTCTTCGTCCTCCTTGACTCTGTTCTTACCCTTCCGCTTTCTTATCTACTCTGTCTCGTTGTCACGAAACGAACCGGACGGGAGTAAACTACTGCTCAAAGTAAAATTACGAGGCATTATACTAATAAAATTCGACTTTGAATATTTACATTAATTTGCATTTCTGTTTACGGTCGAAAGTGTTTTAACTGGAATGCTGCAGAGATATCATAGAAGCCCTTTATTTCGAGTTATATTCACTGTGCCGGCATCTCGTCGTCGATTCGCCCGCGTGACGTTAACATAAACGCGAGCGGCAATGGGCCACAGCCGACCATTAAACCGAGCATAAGTAGAGCACAACGTTGACGCCTCTCTTAACTTTACGAGCTGCGAAAGGGCAGGGGGTGGATACTTCACTCGTTTCTAGCGAAACGAAGCAGAGGCAAAACGTCGTCACTCACGACGCGGTCGCGAAGTTGATTCGAGGACACTTGACTGTTCTCTCGACGTCGTTCACAGGGTCGCCGGGTCATTCCGCAATCATCCACCTTTCTCTATCGCCCTCTCCGATTTTTCATTTCAGTCTCATTCTCAGTAGACCCTTCTCCGGGCAGTTAACGTCGCTTGACGTAATCCCCAAATCGTTCGGTCGAAGCAATTTGTTAATTTTCATTCTCTTATCTTTATGAATAATTTTTAGATTCGTGACTATGCGGCTGAAATGAAGTGAGTTGTGTAGATAACGAAGAATGAAAAAAAAAAAACATAAAAAAAAGGAACAACAGAAAAATGCGAGTCACTGCAGACCCCTTAATCAGGGGGTGGAGAGTTAAATCTCATATTTACATTTTGCGTGTCGAATTGCTTGCTCACTTCGGTCGTGTTGAACGAGACAAAAATCTCTTCGTTTCTGATTATATTTCTCATCCGTTCTACATATACCGAACATTTCCAATAATAATTTTAGGACTCTCGAAGGCCAGTGGGAATAACGGTGCAAAAAAAAGTTGGAGAAACAAGCTTTTGGACGTATAACGATCATCTCGAAGGTCACTTTCGCGATTTATCGTAATTACAGAGCTATGACTCTTTAATGATGATTTCGTAGAGCCGCTGCCGCTGACATATAGTATAATATATATCAACGTCAGCTTCGATCACAAAGACAAAAACCCCTCTCGTATTTTACAACATTTCTTATCGTATTTTTTTTCTTTTTCTTATCCGACGCGAGCTCACCGATCATCCGCGACGGACCGGATGTTCCGGTGGAAAAACAAAAATAGACAAAGGAAAAAGATAATCTCACTGAGTAACAGAGGAGCGACAGCGTACGGGCGGTCGCTGCAACGAAGCTCGATTGACTCGCGGCACTGTCGCTGCCTTCATCCTCAGCTTCGATAAAAGTTTGTACATGGCAAAGAAAAATAGTTTGAGCAAAGTCGCGCACGAAACGTCGCGGGTACGACAGCACGTCGCGATATGATTATGCGGGGTGACATCGAGTCACGCTGTATTATATCAAGAATGTCCTCGAAGCTTTATTGCCTGGTACTTGAGAACGAAAATAATATTACAAAAATAATAGCAAAAGCGGCAAACGAGCAAAATTATCAGATAGGCTTGTATCCTCCGTCAATTAGGTCATATCTATTAACAAATAAACCAGCAAATAAAATGTCATTTTTTTTTAAATTATTTTTATAAATAAATAATTAATTTTTTTATTATATAAATAAATAATTAAATTTTTTATTATATAAAAAAATAATTAAATTTTTTATTATATAAAAAAATAATTTAATTTTTTATTATTCACATACATAATTTATTTTATTTTTTAAAGCATCGGGTCAAATCGTATCTGTTAAATACTGATACAGATACTTACAGATATACAGATGTGCAATAATGTAGGACACCGATTGACCAAGATGATTCTCGACTTAAACTTGGTCTATTGTCGCATAGATTGCATTTAATGTATAACGAAACCGATTAGAACGTCAAATGCTGCGAATAGATAAGCACAGAACTAAATTAGTTTCAAGCTATACAGTCAAGCGGTTCTGTTCACGTCGCAACATCTGACGGAATTAGGAAAATGCATTAGAGCTCCATGTTCCAGCAAACTCGATTCGTAACCGCTGTCGAATTCGCTCCTCGCTCTCCTCATCTATTTGCTTGAAACTATTACTATACCTCCTCATGTCCAATGGGCTTGGATACTTCTTGGATTTTCAGATTATTTGCATTAAGCAAAAAAAAAAAAAATACAAAACTATTGGACAGCGGTAAGAAAATCGATGTTCAAAAGTGTATCGCATAAATCGCATACATAAATTTTGTTGCAAAAAGCCACTCGTGAATTCGAAAATAGACTCCACAAGATTTTCTCTACCACTGAATTTCATATTCATTATTAGCGTGCAACCCGTTTCGTAATAACGAATGGCGCGTCGCTACCTCACGGACGTATCCTGGCGTGAAATATACTGAATCCTCCCGCATCAGCCGCTGCTATCCACGGCGAATGCACGTTCGAATATATTCTCGACTGCCCACGGCAGCTTGGCAGCTTGGAAATAACGTTTTTTTTTTCTTTTTTTTTTCGTTTTTTCTTCACATACTTCATTCTACCTCACGGTATTCGCGAGGGTAAATTGTTAGAAAGAAATCGTTGCGGGCACTTTTGCACAATTCAGTATAACGAGACCGAAGCCCGCGAATGTGTCGAGGTAAAAGCTCTCGTTCCGCGAAATCTCCGCAAAACTTTTCAGCAACTCCCTCTCACTGAAAACAGGGAGGCGCTATCGTTCTCAGAGGGGGTTGGAGAAGTCGCAGGAAAGGCGATATCACGCGAGACCTCGCGCCTTCAGTCGCCATAACACACACACACACACTCTATATCGTGCTATAAGTCCCCAACGGGTGAAAGATACTTATCGTTTATTTATCGAAAAGCCTTTCTCACGCGCGATTAACCACGATATTATGAAGTCACGTAGTTTCCCGTTGTCACGACGCTGCCGACCGCTTTGCATTTACATATAGTACACTTGTGGTATACCATACGTACACGTGTGCAACACAATTGCATACTGGTGCACAATTTATTGCTAAGTCGAAACATTGGACTGTCCAGTGTCGCCCTACGTATAGCTGATTTTTTTCGTTCGATTCCACGTCGCGGTCATTTCTCGCATAAACTCAACGTACTCAACAAGGCTGCACTGCAGTCGAGTGCTGATATACAAAGTTTCTAGTCAGGAAAGGCCACGTCAGTTTGTTTTTTGTACAACAAATCGTATATCTGATCGCAACGAAAATGGCGAAGTTGACCGACTAGCAACAAAAACTCTAAGTAAAGTTAATACAAATCTACTGTCTCGGCATTGCTGAGTCTTGTCTAAGTTCAGGGTAGTTCTCTACGCGGGGTCACTGTAGTTCATCCGAAACTACTCATTCTTTATTATGTTTTGTTATTTATTATTTGACAAGTGTCGCTGTAAAAGTGTTGCCGTATTATGAAAACTTCGTTGCAATGCGCGTCTAAACTCTTCGTAAGTTGGCGTGACGAAAACGTGTCGACTCATATTTATGACAACGCACCCCATAATACCGTAGTTCGATGTGAGGACACGGTTCGAACCCAAAGAACTTTGGCCGAGAGAACATGACGAAGATTACCGGTGCTTCTCGTGTGTACCGTAGATAGAACGGTGAGTGTGACTTGCAGAGAAACTCCGACAATCGCGTTAGTAAATCTACGCTCGAAATGCATAGTTAAAGAAAAATAATATTACAAAAATTAAAAAACTTTCGACTAAAAAAGGAGTGCAATAAAAAAAAATGCATTAACAAAAAGAAATAAAATATGAATTATTATTCTGATATTACAGTCGAATGATTTATTCGTCATTAATCATTAATTGTAGAAATTATTTACTCTTTTTTTTTACGGAATAACTCCGATCTTTTGCCCTGGCAGTCGGTCTCTAGTTAAAATTTGAAGAACGCGGAAAATTCGATCACGTATCGACTATTTTTTTCCGATATTTTTTTAACCCATTGTCAATCAACGTTGTTTCGTTCAATAAATAGTGCGAATTTTCGAGGATCAACACTCGTCGCTCGTAATCCGTTTTATCCAATGATCGTTGGCTCATTTTCACGATGTTATCGTGCAAAATTGTCTCGTCAATTGTCTCGCCTCGATGAGTGAACCGATAAATACAACACAGTCAATGAGTAACACCATCGGGAAAGCGCGTTCCCGCTTCCCTCGCCATTTTCCATCAATTATTATTGGCACCGGGCCCACATAACAAGATCTGAATATGATATGAATTTAATAGAGATATCAAGGAAGAGTGGTAGAGTGTGGTGTACGGATTTTCTGCAGTGACCTTTGCGGTTCGGCGATCCGATCGCGGAATTTGCGGAATACCAAATCGTGATATAATTCTGTTCGACACGGATATTCGACAGATATATTGTTTGCATTTAAGCGATCGAGGCAAAAAGAGAGAGAATTTCAAAGCTCGAAAGTGTGACACACCCTACATATATCGAACAATAATATAATATGTGTTCTATATGTATGCCATTGCGTTAATAATAACTATCCTTGTTTGTTTATATTTGACCGATAAATTCTGCAATTTCGTTTTCATACTCTTTATTTTTTTCATCTTTTGTCTCTGGTAACCCCGGGCGCGCAACATGCAACGATGATAATAATGAGCTGTTTGTGTAAATATAGATAATTTGCGTGCGCCGAACATCACAGTTTCACTGCTATATATTATTTATCTTTGTGTCGAAACATCGATGAGGAGGAGCGAAATGAGAGAAACGAGAATAAAACGCAACCGTAGACCGATCATTATAAAAACATTAAATGGTGACCCAAAAACCTTTCCGATATCCAATAATCGAATCATTGTCAAACGTGATATCGCGGATCGTTGTATCGCATCGCACAATTAGAGGCACTAATTGTGAAGTGATTGTCAGTATACGGTTGCGAAAGAAAATTGAAACATTTAATAAAAATTTAATCAATACTTCTACACGTATCGATTTCGACGTGCAGGTGTGACATCCGACCCCAGTTAATATCGATCTGTTCATGTTACCGCCTAAGTTCGTGAATGTTGTGAGTTATGACATTCCTATGGGACCAATAGTCGATCTTAAAAAAAAGAAAATTAAGTAAACAAACAAGCAAAACACGAAAATCGTATCGCAGGTTAAACGATGAGAGGTATGTGAATGCTGTACTTTTTAGCAATCAACTAAAAATGAGGCGCGTTATGCATTTAATATTGCCGAGAAGTTACCCTTTTCGCGTCCGCGCTTTCTATAGCACATCTAAGCCGCTGATCAGATGGTAAAATTTCCCACAGGTAAAATATTCAGAATTTTTTGCTAAAGGTTTCTGTGCCAGTTGTTCGTTGATTTGTTCGGCCATTTCTTCATTAATTTCCATTTAGTCGCGAATCGAGGTAAAGATGTAAACAATGTAATGAAAAGAAAAACGTTTTAAAAAATAGCCGTATTGCAATTGAAAGACATGTCTGTTGCACTCTAATATGACAGTGATAGTCGGTAGGTTAGTTATATACCATAACTAAGGCAAAGTTGAACGGAAATTCGTGACGACGAATGGTAAATACTGAATACATCGTAAAAATGGACAAATAAATGGTAAAATAAATTTTTTTCAAAAAATCCCTTTTTGTAAAGGATCTCTCTACCAAAAGTTTGAAATTAATTTACAGATTAGAACAAGTCTCCGACGCAGTCGGGGGACCGCCTGTTGAATTTTTTTATTCGTGTTCCCCAACTGCATGGTGACTTTTTCCTAATCTGTAAAATGATTTAAAACTTTTTCCAGATTAACCATTTTTCAATCGGGGGTTTTTTGGAAAATGTTTATTTTGCTCGTCGTATTGTTCGTCAAAGGAAAATTAATTAAAGTTCGAGATTCAGTTCTGAAATTTTCGGCCCATCCGATATGCAACCATTTGAACGATATACATATAAAGTCGCAACTTATATAAACAAACAACCCATACAAATCGTATTGCATATAAATCGATGAGAGGAAAATAAATATTCTACTTTACTATTTCAATTTGATAAATCGTATTATTACTTAAGTCAAATCAAAGAAAAATGAGTGAAAGTTTGAGTATTGCAATTTTCGATTGGCACGTCCGGTGCGCAACTATTTGAATAATATAAACTTTCTCTCTCTCTCTCTCTTTCCCTTGTCCTGGGTGAGTTCGGGTGCCCGTAAACACGTTAATACATTAATTCTCTCGCATAATAGACGTCAGTCTGCAGCAGGCAGAAGCTATACAGCAAGAACGGTGGGAGCGAGCATTGGTGAGAGTGTGAACCGATAAAGCGCGACGTATTGTTCCGGTTACGAGAGGGATTTACACGGGATTCTACCCTCGTCGTCGAATGTGTGGCAGCATACTCAACCCCGTTCTATAGATACTCGTTCCCGCCGCTTTTCCAAACCCCCTTTCTACTAATTCGCTCGTGCAATGACGAAACTAGCGGATTGCAATCTGCTGTACAAACGAACGATCCTCGAATGACCAATTTACATTACATTTAAGTATACAAAATAGACCATTTACCAATGACCAACAACTCGATACTAAAAATACAAACTCTGCACAAACCTTCGGCTATTTACAGTGTCGTAACGTTAATCGAATCATCGGATAGTCTCGGCGAATTATATTAAATACGTAGAGAATGTGTGCGTCTTGTACGAAAGTCGGTTATGAGAGATGATAAGAAGAATAAGAAAAAAATAAAAGTAATTAAGACGTTGCCGAACTTCGTGTATAAATGTGTCTAGAGAGCTTGCAAGAATTATTTATTTCTATAAAAACAAAGATCTAAATCATTGTCTGTGCGCTCGATAATGGATGACACACACACACGGTGACCGCGCCGATTAAGAAGGCATCTGCGACAGTGAACGCTCGGCGACTACACGGCGCCATGGTCACCTTCACCAGCCCAGAGTCCCACCTGGTAAGCCTGCTCGACAAAGAGTATCCAACCACAAAACCAGCTTTATCGAGAGCGAGAGAGCGAGATTACTATTGACTGCTAAACTTTTTCTCTTTGTTTTTTTTTCTCTCTATCTCTCCCTTTTTCACACAAAATCACTTTGCACTATTATTTGCTGCTGTTGCTGCTAACTCTGCTGCTGAACGGCTGCTGTGCAAGCATAAAGAAAAAAAAATTGAGAGATAGAGGGAGAGAAACAATGATAAATTGTCAATTAACGAGGAGATAAAGTAACCACGAACTCTCTGGCTCACGCTGTGACTACTGCTGGCCCCGGGCTGTATAACCTCTTCACCAACGTCACGCACCTTGATTGGCTATTATTATATATCTATATACATATATATATATATATGAATCACGCGAACAATTAGCTTCTAGAGACGAGCGATACGCACCAATTCCTGAAAACACCCACACCTACCCCCCTCACACGGTTTCGAAGCACTCGGTCTTGGATCTTAGAAAATTCATGCTTCGATCTTAGAAAATCGTTTTTGACGATCCTTTTAATTTTTTTTATATTTTCCATCGCAACGATACACGACCGATTGCCCGAAATATCGTTCACTTCTTTTAGCGAATGGATAGGTATGACTCACCCACCCAGTCTGTAAATAATACGATAAATTAATATATGCTATACGAATATCGTATAGTAAAAGATGCGAATTAGGAAAGCTAACCTTTAAGTTAGTCGACTGTAAAAGCAGGATGAGATATATACAAAAAATACATCTCTCAACTTAATGAATATCGTGCTCATATAGTATATACGTGATAATGAATGTAGGTGAACAAAAAAATAGATAAAGAATTAAAAAAAAAAGAGACTGGACCACTGAACGCCACGATGCACATGCACGCCTGTCATCATATCACCTCGCTATCATCTCATACTATATTTCCGCGCGGCGCGCTTACTTCCGGAGTAGAGAGAGATCAACATCCGCGGTTGACAATGAAAAACACACAGATGCTCCGAGAAATCCTGTATACCAGCTGCAGTTACAAGTACGCCACATTGAAAAACTCACGACTGTCGGATATTTTCGCACTTTTTTTTTTCGTTCTTTATGGATTTTAAAAGGAATGACCGTAACTGCGTGCAAGTAATGTTACGAGTCGGAAAATAATAAAAATGTTGTTATTTTCATCCCTCTGTGACTATTTGAAACTTATACGTTTGGTACGTTAAAATCGCTTCAATCTATCAATATTTATTAGTGATATTTTACGACGACAATCGTTATTTCGTTCTTTTTTTATCGGATCGGATTTCACGCTCGTTTATTCGCGCAGCTCGGCGTTCAACCAATCAGTTTTCATCCATATATCACTCCATCATGACTCACATCTCGGAATGACCTGTGCAACACGAATATAGTATGGTATATATATTAATAGTATGATACTATGAAAATACTATAACTATCGCTACTATATTATATTCATTGGGTAATCCAATGTGTTAGCTCGTGCACCAATGAATTGCATGGATCGAATCACGAAAGAGAAGAAAAGCACACGCTTGCATGAGAGAACGCATACTTACCGAAAAAAAGGAAAGAAAAAAACAAAAAGATATTCTCAATTTCTTTACAGGTGATACAATATACCATAGCGTGTATTGATTGCTATATTAATATTGTGTATACCGAAGCGACGAGTCCGTCGCTCGTTTTCCAACATCTTTGACACTTGTATTTCCTCATTTATCATAATTTTATTCCTACTGATATTTAATCACTCTTGAAACCCCCTCCGACCGCCCACAGTAACGAGCTGACCACCTTGTGATACCCCGAGTATTATATATTCTTATCTCCGTCTATTTTACTCACTCGAATCTTCAGCAAATTTGAAAATCACTCTATGATCTATAAAAACACGTCTCGCACGACTATGCGTTGATATAGTCGAAAAAACAGCAAAAGAAAAACTGCATTCCCAATTTATTCCACGGCATCGCCGGGTGGGGCTCTAGGTAAGACAATATAAACTGATCTATGGTGTGCCGACGACAAGTCCCTAATAGACATCTATAAATATATAAATGTCGATCTCTTGTGGCCAGATGCGGATAATATATTGCGCGATATGTTTTTCAATACTTCGATATATTGGAGAAATATGTAGTTCTCCCGAATACCGCCACGAAGATTCGATGCCAAGAAGAGGCAATATATAAGTACAAGAAGACAAGAAGTGCGACACGATCAGAGGGAACATGTTAAACAGTGTCGCAAGTACGCAATAGAAGAAATCTCGTGCGCTTCCGCACCTTCCTCTATATTTCGCACTATTCAATGAAAACTATACTTTTCAGTTGAACGATTTTTTCACCGATTTTTCTTTCTATTCCTATCGTCTGTATTCTCGTCTTTCAATATGCGAAAATCGTCGAAAATATACATTTTATTTTCTTCTTCCCACAATCGGTTTTGAGAACGCGAACTATCATTCGCGCGAATTGTAACTGGATTTTGCAACGACGCAACGCAGGATTTACGTTGAAAAATGTGCTTTACAGGTGAATGATTTTACCGACAGGTTCTCTCGGTTTTTATCGTCGCACGGATCAGCGACAAAATGTTTCCAATGTCCACAGAAAGAGTTGGAAAGAGTTGTGTAGAATGAGATACAGAGTTATCGAGAGACATATATATATATATTGCGTAACATATATGTAATACAAAAGCCTCGAGGGGTTTTCCACATTGCTGCGAGTGGGGGTAAGCGAAACGAGCTTGCGAACCGACGATATCCACCATATACCGTCGTTCGGTTCACTCTGGCTGCGGTTGTAACGGGGTGGTTGACTGCGAGAGTCGACGCCAACCGCGTAGACCAACGGCACATACCCGGATATCGTTGTACGTACATACACCGTCTATAGACCAAGCCAATGGCAGACTTTTGCGGCCTTCGAGCCCTTTACCCTCTCACACAGAAAGCCAGCGGGCTAAGAGCCAGAGGAACCTTTGGTTGCCGTTGGGCCTCACAGCAATATATCAACTGAGCATGTATTCGAGAGCTTCTACGATCCGGAGCCTTCGAGTTTGCTGTCTAGAATCGTATACTACAAGTATACTATGAGTCTGGTAGCGAATGCAAATACACGAAGGGGCAGCCCGCTCGTGAACACCGGGGGTCACACGTATCCCCCACAAACGTGGAACCATACACTGGAGAACGGAAACCTGTGGGCGGAAAAGCCCACAAGAGGGGTGGAGAACGAATTGTATTTCTACTATTCTCTATCCTCGGTATTCGCTGTGTTTCGCTGTGTGCCGTGACGAGAAATGTGCACCAAAGTCTCTCAATACATAGAATTCGGCAGTGCAAACATATATGTTCCGTCTATGCATGTTTAACTTCATCTTCTTCATCCCTTTACCTCCTCCGTCTCTATATATGCCTTGTATATCGCTTCGTTCTCGGAGACAAATTTACCGAGCAACCGCTACCGCGTCCTTTGAGCATTCACGCGAACATTTGTCGTTATTCAACTTTCATGTCACGTGCGTTGTCCTTCCACAACGTGAAATTTCGTAGAAAAATATGAAAAAAAAAAAACAACCACTTCGATGCAATTGTTTTTCTTTTCTTTGCTTATCTTTCGGCGAATCGCGAGAGAATGTAGATGTAAGAGAGGATAAGATATAAGAGAAATTGATCCCTTCGCTATCCGCATCGATTCCATAGACATAGACATAGAAGCTTGTCTATTGCACAACAGTGTATCGATGTATTGATAGTAGACCCACGCATACACGAGACGAGGGAATAGATGTATTTGCTCCTTGAATCAGTCCATCTGTGCACCGAGCTCACACTGGCTTTGTACGCTACTTGATATTCCCTGCGCTGCAAGGACTCAGTTCCCAGTTTATCGGCTCTCTCGCCTCGGCTATACCATACCTATGGATACATCGAGGGTTCTCGTCGGTTGAACGCAATCGTCTGGGTACTATACTCGCTTCGAGAACGTGACGCATATTCCCACGTGGCAAGTCGCGTGAGATATTCCTGCACAACAGGTCGTTTAACTGGTGATCCATCTGATATCATCGCATCCCCAAAGTTTTCTCGAAAAGTTCATGAATTCAACTTGTTTTCATTGCCTCCAAGCTCTATACATCTCCTTCAGCTTTTACTTCGATGTTATATTATCTCTGTCTCGTATTCTTCTACAATGCAGGGCCGTTTTTGAACGACTTGATCAAACGATCAAAGTCAATCGAACGACTGGATTGAGATTTTCTTATTCAGCCTATATATTATAATAACCGAGTGAGCGTCCATAGAGATGTCATTTCTGGGAGCAGGAATGCCAAGATTCTTGAACTAAATACTCGTATGTAGAATCACATGGCAACATTTCTACTGCTGCAAAGCTCGATTACCTTGACGCCGCCGATAAACTGACAGTTACCGATTCGCCTAGGGATCCTGGGAAATGTGGTTTCGGACTGAATTCCCAACGGAGAATCGTCTGAAATCCACCGGTAGCGCGAGGCCCAAACGTCCTTGAACAGCTGCAGAACGGGCTCTGAAGTGGTGTATACGATAGCTTACTACCGTAGAAACAGGAATGCTGGACGCCGAGCCATTACCAGCCAAACCACCGAGTAACGTGCATTTCAGTATAACCCCAACAGAGCGCACGGCTATACATCTAAACTTCGTGATGTCCGTAGAGTATAAGCCATGAGATAGTTGCTCTCCGGCCGACAGCCAACATCTTAACGAAGTTTGAGACATCACACCCAGCAAGAGTCTGACCCCACCTTTTGCCCCCTTTAGTCACGAATGAACTATATGCTTCTCGGAGTCTTCAGTTTCCTTAATTATATATAGTCTGAAAGGTTAATCGATAGCCAGAAGTTAGAGACATTTTCGTGATTGAAAGCTGGAAGGCAAAAAGCTGCGATACCAACAGAAGGCGAAGACGAAGTTTTATTTTTTCTCCTAATTCTTTTGGTTTTTCGAGAAAACGAGCTTAACTTGTTTGGTACTCTCGAGTTATTCAAGGACTTCTCATATTTAATTGATGGTCCGACTTTCTCGGTGCCAACAGAGTCAGAATGGGTGAAAGTTAGAAAAGGGCCAAAGTAAATAGAGTACTCATTTGAGATATTCGAATAAACGAAATAACAAGAGTTAGAGGGAGGTATGAAATGCAGAGGAACTTCTGGTTGTTGAACAAATCCGCGTAAACTCAATCTCGAGATTCGAAATCGGAGCTTGATGTGCACTCTAAGGCCCGGTATAGCAGTGGACCCGGTTTCTCTTGCCAGGTCGAGTGTCCTCCGCGAAGCCTCCAGGAAAGCCCCGTCCCTGCGGTGAATGATGGACCACCGAGTTTCTCCTAACGATGTTCAACCGCAATGCCAAAGTTTGGCCCTTAAAACTCTCCGGATAGAAGCGAGAGGCGCAACGAAAGCTCCTCGCAAAGCTTCGCATGCTCAACGCGAAACAAACTACTGTGCGGCTCACTTTCTCGAAGGCACCGACGCTCAACCGAGTCGACGATAGGTTTTCGACGTTAACGGCAAACTCGCGGTAACAACACGCGAGACTCGGACCGTTCTTTCGGTATCCCAAATATTTCTTCGCTTCGGCATTCGACTAAAGGTTTCTCGAGAGTGTACTCGGAGCGATTTCAAGTCTCTTTGCCGAAACATTGAAGAATCCGTGCAACGCGCTTCGTTGATTCTTGGATTGCCAGATCGACCCTATCGCTCACGATTTCGAGTATCAACTGATATACATCCGGTTCTGTACTCCGTTCCTCATGAATAAACTCGTACGAAGATCTCAAATCTCTGCTCCTCTCGCTTCGATAGAACATTCAAAAGAATTTACCGAGATATAGTTCTCCAAAGGTTTTGAGATAGTTGAAAATGGAAGAGTACCGCCGACGGATCTTCGGTATCTTTTGAGTTTTTGTACTTTTTCCTCGACTCTTCGTTGCGGAGAAGATTTTTCTGTATCGCCGCATCGCGATGAACTTATAGCGCATTCCCATTGAACTTGACGAGAAACTCTTCTCGAACTTCGATTCTATATCATAGAATCTTTTTTCGCAAACTTCGGTTCTTCAACATGTGAAATATATCAAATCGAAGTCTCCGTCCGTTTTGGACGAAGTCGGAGTTCATGGGATATACGAATTCCAGTGCCACATCACTGGGATGCCGAGTGCAAGGGGAAGGTGACGCCGAGTGCGGCGAGGGGACGAAGCCTAGGATTAGTAAATAATTAATTTCAGGAAGTAATTTAACTTTTCTAATTGATCGTCTCCGGTCTCTACCCCCCGCGTCCCTCTCGCTGGCTCACTGGTTCGTTGATTGGTCGAGACTCGACGCTGTCTATACGTACAGCTTCGGAGTTTCACCGTTACGACGGACGGATGGGAAGAGTACGAGAAGTAAGGGGAAAAAATGTGAAAAAAACAACAAAAAAAAAACGAGAAGACTTCGGATTGTGAGAGCGAAGGAGAGAAGAGAAAAGAGAACCGACCGAGTACATGAAGGACAGAGAGAAGCGAGGAGTGAGCAACCTAAGCTAGTTTCGAGGATGAAATATACGTGCTTGTGCCTCCGTGTACCGTAACAGTTCGCCCTAAAATTCGACTTTAAGAATGGAAGAAAGTAAGCGAAGAAAATATCGTTTACAGTCTTTCTTCCTGTGCATTACATACATATATATACCGAAACTGCAGCGAGTATGAAGTGGAAAGTACGAAGAGCAAGAGAAAGAGCAGGCAAAGGAATAGGGAAAGAAGAATAATGCGACTTCAAGGCGCGACGACCGGAAGTGATCCTCAACCTTCTCCCGGTTTCTGCTTATTCCTTTTTCGCTCTCCTTCGTCTCGTCGTTAATCGTCGCGTGCAGAAAAAGGGCAAGCGTGAGGCGTTGAAAAATTGCACGCTCAACTATACGAAGCATCGTTGCTAACCTCTGGAGAATTCGTGGAACGTCGATATCCATCATATCGCATGACTTTTTATCTTTCTTTTTTTCTTTTTTTCGGTTTTTTTTTTCTTGGAGCTTTCGTTCTTCTTGGCGCACCCTTCTACATCTCTACCTTGCCCATTTTTCTATCGCGCCTCGATGATTGCGAGAGATCTCGGCAGAGAACGCCGGCACTGGAAGAAACAAAAAAACGATATAAGGAATTCAAGAGTCGCAACGATAGACGCTCTTTCCCGAGACTGCCGGACTCTATTCTCCATCCTGGTCTTTTGTTTGTTTTTTTCTGCAACTTCTCCCAGACCGAGCGCGGAGAGAGACTCCTTTTTGTTTTTCTTCTCTTTACTCCAGACTGCACAGCTGATGTTCATCTTGGGAAAAGGTTCTCGCTAGTTGGACAAGAAACTGGATAGACGGAACGGACTACTACGGTTCTTACTTTCTTTCTATCTCTTTCACCCACCTATCTCGTTCGAGTAGAAGCTTTTTGTTTTTTGGTAAAAAAAAAAAAAACTTCTTAACGAACGTACTTACACCATTGTGCGAGGAAGATGCTGGAGGCGTCTTTTGTTGTGTCAGTCGAAAACAAGGTGAACGTCGACGACGAACTAAATTGTCGTCGGAACGAGTAAAACGAGAGAATCGGGCAACATATTCACATTGTATTTCGATCGTAAAAATATCAAACGAGAAGCTGCAATGAGTAAAGAAAGACACGTGCGTAGCTGACAGGGATTTTTGCATATTACGTAGTGCAAAAAGCTATAGAGAGAATATCTGTATATATATATCTGTATTGCAACGTATGAATAGACGAAGCGAGACTGCGGGCGGGCGTTTCAGCATATAAATGTGACGAACAAATGGGGAGGTTGGAACTAGTGCACCGTCGCACCTTCCCCGACATTACGCAAAAGTACCTCTTTATATCCACTCGCTTTCGCTCTCCAACCCTTCGTATGACTGTCTCTCACTTCCTTTATACTTCTCCTGTGTACTGCAGCACTTCTTCCATTTTCTCTCGATATTCCACGATTCGTAGAATTTACGATCGGAACTTGTTGGAAACGACTCTTCTCGTCGCTGCATAGGAGAGCATACCTGATTTTTCCGAAGGTAACTCTAGTGCTTTTCTTCAGTTCCCCGCCATTGTTTGTCCTCTGGACTGCGCATACAATTGCGCACATCATTTCACAATATGCGGATTGCCGTTGAGATTTTGGGAAAAGTAATATTCTTCTTTTTACTCCTAAACCTTTTTCGTAGTTTTTCTATTAACATGTGGGAACCATTATAATGTCGGGGATAACATTTTCTTCTTCCCTTTTCGTCACAGGGAAAATTCGCACTGCGGTATAACGTTCCCATGCAGAAACTGCTGTACTGCGTCACTCTAACCGTGCCGCAAGCACTTTCACCCCCGTGCCTCCTTACGTATAGTATAACACGTATAATACTTTCTCCACCGGGGTGAGAAGTCGTGCTTTCAAGCTCTTGCAGTCACTTCGGCTCGAAAAAGCTCTCTTCGAGTTGAGTATATACGACTCTTGCGCGGATTTCACCGAGATATTCCTCCTAATTTTTCTCTCGGCTGTTCTCTCGCGCAGTTTCGTTATACCCAAGAAGAGAAAAGTAAGAAGAAGAAATTCGCAAGAGCGAACACTATTCGTTTTCCCGGTTTTTCGTCGCTGAGTCTCTATCCATTTCGTCAAGAAAGAGGATGAATAGAGAATCTCTGGTCGGGCAGATATAACGCTCGCTGAGGCCTGTGCGAACTTGTGCGAAGAGTACAGAATCAGTTTGGACTACGTGGCGTGTGTATACTCTCGGCTCGACTTTTCCACTGGTCTCGAAAACCACGGAATATTATACTTTCCTTCCCCGCGGACAATCTAAGTGGTACGGTCATATTTAAAGTTGAAAGTACGTGGTACGAGGGATATCTCTGTATTTCTCACTCGTCCACTGAATAATGCAGCGCACGCCTAACAGCCATGAATCAGCATCAGACGAAACAGAAGTATTTTCTCTGGTATCACCACGCGTCTCTTCGTTACCACACTTTTTTCCTCTCTTTCCTCTCTATATTAACGTCAGTTTCTCATGCTTCAGTTTCGCCATGTGAAAATAATGAATAATACAGTCTCGTTTCATTCGAAACTGGTTACCCACTTTTATTAAATAATACGGAAAAACAAGATGCGTATGAAATTCTGTGGCCGGCGACGGGGTGAAAGAAGCACGAGAAGAATATTAGTCTTTACGCTGTTCGTTTGCACCTCGGAGCTCTGATTTAATGCGCTCCCGAAATCGTTGTCGGTGCAGCATTGTGTCCTTGGCAAGCGTGTGAAATTCGTTGCCAGAGAACAGCGCACTAAGAGACGAATGAAACTGCAACAAGGAGTACCGAGCGGCAGATAAAGCGTCGAAGTACTTTGTAGTGCTAATCCGTCGGGGATTAGGTAATTCGTAGAGCCCCCTCTGTCTCAGTGGGAGTTCCAGCTTTTCGTCCTCGAAAGCCCTCTGCTTGTACTATGTCGTCGCTATTAGTATGCGTTTACACCATGTAATTGTTGGGTATAAACGAAGGTGCGGAGTAGGAGATAGTGCCAAGAGAATGAAGTGAGGAAAAAACCTTTTGCATCCCCAGAGTGCATAATACCAGTATTCATTATCGCCAAAACGCGTTTTGTAATATCATTAAAAAAAAACTTACACGCGATTGTCTTAACCTGAACGAGAAATACGGACTACCTATTTGTAAAGCACCGTAAACAGGTATTTTATTCATCGTGGCGGCGCCTGACCGTCGGAACGAGAATGATATCGAAGATTGTCACAGCTTCGATACTTTACGTGGGATTCTACAAATCTACCAACCTTCAAGAGTTCTCTGTTTTTTTTTCCAAAAAACTAGTTGAGGGAACGGAGTAAAAGTTCGACGATTCCTATGTTTCAGGTCCTACCACCGTGGAAATCGGCCGATAACGGTGTTATATCGTTTAAAATTCGCACCAACGAGCCGAACGGTCTGGTCATGTACAGTAGGAGCGGTGCATCGACGCGGGTAAGAAATTCTTCGACATACGCAATCTCGACGATAAGATGTGGGCATAGAAATATATCACAAGTCTTGAAATACTATCGTTAATCGTCTACGGGGTATCGCGATTCTTGGCCACGTTCATTGCCCGCACACGTAGTCGACAGTACGTGCACCCATAGGACTCGGGGCTGTTACACAGCCGGTACCATCTACTGTAATCGTTACATTCGTTTCTGGTATCCCGTGTACAATCATCTCTCCTAATACGTTTCTTCACAATGTACGGTAAAGATTTGGGGTATCGTGAGGGATGTGGCAAAATAACGAAAAAAAAAATATATATATATAGAAACGGGTCGGACCCAATAGTAAAACAGAACAAATCTTCGATACGATATCTTCGAAGGAACGAAGGTTTTTCGAAGAGAGTAACAGCGGGTGCAGAAGTAACATCCGGTACGACTACCAGCCGGTGACGGCAAACCGGAAACTCTATTTCTCGTTCAAAACAAAGTCTTCCAATAGAGAAAATCTTGGGCGATATTCCATCATTTTATCGATACGCAAAAGAAATCAATAAAGCAATGAGCCATCATGTCTCACCTTGGATCCCGCATTGACAAATATTCGTATACGCGGGTAGTTACATCCTTCCTCCCTTCCTGCATGTGTACGGTTATGAAAAGCGACGAACTGCCGATCTCCAGTATACGCCTGTATAGAATATCGACAAAACATGTTTTCAATTGATATTTTTACGGACACTCGTGAATGTCGAAACATCTCTGACGAGAATGCCGAACGATCTGAAATCGTGTCATAACTGTCATCTTTTTAACATCTTTTGGAGTTTTAACGATTTTTGGAAGGCACCTCAGGGGTCGAATTGACATAGCGCGCCGGATATGTTTTATGAAGCGAGTTTTTATGTAAGCGACGGCGAGGTAACAAATCCGAGCGATAATATCTCTCAGATAGAAAATAGATCGTTCGCTAATGGGGAATGTAAATGTATTTTTTACAGTCGGATCTATTCGCCTTCGAGATTTTGGACGGTCATTTGTATCTTCATATCGATCTGGGTACCGGGCCTTTGAAGGTGAGAGCGTCACGGCGGCGGATCGACAACGGCACCTGGCATGACGTTAGCTTACGACGAGTCGAACGGAGCGGGCACGTCACTGTCGACGGTGACAAGTCGGATTTCCGCACACCCGGTAAGATAGGAATACCTCGTATCGTAACTCGATGAATGTATATATAGTATTATCGATAATCGACACATAACCATAATAGCAGACAAACTTTGTGCGCCGTTGCATGTATATAGATATACAAGTAATGTTTCCGATACGAAATTGACGAACATTCATGGCAATTGACTTCGTGTCAACGCCATCTGTAAAAAAAAATCAATGTTAAGATCAGTTTCGAATGTTTCAAAATTTAGAAAATTTGGAATCTTTCGATTCTTTGATAAATTTGGAATCTTTCGATTATTTGAAAAATTTCGAATGTTTCAATGTATATTTAAAATTAATCCGTATATCGATTGACCGCTGCACGACGTTAAAAGCAAAAACTGTATGTGAGAAATAATTATACCCGTGCCAAAAAAAAAGATTTTTTTTTTGCGAATATTCTGCTTTAGTTTAGAATGAAACAACGGTTGGTTTCGTATTCAATGCGGAAAAAATACATGGAGATGTGTGGATTAGATTCTCTTTAGGGACTTTGATTGGACAAAAAAATTCCAATGGTGCGCTTTCATTTTTGTTTTTCACATTTTGCAATACCCTGTAACGAATCGGAAAAACATTTCTGGAACTCAATCAAAGCGGCCGTTTATTTTAATCCTAGTACAATATTTGATATAAAAATTCGGGTCAAAAGTAAACAAATAAATAATTATTTTCGTCATTACCAGCCGTAAATGATTATCGAGCGCGCGTATCGCGGCTGTTGCTGCTCGTCGTTATAATTAGGATTCTTTGTTGAACAATTCAAAGGAAAAAAAATCAACAATACCGTTTTATTGACTTTTGCGTGCTGCTGAATAACAGAGATTTTTATACGAGAGGCAAATTACGAGACAGAGCAAACATAAAATATGCATGTGAAAAAAAAGCGAATCGGTAGAGTCGAAAAACAAATACAAACGTTCATTGGTGCGGATCTGCTGTATCTCCGTGTAAAAGACGTGTAATGTACGCGGAATGTATACAGAATATATGCAGTTTGTTTATGCGTACAGAATTAAAGGGGCGTTTTCGCTCTTCTATCTCGTCAGACATTTCGTGCCGTAGGTTCTCTTATTAAACCGATAAATAAAGTAGGCGACCAAGTTTCGGCTTTGGCCATCGGCCTTTATGGCACGACCGGGGGAAACCGGGTAAAGGACGAGGAACGCTTGTAGCACGCGTCCGGGCAACTGGTCGAATAATATTCTCAAACTTTGTATTCGCTTCGTACGTGTCAGCGAAACAGACGCGCGAGCTGCGAGCTATGCGGAGAGGCGGCAAAAGCAGAAGCGGCAATGTAAGGTGGCTATTTCCAGGCAAGTTTCGAGAGACGATGTTGGTTTCGAGTTGCTCGAGAGAAGAGAGCGTGCGAGAGAGAAATCTCTGCGAACTGCTGACAATATAGGCAATGGCTCAAAGTTGCATAGTGTACTCAACGAACAACGACCTTTAACGAAGTCTCACTTCGTGAACTATCATATAAAAGCTATCGATCCTATAAAGCACTTTTTTTAAAATGACTCCTTCAGTGCTACAAAAAAAAGGTACAAAAAAATTGAACGATGGAAAAAATTATTAACATAGAAATTGTGAGAAATGATGGCGAAGTAACGAAGTGTTTTCGGTATCGGATTATTTTTAAAAAATGTGGTAATCAGACCGGCAATTTCCAGCGACAGAGCTAAAGTTACAATCGTCATGAAAAAAGGTTCGCGCCTCAAACGATAATTGCATTTATGACTTTATTAGATCGATGAGGCATTGAGTGTGCATATGCATAACTTCCTCTAAGATAGTTTATTTATCTGCTCATTGGTCTCATTTCCTCGCTAGTTCTAGCGGACCACGCATGCGTATTACGCAGACGAGTCATCGAGCCTCCCAAGCAGGGTGGCCCTTTGATGGCACGACAGCGGTATAATCCGAGGAAGTTGCATGTTTGTGTCCGTACCCGGGTTTTAGGAAGCGGCTGGCCGCCGACAAACTGCAACATCCTCGTTTCTTTCCGCGTCTCGTCACTCCTAATACTCACGAGTCGAATTTACCAGACCGGAACAGAGAGAGCGGGTTGTCGCGAGGTCGATGTCAACGTTGATGCTCGAACGTAATTCGGGAAATGTTCGTGGTATCGATTGAACAAACTCTCGACATTGAACGCACGTTAAATTACTCTAACGCTATCCACTCCGAACGAGCGGCACGTGCGAAATTCGAAAAAAAAAAAAAAACTCTCATGCGGGGAAACTAAAACGGTTTTCCAATCAATCGCTGAAAAAAAAAAGATCATGTGTCTCCCAATAATTTATTATGGGCTCGTGAATAATGTGAGGGCGGATGTCCTTTCTTTACATGTCGTTCAGAACGCAACTTTTCAGACCACGCGAGGCAATCCAATAAATAATTGAATCAATTTCTATCCTAACATATATATACTATTCCAGATCTGGAGAAGGGAAAAGATGCTATGAAAATTTAAAGAAATGTATGATTTAGTTGCTGCAGGGTATTTAACTAATCAAGTAAGAGTTATCAATGGAAGAGTGTGGACTTCGATTGGCGCTCCGCATACGCCTACGGCGGTTGCTCTTACCTGATTAGTTAAGGAGGTGGGCTCGCTGCATATTACTAAAAAGTGCGATTCACGTGAAATTCAAAGAGAATTTCGACAATTTTCTAATGGAATAAAAATCGGAAAAAAATCAACCATGCAGAAGGTGCTAAGTAGATTCATTTTCGACACTAATAATTCCAAAAAGTTTTTAACAAATTAGAAAAAAAGCATTGTTTTACAAATTATCCGGTAATCTAACTTTTTCTTTAGCCGAAATTTATTCGATAATTTTTTCAAATACTTGTGATTTTTTCGAGAATTTTTTCTAATTTCCGAAAATTAGAAAAAAAATTCAAAAAATTCACAAGTATTTGAGTATTTGAGTATTTGCGATATACTCTGTATAACAGGTATATAAATGTTAAAAAAATGTATGCTTTAGTTGCTGCAGGATATCTAAGGATGGTGTATCGTCTCGTATTACGAAAGAGTGCGATTCACGTGAAAATCAAAGAGAATTTCGACAACTTTCTAATGAAATAAAAATCTGAAAAAATTCAACCATGCAGAAGGTGCTAAGAAGATTCATTTTCCATAATAATAATTCCAAAAAGTTTTTAACAAATTAGTAAAAAAAATCATTGTTTTACGAATTATCTGGTAATCTAACTTTTTTTTAGCCGAAATTTATTCGATAATTTTTTCAAATACTTGTGATTTTTTCGAAATTTTTTTCTTATTTTCGAAAATTAGAAAAAAAATTCAAAAAATTCACAAGTATTTGAAAAAATTATCAAATAAATATCGGCTAAAAAAAAGTTAGATTACCAGATAATTCGTAAAACAATGATTTTTTTTACTAATTTGTTAAAAACTTTTTGGAATTATTATTATGGAAAATGAATCTTCTTAGCACCTTCTGTATGGTTGAATTTTTTCAGATTTTTATTTCATTAGAAAGTTGTCGAAATTCTCTTTGATTTTCACGTGAATCGCACTCTTTCGTAATACGAGACGATACACCATCCTTAGATATCCTGCAGCAACTAAAGCATACATTTTTTTAACATTTATATACCTGATATACAGAGTATATCGCAGCTATTCCCGAACAGTACCGAGGGGAACCGAGCGAAAGGATCCGAACCAGCGGCCGGAGCGGCGCCGACCCGCCGTTAGTACCCGAAGCGACCGCTAGATTTCGCACGAACATTTTTTTCTCGAAAACGAAAAGGCGTCGGAAATGCAATATAAACTCTAAAGAAATAGAGTGTAGTATCGCTTCTCGGCCTATGGCTAAGATCAAAGTGTAGTATCTGTTCTTATCAGCTTAATATCTGATACGCTCCCCATTGGGGAGCCAGAATATTAATCTGATTTTTGAGACTCGTCTGGACCCACGGGCTTGCTCGGGGCGGACACGGGTTGTACCGGCATTGCAGTGCCGCCGGTTTCAGCCCAATAAATTTTCACAAAAAAACAACCCAGTGGAGAGAGTCTCAAAAATCAGAATTAATAAAGATAAAAGAACTGATATATTTGTGACCCCCTTGTATACGAAACATAAGAACTTTAATATTTTGCAAAATTTCTGGAAACGGAAAAATTCTATAAAGTGCGTGAAAGTGAACATCGCCATCACTGAGGGGCCGGGAAGCCGATCTGCCGACGACCGGACGTGGAGGACCATGCGGTGGAGATAGGAAAAATTTTCTCGAACAACGTAGGAGTACCGACGAAGAGTAGCAAGTAAGTCTCTCCCCTCTTTTTCGCATGGTGGTGTTGGGTAGCGGTTAGCTGCGGTGGTCGTCTCGATTTCGGCGATCTCCGCGGCAACACCGAATCTCGAGGGGGAGTCGAAGCGCGGCGGGTGTCGCTTCAATCGCACCTGTCGCGAAAAGACTTCAACGAGAGATCCCGGCGCCATCATACCCCCTTGTCGCAACTCCCGACTACCCACCGCTCGCGGCCATCTTGCTAAATTGACAGGTGGACTCGGAGCGAAGTCTACGCTATCATTATTTTATTTTATCGATAATCATCGCTAATTTTACCCCCCTACACGCACGCATATAGCACACGAAAGTGTGCTAAGCGTTATTTAGTACGTCAAAAAAAGAACTTTTATCAAAGTAAAAAGAAAAAGAGAGGGAAAAAAAAAAAAAAAAAAAAAAATAACAAACACATAGCGTAGACTTCTCGCAAAGGTCCACTGCCGTCAAGCGAGAACCGCGAGTTCCCATCGGCGCTGCTGAGTTCTCCGTGAACGACCCGAGGCACATAAGTGCGAGGTACGGCAGCAGCGCCACGCATTAAACCCTTTTCCTCGAGCTCGACTCGCCGGAGAGAGTCGAGACAATTCCCTCTTCCCAAAAACTCAGCGAAAAGTCTCGCGCGCGAGGCTTTCGCTCGAGCTCCTACCCCGCCAGTACGTGGCGCCCCCCTAACGGCACCGAGCATCACAGCAACGTGCCGTATATCCGCGCCTCGAGAGCCAGTGACTAGCTGCTGTCGGCATCGACGGACGCTGCGCCTAGAGTCGAGTGAGTGGAGGAGACTTCGTGCCGCGGTGAGCGAGATACCTTATAGAGAGGGGAGAGAGCTATAGGTATACCGCTCGCTGCGAGCGCGGAACTCGAGCTACTACACGAGAGCCAAAGTGCCGATTGTCCCGAGTCAAGCGGCGGCTAGGCCCACAGCGCGAGAGGAATCGCTCATTAATGTTCCTAAATGACCGCGAGAGTATAATTAAATAAATGAACAGTAAGACCGGAAGGGATCAGTGAACGATAGGACGAAACTGAGCAGTATAATTGTGATAATTGATGTTATTTATTCATTTATTTATGTATCTATTTATTTAGTTATTTATTTTTTTTTTTTTTATTTTTTTTTTTTTTTTTTTTTTTTTTTTTTTTTTTTTTTTTTTTTTTTTTTTTTTTTTTTTTTTTTTTTTTTTAATCTATTTATTATTATGTCAACTAACTTTTAACTTTTAACTTTTAACTTTTAACTTTTAACTTTCAACTCTTAACTTTTAACTTTTAACTTTTAACTTTTAACTTTTTTTTTTTTTTTTTTTTTTTTTTTTTTTTTTTTTTTTTTTTTCGAACCATTTGACCGCATAACTCTGGACTTCAAACCCCTGACTGTTAACTTTTAACTTCAAATTTTTAATTTTTTTTTTTATTTTTTTTTTTTTTTTTTTTTTTTTTTTTTTTTTTTTTTTTTTTTTTTATTTTTTATTTTTTTTTTTTTTTTTTTTTTTTTTTTTTTTTTTTTTTATTTTTTTTTATTTTTTTTTTTTTTTTGGACTAGTTTAACTTTTGACACCTATTTATTCGTCTCTACTTATTTGTTTGTCTACTTATTTATTCACCTATTTATTAACTATATAGTCGCGCACAGATTCGTCCAGCCATTCACTCACCCTCATACCCAACCACCGGCACATAAGAGGATTTTTTTTTTTTTTTTTTTTTTTTTTTTTTTTTTTTTTTTTTTTTTTTTTTTTTTTTTTTTTCTTCTCCTACTCTCGCGGGGTCGGGGAGAACTCACAAGCAAAATGAGTCAGGAAAGAATTAAAATTTCATTTACGCACCCCATCCCCCCGGTATACTATTGCGCATTTTGTCCGCGGATAGACATACCGGGGGTCGAAAAAGCAAAGGGGAAATTTGCGGGGACGAGACGCTACGAGGATTATGTTAAACACCTCAAGCTCTACCATGCAAATAGGTATGAGCTGGAGTATCCGTGCCAGCAATGTGAGTTCCGAGCGGGGACTAAATACCCCCGTAAGGACCTCGCTGAGCATTATAGAAAGAAACACCTCGTGGCGTCTCAACCCGCAAACGCTCCACCACAGGCCGAAGCGGCCGGAGCAGCTACCGTAAGAGGGGGGGTGAGAGGAAGGACTAGCCAACCTCGAGCCCCCCAAACAACAATAACAACAACAACAACACGTACCCCGAACATAACAAACACAAACACAACGACAATAGCAAGTAACACAACAACGGCGCAAGGATCAAACGCGAGTGGCAGTGCTGCCGCACCAGCAACAGCCCAACGACCACCCCCGGAAACAACGCCAACCACCGCGCCGCCCACAGCAACATCGACCCCCGCGGCCAGAAACACCCCCGCCACACCCAATCCCCAGTCTCTGTCGGCGAGGACAACCGGCCCAGGAGATGACCCAAGGAAGGGGAACAACTCGACCGCACGAGCCTCGCCGCTGTTGCGGATGCTCATGACCCCTCGGGAAACACCGCCAGGAGTCAGCACCCCCCCAAACCCACCGGATGCTCCCCCCCCTCATACACCAACGCCGCCGTTCGTCAGAGTGACGCGCTCGGTAAGAGCCAGACGAATCGAAAAGAGGGGGGAAGCCACACCAACGGCAGCAACGGCGAACAACCCCACACCAACAACCAGTGGGGTTGGGAAGAGAACGGGGGGGAGAATGCTGGGATTATTCCTAACACCGAGGGCAGCCCCCGCAGCCAATACAGTGTCGCCGCCGCCAACAACATACGCGGAGGCCGCCAGAAAGCCCCCAACACCACCAGGGGGGCAAACACGGAGGGAGGGGGAAGCAACAACAACAAGCTCCCCCCCCTCCACTCAGAGGAGCCCAACGCCGCCAGTCGAGGGGACGACAACAACAACATATAGTCCCCCGTCGACCACAGCAGCGGCGACACTGACGACGGCGACAACCACCACCACCACATGCGGGGGCCCAATCATGGCACCCGCGCAAGCGGCGAGGGCAACAACAACGACCAGCGCAACAGCGGAGCCGCCGAGGAGAGCGATGGAGGCGAACGCCGACGAGACAGAGGTGACGGGGAATGCGGGGACAAGTACGGAAGCGGGGAGCGGACGGACTAACCCCACACCCCGGCGAGAGAGCGCTGGAAGCGAGTCAACCGTTGTCAGGGAGAGGGGGGCCGACAATACGCGCCCCCGCAATCGCACAACAACACCAGCGGCGATACCAACGACAACGGCGCGCAGCACTGTCGCGAGCGTAGGGCACCTGCGCCGGAGAAGCGAAAATACACTCAACACGAGGGTGAGTACTCCGACCCCTAACGGTCGCGGAATCGGTGGTGGGGACGCGGGCGCGCCGGTGTGCAACAACAGCGTAAACCGGCGAATAAACGCGAGCGCGGCAAGCAGCCGAGGTGCCGGAAATGCGAGACACGGTGGCCGCCCCCAGACAATCCGAGACGACTGCGTTAGAGTCCCCCTTCGCCCGCAACGACCAGCAGCAGGGGGAAACCCTGGCCCCGACCGCGGCGTCCACCCACAAGGAGGGCACCGGGGAAGGGGAAGAGCACCTGACGAAGATCAACTGAGGCTGGTAGCGGCGTGCGAGGGGGTCAACAGCGCGGTCGATTTAGAGCGAGTGGCCGCCGAAGTGGCCACATACATGTCGCGATATGTGGAACATCACACACAGGGGGGTGGAGGAGGGGGCGGACGCCGTGACCGGCGTCGGGGGCCTGAGAGGCGAAACAGAAACCAACGGCGGTCGGAAGGAGATCGCCAAGAGAGATCGGCTGACGGGGAAGAGAGGGCTCCCCCGGGAAACGGCATCGCGGAGGCGACCCGCATCCAGAAGCTCTATCGCTCGAATCGACGCAGAGCGGCGCAGGAGGTGCTGCTCGGTCCACGCCAACACTGTGAGGTGAACAAAGCGGGGATCGAGCAGCACTTCCAGCAGATCCACCAAGAGCGGGAACTGGGCGGAGAGCTTCCGCGGGTCTTTCCCGAGGACCCACCGGACGAGGCGAGTGACGCAATCCTGGAGCGGGCCTTCACGATCGCGGAGGTGAGCAGGAGGCTCAGGAAGATGACGAACTCATCTCCCGGACCCGACTGCGTAACCTACAACGATCTGAAAAGGGCCGACCCGGGATGCTATGTACTGACAGCCATCTACAACACCGTACAGCGTCTGGGGATCGTTCCAAAGTCGTGGAAATGCTCCTCCACAGTCCTCCTGTACAAAAAGGGGGACAGGAACGATCTCTCCAACTGGAGACCGATAGCGATGGGCGACACGTTGCCGAAGCTGATGGCGTCCCTGCTCGCCGACAGGCTAACGACATGGGCGCAGCATAACAACAGAATTAGCCCGGCGCAGAAGGGTTTCCTGCCGTACGAAGGATGCTACGAGCACAACTTCGTGCTGCAGGAAATCCTCGCGGATTCCAACAAACACGGGAAGGAAGTGGTTGTCGCGTGGTTGGACCTAACGAACGCTTTCGGGTCGGTCCCCCACGCGGCGATCCACGAGGCACTTCGGCTGCACCAGGTTCCGGAAAGAACGCGAAAATTAATTAGAGCGGCGTACACCGGCGTTGCCACGCGTGTTCAGACTGCCGAGGGACCCACCAACCCCATCAACATCCTCTCGGGTGTCCGCCAAGGCTGTCCGCTGAGCCCCATTATCTTTAACCTCACCCTCGAGCCCGTGCTTAGATCGATAGACGGGCTGGGAGTGGGTTACAGAATTGGGGAACAGACGTTTAATAATCTTACGTACGCAGACGATACGGCGCTGATCGCGGACTCCCCAGAGGGGATGAGGAATCTCCTGGGAAGAATGGAGGGGGCAGCCGCGAGGGTAGGGCTCTCCTTCAACCCCAGAAAATGCGCCACTCTACACCTCAAAGGCAGAGGGGGGGAAAGGGCCCTCCCGACCGTCTTCCACCTCCAGGGCGAGGAACTGGGCCCACTGGGGCGGGGCGAGCACTACGAGCACCTCGGCATACCAACCGGCTTCCAAATTCGCCAGACGCCCATAGGCACGATCGAGGAAATGGTCTCGGACCTCCACGCCGTCAACAACTCGCTCCTTGCGCCATGGCAGAAGATCGATGCCGTGGCTACGTTCATCTTGCCGCGACTCGACTTCTGTCTCAGAGGAGCCGACGTACAGAAGGGACCCCTCAAGGAGGCTGATCGGGTCTTCAAGAGAATGGCCAAGAGCTGGCTTCATCTCCCTCAGAGGGCAAGCGCGGAGCTTGTCTTCCTACCCCCCAAAATGGGGGGAGGAGGCCTGCTCCCGCTAAAAGATATGGCCGACGTTCTGACCATCGCCCATGCGTTTAAAATGCTAACCGCACGGGACGAGGTGGTACGAACGCTGGCCTGGTACCGCCTGAGGGAGACAGTCTCGAGCAGAATCGGTCGAGCCCCCACCGAGGAGGACGTCGCCCGATATTTATCCGGCGATCTGGATGAGGAGTTCGGGCGACCAAATTCATCAGGTCCCCCGTCGGTATGGTCGAGAGCGAGAAAGGCGACGGCGTGGAGCAAGAAACTCACGGGTGCGTCGTGGATATGGAGCGAGGCACGGAGGGAACTGGCTGTTGAGTGCCGGGGTGGAAACGGCACAATAAAAATCCCGCCAGGTGCGCGGTCGCAGATTATCGGCCGCCTGAGGGCCGCGGTGACACGGTACTACCGAGGTACACTCCTCGCAAAAAGAGACCAGGGGAAGGTTTTCGAGGTAACCTCCCTCGCGAAGGTCTCGAATCATTTCATGCGAGATGGAAGGAACACCCGCTTCGCCGACTGGCGATTTATACACAGAGCTCGCCTGGACGTGCTCCCCCTCAACGGAGCGATCCGCTGGGGGGAGGCCGATAAACGGTGTCGGCGCTGCGGTGTTCCCCTCGAATCCCTTCCCCACGTGCTGAACCACTGCGGACCTCACGCGGCTGCTATACAAAAGCGCCATAATAACGTGCAAGACCGTCTCGTGGCTGCGATCCACGCTCC
The DNA here is from genome assembly GCA_934046635.1 of Buathra laborator. Lineage (NCBI taxonomy): Eukaryota > Metazoa > Arthropoda > Insecta > Hymenoptera > Ichneumonidae > Buathra > Buathra laborator. Next base: position 4,531,638 of record OW203901.1, read on the forward strand.
AGGTACCGTGACCGTCAACCAACGCGTGAGAGGCGTCGACGACGAAGTAGCGGGGCTGCGACCGGACATATTTATCAGAGATGAGCAGTCCCGCACGGCCACCGTTATCGACGTGGCCATTCCCTTTGAAAACCGAAAAGAGGCATTCGATGAGGCAAGGAACCGGAAATTAATGCACTACCGGCCCCTTGCGGAGAACCTCGCGCGACAGGGCTACAACGTGACGGTGGACGCCTTCCTCGTCGGCGCGCTCGGCGCCTGGGACCCCAACAACGAGCGAGTCCTCAGGCTTCTCGGAGTCAATCCTAGGTATGCGGCGATGATGAGAAGACTGATGGTGAGCGATACAATACGTTGGTCCCGGGACATATATGTTGAACATGTGTCGGGAGTTCGCCAATACAGATAAAACAAAGCACTGCAAACGATAAAATATATAGAATATGGGCGAACTCCGCGACGCAGGGTCGGAGTATGAGCAACAGAACAAAACACATACAACTAACACACACAAACGGAACAAATAAATAAGACTGTGAATGCGTCGGCATATATAGGGAAACAAATAATATAATATATATATATACGTATAGATAGAAATATGAAGGAAAAAATAACTATGGATAAATGAAATAATAATAGCTAAATTGGTGATACAGCATAACATGTGATAGATTGATACAATACAATACAATGTGATAGTAGGATAAGAGAGATCAGCCCACGATGGGCCTGTACAAATTATACTTACCTTGCGGGGCCAAGGGCCCAATGTTGTAAAAATGGAGAATTTGTACCGGTATCACCGGAAAATGCTTAAATAAACGCACTTTAATCTGTTCTTATCAGCTTAATATCTGATACGCTCCCCATTGGGGAGCCAGAATATTAATCTGATTTTTGAGACTCGTCTGGACCCACGGGCTTGCTCGGGGCGGACACGGGTTGTACCGGCATTGCAGTGCCGCCGGTTTCAGCCCAATAAATTTTCACAAAAAAACAACCCAGTGGAGAGAGTCTCAAAAATCAGAATTAATAAAGATAAAAGAACTGATATATTTGTGACCCCCTTGTATACGAAACATAAGAACTTTAATATTTTGCAAAATTTCTGGAAACGGAAAAATTCTATAAAGTGCGTGAAAGTGAACATCGCCATCACTGAGGGGCCGGGAAGCCGATCTGCCGACGACCGGACGTGGAGGACCATGCGGTGGAGATAGGAAAAATTTTCTCGAACAACGTAGGAGTACCGACGAAGAGTAGCAAGTAAGTCTCTCCCCTCTTTTTCGCATGGTGGTGTTGGGTAGCGGTTAGCTGCGGTGGTCGTCTCGATTTCGGCGATCTCCGCGGCAACACCGAATCTCGAGGGGGAGTCGAAGCGCGGCGGGTGTCGCTTCAATCGCACCTGTCGCGAAAAGACTTCAACGAGAGATCCCGGCGCCATCATACCCCCTTGTCGCAACTCCCGACTACCCACCGCTCGCGGCCATCTTGCTAAATTGACAGGTGGACTCGGAGCGAAGTCTACGCTATCATTATTTTATTTTATCGATAATCATCGCTAATTTTACCCCCCTACACGCACGCATATAGCACACGAAAGTGTGCTAAGCGTTATTTAGTACGTCAAAAAAAGAACTTTTATCAAAGTAAAAAGAAAAAGAGAGGGAAAAAAAAAAAAAAAAAAAAATAACAAACACATAGCGTAGACTTCTCGCAAAGGTCCACTGCCGTCAAGCGAGAACCGCGAGTTCCCATCGGCGCTGCTGAGTTCTCCGTGAACGACCCGAGGCACATAAGTGCGAGGTACGGCAGCAGCGCCACGCATTAAACCCTTTTCCTCGAGCTCGACTCGCCGGAGAGAGTCGAGACAATTCCCTCTTCCCAAAAACTCAGCGAAAAGTCTCGCGCGCGAGGCTTTCGCTCGAGCTCCTACCCCGCCAGTACGTGGCGCCCCCCTAACGGCACCGAGCATCACAGCAACGTGCCGTATATCCGCGCCTCGAGAGCCAGTGACTAGCTGCTGTCGGCATCGACGGACGCTGCGCCTAGAGTCGAGTGAGTGGAGGAGACTTCGTGCCGCGGTGAGCGAGATACCTTATAGAGAGGGGAGAGAGCTATAGGTATACCGCTCGCTGCGAGCGCGGAACTCGAGCTACTACACGAGAGCCAAAGTGCCGATTGTCCCGAGTCAAGCGGCGGCTAGGCCCACAGCGCGAGAGGAATCGCTCATTAATGTTCCTAAATGACCGCGAGAGTATAATTAAATAAATGAACAGTAAGACCGGAAGGGATCAGTGAACGATAGGACGAAACTGAGCAGTATAATTGTGATAATTGATGTTATTTATTCATTTATTTATGTATCTATTTATTTAGTTATTTATTTATTTATTTTTTATTTTTTTTTTTTTTTTTTTTTTTTTTTTTTTTTTTTTTTTTTAATCTATTTATTATTATGTCAACTAACTTTTAACTTTTAACTTTTAACTTTTAACTTTTAACTTTCAACTCTTAACTTTTAACTTTTAACTTTTAACTTTTAACTTTTTTTTTTTTTTTTTTTTTTTTTTTTTTTTTTTTTTTTTTTCCGAACCATTTGACCGCATAACTCTGGACTTCAAACCCCTGACTGTTAACTTTTAACTTCAAATTTTTAATTTTTAATTTTATTTTTTTTTTTTTTTTTTTTTTTTTTTTTTTTTATTTTTTATTTTTTTTTTTTTTTTTTTTTTTTTTTTTTTTTTTTTTATTTTTTTTTATTTTTTTTTTTTTTTTGGACTAGTTTAACTTTTGACACCTATTTATTCGTCTCTACTTATTTGTTTGTCTACTTATTTATTCACCTATTTATTAACTATATAGTCGCGCACAGATTCGTCCAGCCATTCACTCACCCTCATACCCAACCACCGGCACATAAGAGGATTTTTTTTTTTTTTTTTTTTTTTTTTTTTTTTTTTTTTTTTTTTTTTTTTTTTTCTTCTCCTACTCTCGCGGGGTCGGGGAGAACTCACAAGCAAAATGAGTCAGGAAAGAATTAAAATTTCATTTACGCACCCCATCCCCCCGGTATACTATTGCGCATTTTGTCCGCGGATAGACATACCGGGGGTCGAAAAAGCAAAGGGGAAATTTGCGGGGACGAGACGCTACGAGGATTATGTTAAACACCTCAAGCTCTACCATGCAAATAGGTATGAGCTGGAGTATCCGTGCCAGCAATGTGAGTTCCGAGCGGGGACTAAATACCCCCGTAAGGACCTCGCTGAGCATTATAGAAAGAAACACCTCGTGGCGTCTCAACCCGCAAACGCTCCACCACAGGCCGAAGCGGCCGGAGCAGCTACCGTAAGAGGGGGGGTGAGAGGAAGGACTAGCCAACCTCGAGCCCCCCAAACAACAATAACAACAACAACAACACGTACCCCGAACATAACAAACACAAACACAACGACAATAGCAAGTAACACAACAACGGCGCAAGGATCAAACGCGAGTGGCAGTGCTGCCGCACCAGCAACAGCCCAACGACCACCCCCGGAAACAACGCCAACCACCGCGCCGCCCACAGCAACATCGACCCCCGCGGCCAGAAACACCCCCGCCACACCCAATCCCCAGTCTCTGTCGGCGAGGACAACCGGCCCAGGAGATGACCCAAGGAAGGGGAACAACTCGACCGCACGAGCCTCGCCGCTGTTGCGGATGCTCATGACCCCTCGGGAAACACCGCCAGGAGTCAGCACCCCCCCAAACCCACCGGATGCTCCCCCCCCTCATACACCAACGCCGCCGTTCGTCAGAGTGACGCGCTCGGTAAGAGCCAGACGAATCGAAAAGAGGGGGGAAGCCACACCAACGGCAGCAACGGCGAACAACCCCACACCAACAACCAGTGGGGTTGGGAAGAGAACGGGGGGGAGAATGCTGGGATTATTCCTAACACCGAGGGCAGCCCCCGCAGCCAATACAGTGTCGCCGCCGCCAACAACATACGCGGAGGCCGCCAGAAAGCCCCCAACACCACCAGGGGGGCAAACACGGAGGGAGGGGGAAGCAACAACAACAAGCTCCCCCCCCTCCACTCAGAGGAGCCCAACGCCGCCAGTCGAGGGGACGACAACAACAACATATAGTCCCCCGTCGACCACAGCAGCGGCGACACTGACGACGGCGACAACCACCACCACCACATGCGGGGGCCCAATCATGGCACCCGCGCAAGCGGCGAGGGCAACAACAACGACCAGCGCAACAGCGGAGCCGCCGAGGAGAGCGATGGAGGCGAACGCCGACGAGACAGAGGTGACGGGGAATGCGGGGACAAGTACGGAAGCGGGGAGCGGACGGACTAACCCCACACCCCGGCGAGAGAGCGCTGGAAGCGAGTCAACCGTTGTCAGGGAGAGGGGGGCCGACAATACGCGCCCCCGCAATCGCACAACAACACCAGCGGCGATACCAACGACAACGGCGCGCAGCACTGTCGCGAGCGTAGGGCACCTGCGCCGGAGAAGCGAAAATACACTCAACACGAGGGTGAGTACTCCGACCCCTAACGGTCGCGGAATCGGTGGTGGGGACGCGGGCGCGCCGGTGTGCAACAACAGCGTAAACCGGCGAATAAACGCGAGCGCGGCAAGCAGCCGAGGTGCCGGAAATGCGAGACACGGTGGCCGCCCCCAGACAATCCGAGACGACTGCGTTAGAGTCCCCCTTCGCCCGCAACGACCAGCAGCAGGGGGAAACCCTGGCCCCGACCGCGGCGTCCACCCACAAGGAGGGCACCGGGGAAGGGGAAGAGCACCTGACGAAGATCAACTGAGGCTGGTAGCGGCGTGCGAGGGGGTCAACAGCGCGGTCGATTTAGAGCGAGTGGCCGCCGAAGTGGCCACATACATGTCGCGATATGTGGAACATCACACACAGGGGGGTGGAGGAGGGGGCGGACGCCGTGACCGGCGTCGGGGGCCTGAGAGGCGAAACAGAAACCAACGGCGGTCGGAAGGAGATCGCCAAGAGAGATCGGCTGACGGGGAAGAGAGGGCTCCCCCGGGAAACGGCATCGCGGAGGCGACCCGCATCCAGAAGCTCTATCGCTCGAATCGACGCAGAGCGGCGCAGGAGGTGCTGCTCGGTCCACGCCAACACTGTGAGGTGAACAAAGCGGGGATCGAGCAGCACTTCCAGCAGATCCACCAAGAGCGGGAACTGGGCGGAGAGCTTCCGCGGGTCTTTCCCGAGGACCCACCGGACGAGGCGAGTGACGCAATCCTGGAGCGGGCCTTCACGATCGCGGAGGTGAGCAGGAGGCTCAGGAAGATGACGAACTCATCTCCCGGACCCGACTGCGTAACCTACAACGATCTGAAAAGGGCCGACCCGGGATGCTATGTACTGACAGCCATCTACAACACCGTACAGCGTCTGGGGATCGTTCCAAAGTCGTGGAAATGCTCCTCCACAGTCCTCCTGTACAAAAAGGGGGACAGGAACGATCTCTCCAACTGGAGACCGATAGCGATGGGCGACACGTTGCCGAAGCTGATGGCGTCCCTGCTCGCCGACAGGCTAACGACATGGGCGCAGCATAACAACAGAATTAGCCCGGCGCAGAAGGGTTTCCTGCCGTACGAAGGATGCTACGAGCACAACTTCGTGCTGCAGGAAATCCTCGCGGATTCCAACAAACACGGGAAGGAAGTGGTTGTCGCGTGGTTGGACCTAACGAACGCTTTCGGGTCGGTCCCCCACGCGGCGATCCACGAGGCACTTCGGCTGCACCAGGTTCCGGAAAGAACGCGAAAATTAATTAGAGCGGCGTACACCGGCGTTGCCACGCGTGTTCAGACTGCCGAGGGACCCACCAACCCCATCAACATCCTCTCGGGTGTCCGCCAAGGCTGTCCGCTGAGCCCCATTATCTTTAACCTCACCCTCGAGCCCGTGCTTAGATCGATAGACGGGCTGGGAGTGGGTTACAGAATTGGGGAACAGACGTTTAATAATCTTACGTACGCAGACGATACGGCGCTGATCGCGGACTCCCCAGAGGGGATGAGGAATCTCCTGGGAAGAATGGAGGGGGCAGCCGCGAGGGTAGGGCTCTCCTTCAACCCCAGAAAATGCGCCACTCTACACCTCAAAGGCAGAGGGGGGGAAAGGGCCCTCCCGACCGTCTTCCACCTCCAGGGCGAGGAACTGGGCCCACTGGGGCGGGGCGAGCACTACGAGCACCTCGGCATACCAACCGGCTTCCAAATTCGCCAGACGCCCATAGGCACGATCGAGGAAATGGTCTCGGACCTCCACGCCGTCAACAACTCGCTCCTTGCGCCATGGCAGAAGATCGATGCCGTGGCTACGTTCATCTTGCCGCGACTCGACTTCTGTCTCAGAGGAGCCGACGTACAGAAGGGACCCCTCAAGGAGGCTGATCGGGTCTTCAAGAGAATGGCCAAGAGCTGGCTTCATCTCCCTCAGAGGGCAAGCGCGGAGCTTGTCTTCCTACCCCCCAAAATGGGGGGAGGAGGCCTGCTCCCGCTAAAAGATATGGCCGACGTTCTGACCATCGCCCATGCGTTTAAAATGCTAACCGCACGGGACGAGGTGGTACGAACGCTGGCCTGGTACCGCCTGAGGGAGACAGTCTCGAGCAGAATCGGTCGAGCCCCCACCGAGGAGGACGTCGCCCGATATTTATCCGGCGATCTGGATGAGGAGTTCGGGCGACCAAATTCATCAGGTCCCCCGTCGGTATGGTCGAGAGCGAGAAAGGCGACGGCGTGGAGCAAGAAACTCACGGGTGCGTCGTGGATATGGAGCGAGGCACGGAGGGAACTGGCTGTTGAGTGCCGGGGTGGAAACGGCACAATAAAAATCCCGCCAGGTGCGCGGTCGCAGATTATCGGCCGCCTGAGGGCCGCGGTGACACGGTACTACCGAGGTACACTCCTCGCAAAAAGAGACCAGGGGAAGGTTTTCGAGGTAACCTCCCTCGCGAAGGTCTCGAATCATTTCATGCGAGATGGAAGGAACACCCGCTTCGCCGACTGGCGATTTATACACAGAGCTCGCCTGGACGTGCTCCCCCTCAACGGAGCGATCCGCTGGGGGGAGGCCGATAAACGGTGTCGGCGCTGCGGTGTTCCCCTCGAATCCCTTCCCCACGTGCTGAACCACTGCGGACCTCACGCGGCTGCTATACAAAAGCGCCATAATAACGTGCAAGACCGTCTCGTGGCTGCGATCCACGCTCCAGGTACCGTGACCGTCAACCAACGCGTGAGAGGCGTCGACGACGAAGTAGCGGGGCTGCGACCGGACATATTTATCAGAGATGAGCAGTCCCGCACGGCCACCGTTATCGACGTGGCCATTCCCTTTGAAAACCGAAAAGAGGCATTCGATGAGGCAAGGAACCGGAAATTAATGCACTACCGGCCCCTTGCGGAGAACCTCGCGCGACAGGGCTACAACGTGACGGTGGACGCCTTCCTCGTCGGCGCGCTCGGCGCCTGGGACCCCAACAACGAGCGAGTCCTCAGGCTTCTCGGAGTCAATCCTAGGTATGCGGCGATGATGAGAAGACTGATGGTGAGCGATACAATACGTTGGTCCCGGGACATATATGTTGAACATGTGTCGGGAGTTCGCCAATACAGATAAAACAAAGCACTGCAAACGATAAAATATATAGAATATGGGCGAACTCCGCGACGCAGGGTCGGAGTATGAGCAACAGAACAAAACACATACAACTAACACACACAAACGGAACAAATAAATAAGACTGTGAATGCGTCGGCATATATAGGGAAACAAATAATATAATATATATATATACGTATAGATAGAAATATGAAGGAAAAAATAACTATGGATAAATGAAATAATAATAGCTAAATTGGTGATACAGCATAACATGTGATAGATTGATACAATACAATACAATGTGATAGTAGGATAAGAGAGATCAGCCCACGATGGGCCTGTACAAATTATACTTACCTTGCGGGGCCAAGGGCCCAATGTTGTAAAAATGGAGAATTTGTACCGGTATCACCGGAAAATGCTTAAATAAACGCACTTTAATCTGTTCTTATCAGCTTAATATCTGATACGCTCCCCATTGGGGAGCCAGAATATTAATCTGATTTTTGTAACTAGTCTGGACCCACGGGCTTGCTCGGGGCGGACGCGGGTTGTACCGGCATTGCAGTGCCGCCGGTTTCAGCCCAATAAATTTCTACAAACACAATCTAGTGAGAGAGTCTCAAAAATCACAGTAATAAAAACGAACTGATATATTTGTAAAACTCTGTATCTGAAACATAACATCTTTAAAAATGTTTCGAACTTTCTGGAAACAGAAAAATATTATAAAGTGCGTGAAATTAAATATCCCCATCACCGAATGTGGTGGACTTAAGAAATTTTCAAACGCCGTAGCAGTACTGACGAAAAGCTAGCAATAAGTCTCGCCCCTCTTTTCATTCGCATGGTGGTGTTGGGTTACGGTTAGCTGCGGTGGTCGTCTCGATTTCGGCGATCTCCGCAGCGATACGTAAACCTCGAGGGGACTCGAAACGCGGCGGGTGTCGCTTCAATCATACCTGTCGCGAAAAGACTTCAACGAGAGAGATCCCGGCGGCATCATACCCCCTTGCCGCAACTCCCGAATACTCACCGCTCACGGCCATTTTGCAAAAGTGACAGGTGGTTTCCGAGCGAAGCCTATGCTATTTCCCAAAATATTAAAAAAAAAAAAAAAAAAAAATCGTGAAAAAAAAATTGGTGTTCCAATGTGCAGTGGTTTATTGTGACGCTTGCAAACACTGGAACGCCAATTTTTTACAGCATTTGTTTGCAAAAAAAAAAACAATAATTTTGTCATATAGAATCCTTGTTTTTCTGTTACACTTGGCCTATAAAATTCTATATTATTTTTTAAATAATATTTGCCAACAGGATTTTTAAGTACTTGACGTACATTTTTTTTTTTTTTTAATATTTTGGGAAATTTCACTACTTTTTGAAAAGTTAATATTTTCTAGTCGCAGCATTGTTATTGTAGCGACTCGACGTTGATGGTCCCGGCATCGAGTTACGAAGCGGTCCCAGAGTCGCTTTCTTCTCACACCCCGAAGTTCTCGGATTGGCATCCAACGATATCGTTTTATCGCCAGTTTTGTAATTTATCGCGCAATTTGTTAATTTGCGTTTCGTCGTTAGCGAGAGTACTTCGCAAACTCGATGCCGGGGACATCGAATTATGCAACCCTCTGTCGAGCGGATGATACTGCGAAGTCGACAGAGACATCGAGAGACAAGTTATCGATGGTCCATCGGCAGTCGCTGGGTTTTCCATTGGTTTGGGGATTTTTCTTGTCCTTGCATCTTCGACTTCTCTATTATTTATCTCAAGACGACTCGACGCTGCGACGAAAGACGAATTTTTCATTTCTCCATCTCCCGCAACGAATTTCACAAATTTCTCGCATATCACCGTTGTTAATGTCTCGTCGATGTCTCGAGTAAACCTTCGAACGAAAAGATAGCGATTTCAAAAATATGGCAAACGATACGCCGTACTGCGAAACGAAAAATTACAGAATTTGATTTTACATGGAACATTTTTGTTGCTTATAATGAATTTTTCGATTTGTAATTTCGTCTTTGCAATTAATTTCGAAGGACCGGATAATTTCGATCGAACGAAATTAATTCTATATACAAAACCGGGCGAAGGGCACGTCACATATTCCGCGTGATAATTGCAGGTTATGTCGTTCGCGATCGAGAAAAGTTACGAAAAGTTACGATTTATATAAAATCACGCGTAACATGTAACACGTGGATTTTCTTTTTACTTCGCGTCGAGACATTAATACGGAATGCACAATACGTATTTATTATTTATACACTTTCAAAATATTAAATACGTGCCGGCGATAACAACTGACAGCAGTGCTGGCTGCCGCGCTAGGTGTGCCACCACGCAAATTTTTCGACGAATGGTGAACTGCTGTCAACGTTTCCGTTACAGGACACTTCGATCGTTGATCTGACCCCATGAAATTTTCAGTCTCGATATTTCCGTATTTGCTGAACCAATTTAGTTCTAATAAAGCGCTTTGGAAAGGTTGACCCCAAATTATATATTATAAAAGAGTCAACCAAAATTTGATTCGATATTTCGTTTCTGAGATATATCGGTAGAAAGTTTAACTTACTATACACTTCCGGTATATTGGCGTATGTATACACGGTAGCGTCGCGCCACCTAAAAAACCTTTTTTTTAAGTACTTGGAGTCGAGACGCTACCGCGTCTCTTGATATTTGTTTTATTTTACTGATACTCTTCGCTATTTTTACCCCCCTCACGCACGCATATAGCACACGAAGGTGTGCTGAGCGTTTAATATTACATCGATATTCCCATTAATGGAAATAAATACTTCTATCAATGAAAAAAAAAGAGAGGGAAAAACGGCATAGACGAAAAGCGTAGACATCTCGCAAAGATCCACTATCGTCAAGCGAGAAACGCGTGTTCCCAGCAGCGTTACTGAGTTCTCCGTGAACGACCGGAGGCACTCGAGTGCGAGGTACGGCAGTAACTCTACGCATGTACCCCTTTCCTCGAGCTCGACTCGTCGGAGAGAGTCGAGACAATTCCCTGCATCCCAAAAACTCAGCGTAAAGTCTCACGCGCGAGACTTTCGCGTGAGCTCCTACCCCGCGAGTACGTGGCGCCTCCCAACGGCACCGAGCATTACAGCAACGTGCCGTATATATATCCGCGCCTCGAGGGCTAGTGACTGACTAGCTGCTGCCGGCATCGACGGATGCTATAGGTATACCGCGCGCAGCGAACGCGAGACTCGAACTCCTATATGAGAACCCAAATGCTGACTGTCTCGAGTCAAGCGGCGGCTAGACCCACAGCACGAGAGGAATCGGTCATTAACACTCCTAAACGACCGCGAGAGTGCAGCTAATTATATCAAACCATTAATTATCAATAGAAGAAAAAGAAAGAAATACCGGACGGAGTGGATGAACGAAGAGACATACTAAATAATATAAGTAAATATAAGAAAACGTAAAAGATAAGAAAACTATCTGTGATACGACAGTCAAACATTTTTATTTGAACATTAGCCGAACGGCAAAGTAACTGTGATATAGTATTAAGCAAATATTCCAAAGGATTGACCGATCGTATTTTTGTCTTAGATTATTATGTTTGACTTTTAACCTGCAACTTTTAACTTTTAATTGGTAACTTCGGCGCGGAACTGTCAATCGAAGTTCGACTTTTAACTAATTAATTCAATTTTTTTTCTCCGAATTACACAATTGACCAACTTTTGACTGGAAAAAACTGTCTCTAATTTTAAACCTTTAACACTACACTTTTAACTTTTAAGTCGCAAACTTTAACCCCTAACTCTTGACTTGTAACTTTTAACTTGGACTTTTTTTTTCCTACATTACACAACTGACCAACTTTTGACTGTTCGCGCACCGGCTGGGGCCTACTCAACCGATTTTTTTAACTACTTAACTGATCATATTTAATTATTTATTTATTTATTTATACGGGTTTATTCGTTCACCCACCCGCTCACCTACCCACCGACACATAAAAATCCTTTTCTTTTACACTTAACCGGACACCACATCACTCTCGCGGGGTCGGGGAAGACACGAGCACGATAAGTCGGAAAAAGTTAAAATTTTATTTACACACCCCATCCCCCAGGTATACTATTGCGCATTTTGCCCGCGGATAGACATACCGGGGGCTGAAAAAGCAAGGGGGAAATTTGCGGGGACGAGACGCTACGAGGATTATGTCAAACACCTCAAGCTCTTCCATGCGAACAGGTATGAATTGGAATACCCGTGCCAGCTATGTCAGTTCCAAGCGGGGACTAAATTGCGTAAGGATCGCGCTGAGTATTATAAAAAGAAACACCCCGTGGCGTCTCAACCCGCAGATGCTTCACCACAGGACGAAGCGGCCGGAGCAACTAGACAAATTAGGAACATAGATAAATATAAGCAAAAGTACAAATGAACGACAATAATTAAGGAGAAATAAAAAATATAAGACTCGCTAAATTTGTGATACAGCAAGAATTGTGATAAAAAATGAGAATAGTGTAGTAACAGAGATCAGCTCACGATGGGTCTGTATATATATACGTACCTTGCGGGGCCAAGAGCCCATTGCTGTAAAACGGAGAATCTGTACCGGTATCACTGGAAAATGCATCAATAAACCCATTTTTAATCTGTTCTTATCAGCTTAATATCTGATACGCTCCCCATTGGGGAGCCAGAATATTAATCTGATTTTTGAGACTCGTCTGGACCCACGGGCTTGCTCGGGGCGGACAAGGGTTGTACCGGCATTGCAGTGCCGCCGGTTTCAGCCCAATAAATTCTCACAAAAACAATCCAGTGGAGAGAGTCTCAAAAATCAGAATTAATAAGATAAAAGAACTGATATATTTGTGACCCCCTGTATACGAAACATAAGAACTTTAACATTTTTACAAAATTTCTGGAAACGGAAAAAAATTTTATAAAGTGCGTGAAAGTGAACATCGCCATCACTGAGGGGCCGGGAAGCCGATCTGCCGACGACCGGACGTGGAGGACCATGTGGTGGAGATAGAGAATTTCTCGAACAACGTAGGAGTACCGACGAAGAGTAGCAAGTAAGTCTCTCCCCTTTTTTTTCGCATGGTGGTGTTGGGTAGCGGTTAGCTGCGGTGGTCGTCTCGATTTCGGCGATCTCCGCGGCAATACCGAATCTCCAGGGGGAGTCGAAGCGCGGCGGGTGTCGCTTCAATCGCACCTGTCGCGAAAAGACTTCAACGAGAGATCCCGGCGCCATCATACCCCCTTGTCGCAACTCCCGATTACCCACCGCTCGCGGCCATCTTGCTAAATTGACAGGTGGATTCTGAGCGAAGTCTACGCTATCACTATTTTATTTTATCGATAATCATCGCTAATTTTACCCCCTACACGCACGCATATAGCACACGAAAGTGTGCTAAGCGTTATTTATTACGCCAAAAAAGAACTTTTATCAAAGTAAAAAGAAAAAGAGAGGGAAAAAATAACAAACACATAGCGTAGACTTCTCGCAAAGGCCCACTGCCGTCAAGCGAGAACCGCGAGTTCCCATCGGCGCTGCTGAGTTCACCGTGAACGACCCGAGGCACATAAGTGCGAGGTACGGCAGCAGCGCCACGCATTAAACCCTTTTCCTCGAGCTCGACTCGCCGGAGAGAGTCGAGACAATTCCCTCTTCCCAAAAACTCAGCGAAAAGTCTCGCGCGCGAGGCTTTCGCTCGAGCTCCTACCCCGCCAGTACGTGGCGCCCCCATAACGGCACCGAGCATCACAGCAACGTGCCGTATATGCGCGCCTCGAGAGCCAGTGACTAGCTGCTGTCGGCATCGACGGACGCTGCGCCTAGAGTCGAGTGAGTAGAGGAGACTTCGTGCCGCGGTGAGCGAGATACCTGATAGAGAGGGGAGAGCGCTATAGGTATACCGCTCGCTGCGAGCGCGGGACTCGAGCTACTACACGAGAGCCTAAGTGCCGATTGTCCCGAGTCAAGCGGCGGTTAAGCCCACAGCACGGGAGGAATCGCTCATTAATGTTCCTAAATGACCGCGAGAGTATAACTAAATAAATGAACAGTAAGACCGGAAGGGATCAGTGAACGATGGGACGAAACTGAGCAGTATAACTGTGATAATTGATGTTATTTATTCATTTATTTATTTATTTTTTTTTCTGTTTTTTTTTTTTTTTTTTGGACTGCTGTGACAACTAATTTTATGACTTTAACTTGTAACGTGTAATTGCTGATGTCAACAAACTTTTAACTTTTAACTTTTAACTTTTTTTTTTTTTTCAAACCATTTGAACGTATAACTCTGGACTTCAAACCCATGACTGTTAACTTTTAACTTTAAATTATTATTATTATTATTATTATTATTATTATTATTATTATTATTATTATTTTTTTTTTTTTTTCCTCAAACCATTTGAACGTATAACTCTGGACTTCAAACCCATGACTGTTAACTTTTAACTTTAAATTATTATTATTATTATTATTATTATTATTTTTTTATTTTTTTATTTTTCTTCCTCAAACCATTTGAACGTATAACTCTGGACTTCGAACCCCTGACTGTTAACTTTTAACTTTAAATTTTTAACTTTTTTTTTTTTTCTTTTTTTTTTGACTAGTTTTCAACGTGTAACTTTTGACACCTACTTATTCGTCTCTACTTATTTGTTTGTCTACTTATTTATTCATCTATTTATTTACTTATCTATTTATTTACTATATAGTCGCGCACAGATTCGTCCAGCCATTCACTCACCCTCATACCCACCCACCGGCACATAAGAGTTTTTTTTTTTTTTTTTTTTTTTTTTCTTCCTACTCTCGCGGGGTCGGGGAGAACTCACAAGCGAAATGAGTCAGGAAAAGATTAAAATTTCATTTACGCACCCCATCCCCCCGGTATACTATTGCGCATTTTGTCCGCGGATAGACATACCGGGGGTCGAAAAAGCAAAGGGGAAATTTGCGGGGACGAGACGCTACGAGGATTATGTTAAACACCTCAAGCTCTACCATGCAAATAGGTATGAGCTGGAGTATCCGTGCCAGCAATGTGAGTTCCGAGCGGGGACTAAATACCCCCGTAAGGACCTCGCTGAGCATTATAGAAAGAAACACCTCGTGGCGTCTCAACCCGCAAACGCTCCACCACAGGCCGAAGCGGCCGGAGCAGCTACCGTAAGAGGGGGGGGGGTGAGAGGAAGGACTAGCCAACCTCGAGCCCCCCAAACAACAATAACAACAACAACAACACTTACTCCGAACATAACAAACACAAACACAACGACAATAGCAAGCAACACAACAACGGCGCAAAGATCAAACGCGAGTGGCAGTGCTGCCGCACCAGCGACAGTCCAACGACCACCCCCGGAAACAACGCCAACCACCGCGCCGCCCACAGCAACATCGACCCCCGCGGCCAGAAACACCCCCGCCGCACCCAATCCCCAGTCTCTGTCGGCGAGGACAACCGGCCCAGGAGACGACCCAAGAAAGGGGAACAACTCGACCGCACGAGCCTCGCCGCTGCTGCGGATGCTCATGACCCCTCGGGAAACACCGCCAGGAGTCAGCACCCCCCCAAACCCACCGGATGCTCCCCCCCCTCATACACCAACGCCGCCGTTCGTCCGAGTGACGCGCTCGGTAAGAGCCAGACGAATCGAAAAGAGGGGGGAAGCCACACCAGCGGCAGCAACGGCGAACAACCCCACACCAACAACTAGTGGGGTTGGGAAGAGAACGGGGGGGAGAATGCTGGGATTATTCCTAACACCGAGGGCAGCCCCCGCAGCCAATACAGTGTCGCCGCCGCCAACAACATACGCGGAGGCCGCCAGAAAGCCCCCAACGCCACCAGGGGGGCAAACACGGAGGGAGGGGGAAGCAACAACAACAAGCTCCCCCCCCTCCACTCAGAGGAGCCCAACGCCGCCAGTCGAGGGGACGACAACAACATATAGTCCCCCGTCGACCACAGCAGCGGCGACACTGACGACGGCGACAACCATCACCACCACATGCGGGGGCCCAATCATGGCACCCGCGCAAGCGGCGAGGGCAACAACAGCGACCAGCGCAACAGCGGAGCCGCCGAGGAGAGCGATGGAGGCGAACGCCGACGAGACAGGGTCGACGGGGAATGCGGGGACAAGTACGGAAGCGGGGAGCGGACGGACTAACCCCACACCCCGGCGAGAGAGCGCTGGAAGCGACTCAACCGTTGTCAGGGAGAGAGGGGCCGACAATACGCGCCCCCGCAATCGCACAACAACACCAGCGGCGATACCAACGACGACGGCGCGCAGCACTGTCGCGAGCGTAGGGCACCTGCGCCGGAGAAGCGAAAATACACTCAACACGAGGGTGAGTACTCCGACCTCTAACGGTCGCGGAATCGGTGGTGGGGACGCGGGCGCGCCGGTGTGCAACAACAGTGTAAACCGGCGAATAAACGCGAGCGCGGCAAGCAGCCGAGGTGCCGGAAATGCGAGACACGGCGGCCGCCCCCAGACAAACCGAGACGACTGCGTTAGAGTCCCCCTTCGCCCGCAACGACCAGCAGCAGGGGGAAACCCTGGCCCCGATCGCGGCGTCCACCCACAAGGAGGGCACCGGGGAAGGGGAAGAGCACCTGACGAAGATCAACTGAGGCTGGTAGCGGCGTGCGAGGGGGTCAACAGCGCGGTCGAATTAGAGCGAGTGGCCGCCGAAGTGGCCACATACATGTCGCGATATGTGGAACATCACACACAGGGGGGCGGCGGAGGGGGCGGACGCCGTGACCGGCGTCGGGGGCCTGAGAGGCGAAACAGAAACCAACGGCGGTCGGAAGGAGATCGCAAAGAGATATCGGCTGACGGGGAAGAGAGGGCTCCCCCGGGAAACGGCATCGCGGAGGCGACCCGCAACCAGAAGCTCTGTTACGTCCTACGTAACCTTTCTACATAGCAGTTACCACGAATCCAAAAATATAGAAAATAAAGCATCTTCCTCAAGATAAAACATTAGAGTCTCGCGTACAAGTCAGTCACGCGCTCTCGCACTGAGGCACGCGCCTATCTTCTCCGCCGCACACTACCAAGAAACGATACGTCAGATGGCCTTTGCGAGCACACACAAGTTCTCTATATCCTCGTTCAGTTATCAACTCACTGGACACCGCCACTGAATTTTATTACGCCTATTAAAACGTCGAGTCTATTTCTCTTATAATTTTTAGTCGAATCTTTTTCGCCGAATCTTTTCCTATCAACAGTTAATTAGACCATCGGAACTCATCGCGACGGTTACTTCAAATAAAGGGTCGCGATCTCATTAGCCCCACCACCGCATAATATTTTTGCACTAGTAGTATAGGACTAAAACTAGTATATAAGATCAAGCATCTTTAACAAAAATCAGTAGTTCTTTGATTAATCTCCGAGCATCATCACCCGTTTACCAGCGAAACTGCACAGTGCGAGCAAGGCTCTGCACCACGAGACTAACTACGAAAAGCCCGCCTGCGGCTAAGTCTCCGGTAAAATAAGTTCAACTAAGTGTTTGTAAACGGAAAATTGTATTCGCACGGAACATCGGAAATAAACAAGTATTTAGTGAGTACAGCATAATAAGCCGTCTTCGAATATTATTTCTGCATGCTCAACTATCGTGCTACGAGGCTATCGTCTCAACCATCCTCCTAGCGTAATCTCCTATCGACGGACAGTGTACGGCGAGGTCTCCGTCCCTGAGTAAAGGGCCAACGCCTTGACTCGAAAGAGAGACCGACGTTACGCATGTTCTGAACGAACTCTCTTGAGCTCGTCGGGACGTAACAGCTCTATCGCTCAAATCGACGCAGAGCGGCGCAGGAGGTGCTGCTCGGTCCACGCCAACACTGTGAGGTGAACAAAGCGGGGATCGAGGAGCACTTTCAGCAGATCCACCAAGAGCGGGAACTGAGCGGAGAGCTTCCGCGGGTCTTTCCCGAGGACCCACCGGACGAGGCGAGTGACGCAATCCTGGAGCGGGCCTTCACGATCGCGGAGGTGAGCAGGAGGCTCAGGAAGATGACGAACTCATCTCCCGGACCCGACTGCGTAACCTACAACGATCTGAAAAGGGCCGACCCGGGATGCTATGTACTGACAGCCATTTACAACACCGTACAGCGTCTGGGGATCGTTCCAAAGTCGTGGAAATGCTCCTCCACAGTCCTCCTGTACAAAAAGGGGGACAGGAACGATCTCTCCAACTGGAGACCGATAGCGATGGGCGACACGCTTCCGAAGCTGATGGCGTCCCTGCTCGCCGACAGGCTAACGACGTGGGCGCAGCACAACAACAGAATTAGCCCGGCGCAGAAGGGTTTCCTGCCGTACGAAGGATGCTACGAGCACAACTTCGTACTGCAGGAAATCCTCGCGGATTCCAACAAACACGGGAAAGAAGTGGTTGTCGCGTGGTTGGACCTAACGAACGCTTTCGGGTCGGTCCCCCACGCGGCGATCCACGAGGCACTTCGGCTGCACCAGGTTCCGGAAAGAACGCGAAAATTAATTAGAGCGGCGTACACCGGCGTTGCCACGCGTGCTCAGACTGCCGAGGGACCCACCAACCCCATCAACATCCTCTCGGGTGTCCGCCAAGGCTGTCCGCTGAGCCCCATTATCTTTAACCTCACCCTCGAGCCCGTGCTTAGATCGATAGACGGGCTGGGAGTGGGTTACAGAATTGGGGAACAGACGTTTAATAATCTTACGTACGCAGACGATACGGCGCTGATCGCGGACTCCCCCGAGGGGATGAGGAATCTCCTGGGAAGAATGGAGGGGGCAGCCGCGAGGGTAGGGCTCTCCTTCAACCCCAGAAAATGCGCCACTCTACACCTCAAAAGCAGAGGGGGGAAAGGGCCCTCCCGACCGTCTTCCACCTCCAGGGCGAGGAACTGGGCCCACTGGGGCGGGGCGAGCACTACGAGCACCTCGGCATACCAACCGGCTTCCATATTCGCCAGACGCCCATAGGCACGATCGAGGAAATGGTCTCGGACCTCCACGCCGTCAACAACTCGCTCCTTGCGCCATGGCAGAAGATCGATGCCATGGCTACGTTCATCTTGCCGCGACTCGACTTCTGTCTCAGAGGAGCCGACGTACAGAAGGGACCCCTCAAGGAGGCTGATCGGGTCTTCAAGAGAATGGCCAAGAGCTGGCTTCATCTCCCTCAGAGGGCAAGCGCGGAGCTTGTCTTCCTACCCCCCAAAATGGGGGGAGGAGGCCTGCTCCCGCTAAAAGATATGGCCGACGTTCTGACCGTCGCCCATGCGTTTAAAATGCTAACCGCACGGGACGAGGTGGTACGAACGCTGGCCTGGTACCGCCTGAGGGAGACAGTCTCGAGCAGAATCGGTCGAGCCCCCACCGAGGAGGACGTCGCCCGATATTTATCCGGCGATCTGGATGAGGAGTTCGGGCGACCAAGTTCATCAGGTCCCCCGTCGGTATGGTCGAGAGCGAGAAAGGCGACGGCGTGGAGCAAGAAACTCACGGGTGCGTCGTGGATATGGAGCGAGGCACGGAGGGAACTGGCTGTTGAGTGCCGGGGTGGAAACGGTACAATAAAAATCCCGCCAGGTGCGCGGTCGCAGATTATCGGCCGCCTGAGGGCCGCGGTGACACAGTATTACCGAGGTACACTCCTCGCAAAAAGAGACCAGGGGAAGGTTTTCGAGGTAACCTCCCTCGCGAAGGTCTCGAATCATTTCATGCGAGATGGAAGGAACACCCGCTTCGCCGACTGGCGATTTATACACAGAGCTCGCCTGGACGTGCTCCCCCTCAACGGAGCGATCCGCTGGGGGGAGGCCGATAAACGGTGTCGGCGCTGCGGTGTTCCCCTCGAATCCCTTCCCCACGTGCTGAACCACTGCGGACCTCACGCGGCTGCTATACAAAAGCGCCATAATAACGTGCAAGACCGTCTCGTGGCTGCGATCCACGCCCCAGGTACCGTGACCGTCAACCAACGCGTGAGAGGCGTCGACGACGAAGTGGCGGGGCTGCGACCGGACATATTTATCAGAGATGAGCAGTCCCGCACGGCCACGTTATCGACGTGGCCATTCCCTTTGAAAACCGAAAAGAGGCATTCGATGAGGCAAGGAACCGGAAATTAATGCACTACCGGCCCCTTGCGGAGAACCTCGCGCGACAGGGCTACGACGTGACGGTGGACGCCTTCCTCGTCGGCGCGCTCGGCGCCTGGGACCCCAACAACGAGCGAGTCCTCAGGCTTCTCGGAGTCAATCCTAGGTATGCGGCGATGATGAGAAGACTGATGGTGAGCGATACAATACGTTGGTCCCGGGACATATATGTTGAACATGTGTCGGGAGTTCGCCAATACAGATAAAACAAAGCACTGCAAACGATAAAATATATAGAATATGGGCGAACGCCGCGACGCAGGGTCGGAGTATGAGCAACAGAACAAAACACACACAACTAACACACACAAACGGAACAAATAAATAAGACTGCGAATGCGTTGGCATATATAGGGAAACAAGTAATATATATATATATGTATAGCTAGAAATATGAAGGAAAAAAATAACTATGGATAAATGAAATAATAATCGCTAAATTGGTGATACAGCATAACATGTGATAGATCGATACAATGTGATAGTAGGATAAGAGAGATCAGCCCACGATGGGCCTGTACAAATTATACTTACCTTGCGGGGCCAAGGGCCCAATGTTGTAAAAATGGAGAATTTGTACCGGTATCACCGGAAAATGCTTAAATAAACGCACTTTAATCTGTTCTTATCAGCTTAATATCTGATACGCTCCCCATTGGGGAGCCAGAATATTAATCTGATTTTTGTAACTAGTCTGGACCCACGGGCTTGCTCGGGGCGGACGCGGGTTGTACCGGCATTGCAGTGCCGCCGGTTTCAGCCCAATAAATTTCTACAAACACAATCTAGTGAGAGAGTCTCAAAAATCACAGTAATAAAAACGAACTGATATATTTGTAAAACTCTGTATCTGAAACATAACATCTTTAAAAATGTTTCGAACTTTCTGGAAACAGAAAAATATTATAAAGTGCGTGAAATTAAATATCCCCATCACCGAATGTGGTGGACTTAAGAAATTTT
This sequence comes from Buathra laborator, assembly GCA_934046635.1. Classification (NCBI taxonomy): domain Eukaryota; kingdom Metazoa; phylum Arthropoda; class Insecta; order Hymenoptera; family Ichneumonidae; genus Buathra; species Buathra laborator. Next base: position 4,552,476 of record OW203901.1, read on the forward strand.
CAAACGCCGTAGCAGTACTGACGAAAAGCTAGCAATAAGTCTCGCCCCTCTTTTCATTCGCATGGTGGTGTTGGGTTACGGTTAGCTGCGGTGGTCGTCTCGATTTCGGCGATCTCCGCAGCGATACGTAAACCTCGAGGGGGACTCGAAACGCGGCGGGTGTCGCTTCAATCATACCTGTCGCGAAAAGACTTCAACGAGAGAGATCCCGGCGGCATCATACCCCCTTGCCGCAACTCCCGAATACCCACCGCTCACGGCCATTTTGCAAAAGTGACAGGTGGTTTCCGAGCGAAGCCTATGCTATTTCCCAAAATATTAAAAAAAAAAAAAAATCGTGAAAAAAAAATTGGTGTTCCAATGTGCAGTGGTTTATTGTGACGCTTGCAAACACTGGAACGCCAATTTTTTACAGCATTTGTTTGCAAAAAAAAAAACAATAATTTTGTCATATAGAATCCTTGTTTTTCTGTTACACTTGGCCTATAAAATTCTATATTATTTTTTAAATAATATTTGCCAACAGGATTTTTAAGTACTTGACGTACATTTTTTTTTTTTTTTTTTTTAATATTTTGGGAAATTTCACTACTTTTTGAAAAGTTAATATTTTCTAGTCGCAGCATTGTTATTGTAGCGACTCGACGTTGATGGTCCCGGCATCGAGTTACGAAGCGGTCCCAGAGTCGCTTTCTTCTCACACCCCGAAGTTCTCGGATTGGCATCCAACGATATGGTTTTATCGCCAGTTTTGTAATTTATCGCGCAATTTGTTAATTTGCGTTTCGTCGTTAGCGAGAGTACTTCGCAAACTCGATGCCGGGGACATCGAATTATGCAACCCTCTGTCGAGCGGATGATACTGCGAAGTCGACAGAGACATCGAGAGACAAGTTATCGATGGTCCATCGGCAGTCGCTGGGTTTTCCATTGGTTTGGGGATTTTTCTTGTCCTTGCATCTTCGACTTCTCTATTATTTATCTCAAGACGACTCGACGCTGCGACGAAAGACGAATTTTTCATTTCTCCATCTCCCGCAACGAATTTCACAAATTTCTCGCATATCACCGTTGTTAATGTCTCGTCGATGTCTCGAGTAAACCTTCGAACGAAAAGATAGCGATTTCAAAAATATGGCAAACGATACGCCGTACTGCGAAACGAAAAATTACAGAATTTGATTTTACATGGAACATTTTTGTTGCTTATAATGAATTTTTCGATTTGTAATTTCGTCTTTGCAATTAATTTCGAAGGACCGGATAATTTCGATCGAACGAAATTAATTCTATATACAAAACCGGGCGAAGGGCACGTCACATATTCCGCGTGATAATTGCAGGTTATGTCGTTCGCGATCGAGAAAAGTTACGAAAAGTTACGATTTATATAAAATTACGCGTAACATGTAACACGTGGATTTTCTTTTTACTTCGCGTCGAGACACTAATACGGAATGCACAATACGTATTTATTATTTATACACTTTCAAAATATTAAATACGTGCCGGCGATAACAACTGACAGCAGCGCTGGCAGCCGCGCTAGGTGTGCCACCACGCAAATTTTTCGACGAATGGTGAACTGCTGTCCACGCTTCCGTTACAGGACACTTTGATCGTTGATCTGACCCCATGAAATTTTCAGTCTCGATATTTCCATATTGGCTGAACCAATTTAGTTCTAATAAAGCGCTTTGGAAAGGTTGACCCCAAATTATATATTATAAAAGAGTCAACCAAAATTTGATTCGATATTTCGTTTCTGAGATATATCGGTAGAAAGTTTAACTTACTATACACTTCCGGTATATTGGCGTATGTATACACGGTAGCGTCGCGCCACCTGAAAAACCTTTTTTTTAAGTACTTGGAGTCGAGACGCTACCGCGTCTCTTGATATTTGTTTTATTTTACTGATACTCTTCGCTATTTTTACCCCCCTCACGCACGCATATAGCACACGAAGGTGTGCTGAGCGTTTAATATTACATCGATATTCCCATTAATGGGAATAAATACTTCTATCAATGAAAAAAAAGGAGAGGGAAAAACGGCATAGACGAAAAGCGTAGACATCTCGCAAAGATCCACTATCGTCAAGCGAGAAACGCGTGTTCCCAGCAGCGTTACTGAGTTCTCCGTGAACGACCGGAGGCACTCGAGTGCGAGGTACGGCTGTAACTCTACGCATGTACCCCTTTCCTCGAGCTCGACTCGTCGGAGAGAGTCGAGACAATTCCCTGCATCCCAAAAACTCAGCGTAAAGTCTCGCGCGCGAGGCTTTCGCTCGAGCTCCTACCCCGCCAGTACGTGGCGCCCCCCTAACGGCACCGAGCATCACAGCAACGTGCCGTATATCCGCGCCTCGAGAGCCAGTGACTAGCTGCTGTCGGCATCGACGGACGCTGCGCCTAGAGTCGAGTGAGTAGAGGAGACTTCGTGCCGCGGTGAGCGAGATACCTGATAGAGAGGGGAGAGAGCTATAGGTATACCGCTCGCTGCGAGCGCGGGACTCGAGCTACTACACGACAGCCTAAGTGCCGATTGTCCCGAGTCAAGCGGCGGCTAGGCCCACAGCACGGGAGGAATCGCTCATTAATATTCCTAAATGACCGCGAGAGTATAACTAAATAAATGAACAGTAAGACCGGAAGGGATCAGTGAACGATGGGACGAAACTGAGCAGTATAACTGTGATAATTGATGTTATTTATTCATTTATTTATGTATTTATTTATTTATTTTTTTTTTCTGTTTTTTTTTTTTTGGACTGCTGTGATAACTAATTTTATGACTTTAACTTGTGACGTGTAATTGCTGATGTCAACAAACTTTTAACTTTTAACTTTTAACTTTTTTTTTTTTTTTTTTTTTTTTTCAAACCATTTGAACGTATAACTCTGGACTTCAAACCCATGACTGTTAACTTTTAACTTTTAACTTTAAATTATTATTATTATTATTATTATTATTATTATTATTATTTTTTATTTATTTTTTTTTCCTCAAACCATTTGAACGTATAACTCTGGACTTCGAACCCCTGACTGTTAACTTTTAACTTTAAATTTTTAACTTTTTTTTTTTTTTTTCTTTTTTTTTTTACTAGTTTTCAACGTGTAACTTTTGACACCTACTTATTCGTCTCTACTTATTTGTTTGTCTACTTATTTATTCATCTATTTATTTACTTATCTATTTATTTACTATATAGTCGCGCACAGATTCGTCCAGCCATTCACTCACCCTCATACCCACCCACCGGCACATAAGAGGTTTTTTTTTTTTTTTTTTTTTTTTTCTTCCTACTCTCGCGGGGTCGGGGAGAACTCACAAGCGAAATGAGTCAGGAAAAGATTAAAATTTCATTTACGCACCCCATCCCCCCGGTATACTATTGCGCATTTTGTCCGCGGATAGACATACCGGGGGTCGAAAAAGCAAAGGGGAAATTTGCGGGGACGAGACGCTACGAGGATTATGATAAACACCTCAAGCTCTACCATGCAAATAGGTATGAGCTGGAGTATCCGTGCCAGCAATGTGAGTTCCGAGCGGGGACTAAATACCCCCGTAAGGACCTCGCTGAGCATTATAGAAAGAAACACCTCGTGGCGTCTCAACCCGCAAACGCTCCACCACAGGCCGAAGCGGCCGGAGCAGCTACCGTAAGAGGGGGGGTGAGAGGAAGGACTAGCCAACCTCGAGCCCCCCAAACAACAATAACAACAACAACAACACTTACTCCGAACATAACAAACACAAACACAACGACAATAGCAAGCAACACAACAACGGCGCAAAGATCAAACGCGAGTGGCAGTGCTGCCGCACCAGCGACAGTCCAACGACCACCCCCGGAAACAACGCCAACCACCGCGCCGCCCACAGCAACATCGACCCCCGCGGCCAGAAACACCCCCGCCGCACCCAATCCCCAGTCTCTGTCGGCGAGGACAACCGGCCCAGGAGACGACCCAAGAAAGGGGAACAACTCGACCGCACGAGCCTCGCCGCTGCTGCGGATGCTCATGACCCCTCGGGAAACACCGCCAGGAGTCAGCACCCCCCCAAACCCACCGGATGCTCCCCCCCCGCATACACCAACGCCGCCGTTCGTCCGAGTGACGCGCTCGGTAAGAGCCAGACGAATCGAAAAGAGGGGGGAAGCCACACCAGCGGCAGCAACGGCGAACAACCCCACACCAACAACTAGTGGGGTTGGAAAGAGAACGGGGGGGAGAATGCTGGGATTATTCCTAACACCGAGGGCAGCCCCCGCAGCCAATACAGTGTCGCCGCCGCCAACAACATACGCGGAGGCCGCCAGAAAGCCCCCAACGCCACCAGGGGGGCAAACACGGAGGGAGGGGGAAGCAACAACAACAAGCTCCCCCCCCTCCACTCAGAGGAGCCCAACGCCGCCAGTCGAGGGGACGACAACAACATATAGTCCCCCGTCGACCACAGCAGCGGCGACACTGACGACGGCGACAACCATCACCACCACATGCGGGGGCCCAATCATGGCACCCGCGCAAGCGGCGAGGGCAACAACAGCGACCAGCGCAACAGCGGAGCCGCCGAGGAGAGCGATGGAGGCGAACGCCGACGAAACAAGGTCGACGGGGAATGCGGGGACAAGTACGGAAGCGGGGAGCGGACGGACTAACCCCACACCCCGGCGAGAGAGCGCTGGAAGCGACTCAACCGTTGTCAGGGAGAGAGGGACCGACAATACGCGCCCCCGCAATCGCACAACAACACCAGCGGCGATACCAACGACGACGGCGCGCAGCACTGTCGCGAGCGTAGGGCACCTGTGCCGGAGAAGCGAAAATACACTCAACACGAGGGTGAGTACTCCGACCCCTAACGGTCGCGGAATCGGTGGTGGGGACGCGGGCGCGCCGGTGTGCAACAACAGTGTAAACCGGCGAATAAACGCGAGCGCGGCAAGCAGCCGAGGTGCCGGAAATGCGAGACACGGCGGCCGCCCCCAGACAAACCGAGACGACTGCGTTAGAGTCCCCCTTCGCCCGCAACGACCAGCAGCAGGGGGAAACCCTGGCCCCGATCGCGGCGTCCACCCACAAGGAGGGCACCGGGGAAGGGGAAGAGCACCTGACGAAGATCAACTGAGGCTGGTAGCGGCGTGCGAGGGGGTCAACAGCGCGGTCGAATTAGAGCGAGTGGCCGCCGAAGTGGCCACATACATGTCGCGATATGTGGAACATCACACACAGGGGGGCGGCGGAGGGGGCGGACGCCGTGACCGGCGTCGGGGGCCTGAGAGGCGAAACAGAAACCAACGGCGGTCGGAAGGAGATCACCAAGAGAGATCGGCTGACGGGGAAGAGAGGGCTCCCCCGGGAAACGGCATCGCGGAGGCGACCCGCATCCAGAAGCTCTATCGCTCGAATCGACGCAGAGCGGCGCAGGAGGTGCTGCTCGGTCCACGCCAACACTGTGAGGTGAACAAAGCGGGGATCGAGCAGCACTTTCAGCAGATCCACCAAGAGCGGGAACTGGGCGGAGAGCTTCCGCGGGTCTTTCCCGAGGACCCACCGGACGAGGCGAGTGACGCAATCCTGGAGCGGGCCTTCACGATCGCGGAGGTGAGCAGGAGGCTCAGGAAGATGACGAACTCATCTCCCGGACCCGACTGCGTAACCTACAACGATCTGAAAAGGGCCGACCCGGGATGCTATGTACTGACAGCAATTTACAACACCGTACAGCGTCTGGGGATCGTTCCAAAGTCGTGGGAATGCTCCTCCACAGTCCTCCTGTACAAAAAGGGGGACAGGAACGATCTCTCCAACTGGAGACCGATAGCGATGGGCGACACGCTGCCGAAGCTGATGGCGTCCCTGCTCGCCGACAGGCTAACGACGTAGGCGCAGCACAACAGAATTAGCCCGGCGCAGAAGGGTTTCGTGCTGTACGAAGGATGCTACGAGCACAACTTCGTACTGCAGGAAATCCTCGCGGATTCCAACAAACACGGGAAGGAAGTGGTTGTCGCGTGGTTGGACCTAACGAACGCTTTCGGGTCGGTCCCCCACGCGGCGATCCACGAGGCACTTCGGCTGCACCAGGTTCCGGAAAGAACGCGAAAATTAATTAGAGCGGCGTACACCGGCGTTGCCACGCGTGCTCAGACTGCCGAGGGACCCACCAACCCCATCAACATCCTCTCGGGTGTCCGCCAAGGCTGTCCGCTGAGCCCCATTATCTTTAACCTCACCCTCGAGCCCGTGCTTAGATCGATAGACGGGCTGGGAGTGGGTTACAGAATTGGGGAACAGACGTTTAATAATCTTACGTACGCAGACGATACGGCGCTGATCGCGGACTCCCCCGAGGGGATGAGGAATCTCCTGGGAAGAATGGAGGGGGCAGCCGCGAGGGTAGGGCTCTCCTTCAACCCCAGAAAATGCGCCACTCTACACCTCAAAGGCAGAGGGGGGAAAGGGCCCTCCCGACCGTCTTCCACCTCCAGGGCGAGGAACTGGGCCCACTGGGGCGGGGCGAGCACTACGAGCACCTCGGCATACCAACCGGCTTCCATATTCGCCAGACGCCCGTAGGCACGATCGAGGAAATGGTCTCGGACCTCCACGCCGTCAACAACTCGCTCCTTGCGCCATGGCAGAAGATCGATGCCATGGCTACGTTCATCTTGCCGCGACTCGACTTCTGTCTCAGAGGAGCCGACGTACAGAAGGGACCCCTCAAGGAGGCTGATTGGGTCTTCAAGAGAATGGCCAAGAGCTGGCTTCATCTCCCTCAGAGGGCAAGCGCGGAGCTTGTCTTCCTACCCCCCAAAATGGGGGGAGGAGGCCTGCTCCCGCTAAAAGATATGGCCGACGTTCTGACCGTCGCCCATGCGTTTAAAATGCTAACCGCACGGGACGAGGTGGTACGAACGCTGGCCTGGTACCGCCTGAGGGAGACAGTCTCGAGCAGAATCGGTCGAGCCCCCACCGAGGAGGACGTCGCCCGATATTTATCCGGCGATCTGGATGAGGAGTTCGGGCGACCAAATTCATCAGGTCCCCCGTCGGTATGGTCGAGAGCGAGAAAGGCGACGGCGTGGAGCAAGAAACTCACGGGTGCGTCGTGGATATGGAGCGAGGCACGGAGGGAACTGGCTGTTGAGTGCCGGGGTGGAAACGGTACAATAAAAATCCCGCCAGGTGCGCGGTCGCAGATTATCGGCCGCCTGAGGGCCGCGGTGACACAGTATTACCGAGGTACACTCCTCGCAAAAAGAGACCAGGGGAAGGTTTTCGAGGTAACCTCCCTCGCGAAGGTCTCGAATCATTTCATGCGAGATGGAAGGAACACCCGCTTCGCCGACTGGCGATTTATACACAGAGCTCGCCTGGACGTGCTCCCCCTCAACGGAGCGATCCGCTGGGGGGAGGCCGATAAACGGTGTCGGCGCTGCGGTGTTCCCCTCGAATCCCTTCCCCACGTGCTGAACCACTGCGGACCTCACGCGGCTGCTATACAAAAGCGCCATAATAACGTGCAAGACCGTCTCGTGGCTGCGATCCACGCCCCAGGTACCGTGACCGTCAACCAACGCGTGAGAGGCGTCGACGACGAAGTGGCGGGGCTGCGACCGGACATATTTATCAGAGATGAGCAGTCCCGCACGGCCACCGTTATCGACGTGGCCATTCCCTTTGAAAACCGAAAAGAGGCATTCGATGAGGCAAGGAACCTGAAATTAATGCACTACCGGCCCCTTGCGGAGAACCTCGCGCGACAGGGCTACGACGTGACGGTGGACGCCTTCCTCGTCGGCGCGCTCGGCGCCTGGGACCCCAACAATGAGCGAGTCCTCAGGCTTCTCGGAGTCAATCCTAGGTACGCGGCGATGATGAGAAGACTGATGGTGAGCGACACAATACGTTGGTCCCGGGACATATACGTTGAACACGTGTCGGGGGTTCGACAATACACCTAAAAATAAAAAACACTTTAAACATAACATACAGAACGCGATCGAACGCCCCGGCACGGGGTTGGAGTACATAAAAACACACACAATACACGCGAACGGTAGAAACAAAAGAGCGAATGCGTTGGCATAATTAGATAACGATACATGTACATAAAGATAAACATAGACAGTTAAAATATCATTAGAACAAGAAACACTAAGTCAAAAATAGCAAAATTTGTGATACAGAAAACTATTAATGAAGACTGATTAGCCCAAAATGGGGATATATATATATATGTATTTTGCGGGGCCAAGGGCCCAATGTTGTAAAAATGGAGAGTTTGTACCGGTATCACCGGAAAATCCTTGAATAAACGCACTTTAATCTGTTCTTATCAGCTTAATATCTGATACGCTCCCCATTGGGGAGCCAGAATATTAATCTGATTTTTGTAACTAGTCTGAACCCACGGGCTTGCTCGGGGCGGACACGGGTTGTACCGGCATTGCAGTGCCGCCGGTTTCAGCCCAATAAATTTCTACAAACACAATCTAGTGAGAGCGTCTCAAAAATCACAGTAATAAAAACGAACTGATATATTTGTAAAACTCTGTATCTGAAACATAACATCTTTAAAAATGTTTCAAACGACGTAGCAGTACTGACGAAAAGCTAGCAATAAGTCTCGCCTCTCTTTTCATTCGCATGGTGGTGTTGGGTTACGGTTAGCTGCGGTGGTCGTCTCGATTTCGGCGATCTCCGCAGCGATACGTAAACCTCGAGGGGGAGTCGAAACGCGGCGGGTGTCGCTTCAATCATACCTGTCGCGAAAAGACTTCAACGAGAGAGATCCCGGCGGCATCATACCCCCTTGCCGCAACTCCCGAATACCCACCGGTTTCCGAGCGAAGCCTATGCTATTTCCCAAAATATTTTTTTCAAAAAAAAAAAAAATCGTGAAAAAAAAATTGGTGTTCCAATATGCAGTGGTTTATTGTGACGCTTGCAAACACTGGAACGCCAATTTTTTACAGCATTTGTTTGCAAAAAAAAAAAAAAATAATTTTGTCATATAGAATCCTTCTTTTTCTGTTACACTTGGCCTATAAAATTCTATTTTATTTTTTAAATAATATTTGCCAACAGGATTTTTAAGTACTTGACGTACATTTTTTTTTTTTTTTTTTTTTATATTTTGGGAAATTTCACTACTTTTTGAAAAGTTAATATTTTCTAGTCGCAGCATTGTTATTGTAGCGACTCGACGTTGATGGTCCCGGCATCGAGTTACGAAGCGGTCCCAGAGTCGCTTTCTTCTCACACCCCGAAGTTCTCGGATTGGCATCCAACGATATCGTTTTATCGCCAGTTTTGTAATTTATCGCGCAATTTGTTAATTTGCGTTTCGTCGTTAGCGAGAGTACTTCGCAAACTCGATGCCGGGGACATCGAATTATTCAACCCTCTGTCGAGCGGATGATACTGCGAAGTCGACAGAGACATCGAGAGACAAGTTATCGATGGTCCATCGGCAGTCGCTGGGTTTTCCATTGGTTTGGGGATTTTTCTTGTCCTTGCATCTTCGACTTCTCTATTATTTATCTCAAGACGACTCGACGCTGCGACGAAAGACGAATTTTTCATTTCTCCATCTCCCGCAACGAATTTCACAAATTTCTCGCATATCACCGTTGTTAATGTCTCGTCGATGTCTCGAGTAAACCTTCGAACGAAAAGATAGCGATTTCAAAAATATGGCAAACGATACGCCGTACTGCGAAACGAAAAATTACAGAATTTGATTTTACATGGAACATTTTTGTTGCTTATAATAAATTTTTCGATTTGTAATTTCGTCTTTGCAATTAATTTCGAAGGACCGGATAATTTCGATCGAACGAAATTAATTCTATATACAAAACCGGGCGAAGGGCACGTCACATATTCCGCGTGATAATTGCAGGTTATGTCGTTCGCGATCGAGAAAAGTTACGAAAAGTTACGATTTATATAAAATTACGCGTAACATGTAACACGTGGATTTTCTTTTTACTTCGCGTCGAGACACTAATACGGAATGCACAATACGTATTTATTATTTCTACACTTTCAAAATATTAAATACGTGCCGGCGATAACAACTGACAGCAGTGCTGGCTGCCGCGCTAGGTGTGCCACCACGCAAATTTTTCGACGAATGGTGAACTGCTGTCAACGCTTCCGTTACAGGACACTTCGATCGTTGATCTGACCCCATGAAATTTTCAGTCTCGATATTTCCGTATTGGCTGAACCAATTTAGTTCTAATAAAGCGCTTTGGAAAGGTTGACCCCAAATTATATATTATAAAAGAGTCAACCAAAATTTGATTCGATATTTCGTTTCTGAGATATATCGGTAGAAAGTTTAACTTACTATACACTTTCGGTATATTGGCGTATGTATACACGGTAGCGTCGCGCCACCTAAAAAACCTTTTTTTTAAGTACTTGGCGTCGAGACGCTACCGTGTCTCTTGATATTTGTTTTATTTTACTGATACTCTTCGCTATTTTTACCCCCCTCACGCACGCATATAGCACACGAAGGTGTGCTGAGCGTTTAACATTACATCGATATTCCCATTAATGGGAATAAATACTTCTATCAATGAAAAAAAAAGAGAGGGAAAAACGGCATAGACGAAAAGCGTAGACTTCTCGCAAAGATCCACTATCGTCAAGCGAGAAACGCGTGTTCCCAGCAGCGTTACTGAGTTATCCGTGAACGACCGGAGGCACTCGAGTGCGAGGTACGGCAGTAACGGTACGCATTTACCCCTTTCCTCGAGCTCGACTCGTCGGAGAGAGTCGAGACAATTCCCTGCATCCCAAAAACTCAGCGTAAAGTCTCACGCGCGAAACTTTCGCGTGAGCTCCTACCCCGTGTGACGAGCACTCGCTCGCACACATCTACTGCCCGCGGCGCGCGAATTCAAATGATACCTCATCACGATGTAGTGTATAAAAATGTCTATATACGCGCATTTCCTGCTTCATTCTCGCAGGTCTCTCTCTCTCTTGTCGTGGAAAAATGTATAATTCGTAGAAACACTTTATGTCAGTGCCTGTGAACGAACATGACTTTTAAGCTAACAAAATGTAACGGTTCATATTTTTTTTTTTGTAACCAAAGGCAACTCATGCTCTTTGTGTTAAAATAGTCTCGTATTCGGTGCTTCACACACTCGAGAAAACGTTTAAAATAAAATCCATAGAATTTCCTCTTTCCTAATCGCAGCTCGGGTAGCCATGTGCATGGGCCACACGGTCGCCAAATGTTTTATTGTCGACACCAAGGGCCTAGCAGGTCGCGAAACAAAGACGAGGGTTTTTCCTGTGTAACAGCAAAACCCTTGACTCGGCGCGTCGCTTGGCGGGCCTCACCCGCGTGGAAAAGGCCAGCCATAGCGCGGGCGGACCCTTCTCAACCAATCAACGAAGTCGTACATAGTTTTACCCCCAAATACTATCTCACGAAAACTTGGAACTTTGGCATGAAAAATAAAGACGCTTCGAGTCGCGTTGTTCGAAAAACAGGCAGTCTCATAATGAAACGCGAACGGTTCACTTCGCTCTCTCGCGCGCTGACGTCCTCGGTGAGACGCGTATAATTGATCAGAAATTTCGAACATTGCATAGAAAGTAGAGTGTAGAATAATTTTCGTGTAAAATTCGTATTTTATTGAAAACGTCAATCTTAATAAAAATTAAAGAGTGTTTTTGTTTGTGCAACGAAATTGAAGTGTTTCCAATTTAACATTGAGTTCGAACCCATCCATAATCTCCCGGTCCTCAGAGTCGAATTTTAATTCGAGAAGCAGCTGACGAATCCACGTTCGAGGTCTACAGAAAGGACATCAAACAGCCGACCAATCGGCCGGCCCGCAACAAAATTGGCGCAGTCGGTAGGACAACGCTGCCTCTGAGTTCGGGAAATTAAAAATAAATTATAGAATCGAAAGTAATCATCAAGTGATAAATAGAAAAAAATAATAATAAAATGACAAAATAAACACATTATTTAATTAAAGAATTCGTGTGAACCGTGTCGTGCCAGTGAGAAAAAATATATAAATGAATAAATAATTAAATAACAAATAAAAAACTGTTTTTGGAAGTTATCGCCGCACCAGATTCACTATCCTTTTCGCGTGTTATCTGCTTGTCGGTAGTCGGCCGGGTGAATTGAGTAGCTTGACCGACCCGCGCAGGAGGTTTCATTGCGGATCGGAGTGAATTGAAGACCCTCGCTTGCTTGACCTGTTCAGCGAGGTGGTACCTGTCAACGAGCTCACGGTGTGAGTCCAACGCGGGAAACGAGCGTGCAAAGCAACGGCGTTCACTAATCAACGTGGATTTTCGTGGGATTCAACGATACGATAGACGGCAGAGTTCAAGGATCTTCACCGAAAACAACCATAAAAGACTCTAAGTGTAATAGTTTATCTTGGTTTCCAGGGTAAATATTTGAGTAGACAGGACAAAGAGAGAGAGAATCGGTAAGCTAAGGAATTTATATACTAATTAATAAGCATGCCGCCACCAAAAAAAGGCAATTCCGGCTTATCCGGTAGTTCGAGTCTGCGCTCAGGACGGAGAAGGACAATGCCAGCTACTTTGAATCCAAGAGAGGTATTAAACCCAACGTCGGCAGTTGCCACTGTTCATACTAACAACACCGAAACTATCAATAATGATGAGGATCGGATTGATGCTCAGTCAACCACTGAGTCAGTTGGCGGAAGCGGTCCGTCTGTCGCTTCACAGCATAGTTCCATGCGTAATTCCTTACCGGGTTTGAAAATCGCGACGTCCCTGATACCCACTTTTGACGGTGAAAACCTTAACGTAACGACCTTCACGGAGTATTGTCGGGCTGCCTCTGCAGCTATCGAGCCGCACGAGGAAAAATATTTAATTGTTATTGTCCAGACGAAACTTACGAAAAAGGCTTTAGAACGTGTGCAGGGAAAAAGATTTACTACTCTAGAAGGACTACTAACCACATTAGAGAAAGGTTTAGCCCCAAAAACTAATTTAGGCAAATTCATGCATCAGGTGACAAGTCTCTCCCGAGACAAAGATGAAAATATCGCGGATTATACACAGAGAGTGTCTAACCTTATGTTAGACATTACTATTTTTATAGAACGACAGAGACCCGGGGAACGGGGAAAAAGCATTCTTCAAGAAATGACAGAGACGCTCATCTGCCATTTCGTTCGCGGATTAGACATGCAGACTATTTCATTTTTGCAAAACAAAGAACCACCGACCCTCGAAGAAGCAATCGATTTAGCCACCCGGGCAGACACCGCGGCGCGTAATTGGGAAAAGATCCACAATATAGAAACGGGTTCGCGTGATACCGCGGAAATTGTAAAATTTGCCCCGAAAAGGAAAATTAACCACATGCAGGCGAAAACTCCTAAGCAAATACAATGCTTTGGGTGTAAACAAATGGGACACATGCGTCGAGAGTGCCCCCGAAACGTTAAGAGCAGCCCAAAAAGGCCGCGGTCGAATGAAAATTGTGATTATTGCACCCGCGCGGGTCACACCGAAAATGACTGTTACCTAAAGAAAAAACACATTAAGGAAAGAGAGACAATCGCGGAGAAAAACAAAAGATATACGAACCATTAAACTCCAAGGAGAATCGTCGACCGGACGTATCGACGGTTCAAGTGTTCGGCAAACGTCCCAAAGAAGATACGTCTTGCGAATCAAAGGCGAATGCGAACTCCCCGTCGCAGTCGTAAATTTAGAGAACAGCATGTTTCATAACGGTAAAGCTCAATTGATGATCGATACAGGCTCTGATTTGAATCTTATCAAAGAAAACGCGGTAGACTCATGGGCTTGCATTAGTAAAGAAAAGTTATATCACATCACCGGTATAGGCAAGGGGATTTACGAGACTCTTGGGACAATTAAAATTCGCATAAAGAAGGTAGAAACTCCTTTTCATATTGTAGCAAAAACGTTTCCGATAAAAACACAGGGAATTATTGGCATGCAATTTTTAAAAACGTATCGCGCGACGCTCGATTTTGAAACCGACGAGTTACAATTAAAAGTTAAGAGCCTCTCTTCCGTGCATTATGATACTGTACATGTACCGGCGCGAACAAAGAAATTGGTAAAAATACCGATTGCCAATAGCAACGTGATGGAAGGGTACTTGCGAAGAATAGCAGCGGGCCCCGGCGTCTACCTGGGTGAATCTCTCGTCACTCAGGTCGACGGGTATGCCCGAGTTTATGCTATCAACTATAACACCCACGACATTGACGTGACTTTGGCACCGGTAGAACTCGAAGAATGCCACATGATTCCCCCGCGTATTCGGACTGAACCCACCCCTCATTCGCACATCGAAGGGGCGAAAAACACAGCTGAACGCGTTACAACATTATTAAAAATATTGAATCTCGACCATTTGAACGAAGAGGAAAAAGAAAGCGTCCTCCCAATTATAGGGGATTATTCACCGCAATTTCATTAACCCAACGATCCATTAGGAGCTACAACCGTTCTCCATCATAAAATCGTGACCACAGACGAGCAACCGATTAACACTAAGCAATATCGCTACCGACCGTTCCAGCGGGACGAGATTCGTCGGCAGGTAGATGATTTGCTCGCTAAGGGAATCGTCCAACCGTCGGAATCCCCATACAATTCACCCTTGTGGATTGTACCCAAAAAAGCCGACTCCAAGGGTAATAAACGATGGAGAATGGTGATAGATTATAGGGCATTAAACGAAAAGACAATGGGAGATGCTTACCCTCTCCCCAATATCACAGACATATTAGATCAACTCGGTGGAGCTAAATATTTTTCTATTTTGGACTTAGCTTCAGGCTTCCACCAGATCCCGATGGATCCGGATTCACAAGCAAAAACAGCTTTTTCAACCCCTTTCGCACATCTCGAATTTAATAGAATGCCGTTTGGACTAAAAAACGCCCCCGCGACTTTTCAACGCCTCATGGACAGGGTACTGTCAGGACTCCAGGGTATCGAACTGTTCGTTTACATGGACGACATAGTTGTTTATGCTAATACTCTTAAAGAACACGCGAAGAAATTAGGAAAATTGCTAAGCCGTCTAAAGTCTGCAGGGTTAGCACTCCAACCTGATAAATGTCAATTCCTGCGAAAGGAAATCACCTATCTCGGGCATATAATCACCGCACAAGGCGTAAAACCGGACCCAAAGAAAATAGAGGCGGTGAAGAAATGCCCAGTTCCACGGAAGAGGAAAAATGTTAGGCAATTCTTAGGGTTGATAGGCTATTACCGTCGATTTATTCCGGAATTTGCACAAACCGCCAAATCGCTTACGATCCTCTTGAAGAAAGATACGCCTTTCGCGTGGACAGACCGACAGCAACAGGCGTTTGAGATTTTGCGCGACAAGCTTTGTTCGGAGCCGTTGCTCCAGTACCCAGATTTCGATAAACCCTTCGTATTAACAACCGACGCTTCAGATTTCGCACTAGGAGCCGTTTTAAGCCAAGGTCCGATAGGCTCAGATCTACCGATTGCGTACGCATCGCGAACATTAAACAAATCTCAAGTAAATTACACAACGTCGGAAAAAGAATTACTGGCTATAGTTTTCGCCGTGAAGCACTTCCGACCGTACTTATACGGACACCGTTTTACGCTAGTTACCGATCACCAACCGTTACTGTGGTTAAACAGTTTGAAGGATCCAGTCTCCAGGCTTGCTCGATGGCGAATAAAGCTCAGCGAATATGATTACGAAATTCTGTATAAAAAGGGAATCGGAAACTGTAACGCTGATGCGCTGTCACGCAATCCCCCGAATCTGTACGAGATCTCACCAACAGACAATGACGCTGACGAGTTAACCGAAACGGCAGGGCCGGCCAAACAAGTGCTGAACATCGAAGTCCAGCCACTTGGTTCGCCGACTGTGATAATGAATGACAACATAAATACAGAAAAGGAGGAGGGGTGTTGTGATGACAGTTGCGTATTTGAACATGACGTAGAAATCGAGGAACTGATTGGTAACGTGTTTCTAATAAGAAGGCAACACGAGGAGGATGACAGTGAGCACGTGACGGAACCCGACGGGGATGAGTTAACCCCGAGGTCGGAATGTCATAACACTCTCAGCCGGGTAAACAGCGGTGGCGAGCGCTTGACTTCATATCCGCTGCTGGTTGAGAACGTTGCAACCTCGTTATCGTCACTGCCTTTTCCGTTAATAGCGGAGCGTGGACACGAGGTGTTGGTGACACTCGGAGTCGAAAGCGGTGGGACCTCATTGAGGCAGCCAGAAACTCTCAATCATCAGTGTATAAGCCCTGTCAAGAACAACGATACTAAGGAAATCAGTTCTGGGAAAAATGAATCGAGTTTAGTACACGTCATTGAGAGTTCTTGCGTTGCATACAGCAAAGAAAAGCTAACAACAAAAGCAGTAAATATCGTTAATTTTATTCCCGCCGATTGTATTTTAACTTCGGTAACTAATCGAGAACTCAAGGACGCAGGTCTAATCGATATCGAAGGAATAAAATCGGTAAAACCTGAATTAGGCCAAGTTGTGGCAATGTTAGCAAGGAACCACTACATCTTTCACGTAGTGGTGAAGAATACCTTTGATGAACGTCCATATCTTTCAAACATAACAATGGGTATCCAAGCACTAAAGCAAGCCATGGAAACACTGGATGTCCCAAACGTCAGCGTAATGAAAACGGGGAATAGTTTAGATCAAATATCTTGGTTGTCGATAGAGCAGATATTTCGGCAGACGTTCACGGACTCAGGGCGAAGGATCAGGGTCTGTTCGGGCGAAATACAGCACCCACCCGAAGAGAACCGCGAGAATATCATCCGTGAATACCACGAATCAGCTGTAGGGGGACATAAGGGCGCGTCCAAAACATACTGGCGAATCCGCGAGGACTTCCACTGGGAAGGAATGCGAGATGACGTTCGAAAATTTGTCAAAAGCTGTAAAAGTTGTCAGGAGTATAAATTAGTACGAACAAAGACTCGTTTGCCCATGAAAATCACCGACACCCCGAATGAACCGTTCGAAAGGGTCCAGATGGACATAGTCGGACCGTTACCTGTGACGGAAAGAGGGAATAAATACATTCTAACTTTCCAAGATAATTTCCCAAAGTATTGTGATGCTATCCCGTTAAAAACTATCGATTCGGTGACCGTACCATGCGCGCTTGCAGAACAGTTTATCACGCGTTTCGGCTGCCCCCAAATCCTACACACCGATCAAGGTAGCAACTTTGTCAGTAAAATCATTCAAACCGTTTGCAAAATATTTAAAATTCAGAAACTCGAGTCAACCGCATTCCACCCAGAGTCCCTAGGGTCCTTAGAGCGCAGTCATCACACACTTGTAGAATATCTAAAACAATACGGCAACGAGCAAAATTGGGATATGTGGCTCCGGTACGCAATCTTTAGCTATAATACTTCCGTACACGAGTCAACGGGCTTCCCTCCGCACACACTAGTATTCGGAAAGGAGGTAAACATACCCAGCAGTTTCAACAGAGGAGAACAATTCACGACATATGTCCAGTATCTCGACGATTTTCTCCGGAGACTTTCAGACACACAATCGAAAGCAGTAGAGCGTCTGAATGCCGCTAAATGGAGATCTAAACAATACTACGACCGTAAAGTTAACAATAAAACCTTCATTGTGGACGAACACGTGAACCTCCTCAAGGAGCCACACGCTAACTAGTTCGATCCCCAATACACAGGTCCCTATCAAATTATTCGACTCGTCGGCGATAAAAACGCCGAAATCCAAGTGGGACAAAATAAAACAAAAATCGTTCACTTAGACAAGTTAAAACACGCAACGATACCATTCAATGAATAATGTACATAATGAAGCACTTTATATTAATCGATAAGATAAGCTACAGTCATAGGATATTCATTATCTTTGTTCATCGCACACTGTCCTCCCCAGGGTTTTTGAGTGTTGGTTTCCCCTGTGGGCTTCGGGTAAATGCCAGGACAAGTAATATTACGGAGAGAGGTCCAACACACGACAAATCCCTCTTCAAAGTTAAATAAATAAGAGATGCATATACTTATATAATATAGAAATAGAAATAGACGATGTGACAGGAAAATAAATTCGACTATTTCCTCGACGTCAATGCTCTATCTAACTATTCGAGCGCTCAAAACATTTTATATCTCTCGCTATTATCAAGTGATCGAATATTTTGTCTCAACGAAAGGAAAAAAATATTGGAATAATTAAAATATGAAAAGTCTTTCTCCTAAGAAGAGACTTTTCTTTAAGGGGGAAGGTGTGACGAGCGCTCGCTCGCACGCATCTACTGCCTGCGGCGCGCGAATTCAAATGATACCTCATCACTATGTAGTGTATAAAAATGTCTATATACGCGCATTTCCTGCTTCATTCTCGCAGGTCTCTCTCTCTCTTGTCGTGGAAAAATGTATAATTCGTAGAAACACTTTATGTCAGTGCCTGTGAACGAACGTGACTTTTAAGCTAACAAAATGTAACGGTTCATATTTTTTTTTTGTAACCAAAGGCAATTCATGCTCTTTGTGTTAAAATAGTCTCGTATTCGGTGCTTCACACACTCGAGAAAACGTTTAAAATAAAATCCATAGAATTTCCTCTTTCCTAATAGCAGCTCGGGTAGCCATGTGCATGGGCCACACGGTCGCCAAATGTTTTATTGTCGACACCAAGGGCCCAGCAGGTCGCGAAACAAAGACGAGGGTTTTTCCTGTGCTACAGCAAAACCCTTGACTCGGCGCGTCGCTTGGCGGGCCTCACCCGCGTGGAAAAGGCCAGCCATAGCGCGGGCGGACCCTTCTCAACCAATCAACGAAGTCGTACATAGTTTTACCCCCAAATACTATCTCACGAAAACTTGGAACTTTAGCATGAAAAATAAAGACGCTTCGAGTCGCGTTGTTCGAAAAACAGGCAGTCTCATAAAGAAACGCGAACGGTTCACTTCGCTCTCTCGCGCGCTGACGTCCTCGGTGAGACGCGTATAATTGATCAGAAATTTCGAACATTGCATAGAAAGTAGAGTGTAGAATAATTTTCGTGTAAAATTCGTATTTTATTGAAAACGTCAATCTTAATCAAAATTAAAGAGTGTTTTTGTTTGTGCAACGAAATTGAAGTGTTTCTAATTTAACATTGAGTTCGAACCCATCCATAATCTCCCGGTCCTCAGAGTCGAATTTTAATTCGAGAAGCAGCTGACGAATCCACGTTCGAGGTCTACAGAAAGGACATCAAACAGCCGACCAATCGGCCGGCCCGCAACACCCGCCAGTACGTGGCGCCCTCCCAACGGCACCGAGCATTACAGCAACGTGCCGTATATATATCCGCGCCTCGAGGGCTAGTGACTGACTAGCCGCTGCTGGCATCGACGGATGCTATAGGTATACCGCGCGCAGCGAACGCGAGACTCGAACTCCTATATGAGAACCCAAATGCTGACTGTCTCGAGTCAAGCGGCGGCTAGACCCACAGCACGAGAGGAATCGGTCATTAGCACTCCTAAACGACCGCGAGAGTGCAGCTAATTATATCAAACCATTAATTATCAATAGAAGAAAAAGAAAGAAATACCGGACGGAGTGGATGAACGAAGAGACATACTAAATAATATAAGAAAATATAAGAAAACGTAAAAGATAAGAAAACTATCTGTGATACGACAGTCAAAGATTTTTATTTGAACATTAGCCGAACGGCAAAGTAACGGTGATATAGTATTAAGCAAATATTCCAAAGGATTGACCGATCGTATTTTTGTCTTAGATTATTATGTTTGACTTTTAACCTGCAACTTTTAACTTTTAATTGGTAACTTCGGCGCGGAACTGTCAATCGAAGTTCGACTTTTAACTAATTAATTCAATTTTTTTTCTCCGAATTACACAATTGACCAACTTTTGACTGGGAAAAACTGTCTCTAATTTTAAACCTTTAACACTACACTTTTAACTTTTAAGTCGCAAACTTTAACCCCTAACTCTTGACTTGTAACTTTTAACTTGGACTTTTTTTTCCTACATTACACAACTGACCACTTTTGACTGTTCGCGCACCGGCTGGGGCCTACGCAACCGATTTTTTTAACTACTTAACTGATCATATTTAATCATTTATTTATTTATTTATACGGGTTTATTCGTTCACCCACCCGCTCACCTACTCACCGACACATAAAAATCCTTTTTTTTTACACTTAACCGGACACCACATCACTCTCGCGGGGTCGGGGAAGACATACGAGCATGATAAGTCGGAAAAAGTTAAAATTTTATTTACACACCCCATCCCCCAGGTATACTATTGCGCATTTTGCCCGCGGATAGACATACCGGGGGCTGAAAAAGCAAGGGGGAAATTTGCGGGGACGAGACGCTACGAGGATTATGTTAAACACCTCAAGCTCTTCCATGCGAACAGGTATGAATTGGAATACCCGTGCCAGCTATGTCAGTTCCAAGCGGGGACTAAATTGCGTAAGGATCGCGCTGAGTATTATAAAAAGAAACACCCCGTGGCGTCTCAACCCGCAGATGCTTCACCACAGGACGAAGCGGCCGGAGCAACTAGACAAATTAGGAACATAGATAAATATAAGCAAAAGTACAAATGAACGACAATAATTAAGGAGAAATAAAAAATATAAGACTCGCTAAATTTGTGATACAGCAAGAATTGTGATTAAAAATGAGAATAGTGTAGTAACAGAGATCAGCCCACGATGGGTCTGTATATATATACGTACCTTGCGGGGCCAAGAGCCCATTGCTGTAAAACGGAGAATCTGTACCGGGATCACTGGAAAATGCATCAATAAACGCATTTTTAATCTGTTCTTATCAGCTTAATATCTGATACGCTCCCCATTGGGGAGCCAGAATATTAATCTGATTTTTGAGACTCGTCTGGACCCACGGGCTTGCTCGGGGCGGACACGGGTTGTACCGGCATTGTAGTGCCGTCGGTTTCAGCCCAATAAATTCTCACAAAAACAAACCAGTAGAGAGAGTCTCAAAAATCAGAGTAATAAGATAAAAGAACTGATATATTTGCGAAGACCCCTGTATACGAAACATAATAACTTTAACATTTCTACAAAATTTCTGGAAACGGAAAAATTTTATAAAGTGCGTGAGAGTGAATATCGCCATCACCGAGGGGCCGGGAAGCCGATCAGCCAACGACCGGACGTGGAGGACCATGCGGTGGAGATAGAAAATTTTTCGAACAACGTAGGAGTACCGACGAAGAGTAGCAAGTAAGTCTCTCCCCTCTTTTTCGCATGGTGGTGTTGGGTGGCGGTTAGCTGCGGTGGTCGTCTCGATTTCGGCGATCTCCGCGGCAATACCGAATCTCGAGGGGGAGTCGAAGCGCGGCGGTTGTCGTCTCAATCGCACCTGTCGCGAAAAGACTTCAACGAGAGATCCCGGCGCCATCATACCCCCTTGTCGCAACTCCCGATTACCCACCGCTCGCGGCCATCTTGCTAAATTGACAGGTGGACTCCGAGCGAAGTCTATGCTATCTTCATTTTATTTTACTGACAACTCTCGCTAATTTTACCCCCTACACGCACGCATATAGCATACGAAAGTGTGCTAAGCGTTAGTTATTACGTCAAAAACTCTTATCAATGAAAAAAGAAAAAGAGAGGGAAAAAATAACAGACAAATAGCGTAGACTTCTCGCAAAGACCCACTGCCGTCAAGCGAGAACCGCGAGTTCCCATCGGCGCTGCTGAGTTCTCCGTGAACGACCCGAGGCACATAAGTGCGAGGTACGGCAGTAGCGCCACGCATTAAACCCTTTTCCTCGAACTCGACTCGCCGGAGAGAGTCGAGACAATTCCCTGTTCCCAAAAACTCAGCGAAAAGTCTCGCGCGCGAGACTTTCGCCTGAGCTCCTACCCTGCCAGTACATGGCGCCCGCCCAACGGCACCGGGCATCACAGCAACGTGCCGTATATCCGCGCCTCGAGAGCCAGTGACTAGCTGCTGTCGGCATCGACGGACGCTGCGCCTAGAGTCGAGTGAGTAGAGGAGACCTCGTGCCGCGGTGAGCGAGATACCTGATAGAGAGGGGAGAGAGCTATAGGTATACCGCTCGCTGCGAGCGCGAGACTCGAGCTATTAGACGAGAGCCTAAGTGCCGATTGTCCCGAGTCAAGCGGCGGCTAGGCCCACAGCACGAGAGGAATCGTTCATTAACATCCCTAAACGACCGCGAGAGTGCAGCTAACATAAATTAAATTAAATTAGTATCTGCAATAAACGAACAGAAAAACCGGAAGGAATAAGTGAACGAAGGGACGGAACTAGGAAACAGACAAATTGAACGCCAATAAATAACTCCTATTTTGACTTCTACCTATTTATTTATTTATTCATTTTATTATTATTATTTTTTTTTAACCATTTGACAAACTTTTAACACTGAACCTTTGGCGCCTAACTGGGGCCTTTTAACAACTAACTTTGAACTTTTAATTTTTTTTTTTCTCTTCCTCTCTAACCATTTGACAAACTTTTAACACTGACTTATTTATACGACTAGCTATTTATTTATGTATTTATTTATTTACTATATAGGTGTAATGGGAGAAAAGGGTCACAACACAGAGTACACTTAAACTTCGTTTATTAAACACACAACTTAAACTACATTTACAAAACTTCACAATTTATTCCGACTTCGCGGATAACTCGGTTCTTGGAGCGATGTGCTCGGCTTGAGATTTTTTATGGAACTGAATTGTAAACTCTTACATTCTATTTCTTCCAAATATTCTTAATCTTAAGGGTTAAGTAGTGCGCAAGGGTGTAGCGTGATTGGTGCGTTTTTAGACAATGTCTAGCTTTTTGAGTTGCAGTATGCTGGGTCATAAAACTCGAGCGAGCGTTACGGGACTTTTCCAATAAGGCGCTCGGCTACAGATTCGTAAGCGACAGGCCCCTTTGTTTAAGGTTGAAAATGCTTGAAGCGACCCTTTTTATTGCTTCGGAAGAAAATAGTCAATACAATGATTTGAATTTGGAGAGAGCGTTATTGATAGAATTCCACGCTTCGTTCTTTCTTGAGGATTATCTTTTACTGCTTTGAGATGCGGGCTAGCAATTGTGGAGAGCTGTTCTTTCAGGAATAAATGCATTTATTGTTCTTGTTGAAATTTAAGCAACGGTAAATGCTCAATGCGTATTCGTTGAAGGGATGGCTTCGCATGGAGTACGTAGCTGGGACATTACATAGTGGTACACGCATCCGCCCAATCGTCCACCTACCCACTCACCGGCATCTAAGAACATAATCATTTTTTTTTATTTAATAAACTTTTTCAATTTTTAACGCCTCACTCTCGCGGGGTCGGGGAGAACTTTCAGGCGTAATGAGTCAGGAAAAGATCAAAATTTCATTTACGCACCCCATCCCCCCGGTATACTATTGCGCATTTTGTCCGCGGATAGACATACCGGGGGTTGAAAAAGCAAAGGGGAAATTTGCGGGGACGAGACGCTACGAGGATTACGTTAAACACCTCAAGCTCTACCATACAAATAGGTATGAGCTGGAGTATCCGTGCCAGCAATGCGAGTTCCGAGCGGGGACTAAATACCCACGTAAGGACCTCGCTGAGCACTATAAAAAGAAACACCTCGTGGCGTCTCAACCCGCAAACGCTCCACCACAGGCCGAAGCGGCCGGAGCAACTACCGCAAGAGGGGGGGTGAGAGGAAGGACTAGCCAACCTCGAGTCCCCTAAACAACAATAACAACAACAACACTTACTCCGAACATAACAAACACAACGACAATAGCAACAAGCAACACAACAACGGCGCAAAGTACAGACGCGAGCGGCAGTGCTGCCGCAGCATCGACAGCACAACGACCGCCCCCGGAGGCAACGCCGATCACCGTGCCGCCACGAGCAACGTCCACCCCCGCGGCCAGAAACACCCCCGTTGCACCTAATCCCCAGTCTCTGCCGGCAAGGACACCCAACGCTGGAGACAACCCAAGGAAGCGGAACAACTCGACCGCACGAGCCTCGTCGCTGCTGCGGATGCTCATGACCACTCGGGAAACACCGCCAGGAGTCAGCACCCCCCCGAATCCACCGGACGCTCCCCCGCCCTCATACACCAACACCGCCGTTTGTCCGAGTGACGCGCTCGGTGAGAGCCAAGCGAATCGAGAAGAGGGGGGAGGCAACGGCAGCGACGGGAAACAACCCCACGCCAACAACCAGTGGGGCTGGGAAGAGAACGGGGGGGAGAATGCTGGGATTATTCCTAACCCCGAGGGCAGCCCCCGCAGCCAATACAGTGTTGCCACCGCCAACAACGTACGCGGAGGCCGCCAGAAAGCCCCCAACGCCACCAGGGGGGCAAACACGGAGGGAGGGGGAAGCAACAACAATAAGCTCCCCCCCCTCCACTCAAAGGAGCCCAACGCCGCCAGTCGAGGGGACGACAACAGCATATAGTCCCCCGTCGACCACAGCAGCGGCGACACTGACGACGGCTACAACCACCACCACCACATGCGGGGGCCCCATCATGGCAACCGCGCGAGTGGCGAGGGCAACAACAGCGACCAGCGCAACAGCGGAGCCGCCGAGGAGAGCGATGGAGGCGAACGCCGGCGAGACAGCGGTAATGGGGAATGCGAGGACGAGTACGGAAGCGGGGAGTGGACGCACCAGCCTTGCACTCCAAAGAAATAGTAGTGGAAGCGAGGAAGGGGTCGGAGGTGGGAGGGGGGCTAACAGTGCGCGCCCCCCCAGCGCGCAACAATATCACCAACGACGACACCGACGACGACGGCGCGCAGCACTGTCGCGAGCGCACGGAACAACACTCGTCCACAAAGCGCGAGCACAAAGACGAACAACACGAGGGTGAGTACTCCAACCCCTAGCGGTCGCGGAATCGGAGGTGGAGGCGCGAGCGCGCCGGTGAACAGAAACAACACGAACCGGCAAACAAGTGCAGGAGCGGCCAGCAACCGGAGTACCGAAAACATGGGACACGACGGCCGCCCCCAGATAACCCGAAACGACCGCGTGAGAGTCCCCCTTCGCCCGCAACGACCAGCAGCACCCGTGCAGAAATTTACTTCGGGATCCAACTGGATTGGCATAGGATCCCTCTTGTCGGATCGGGATCGGATCGGTCATCCTATCATATCCGATAAGGAATAGGTAACGACTGTAAACTGGATTCCGAATGGATTTCCCCATATGAATCCGTTCGGATCCGTTGTCGATTCTATGCGGAGTCCAGCACTTTCTGTTGCTCCATGTAGCGTGCAGAATATTATGCACTGACGATCTGGCTATAAGATATAATAATATAGCTAAGGTATACCTTCGAAGGTTTTTTGAAATTTTACGGCGACTGTACGGTACCCATACAGAAGTTTTGAATATGCACCATCTAATTCACTTCGCCGACGACGCGATGAACATGCGATGCTCTTTGAGTGCCGTAACTGCTTTTCCATTCGAAATTTTTTTGGGCAAACTTAAGAAACTCGTACGCACGCCAAATCAGCCGTTGGCACAGGTGTGCAGGCACTTGCACGAGCACAGGCAAGCGGAAAGGCAAGCGTTAAAGATAAAGTTATACCTTTAAAACGAAGCAAAGCTTCCGTAAACGGAGTGGTCAGTATTTACAAAGTAAAACATTCTGAGTTTATACTAACAACTGAGCCACCGAACGACATTGTTCTTCTCAGCGATAAAAAAATCGTCAAAATAACGGAGATTTACTTCTCAGAAGCTGCGCCGAATCATATAAAAATAAAGGCTGTAATTTGGAAAGTAAAACGAGATATATTCACGTCTCCTACGGCGTCGAGTAAATTGGATATGTGGGAATTACGTGACGCTTATTCTTCGACCACCGTAAACCGCTCAATAGATTGTGTAATGAAAAAAATGGTTAAGTTATCATTGGCCATGAATCCAGAAGGAAATAGGCAAATCTTCGCCATTCCATTTCTTCATTGATTATAAGCTGTATATATTGTATCGTTGTATATATTAGTTATTTAAATAAAGACAAAATACGAATCGGAATTCTAAAAAAAAATGATTTGCCCTTGCCAGAAACGATCTGAAAATTTGCGCTCCGGATCGGATCGGAATGCATTCGGAGTTCTACCTAGATTTTATCGGGATGTCTCGCCATTGCACGAAATGTTTCGGTATTCACACTGAATACTATTTCAAAATACACTCTCATGATCGGATCGGGTTCCGTTCAGGATACCCTGAATATTAGAGACGTGATTAGTCCGTGAGTACTCGACTCGGACACCGTCAGGGAACCAGTCGGGATGCCCGAATTGGGGACTCCCTAACAAATCCCAATGGGGATTTGGAGAGAAATCGGGACTTAGGGATATTTCTGCACGGGCAGTGGGAAATCCTGTCCCCGACCACGGCGCCCACCCGCAAGGAGGGCGTCGGGGTAGGGGACGAGAACCCGATGAAGATCAACTGAGGCTGGCAGCGGCGTGCGAGGGGGTCAATAGCGCGGTCGAATTAGAGCGAGTCGCCGCTGAAGTGGCCACATACATGTCGCGATATGTGGAACAGCATAAACAGGGGGGAGGCGGAGGGGGCGGACGCCGTGGCCGGCGTCGGGGGCCTGAGAGGCGAAACAGGAACCAGCGGCGGTCGGAAGGAGATCGCCAAGAGAGATCGGCTGACGGGGAAGAGAGGGCTCCCCCGGGAAACGGCATCGCGGAGGCGACCCGCATCCAGAAGCTCTATCGCTCGAATCGACGCAGAGCGGCGCAGGAAGTGCTGCTCGGTCCACGCCAACACTGTGAGGTGAACAAGGCGGGGATCGAGCAGCACTTTCAGCAGATCCATCAAGAGAGGGAACTGGGCGGAGAGCTTCCGCGGGTCTTTCCCGAGGACCCACCGGACGAGGCGAGTGACGCAATCTTGGAGCGGGCCTTCACGATCGCGGAGGTGAGCAGAAGGCTCAGGAAGATGACGAACTCATCTCCCGGACCCGACTGCGTAACTTACAACGATCTGAAAAGGGCCGACCCGGGATGCTATGTACTGACAGCCATTTATAACACCGTACAGCGTCTGGGGATCGTTCCAAAGGCGTGGAAATGCTCCTCCACAGTCCTCCTGTACAAAAAGGGGGACAGGAACGATCTCTCCAACTGGAGACCGATAGCCATGGGCGACACGTTGCCGAAGCTGATGGCGTCCCTGCTCGCCGACAGGCTAACGACGTGGGCGCAGCACAACAATAGAATAAGCCCGGCGCAGAAGGGTTTCCTGCCGTACGAAGGATGCTACGAGCACAACTTCGTACTGCAGGAAACCCTCGCGGATTCAAATAAACACGGGAAGGAAGTGGTTGTCGCGTGGTTGGACCTAACGAACGCTTTCGGGTCGGTCCCCCACGCGGCGTTCCACGAGGCACTTCGGTTGCACCAAGTTCCGGAAAGAACACGGAAACTAATTAGAGCGGCGTACACCGGCGTTGACACGCGTGTTCAGACTGCCGTGGGGCCCACCAACCCCATCAACATCCTCTCGGGTGTCCGCCAAGGCTGTCCGCTGAGCCCCATTATCTTTAACCTCACTCTCGAGCCCGTGCTTAGATCGATAGACGGGCTGGGAGTGGGTTACAGAATTGGGGAATAGACGTTTCACAATCTGACGTACGCAGACAATACGGCGCTGATCGCGGACTCCCCCGAGGGGATGAGGAATCTCCTGGGAAGAATGGAGGGGGCAGCCGCGAGGGTAGGGCTCTCCTTCAACCCCAGAAAATGTGCCACCTTACACCTCAAAGGCAGAGGGGGGGAAAGAGCCCTCCCGACCGTCTTTCACGTCCAGGGGGAGGAACTGGGCCCACTGGGGCGGGGCGAGCACTACGAGCACCTCGGCATACCAACCGGCTTCCAAATTCGCCAGACGCCCATAGGCACGATCGAGGAAATGGTCTCGGACCTCCACGCCGTCAACAACTCGCTCCTTGCGCCATGGCAGAAGATCGATGCCGTGGCTACGTTCATCTTGCCGCGACTCGACTTCTGTCTCAGAGAAGCCGACGTACAGAAGGACCCCTCAAGGAGGCTGACCGGGTCTTCAAGAGAATGGCCAAGAGCTGGCTTCATCTCCCTCAGAGGGCAAGCGCAGAGCTTGTCTTCCTGCCCCCCAAAATGGGGGGAGGTGGCCTGCTCCCGCTAAAAGATATGGCCGACGTTCTGACTATCGCCCATGCATTTAAAATGCTAACCGCACGGGACGAGGTGGTACGAACGCTGGCCTGGTACCGCCTGAGGGAGACAGTCTCGAGCAGAATCGGTCGAGCCCCCACCGAGGAGGACGTCGCCCGATATTTGTCTGGCGATCTGGACGAGGAGTTCGGGCGACCAAATTCATCAGGTCCCCCGTCGGTATGGTCGAGAGCGAGAAAGGCGACGGCGTGGAGCAAGAAACTCACGGGTGGGTCGTGGATATGGAGCGAGGCACGGAGGGAACTGGCTGTTGAATGCCGGGGTAGAAACGGGACGATTAAAATTCCACCAGGTGCGCGTTTACAGATAATCGGCCGCCTGAGGGCTGCGGTGACGCAACACTACCGAGGCACATTGCTCGAAAAAAGAGATCAGGGGAAGGTATTCGAGGTAACCTCCCTCGCGAGGCTGTCGAATCATTTTATGCGAGATGGAAGGAACACTCGCTTCGCCGACTGGCGCTTTATACACAGAGCTCGGCTGGGATGTGCTCCCCCTCAACGGAGCGATCCGCTGGGGGGAGGCCGATAAACGCTGTCGGCGATGCGGTGTTCCCCTGGAATCCCTTCACCACGTGCTGAATCACTGCGGACTTCACGCGGCCGCTATACAAAAGCGACACAACAATGTGCAAGACCGTCTCGTGGCGGCGATCCACGCCCCGGGTACCGTGACCGTAAACCAACGTGTGAGAGGCGTCGACGACGAAGTGGCGGGGCTGCGACCGGACATTTTTATCAGAGACGAGCAGTCCCGCACGGCCACCGTTATCGACGTGGCCATTCCCTTCGAAAACCGGAAAGAGGCATTCGATGAGGCAAGGAGCCGGAAATTAATGCACTACCGGCCCCTTGCGGAGAACCTCGCGCGACAGGGCTACAACGTGACAGTGGACGCCTTCCTCGTCGGCGCGCTCGGCGCCTGGGACCCCAACAATGAGCGAGTCCTCAGGCTTCTCGGAGTCAATCCTAGGTATGCGGCGACGATGAGAAGACTGATGGTGAGCGACACAATACGCTGGTCCCGGGACATATACGTTGAACATGTGTCGGGGGTTCGACAATACACCTAAAAATAAAAAACATTTTAAACACAACATACAGAACGCGATCGAATGCCTCGGCACGAGGTTGGAGTACATAAAAACACACACAATACACGGAAACGGTAGAAACAAAAGAGCGAATGCGTTGGCATAATTTGACAACGATAGATGTACATAAAGATAAACATAGATAGTTAAAGTATTATTAAAACAAGAAACACTAAGTCAAAAAATAGCAACATTGGTGATACAGGAAATTATTAATGAAGACTGATTAGCCCAAAATGGGGTTATGTATATATGTATTTTGCGGGGCCAAGGGCCCAATGTTGTAAAAATGGAGAATCTGTACCGGTATCACCGGAAAATGCTTGAATAAACGCACTTTAATCTGTTCTTATCAGCTTAATATCTGATACGCTCCCCATTGGGGAGCCAGAATATTAATCTGATTTTTGTAACTAGTCTGGACCCACGGGCTTGCTCGGGGCGGACACGGGTTGTACCGACATTGCAGTGCCGCCGGTTTCAGCCCAATAAAACTTTCACAAACACAAACCAGTGGAGAGCGTCTCAAAAATCAGAATAATAAGATAAAAAGAACTGATATATTTACGAAGACCCCCGTATACGAAACATAATAACTTTTAAACATTTTTCGAAGTTTCTGGAAACAGAAAATTTATATAAAGTGCGTGAAAGTGAATATCGCCATCACCGAGGAGCCGGGAAGCCGATCTGCCAACGACCGGACGTGGAGGACCATGTGGTGGAGATAGAACATTTTTCGAACAACGTAGGAGTACCGACGAAGAGTAGCAAGTAAGTCTCTCCCCTCTTTTTCGCATGGTGGTGTTGGGTAGCTGCTAGCTGCGGTGGTCGTCTCGATTTCGGCGATCTCCGCGGCAATACCGAATCTCGAGGGGGAGTCGAAGCGCGGCGGGTGTCGCTTCAATCGCACCTGTCGTGAAAAGACTTCAACGAGATATCCCGGCGCCATCATACCTCCTTGTCGCAACTCCCGAATACCCGCCGCTCGCGGCCATCTTGCTAAATTGACAGGTGGATTCCGAGCGAAGTCTGCGCTATTTTTATTTTATTTTACTGACAACCTTCGCTAATTTTACCCCCTACACGCACGCATATAGCACACGAAAGTGTGCTAAGCGTTATTTACTACGTCAAAAAAGAACTTTTATCAAAGTAAAAAGAAAAAGAGAGGGAAAAAATAACAGAAACAAATAGCGTAGACTTCTCGCAACGACCCACTGCCGTCAAGCGAGAACCGCGAGTTCCCATCGGCGCTACTGAGTTCTCCGTGAACGACCCAAGGCACATAAGTGCGAGGTACGCAGTAGCGCCACGCATTAACCCTTTTTCCTCGAGCTCGACTCGCCGGAGACAGTCGAGACAATTCCCTGTTCCCAAAAAGTTAGCGAAAAATCTCGCGCGCGAGACCTTCGCTCGAGCTCCTACCCCGCCAGTACGTGGCGCCCCCCAACGGCACCGAGCATCACAGCAACGTGCCGTATATCCGCGCCTCGAGAGCTAGTAACTAGCTGCTGTTGGCATCGACGGACGCTGCGCCTAGAGTCGAGTGAGTAGAGGAGACTTCGTGCCGCGGTGAGCGCGATACCTGATAGAGAGGGGAGAGAACTATAGGTATACCGCTCGCTGCGAGCGCAGGACTCGAGCTAATACACGAGAGCCTAAGTGCCGACTGTCCCGAGTCAAGCGGCGGCTAGGCCCACTGCACGAGAGGAATCGTTCATTAAGGGGACTGAGTCACCTAAAAAATCGAAAAGTAAAAAATTTTTTTTCCAGTATATATAAGTTTAATGAAAAATTTAATTTTACCTCCATAATACCGCTGTAAATTTTTTTGGAGACCTACGGTGTATTCCAGTGTTATGGGCAATGGTCAAACATTTTTCCTTTGCCGCAGCTTTCGGACTGAACGAAAGCATCAATCTTTGCTTGCGACCTCTTATTTTCTTCGGTAGAGAGTTTATTGCGGAACGAGTGCGGGGATTTTTTTTTTGAAGCTTCGCTGGCGAAGCTATGAGTTAAAAACTACCAAAAAATGCACTTTTTCCACTTTTTGTCTCGTAACCACTCACATAATGGCTTGCGATAAATTCATTCTTGATCGCATGAAAAATCCCCGCACTCGTTCCGTAACACTGACTTTTACGAAGAAAATGAGCCGTCGCAATCCAAAATTAGTGGGGCCATTCTCTCTGAAACCTGCGGCAAGCGAAGAAAAATATAAGTGTCAAAAAATGAATATCGCAGATTAATGAAAATAACCAACTTGGGTGATTCACAATAAAAAAAAATTATTTTTATATTTTTTTTGTCACATAAAAATATACACTTTTTTTTTCTATCACATAAAACTTAGAATTTTTTTTTGTTTTTTTTTTTTTTTTTTTTTATTTCACAAATCTCGTAAATGCAAAAAAAATGTTTAAAAAATAAAAAAAAATACTCTTACGTCAAATGTTACGTTTAAAAAGGAGGTTAATTCTGCGAGACTTTTCGCGTTGCGACACTGTCACTGTAAAAATCATTTTTGCACTATTGCGGGCAAAAATACAGAATATATTCTGTTCATTCGGAAAAACTGTAAACACTGACGATTAACTAATTACACCGAGTTTACAAGCGCAGTTTTTTCCCGATTGACACAATCGAGTAAAAATCATCGCTGCTACATTACGCCGGTGTATCGCAGACTCAAAACAAAGCGCGGTAGCGGCGATAATCTGAGTCGCATCGATTAGACGTAACGACCCTTTGGTCGGTAAATCGTTACCTACCGAACGCAGTTTCGACATCGATTGTTTTTTTTATGTTCCTTTCTCGATGTTCCTTGTTCTTCTTATTAGAAGAAAAAGAAACGTGCGGAGATGCGGTATTCCGGCATGGTTTGTGTTGCTTTTCGGTATTTTTTTTTTCACGCATTATTTATTTCTAATATTACTAAAATGCTTCTAACTTCGGTAATTTTTTAAATTTCGATCTAAAATTTGGTGTGTATGTAGTACACCGTATATACATGCAGAAAAAAAATTTAAAAAAAATAAATAAAAAAATAATTTTTAGGTGACTCAGCCCCCTTAACATTCCTAAACGACCGCGAGAGTGCAGCTAACATAAATTAAATTAAATTAGTATCTGCAATAAATGAACAGAAAAACCGGAAGGAATAAGTGAACGAAGGGACGGAACTAGGAAACAGACAAATTGAACGCCAATAAATAACTCCTATTTTGACTTCTACCTATTTATTTATTTATTTATTTACTTAATTATTATTATTATTATAACTTTTTTTTTTTTCCTAACCATTTGACAAACTTTTAACACTGATGTTCACGCCACACGCGTTATTACGCACCGAGTATGCGAGGTACCGCCGAGCGATGGCACGCGAACACCCATTCGGTTGCGCGAGACAACCGAAAACCCCTCGGTTTCCGTTCAATTAGCAATTCATCCTTTTAGACACCCGCGGTGTCCCAGTAGTACGAGTACGACCACCAACGACGTTATACGCGTTGAGTAACATATAAGCTATCGAGAATCATAATCGCGAATTTACAACTCGGGATTTTGTGCATCGATCGAATTAACTCACGTTTCCGACTGGACAAAATATTCTCCACGTTTTGATACCAATAGTTTTCAACATCGTTACCATTTATGTGAATAAAGAGAGTTTTTATTTTATACGAATTCGCCTCGTGTGTGCTTCCTATTTCTTAGAGCAACCCATACCCTCTTCGCCACGAGTTTCTCGTGTACCACCGATCAAACTATTTCGGTAAACTAAATTCAAACTGTGCCACGCAAGCGAAGGCGGGCACATTTTTTGGTCCTTCGAGCCGGATTGCTTAAAAGAAATTAACGGAAAAGTGCATTGCCGAATGTGTGATAATTTATAATTTATTACCATTGACATTCGTGCATCGAAACGTGGTCCCAGCGGACTCAATAAGTTCCATATTAAGGAAAGCGGAGTCAAGGATAATAATCATCATAATCGATTACATCGATTATATTTTCTCTACGAGAAAAACTTCGGTACACACGTACTCAAGGTAGCGGATCTCGCAGTTACGCGCGCTCGAGCAACATCCTACGGATTCGAGCGTCGCGCGAGCCTTCCCCCACTGATGACGTCACAGCAGTGCCGAGGCAGACTGTTCGAACACTTGACGCTTCGAACGTGCTAACAAGTGAGTAACTTCTTCGAGTTCTCGCGAAATATCGATCGGACTTATATACGAAAAATATCATAATTTCACGAAAAAATCGGGACATTGCAATAGTATTCGAGAAAGATCGGACGCGATTATTCTTGTACAAAATTCGAGTGCGTATCAATTACGGTACCAGTGAAATAACAAATGATTATTTAACGGTATAATAATCCAACAAATAAAAACTATTACACGATCAACCACGGTTGAAAGTTCGCGAGTGAAATAAAGCGGTAGCGTTGCGAGATATACGCTCTCGACCATGTGCTTCAAAAGCTCGACGACTTTTTCTCCGAACCGATAGGTATACGAGCTACCGTGTCTTTTCGGGAGTCGTGTAAATTAAATCGTGCTCACGTAATACATTTATTCGATCGAACAAGCATCGAAATAAATCGTAAACTCGACATAATCTCGATAAATTAAAAAGCCGGTCACATCGTGTCAATTTAATTATCGTTATTAAAATATAAATTAAATCTCGTGTTTTCTCGAACACAACTAATTTGTCGATATCAATCGATTAAAATAAACTCCGATTAAAATTCTGTGTTTCTTCGAACCCAACTAGTTGACGATTTTCAACCGATCAAACTAATTCTAAACAAATCTCGTGGTTCTTGAAACACAAACAACTTGACGATCTTCAGTCGACCATTTAAATAATCAACGTGTTTTTTCGAACACAACTATTCGGGGAAAATAATTATCGACTAATTTACAAATCATTCGTGGTTTTCCAACTCGATTATTCGATTAGCTTTCACCGAATAAGATCCAATTTCGTGTTTTTTCGAACGCAATAATACGACAATTATTATTTAATCGTACCAACAATCGATTAAAAAAAAAAAATAAATAATCGTCAATAATCAACAAACTTGGTACCCACGCAGTCGGGGCCTTGAGAAAAAAAAACGTACAGTTACACGATTTAAATCACGGTATCCACGCAGTCGGAACCGTGCTATAAACAAAAATGGCGGAAATTAACACGCTTATTGAGGATCTCATCGAGCAGCAGAGGCAGATGACGA
Source organism: Buathra laborator (assembly GCA_934046635.1). Taxonomy (NCBI): domain Eukaryota; kingdom Metazoa; phylum Arthropoda; class Insecta; order Hymenoptera; family Ichneumonidae; genus Buathra; species Buathra laborator. The sequence goes on from OW203901.1 coordinate 4,587,200, forward strand.
ACTTGCTCACCAACCTGAAGAAGATGGGAAAGGGCAAGTTCACAACGTCAACGCTCAACACTCGCCTCATAAATCTCAACATCATGTGGACGAAATGCCAAGATATCCACACCGCAATCCGACGAGTATCTACAGCAGAACAAAAGAAGACTCTTCCGTATTTCACTGAAGACCAGATCAGCAAAGTCGAAACAACGTATTACGAGGTTAGCGATTATATAGTAGATGTACTTAATCCGCGACTTACAGCCGCAAACGTAAACTCGACAGCGACTGTTCACAGCCTGCTTCACGACGGAACTCACACCAGCTTCACGCCTTTGCCAAAAATAAATATGCCAACCTTCTCAGGAAATTACAACGAGTGGATCTCCTTCCGAGATTTGTTCCAATCACTCGTAATAAATAATGAGTCAATTCCAGATGTACAAAGATTACATTATTTGAAAACCAGTGTAACAGGCGAGGCGAGTTCCCTCTTGAAGTCGGTACCAGTAACGGAAGCGAATTTTAAATTGGCGTGGGATACGTTAAAAGAGCGATATGAAAATTCACGTCATATCATAAACGCGTACCTCAAAAAACTTTTCGATGTTAACACAGTAACGACCGAAAACCTCAAAGATCTCAAACGATTGCGCGATCAAACCCATGAAACCGTCGGCTCGTTAGGTAATCTCGGCCGGCCGATAGACCAGTGGGATGATCTTCTTACATTCATGACCGTGCGTAAACTTGATCCAATTTCTAGGAGAGAATGGGAAATGAGAATCAGTGAAACGACTACGTTTCCTACATACGAGGAAATTCACAAATTTTTAGAGTACCGAGTACGAGCGTTAGAAGCACTAGCTCCATCGTCGTCGAAAAAGAATTTCAATAAATCAAAAGACAACGATAACTCAATAAAATCACACGTATCATCGGTACCAAAGTCATGCGAGTGTGAAGAAGATCATCCTCTGCGTTTATGTGAGATATTTAAAGCGAAATCCGTCGAAGAACGTCTCAAACACGTTCAAAAACAAAATTTATGCCAAAATTGTTTATACACAGGGCACCCGACAAACCAATGCCGAAGCAAGTACTCATGCTCCCACTGCAAAAAGCGACATCATACGATGTTACATAATTCTAATGCAAAGGGAAAAAGCGAAAAATTGGCCTTTTCACCGGGCGGGGGTACCATTAGGAAACCTGCTCCGGTCAATTCATCGTCACCTATACAAGCAACAGGTACAAGCACTCCCGTGCAATCGAGTACCAGTCAACATGTTGCGGCAGCTGCCGATGCGCTTCACGCTGCTAAATCAAAAATATCTCCTGCAACAGTGATGCTTGCGACTGCTTGGGTGTTGGTTTCGTCGGATAAAGGTCGTCAAACCAAGGTAAGAGCGCTGCTGGATCAGGGGTCTCAATCGTCGTTCGTTACGGAAACGATCGCTCAAACGTTAAGAGCCTCGCGCACCAAAATACGCACTGCAATTACCGGAATTGGCGGCACTGATGCCGGCACTGGCCGAGCAATCATTACATTAACATTAAACTCATGCATTGGTACCAACGAATCGGTCCAATGCTCCGCGATCGTGTTCCAGAAATTGACTTCTTACGTGCCTCAGCGATCGCTTTGTCAAGCGTCGTGGAAGCATCTAGAAGGTCTTGAAATGGCAGATTCTGATCCCAGCGGCGTTCAGCCTATACAGGTAATTCTCGGAGCCGACGTGTACGCGAAAATCCTACGCGAAGGATTAAAAAGGGGACCCATCGGGTCACCCATAGCTCAGAAAACTACACTTGGTTGGATCCTCTCGGGACCAACAACTAGTGGCAATGCGAATCAAATTACAACGTTAACGGCAAATCTTGCCTGCGATAATTCAGATCTCGTCAACGAGCTTCGGCGCTTTTGAGAACTCGAAGAAGTTCCAACGAACAAACCTCTAAGCGAGGAGGAAGCCGCGTGTGAAGCTCACTTCGCCGCGATACACAAACGAGTACCAGAAGGCAGGTATTGCGTGAAATTACCGTTTAAAACTACGACACCGATCAACATCGGTTCCTCAAGACAAATCGCAGAAGATTGGCTCGCGAAGCTTCAACGTAAATTCATACGCAATCCGGACATACTTGAACCATACTACGACTTCATGACAGAGTACATTCTCCTCAAGCACATGACGCCGACTATGTTTGACGCTCCTGACTCAAATCCTGCACTGTACCTACCCCATCACGCGGTATTCAAGGACAGCAGCACTACTCGACTCAGAGTTGTCTTCAACGCTTCAAGTAAAACTTCAAATGGTACCTCATTGAACGATCATCTCATGGTGGGGCCCAAGCTCCAGTCATACTTGCCCACAACAATCCTACGTTGGCGTCAGCACCAGTATGCTCTGACTGCTGACATCGAAAAAATGTATCGTCAGATTTTGATCGATCCGGAAGACACTCGGTACCAACAGATCCTTTGGCGACCGACTCCAGAGTCTCCAATAACACCATACAAGCTCGTCACCGTCACCTACGGTACCGCATCAGCACCCTATCTCGCGATGCGAGTTCTCAAACAACTCGCCAACGACGAAAAGAAGACTTTTCCCAACGCCGCGGCGATCGTTCGTGATAACTTCTACGTTGACGACGTCTTGTTTGGAGCTAACGATGAAGCGACTGCAAACGCGTTGCGTCACGAACTAGAACAACTGTTGGAGCGCGGAAGTCTAAAATTGCGAAAATGGATGTCAAGCCATTCGTCGCTCCTCGCAGACGTGCCGGAATCCAATCAAGAAAAAACGAAAACGAGACTATTCGATTCCACCGAAGCAGTTGAAATTCTCGGAATCAGATGGGTACCAGAACACGACTCCTTCTGCTTCAACGTCACTGCTTCAAAGCGTGCGAAAAACACAAAAAGATCGGTACTGTCCATTACTGCGCAGCTATTCGATCCATTAGGATGGCTATCCCCAGTGATAGTTACTGCAAAAATCATCATGCAGGAGTTGTGGATTACATCGGCTGACTGGGATGACGAACTCAAAGACGATATATCTGAGAGATGAGATGACTACTGCAGCAAACTCCCCGAACTTGAAGCTATATCGGTACCACGATGGAATCATCTCACATCGAGCGAAAACGAATGTGAACTACACGGCTTCGCCGATGCTTCAACTCGAGCGTACGCAGCTGTAGTGTACCTACGCACAGTCACACCAGAAGGCGAGTCTAAGGTCACGCTGCTCACCGGAAAATCAAAGGTCGTTCCAATCAAAACTGTCAGCGTACCAAGGTTGGAACTTTGCGCAGCGGTCCTACTCGCAAAACTCATCGAGTTCGTCAAGAAAGCAATGCACCTACAACACTGCACAACCTACGCATGGACTGACTCAAGTGTCGTCCTTGCATGGCTCTAGCAACACCCATCAACTTGGCCAACCTTCGTTGCCAACAGGGTTGCCACGATTCAACATCGGCTTCAAGACGTGCCATGGAGACATGTACCAACGGCACAGAATCCGGCAGACTGCGCATCACGCGGTTTAAACGCAACGGAGCTGTGCACACATCACCTGTGGTGGCAAGGCCCACCGTGGCTGAAATCATCGGAAGCTAAATGGCCCCACACGTCTCCAAAGCCGCCAAAGTCCGATCTGGTCGAAGCATCACTGGTACCAATTAAAGTACACGTTGCTGTAGACACAATTCTCCATTGGGAACTCTACACGGAGATTTCTTCATTGAACAAACTAGTCCGCGTAACAGCATACTGTATGCGGTTCATCGAGCGGTGTCAACGACGTACCAACGCGACTGAATTGCGTCTCTTCGGCGATGAAATACGTAAGGCACAAACCTTCTGGATCAATGATATCCAGAATAAGCATTTCAAAGACGAAATCAAAGCACTCAACGATAAAAAACAGCTCCCGCGCAACTCACCTTTACGAAAACTCACTCCTTTCTTGGATGATAAGGATACCCTACGCGTAGGTAGTCGTCTCGAACGAAGCCACTTGACATTCGAGGAAAAACGTCCTGCGATTCTGCCGAAGCATCGAGTGAGCACTCTCATCGTTGAAGACGCACACTTACGGTGTCTTCACGGAGGCCCTCAACTCACAATCAGCACCCTTCGTCAGAGATACTGCATCGTAGGCCATCGACCGTTTGTAAGGAACATCATAAACAAATGCGTCCCATGCGTACGAGAACGCGCGAAGGTCCCACAACAAATAATGGGCAATCTACCAGCAGCGCGCAGCAACCGGTATCGTGCATTTCTGCACACGGGACTCGACTACGCCGGACCATTCCTCATAAGAACTAGCAAAGGCCGTGGATACAAATCACACAAGGCATACTTAGCTCTCTTAGTGTGCACATCCACACGTGCCATTCACCTCGAAATCGTGTCGGATTATTCATCAGACGCGTTTCTTGCAGCATATCGTCGCTTCATTGCACGCCCCGGGCTACCATCTGATATGTACAGCGACAACGGTACCACTTTTCAAGGTGCCGAAAAGGAACTTCAAGCCGCCGTTAAAAACGCGATGAACGATTCAAATCTCGGCAACATCATCGCAACCGACGGTACCAACTGGCACTTCATTCCTCCAGGTGCTCCGCACTTCGGCGGATTGTGGGAAGCTGGCGTGAAGTGTGCAAAACACCATTTGAAACGAGTTCTTGGTACCCATATGCTTACCTACGAGGAGTACAACACCCTTATCACGCAAGTTGAGGCGTGTCTGAACTCGCGACCAATTGGGCCGAATTTAACGGATCCATGCGAGTTTGCAGCACTCACACCAGGACACTTCCTCGTAGGAGCTCCACTGATCAGCGCACCAGAACCATCGTTAATCAATCTCCACGTCCACCGTCTATCGAGATGGCAATTGGTACAACAAATGCTAGAAAGCTTTTGGAAACGGTGGTCCATCGAATACTTCCACTAGCTTCAGATCCGAACGAAGTGGAAAGCAACGCAAAAAAACATCGCCGTCGGAAACCTGGTTCTCATCAGGAACAATCTCGCTCCTCCATCGAAGTGGATGCTTGGAAGAGTCGTCGAAACGCATCCCGGCTCAGACTCACGGGTACGCGTCGTCACCGTCCGCACAGCAACAACGCAGCTCAAGAGACCGATATCACAACTCTGCATGCTCCCCGTCGAGACCACTGAACCTGACGTAACGTTGACTTCCCCTCCTAACACTTCCACATCGACGGACTCGACTGAGTACCAAGACTGCGAATCCGTTGAACCATCGGTAACTGCAACCAACGATGATACAACGATATAGGTACCACCAGTTCTACAGGTTTCGCGACGAAGTGAGGCTCACGCAAGGTAGCGACTAACTTAGTAAGTAACAATAGACATAAGCGTACTGAATGTAAAGTGCAAAGTGCTACAGTGCTACGAGTTCTTACAACCGAAAAACAAACTCATGAACATGTGACCAGAACCAAGCGAACCCGCCAGCGTTCCACGGCGGGCGGTTCTTTGTAGATATTGTATATATTAAACATAAGTTAACTTTATTTTTCTCTCATTCACGAGTCGCAACCAATCTAGACTCTCGGTAACATCACGTGCACCGATCACGGCGGGCGGCGTTACACGCCGACTTCTTTGTACCCCTAATTTCGTAACTTCGACCTGCCAGTCGAGGCGGACGGAATGTTCACGCCACACGCGTTATTACGCACCGTATATGTGAGGTACCGCCGAGCGATGGCACGCGAACACCCATTCGGTTGCGCGAGACAACCGAAAACCCCTCGGTTTTCGTTCAATTATCAATTCATCCTTTTAGACACCCGCGGTGTCCCAGTAGTACGAGTACGACCACCAACGACGTTATACGCATTGAGTAACATATAAGCTATCGAGAATCATAATCGCGAATTTACAACTCGGGATTTTGTGCATCGATCGAATTAACTCACGTTTCCGACTGGACAAAATATTCTCCACGTTTTGATACCAATAGTTTTCAACATCGTTACCATTTATGTGAATAAAGAGAGTTTTTATTTTATACGAATTTGCCTCGTGTGTGCTTCCTATTTCTTCGAGCAACCCATACCCTCTTCGCCACGAGTTTCTCGTGTACCACCGATCAAACTATTTCGATAAACTAAATGCAAACTGTGCCATGCAAGCGAAGGCGGGCGCAACTGAACTGTTGGCGCCTAACTGGGGCCTTTCAACAATTGACTTTGAACTTTAAATTTTTAACAATTTTTTATTTTTTTAACCATTTGACAAACTTTTAACACTGACTTATTTATACGTCTAGTTATTTATTTATTTATTTATTTATATGTTTATTTATTTATTTATTTATTTATTTATTTATTTATTTATTTATTTATTTATTTATTTATTTATTTATTTATTTATTTATTTATTTATTTATTTATTTATTTATTTATTTATTTATTTATTTATTTATTTATTTATTTATTATATAGTTTATATACGTCTAGTTATTTATTTATTTATTTATTTATTATATAGTTGTACACGCATCCGCCCAATCGTCCACTTACCCACTCACCGGCATCTAAGATTATAATTTTTTTTTTCTTCTTCTCAATAAACTTGTTCAATTTTCAACGCCTCACTCTCGCGGGGTCGGGGAGAACTTACAGGCAAAATGAGTCAGGAAAAGATTAAAATCTCATTTACGCACCCCATCCCCCCGGTATACTATTGCGCATTTTGTCCGCGGGGCGAACAAAATATTGCGCATTTTTTGGTCCGAGCGGGGACTAAATACCCCCGTAAGGACCTCGCTGAGCACTACAAAAAGAAGCACCCCGTGGCGTCTCAACCCGCAAACGCTCCACCACAGGCCGAAGCGGCCGGAGCAATTACCGTAAGAGGGGGGGGGGGGGGGGGGTGAGAGGAAGGACTAGCCAACCTCGAGCCCCCCTAACAATAAGAACGACAATAACAGCAACACACACACAAATTACGACAAACACCACAACAACACTAGCGACACCCAGCGTAGTACCGGCGCAAAGCGCAAACGCGAGCGGCAGTGCTGCCGCAGCATCGACAGCGCAACGACCGCCCCCGGAGGCAACGCCGATCACCGCGCCGCCACGAGCAACGTCCACCCTCGCGGCCAGAAACACCCCCGTTGCACCTAATCTCCAGTCTCTGCCGGAAAGGACACCCAACGCTGGAGACGACCCAAGGAGGGGGAACAACTCTACCGCACGAGCCTCGCCGCTGCTGCGGATGCTCATGACCCCTCGGGAAACACCGCCAGGAGTCAGCACCCCCCCGAATCCACCGGATGCTCCCCCCCTCACACACCAACACCGCCGTTTGTCCGAGTGACGCGCTCGGTGAGAGCCAAGCGAATCGAGAAGAGGGGGGAGGCAATCGCAGCGACGGGAAAGAACCCCACACCAACAACCAGTGGGGTTGGGAAGAGAACGGGGGGGAGAATGCTGGGATTATTCCTAACCCCGAGGGCAGCCCCCGCAGCCAACATAGTGTCGCCGCCAACAACATACGCGGAGGCCGCGAGAAAGCCCCCAACGCCACCAGTGGAGCTTATACGGAGGGAGGGGGAAGCAACAACAACAAGCTCCCCCCACCAATCGAAGGAGCCCAACGCCGCCAGTCGAGGGGACGACAACAATGGAAAGTCCCCCATCGACCACAGCAGCGGCGACACTAACGACGGCAACATCCTCCACCACAACATGCGGGGGCTCCATCATGGCAGCATCGCAAGCGGCGAGAACAACAACGGCAGCAAGCGCAACAGCCGAGCCACCAAGGAGGAGGATGGCGGTAAACACCGGCGAGACAGGGGTGACGGGGAATGCGGGGACAAGTATGGAAGCGGGGAGCGGACAGACTAGTCCCGCACCCCGGCGAGAGAGCACTGGAAGCAACGCAACAGTCGACAGGGCGAGGGGGGCTGACAATACGCGCCCCCGCAATCGCGCAATGACACCAACGGCGATACAAACGACGACGGCGAGCAGCACTGTCGCGAGCGTAGGGCACCTGCGCCGGCGAAGCGAAAATACACACAACACGAGGGTGAGTCCTCCGACCCCTAACGGTCGCGGAATCGGTGGTGGGGACGCGGGTGCGCCGGTGTACAATAACAGCGTAAATCGGCGAATAAACGCGAGCGCGGCAAGCAACCGAGGTGCCGGAAATGCGAGACACGGCGGCCGCCCCCAGACAAACCGAGACGACTGCGTTAGAGTCCCCCTTCGCCCGCAACGACCAGCAGCAGGGGGAAACCCTGGCCCCGACCACGGCGTCCACCCGCAAGGAGAGCGCCGGGGAAGGGGAAGAGCACCCGACGAAGATGAACTGAGGCTGGTAGCGACGTGCGAGGGGGTCAACAACGCGATCGACTTAGAGCGAGTAGCCACGGAAGTGGCTACGTACATGTCGCGGTACGTAGTGTTCAGCACGTACAGGGGGTTAGGCAGAGAGGCGGACGCCAAGGCCGGCGTCGGGGGCCTGAGCGGCGAAACAAGGAACCAGCGGCGATCGGAAGAATATCGCCGAGAGAGATCGGCAGACGGGGAAGAGAGGGCTCTCCCGGGAAATGGCATCGCGGAAGCGACCCGCATTCAGAAGCTCTATCGCTCGAACAGACGCAGAGAAAAGAAATTCCTAAATGACAGCGAGAGTGTAGCTAATTATATAAACAAAATTAAACATTTATCTCTCAATAATACAAAAAGAAAGAAAGACCGGATGGAGTGGATGAACGAAGAGACAAACTAAATAATATAAGAAAACTGTCTGTGATACGATCGTCAATTATATCAATGTTAATATTACCTAAATGACAAAGTAACTGTGATATATTATGAAGCAAATATTCCAAAAAAGTGACTGATTTTACTTTTATATTGTGTACGGTACGCCGGTGCTCCGCGATTAACTGGACCGATCAGGGTTGTAAGGCCTGATTTCACGTATTTGTGACGAAGCCTCGCTGGTACTCGTGCGGTGTCAGGGAACTTAATCACCGATAGTCTTAATAATGTTGTTATGTTAAAATGAAACACTGCTTAAAAAACTCAAGTAATTTATTTTGAAACACAACAATGTTACATTAGATTTAACGGAGAATATTATAATAGAAAAATGCACTTGAAATACTGCACTCGCGTACGAGGTTCGAAGACGCGACTGTTCGTGACGGTGGTAGTGCTAAGACTGACGTTTTCAAGTTTTTTGATTTACCAAGAAAAAATAAAAGGAGTGTCTTCTTTCGTTCAAAAATACATACAAGCAATTGATTGGTTGAGAAATGGAGGAAGGGATTTTCGCTATTTTGGAAATATCATTCAAAGATGTTAAGTGGGGGGCAAGACGCCTGCCGGACGCTTGTGCTTTACGCAGGTAAAAAAGGTACGCGCTCGACGCTGACCCTTGCTGGGTGACGCACGCTGCTTGAAACATGCGGGTCAATAAAAGGCTTAACTGAGTTTCGACAATTGCTTTTTTCATTGATTATTTTCTATTGCACGAGATTATTTTCCCGATTTCGAGAATTTCAGCTGCCTCGCAGATGTTTTATTATCATTACTCGCAAAGCTGGGACGTCGAGAATTTCTTTACTATTCGTTAATCCGTGCATTGGAAGACTTTTTATTTTATACTTTATTGCTATGGAAAGTCCGTGCGTGCCACGGAACATATTAGATTGTTAACGTTTGACTTTTAACTCGTACCTTCTAACTTTTAACTTGAAACGCCGACTCTCAGCTGTAATTAAACTTCTATTTTTTAACTAATAATAATTTTTTTTCTCTCCTTTTCAATCAATTGACCAACTGTTGACGCTGAACTTTTAACTGAAATCACTAACCTCTAACTTTTAACTTTTTTTTTTCCTCTTAATCAATTGACCAACTGTTGAGTGTTCGTGTGCCTGCTGGAACTTACTTACCCGGATACATATCTAATTACTTATTTATTTATTTATTTATTTATTTACTTATATTTATTTATTTATTATATATAACTGTACGCATGCGTGATTATTCATTCACCCACCCGCTCACGTAGGTACCGGCACTTAAAACTCTAGGTTTCTTTTTCTCTCTCAACGTCTCCTCAACCGGATAGCTCAATCTCGCGGGGTCGGTAGAGACTTTACGGATACAATGAGTCAGGAAAAAGTTCAAATAGCATTTACACACCCCGTCTCCCCGGTATACTACTGCGCATTCTGCCCGCGGATTGACATACCGGGGGTTGAAAAAGCAAAGGGGAAATTTGCGGGGACGAGACGCTACGAGGACTATGTCAAACAGCTCAAGCTCTTCCATGCGAACAGGTATCAATTGCAGTAGCCGTACCAGATTAGGGCGTTTCAAATTTTTTTTTTTCAACTCTCACCCCCCCATAAGTCTTGGTAATGACTGCCCAAAGCACCTTGCGAAAGGGCTGCTCACGCAAAAAATATTAAGAGGTGCCTCACTGGCAAATTAGAGCTAAATCGATTGAAGCACCTCGTAGGATTTTTTTCCAGCGCCGCCCTTTCGCGAGATGCTTAAAATATTAAAATATTCAGTTTTTAATGGTGAGAGGTATGGAAATAATTTTTTTTCTGTATTTAAAAATCATTTAACTTGTATATTTCCCACTAGGTTACATGAAATATCAATTATTTTCATCTCTCATCCTTTTCAATTGTACATTTCAATCATTTAAGATACCTCACGAAAAACCGGAGTGGAAAAAAATGTAAGAGGTGCCTCATTCGATAAAAACAATATAAATCTATTAAGGCACCTTTTAAGATAGGTCCTCATTGTCCAGCTTCTGAGAGGTGACTTGTAAAGCACTAATTGGTAACCTGGAGGCTGAGGACTAAGGAAAAATTGATGGAACTTCTTCGCTTTTAATAGTGTTTATTTAACGCATGTTTAAATAACAACGAACCTGATGTCGACTTAAAGATTAATTCATAAGGTTCTTTTTGTGACAATCAGGATAATTTTTTCGGTGTTTTTGCACGGCTTGCAACAGATACTGCTTTTGATTTTCGTTTTTCGTGAGGCAATCGTTATATTGCTCGATCAAGGAAACGGCTCACTCGGCGATATCATTTACAACTTTCAGATTTCGGACGATGTTCGCACCTTCCTGAAAACTCAGATCGCTCGACCACAGTTCAGGACTTATATTCATGAATTCGGTCGAGATACCGAAATTCTCGTAAAAAACTAATGATCGACGGGTCACGAACTCGTCAATGTTTTTGTCAACCCACAACAATAAATCTGATTCGTCCGGAATGATACGTTTCGAGGGTTTCTTCGCACTATCTCGTCTTTTAATAGCGTCCACCATTCTAACTTTTACGTCGAGAGGTGCGTTCTCGTCGAAAAAGGCTAAAGCTACATTTTCTTCGCTTAGGTACCACACGTGGCCTGCTAGTTTTTCTCGAGCAGCTTTTGAAACAGCTGCGTTAACGTGTTCGTATTGAATCAAACTTTGCATCAATGTCAAGTCTTTATACGGCGCTGTAGATGCGTTCGGAGCAGTGAGCCACGCATTCATATAAAAAGCTACGATAAAGGCACAAATTTCTTGAAGTCCGTTCGCTTCTTAAGTCGTCAGAGTAAACTGACTCTTGAAAATATACATTTTCAAGCAATAAATGGCTTTTGATAGCCATCGCGCATGGTGCTTTGCTCCGGGGACCTTGAAAGTAACGCCACGTGGTGGAGCTTCACCTAAGAAGATACACGATAATTCGGCGAATTCTCGATAATCATCTCTGGATTGAGCGTTCTGGAAATTGGAACAAATACCACCATCGGTTACGAATTTTCATGCTCTAGTAACTCTGCTCTAGTATTGGGAGATTCAAGTCAGTAGTACGTCTAGTTCATCCAGTAGAAAACTCAAGAGCTCGTTTTTTTTTTCGGACAAGATATCGGCAATGAGCGGGTCATTTATGCCCATTTCACATTTCGACGTGTCAAAGTTTTACCAAGCATGCTGGAACTTCTTGAAAATCGGAGGATTAGGCCCGACCGTCGTAAGCCAGTATACTTCCACGACGCTTCTCAAAATGAACTCAAATATATGATGCCGACATGGAAGATAAATCAAGTTTCTCTCTAATCTTTTTTCGATTAACGTGCATTCGCCATTGAGTCGACCTAGCAACATAAAAAAAGTTTTGAAATATTTCGCGTAATCTTCAATATAATAGTTTGTCTTCGATAGGCCACGACAAAATTGAAAATAAAGAATTATCTCGAAAATATACGTTACAATTCGGAAGGTTTTATTTTAGTAAAAAAGTAGTGAGTACATCTGCGTGAAAAATTACTGAAACTCCCGAAAAATTATGTGAAAACATCTTTAACTGTTCAGTAGCGATAAGACTCAAAGTCCTTTTAGGAACCCCTCGAGGCGACTAAAATATTCCAAGTTCCACAAAAGGAGCGCAATGCTTTTTGAGGACATTTTTGTCCACATTCAGTGTTTTTCCAGAAGGGCCGTAACGCTTTTTGAGGACATGTTTTTCAGAAAAACCTTCGCTAAAGATGTTTTTACATCAATAATAAACTTCAAACGCAGGTCTTGTACCGTCACTCGCTAAGATTCGTCGAAATTCTCTCATTCATAAAATATTACTGAACATAAATATTTTAATTAAGCGCAATGGATACAATTGAAAAGTTACCCGTGTTGCTGCTTGTTGTATCGAAACACATTGCCTTGGCTTGATCAGTAATATTCCAATCAGATAACGTCTCGATAATAGCTGTAGCTTAGTTAGCTCCAGTTCCTAAATTCAATTTCAGAACGCCAAGTAATTGTTCCGTCCCAAGACCAGACAAGACTACCGGAAGCCTTTCCACTTTCCCTTTTCTTACGATTTCGGGCAGCAACTTACCGTCCCAATGGACGACAAGACAGTTAGCGAACTGCATATTGTCTTTTAAGTCCTGGGCAATCTCTTTTCTGAATCTGATTCGAGTGCGATGAATAGCGCTGCAACTCAGATTTATATTGTTGATATTGCATCCTAAACTGGTTGCAGCAGCGGCTAGAATATGAGTTGCGCTCCTACCAATAGTTCTCGTCCGGTCAAGTGCAGCAACGAGATTCGGAGTCATTATATTTACTTTCTTTGTATTCGGAGCCAATTCGCCAGGTATTTCGTCTTCGTAATTGGAAATAGCTCGCTTCAGTCCCTGTACGCTCGAGACATCGCTCGATTTTCCACTCGCATCTAATTTCAGATAGTTCATTCAACAACGGGAAATTAAACTTATCTCACCATTCTCAACAATGTATTTACCTGCTATACTTTGACGGTCGCTTCGACTATCTAATATACGACTTGCTGATGGTACCGAATTTTCTCCGCCGTCAAAAAATTCGCTCGATGCGAGACGATCGATTAGAGCTTCGTGAGGACCTAAATTATTCAATATCTCGAATTAGATGTATCATGAATCGATAATAATTATAATTTTTTCGAAAAGTACTTATTATTATGTAAATACCTGCAACATTCATATCGTCGAAAAGAGTGTCGGATATCCGCGATGCTGATAGCAGAAAATTATCTGCTTCGACGATTGTCTCACTCGATATCGTGAAGCCATCGAAACGATGACTCGGACCTATCCGGCAAAACATTTCGAATTAATAATGCGCAGTGACATTCATAAATTATATAAATCGAGACGTTAACGTTAACGAGACGTGCGGACGTGTTTGCGTAGCGCTCTGCGAACATACACTCAGTATAACTATTGGTGAACGAATCCGGGCGTATCAGAATTTGTATACGAAGTGCCCGGTGACGACTCCGAGTGGGATGACCCACCAACGGACTCCACCACTACCCAGGATATCCTGAAGAGATCAAGAGGTAGATCGCCGAAAAGAAAACAAGCGCCTCAGCGCCCTGCGGGCGCAGAGGCCCTTGTTGGTGGGCACTTTTCGGGGGGTTTGGGGGGCGGCCCCAAACCCCCCGAAAAGTGTCCCGAGGGGACATTTTTTAAGGCACTCACGGGGGTACACGTCGCGCTACGCGCTCCGTTCCAAGTGTGATTACACTTCGCGTTATGCGCTACGTATCGAATATGTTTATACGTCGCGCTGCGCGTTTCACCTGAACCTCCTGTGTGTTTTAAGATAGAAATATTGAAACAATTGAAAAGAAAGTAGAAGGGTGGTTGGAAAAATTCGAGATAAAATTTGAATTTTTTTTTTGTTTCGAAAAAATTTTAAAGACATTTGAAAAAATTAAATTGCAGTTTCCCAATATGTAAAGTAATTTACATTAAAAATGAAAAAAAAGCTGAGATTTTTTTTTTTCATTTCAAATCATCGCGCCACAGAATATCAACGTCGCGGCGTGTGCGAACTTTATCACGTCTACTATGGAATTGTCGTCGGCTTCCAAAGTTTGACAGATAGAATGAACGGAAAAAAAATAAATAGTCGCGATTGTTTTCAATTTTATTTGGCAAATTGCAATAATGTTGGATATTCGATGATTCTTTGTGAAATTATAACCAAGTTTTTCAGTGCACCCGTGAAATTTATGATTTTTATTACGAATGTGAATGATGTATTGTAAAATATTGTGAATGGTTTCGTTCAAAATATATTATTTTCGAAATAAAAAGGGCTAATATTTGTAAATCAATGTGTGATATTTCGTGTTTTATTTTTCGCAACCAAATTTTCTTTTCTGACATGATGAAAAATTGTTTTTTGGAAAATTAAAGTAACATAACCTTTAAAATAATTCCTCACTAGAAATAATTGTAGAATAAAAATATTAAGAAATGTTAGAATGTCTTCAAATTTGCTGTGCATAGTGTTTTCGATGCAATGAAATATTGCTGAAAATTAGAAAAAAATTCGTTCGTAGGTTTCAAAATTGCAGCGCCGTACGGACCTTTGACAGGAGAAAATGGGTTTTTAAATGGAAAATGCCTGGAAAAAATGTTCAGAGACGTCGGAATGTCTTTAAATTTGCTGTGCATAGTGTTTTCGATAAAATAAAATAATGCTGCGAAAAAGAAAAAATTTGGTTCATAGACTTCATAATTGGAGCACCGTACGGACATTTAGCGGAACAAAATTGAATTTTTATTTTGGAACAACTCATTAAAGGCTTCGCAGTAGTTTCAAAATGTTTGTGCACAATAGTCATGATGTGATAAAACACTCCTGCGAAGGAGAACAAAATTGGTTCGCACCATCCAAAGTTACACTGTGATACGGACGTCCGAGAAGATAAATTCAGTGAAAAAGCTATTTTTATTCAACCGCAGGCTAAAAAAAATATTTCCAGTCATCGGAGTCACTTCAAATTAACTGCGCATGAAGTTGGAGGTACACCGAAGTAAATTCTGAAAAACTAATTTTTTTGGAGCATACGCTGCGGGGAATCCCCATCGAAAGCTGTGTGAAGAAGCCTCGATGGTCATTTTAATAGGCACTCTTTGCCTATTGTTATAGTGAGTGCCTAAAAACGAGGAACTTAGCGAGTCATCTGATAGTCAAACAGGGGGGTCACAGAAACCAACAAATCGAGGATCAACGAGAGTATAGATATCAGTGACGACAACCAACCCGCACACAGCAGCAACCTCCTTCACCATCCAAACCCAATCAACGAAAAGAAACGATACGGTAACACATAAGTTCCTTTTCGTCATCAATGCGACTAAAATTAAGACACGAGTAGAGATGGCTCAACAATGGAGTAAAGTAGCACCACAACGTAGAAATATTGTACTGCAAACAGCAAAGGGTTTTCTACTAAAAACAAACACTCCAAGCGAAAGACTAATGAATATGCTTAATAAACTCAAAAACGAAAATATTATCGACAGCTTCTCAGAGACTACTCCCCCCCTCGCTCTGGGGCTTCTCTGCTCGTAGTAACGATCATGTTCGTGCTCCCCCGCCAGCGACATTTGCAGCTGTCATAACACAAGTAGATTACGAGATCGGCGATGATACAATAAGTCAAGCGCTGAACAATAACAACATTGCCCACCGATTCTGTAAACGAATCATATCGCGAGCCACATCCAAGCCGACTACACTCATAAGAGTCATCACGGGGAATGCCGAGGTATTTCATAATCTCATGAACGAAGGGCTATATCTGCTTAGTAAACTCTTCCGAACGACACCGAGCACCCCTCCCTCACCGTTACCGCAATCATGCTCTAAATGTTTGCAATTCACTCACATCATAAATAACTGGCCGAACAACATCCGATGCAGTAAATGCGATGGGGAACACCGCACGGAGAAGTGCTCGACCAATCTCCCAATGAGGTGCATCACCTGTAACACTACTGACCATATAGCATGGTCAGTAAAATGCCCGAAGCCCCCTAAAAACCTATCGAAAGCATCCCGAATACTCAAATAAAATCGCTTAACAAAAAGAGTAAAGATTTGGACGCGAAAGCAAAAAAAACAACAGAATACATGAGCCAATCACAACCCACGATTTCAAAATCAATGTGTACACGCGGAAAATCAACAAACCGTCATCAACAAACAGAGCAGAGTTAATACAAAAACTGAAATCGAGATTCATAAGAGAATACAATGTAGATACGGTAGTAGTATTCACGGGGAACTGGATGTACATTCTGATGGTGGATTTAGATAACCCTGAAGAAGCATCGCCAACCGAGCCCATTGCAAATGCGTCATGTGCTGCAGCAAAAAATGCCGCTTAAAATACTATACTCTAACGTAAATTGCTATCGAAATAAAAGTTACCTCATTAAGAACATTGTAGAGAAAAATTATAGTAACTGCACTGCACTTGTTGAAACGAAGAACAATTCCGACACTAACATCAATTATAGAAATTGGACCGCAATAACACAACACGGAAATACGGTTAATCGCAATACAAGAGGAGGAGCAATTTTCCAATTCCATCCAGACACACGTATGCGCAAAGAAAATCCTCCCAAAATTAACGATGCACGGAACAACGCTCTACATGTATCCATTCCGTTTCTCGAATAGCGGCTACACTTTATCCTAGTCTGTGTTCACAACGGCTCACCAATAGAAAACACGATACTAGCGAAGAGCAAACTATTGAAATATGTTATTCTCCTTGGTGACTTCAATCCTGATCGCAGAAAACGAATTCAAATTAGAGATCTACTGAAAAGCTCGAACATTACACAAATTATCACGCCACCGACGTTCTTAATGCAAAATAATAGAGACACAACACCGGATCTAATATTTTGTTCACAAAATATTAAGAATAACTTCACCAATATCGAAGTTATTCCTGACCTAGGCAGTAATCATTTATCTATAATAATAACTTTTGGCACCGTAACGCCAATAGCCCAAACTCCGATTAGTGAAAAATTTATCTTCAGCAAAGCGGATATTGAACAAATAAATCAAGAAGTAGAAATATGTTCCTCGACACACACCTGAATGACCAATAACTGCAGAGCTCATAGATCACTTTAACACCAAACTCATAGAAATAGTGGCAGAAAACACGCCAAAATGCAAGAAAAACTTTTTTATACACGAACTACCACCTTTTATAGTGAGACAAAGTAAAATAAAACAACAACTATACCGGGAATACCAAATCATCCAATGTCATACGTTTAAAGCAAAGCTCAATGTGTTTAATAAAAATATACAACAAATGATAATGCAGTTCAAAACTCACTCATGACTCAAGGCGTGCGAAGAAATCCGGTTAGCGACGGGAAGGAAATACTGGCAAATAGCAATAAAACTCACCAAATATAATCAAACCTGCAATACATCACCGAGTATCACAATCAACGGCAATACTCTCACAACTGATTCCGAAAAGGCAGAAGCGTTCGCTCAACATTTCAAATCAACATATAACAATACCGATGATCCAAACTTCAACGCTGAAACCCTCAGCCAAGTCTCCAACTAGTATGAGGACTACTTCAGTCAAACAATCTTTCAAGATCAAGATATCAATGTCGTAACAATAGCAGAAATAGTCCAAATTTTGAAAAAATGCAAGAATACCTCCCCAGGCATTGATAATATCCCTATAAGCTGTGACGTGAATTTCCAATTCCCGTACACAAGTCCGGCCCTAATCACACAACTTCCCCTCACCGCCGGGGCAATATGAACCGCGAACCCACGACGAGATAGAGTCTCACTATTCGGGGTACCCTGGGCGCCAGGTACTAAGTACCACCGATCAACAATCGGCTTTTAATTTAGCTTTCGGCTTTTAACCCCGAATTGAGAATAAGCCCCCGTACGGTGAGGCGACACAAGAGGCCACTGAGACACGGCTAGCGCAGCCCGCTTGGGAGACATAGGGTAGAGGGGAGCGGAGAACGGCAGTAACGCAATTCACTTCAATAAATTTAAACAACGTTTATTGCAAGAAAGTTAATAGGGACCCCGGATAGACATCCGGGGAAAAAAAGAAAGAGTGATCAAAACAACAAAATAATTCCGCTCGGAAAAACCGCCTCGATAGATGGTAATAAATAATTTTCGTATCAAGCAAAAGATCATAAACGTACGCGGGTAGGCGTCGGTCGTGAAATAACAGATAGTGGAGGTGAAAAATCATCAAATCCGGGGCAATTAATTAAGTCGTCGGTATTAGATAACGGTAGTTCATTTTCGTATGACGCACGAGATCGTAGCGGTAACCGGGTAGGCATCTGTCGTAAGGTAGAGCGACAATGGAGACGAAAAATAATCCCATACAATGAAATTAATCAATTACACAACGTTAGATAACAGTAGATAATTTTTGTATGACGCGCGAGATCGTAGTGGTAACCGGGTAGACATCTGTCCTAAGGTAGAAGGGCAATGGAAACGAAAAATAGTCAAATCAGTGAATAATTTCAGATAATTTAATGCGTAATCTTAACTCTAAAGAACATTGTCGGAAATTTTCGAAACTTGTATAATCACGAAATAATAATACGACTGCCAGTCGAATAGTAATAAGAGAAAGTTACTCACGAAATAGTTGAAGCAGCAAATTAATAGATAATTTCGACACGAAAATCTTTATCGACCAGGGGTGAGCCGATCACAGCACTTAATGCACCAACAGATAGTTATCACTGTCATAATTAATGAATATAACAGTCGTAGGTCACTAGCGGCGAACCGATTCGCAAAAGACAAATAATTATTGAGACGGAATAAACGGCACTGCATTGAAGAACGTTATCTATACTCCACATAATCCGCGAAAGTGTGATCGGCTACTGCACAGGGGTAAGTGAGATAACGGGCCCATCTGACTATCCCGAGTCAGTGATACTCGGAAGTACCTATCGCTACGCCGGTCAATCCTGAACTGAAGATCGATGTTCATCGATCGCTTATATACTGTTCTGGATTGACGGTACGGTTCTAGGACTCGTGCGTCAATCGATTCCTAGAAATGACGCACGACTTCGCTATCTCTCTCACTCTACCGGGCTTGAGTTCTCTCTTTCTAACATATGGGATTTCGATACCCTTTTTGTTACAAGACCCCTTTCCGTGCTGTTTACCCTGTTCTTAAGGGTGTTTTTCCTATCTAGCCGCCGCATCCCTTGCCCGGAGGTGTATCCCTTAACCCTTCTAGTTTATTAATTACAACAATCGAATTAAAATGAAAATTAGTTGCAAAAACCCCTTCCTCTAAGAAGCCCGGAACGAGCGATTACAACGGAGGGAGACCGCTCTCGCGAAGGGGAAGCGTCCTACGCCCTCGCAGTGGGTCCACTACGATACTTTAACAGCACCCCGATGCACCTACCCGTCCGTACCCCCACTAGTGAGGCGTCGCTTCGCGGACCGTGAAGTTCAGCAACTAATGAGGGATGGTGCAGCCTTTGCTGCCAAGACGTGGGCAAATGGGCGACTCGTTGTCTCGGCCATTTTACCACGTTTCCCCAGCTATCCGATCCGCAAATTCTGTTGTTCAAATTTGCCTGTTGTATAATTAGTTATTTGATAATCGAATCCCCTTGGATTTAAGCTTTCAAATTTTAGATTACACCCCCCCCGGCTCGAGATTCGGCGGTGATACGACTGACCGAAATTTTCTAAAGTTTGAGAATATTCTTGGTTTAACAAATGATACATGTCGATAAGCTTAATTAATTATCGACTGGCAGCGTGCACATTTCGAGTATTATTGTATAAGAAATTAATTAATTAGCGGACAATTTATTCTACGATTTTAATTCTATTTACTAGTTAGTTGAGTTCTGGACGACCAGCTCGTCGTGCGGTGTAGAATGGGTCGTAAATCCGACCCACTGCCCATTGCCTCCCCGTACGGGTGGCGGGATGGGTTTGTCACGTCACAAAGCATTATCAAAAAGCTCACCCAACGAGCACACCGATTCATCACTGAAGTATTCAACTACTGCCTGAAGAACACCCACTTTCAGAAACTTTGGAAAACTGGTTTGATAATAACGTTACCAAAGCCCAATCAAGATCACAGTTAAATTGGAAACCACCGTCCGATAACACTGCTACCGTCCATCGGCAAAATATTTGTACGAGTAGTCAAGACTAGAATCGAAGATGCAATAGGCAGTACCATCCCACGGTATCAATTCGGATTTAAAAGCGGTCTGTCAACGCTGAACGCTCTCACAATACTAATCTCCAATGTAGAAGCAAACAAACTCTCTAACAAAAAAACAGCGGCACTTGGATATCGCAAAAGCTTTTGACAGTGTGTGGCATAAAGGAATACTCCATAAACTGTTTCAACTACAATGCCCTCAGCATCTCATTTATATTATAAACATTTTTCTTCAATCACGATTACTAAGAGTGAGGGCAGGTACGTCAATCTCAGATTCATTCACACCGGCTCAAGGGATTCCTCAGGGTTCACCTCTCTCACCCTTGTTATGCAATATCTTTTGTCACGATTTATACAATTTTAACCGCAACAACAAAAAACTCATCGATTTGAGACAATACACACTCCAATTCGCCGATGACACGGTCCTAATTTCTCATAAAAACAATTTATAACAAACCATAGTCTCACCCCAACACGCTGCTGATAACATAACAACTTGGTTCAATAACTGGCGTCTCAAACCAAATCCGCAGAAATTGCAACTATTAGTTTTTAATCACCAAATTACACCGCAATTACCTAAAATTCACTTACTTAACATCGACATAGCACCAATACAGTACGCTAAATATTTAGAAATAAACTTAGACAACAAATTGAACTACAATCACCACTTTCAAGTATTTAAAAACAAAATCACGCAAAGAGCTTCACACTTTAGGAAAATCACATTTGCAAACCCTAAAGTGCATATAAAGCACTTAACAGCAATGTAAAAATCTATATGGCGACCAATTATAGAATATGGTAACCCTATCTTCCTAAATTGCCGAGAAACTGCTTTAAAAAAATAACGACCGCCGAAACATATTCAATAAGGCGACTCACACGTATCCGACATCCTGGCAATCCGCTGCACAATCGTCAAAACTCTCTTCTGTATGAAGCTATCGGGTATCACACCTATAAAGACGAGAAGGCAAGACCTTGCAAAACGATCCGCCAAACACCAATTAGACAATATAAAACCGCTATTTACTGTAACCGCTTTACCCCGGGAAACCGCTGCGATTACAAAAGATGTAACGAGTGTCGTATCGCAAGGGCGCCAGCCGCGAGAACCCGGAATTCTCGCGACAAATTTATTTCAGCGACACGACAATTTCCCAAATCAACGTTCGGCTAGCTACAGCCCGGGAAAATGGTAGAGGGGAGTGGTTCGAGTCGCTCTCGCGACCGGAAGAACAGCACAGATCTCCGGAACACAATTAGTGATTCTCTTTTATTAAACAAAAGGATATCGGGAGCGGAGTCGGGAAGCGACAAACATTTCGCCTCCCGCGAATAAATTTACAATGATCCTCTCGCGCTCGGTAACGTCTCGAGAGCGTGATTACTTCGTCTTTTCTCTTGTCTTTACAATGAAATAAAATACAGTTACCAGAGACAATTTATAGAATTCCCTATTGCGTCCAATCGCACGCCAAAATAAGACAATGCTTTATGGTTCTCGCGTAATCTCGCGTGACACACGGCGAGAGCTATCGGTAGCGCGCGAACGCGACGTGAGGTTATGCGGGTTATGACGGTTACGCGGGAGCTTAATCTAACGCACTCTCTCGCGGACTTTGAGGTGAAGTCAATGGATTTGAATTAAGTAAAATATGCAGAGTTAAGGAATGTTAAAATAGTCAAAAATAAAATAATCAAAACCCTTCAAGGCGACTTCTGAAAACTAACTAATGGCGTAGATTAATTTTTCCCGACATAATCGAGACGCGAACCCCGCACGCAAAACGCGCCGTCCCCACGATAGCGAGTTTACTTTGCCCCTTTCAATTTCCGGTCTCAAACAAAACACGCACGACGTTCTTACCCCTCGGTACGTTGCAGTAGTGGAAATCCCTCGTATTTCGTCGGACAGGGATTGCAAATCACGAATCCGGGAGAAGCCCAGAATTCTCGAGGTGACGATGTGCGTGAATCTATCCGGGAGTCACATCCTTCTTTATCGGGATCCTACGATCGAGTCCCCGAGTCGATTGACTCCCGAGAGCTCGCGAACCCTTTTCTCCCCACCCCGGCCTACACAGATCTCTCGCCCCTACGATTATTGGTCGCGATTCCCCGACTAACGTTGCGATTCTTCGAAGCGCCGCGCGATAGTTCAAACGCGCGAACGGCGAGTCGAGAGCTTCTCAAGCTCTCGCGGGGACGATGTATCGACGATCCAGCGACGGACGAGAGCGCAGAGATTCCATTCTGTGCTTCGGCACAGGGTGAGGCCTCGCGAGGCTTTCCTTCGGCGATAATCTTCGCTGCCGACGAGATCTCGACGATAGCAGAAGGGAGTCTGCCGCGCTGATGCAGCCTCCGCTGACGTTGGTACTCGAGATCTCTGTTGACGTGTTGCCGATGATATCGCTGCGTGTAATCGCTCACGCGACGCGATATTGCCGGTCGTAAAGATCGTCGTGCGCTCGGGAGCAATATCCATGGAATAAAACAAAAGTCGGGGAAAATTAATTACGCGCTTTAATATTCCTAATTTAACTCTGTCCGAATGCCTTGAAGGGACTCCCCGAGAGCAAGAACGTCGCTCCCCGCGACAATTAGGGCACCCGTCGGGAATTACAAAATTTTTGTGACGCAGTAGAAAAACCATGTCACAGTACACAACCCATACAAAACACGATCCGTAAATTCAAGCACCCAACCCATTCAATTTATCAGAAATAAGAAATAATCAGTATCCAAGTTGTAAACTAGAAAATCACACTTATCGTATTTATTTAGACACTTTCATACCATATCTTTATAAATCAATGTAATATGTACGAATCGGTGCTGAAGGATGCAAAATTACCTTGCGCATCCGGATCGAAACTTTGTTTTCTTCTAAAAAAATATGCACCACTGAAAAAAGTGAATTTAAAAATCGCACGTATCTCTCTCGCACTCACAGCCACCATTCATGTTAGGTCTCCGTAAGAGATGTACGTTGCTTTGTTAGTATTTTATTCCGATTGTACTAACATTGACGAAAACATTGGTCATGATATATTTCATATGGACTTATTCTGGACTTAAGACTCCGTGAATTGAAGCACACAAAATGTGCAATCTAGTATTT
The DNA here is from genome assembly GCA_934046635.1 of Buathra laborator. Taxonomy (NCBI): domain Eukaryota; kingdom Metazoa; phylum Arthropoda; class Insecta; order Hymenoptera; family Ichneumonidae; genus Buathra; species Buathra laborator. Next base: position 4,610,975 of record OW203901.1, read on the forward strand.
TAGTAACAAAATACTAGACTTCTAATACTAGATTTTTTATTGCAAAAAATTTAACGAGCGTTTAATTCCACATTAGGGGCATTTTATCACGATCGCATAAAACGGAGTTTGGTTAGCGTATCCTTAATATAACTTTTTTTCCAAGCTGTTACCGCCCGAAATTATGATATGTTCGAAATGAAACAATGAGACCTATCTTAAAAAGTGCCTCAATAGATTTCTATTATTTTTATCGAATTAGGCACCTCTTAACATTTTTTTCGCTCTGGTTTTTCGTCAGGTATCTTGAAAGATTGAAATGTACAATTGAAAAGGGTAAGAGATGAAAATAATTGAAATTTCATCTAACCCAGTGGAAAATATAGTAATTAAATGATTGATAAATATAGAAAAAAATTATTTCCATGCCTCTCACCATTCAAAACTGAATATTTCAATATTTCAAAACATGTCGCGAATGAGGCACCTCGTAACATTTTTTTCCGCTTTGGTTTTTCGTGAGGTATATTGAAAGATAAAAATCTACAATTGAAGAGGATGAAAGATTAAAATAATTGAAATTTCATTTAACCCAGTGGAAAATACAGCAGTTAAATGATTTTCAAATATAGAAAAAAACATTTTCAGGCCTCTCACCATTCAATACTGAATATTTTAAGACTTCAAAACATCTCGCGAAAGGGCGGCGTTGGAAAAAAAATCCTACGAGGTGCCTCAATCGATTTAGCTCTAATTTGCCAGTGAAGCACCTCTTAATATTTTTTGCGTGAGCAGCCCTATCGCAAGGTGCTTTGGGCAGTCATTATCTAGACTTCTGGGGGGTGAGAGTTGACAACAAACATTTTTGTTTAAATACCCTAGTACCAGCTATGTGACTTCCGAGCGGGGACTAAGTACCCCCGCATGGATCTCGCTGAGCATCATAAAAAGAAGCACCCCATAGAGTCTCAACCCGCAGATGCTCCACCACAGGCCGAAGCGGCCGGAGCAACAACCGTAAGAGGTGGGGTGAGAGGAGGGACTAGCCAAACTCGAGCCCCCCGATAACAATAACAACAACAACAACAACGCACACCCAAACTATCAAAAATACAACAACAACAACAACGCACAACCAAACTATCAAAAACACAACAACAACAACAACAACAGCGACATCCAGTACAATATCTCCGCGAAGTATAAACGCGAACGGCAATGCTGCCACGCCGTCGACAACACAACGACGGCTCCCGGAACCAATACCGACCACCGCACCGCCCATGAGGATGCTCATGACCCCTTGGGAAACACTGCCAGGAGCCAGCAACCCACCCCCGAATTCACCGGTCCCCCCCCCCATTACTCGAAGGAGCACAATGCCGCCAGTCGAGGGCACGGCAGCAACGCACAGTCCCCCGTCGACCACAGCAGCGGCGACACTAACAACGGCCACAATCACCATCGCCTCATGTGGGGTCCCATCATGGCAACGGCGCAAGCGGCGAGGGCAACAAGAGCAGCAAGTACAACAGCCAAGCCGCGGAGGTGGAGTATGCAGGTGAACACCGGCGAGACAAGGATGACGCAGAATCCGGGGACAAGTATGGAAGCGGGGATCGGACATACTAGTCCCACATCTCGGCGAGACAGCAGTGGAGGCGACGCAGGAGTCGAAAGACGAAGGGAGGCTAACAGTACGCGCCCCCTCAATTGCGCAACGACACCAACGACGACGGCGCGCAGCACTGTAACGAGCGTAGGACACACAACACGTCAGCGAAGCGCGAATACAAACACCAATAACACAAGGGTGAGTACTCCGACCCCTAACGGTTCCGGAATCGGTGGTGAGAACGCGGGCGCAGGTATACAGGAACAACGCAAATCGGCGAACAAATGCAAGCGCGACAAGCAACCGGTGTGTCGGAAACACGAGACACGGCAGCCACCCCCAGCCAACTCGAAACGATTGCGTTAGAGTCCCCCTTCGCCCGCAACGAGCAGCAGAAGTGGGAAATCCTGGCCTTGACCACGGAGTCCACCCGCGGTACGTAGAAAAGCACGCACAGGGGGAGGCGTCGGGGGCCTGAGAGGCAAAACAGGAACCAGCGGCGATCGGAAGGAGATCGCCGACAGAGATCGGCAGATGGGGAAGAGAGGGCTCCCCCGAGAAATGGCATCGCGGACGCGACCCGCATTCAGAAGCTCTATCACTCGAATAGACGCAGAGCGGCGCAGGAGGTGCTGCTTGGTCCACGCCAACACTGCGAGGTGAACAAAGCGGGGATCGACCAACTCTTCCAGCAGATCCATCAAGAGCGGGAACTGGGCGGGGAGCTTCTGTTGAAGTTATTTGATTGCACGGTCTTTAAAATATACGCGCGCGTCGTGGCGCTTCGAGCGGCTTCCGGCCTGTACGCCGCCATTATTTTTCTTGCCGATGATGAAACGACGCGACGATCGGCAGTTGTAATCGAAGAACAGTAGTGATAAGACGTGTGTTTAATAACGCGTCATTAACGGCGTCATTTACACCTTCCCTTCCACAGCCGAGGCTGCGTAAAAACCAACAGCTTGCACGGGTCTTTCCCGAGGCCCCACCAGACGAGGCGAGTGAGGCAATCCTGGAGCGGACCTTCATGATCGAGGAGGTGAGCAGGATGCTCAGGAAGATGACAAACGCATCTCCCGGACCCGACTGCGTAACCTACAACAATCTGAAAAGGGCCGTCCCGGGATGCTACGTACTGACGGCCATATACAACACCGTACAGCGTCTGGGGATCGTTCCGAAGGTGTGGAAATGTTCCTCCACAGTCCTCCCGTACGAAAAGCGGGACAGGAACGATCTCTCCAAGTGGAGACCGATAGCGATGGGTGACACGGTGCCGAAGCTGATGGCATCCCTGCCTGCCGACAGGCTAACGACGAAGGGTTTCCTGCTGTACGAAAAATGCTACGAGCACAACTTCGTACTGCAGGAAATCCTGGAGGATGCAAACAAACACGGGAAAGAAGTGGTTGTCGCGTGGTTGGACCCAACGAACGTTTTCGGGTCGGTCCCCACGCGGCAATCCACGAAGCACTCCGGTTGCACCAAGTGCCGGAAAAAAACGCGAAAACTTTTTAGCGCGGCGTGTACCGGCGTCGCCACACGCGTTCAGACTGCCAACCCCATCAACATCCTCTCGGGGGTCCGACAAGGCTTTCCGCTGGGCCCCATTATCTTTAATCTCACTCTAGCCCATTCTGAGGTCGATAGACGAGCTGGGAGTGGGTTACAGAATTGGGGAACAGACGTTTAATAACTTAACATACGCAGACGACACGGCGCTGATCGCGGACTCCCCCGAGGGGATGAGGAATCTCCTGGGAAGAATGGAGGGGTCAGCCGCGAGGGTAGGTCGCTCCTTCAACCCCAGGAAATGCGCCACTCTACACCTTAAAGTCGGTGGAGATCCGAGACCATTTCCACGATCGTGCCTATGGGCGTCTGGCGAATTTGAAAGCCGGGTGGAAAGCGACGGCTTGGCGTAAGAAACGCACGGGTGCGTCGTAGATATGGAGCGAGGCACGCAGGGAGCTGGCTGTCGAATGCCGAGGTGCAAACGGTACGACAATAAAAATTCCACCAGGTGTCCTGGTGGAATCATCGGCCGCCTGAGAGCCGCGGTGACTCAGTATTATCGAAGCAGACTGCTTGCAAAAAGAGATCAGGGGAAGGTTTTCGAGGTAACCGCCCTCGCGAAGGTGTCCAACCACTTCATACGGGATGGAAGGAACACCCGCTTCGCCGACTGGCGATTTATATACAGAGCTCGCCTGGACGTCGGCCCATTTCAAGAATCGAAATTGACGAGATTATTTCAACCCGCTTTATCCGGCAAGGAGATGATGACGTTTATTATAAATGTTGATACAAAACCGAATCTCTACTTCGAGACATTAAATGTATTGTACTTTTCGGCTTTGGTGAAGAAAATTGTCGTTGCATCAGAAAAATCGAAACGCAAAGTTTCCAAAACACGATTTTTGCAAATGGTCGATAAGAATGTTGACTCCAAGACCGACAGGAATGAGGCCAAGGTTAGTGAGGTCGTCATGCAACATACCGATATTACGGCGGAAGTCGAGCATCGCGCCTTTGTTGATCAGGACGAGAACGACGAAAATCCCGAAGAAAATACAAGTTTGAGGACGGAGTTTGAATCCTTGAAGAACGAACGCAGCACAGTTAGCAGCAGAGGTTCACCATCTCATCAAAACCTGGTAAATATATATAAAGCGATGATAAACAAGGCAGATACCGATTCTAAAGAAGGTGAAGGCGTCGGGAATCAACATGAAGATGATCTCGAACATCACGTAAAGACGTTGGGAACATTTTACAAAGATAACACCGACGAACGAACATCGTGAAAGCGTCGACGCTTCGATAACGAGGATGGTGATCATAGAGATGTCAACAAATCAACCGTACGGGCGTTAAGGCAAAAACCCAAGAATTTTTAGAGACGTAACGTCATCGCCAAAACGGAAAAAGACAAATATGCCTTCGAACTTGCACAGGTGAAGAGAGAACTGATAAACGCCACAGCTCAGTTAGATTCCACTCAGAAGGCTCGGCGCAGCGACGAGGAGAGAATCGAAGAATTGGAAGCCGAAAAAGATCATTTCGCCTTCGAACTTGGGCAGGCGAAGAGAGAACTGATAAACGCCACAGCTCAGTTAGATTCCACTCAGAAGGCTCGGCGCAGCGACGAGGAAAGAATCAAAAAATTGGAAGCTGAACTCAAAGATGAACGGAAAAGTAATAAGGTGAATAAGTTTGAACACAAAGTTTTATTAAACAGATAGCTTACCTTTGTGTCATTTTGTTTTATTATAAACTGCGACTATCGAGGAGATTACCGATTGCGTTTATTAACAACGAATATTTTTCCATTTTATAGGATTTGCATCACTTCTGGATGAGGCAAAGTCGGATTACATCAGTTTAAAGTCGCATTTACCATAACAGAAACAGTGGGCGCGGGTAAAACATATACATTACACGGAACATCATCGTCACTGGGCATAATACCAACACCGATACTAGGCAAACACGCAACCGTCGCCGTATTACAAACCGGTTAAAAACAGCGACGTGGTGCCCTTGTTCCCGGCTCGTCAGGCGCAAGAGCTCGATTATACAAAAAAAACTACTTACATCCGTGTCCACCGACCTCACGCGGTCGCCATAACAACATACAAGATCGTCTCGTGGCTGCAATCCACGCCCCAGGTACCGTGACCGTCAATCAACGCGTGAGAGGCGTCGACGACGAAGTGGCGTGGATGGGACCGGATATATTTATTAGAGACGAGCAGTCCCGCACGGCCACCGTCATCGACGTGGCCATTCCCTTCGTGAACAGAAAAGAGGCATTCGATGATGCAAGGAACTGGAAACTATTGCACTACCGGCCCCTTGCGGAGAACCTCACGCGACAGGGCTACGACGTGACGGTGGACGCCTTCCTCGTCGGCGCTCTCGGCGCCTGGGATCCCAACAACGAGCGAGTTCTCAGGCTTCTCGGAGGTAATCCTAGGTATGCAGCGACGATGAGAAGACTGATGGTGAGCGACACGATACGTCGGTCCCGGGACATATATGTGGAACATGTGTCGGGGATCCGCCAATATAGATGAACAAAGCACTGTAAATAATAAACACACATAGAATATGAGCGAACGCCTCGGCACAGGGTCGGAGTACGAATAACAGAATAAAATGCACACAACTAACACACATAGACGGAACAGTTAAGACTGCGAATGCGGCACGTAGATAGATAAATTATATATATTGTGACGCGATTTTCCAATCACCGTACACAATTCTGGCCCCAATCACACACTTCCCCCTGACCGCCGGGGCGATTTGCAACGCGAACCCACGATGAGATAGAGTCTCGCTTATTCGGGGTACCCTGGGCGCCAGGTACCATGTACCACCGATCAACGATCGGCTTTTAATTTAGATTCCCCGAAATGAGGATAAGTCCCCGTACGGTGCGGCAACACAAGAGGCCACTGAAACACGACTAGCTCAGCCCGCCTGGGAGACTTAGGGTAGAGGGGAGTGGGCGAGAGTAGTAAAGCAATTCACATTAATTGATTTAAACAATGTTTATTGTATGTAAGAAAATAGGAACCCTGTATAGACATCCGTGGGGAAATAGAAAGCATAATCAAATCAAACAAAATAATCAAGCTTGGAAAATCGACTAATTAGACGGTAGTAGATAATAGTAGATAATTTTCGTATAAAGCGAAAGATCGTAGAAGTACGCGGGTAGGGGTCTGTCGTGAAGTAACAGATAGTGCAGGCGAAAAATAATCAAATCCGGTGAAATTAATTAATTCGACGGCGTTAGAAACAGCAGATAATTTTCGGATAACGCGCGAGATCGTAGCAGTCACCTGGTAGGCATCTGTCGTGAGGTAGAAAGGCAATGGAGATGAAAAATAATCAACTCCGGCGAGATTAATTAATTCAACGGTGTTAGATAACAGTAGATCATTTTCGTATAACACGGATGATCGTAAAGATAACCGGGTAGGCATCTGTCGTGGAGTGGGCAAATAATGGAGACGAAAAACAATAAAGATCGGTGAAATTCACTCGATGAACGGCGATAGATAATTATAGATTATTTTGGTCGTAATCTTAACTCTAAAGAAATATTGTCGAAGCTCATATACTCACGAAATACTAACACGACTGCCAGTCGAATAGTAATAAGAGAAAGTTACTCACGAAATAGTTGAAGCAGCAAGTTAATAGATAATCTCGACACTAAAATCTTTATCGACCAGGGGTGAGCCGATCACAGCACTTAATGCACCAAAAGATAAGTAACACTGTCATAATCAATGAAAATAGCCTTCATAGGTCACTAGCGCCGAACCGATTCGCAAAAGATAATTATTTATTGACACGGAATAAATGGCACTGCACTGAGGAATGTTAACCACACTCTAGATAATTCGCGAAACTGTGATTAGCTCCACACAGGAGTAAGCGAGATGACGGGCCCACCTGTCTATCCCGAGTCGGTGATACTCGGAGTACCTGTCGCTACGCTGGTCAATCCAGAACTGAAGATCGATGTTCATCGATCGCTTATATACTGTTCTGGATTGACGTCACGGTTCTAGGATTCGTGCGTCCGTCGATTCCTAGAAATGACGCACGACTTCGCCATCTCTATCACTCTACCGGGCTTGAGTTCTCTCTTTCTAACGTATGGGATTTCGATACCCTTTTCGTTACAAACCCCTTTCTGTATCGTCTACCATGTTTTAAAGGTGTTTTTTCCATGTAATCGCCGTGTCCCTTGCCCGGAAGTGCATCCCTTAACCCTTCTGGTTTATTAATTACAAGAAAAGAATTATAATGACAATTAGTTACAAAACCCCTTCCTATAAGGAATCCGGAAGGAGCGATTACAACGGAGGGAGACCTCCCTCGCGAAGGGGAACCGTCCTACGCCCTCGCGGTGGGTCCACTACGATAAGTTAAATGCACCCCGATGCATCTACCCGTCCGTACCCCCACTAGTGAGGCGCCGCTTCGCGGGCTGTGAAGTTTAGTATCTAATGAGGGATGGTGCAGCCTTTGCTGCTAAGACCTGGGGCAACGGGCGACTCGTTGTCTCGGCCATTGCACCACGTTTCCCCGGCCATCCAATCCGCAAATTCTGTTGTTCGAATTTGCTTGTTGCATAATTAGGTACTTGTTAAACGAATCCCCTTGGATTTAATCTCTCACAATTTCAGAATACACCCCCCGGCTCGGGATTCGGCGGCGATACCACTGAGCGAAATTTTCTAACGTATGAGAATATTTTTAATAAATGATAGATCTCGATTAGCTCGATTAATTATCGACTGGCAGCGTGAACATTTCGATGATTATTGTATAAGGAATTAATGAATTAATGAATTAATTATCCTATAATTTTATTTTAATTCTAGTTACGAGTTAGTTGAGTTCTGGACGACCGGCTCGACGTGCGGCGTAGAATGGGTCGTAAATTCAACCCACTGCCCATTATCTCCCCGTGCGGGTGGCGGTACTGGTTTGTCACGTCACAATATCGATAGATCTAAGCACAAATACAAATGAATGATAATACCCAGCAAACACAAAGTTACATGTACGTCACATGTGACTAACAATTTCTCGCTCAGTGATGTAAATGTTACAGAACAACGTTGTTCTGTAGTAATTACGGACAAATTAAAATTACCTAAATTTGTGGGACAGCAAGAAATGTGATAAAAAATGAGAATAGAGAGAGAGAGAGAGAAAGCGATCAGCCCACGATGGGTCTGCATATACATACTTACCTTGCGAGGCCAAGGGCTCAATGTGGTAAAAACGGAGAAATTGTACCAGTATCACCGGCAAATGCTTTAATAAACGCATTTTAATCTGTTTTTATGAGCTTAATATCTGATACGCTCCCCATTGGGGAGCCAGAATATTAATCTGATTTTTGAGACTTGTCTGGACCCACGGGCTTGCTCGGGGCGGACACGGGTTGTGCCGGCATTGCAGTGCCGCCGGTTTCGGCCCAATAATTTTCACAAACACAAACCAGTGGACAGAGTCTCAAAAATCAGAATAATTAAGATAAACGAACGGATATATTTGTGAACCCCTGTATACGAAAACATAATATCTTTAAAAATTTTGTCGTAGTTTCTGGAAACAGAAAATTAATATAAAAGTGCGTGACATTGAATATCGCCATCACCGAGCGGCCGGGAAGCCGATCTGCCAATGACCGGACGTGGAGAACCTGTGGTGGAGTTAGAGAATTCATCGAAACAACGCAGCAGTAGCAAGTAAGTCCTCTCCTCTTTTCATTCGCATGGTGGTGTTGGGTAACGGTTAGCTGCGGTGGTCGTCTCGATTTCGGCGATCTCCGCGGCGATACCGAATCTCGAGGGGGAGTCGAAGCGCGGCGGGTGTCACTTCAATCGCACCTGTCACGAAAAGACTTCAACGAGAGAGATCCCGTCGCCATCATACCTCCTTGTCGCAACTCCCGAAAACCCACAGCTCGCGGCCATCTTGTGAAATTGACAGGTGGATTCTGAGCGAAGTCTACGCTATGTTTATTTTATTTCATTTACAATCCTCGCTAATTTTACCCCCCCACACGCACGTATATAACACACGAAAGTGTGCTGAGCGTAATTAATACATCGATAGTCCCATTAACGGGAATGAATACCCTTATTAAAGAAAAAGAAAAACAACACAGAAGAATAGCGTAGACTTCTCGCAAAAACCCACTGCCGTCAAGCGAGAACCGCGAGTTGCCATCGGCGCTACTGAGTTCTCCGTGAACGACCCGAGGCACCCAAGTGCGAGGTACGGCAGTAGCGCTACACATTTACCCCTTTTCCTCGAGCTCGACTCGCCGGAGAGAGTCGAGACAATTTCCTGCATCCCAAAAACTCAGCGAAAAGTCTCGCGTGCGAAACTCTCGTGTGAGCTCCTACCTCGCGAGTACGTGGCGCCCCCCCAACGGCACCGAGCATCACTGCAACGTGCCGTATATCCGCGCCTCGAGGGCTAGTGACTAGCCGCTGCCGGCATCGACGGACGCTGCGCCTGAGCTCAAGTGAGCAGAGGAGACATCGTGCCGCGGTGAGCGAGGTATCTTATAGAGAGGGGAGAGAGCTATAGGTATACCGCTCGCCGCGAACGCGAGACTCGAGCTGCTACACGAGAACCCAAGTGTCGATTGTCTCGAGTCAAGCGGCGGGCAGACCCACAGCACAAGAGGAATCGTTCATTAACATTCCTAAATGACCGCGCGAGTGCAGCTAACATAAATTAAATTAACATCTCTAACAAATAAACAGAAAGATCGGAAGGAATGAGTGAACGAAGGGACGAAACTAGGCAACATAGACAAATTTAACTGTGATAACGCCAATAAATAATTATCTCCAAGAATTGACTGACCCTATTTATCTATTTATTTATTTCATCTTATTCTTATTCTTACTTTTACCTATCTATTTTTTTTAACTCTTAACTTCAACATCTAACTTTTAACGTGTAAGTTTTGACTCTAAATTCTTGACATTTATCTTTTAACTTTTAACTTTTTTTTTCCAACCATTTGACAAACTTTTGACTCTAAACTCTTGACTTCTAACTGTTGACTCTTTTTTTTTTTCTCAGTAACTGTACCTATTTCACCAATTGACTAACTGCTTCTACCAAGTATATTTATTTATTTATTTATTTTTTTATTTATTTATTTATATATTTATTATATAGTCGTACACGTATCCGCCCAATCGTTCACTTACCCACCCACCGGCATCTAAGAATATATATTTTTTTTCTCTTCTTTTAATCAGACGCCTCACTCTCGCGGGGTCGGGGAGGACTTACGAGCAACATGAGTCAGGAAAGGGTTAAAATTTTATTTACACACCCCATCCCCCTGGTATACTATTGCGCATTTTGTCCGCGGATAGACATACCGGGGGTTGAAAAATCAAAGGGGAAATTTGCGGGGACGAGGCGCTACAAGTATTACGTCAAACACCTCAAGTTGTATCATGCAAACAGATATGAATTGGAATACCCGCGTCAGCAGTGTGAGTTCCGAGCGGGGACTAAATACCCCCGGAAGGATCTCGCTGAACACTATAAAAAGAAGCACCCCGTAGCGTCTCAACCCGCAAATCCTACACCACAGGCCGAAGCGGCCGGAGCAACTACCGTAAGAGGGGGGGGGGGGGGGGGGGGGAGAGGAAGGGCTAGCCAACCTTGAGTCCCCCTAACAATAACAACAACACGAACAACAACACATACCCAAACCACCACAAACACAACAACAACAACAGCGACACCCAATACAGTGGACGCACGATGTATAAACGCGAACGGTAGTGCTGCCACGCCGTCGACAACAATACGACGGCTCGCGGAACCTTTACCGACCACCGCATCGCCCAGAGCAGTGCTGACCCCTGCGGCCAGAAACCCCCGCTGCACCCAATCCCCAGTCTCTATCGGCAAAGGCGACCAACGCAGGAGACGACCCAAGGAGGGGAAATACCCCGATTGCACGAGCCTCGCCGCTATTAAGGATGCTCATGACCCCTCGGGAAACGCCACCAGGAGTCAGCAACCCCCCCTCCCCCCCTCCCTCATACACCAACACCGCCGCTCGTTCGAGTGACGCGCTCGGTAAGAGTCAAACGACTCGAAAAGAGGGGGGAGGCCACATCAACGGCAGCGACGGCAAACAATCGCACACCGACAATCAGTGGGGTTGGAAAGAGAACGGGGGGGATAATGCTGGGATTATTCCTGACCCCGAGGGCAGCCCCCGCAGCCAACATAGTGTCGCCGCCAACAACGTACTCGGAGGCCACACGAAAGCCCCCAACGCCACCAGGGGAGCAAACACGAAGGGAGGGGGGAGCAACAACAACAAGGTCCCCCCCCCGCTAGTCGAAGGAGCCCAACGCCGCCAATCGAGGGGACTATAACAGCGCAAAGTCCCCCGTCGAACACAGCAGCGGCGACACTAACAACGGCAACAACCACCACCACCACCACATGCGGGGGCCCCATCATGGCAGCGTCGCAAACGGCGAGGACGACAACAGCAACAAGCGCAACAGCCTAGCCGCCAAGGAGAAGGACGGAGGCGAACATCGGCGACACAGGGGTGACGAGGAACGCGGGGACAAGTATGGAAGCGGGGATCGGGCATACTAGCCCCGCACTTCAACGAGACAACAGTGGAGGCGATGCAGGAGTTGGAAGAGAGAGGGGGGCTAACATACGCGCCCCCTCCACCGCACAACAACACCAACGACGACACCAACAACAACGGCGCGCAGCACTGTCGCGGGCGTAGGGAACACGACACGTCAGCGAAGCGCGAACACAAACATTAACAACACGAGAGTGAGTACTCCGACCCCTAACGGTCGCGGAATCGGTAGTAGGAACGCAGGAGCGACGGTACACAACAACAGCGTAAATATACGATCGAACGCAAGCTCGACAGGCAACCGGAATGCCGGAAACGTGAGACACGGCAGCCGCCCCCAGCCAAATCGAAACGACTCCGTTAGAGTCCCCGTTCGTCCGCAACGACCAGCAACAGTGGGGAAACCCTGGCCCCGACCGCGGCGTCCACCCACAAGGAGGGCGCCGGGGAAGGGGAAGAGCACGCGATGAAGATCAACTGAGGCTGGCAGCGGCGTGCGAGGGGGTCAATAACGCGGTCGACTTAGAGCGAGAGAACAGCACGCACAGGGGGGAGGCGGAGGGGGCGGACGCCGTGGCCGACGTCAGGGGCCTGAGAGGCGAGACAGGAACCAGCGGCGGTCGGAAGGAGATCGCCAAGACAGATCGGCTCACGGGGAAGAGAGGGCTCCCCCGGGAAACGCCGTCGCGAAGGCGACCCGCATCCAGAAACTCTGTCGCTCGAATAGACGCAGAGCGGCGCAGGAAGTGCTGCTCGGTCCACGCTAACACTGCGAGGTGAACAAAGCGGGGATCGAGCAGCACTTTCAGCAAATCCACCAGGAGCGAGAACTGGGCGGAGAGCTCCCGAGAGTCTTTCCCGAGGCCCCACCAGACGAGGCGAGTGACGCAATCCTGGAGCGGACCTTCACGATCGAGGAGGTGAGCAGGAGGCTCAGGAAGATGACCAACTCATCTCCCGGAGCCGACTGCGTAACCTACAACGATCTGAAAAGGGCCGACTCAGGATGCTATGTACTGACGGCCATATATAACACCGTACAGTGTCTGCGGATCGTTCCAAAGGCGTGGAAATGCTCCTCCACAGTCCTCCTGTACGAAAAGGGCGATCTTTCCAACTGGAGGCCGATAGCGATGGGCGACACGGTGCCGAAGCTGATGGCATCCCTGTTCGCCGACAGGCTACCGACGCGAAATAACATCCGAATAAGCCCGGCGCAGAAGGGTTTCCTGCCGTACGAGGGATGCTACGAGCATAACTTCGTGCTGCAGGAGATCAACAACACGGAAAAGAAGTGGTTGTCACGTGGTTGGACCTAACGAACGCTTTCGGATCGGTCCCCCACGCGGCGATCCACGAAGCACTTCGGTTGCACCGAGTTCCGGAGAAAACACGAAAATTAATCAGAGCGGCGTACACCGGCGTCGCCACACGTGTTCAGACTGCCGAGAGGCCCACCAACCCCATCAACATCCTCTCGGGTGTCCGCCAAGGCTGGCGCTGAGCCCCATTATCTTTAACCTCACTCTCGATCCCGTGCTTAGATCGATAGACGGGCTGGGAGTGGGTTATAGAATAGGGGAACAGATGTTCAATAACCTAACATAAGCTGACGACACGGCGCTGATCGCGGACTCCCCCGAGGGGATGAGGAATCTCCTGGGAAGAATGGAGGGGGCAGCCGCGAGGGTTGGACTCTCCTTCAACCCCAGAAAATGCGCCACTCTACATCTCAAAGGCAGAGGGGGGGAGGGCCCTCCCGACCGTCTTCCACCTCCAGGGGGAGGAAATGGGCCCACTGGGGCGGAGAGAGCACTACGAGCACCTCGGCATACCAACCGGCTTCCAAATTCGCCAGACGCCCATAGGCACGATCAAGGAAATGGTCTCGGACCTCCATGCCGTCAACAACTCGCTCCTTGCGCCATGGCAGAAGATCGATGCCGTAGCTACGTTCGTCTTGCCGCGACTCGACTTCTGTCTCAGAGGAGCCGACGTACAGAAGGGACCCCTCAAGGAGGCTGACCGGGTCTTCAAGAGAATGGCCAAGAGCTGGCTTCATCTCCCTCAATGGGCAAGCGCGGAGCTTGTCTTCCTGCCCCCCAAAATGGGGGGGAGGAGGTCTGCTCCCGCTAAAAGATATGGCCGACGTTCTGACCATTGTCCATGCGTTTAAAATGCTAACCGCACGGGACGAGGTGGTACGAACGCTGGCCGGGTACCGTCTGAGGGACACAGTCTCGAGCAGAATCGGTCAAGCCCCCACCGAGGAGGACGTCGCCCGATATCTATCTGGCGACCTGGATGAGGAGTTCGGGCGACCAAATTCATCAGGTCCCCCGTCGGTATGGTCGAGAGCGAGAAAAGCGACGGCCTGGAGTAAGAAACTCACGGGTGCGTCGTGGATATGGAGCGAGGCACGGAGGGAGCTGGCTGTTGAGTGCCGGGGTGGGAACGGTACGATAAAAATCCCGCCAGGTGCGCGATCGCAGATAATCGGCCGCCTGAGGGCCGCGGTAACGCAGTATTATTGAGGTACACTGCTCGCAAAAAGAGACCAGGGGAAGGTTTTCGAGGTAACTTCTCTCGCGAAGGTATCCAACCACTTTATGCGAGATGGAAGGAACACCCGCTTCGCCGACTGGCGCTTTACAGAGCTCGCCTGGACGTGCTCCCCCTCAACGGAGCGATCCGTTGCGGGGAGGCCGATAAACGGTGTCAGCGCTGCGGTGTTCCCCTCGAATCCCTTCCCCACGTACTGAACCATTGCGGACCTCACGCGGCTGCCATACAAAAGCGCCATAATAACGTGCAAGACCGTCTCGTGGCCGCGATCCCCGCCCCAGGTACCGTGACCGTTAACCACCGCGTGAGAGGCGTCGACGACAAAGTGGCGGGGCTGTGGCCGGACATATTTATCAGAGACGAGCAGTCCCGCACGGCCACCGTTATCGACGTAGCCATCCCCTTCGAAAATAGAAAAGAGGCATTCGATGAGGCAAGGAGCGAAAAATTGTTACACTACCAGCCCCTTGCGGAGAACCTCGCGCGACAGGGCTACAACGTGACGATGGACGCCTTCCTCGTCGGCGCGCTCGGCGCCTGGGACCCCAACAATGAGCGAGTCCTCAGGCTTCTCGGAGTAAATCCTAGGTATGCAGCGATGATAAGAAGACTGATGGTGAGCGACACAATACGTTGGTCCCGGGATATATATGTTGAGCATGTGTCGGGGGTTCGCCAATATGCATAAATAAATAAATAGAGCACAGTAATTAAATATAATCATATGTAAAATAGGAGCGAACGCCCCGATACAGGGTCGGAGTACGAGCAATAGAATAAAATACACACAACTAACACACATAGATGGTACAAATAAAACTGCGAATGCGTTGGCATATAGAGAGATAAATAATATATATAGATAGAAATAAACACAAATACAATACAAATGAATGAGAATAACTAAGGACAAATGAAAAATAGCTAAATTGGTGATACAGCATAAAATGGGATAATATGATAAGAGAGATCAGCCCACGATGGGCCTCTACAAATTATACTCAACTTGCGGGGCCAAGGGCCCAATGTTGTAAAAATGGAGAACCTGTACCGGTATCACCGGCAAATGCTTGAATGAAACGCACTTTTAATCTGTTCTTATCAGCTTAATATCTGATACGCTCCCCATTGGGCAGCCAGACTATTAATCTCATTTTTGAGACTCGTCTGGACCCACGGGCTTTTTCGGGCGGACGGCATAGTAGTGCCGCCGGTTTTAGCCCAATGAAATAACCAATCATAATTAGGCAGGTCTTCTTCAATAACTAATTAATAGGTATTAAATAATACTCTATCATAGAGTCCTCTTGTAATTTAAATAATTATTGTGCACAGAATGTCGAATAGAAATGTTCGGGGCGAACAAGGGTTGTACCGGCATTGCAGTGCCGCTGATTTCAGCCCAATAATTTATCACAAACACAACTAGTGAAGAGTCTCAAAAATCAGAATAATAAAAAGAACTTATACATTTTGCGTCTCTGTATACGAAACACGATCTTTTACTAAACTTTTTAAATTTCCTCACTGCAAGTGAAAATATTATAAGTGTGCGAATTAATCGCCATCATCACAGTGCCGAGAAGCTGATCTGCCAACGACCGGACATGGAGGAGCTGTGGTGGACTGAAAAAATGTTCGATCGACAAAATAGCAGTTCGACGAAGGTAGCAAGTAAGTCTCCCCTCTTCTTCACTTGCATGGTGGTGTTGGGTAACGGTTGGCTGCGGTGGTCGTCTCGATTTCGGCGATTTCTACGGCGATACCAAATCTCGAGGGGGAGTTAAAGCGCGGCGGGTGTCGCTTCAGTTCCACCTGTCGTGGAAAGACTTCAGTTCCACTTGTCGCAACTCCCATTTCCCCACTGCTCGCGGCCATTTTGCGAATAATGACAGGTGAAATCGAAGCGATGTCTGTATTATATTTATTTTATTTTATTGCCAATTTTCGCTATTTTTAACCCTCTTCACACACGCATAGAGTACACGAACGTGTACTGAGCGTTAAATATTAGTATCTTTCTTCCTAACGGGAATAAACACTTCGTTAAAAAAAAAAAAGTGCGCGAGTGATCATTCACCGCACAATGTAACATCGACAATTAGCATAGACTTTTCGTGACGATCCACTCTCGCCAAGCGAGAACCGCGAGTTCCCGTCAGCGTTACTGAGTTCTCCGTGAACGACCTGAGGCACATACGTGCGAGGTACCGCAGTAACGCTATTCATTTACCCCTTTTCCTCGATCTCGGCGAGTCGAGAGAGTCGAGACATTTCCCCGATCCCAAAAGCCCAGGAAGAAGTCTCGCTTGCGAGATTCTCGTGCGGGCTCCCATCGCGCCAGTACGTGCAGCCCCCCGCCCCTAACGGCACGGAGCGTCGCTGCAACGTACCGTATATCCACGCCTCGAGCGTTAGTGGCTAGTCATGGCCAGCATCGACGGACGTTGTGCCTGAGCTCGAGTGAGTACAGGAGGCAACGTGCCGCGGCGAGCGAGATACCTGATAGAGAGGGGGACAGCTATTGGTATACCACTTCCCGCGAACGCGAGGCTCGAGGTATTACATGAGAGCTCAAGTGCCGATCGTCTTGAGTCAAGCGGCAGCTAGACTCACAGCGCGAGAGGAATCGTCATTTAGATTTCTAATTGACCGCGAAAGTGTAACTGCCTAAACAGGGAACACATAATTGGAGTTAAAAAATTATGCAATCGAAGTACTTCGCGACAAGAATAGGACTAGAATGAATAAATAAACAACAGACAAAATAATTAATATATGAAAAACATCTGTGATACGCGATAATCAGCGACATTAACTATCAGTATTCATTTTATCACTCAGCAACTGTGATCTACCTTATTAATTAATTTTGCTAATGACTTGACTTGACTATTTTTATCTCTTTATTCTTTTTTTCAAATTCCGTTACGGTCAGATACACTAAGTAATTGATCATTGTACTAGTCTACTTATTTATTTATTTTATCCATTTTACTACGTATCGACTTTTCCCATTATCTCAATTAATTATTTTCCTAGTACGTTACCTATTTATTTATTTATCCAATTATTTATTACTCTACCTATTTATCTAGTCACTTAATTACACACTGAGTCAGTTGTCTATTTGTTCATTTACACACCTATTGTTACCTAAATATAAACTTTTAAGATTTTTTTATTGTTTTTGTCTCTTCGTCCGCTAGTCACATTACATCGCATTTTTCGCTGTCGAGATATCTTTATTAATGATAAAGATCTTGATATTGATCTTGATTAATTGTAATTAATAAGGTTGATGATAAAAAAAATAGTAGTGGTGGGTTCTTCAATTTTTTCCAGCAGGTAGATTAAGAGTGTCTGCATCTACTGCAAAAAGATTGACCTAGGTAATCGTAATCGTCGGTAATCGTTTTCAAGCAAATGAACGTGAAGGTTGACACAAATCCCCTCGAAAATGCATATGGTATACGGTGCGAGATATCACCGACCACATTTACCGAACGATATTTTCCAAACGTACAGTGTCAGCCTTATGAAAATCAGACACTGTATAGACGAAAGTACGAGAATCAAGATTCGATAAAGAAATTATAGGACTATAAATTAATTAACGGAGAATTCGCGCAAAAACTAAGCGAACTGCGATGAAAATAATATGAGGGCGACATGGCTACCCGTGAAATTTGGAAACGCCGCATCGGTCGCGAGCATCACGAGCTGTAACAAGGAAGCGCGCAAGAATCAAATTAAATAAACATCGGCCATAGTTTTTTACAGAACATAAGCATTTTATCAAACTATAATTTTCACATAAAGCATTTTAAATAAACATTTATTTTCCATCAATCAATATTGTTTTATCTATGAAAAGGACTTTTTTGTGTGTAAAAATGTAAGGAAGCGAGTTACAAATACGAGTTACAAATCTGTAATTTGTTAACTGCATTTAGTAGCCAACAATTTGTTAATTTTTTTGAACAACAATAATGCAATCGAATCGCAATTAGTGTTTCTGTGTTATTTACACCGTTTCAACAGGTAAAAGTCCTTTGGCACTTTTCGCTAGGAGTAATTGTCTTGCTGATAAGCGCGTTGCGAAAGGATTGCTTCTACGAAAATACTGCGAACCTTTTTTATTCACAACTGTATAAGATATCGAACCTAGTCAGTGAGCCGTCCGCAACTTGTTAGTTGCATTTATTACGCAACAATTTGTGTGCCGCTTGGAACAACAATAAACAGCAACAACAAATTGTGGGCCGTTTGGCGCAATCAAATTTGTTTAGTCTCATTTAATTACTTGCAACTTTTTGAGTACAAAGTCCAGTCTAACTTCTCGTAGAAGCAATACCTGTATGGAAGCTGCCACACCCAACGTGTTTGTCAGCAAGAGCGTTACTCCCAGCGAAATGTGGCAAAGGTCTTTCACCTATTCTAACGATTCAAATAATACAGAAAAAGCGCCTCAGCGCCCTGTGATCACAGAAGCTCTTATTGGTGGGCACCACCCCCCAAACTCCCGAATAATGTCCCTTCGGGACATTCAACAAACACCAAGAACACAACAACAACAAACATTAATTGTACAATCAATCATCAATCATTGTATTGTTCTTTGTTCGTTCACTGTTCAATTTTTATCGTATTGAAACAATTGAAAAAAAAACAGAAGGGTGTTTGAAAAATTTCAGAGAGCAGTTCTCTATTAGAAAATCAAATGTATCTTCGACCAATGAGAATTATTGATGATCGAAGATTCCTAGTGACTCAAGATCTAACGTGCTTTAACCGCGCATGAGCTCTGCTCCAGATGGAGATCGGTATAGAAGTGAAGTCTGTGCTCACGCACGGCTCTTTATATACCCGAGTGGGGACCCTTCTTTGACTACGATTGACGCACGCATGACGTCAAACTTCGCTGTCCTTTATTATTGCTGCCCGGGGTGTGTCGAAACGGCTTACGAAATTCGTGCGCATCGATGATGCAACACCTCCGGTCAGTTCGCACTATCGACTGGTGGTATGGTAAATTGCCGATGTAGCGCATGAACGTAAAAAATGTGAGGGGTAAACATTTAATACCGTCTCAATACATAAAAAAAAAGAAAAAAAAAAGCTGAGATTTTTTTTCCAATACAATTCCGCCACAGAGTACCAACGTCGCGAGATGTGCACACTTTGTGACGTCTGCTGTGAAATTGTCGTCGGCTTCCAAAGATTGACAAATAGAATGAATGGAAAAAAAATATATAGTCACAATGGTTTCCAATTTTATTTGGAAAATAGCAATTATTTTGGATATTCGATGATTCTTCTTTGTGAAATTATAACCAAGTTTTTCAGTGCACACGTGAAATTTACAATTTTTGTTACGAATATGAATAAAGTATTGTAAAATATTAGGTATGATTTTCGTTGCATATATATTATTTTCGTAATAAATAGGCCAATATTTGTCAATAAATGTGTCATATTTCTTGTTTTATTTTTCGCAGCCAAATTTTATTTTTGAATATGAAGCAAAATTGTTTTTTGGAAAATTAAAATAAAAAAAAATCCAGGCATCGGAGGGCTTTGAAAATTGCTGCACATGATGATAGATGTTCACTGAACGCAATGCTGTAAAATTTGATTTTTTGGTTCATGCGCTGCGACATATCCCCAACGTACAAGGATTTGAAGAGGACGGATGGTCATTGTAATAGGCACTCTCTGTCTATTTTTGAGTGAGTGCCTAAAAACTAATTGTGATTCGATTTCATTACGAAAACACTAAAACCAACAGAACCAAAAATAACCAACAAATTGTTACTTAATAAATGCAATAACAAATTACAGAGTTGTAACTCGTATGTTTCGCTTCCGTGCATTCTTACACATAAAAAAGGTCCTATTCAGCATTCTCGTAGATGCAATACTTTCAGAGTAATCGGTGTGGAAGTTTTGCAGCCGCCCACGCAACTCCTTTATTCCAACGGTTATCCCTCCGGTTAGCCCAACGAAATGTACTAAAGAACTTTTACGTAATAAAACGGTGCAAATAACACCGAAAAACTAAAATAATGTCAAAAAAAAATGCTAAAATGTTGTAAATTAGCTCGTAAAATTACCAACCGCGCAGTCAATCGATGAGTACGGTCGATAGCGCGAACTGCCCAGAGGGATTGCATTACCGATGCGCACGAAGTTCGGAAGCCGTGTCGACACACCCCGGGCAGCAATAAGAAAGGATAGCGTAAATTGACGTCATGCGTGCGTCAATCGTAGCAAAAGAGGGGCTCGCGCTCGGCTATTAAAGACCCAAACGCGAGCCGCGACGGCACTTCTACCTCGATCTCCAGACGGAGAGGAACTCATGCGCAGCTATAAATGAGTTTATTTGTAGTTACCAGGATTTGTTAATTGTTAACAAATGGTAAAGTTGTATTTGACGAAATAAATATTTTGTTGGAGGTAACACATCGTTTATTTGGACCCCTGCATTGACACAAATAACGATTTATTAACAGTTAATGAATGTATGTTTGAATGAAAAATCCCTTTATTCAGGGGGAATAAACATCCAGTTGACTCAACATAGCATTGGTATTAATAAAAAAAGCTTATTAACAGTAATTATTGTACTCATTATCTTGTTAATTAAAATGCGTGAAATAAAGATTACGTTAATTTTGAGACCCATCGTGTATCATTACTCATATTGGCTTGTAGAATCGGCCCAACAGTCATGGAGAAAAAGTAGAAAATAAAATTTAAAAAAACTTACTGAATATTGTAAAGAAGAATCGTCTTTAATGAGGTTCGAACCACCTACCTACGAGTTATACCTATCTACCTATGCCTATGCTTATCTGCCTAACACGCTACCGACGACGTTATCACTGACCTGTAGTAATCCCTTATTGAATTGCCTTATAGGAACTAAAGGAATTTGTTTGTTGTAGGCTAACTATAGATTTGGTAATTGTTAAGAAATCAGCAGTTGAAACAAGACGTTGAGTTCATGACTATTCCCAAGTTTGTGTTTGATTCAATTCACGATTTGTTTATTATTAACGAACATTTATTTCCTTCGCCGAAGCGACAGTTGTGTCCAATGTATATCTGTTAATTATTAACGAATCAGAAGTCGGTTCAACTGTATTTAAATCCATTGCAGCAAATTGTTCTTCAGTGATGGCAAACGTCGAATAAGTTACGAGAAATAAATTACTCAAGTAATTCGTTTGTTCCACGGAAATGTCTTCATCGTAAGATTTTATTATGAGAACACTAATATTTATTTACTGTGAATAAATTGTGGAATATTTAACAGATATCTTTGCTAACGGGCTAACTAAATATATTTAGATATAGTGAACTAACTTTTTCTCCAGTGTATGGCACGTTTGATCTTGAGTTTAAAAAAAAAACGTGACTAGTCGAAATTCTCGCTACTCAAAGAATCGAAATCTTTGAATTTCGAATGAAGTGTTGCTCTATTCGACAGAGTCCCGTCGCTAAGTAGAAGCAAGGGAAAAATTTCTCACCGACGATCCAATCGTAGAAGGAAGAATGAACGTTAGCCATTATCAATGCATCAACAATTAGTCAATTAGTCAAATTTATTTTCAGCGAACAGATCCTTTTTAAATGTACACTTTTCCTTTTCGAACACTAGCGCCGGCAACCGCCTTGCGGGACCTCGGCTTCTGCCGTAGCATGGTTCTCGAGTAGTCCCATATTCGATTGGTATAATACACCCTCCGTAAGTTTCTTTCTTTTGCGCAGCAAAGTACGATACTTTTTCAGAACATTGCGCCTCGCTTTAAACGCGGTAGTCACCATTGTTCGCCTTCGTTGATTCCCAACGATCTCCATTTGTTTTGTGTATCGCGACATATGTTTTCCAGGAGAAAGCTTTGAAAACTCCATTATCATTTCTAGGCAGCGTGCGCCGATATTTATACTCGTGACTGCAAGGGCAAATCGATAATCACTTGACGCGCTCAAACTATAACACCGCGATTTTGGAGCTTTGCTTCCCATAACAATATTGAGATTTTCGTTTAGCTGACTCGATGCACCGTGAGCAAATTGATCTGATTTTTTTGCTAATTGGCCAAA
This sequence comes from Buathra laborator, assembly GCA_934046635.1. NCBI lineage: Eukaryota > Metazoa > Arthropoda > Insecta > Hymenoptera > Ichneumonidae > Buathra > Buathra laborator. Next base: position 4,633,441 of record OW203901.1, read on the forward strand.
GATATTTACCAAAGCTCGTGCAATGATGTGCTGCGGAACACTCCAGGTATAGAGCCGGGCTCGGAATTGTCCTTATCGCTTTCGTATCGGCACCATTGCCCGCATTTCTCATGCTCATTGAAACAGTGGTCAATACCACTGCTGGAGTACTTCTGCGATTGCCGAACTGTTCCCTTCATTTCGAGAAATCGCGCAAGTAAAACACCGATGGAGATGATCAATCGCGTCCTTTGTCAACTGCTTATGTTGTTTCATAAAATATACACCGCGCCGTTGACCCCTTTCGATGCATGGTTTTTGTCCGAAAATTTGACAACCGGATGGTCGCTTGCTTTACGGACTGCCGCGATAGTCGAACTATCGTCATCGCCGACCAATATGCCCACTTCCGTATTTGCAGTTTTCAACATCAAACTCTTGCAAAGTTCCATAATGAGGTCTGACTCCATAGCTTTTGCGCTCCCTTCATAACTCAGTCGACAATCGTGACGATCAGACGATATTCCTAGATCGCACGCACAACACTTGCGATTTCTCGTTCCGTAATCAAGTATCCGTTCACATTTCGATCCATTTATTGCGACGTTTAGACTGTCGTAGTTTAGACTACGACGTTTAGACTGTCGTAGTTTCGACCGGTAACACGCTTGCTCCATCCCATTTCTTAAGAGACTGTCAATCGTACTGTGTCGCTTTCATTAACAGTGATATCACTCCACAAATCGGGAACTTGCGTGCATGTCGGTACAAGAAAATTCGCAGGCAAGTTATCAGGCTTGAAACGGATCATAAACGTTGAAAATATTTTGAGATTAAAACCCCGTTTGGGCTGACATGACGGTAGAGCGTGACAGGAGCGCGCGATCGAAAAATAGAGACGCGAAGGTACATCGTGATTTCCAATGTTACACCTGTCGATTATTTCCGCAATTCCCACCTGTACTCTTTTCCGGTCTCTCGATATAGACACACCTGTAAAATAAACTCTTTTCCTATACGTTTATATATCCGCCGATCATCTTTATTTTAACTTGCCATCGCGTTTAAAATACAGTAAAACAACATATTAAGTAGGACGATTTTTGAAGATGCTAACATGTAATATGTAAGCAGTAGCAGTAGTAGCAGTCGCATGTAGAATATATGTATAGTACATCGTCGTGTGTATGTAGTGTGTATGTAAGTCGGTAGTGATGTCTCCCAATGCTAAAACATAGAAGCCTCCCCTCTTCCCTGTACCCCTGCGGGGAAGACGATCAACAACCTTTTTTTAAAACAAACACTTTTTTTTTCCTCACACGAGTCACATCGCATAATTGCATAGTTCACTCTCACGGGGTCCGGCGAGACCTTACGAGCAAAATGAATCAGGGAAAAATATAACTCAATTTACATACCCCACACCTCTAGTGTACTACTGGGCGTTCTGCCAGCGGATAGATATACCGGGGGTGGAAAAAGGGAAGGAGAGATTTGCAGTGACGAGGCGCTACGAGGACTACGTAAGGCACCTCAAATTATATCACCCTAATAAATACGAGCTACAATATCTGTGTCAGCTATGTGAATTCCGAGCGCGGACTAAATACCCCCGTAAGGACCTCGCTAAACACTGCAAAAAGAAACATCCCATAGCGCCTGAACCCACAGATGCTCCACCATACACAGGCGCCATAACAACGTGCAAGACCGTCTCGTGGCTGCGATCCACGCGCCAGGTACCGTGATCGTTAAATAGCGCGTGAGAGGCGACGGCGACGAAGTGGCGGGGCTGAGACTGGATACTGTAATCAGCGATGAGTAGAGTCCCGCACGGCCACCGTCATCGACGTGGCCATTCCCTTCGAAAACTGTAAAGAGGCATTCGATGAGGCAAGGAAGCGAGAGTTACAGCACTATAGGCCCCTTGCGGAGAACCTCGCGCAACAGTGCTACGTTGTGACGGTAGACGCCTTCCTCGTCGGCGCGCTCGGCGCCTGGGACCCCAGCGACGAGCGAGTTCTCAGTCTTCTCGGAGTTAGGTACGCAGCGAGGATGAGCGACGCGATATGCTGTGGTCCCGGGATATATACGTAGAACATGTGTCGGGGGTTCAACAATACACCTGAGATAAACATTGCAAAAATGATATTTAGAACGCGAGCGAACACCCCGGCACGAGGGCGGAGTACGATCAACAACGAAAAACACAATACACGCACAAACGGTAGAAATAAGATTACGAACGCGTTGGCATAATTAGACAGAGATACAGTGGGCGATCAGATAAGTAGAACAGTCGGGAGCCCAGTTAATTAGGCACCATCAGATACGTTCAATATTCTGGTACCTTCGGGAGTACCTGCCCACTGTCCCTTCCACCGGAAAATTCTCCGTTTCCGCCGCGTTCCCTCTCTGTCACACAAATTGCAGCAACGATTCTATTGGTCGGTATGAAAAGGGAAGGAGCGCGCCGTTGTCTGGCCGAGCAGGTAGAAGAACCCGGTGAAGGGTCGGAATTCAACTTATTCGATGGTATTTTGTTCAACTTACCTGATGGTTGCAATTATCTGAGTTGCAAATACGCGGTCGCCTACTGTATATACTGTGACGACTTTTCCCGGCACCTCTTCGGATGTCGGACAAAATATTCGACCTCTTGCATCCGCTGGGCGCCAGCCGCGAGAGCGAGAGCTCTCGTGGCAAATTTATTTCACGGACGCAAAATGCCGAAGTAGGCCCGGCCAGGAAGCAGCCATGGGAAGTGGTAGAGGGGGTGGTTCGCCGAAAGGATAGGCGACAAGAAAATTTTCCAATACTCATGCTTTCGGGAAGGAACAAAATTATTATTTTATTAAAAGCGTCGACATCGGTAGCAAAATTAAAAAAAGTTCCCTTAATAATTCTCATAATAGCTAATCAACAATAAAGTGACAAAATAATCGATTTCGCGAACATTCTTTCCGCCCTTAAGCGACCTCGAGAGCCAAATAACCGATGTTGGTTAAGAGCGCGACGAACACGAGAGCTACGCGCCCCCGTTAAATAATAAATCCGCACAATCAGTCATACAAAAAAAAGCGTCGAAAAATAAAATCATAAAATGGGTCAAAAAGTCAAAATAAATTATTACAAAAGTCAACAATAATGTAAAATTGATAAAAGTCCGAATTACAGCAATGGAGTTAACGGCGCGTGCTCTCACGGTTTTTTGACGCGAGACAAGATGGACGGTGACGAATTCAGAAAAGCTCTCGAGAGCGACGAATTATTTTCTTGAAAGAAACTATCCTAATTAACCTAGTGGATCACGCGCGTCTCGCAAGTAAGTAAAATATAATAAAAATTACTCTACGTGAACCCCTTTCGGCGGCTCTTTTACTCAACAAAAAAAAACAACGAGCTCGTGAATTTTCCAAGGTTAGCTAAGCGGGCGCGGGAGCGCACCGTCCAGACAATATCGCTCTGACAATTCATGACGCAAACAACTAAGATGGTAACAGAACTCAAAAAAATACGAAACGATTATCGGAGACGAACGACGACCTTACCGGGTAATTTTGCAGTAGTCGGAGTCCCCCGGGAAATTCCTCGCCGAGACCCCGAAATCGCGGGTGGCAGGTGCCGGTTCTCGTCGGAAAGCACGGTAGCAACGTCCTGGTTCGTCGGTGGACAACGCGTGAATCCTCGAGGCGACTCGCGACTTCGCGGAAGACGGATCTCGATCAGCACCCCTGCCTACTCTAATATTTGGCCGACTAGCCGAATTTCCGAAATGCTCTCGCGAGCGCGCAAATTAAATGGTCGCTCTCCGCGGTAGCGATACTCCTTGCCCCGTTCGCTGGCTGACGAACGATCGACGAGAGCGGTGTTATGACGGCTGAGGTCCAGAAGAGGCTGAGAGGAGGCTTAGCAGCTGCGGCTGGCGAGATACAGCAAGGGGTGAGGCTTAGAATCGGCCGTTGTACGTCGATTCGAGAGCGTGGTCTCTCCGAAGCCGTTGAATCTCGAGTCGTGCCTCGAGCGGATGACGTCACGTTACTTCGCGTAACGACGAGAGCGAGTCCAGCGAAGGAACGGTGAGCCGTAGTGACGAGCCACCGTACCGACACGCTGGCGAATGCTTCTTTTTCTTGTTTTCCTCGGTAGCTGCTCTCGATGATGGTTTAAAAGGACGCCGTTCGCTGCGAAAATAAAAATAAATCCAAAATAAATTAATAAAAATTGCTCGCTAGTGCTATCGTTAGCCCTGTTGGATCGTCGAGGGGATTCTTTCGGGAACCAAAACGCTGCTAGGCGCTCCGTGCCGGTCCGAAAATTATTTATTTTAAATATTGTTGTGACGTGCAAAAATACCACGCCACAATACATAGATAAATAGAAGCATAAATAGATATAAATAGACACAAATATAATTAAAACAATAATAAATAAGCGAAAATTGCTATATTTGTGATACAGGAACTGATACAAAAACAATACGAATAATTAAAACTGATCAGCCCATAATGGGACTGTAAGTACGTGTATTTTGCGGTGTTAAGGACCCATTATTGTAAAAAACGGAGGAAACTGTACCGGTACCACCGGCAAATGCTTAAATAAACGCACTTTCAACTGTTCCTATAAGTTTAATATCTGATACGCTCCCCATTGGGGAGCCAGAATATTAAGTAGTCTGGTTTGCTCGGGGCGAACCCGGGTTACAACGGCATTGCAGTGCCGCCGGTTTCAGCCCAATAAACTATCACAAAAAATAACCACTGAAAAAGTATCAGGAAGCAAAATAATAAAAGAACATAAATTTTGTTATCTCTGTATACAAACATAATCTTTTAATAATTTTTTTTAATTTTCTCACCACAAGTGGAAAATATTATAAGTGCCGCGAATTAAGTATCGCCATCATCGAAGTGCCGAGAAGCCGATCTGCCAACGACCAGACGTGGAGGATCCTGTGATGGACTTAGGACATTTTCTAGCGACGTAGCAGTACTGGCGAAAGATAGCAAGTAAGTCTCCCCTCTTTTCACTTGCATGGTGGTGTTGGGTAACGGTTAGCTGCGGTGGTCACCTCGATTTCGGCGATCTCCACGGCGATATCAAATCGCGCGGGGGACTCGAAGTGCGGCGGGTGTCGCTTCAATTGCACCGATGGCGAAAAAACTTCAACGATTGAGACCCCGGCGCCATCATACGCCCTTTTTCGCAACGCCCAAATTACCCACCGCTCACGGCCATCTTGCGAAAACTGACAGGTGGAGTCCAAGCGAAGTCTATGCTATATTTATTCTATTTAATTGACAATTTTCGCTATTTTTGACCCCTTTCACGTGCGCATAAAATACAGGAAAATGTACTGAGCGTTAAATATTCGCATCGATAGTTCCTACTAACGGGAATAAACGTCTCTCGAAAGAGAAAAGTTAACATCGACAAATAGCATAGACTTTTCGCGAAGATCCGCTCTCGTCAAGCGAGAATCGCGAGTTTTCGTCAGCGTTACTGAGTTCTCCGTGAACGACCGGAGGCACTCAAGTGCGAGGTACGGCAGTAACCCATTTAACCCTTTTCCTCGACCTCGACTCGCAGGTGAGAGTCGAAACATTTCCCTCACCCCAAACGCTCAGCGAAAAGTCTCGCGCGCGAGACTCGTGTGAGTTCCTATCCCGCCAGTACGTGACGCTGTGCCTGAGCTCGAGTGAGTAGAGGAAGCAGCGTGCCGCGGTGAGCGAGATACCGAAGGAGAGGGGAGAGAACTATAGGTATACCGCGCGACGCGACCGCGTGACTAGAGCTGCTACACGAAAGCCCAAGTGCCGATCGTCTCGAGTCAAGCGGCAGCTAGACTCACAACGCAAGAGGAATCTATCATTAAAAATCCTAATTGACCGCGAGAGTGTAACCAATTGAATAGGAAACACACATATAGATTTCACGACAATAATAAGACCGGATTAATTAAATGAACATAGAGTCAAAATAAATAACATATTAAAATTACCTGTGATAGAAGATAGTCAACGAATATAATCAGTATTATTAACTAAATCACGCAGCAGCTGTGATATACTATTAAGTAACCGTGCGAAATGATTGACTGATCAATTCAACTTGACCAATTTTATTTAACTACCTACTCATCTACCTATTCACCTATTTAATTACGTATCAATTTATTTATTTATTTATTTATTTTTATTAATTTTACTTATTTACTCAGGTATTTTCATTTTTCTATTTATTTATTCATTTTTTTTTTCTTGGAATACTTGACAATCTATTTAAATTATATGACCATTCCGTGGGCTTTAAAAGTACACAAAAAGCAACGCTTATCTACCCATCTATTTATTTATTGTTCTCAACTGCTTCTACTCTCAACGTCGCCAAGATGGCGGGAGACGAGGATAACGACAATTCAGAGAAAGTTATTGTAGGAAAGCGTTTTAAATGTTGCTCTCATCAAAAACCAGCCCGCGTGTGTGTTTGCCTAATCTGTAACTCGCTGTATCCAGCTGTGCGAATCGCGAGTAGCCAGTAGCGATTTTAATCGCTACTGACAGTTGACAATTTCTTCGTCGTATCCTGCAAACCGAACGTAACCTCAAACAACACTGATAACGAGACAACCGAAGACGTAATAATGCTTAGAAATATAATCGCAACACTGAAGTCAGAGACAGCAAATCTTATAATCAGCAGAATAAATACATCAGATAAAAGAGTGGAAGAAGAGTCGAGGGAAGTTGACAACTTAACCGTACCAAGCGCATTGTGGAAGCGTTCTAACAGCTACAACGGCAGGGACGATGAGTGAGAGGAGTGCTTCAGGATAAGAAACGAGAAGAAGCTCTTAAAGGATCTTGTCAAACAAATCAAGGACAAAAATTTGCTCCTAGAGGAAAAGAACCCAAGATTAATGGAAGTAAAAATTGGCGCACAATTCGCAAGATACTCAAACATAACCTCACACCGATTAGATACTCCAGAGATACTAGAATGTATCTCACTTCAGAAAACCACGAATGCCGTCTATCTTCATAAAACCAAGTGCAACACAGAAACCGAAAAACCTTGTGTGAGATCAAAACAAAGCTCGATACAAATAGTGTTGACATTAACGTCGTCAAAGTGAAGAAACTTCAAAACGGTCTGAAAAACTGAAAATGGCCGAAAATCCGAATGGCCGAATTGTGCTGAAAATTAGCTGTGATAGTCAAGACGAGGTCGAACGAATGGTAAAAGAAATCGAGAGGTCTAGGAAAACGCTATAACGTGGAATCTAAGAAACTGTTGAATCCATGTATAAAAATCGTGGGAATCAATGAAAAATACTCAAAGTACGTTCACGGCTTTTGTGGACGTAAATGCAAGAGCTTATACGAAAATAAAAATGAAAAATGACAAAAAAAGTATTTATTGGATGGCAAAACTGTACAGTATACGATGCCTTAAATGTCAAAAGATGTCACAAGTGATGTGGCTATGGGCACGGCGCGAAAAAATGCACTTTGGAGACCGCCTGTCAGTTTTGTGCAGGTGGTCACGAGACAAAAGACTGCGAAAAAAGGACCAGAAAAAGGAGCATAAGGTACACAAACTGCATCGTTGCGAATACAAGATTTAAGTGTAACAGAGATATTAATCATGCAGCAAATGCAGAGACGGTCTGCGCAACCTTCATATCGTGCAGAGACTATGGAATATCTAAAACGTGTTATCCATCCTACCAGTAGATCTAATCTCAGGATGAACCGATGCTGGACTTTATAACGGACTATAAGGGATATAACATTGACACTGCGTTTCAATCGACACGAAGACTGTATTAACCTTCTTTCATCGAATGAGTCTTGTAAAACAATTCACTTTAATAATAGGAGCCTAAAAAAGCATTGCGAGGAACTTGAAGCCTTCCTCGAAATGTATAATAAACGTTTCGACGAAATGGTCTGCTCCGAAATCTGGGATATCGGTGACGTAAGGACATATCAACTGAGAGATTATACGATGATTTACAATCACGGATAAGCGAACCAGAACGACGGAGTTATTGTGTTTATCCGCAACACAATACAATTTACGCACACGGTCGACCAGATCGGGCAGGTAAAACCACTGTGTATCAAGATTACGGCACCGGTACATAGCAACACAACGATAGTAGCGATCTATCGACATCACATGATCGACGTGAAAGAATTTGTCCAAAATCTAAGCATCTACCTAAACAGCAGAACTACTATTGATTGGGGATATCAACATAAATATACTAAACCCGAACAACATTGCAGAAGATTATCTGATTAGCCTAGGAGAGCACGAGCTCGTGTCAGCAATAAACTCGTGCACCCGTATGCAAAATGACACTCGCACCTGTACTGAGCATGCGTTCATCAGTATTACGGCACCGACTCAAAGTATTAAAGCGGGTATTGTAAAATCCAACGTGACTGATCACTACCCAATCTTCATCCAACTTCTGAACAGAAAACTAACACAAAAGGTCAAACAGGAGGTAGTCAAGACTACCGTAAATGAAACAAAGTTACTTCACCGATTATCGGCGGAAGATTGGAAGGATGTATTCGAAGCGGCAGACGCAGATGAATCAACGGAAGCGTTCATACACAAGTTTAAGTGGCACATTGAAGAAGCAACAACAAGAAGAAAAATTAGGATTCCTGCGGCGAAAAAACCGTGGGTCACAGCGGGGATAATACAATTGATAAAGACACGAGATTCGTTGCAACGTAAACATTAAAAAAATCCCTTGAATCTGCAGTTAAGTGAACAACTTAAATCATAACGCAACATGGTAGTGTCTGTGCTAAAAAAAAGTCCTAAATTGTGTATCACAGAGCTAAAATAAGAAACTCAAACGATGATCCAAAAAAGGTGGCGAAAGTGGTCAACGAAATTATAAATCCGGACAGCGAGAGGAAGTTTGTGAAACAGGTTGTAAAGGACGGTAAAATTATAACGAACGAAGCTGAAATGGCGACGATATTCAATGAATTTTTTGGAAATATTGGTGCTAAGCTTGCGGCTAAAATTAGGAGAAATGTTGATGAATCTGTTAATATATGCCGTGTAGTAAACTCAATATTTCCTAGTGCGGTGGATCCTATGGAAATAAGTAACTGCATCGATTCATTAAAAATTAATGAAGGCCCGGGAATTAATGGAATCGCCGTAAAAGAACTTAAGATCTGCAGTGCTTATATAGCCGCTCCAATAGTATACATAATTAATAAATGTTTTCGTACGGGCGTCTGCTCAAAGCACTTTAAATTGGCTGTTTTTGTTCCAATTTACAAAGCTGGCAAAGAATGAGACGTAGCAAACTACAAACCGATCTCACTAATACCTAGTATATCTGAAATTTTCGAAAAATGGCTAGCCCAGAGAGTTAGGAATTGTCTTGAACATACAGGAGCGCTAAACAGCGCGCAGTATGGATTTCGCAAAGGTGTATCTACCAGTTCAGCCACAGCTAACTTTACGAACAACATATATGAAATGCTCGACTCGGGAACAATCGTGGTTCTTGTTGACCTTGCCAAAACGTTCGACACTCTCCATCATGAGGTGTTGCTGAATAAACTTGAACGATACGGCTTTCGCGGGATCGTTCAGGCATTAATTAACTTATTTTATTTATTTATTTTATTTATTCTATTTTTAATTTATTATTTTTTATGTTCAATAACTTTCTAGTTTTTAGGTTTTTATCGTAGGGTTAGTTATAGAGGGGTTGCGGGCAAGTGCTCTCAGCATTTATGCAATCTTAATTCTCATAGCTGGGTGGGGTTGGTGTGCGGGAATGCGAAAAATGAAGAATCAAGAAATTCTGTAGAACATGTAACCACTTTTCTATGTGTATGATACACATACACATAGAACGCGTATGTGTTTAATATATTGTATTTCACGAAACACACACACTCAATAAATTCAAATTCAAACTTGACCAACTGTTTGTTTATTTGTCTACTTATTTATTTACTTCATTTATCTACTATTATTCACTATTTGTTTATGTATTTATTTATTCTACTAATAATTTTTTTTGTTTTAAGTTCACTCTCGCGCAGTCGGGGGAGATCCTGCGAGTACAATGAGTTAGGAAAATATTAAAATATTATTTACACCCCCCCGGTATACTACTCTGCATTCTGCCCGCGGGCAGATATACCGGCGGTCGAAAAAGTAAAGGGGGAATTTGCGGGGACAAGGCACTACGAGGACTATGTTACGCATCTCAAGTTATATCACGCTAACAAATACGAGCTTGAATATCCGTGTCAGCTGTGTGAGTTCCAAGCGGGGACTACATACCCTCGTAATGCTGAACACTGCAAAAAGAAACATCCCATAGTGCCTCAACCCGCAGATGCTCGACCACAAGCCGAAGCGGCTGTAGCAACAACCGTAAGATGGGGAGGGGTGAAAGGAAATACTAGCCAACCTCGAGCCCCTATAACAGCTAGTCACGCAAGAAGGACAACAATAGTAACCGCTACCGTAACATCAACACAATGCGTCAACGCGAATGTTAGTGCTGTTGTGCCGCCGATAATACAACGCCGACTCCCGGAAGCAATGCCCATCACCGCACTGCCCAGACCAACGTCGACCCCCGTGACCAGAAACACCCCCGCTGCACCTGACGCCCAGTCTCCGTCGGTGCAAGCGAACAACGCTGGGGTCGCTTCGAACCGAAGAAACACCTCGGCAGCACGAGCCTTGCCGCTGCTGAGGATGCTGATGATGTCACGGGAAGGGTTTCGTTCGTACGAAGGATGCTACGAGCACAACTTCGCGCTGCAAGAGATCCTAGCTGATGTAAATGAACATGGGAAAGAGGTGGTCGTCACGTGGCTGGACCTAAAGAACGCACTCGAATCGGTTCCCTACGCGGCGATCCACGAAGCACTCCGGTTGTATCAAGTACTGAAAAATACGCGAAAAATTATAAAAGCGGCGTCCACCGGCGTTGCCACGCGCGTCCAGACCGCCGAGGGGCTCACCAACCCCATCAACTTCCTCTCCGGGATCCGACAAGGCTGCCCGCTGAGCCCCATCATCTTTAACCTCACTCTGGAGCCCGTGTAAAGGTCGATGGACGGGTTGGGAGTGGGGTACAGAATTGGAGAGCAGATATTTAACAACTCAACGTACGCAGACGATACGGCACTGATCGCGGATTCCCCCGAGGGGATGAGGGATCTTCTGGAAAAATCTTCTTAAAGGCAGAGGGGGGAGAGGGCCCTCCCGACCGTCTTCCACCTCGAGGGGGAGGAACTAAATCTGTGGAGCGGGGGATCACTACGAGCACTTCTGCATACCAACTGGCTTCCACATACGTCAAACATCCATAGGTATGATCGAGGAAATGGTCTCGGACCTCCACGCCGTCGAAAACTCGCTCCTAGCGCTATGGCAGAAGATCAATGCTGTCGCTACGTTTATCCTGCCGCGGCTTGACTTCTGTCTCCGAGGAAGGGACGTACAGAAGAGACTCCTCAAAGAAGCCGACCGAGTCTTCAAGAGAATGGCCAAGAGCTGGATTCATCTTCATTAGGGGGCAAACGAGGAACCTGTCTTTATGCCCCCCAGACTGGGGGGAGGCCTACTCCGGCTAAAGGATATGGCCAACGTTCTGACAATTGCCCATGCGTTTGAAATGGTAACCGCGCAGCATGTGGAGGTACGAACGTTGGCCTGGTATCGCCTAAGAGAGACAGTCTCGAGTCGAATCGGTCGAGCTCCCACCGAGGAGGAGGTCACCAGATACCTATCCGGCAACCTAACTGAGGAATTCGGGCGACCAAATGCATCAGGTCCCCCGTCGGTACGGTCGAGAGCGAGGAAAGCGACGGCTTGGAATAAGAAACTCACGGGTGCGTTGTGAATATGGCACGGAGGGAGCTGGCTGTTGAATGTCGGGGTGCAAACGGTCGAACAATAAAAATTCCACCAAGTGCGCGATCACAGGTCATCGGCCGCCTGAGAGCCGCAGTGACACAATACTACCGAGGCACACTGATCGCGAAATAGGACCAGGGGAAGGTTTTCGAGGTAACCAACCACGCGAAGGTGTCTAATCACTTCCTGCGGGATGGAAGGAACACCCGCTTCACCGACTGGCGCTTCATACACAGGGCTCGCCTGGACGTGCTCCCCCTCAACCGAGCAATTCGCTTGGGGGAAGCGGATAAGCGATGTCGGCGGTGCGATGCTCCCCTCGAATCCCTTCTCCATGTGCTAAACCACTGCGGACCTCACGCGGCTGCCAACCAGAGGCGACACAACAATGTGCAAGACCGACTCGTGGCTGCGAACCACGCGCCAGGTACCATGACCGTCAACCAGCGCGTGAGAGGTGTCGACGACGAAGTGGCGGGGCTGCGACCGGACATATTTATCAGAGAAGAGCAGTCGGACGCACGGCAACCGTGGCCACTCGCTATGAAAATAGAAAAGAGGCATTCGATGAAACAAGGAACCGGAAACTGTTACAACTGTTACAACCGGATACCGTGTACAAAAGTGACAGGTAGATTCCGAGCAAAGTTTACGCTATATTTATTGTACTTTATTGACAATTTTCGCTATTTTTTACCCTCTACACGCACGCATATAGCAAACGAAAGTGTACTGAGCGTTTACTAGTACATCGATATGCCCAACTAACGGGAATAAATACCTTTTTCAAAGAAAAAAAAAGAGAGTGTGAAAAAACGGCATCGCCGAATAGCGTAGACTTCTTGCGAAGGTCCACTCTCGTCAAGCGAGAACCGCGAGTTCCCATCAGCGTTACTGAGTTCTCCGTGAACGACCGAAGCCACTTAAGTGCGAGGTACGGCAGTAACGCTACGCATTTACCCTTTTCCTCGAACTCGACTCGCCGGACAGAGTCGAGACATTTCCCCTTATCCCAAAAGCTCAGAGAAAAGTCTGGGGCTCGAGATTCTCGTGTGAGTTCCTTATATATAATAATAACAACAACGCACACTTAAACTGTAAAGAACATGACAACAATAACAATAGCAACAGCCACTACAATACCTGTGCAAAATGCAAAAAGTTGAGTGGCAGTGCTGCCGCGCTGTCGACAGTACAATGACGGTTTCCGGAAGCAATACCAACCACCGCACCGCCCAGAGCAACATCGACCCCCGTAGCCAGAAACATCCACGCTACACCCAACCCCCAGTCTCTGTCGGCGAAAGCGAACAACGCAGGGGACGATACAAGGCGAGGACACACCTCGGCTACACAAGCCTCGCCGCTGCTGAGGATGCTCATGACCCCACGGGAAACACCACCAAGAGCCAGCACCACCCGAATCTACCGGATGCTCCCCCCCGCCATACACCAACACCACCGTTTGTTCGAGTGACGCGCTCAGTAAGAGCCAAACGACTCGAGAAGAGGGGGGAAGCCACACCAACGGCGGCAACGGGAAACAACCCCATACCAACAACCAGTGGGGTTGGTAAGAGAACGGGTGGGGGAGGAGAATGCTGGGGCCTGACACCAAGGGCAGCCCCCGCAACCAACACAGTGTCGCCACCAACAACATACGCAAAGGCCGTCACAAAGGCCCCAACACCGCCAGGCGACCAAAAACGGAGGGAGGGGAAGCAACTACAACAAGCCTCCCCCCCCCCCCCCCCCCCCGCTATCCGAAGGAGCCCAACTCCGCCAGTCGAGGAGGCAACAACACATAGTCCCCCGCCCACCACAGCACCGGCGGCACTAACAACGGCACCGACCATCAACCCCACATGCGGGGGTCCCATCATGGCAACGGCACAAGCGGCGAGAGCGACAACAGCAGCGTGCACAATAGCTAAGCTGCCAAGGAGGAGCACGGAGGCGAGCACCGGCGGGACAGGGGAGATGGGGAACGCGGGAACAACCATAGAAGCGGGGCTCGAACACACTAGTCTCGCACCTCCACGAAGTAGCAATGGAGACAACGCGCAAGTGGAAAGAGGGAGGGGGGCTGGCAGTACTCGCCCCCTCAATCGCACAACGACACCAGGAGCGGCTGCGCACAGCACTGTCACGAGCGTAGAGCACACCGACTCACAGACGAAGCGCAAACACAAACAACAGTAACACGACCACAAGGGCGAGGACTTCGACCCCTAACGGTCGCGGAATCGGTGATGGGAACGCGGGCGCGCCGGTGTACAGTAATAACATGAATAGACAAATAAATGCAAGCGCGGCATACAACCGGAGTGCCAGAAATACGAGGCACGGCAGCCGCGTCCAACCAACACGAAGCGATTGTGTTAGAGTCCCCTTCGCCCGCAGCGACCAGCAGCAAAAAAATTTTTTAAAAAACTAAATAGGGAACACATAAATAAAGTTAAAAATGATGCAATCGAAGTACTTTACGATAATAATAGGATTAGGATGAGTAAATGAACAAAAGACAAAATAAATAACATATAAAAAACATCCGTGATACGCGATAATCAGCGACACTAACTATCAGTATTAATTTTATCACTCAAAAACTGTGATCTATTATCAATTAATTTTGCTAATGACTTGACAATTTTTATCTCTTTTTATTCTTTTATTTTAATTCCGTTAACGTCAGGTACACTAAGTAATTGATTATTGTACTAGTCTACTTATTTATTCGCTATTCTATCCATTTGTCTACCTGTCAACTTTTCCTATTACCTGATTTAATTATTTACCCAATAAGTTTTCTATTTATTTATTTATTTATTACCCTACCTATTTATCTAGTCACTTAATTACACACTTAGTTGTCTATTTGTTCATTTACACACCTATTGTTACCTAAATAAAAACTTTTAACTATTTTTTTTGTTTTTGTTTCTTTGTCCGCTAGTCACATTCATGGCATTTTTCGCTGTCGATATATCTTTATTGATACAGTTACTTAAAGTTGTTGATGTAAAAAATAATAGTAGTGGCAGGTTCTTCAAATTTTTCCAGCAGGTAGATAAAGAGTTTCAGCATCGACGGCAAAAAGATTGACCTAGGTAATAATATTCGTTTTCGAGCAAATGCACGTCAAAGCTGACACAAATACCCTCGAAAATGCATATGGTACGAGGTATCGCCGATCACATTTACCGAACGATATTTTCCAAACTTGCAGAGTCAGCCTTATGAAAAACACACACTGTATAGACGAAAGTACGAGAATCAAGATTCGATAAACAAATTATAGGGTTATAAATTCATTAACGAAGAATTCGCGCAAAATCTAAGCGAACCGCGATGAAAATAATATGAGCACAAGTTCCTCTCCGTCTGGAATTCGAGGTACAAATGCCGTCTCAGCTCGCGGTCGGGTCTTTTATACCCGAACGCGAGCCCTCTTCTGCTACGATTGACGCACGCATGACGTCAATTCGCGCTGTCCTTTCTTATTGCTGCCCGGGGTGTGTCGACACGGCTTATGAAATCCGCACTCATCGATGATGCAATCCCTTCAGGCAGTTCGCGCTATCGACCGTAGTCATCGATTGAGACTGCGCGGGCGGTAATTTTACGAGCTAATTTATAGGAAAATGTAGTAAATGACCGATCGACCTGTCATGTACCGCAATAGTTTTCATCTGTGTTACTTATGTTCTAATTATTTGCTCCTCCTTTTGTAGGAGAAAGTCGAGGATTTTATACCGTCTCAAATAATGTAATCGAATCGCAATTAGTTTTTCTGTGTTATTTGCACCGTATTAATACGTGAAAGTTCTTTGGTACAATTCGTTGGGTTAAAAATCTCTCTGATAGACGAGTTACGTGGGCGGGCATCAAACATCAACACAGATAACACTGAAAGTATTGCTCCTACGAGAATGTTAAAGAGCACCTTTTTTGTCCGTAAAAATGGAAAAAAGCATAGCAAGGAAGTTATAACATTGTAACTTGTTAGTCGGATTTATTGAGCAACTATTTGTTCGTTATTTTGAACAACAATAATGCGATTGAGTCATAATTAATTTTTCTGCGCTATTCGTCCCGTTTTAATAGATGAAAGCCCTTTCGTACATTTCATTAGGAGTAACCGTCTCTCTAATAAAGTAGTTGCGTGGGCGGCCGCCAAACTTCCACACTGATTACTCTAAAAGTATTGCTTTTACGAGAATGCTGAATACGACGTTTTTTGTGTGTAAAAATGCACCTAAGCGAAGCATACCAGTTACAAGTCTGTAATTTGTTAATTGCATAAATACAAATTGCAAAAAAGGAAATGTTAAATGTTAATTGCAATTTGCATTCTAATGCAAATTGTTATTTAGTAAGCAGTTAATTGTTGTTTAGTAAGCAACAAGTGCTTACTTTAGTAAGCAACAATTTGTTGGCTATTTTTAAAACATTAATGCAATCGAATTGCCATTAATTTTTTCTATATTATTTGCACCATTTTAATAGGTGAACGTCCTTTGGCAATTTTCGCTAGGAGTAATCGTCTTGCGGATAAGCGCGTTGCGCGGGCGACCGCGAAACTCTCCACACCAATTACTCTGAAAATATTACTTCTACGAAAATGCTGAAAAGACCTCTTTTTGTGTGTAAAAATGCAAGAAAGCGAAGCATTCGCATTACAAGTCTGTAATTTGTTAACTGCATTTATAGAGCTCTATTCGAAAAACAAACATTTCCATTCTTGGACCAGCGAGAATTTCGTCTAGTTACGTTTTTTTTTAAACTCAAGATCGAGCGTGCCGTAGCCGCGCGTGAGTTCCTATCCGTCTCGAGATCGAGGTACAAATGCCGTCTTAGCTCGCGGTCGGGCCTTTTATACCCGAACGCGAGCCCCTCTTCTGCTACGATTGACGCACGCATGACGTCAATTCGCGCTGTCCTTTCTTATTGCTGCCCGGGGTGTGTCGACACGGCTTATGAAATCCGCACTCATCGATGATAAAAGTCCTTTGGCATTTTTCGCTAGGAGTAATCGCCGTGCTGATAAACGCGTTCCGCGGGCGACCGCGGAATTTTTGACACTGATTACTCTAAAAGTATTGCTTTTACGAGAATGCTGAATACGACCTTTTTTGTGTGTAAAAATGCGCGTAAGCGAAGCATACCAGTTACAAGTTTGTAATTTGTTAATTGCATAAATGCAAATTGCAAAAAAAGAAATGTTAAATGTTAATTGCAATTTGCATTTAATGCAAATTGTTGCTTACTAAAGTAACAAATTATTGCTTACTAAAGTAAGCAACAATTGCCAACAAATTGCCAACTAATTGTTGCTTACTAAAGTAAGCAAAAATTTGTTGGCTATTTTTAAAAACATGAATGCAATTTGTTACGTCTCAACGAGCTGAAGCGAGTTCGTTCAGAACATGCGTAGCGTCTGACTCTCTTTCGAGTCAAGGCGTAGGCCCTTTACTCAGGGACGGAGACCTCGCCGTACACTGCCCGTCGATACGAGATTACGCTAGGAGGATGGTCGAGACCGATAGCCTCGTAGCACGATGATAGAGCATGCACAAAAAATGTTCGAAGACGGTTTAATATGCTGTATTCACTAAACACTTATTTATTTTTCGACATTCGGTGAGAATACAATTTCCGATTACAAACACTTAGTTGAACTTATTTTACCGGAGACTCAGCCGCGGTCGGGCTTTCATAGCCAGTCTCGTGGTGCAGAGCCTTGCTCGCTCGGTGCAGTTTCGCTGATAAACGGATGATGATACTCGGAGAATAATCGAAGAACTACTGATTTGCGGTAAAAATGCTCGGCCTTATATACTAGTTTTAGTCCTATACTAGTAGTGCAAAAATAGTGTGTGGTGGTGGGGCTAATGAGTTCGCGACCCTTTATTTGATGTAACAGTCGCGATGAGTTCCGATGGTCTAATTAATTATTGATGGGAAGAGTTTCGGCGAAGAGATTAGTTGCTTTGGCTAAAAATTATGAGATGACCGAATATATAGAGAAATAGACTCGGCGTTTTTAATAGACGTAATAAAATGCAGTGGCGATGTCCAATGTATTGATAACGGAACGCGGATATAGAAAGCTTATAGCCCGCAAAGGCCGTCTGACGTATTGCTTCTCGGTAGTATGTGGCGGAGAAGATAGTATGTGGTATTGCTTCTCGGTAGTATGTGGCGAGATGTGGCCTCGGCCGTTTGGGTTATAGGCGTACGAGTGCGCGCGGATGACTTGCACGCGAGACTCTAATGCTTTATCTCGAGAAAGATACTTTATTCTCTTAATTTTCGGATTCCGAGTAATTACTATGTAGAAAGGTTACGTAGGACGTATCACAATCGAATCGCAATTAGTTTTTCTGTATTATTTGCACCATTTTAATAGGTGAACGTCCTTTGGCAATTTTCCCTAGGAGTAATCGTCTTGCTGATAAGCGCGGGCGCCCGCGGAACTCTCTACACCGATTACTCTGACAGTATTGCTTCTATGAGAATGCTGAAAAGGACTTTTTTTGTATGTAAGAGCCAAGAAAGCAAAGCATATGAGTTACAAGTCTGTAATTTGTTAATTGCATTTATTAAGCAATAATTTGTTGGTTATTTTGAATAACAGTAATGCAGTCGAATCACAATTAGTTTTTCTGTGTTATTTGCACGGTTTTAATAGGTGAACGTCCTTTGGCGATTTTTGCTAGGAATAACCGTCTCGCTGATTGCGCGAATGGCCGCGGAACTCTTCACACCGATTACTCTAAAAGTATTGCTTTTACGAGAATGCTGAAAAGGACGTTTTTTGTATGTAGAGTTGCAAAGAAGCGAAGCATACCAGTTGCAAGTCTGTAATTTGTTAATTGCATTTATTAAGCAACAAATCGGACCCAGTGAGTGATCCATCCGCAACTTGTTAGTCTCATCCCCTACTATGGTGATGTCCGCAGGGGATGAGACTCTTCTTTAAGCGGTAAATGCCAGTATGCCTGAAAAAAGTTGTTTACAGTTTTTGATATCGACCGCGGTATTTCACCGACTCTTAAAAGAACTTGTAATTTTCACTACGTTTTTTTGTGTTACGCGCACGTACATTGTTTTAGAAGACACTGTTCTTCGCCACTCTGTTTTTATATTTTTGTTTTGTATTTTTATTTAGAAAGTCCCCTTTAAAGGACTTAGAATATTTTCCAAGGGGTCTCATATACCGGATGTCTCATAAGTTCGTGTCGCCCTTCTCAAATAGTATCGGCCCCCTCAATTCTTAAATACGGCGGCGGCAAGATATAATTATAATATAGAGAGATAAAGAATTATGCAATTGATAGTCCCGCAACAATGATAAAGCTGTGATATATGAATGAAAGATAAATAAAAATAATAAATGAAAAAATGCCTGTGATACATGATAGTCAACGACATATACTCTCTCGATTAGTTTTGCTGCTCACCGATTTTTGTGCCATTATTTTGTTTCCGTCTTTTGGGTTTCCTTCTTTTTTCTCTGGTAAATTGGCATAATCGGACATTTACTAAACTAGCTACGTAGATAATCGTTAGAATATAATAGTTAGAGTATCCCAGGAAACTATCCACTTTCTCTCTTAAGTACTACCGACTTCAAATAATAATCTATAAGTACTCACTGACTCATCAATTTGATTGCTATCATTGACTGCTAGTTAATTCAATTGTATCACGTGACACAAATCTTACCCTCTATTTATCTCGCCCACTTATCCACTGTTACCTACATGTCGCTCATAAATATTTATTTATTTATTTATTTAACTACTGTACCTATTAACTTATTTATCTACTTACTCCAACCTAGTCTTGATCAAGCCAAAGAACGTATCTAACGAATCAATAAACACAATTATTAAATTCACATACTTGACATACTCTAATTTATTTATTTATATCAATCTGGCGAATTAACATATTTTACTTGAACAAAAAAAAATGTGTGACTTATCAACCTATTCGCCTATCGTACTCTCGTCTTAAGGAGGATACGAAGTGTCTTTCTGGCGGGGCGGTGCGCGGAACGGCCGAGTGGTGCGCGGGTTGCCGAGGACGCAGTGTGCGAGAAAGAGGTCCGGGTCGTGCAAGCGCCGGCGTACATTCTCGTATTTGATTCGAACTATTTTATTTTCGAGATTTCTCAACAACCATGCAGACGAACGATATCGGTCTTTGCACAAGCTCTTCCCGAAGATGCAAGGAATGATTTGGATCTATTAGCATTAAATTCTTACCATTTTTAATATTCTTTCGAGCGTTGTATTCGAGGTGCGGATACTTTTTGCTATGCTGTCCATGTATAAGAATGTATATTCAATAATTAATAACTTGACAAGCAAGCAGACGATCGACTCGAAACTTGGCATGAGGCCGTAGTTTTCATGGACGAATATCCTATGCAAATTTCAACTCATTCTTACACCATCTGGCGTTGACTGAGCAACCTCCTTAAATAAATATACTTCCTTATAATCCGTTATAGCTAACTCGCACAGTTCACTCTCGCGGGGTCGGGGGAGACCATACGAGAGAAATGAGCCAGGAAAAAATAAAAATACAATTTACATACTCCACACCTCTAGTACATTACTGCGCGTTCTGCCCTCAAAAAATGCTGCGCAATTTTTTCGCGCGTGTTTTTTGAACCCGCACTTTATACATATACCACGATAATTGCTCATTGTGTAGTGAAATATTGTGGAGCGCAAAGTGCGAAGTTTTCCAACCGTCAGTTATTGACACACCGCACAACTTCGTAATTAACTATTTCTATAATCTCGCCAACCTCTGTATGATAACCAGAAAATAATAGTAGACACTCTTTGTTTCAGAGTTATCTTATCATTTGATAACTATTAATTTGTTACGAAAAGTTGTATGAGTCATAACTATCCTTACGCTTGTTCCAGTTTCAGATATTCCAGATATGCCTTGATAAAGGGTATTCGCACTGTTAAAGTTTACTGTAGTCGGCAAATTCTATGACTCGAATGCTTTATGAATTTTTCCAGGTGATTCGACTAAATTGGAACTCGACGGTTTGCTGTACATCGGTGGAGTCGGTGTTCCGTTTGCGCCACTCACCGTACCTCCGGTACTTTGGAGCGGTGCCCTCAGACAAGGTTACGTTGGATGCATGAGGGACTTGGTAATCGATGGCCAACCGGTAGATATAACGGGATATGCTCAACAGCAAGATTCCGGTAAGACGAAAAAAATTATTTTTTAAAATCGAACAAACATTAATATAATGGCGTTAATTATTTATATCAACAATATTTCTCTTGTTAACAAGTGACGTCGCGTGTTTAAAAAGCCGGTGGCAGTTTATTCAGTTCAGGAATTTATACAGTATATAAAGATATATCTGCGATCTGCCGACAAAACGACTCTTCGTGACATGCCGAAACCAGCCAGAAAACGCTTTTACAATGTTCTAACAATGTTAGATAAACAGTATTTCATCTTAAATATTAAAAAATCATCGTTTTTAAAACAATCCATGAAAAAAAAAAGAAAAAAAATAATTCGCTGCGGACAGGATTCGAACCTGTGCGGGCATAGCCCATCAGATTTCGAGTCTGACTCCTTAACCACTCGGACACCGCAGCTGTTGAAAGTCAATTCGTACAGAAGTCACTTGGAACAAAAGTCTATTCAATTTTTTCCAACATTAACACTTCCTCGTGAAATTCGACCATCTGAAAAAAAAAACTTTGAATGAATAAACAAACGAATGAAATTAGCAACTCATGCAAATGGAGGCTTCGATAAAGTTGACGTTTTTTGGTTCAGTAGTGAACTAGTTCAATGGCCGTTTCAAGGAACAAACGTTTTTTTTATCAAATATCCCACAATCTTAGGAATTTCTACTGTTTATTTGCTATTACTATCGAGAGACTAGTGCGACGTTAGGGTGTTCGCGCGCGAAACAACGTCAACAGTTTGCTTGCGTACAGAGGAGCCGTTCGGACACTGATAATGAGTAATAACCCTGTGGCGCTTTCGTATTTGTTACTCGACTAGGTCGACCGTTTGCCAGAAAACTGCAACACGCTTTCCAATAGCATCAATCGGCAAATCTTCAATCGGTGAATTGTATATCATTGTACCATATCTAGAGACTCGGCAGGGTCTCGCACCAAGTTCATTTGCGCGTGACTCGTCACAGAGACTCTATACGCGAGACCTAGCGCTGCGCGTATACATTTTTTCTTCGACACGCTTTAATTCAGTAAATACAATGTAAACTGAAAAGTAAAAAGTCATTTATCATATAATTATGCTTCTAGCTTGCAATTAAACCTAATTTTAAGATGATCGATGCCCTCGTTGTTGAGATACATCGAATTCGTTTTTCCAAACACTGAGATCGGGTAGAGTCAAGATCAAGGCACGCCCATAATTTGCAAAACCACGGGCTCATCAAGTTTTTATGCAATTAAAAAAATGGGCGGGCCAAGTATTAATATTTTTTTAAATGAACTTGGCGACCTTTGACTAATTTCACGTACGTTTTTTTTAAAGAATGGGGAAGAAGCAACTTAATCTTCAAATGTACTTGGCGCGACTTTTACATCGAAGATGTTTTTTACATTATATTATATCACACATATGTATTCATATATTTACTATAGGGTTTCGAGGCCCGCGTGCTCGTAGCCTTCGAGCTGAATCCTGCGAAAAAAATACCGTCCCGTCCCTATTACTGACAAACAAAATAGCTACTCGTATAATTTCGCGAACCCGACACTTTTCTCATTTCTATACATTTAAACTTTTTTTGATTAAATAAATCAAAGTTTCCGTAAAGCGGTATAGCACCGCAATGGCGCTGACTTGGAAATCAAAACATTTTAAAAAAGATTTAAGTCCCTCTAAGGCGTTTTTATCGAAACGGACCCGTTTTCCTTTTACTATAAGGTAAAAAGGTCAGCTTCACCATCTGGGACCCTTCCTTCGCGTGTTGGAGCTGTGACACTCCCCGATTCTTGTACGCGGTGCTGGTGGCGAAACTTTTTCAGTATATAGAGAAATATAGATGTGATATCGATGTAGTGTATTATGTCCCGATAAAACCTAAAATATGCATACTATTTGCTAATAATATGTGTACAAACTTAATTCATTTCAGGTGCAGTGAGACCGGCGTGTCACCCCCAATCCGCTCATTGCACGTCGCAGCCCTGCATGCACGGTGGCCATTGTCTCGAGGGTTGGAACAGGTTTCACTGTGATTGCACGTCGACTTCTTTTACGGGTCCCACGTGCGGAAAAGGTACGCACCGTCAGACCGGTGAACTTATGTATCCCCATGTCTGGCATCGCTTCGCAGATATTATACAGCATAAAATAATCAATTCAAAGATACATCAGCGCAGACTGCGTTCATTTCGCACGGCAAATAACTCGAGCAATGCCTCTCTCCCTCGCATCGTTCGATGAAAAATGATGCGAAAGAGTTTTGTAGAGGGTAAACCACATCGGGAATGATCGATAGCCATAAAAAAACTTTCGACGGAAAGTAACGCGGTGAATGTGCTGCGACATAATATATGTAACCCGCAACAACGACGAAATTCCGCAGCCCGATATAGTATTCATGGTAAATTCGATTTTTCGAACTATAATTCACGGTCTTACAATATAAAAAATGAAAAAAGAAGGAGAATGGAAAATGCGCGGTAAAAAAGTTGGCTGTTCGCGACAGTGAGATTATTCCGGATGAAACTTATTTATTGCATTATTTATCAATGTCTCCTAAACGTATTTTTCATCCGGAACAGATGCCTCGACGTTACACCTGAACGGTAGCCATCAAATGACTGCTCTGATGCCAGAGGACTCGAGGACACAGGCAGAAGAGATATCGATAAGATTCAAGACAACGAGTCCCAACGGTCTTCTCGTCGCAACGAGTCTCGAAAACAGTTCGGACAGATTGCAGATATCGTTGGAGAAGGGAACAGCAAAAATGCGAATTCACATAGGGGATCGTGAAAAAGTGAGTTCGACACATTCAAAATATATATAATAACTTCGCAAAATTACATTTTTTCATAAGCGCCGAAATGTCTTTTCACGTTCTGCGAAACGGCGTTTAAAAGACTAAAGCAAGCGAGAGTTACGTGTTAAAATCGTGACAGTGAATTTCCGACTCTCAACGTTTCACCGTGAAAATCCTCGAAACGGTTAGCGACGCTCGCCAAATCCCTTTGCGTCTCGTAACTTATGAATCAGCACTTTGTTCGGGTCCCCTACATTTCCTCGGCTTTGTTGTTCGTGAGGGATGAGAGACAAGTCCAAGGTATGCGAACTGTACGAGTGCCTCGCGGAGGGTTCCGAGAAGAATGATAAAAAGAAGAAAAAAAAAGTACGATGTGAATTCCAGAATCGAAAGGGCCAAAGCTCGCCGCCCACTCGCGCTGTCTCTCCATCTTTAAAGATGTGACTTATCCCTTCTGTTTTCTCATACCCCCGAGAATTCTCAAGTTATAAGAAAGGAAGTACCTTTGCATCTAACGAAGCGAAGAGGGTGGTTTATATTTGCAAACGCAACGCTCTTCTGGCGTAACCGTTAACATTGTGTACCTGTTAACCCGAGCGAAGTACAAACAGCTGAAGAATCTCGTGGCCTTCGCTACCGTAAATCCGCGCGTTACCTCAATCCTATACAATGAACAAATATAATAATACCATTCGCGGTTCCAGGGAATGACATGAAAGCGTAAACGATGGCAGCTGCGAAATGAAAGATCGACGCAATCCTATAATCCTAACCGAAAATCAGAGGGATTACATAACCGCCTATATATTGTTATATATAAAATATAAAAAATTGCACCCATTCATCGATGAACAAAACAAAGAATTCGTATTATTTCACAATTAAATTCGATAAAGTAATTGTAATCTCGCAACCGCTGTGCGATCGCGAACGTTAACGAATGACGGAGAGATTATATAATCCAATTTTTGTGCGATGCATGATGAACGATTCACTGTATTATAAATACGATTAATTATTCAACCGATCGTCGTCAAAATTATCGCTCAGCAATGGTCGGAGTTAAGGCAACTGGGGACGAACAACGACTTCGATGAGCTACGATCTGCAATCGCACAATGGACAATTTCTGAACCGCAAATAGTTGATCATTCTCGGTGTTACGCCGCTTTCCATGATTCGCCAGAATATCGTAAGCTATGTGTACACTACAGCGAGACTAACCAACTCCAATTTGCCGAGGATGGAACGTCTAATTTTCGCGTTTCCCTGCCGTTCCCTCGTGTATGCAGCGTCTGCGAATTTGTCGACGTTATATATCCACAATCGTGAAACCGCTACACGCTTGCCGTCTCGTAATGTACAATGATATCAACGTGGAGCTCTCGTACGATTCCCGAGAGCGCTTAACTAATTTCCTCTAATGTTTCAATCTCACAGGTCGAAGTAAGAAATTAGACATCGTACGTTAGCCTCAGCCCTTTGGTTGTTCGATAATTGCGCGGGTGAAATAATTAATACAACAATATTCCCTCAATTACGAACACAATCGTACCTCATACTGGGGCTGCGGGCATCTCGTCGCAATCCTTCTGCGTTCCGCATAAATTAGAAATTGTCCATTACTCGTCGGGACCGCGTTCTCGACCATTAATGGCTTATCGATTTACTGCTACGCCTCGACTCCTCGGTACATACAATTCTCTTACGGGAATTATGACGATTAAAATATTAATATCCTACCGGTAAGACGCATCCCCGGCGGGCCAACGCGAAACTCCAATACTGTCTTCCTCAATTTTCAATGAGATATCACCATTTAACTACTAAACAACCAATGTATTGCCGTGAAGCTTTTTCTGAAATAACAAAGAGCTCACGAAGCTTTTTACAAAGACCCCGTTTATACCTCATAGTCGTGTTAACAAACCTATTACATTATATTTTATGGTTCAGAACTTCGACTGAAAATGTCTTATTGGGTAACAAAGGTTTTTACGAATTTCATGGAAATATCAGCTCGAGATGCCGCACGTTTGATTTTCACTGGAAGATTTTGAATGCATGCCGTTCCCATAGATTGGCGTTCGATACTATAAAACATGAGCTCTTCCGTGTCAAATAATGTTGCGTTGCGTGAGGTACAATAGCGATAAGAGAAGACAGGATAGGGGATTGGGAAAGATGCAAGCCGTAGCGGCTGCAAGCGCGAGTGCAAGCGGCTCGCCAAGCGATGCGCTTGATGCGAATAGACGCTCGAGTGTTGCGAAAATTCAAGCGATGCTTATGGGGAATAATGCATGCTTCAGGGAACGATCGTTCGGTTGGCCGAACGACGGCGACGACGCACGGAGAGAGGAATGTTATAGCCTCTCGGTTTATACGCGCATCAGCCAGGTCATCGTCTCTTGTATACGCGAATCGAGAATATATTCATGTAGAGGCTGACTTCTCCTATAATCCGGCTTTTCCTTCCTGCGGCCGATGAAGCGACGCTAAAATTGTGAAGAGGACCATCGTACAAGGAACGAAAGGGATCGTGAACGATACGAGAGCTTTTCGTGTTTACCGATACTTCCGCCTGTCGTTATTACAAAAGCATACAGGAACCGGCTGCGCAACGAATGTCTCGGCGTTCTCGACGATACTGATGCTGCGTGTAATCGCTTGCTTATGTTCGAGAAAATTCACGGGTACGAGAACACGCAACTATAAGAATTCTATTACGATACGCATCATCGCCTGTGTTCATTTTCTTTTTTCTTATTTATTTTATTTTTATCGCTGTAACACAACGGGGCATGAAAAAAATGAGAAGCTCACGAAAGAGCTTTACTTCGATAAATTTCGACGAGCCAAAGTATTCGAGGCCCTATCGAAGAGAGCTATATTGGCAAAGGGATCGAGATAAACAATGAGAACTCGGTAAAATTTTCTTGAAAAAGTGCAAAGAGGTATGTACTTTGTACTTTCAACGTCGTGCGAAGGGAAGGTAATGACCCTATCTGAGTTTAATATACTTTATTCTATGTACTCTATTTACTTCGTCATTCGAGATTTTCTTTTTTCTCTGCTTTTTCTTTGTCCATGAGAAACGGTACAGACGAAAGTCCTTCGGGCATCTTATAGTATTGAAAGAGTATTGGAATCTTTTTATGCATAATTACCTCGCTATCGTGAAACGAATTTACCGACATCGGCGATCGACAATGGAGTATAAAAAGCTCTTTAACTTGACCGAGATAGCATCGCATTATAACGATTCGAACTTTTATTCAAGCCTCGCAATTGAAAAAGGAGAAAAAAATTGAAGAGCGGAGAAAAAAGAATCGAAGAGCACAGCGGCAGACTGCAATATCCGTCACTCTGATAGACTTTCGATGGGATGTTTATCGCACCGCACTGTCGACGGAACGGCTAGTTTTGTATCCACGCAAATATTTGAACTGTGTGTGGAGCATCTCATTTTTATTTTATTTTTTCGACGAAACTTTAAGGACGCTTTCAGTACCATAGAATTATGGAAGTACCAATCAATTATGGAACTTTGGGATTACGTATATTTACCTATAACTTTAACTTTTTGCCTATAGCTCGAGCTAAAGATCAACGTTCGTTCAGTAGAAAAAGAACGATGAATAACTAATTCATAAATTCTCTCAAATGCACAAAGTATTCATCGCGAAAGTAATTTTATTATAAAAACGGACATTTTTTTGAAGTTTCGCAGGTGGCATTAAAAAAAAGAATTTTGATCTCATTTGTCACAACGATCACATCGGAAGCTCCAAAAAAATTCCTGAAGAGTTCCGTATCGATTCGCGTTTACGCGTACACCGTGCGGAACGTTCGTTATACCGCTGTTAATCCGCAGTGACGGAGTACTCGATTAACAAAATGGTAAACGAAAAGTATGTGTAAACGTACTCCGTTAGTGTACAGTACATCGTGCGTGAAATTAATCAGGTTTACACTACTAGCTTCATTGGTGGAAATGAACGAAGATATATAGATATATGGAATGTACGAATACTCGAATAATTCGATAGTCGCGTTGGCCAGCATTATATTACGAGTTCGAGGCTCTCGCCGACGGTATCTACAGCAAACGTGGGTTGCACGGCATCATCAGCCGCCACCATCCGATCAACTCGCACGGAAACATACAGACGAACACTTGCATACGTGAGATTCGATGAAATTTCGTTTCGTCTATATTTACACTCGGTGAGTGTCGAGCCCAACGTTTCGCTTCGGCGCTAGTTGGTTGCTACACTTTGGCTACATCCACCTACAGAAAAAACATATACATATATATGTATATGTATTAGCATACTATAGTTATCCGACGAGGGCCATCGCCGCTTGCGGACCTCGATTCGTAGCCGTTCGCGCAATAAGAATCAACTCGAGCGTTACAGCATCTATTTGCTGGGTAAAGCCCCTGGCAAATACGATCGAAATTAATCCTACCGGATATGTATAAATTAATCCTCCCCCCGATGTATCGCTGCGTCGGTGAATCTATCGTATACCTATTTTCACTCGATCGGTACGATGAATTTTCGCGACGAAATACAATGCCGAAATAGCGTTTCCTTCGTGTTCGTTATACGAAGCTAATTCGTTCGATGTGTTCATCAATATATCAATTAATCGATTAATCAATTAATATCATTTTAACACGTATGAGAAATAATTAATCTTTCCTTTCCAGATTCTGTTCGCTGGTCAAGGTCTCAATGACGACATGTGGCACACACTGAAATTTTCGAGAAGAGCGACGAATATAAAATTTCACGTGGACGAAGAGCCAATCGTGACCGGTGAGTTTTAATCTCATTATTGCATATGTACTCTATAAATACCATGTCGCGCCAACGTTAAAAATTTATCATCCGTCTGCTCTCGCCTCGATGAGCAATTGGAAACGAGGAAAAAACGTCATCTCAAGCAAACGGTATCGGCTTATCTCTTTGACCTCCGATAACTCTCGAGCAAAAGCAATTTTGTATCAAATAAATAGCGGAGAATTTTTTTGAACGTCTCGAATAACGTGGAGCGTCGTACGGCCAACTACCATGTCGATTTGTGACTTTAATCTATTCCTTTGAAATTCCTATAGCGGAGAAGACCGTACTTTTTCTTTTTTTTTTTTTTTTTCGAACTAACGGCGGATGACCGATGTTGCGCGTCTCGAGGATAGTGGAAGTGGAGGATACTTCCGTATACGAAAAAACGAGAAATTCTGTAAGCTGCTGTTTCGTAGCCCACCCGGCAAATCGCGGTACGAGAAAACGTGTGCGTTCCGAGTTGAAGGGGAGGGTTTTAGCATATTTATTAGGACGCTCGCCTCGCGGCCAAATCTCTCTTGTTGAGCTCGTTTCGCCGAGTCGCCCGCGGCCCCGTGACGAGGAACATCGCCTCGTCCCTGTAGGATTTAAAGGGTCTTCTCTCGTTTCTCCTTCCGTGCACATGAAGATTGCGAACGGGGGAAACGACGCGACGTTATCGAACTCCGAAGCGTCCGTCGTTTCATCGTGACTGCGAGAGTATACGTATATACAAATTTATCGTTACAAAAATAAGCTACGATGATGCCGCACAATAAATCGCAACTTATGAGTTAATAAATCAGTGGTAATTGCCGCGCGAAGAAAATTGCTAACGCTGCTGTATTAACGTTTCGATGAAAATTCTCTTCGATGTTCACAAAATATATGTATATTTTGTTTGCTTAAAAACAGAAGGACCCTTTTCTTTTTATATCGACGATGTTATAGATAGATGCACGCGGTTAACCGAAAGAAATGGGAAAGTTGTGAAAAAGATGCTATATCAAAATCGCATATCCGTACTCGATTCTCTCTCTCGCCGTTCTGTCCGTTTCATCGCGGGGATAAAACGACTGAGAGGGTTAATTAATTGCGGCAAATCTACGGTAATTAATTACCCAATTAAACGAAGAGATTAGATGATTAAGGGCCGGTGCCAGGCGTGTTGGAGAGTTCTCAGGATGATATCGCTGTTACCTACTCGGGGGCGAGAGCTCTCTCGGCCGTATAGGCAAACGAGAGAGGTGCACCGAGAGATATTCACGAACGAACGCGCGCGCCCGTTACAACAGCGCTGAGATTCATACATACGTGGATATATATATATGTACAGACATATATAACAGAGTATCTATATATAACAGGAAGTGGCTAACACTTGGGTTTCACGTGACTTAACCGATTTCACGCGCCTCCGTTACCGAGCAGTTGCACGCCTTTCTCGAGAGGATGAGTCGCGATGCACGCGCTCCAAAATTTCTCTGATTCGTTGGCAAAACTCTCGCGCAGATTCTGCATTATCGTCGTTCCTGCCGGTACTGCTGTTGCAGACTTTTTCTTTCTCAATTTCAACGTATCTCATTTGCACACCGGCGAACGAGAAAATGCGAATTTAACTCTCGAACTGTAATCTTGGGCCGCAATTAACGAGCCGAGAGAGTTCGCAATCGAATTATCGTAGCGAGCGATACGGCGTTTAGCAAGTTTTGTTGCATGAACAATTTATATATACCACATGATACATAGTTTATATACGGCTAATAATACATGCGCACGAATTTCCAGCAAATATACTATTATCAGTAAATTGTTGAAACTTCCAATTTCGAAATTTCGGGTTTCATGGTGAAAGTGTAGTTTCTGAAATTCTATCTGTATTATTAGTTTGATTTTAGAAGAGATAGGAATTTCATTGATCGATCGATTAAATTACGAATTTACTCAAAATTTACCAATAAAATAAAATTGCCTCTCTCAGGTAAATGAATACGAGACCCGTTTACGGCATCGAAAAGACTTCGTAAAGGTTAAAGACAAATTAACAAAAAAAAATCTTTTTTTTTTTTTTAACAATATGAAGAAGTAATGTCATCGATCGACTAATAAAGTACGAATTAACTAATAAATTAAAATTGGATCGTTCATATAAACGGCTAGGAGACTAAATTCAGCAATCTAAATTAACATATCAGAAGATGTGATATGTTCGGGTTTAAAAGTAAAAAATCTCCATTGCATAGATCTAAAATAACGAGAATCCTCCGCCGGCGAAAGCTCTTCCTGTCTCTAAATTTCTAAATATTTTACGACCGAGAGTTTTCGAACGATCAAAGCCAGTAGTGAAGTTCTCGAAAACTGTGTGATAGAAGCACAAGGGACATTCCGAGAACGTATTAACCTACCGTTGACCTCTTAATCGTCGAGGCGGAACTCGCGGTGTCTGCAGAACCGCGGAGGTAACGGAGAAGCGGAAGCGCAATAACGGTAGAAAGCATCGAGAGCAACGACACGCCTGTATATAGTACATATACGAAAACCCCGGGTGCGGCAATATCGTATTTCAAAATCCCTATTTAGCATAAATATCCGACAGCGAAGGTGGAGGCGAGCACGGCAATGGCCACGACGCACTCTACCAGCAGCACCGAAGGCAAATCGTGGAGTGGGATCCAGTGTACACTCGAGTTCTCTCGTCCTCCGTGAAATATCGTCCTTATATCGCGCTGCACCAACCCACTTTCCACGCCCCCTGTCTATCGCTCTCTTTCTCTCTCGTTGCACCAACTCCTGGCGTTTTTCCCCATAGATTTTCGTATAAGTCTCCGAAGCTGAAGCCAACATCTACGTATATATCGCAGTATTGATATAAACCGTCCAGTTATTGGGCCGTATCAGTGATCGATCATTACAAATCCTAAAGAGAAAATGGCCCATGATATACGCGCGAATTCGATCGCGATAAATAAAAGATAGTGGCCAATGACTGAACCAGAACATCCTTCTCTTTTTACAGACGATGTGAAAAGCGCAATGTGCATTGGAGTCGAATCCGATCATTTACACAGGTGCGGCTCCATAATTAACATATTTCATCGAAAAATAAGAATTCTTTATATAACGAAAGATTATCTTCGATATAATTCAAGGATCTTTGTCAAGTCTTAAAATCATAACGATAATCATCAGCAATTTTTTGTAAATGATTTCAAAAATATTTTTATTTATTTATTGTAATCCGGTGTCGATCCTATCGGCATAGCGTCTTTGGTGATAATGAATATTCGACAGATCAACGAAATAACGATCATCGTCTGAAAACTATTTACATCTATCGTATTACGATTTTTGAGGGACGGAGATAATAGCCACGAAGGCGCGGATAAGGCTGATTATTCCGGAAAGAGATAGTGCGAGAGACCGTAGGAAATAATTGATCGAATGTATATAGAAGCGTTCGGACACACTGTACATTATGGCAGCGATACTACTCGAGAGCCTCGAGCCGTAATCAATTTGGTATGGAGATTTATCCGTCGATAGAGGATTGCCGCTCGCGAAGGTGAAGAAGATTAACCGCTCGAGTGGTTTCCCGGCTCTTTATTCTCCACCCTATTCCTTGTGATCCGTCTCGGTTTACCAAGATTTATGTCACACTCGCGCTCTCGCGAAAACTCGCTGATATGTATATATGTATATACAATGCTGACAAAGCTACAGCACGCCGAAATAGGAGCTTTTTCGTTCACAGTAAATCGAACTCTATGAGATGCTCTCCTCATCGCATCGTTGTAAAAAATGAATTTAAAAATGAAAAAGAAATATAAAATTATGAATAATCTTAACGAAGCTGACACTATCCGCAAACTCCGAAAGCATATGATCGTTTCTTCGCTTATATCCATTGAGAAAAAAAAATTGTTGGCTGAAAAACTTTTTCGGTCTTCTTGATCCCTTTCAATTAATTTAAATTGCGCACTTTTGTGTGAAATCATTTAATTCTATCAAGTAAAATATTTGCACAAATACGATCGGTGATCCGGATTAGTCAGCTAACATTGTTCATGTTGTTAATTTAACTTACTTTCGTCGAATAAAAAATTGTAAGTCTCACTAAATCTCCGGTCAACAAAATGTATTTATTTGAATCAACAAACATTTTTTTTCGGTGTGTGTGTTCAGGAAAATATTTAAAAAAACAAACGCGAATCGTATACTAGGAAAAGGAAATATAGAAAATTTACCGTTTCGATGTACAGTGTCCAATCGCTTGTAAACCATCCTTGTGTGCCGTTGCATACGTTGCGTACAGAAATGTAAAGAGAAAACAAAGTGAAGAGGGGTTGAACCGGGTTATACGGATATATTTGGTCGACGGTATCTGGAGCGAGTTTTGCCGCTTTCTATTACCAATAAACCGATAGAAACGTCCGAACCACCGGCGAATATCGCGGGGCGAAGGGGGTCTTCTCGCATATACTGTACAGAACAGCAATTGCGCGAACGCCTCGGGTGGAAGCCTGAAGAATGAGAGGCGAGCGAACTATCCGTTTCACACACATACATCCCATTGCTCGCTTTACTTTATTGCTTCGCTGCATCCCCGTACATTCGTCATATAAATTGCATGCATTTCGTATCCGAAGTGAAATTCCGCTTCGCCGTTGTCGAAACTCTCGACATATCGTACGGCTCGATCAATTTCATCGGCCGGGCGATTTATAAAAATCCGTGTGCCAAATAATAACCGAACGGTGTTAGTCGCTCACAGTTCTGCAATCTCTTTCGCAAATTTTAAAACAAAGTACACATTGGAAGCTTAACTGTTCAACTTTACCGACTGGAAACGAATCTGTAACGGCAATTTTTTTGTTTAAAACGATTGGACTAACAATGAATTCGAAATACAAAAGATACGAAGGATGTTTCACATCCGAGTCTTCATTATTCAATTTTAATGAAAAAATAAGAAATTTCCAATAAATTCCCAATTGAAAAGTAGTCAATCGGCAAATCGGTTTAAAATAATTTTACAAATTGGCAAAGAGTCTCCAACGCAATCCGTGAATACAAACAAAAAAAAATACTTCGAAGCTCCGTTTGCTTCCAGTGGGACATCATTTCATCGAGAGAATTGCGCTCAATTGCCGTGATCTCTATCGCCATCGAGTATAATCATTGCAACGTCATTAATTATCATTATGACGTATCCAATTTCGTCATTACTATACAAGTACACACAGCGCGACGGGACATCGTGTTGGGTTTGGGAACCGGTGTGAGATATCGACGAGCAATTACAGAAGGCTAATTAGGAAACGTTTCTATCTCTATTCAACGTGTTGCCATTACACACATATCGCAGTGGACCTGAAAGCCCTTTCGTTTGCACAGTTGACTTCGTATCGAAATAATTCATTCGCGGCAGTTGCCACAGCGATTTATTGCCATTACCGTGGCAGCGACAAAACGTTGGTTCGGAGGAGCAACGCTCTGCAGTTTCCAGAGTTAATCGGGTAACAGAATTAATTCGTGGACGTTATACCGACAGCGTCACAGTGGCACGAGGGCAAAACGTTGTACGTCGAAGAGAACCGGTCCACTGGTACCGAATATCGATAATATAATCGATCCACTGCTTGGTTTGCCAATCAACGCGCGATATAGCGTGCGGTCTTCTATGCTGCACGCTTTCCGGTTCCCTGTCTCGACTCTCAGTAAACCTTCGACCGCTTCGTACCCCCTAAACCCCCTTCTCTTCTTGGGTATCTACTATATTGGTATATAGTGTCCGGTAGATATATTGACAAATCTAGTTTTCGACTATATTCGTCGACATTGTGTACGAGCCAATAGTTAGCTCCACTACGCGCAGTACAACTCTGCTTCCAGTTAACGCTCTATTAAACGAGGATGACCACTCTGGTTCTGCTAATATTGAACCAAAGAGACAATAATCCTCCAAATTGCTAAATCGTCGCTTCTTCCGCACTTCGGCATTACTATCGAACATATCGTTAATTAATACTCGATATTAAACATCAATATTTAATATTTCACGTGCGTCGCAATTCACGCGTTTTCATTTAGCATATATTGTCCACGAAGAGAAACGGATTTTCCGATAATATAGTCGAGCGAATTCGGGAGAGGATTGCGCGTTCTACGATCGAACGAACGCCTCGTTGACCGTCGGCAAACACGTTACTCAAACGTGAGCTCTAAATTACAGTAACGGGTGTATATGGTCAGTGGACGGGTACGAACGACGTCGACGATGTTACCCTATCGTCGGTGATCTGCGTAAGGGGCCGCCTACCGTTCGTTGACTACCGGACGGTTGACTACCGTTCGCTGTTCGCTTGATGGTCAACGAAGGCCATTTGCGGGCCAATCAAACGACGTTTAATTGGATCGTAAATTGGCATCA
This sequence comes from Buathra laborator, assembly GCA_934046635.1. Taxonomy (NCBI): domain Eukaryota; kingdom Metazoa; phylum Arthropoda; class Insecta; order Hymenoptera; family Ichneumonidae; genus Buathra; species Buathra laborator. The sequence goes on from OW203901.1 coordinate 4,668,665, forward strand.
AAGTCGACGATCGCGATGCTGGGGAAGGCGTGCGACATTGCCAACGACGGTTAGATCGTCAGGGTTATAGACTATGACTATGATAGGGCTCTTCGCGTTCGAAAACTCGGGATGAAACGTGAGAAGACAAAACGTCAGGGTACACGACATGTGACTCAAATTTATCGATGTTTTACACACTAAGAAATTAATGAAATTATGTTTATTTATTAATTTAACAACTAAAATTATAATATTAATGTTTTTTTTTTTTTTTTTTCAAGCCGAAACACAATTGGGCAAACAAAATATTTTAGAATTTCGAACGCTCCATGTCGGCGGTTATTTACACTCCGGCGAGAGCATTCCTCATTTTGTCGGACAACTGCAACAAATGTGGTTCAACGGACATCCTTACCTCGAGATAGCAAGAAGCGCGGGTTCGCATCAAGGCTCTCATCAGGGTGTGACACCTATAATAAGGGTAACCGGAAAATTTGGAAAGAGAAATCATCCGGTTCATCATCCCGTAACGTTCACGTCGAAACATACGTTCGTCGGTCTGCCGGTTCTCAAGGCTTACGTAGAGACCAATGTATATTTTCAGGTAAGTCATATTTTCAGACAATAACTAAATAGCCAATTTTTCATCGATTTTAGTATGTAAAAAAAATCATTTTGAGTCAAATATTGAAATATCAAAGAGCTTTGAAGCTTCATTTGTATGCTGATTGATAGCGAGCGCGGAGGTTAAAGGCGAAAGCTACAAAACCGAAACTTTGTCGCAACGGAATTGAGCATTTTTTTTTTTTTATTTACGGCAACCGTCGATTTCGTAATCAGCGATGGAAAATACGTTGAAATATTTCAGCTAAAATCTTTTTTCAAGATTCTTCGATTTAATGAAAAAAAAATTGCAAAAGTACCAGTTTGTTCGGTCTTTCTCTTTAACCTTTTCCATTATCTTGTAACGACCCCGAAAACAATTTTCCGCCAAATAGCCGCTTTTGTGTATTTTTTTATTTATTTTTTTCTACGCTTTATCGAAAAGCAACGATATGACTATTTTTCCAAAAACTAACTATAAAAGTTCGCTATACCAAATTTTTCGTATTGGTCGTTTCAGGACTATATATTCATTTTTTCCCCGTTGACTACGAATCTCCAACGCATTTTACTACTCACCCCAAAACCGATTCGAAACCTTTCGTCGGAACTCGAAAAAGAAGTCAATACCTTACCAAACCTTACAATTTATTCATCCGCGTTGATTTAACTGTATTCTATAAATATTCAAACAAGTTATTCAATCAAAGAGAGCGCATTTAACGAAAATATATCCGAGCGATACCGCAGTTCAAACGATCGTTATAAAACCAATTCGTATGTAAAATCTTCGGTGTTTATACTCTCGTATGGTGAATTTCCAATTTTCAATTACGTTCCGTTCATAATCTCCATAAAGCGAGAGGGAAAGTTTCGTTCTCGATGAGGCCAGCACGCGGTCCTCGGTACTGGTAACAACTGTACGCTTCCGGGCATTCACTGCAATTGCATGCGCCCCGTTCGTGCATTGCGCTCGCGGCAGCCGCTTCTGGAATTAGGTAAAACGATAGAATCGCGCAAAGCGCGATAGAGAGAGAGAGAGAGAGAGAGAGAGAGAGAGATATGCGCTCATTCGATGAACCAACGATCTCGCGTTTGATTTCAAATATGACCGCGAAATTCTCGGCGGATGACTTGTTACGCGAGTGGCTTTTCGCGTAGCGTTTACTACCCAGACGTCCCCGTGTACCTGTATGCGAATATGAATTGGTAGTTCGAGGTATGCTACGCGAGCCCATTCCATATTGCCCGTAATACGTTTAACGACTATATATCTGACGAGAGGGTTATCACCGAAGCGCGCGCTCGCCTCTGCTCTCGAAACATATCCTGATACTGCTATACGTGGGCGTTGCACCTAACTACACTTTCTCCCGATACATATATATATATTTATATATATCCCTTCTCCTCCTGTTGTTGATACTGCATTTGGAAACGATCTCGCGTAAGTATCGGAGCCCCGATTCGTTGCTGGCTCGTTAAAACGATATGAGAAACGTTAAAATATAACGTACAGCTACAATAATGAAACAATAGACGCTGAGGACATAAACGTTAACGCTCCTTCATAACGAGCGTCTGGATAAAGTTATTTCTACCGACAAATAAAAAAGAAATCCCAAATGTCTCGTAACACAATGAAATTGATAAATTCTACCAGATTTTTGATGTGTTTATTGTTGATTAAAATGTTCATCGTTGTTTTCACAGTTCAAAACGAAAGAGGCAAATGGATTGATTCTCTACAACGCCGGACGGGAGCGGGACTTCGTTGCGGTTGAGCTCGTCAACGGACACGTGCATTATCTCTTCGATTTGGGTGACGGACCCGTACAGATAAGGGACACCTCGAGATCGAGATTAAACGATGGAAAATGGCACGCTGTTAGTATCGGAAGACCAGCACCGCGGAGGCATACACTCGCAGTCGACGATCACGTTACCGCTCTCACGAGTCAGGGCAGCAATGAAAATCTTGATCTCGATGGAATATTGTACATAGGTACTGCAGATCGATTTATTGATCAATTTACAAAATTTTCGAAAAAAAAATTTAAAAACGGTTTTATTAGAACGAAAAAAAAAAATCAATTGGCTTCGACGATTGATTTGAAAGCTCTCGTAGCCGCGAGCATTCCACGCCGAATACCGATCGATTTTCTGCCTGAATGAACGAACGAACCGACCGAGTGCGGTTTTCCGTTCGCTCGGGTGGTACGTGTGTCACAGCCGACGGCGTAACGTCGATTGTGGCCACCGGGAATCGGGATAAATCATTTTGCGACTGAATTGTCAAGAGCCTCACATTACCGATGAGGAATAACTCTCGTGTGCGCACTTTATCGTCCAATTCCATTGGACGCCGAGACTCCGAAGATTATATATATTAATAGAGAAACTGCAAAGGTGGCGGTCGATTATAAAAGAGCCGAAAATATATATATATTTTTTTTACGAGTTAAACATTGAAGAATAGCGTATTTCGTTCATTGCATAATATGAATAATAGTCGAAGCAAAAATTGAGTCCTGTAAGAGTTTTTTTTTTCGTTATTCGACAGATTCCTACTGTACCGACTACGGTGAAAATAGCTATTATATCGCAGTGACTTCCATCGTAAAACGGTTAATCGCGATAATGTGATTGTTTTTTCAGTTTATGACAACCCACTGATAAAAAAAGTGAGTTGTAAGAACTAACAATTAGTTGAGAAAATTATTGGATACTCCCGGTATATCCCATTGTTTTTATAAATTTCAATGAAAATACGCATAACAATCGCTACGACATTATCAGTTTTTTTAAATCAATGGACAGACGTACCGTTATAACAATTATATACGATGAAATTGACAAATAACAACAATGATGAATATGGAGATGTATTTTTTTTTCTTTTCAGGTGGCGTCGAGAAGCCGCAATACGAACAATTGCCAAAACCGATACAAAGTCGTCACGGTTTCGAGGGTTGTTTAGCGTCACTGGATTTGAGTGGCGAAAGCGTCGATTTGATGACAGACACTGTTGTCACGAGTACTCTGGTTGAATCCGGTTGCGACGTTTCCGTGAATATTCATCCCGGAAAAAAATGTACGCACGACATGTGCGCGAATCACGGAACTTGCGTACAACAATGGAACAGTTTTACGTGCGATTGCGACATGACGAGCTTCAGCGGTCCGACTTGCAGCGAAGGTAAGTTACCGGGAGAGCTCTGCTGGGAGTTTAAAACTTTTTTAAACATTTTTATTCTTGTTTTCCCCTTTGTATTCGAACGACACGATGCGCCAATTGATTTATCGTTTTCATTTTTTTTATTTATTTTTTTTTCAATTCTTTTGCAGAAGCCGTAGCGTACGAGTTTGGACCGGGAAGAGGACTCATCACGTACACTTTTCCGACGGATCGTCAACCGGAAATGAAGAGAGACACGATAGCCATGGGTTTCGTTACCGGAACGAGTGACGCTGTGCTTCTCAGAATAGAATCGGCAGCGAGCAACGATTACCTCGAAATTCAAATCGTTAGTACATTATATATCGCGGTACAAAATTTCGTACGTTTCTATGATTTAAAAAAACACGAGAATAATGGGTTTCGGATACAAAGGAGTATCAAAAATTCGTATTGGGGTACAAAGTCGTCATTTGCAATTTATCAACAATACCTACTTCTTTGCGCATAATAATTTCTATTGGCTTAAGATTATCTGCGTTCCATTACCGCTAAGCGTATGTATATTTGATGAACCGTATTAATGCAAATATTAAATATTAATTCAAAACGTGAAACGAGTCGTGAGGTCGAAGTGTAAATCCACGAGAATATATAATTAACCACCGTTAACCACCGTTACAAATACTAATCACATAAATTTCGAGCAAACAGACGGAATCGTCGGGTCTGCATGCGGCATTGAAAGAATAAATAAAATAAAAATTTGCATTCGCGCGAATTAAAATAAAATTTTAGAGCTTTGCTACGCCGGGGAATACACAACTCGAATGTATTATAATACATATAGTTTCGCCATTGATTGCGAACGTTCGATTGTACGCGGTATTACGCGACGGATTGGTTTAGTAACGAGATGCTTCAATTAGCTGACAACCCCTCGTGTGACCCGAACCCGATTTCGTCGACCAATTTAATCGACTCTCCGCGCTTTCGATATTTTAATTCGTAAATAAACAGCGGTTCATTTATGAACCCGACGAGCGATACCGAGAAAATTCGATTCGATGATAGATTACCGAAATGTCGACAATACATCGTTGTTATGCCTGTCGAATAGCCGTAATAAATTTACCGATCGAAACGTGCGAATTATTTTCTGCACAAACTTTTTGCCGAAACAAATGAATGATACGTTACAAATTTACACGCTATTTTTATTGATCGATAAACAATACATCGTATTTTTAACTTCGATGTTACGAACGACGAAACGACGTCGTCGGTATTCGACGTTCGGTTCGTACGTTATTTTTATTATTCGATAAACAATACATCGCATTTTTAAATTCGTCACAGGTGGAGGGCAATGTTTTCGCCGTTTACAATATGGGGACTAACGATCATCCGATCGGCGAGGGCGGTGTTAAAGTCAACGACAATCAGTATCACGTTATAAGATTCATGAGAAACGGAGCGAACAGCACACTGCAAGTTGACGATTACAACATTCAAGCTAATCATCCGTCCGGTGAGTAAAACACATTATTTTATATATTCAATTTTTTTTCTCGGAGATCTTTGATAAAATTTAACAGTTTGTAAACTACGTGCGCAATTTTCAACGTTCACTGTCGACGCGAAGGGTTCACGAGAGCCATCCGCGTTCTACAGAGTTCATCGGTAGACTGAGTGTGAGAGAAGTTCCCAAGTGGATTCAACGATCCCTTCGGTAGTTATGAACTCACCGCTCCGAACTAACGACGCTGCTATTGGATGCTCGTCGTCGTTCCCGTTCTCCCGATAGGAACCCACATGGGGCTCACGTGCATCGTGCATCGTCGTGCCTTCGTGGAATTCGAAGGCGTGGCTTTGCAGTAAAATCTTCGAGTCAAATCCTAAACTATTATTCGAAACAGCTGAACGGAGATAGAAGAAGGAAAAAAAAGGGAGGGACTCGACATTTTCATTGGTCACAGGATCCGGTGTCATTCGACCTGCGGACACAATCCCAAGTCGTAAATTTTCGGAGAGCCGCTTCGAAGATTTCAAAATCCTTCTCGAGAAACGAAAAGACACTTTCCTGCATATTCTGCTCGCCGGATTTTAGAAAGCGAGATAATTGGTTTCAATTTTTTTTTTCCGAGTTTTTTTTTTTTTTCGGGCAACGAATTTTTTTTGCCGCGAGTTCCCGATCTTTGCACCCACGTGTTCTTCTGCTACTCCGATACCACCGACACGCTTCGAGCGATTGATCGCGGCGGATTTCCACACGCTGGAGAATTCGTAGAATTTTAATTATAACGTGAGATATTTATCAAAGACGAAAAACCTCCAATATTCATCTGATACCCTAATCCACTTCGGTCAAACGATATCTTTTTTGTAATTTTTTTCTTTACGATTCTCGATGACAAACGTTTCTCTGAACCTTCTGTGAGAGTCATAAATATTAGAGCCTTCAAAATTGCCGAGAACCCGGGGATAAATATTAGAGCCTTCAAAATTGTCGAGAACCCTCGGGAGGGAAAAAAACGACCTTCGACGATCTTCTGCTTGCCGGCTTTTAGAAAGCGAGATAATTGGCTTTGATTTTTTTTCGTAAAAAAAAATGGACGGAAAAAGATAGAATCATGGAATTTGACCTGAGCTCCTGCTAACCTTGTCATGTTACTCCGATACATTTGACACGCTTTACAGAACGATAGTGAAGGACACCCTTTTTTTTCAAGGGTGAAAAGTAACCTCCATCTATCGTCTAAGATCCTAGTCTACTGGGGCGACGCAATAAATTTTTTTGTTCGAGAATTCGAGGTAAGAGCAGATGAAAAAAAATGAGGTCCGCGAGTCACTATATTTTGGCTTCTAATACCCTGACGAAAATCCTTGAGAAGAAGACCCTCGGGCCGCATTTTTTTTTTTTTTTTTTTCAATTCCGCATAAAATGTCTATTCATAGAAGCGGGAAAAAAAAACCCGGGAAGCTTTGCCTGAAGCGACAAAAGGCATTGACTGTCGTTATGGACCTTGTTCTACATTCCGTTTTTCCAAGCTGCTCGTCGCAAAGGGTGCTGCAAGCTGCTGTGGTATTTTCAGCCATTTTGCCATTCCGACCGAAGTGCAAAGACGTATCTTCGGTCTCTTTTCTTTCTGGTAGGGCGGCTTTAAAGTTCACAGTTTTTAGTACATCTGCTCCCTTTCGACAACCAAGAAATTCCTTCTACATGCCACGAAAATCTACGATTCTTGAATGTAAGCAATTGCCTACCCAAGAGGAACACGAAAAACGAACCTCAGGTATCGCGAGAACGAGACTCCGTATTCAAAGAATTTTCAAAGAAATTTCGTACCTCCAAACTCAACATCGAGTCCTGATAGAAAAATAAGAGATAATTGGATCAACTGTGAGGCTTCATTGTTGAATTTTCACTTTTTATATGCGCGGACAGCGAACACGAAAAATATGTATGCATTCGAGTAAAACGACGGCTTTCCGAACAGAAATTCTGAACAAAATTATTCCATTTCACGAAACGCCCGAATTATGTTAAAAACTATTATCTTTCATGGCTTCTGATCACTGCGTATCAATGCAACGAAATTTTTAGTCGTTTTATTTTTGATATTTCTCGACAAGAGGACATAGTGTCCTGGTACGATGGCCTTGAAATGTTAAGCTTTAACTTCACGAGTTTCCTTCGCACAGCTGCGGGTTTTCGTCTACAGGCTAAACGCTATGCCCATTTGTCTGTGAAAATCGTCTATCCAGAAGGGCACAAGGGAAGAGTCGATACGTTGAGGACAAGAGTGTCTTTTTCAAAGATTCCTCGAAGGAAATTTTGTACCTCCAGACTATACATCGAATCCTGATAGAAAATCGAGAGATAATTGGATTGTCCGTAACGGTTAGTTGTTGAAATTTTTACGTTAGATATTCCAGGACAATGCGGGCGGACTAAACCGGCACCACGGGTGGTTTCTCGGTGTCCCGCAGTTTTTACAACGTTCTTAATGAAAGTATGGATAGAGGACGGTTCAGAATTCACATCAATAGCAGACAGAGCGATTCATCGCGTGACGGTACAGCGATTCCTATGGCAGGTCATGAATGGATTATCGCCACAATTGAAATTCATGTCTAAGCATTCACGATCCTTTCCAAACAGTATACAAAAGGTTTTGACGAGGGTTACGAATTTTTCTGAAACCAATGCGAGAAGAAAATGTTTTCTTTTCTTAACGAAATATCACTTTCACGATGTTCATGATTTCCTGAGCGTTGATCTTGACGCTAATTGGTTCCTCTAGATCTCGAGGCCTAAATCCTCGAAAGGATCTTCGAAGCACAAGTTTCTCTGCTCCCAGGGTCCCCTGATAGCAAATTAAACAGTCGGGACTAATCCCTTTTCTAACGAACACGCCTTGTCGTCGCGCCAGAAATCGAGTATATTTTCCTGTTCTAACACAGCGGGGTTCGTGAGCATTTTCGTTTTTCTCACGATAATACTCAATGTCCCGAAAAGCTTCATATCATCGAGGAAAAGCGACGGAAAACGGAAAATTGTGTCTTCTTATTATACATTCCTAATAGTGAAGCAACGACTGAAAACTAATCCCTCTTTTTTTCGATTTCAAAAATCTTTGAAGAATCGACGAAGTACCCGGCGCGCCAGCTTTTCGGGTATATTTTCCTGTTCGAAAACCGCGGGGGTGTGAAACTTTATTATTTCTTATATTTTTTCATTCAATACTGGAAAATTTCTTCAAAGACGAAGGAACGCTTTCGAACTCTATAGATATTTTGGATTCCTGATACTCGACGACACGTTAATCCGCCTCATTAGCTCCACCGGTAAGAACGATAATATAAATCGTTTAGTGTGTGCAGTATGTTCTAATGGACCACCCACGATCGTTGCGATGCTGTAAATCAACGTCCGACTTAGTATACCTGGCGTCCTTCTCTCTCACTTCGCACGGCTCTTCTCGTGCATCGGTGAGAGAGAACGGTCGCATACCATAAAACCGGGACCCGCAGTCCCATAGCGACTTCTTACTTATTCATAAGGCCCTGGCGTCCGGTACCATGTTTATGGTGAACTCCGAAGATTCGCTTCTCGCATTTCTCGTTTCTCCGATCATTCGCCTTTACTTGTGCTTTGTTCTCATCAAGTCGATCTTCCATTATCGATATATCGATCAGATAGAAAGTGATAATACAATGTTTATCGATAAAATTACGCTTTGAAAATTTATTTTACAATCTCCTCCGTTCACAAATAATTTCAATACGCAAAGTTAATTAGATTTTTTTTTTAATTTTTCAAAATAATGAGCATTTTTTTTAAAATCACTTTGTTTAATATTAAAACTTTCACTTTCACTTACAAAAACTTATCGTATGCCGCGAAAATAAATGGGTTAATGCAGCGCAACAAATAGCATCAGTTCTACTCGACAGCATGCATATTTAGCAGTAAGCTGTACTGCCAGATACTTTCCAGTTACGACGGCAGAAGCTATGACCGTTGCAAACAGAAATAAAGTAGAGATAAAAAAAGTACAAAAAATAAAGAAGTATGAAAAAAAAAAGTGAAGGTAAAGAGGGAAAGACGAGAATGGGTAGTAACGGACGCGCGCAGAATACGAGTGCACGCAATGCGGATCTCATCTGCTGTGTCGCATCCCTTTTCCCCGCATCTTCATCGTCCCGTATGTTACCACACCGCGGAAGAGGAGTGAGTGTCCCCGGCGTGCACCGGGCGCACTAACTGTAGAGAACCAGACTCGACCAGGAGCCTCGTTCGTTCGTTCGCCCGCGTGCGGGGTGAATCTAATTTGATTTAATTAGAATAAATTTGCCTTCGCTGGTTCAAAGTTTCTAGCTCTACAACGGTATATAAGCCTGGTAGGTGAATTCATCAAATTATGCGTAGAGCCGGAGCACAGAGAAAGAGAGATCGCGCGAGTTGGTAGTCGAATGTGTTGCTCAGTGCTGCTGCTGCTCCTGTGCTGCTTCTGGTGTATTAGGTGCAGTATAAAGTCGGCAACCAATCGAGAACAGGGATTCGTCCTTTCGAGACGGGGGCGTGGAATCTGCCCTCGTGAAAAGGACATTTTTATTTTTGTTTTCTCGAGGGTGGGTGGTACCTCGGATGTATATAATGGATTTAGAGATACATATATACCTACAACAAGCCTACCGAACGAAAGCCATAAAGACGAAGGGAGAAAAGACCGAAAGGACGGAACAGCGGGCCAAACCCCCTGACGATTCATGTTATCCGCATTCTTAAGTGGTACGAACTTGACTCAAATTTCAACCCTTTGCCCTCGACGCTTAATCATACACTTGGTGACTGAATTACGATCATGAGGTACATTCTCAACGGTTATAATAAGGAAACCGTGACGGTTTACAGATGCGGTGTATCCAGACACTATAACGTTGCTTTACGGTGCCACGGTTCGTGTCTTCGACAGCCCTGTTAGGCATTGTTTTTTTTTTTTTTTTTTTGGAGGGCTTTCGAGCCGAATGGATACGAAAACCCTTCGTGGCACAAGGCCTAAAATATCCTCGACCTCCTGGGCCCTTATGATTCCGTGATCCTTGAGGCCACAAGCTTTTGTTCGTGATCCGTGACCTATTCGCCTCCGGGGAATTCTCCGGTAGGATCAAATGTTTTTTTTTTTTTTTCTTCGTTTTTTTAGACGATGTGGTTCGGTTTTTTTTTAATTGATTAATTACAATTTAAAACAAACGCTGTAATTCGTAGATTCCAGTTAATAATAATTAACTTTTGTTCGATAATTTCTGTTTAGCTTTTTTTTGTCAATACTCCATTCTTTACTTTTTATCGAAAATTGATTAATTGTGAATTGAAATAATCGCTGCAGATCGAGTTAATAATTAATAATTATTATTCACTACATTTTTTTTACATTATTTTTTCGTTCTCTAGTCTATTTTTTTTTTTTTTTTTTTTCAACAATCCAGATCCGTTGAACATTTACAACTCAGAGTAAGGATGGTAATAAAACGTTTCTCAGTGTACGTTTTACTTTTATTTTTTTCCGGAAATTCGTTACATCGTATTCAATTGGAATTCGATAGCGAGTACGTAAAAGTTGTCGAGTACAATGGCCTGAAAATTGCTGAACCTCGTCTACAACGAAGGGGTACGGGAAGCCCTTTGGCGCCGCTGCCAGACAAGGCGAGACCTCTCGGACTCCTGATGTCCTGTTCGTTCGACAGACGAGCCTTTGTTACATTAACCCTTTGTCGTTGTTCCCCTCCTCCCCTTCTCCACTCGAACTCAAGGGTCAAGTACCTCTCATTTATTCGCCTGTTCGCGCGTACATTTGCCGGCTCCCCTTTGTGATTGCGCACACGCGTCTCTTTCGCTGTGATCTCATTTCGGTGGACAGCGTGAACTCCCCTCATACACTCTAATTGCACGAGGGAGATTTAGCTTCTTGTGTCGCTTTGGTTGCCTAATAACTTTTCAGATCACTGGAAGGCCCTTTGGGACAAAATGAAACAGCCGCGTGTTTCATCGTCGTTGTCGATTACAAAACTCGGCAAACACGATGTTGTGCAAAACTCTGTTGTGCAAAACTCGCAATTTTCGACCGTAACAAAGCTCACTACTGTTGCCTTTTTACACGAAGCCGGTGAATACAAAGTTCTCGCCATACAAAAATTCGTTAGAAATATTTTATAAAATTTTTCGTATCGACAAAATTATTTGCAATTAGTTGATGTGATTTATTGGTGATTTATGAGATGAAATGTATTGCCGATAAAACTATCGGAGGATAGGAACAAAGGTTTGATTTGCAGAGAAACTAAAATAATTGTGATAAAAAGCGATCGAACCCGAATGCTCGATAAGCATCCCTGCAAGTATTCGAACGAGCAAACGGGCGGGCGAATGTTCGCTCGACCTTTTCCAACGTTCTGTTACCCTGGCATCTAGAAATTCAAAGAAGTTCGAAACTTTAACCCTTTCCCACGTGGAGTGAGTGTCCGGTCACGATAGTCGATGGATCTTTACTCGCTTTGACGACGAAGAGAACGCACTATAACGTTCCTCGTACGAACTTTTGTAGTTACGAGACGCACGTGTGGTAACCTCGTGAGTTACGTTTTCTCAAGCGCGCCGGTTCGCTCTCGCGCACTACCCATAGCTGTGGGAATAGAGAGAAGGAATAGGAACAAAGCAACCCTCGAGATATCCGTGGTGAGAAATCCGATGAGGGTAAAAACCTCTTCGTTCTTTCTGTTGCTCTGCTTCATGTGTGGAGTTTAACGTGTCCCCGAGCCACATGTTTTCTCACGCGTTTTACCGAAACCCTCGACAGCAATATTTAATGCTCCGGCCTTCCCCGGTATCTTCTTTTTCGTTTTCCCGTATATACTCGCCGAAGCGTACACGGAATATTTGGAATAACTTTCGTTTCTTCACAGCGGACTATCGACACCCGAGTTTCTCGTATTTCATCCCCATGTGGCAAACTATGAATGGAAATTCGAGTACAAAGCGCAGGTTTCCTCGTTCGACTCATCAACTCGCCATATCTCTTTTTCTCACCCTTTGAACATCGAAACCAATGTGAAAGAGCTTTCGAAGCAATTGCGAAAATCTCGCGTTTCATGTGGTCTAAAAACACCAATCGAAATTCGCTACAAAGAGAACGACGAATAAAACCATCAGAAACGAGAGTATAACTGATCGATTGCAAAAATCTTCAACGAATATTCGGAAACTTTTCCTACACAGAAAATGCGACAACTTGAATAAATTTTTTGGAATTTTATTAAATTGTTCGTATTTCCACGAAGCGCGAAAAAAAAGTTTATTTGCCTGTGCGAACGAAAGGAGCCAATAGAGAATTGTGAGCGTTATTTAGAGTTGTGTCAATTATTCTACTCATTCGACAGTACTGAGCATTTATGCCGTGGATAATCCATAATTGAGAAAACTAAAATAATTTCTGCATTTCCGAACGAGTAACTTTCGTCGGAGTTAAAACTGGCGGAAGCCATCGGAACAGTCGATGTGGGGGTTGAGGGTGTATTTCTATCGTTTAGAAAGTACCTCCCGTCTCGTCTGTTATCCTGATGGAAAAGGTCACGCGGCAGGCCTCTCTTTTCCATTTACTATTCCGATCGCTCCGTGGGGAATCCGCCTCTATTCTCTCTCCCCCGATACTGTTTCTGATTGTTCGCCGGTGTGTAAATAGGCCACTGACACAATGCTCTCGAAGCGCCTCGATTCGTCAAGGGGAAAAACACGTATGCTTCTCACCGTTTATGCTTTCTCGCTACATATATAGAGCAAAGTAATAGCAAAGTTTCCGTATTTTTTTATCATTATGATTTACCAGACTGAATAAAAGAGTTCGTTCAGCTTCTGCAACTTCGAGCACTTTTATGAGATCTTGTTATACGCGATGAGGCATCGATTACTTTCCAATCTCGTTGAGTCGCCTGTTACAATGGTCACTCTGTTCGCACTCGCGTGGAGCTCTGAACTGCGAGTTCCCTTGCTCTGTGGGCCCCATGAATAGAAATGCCCTTTAAAGGGCCCAAACGGAGTGGTGCGCTCTTGAATACCTGCTGGGGTGGGAGAAAACGTCCGTAAACGGAGTAGTAGACGCGCGGGGTATATTTCTTTACCCTTTATGGAGCGCAGGGCTATGGGTAGACAATTTACTTTCTCGATCATCATGAAATCCTGGTCTCTAAGTAGACCACTTGGTTACGAATTTCAACCCTTTGGCGACTCTTATACGCCTACGTTGTGTCTCAACAGACGCAATAGCGAAATTAAATGGTATATAGGCATTGCATGAACTCGAGGTAGAAAACCCTGCAGTGCAGAAAAACAGAAGTAGAGCTCACAAAATGCCGACGGCGGTAGTCTACTTCTGCTGTTATGCATTCTATTCCATCAGGTTATTCGGATCGTCAATCTTTCGTAGGGAATACGAAAGATTGGACACAATAGGAGCGGAAAAAGGCCGGTTAAAAATTTCAAAGTATAAAATACTACGTCGAAGGGTATACTACCCTGTTAACTAATTAGGCAGTTCTATTCAGTAGATCTTTCTGGGAGAGTCGAGACCGGTATCTCGTTTGCTTTATCCCTTTTATAGAGTTACCCTCGTTCGTGAACTACTCTCGTACGAGCAGCTGTGCGAATAATGGTATCTCGTTGCTCGTCACTTCTGCTGCACTCCTGTCTGCACTACGCACGACATTGCTGTACAGTAGAGTGTGAGGAATGCCTGAACGCTAAAACTAATTTGTTGATAAATAATCGAGTTGTTAAAAATAAATTATTTCTTATGAAAAATGGATGGTTCACAAAAACCACGTCTACCCTCTCATAGTAACCTAATGCTGAGTTAAGAGTTCAAAAAAAAAAAAAAAAAAAAAATGGCCACCAAAATGCAAAATATTTTTTTCTACTCGTTAAGTTTCGAAGCCCATTGAGTAGCGACGAGGGTGGTTAGACGAAAAATTATCCTCTCCTTGAGTTCTGTTCTCCCAATGAGGCCGTCATGCCGTAAGCTCGAATTTCACGCTCTAACGCTTTGCAACAATAGAAGTTCAAGCGTTTACAAGATGTAATTTTCGCGTTCGTCACATAGATAGGTATATATAGAATATCTATCGTATGAATTAAGAGAATTGAGGAATATGGTGAATAAGCGTGGCGAAGACGGCTCGAATCTTCGGTTATATTCGTTCCTTCGATGCCCTGAAGCCCTAATACTCGTCGTCGTGAATTTGACCGCAGGCGCGAGTCGTTCTCACGCTCGGGGCCCTCTCTTCAACGTACAACCAAACCGCCTCAGTTCGTCTTCGGGGCACCCCGAGGGTCGTGGGAGGATGATCTCTTCTCCCCTTCGCCGCGGGTACGAGGACCTTTGAACCTCCAAGGAATTTTGTACACGGCGCACACACACACACACACAGAAGGGATATTATAACCAATGAGTTTTAAAGACTCTCCGGCTATTGCTTGCATCCCATTCGAAGAAGCCTTCGAATACCATCCTCTCTAATATGCTCGATGAGCATAAACCGAGACAGAAAAACTGACGCCTCCGTGAAATCTGACCTGAAGAACCGTTGTGAACGCGCGGAGAAGAGCAGAAAAATAATTCGTTATTTTACGATCCTCGTGGTTGAAACCCTCGTTTCCACGAAGTGCCACAGAATGAACGAAAGAGGCGGACGCCGAGCCGGTCACACAGGCAGGGCGGAGGCCTTGGAGAATTCGAAAGCACGAGTAGAAGAAACGCGATTCAACCCCGAAGATGAGGGATCGGAGAAGAAAAAAAATTCCTCGGTAGACAAGGCATTCTGGTACATTGAGGTCCAACGATTCTTACCTAGAAAGCGATTCCTCGAAGAGCTTATGGCAAGCGACAGAAGTGAAAAATGTTGTTTTTTCATTCTTCTTTCGTCTCTTTTCGTATTCTCAAAGTTCTTCAGCTTCGTTCTCGCTGGATGTATTTTTTTTTTTTTTTTCCGAATCTCGAAAGACCTTTTTTTTCTGTTTCTTTTGAGGATTAACGCTGAGAGGAATAAAGAGGAGGCGTGCGACTTCGTGGGAATATATCTCGCTTGAAGATATATATCCAACGTATAAGCCATCGGGTGAGAAGAGACGCCCGAGTCGTCTCGCAAGCGTGAGAAAGAATCTTCGACGAGCGATAATTTTTACTCACGCTTACTAGGGAAACAGTCGACAGAAGGAAGCTTCGAGCGATTGGGGGGAGGCGCTGAAGAGAGGAGTCTAAAGAGAGGCTGAGATGCGAAGTAGAAAGAGTTAGGGGATGAAACAGACTTAAGATTTAGAAAAAAACCGAAGTCTCAAAGGTCTTTGTGAAAAACACAAACATTTTTTTTTTCTAAATCAACGATTTTGCATTTCAACATTTCGACTATGCGTAGCTGAGATTATCGATATTGACCGATCAATACGTCGATTATTGTATATTTCTTCCCTTCCCTGAGAAGATATCTTCCTCGCTCCGTTCCTTTTTCTCCCTCGATGAGTAGAAATATCTCTTCGACACTGCTGTGTTCTTGGTAACCCTGAGAACGAGAAGCCACCGTTGGAACCCGAGTTCTCACGGTCTCGACGGCGCGTCTTCGCGCGGTGTACAGTCGGTGTCTCTCTTCCTTCTTTATCTCTCGCTTTTCAGGTATACAGAGGGACGAGAGACGTCTCGAGGGACGTTGGAAGGCCACGTGTGGCCTAACGGCCAACGGTCGTTCTCCGTATATACTTTCCCATATCTCATCAACTATGGATCTCTTTTCCAAGTTGCGTGACAAAAAATAAAAAGAATTCCTTACCGGCATGTGCTGGCAAAGTCGATCTATCCGCGCGCCCGATGACTGTAGCCATTCACGTGGCTACGGAATGATCGGAAAATTTCGAAAGATTTCTGGTACGAAATTCTTGGAAAGAAGATGAAACAGACAATGAACCCGCCGGTGAAACCGAAAATTTCCAGGTATATCTTGAAGTCGTTGATGAATGCTTCAAGATTTTTCCAACTATCCATATGTACGCTTTTACCGCGATCGCTATGGACTCTGTTGGTTTAGCCACTGTAAATCTTATCCATTCATTCATATTTCTTCTTTGACTCGACCGGATATCGTCTATCGGCTTATAGACGATATCCTGGAAGGGATAATAATGCAACATCCCCACGTACTTCTAGCTTCGTACCGCATTCCTATTTCGGTATAAAGAGTTCTAAGGAATTCAAATAGATTCATTCTCGACGTTCGCGAGAGAGACGAGAGATTCGAGAAGAAAAAATCGTAGTTGGACAATCGAGAGTATCGCTTCCTTCGCGATCGTAGACGGTGCATGCTGAGGGCTGCATTGGTCTTCTTAGCTATCTCGCTTCGTGTCTCTTCTCTCGCTTGCCCGTTCGTACATTCCCACGGAGCGTGAGAACCGAGTTCCATCGTATCCGTACGTTATACGCGCGCGTACGGGTCTCTTCCAGAAACTTTGATTTTTTTTTCCTCACATCTCGGCGCGACGACAACGACGGAGAAACTCCGAACGATCGAGGGAAAGATCGTAGATTAATATATTTATTATATGTTGGGATTTTTTATTTTATTTCTTCTTCAGCGTTAAATGCATGCATTCAGGATGGAATTCGTTGGGAAGGTCCGGAGAGGCTTTAAAATTTAAATGACCAACGAGCGCCGGAGTGGGACGAACGAAAGATGGGAAAAGGGAAGGAGGGATACGAGTTTCGCAGGAATTTCACGCTGCTGTCCTTGCTGACAAAGATCGTCTCGGTTCACGCGAGACTCGCAACGAGGGCGACGAGAAATTCGATTTTATCGCTCCGAACGTTCTCACGTAAGACGAAGCAGCATGATCGAGTAGGAGGTCTTATTCGAAATTGGAAACGTCCCTCAAAATGCGCGTACCACTTGTTCTCCAAGCCTCGACCTACCGCCGACGATTTAAAAAAAAAAAAAAAAAAAAATTTAAACAGATTGACGAAAAGAAATTCTCACAGATTCGAGAAATTCGATAATATTTGACGTCGAGGAATTTTTTCTTTTCGTTAAAAAACAGGTGTCCTACGAGGATAATTGAGATTAATCGATGACCTCCAAGCATCTCAAAGGTATTTCGAAGGTATTCTTCCCTCACCTGCCGCAACGAAAAATAATCTTCTCACGAGTGCTGGAAAAACATGAGACACGAAGAAGTAATTTTTTAAATGTGAAACTCTCCGAGTCCTTTCCTACATGTATGCCCTGGGAAGTTGTCAGGAGGTTTCGCTTTCGTTTGGGGGCGTGTGCTCGATGCACCTGCACTGAAACACCTTGGATCTCGCGCGAGCACCTTGTTACCGCGAAACCCGCACGACGAGAACCCTCTTCGGGTCTTTCCAATTGTTCAGAGGGGACATCTTTTGCGACTACTCAAGTACGCATGCTACCCTGTCTTCAGTGTACACAAATCTTGGAATCAAGAAAAAATAAAGAAGAAAATCCTCCTTGCTAAACGACCGTAATAAAGTATATGCAGCAATACTATTAGTCGCTGGATAACGCTGTATTTTGTATTGTAAAGGCAACCGTGAATGCCAGTATCGAGAACTGGACAGACTGTCCGCAACTTTCGCTAAAGTCTACAACTACAATTTCTTCTCACGACTAACAAACGAACATAAGGGACGAAGAAGTAATTTTGAATGCAAACACAAAAAAAAATAACCCCCTTCCCCTTTAGACATTCTTCAATTATGTGAGAACTCTCCGATGTGTAACGGCCGTTCGCTACCCTCAGGAATTTGCCACCCTTCCAAGTCTTCTGGCTCCGCAAGTCGAACGCTCTCTCCACAGATTGTAAAAATTCTTCCCATGAAGATCGGAGTAGCATCAACGGTGAGAAAGTCATTTTTGGAATGTGAGAAAAATTTTGTGGCGTTGAGAAAAAAAAAATCTTTTTCTCTCTCGAATATCACTGAGAAGATTTAACCGTCCGGCGTTTCAGCTCGAAGAATTCGTCGCGTTCCTACGCCAGCGAGTGTACATTTACATCTCACGTTCATTAAGTCTCGAATGGTGCACCTGCGCTCCGCCCGAAACGTCTTCCCACGAGCATCGACGCAGCATGAGCGGCGAGAAAGTATATAATTTTTCCGGCGGAATGAGAACCGATCGACGAGAGCGAATGCGAGAATCGAAGATCGAAGAAATAATTTTTTCGTATTCTTTCGGACTCATCATCCCTCTCACGTTTATCAAGGCAACATAAAGCGCGAAGAAGTTGCGCTAAGATGGATTGACCTGACCTACGATAATAACGCACACGTTTAACTCTCTGAGACTCGGGCGACCTTCGGTCGACCGGGGTTTGTGCACCTGCCGTGTTCACCTGCGGCACACAACTAAGGTATACCGACCATCCTCGTGCCCTCACTGTTGCCATATACAATAATGCTATTCGCAATTCTCGAAGGCCCCTTCATTCGTCTGTTATCCCGATTGGTGTGTACACAGTAAACCTCACGAAAGTATAGGCGCAGAGAACTGTGAAAATCTTTGAGATTCCCTTCGAGTTCTTAAGCCGAAGATCGATAATCGTTTTAAAAAAAAAGTTCCAGTATAAAAAATTGTAGTTTCGCAATCAACTAGTTTCACGTTGCATATGAACCGAATAACTGGCAAATTGTTTGTTTTTATTTATAACAGATTTTTCTCTTTTTAACTCCTGACTGCCCGCCAGAGCTAAAAGACGGGAGTTATGCATTTCACGGAGACGAGCGATTTCGTTGTCCGGTATGTTCTCGAAAACGGCCAAAAATTACTGAACAGCATTCGATACAGCGACTCTATGGCGTACGGTAAATGTCGTTTGCAATGGAGAATTTAAATTAGTTGAATATTCGAAGATAAAAAAGCATTTTACGGAATAGTCCTTTAGATATATCGAATATTGGGCGCCATTGCATGTGATATATTTTTTCGACGCTCGGTCGCTCGCAAGGCGCTCGATCTCTGTGCGGCATAACCTCAAATTCACGGTAGTCTCGATCTTAATTAAAATTTGTCTGTTTTAAAAAGTATAAAATAAAAGAATTTTACAAAAATTAAAAAACTTCCGACTGAAAAAAGGCTGAAATAACAATTAATGATTCACATGTTATAGTCGGGAGATTTCCATATTCAATGACGAAGAAATCTCCCGACAATAATATGCGAATAATTATTTGTTATTTTACTCTTTTTTCAGTCGGGAGTTTTTAAATTTTTATAAAATTATTTTTTTTAGAATACTTTTTAGCATTCGAAAGTATTCTCAATTGTCGATGAGGCTATCGTAGGCTTGCCGTAGGCTATTTGAGACATCGTAGGCGGGAAAGATCGGCTTTCGATCCGAGCACAGATTTTCCAGGTAGAATACGAACAAAGGTTTTTCCACTTCTTAAAGATGTCTGTTTCCCTACTTCTTGTTTACACCATCCGCCGCAGGGTTTCACGGTGAAAATAATACGAGTCTCTTACTACAATAGTCGTTATTTTTTCCACATTTAAAAATTTTACTTGTCGAAGGTCTAAAATAATGTTGAGCTATACTTCTTGAGACGATCTACTTTCCTATTTCCCATGTACTCAATGCAGTAAAGGGTTCCCACAGTTAATTTGTAAACTGGATTATCGTCGCAAGGGTGAAAAAGCAATATGCAAGAGTACTTGGATGTTCGAAAATACTACCTGAATGAAAAGGTTTTCGAAGGTTTCCAGCTTCTTGAAAAGGTATACTTTCCTATTTGCTGTTTACACAGTACACCGCAAATTTCCATGAAATTAACAATGCATGAAAGGACAATTCGTCACGTCGGTACATTCACAATAGAAGCTGAAAAGGGCCTCGACCTTCGTAAGATTTTGTACTTTTGCAACTTCTTGTGACGATCTACTTGCCTATTTCTTGTTTACTCAATATTCTACAGATTTCCATAGAGCGAACAATGCATTAAAAGAAAATTCGTTACGGTGGTCAACTGACAATAAGAACTGAAATAGGTCTCAACTCTCGAAGGATTTTGTACTTTTACTTCTTAAAACGATCAACGTCTCCATTTCTTATTTATACAATGGGGCGTAGTGATTACTTTAGAGAGGATACTGCATGAAAGCAAACATTTATTATGGCAATCAATTGAGAATAGCGGCCGGCAAACCTCCACCCTTGAAGGGTGGTTGAAGCGAATGGTCGACAACGATTTTGTACCTTTGCAACTTCTTGGGACGGTCTACTTTCCTATTTCTTGGTTACATAGTATGCCACAGATTTCTATAGAGCGAACAATGCATCAAAGGAAAATTCGTTACGGTGAAAAACTGGCAATAGAAACTAAAAAGGGTATCTACCCTTGAAGGATCTTGTACGTTTGTAACTTCTTGAGACGATCTACTCGCCTATTTCTCATTCACAAAATGCGGCACAGGGATTACTCTCGAGAGCATAATACATGTAAGCAAACATTTATTATGGCAGTCAATTAACAATAGGGGTCAAAGAGCTCCACCCTTGAAGGGACTTGTACTTTTGCTACTTCTTGGGACAGTCTACATTCCTATTTCTTGTTTACACAGCACGCTACAGATTTCCATAAAATAGAATAGAATAGAATAGAATAGTTTATTTGTCCCTGGGATAAAATCCCCTAAGGACCGATTGCATACAAAATAGCGACATATTATTAACATAGCCAAGATATAACGAGTTCAGAGTATAGTAATAGCAGTGCAAGAATATATGTACATGAATTGACAGAAATGGAGTAGAAATAGAGTAACAATATAGTATAAAATATAGTATAAACAGTAAAAAATATAAATAACGTGATGATACTTCGTGATCGCAGGGTGAGCACTCGTGTCTCGGGTTTCGGCTCGCGATCGCTCCTTAGAAAGGAGGTGCAGCAGGAGTCGTTGTTTAAATATTGCGAGCGCGGCTGATGCAGTGATAGAAGCAGGCAATTCGTTCCAGACATAAGCTCCGGTCACCCGAAACGAGTGTCTAAATTTCGTCGTTCGTCGCAGAGGCGTGAAAGCGCAAATTCGTTGTGGCAATAACATACCATAGGATTCGAAAAATGTCCGCCCTCGAAGGATCTTGTACTTTTGCAACTTCTTGAGACGGTCTATTTTCCTATTTCTTCTTTACACAGTACGCCACAGATTTCCATAGAGGCAATAATGCGTGAAGAGAAAATTCGTCATGGCAATTAACATACAATAGGATTCGAAAAATGTCTGCCCTCGAAGGATCTTGTACTTTTGCAACTTCTTGAGATGGTCTACTTTCCTATTTCTTGTTTACACAGTACGCCACAGATTTCCATAGAGGCAATAATGCGTGAAGAGAAAATTCGTCATGGCAATTAACATACAATAGGATTCAAAAAGTCCCCACCCTCCAAGGATCTTGTACTTTTGCAGCTTCTTGGGACCGTCTACTTCCCTATTTCTTCTTTACACAGTACGCCACAGATTTCCATAGAGGCAATAATGCGTGAAGAGAAAATTCGTCTTGGCAATTAACATACAATAAGATTCGAAAAGTCCCCACCCTCCAAGAATCTTGTACTTTTGTAGCTTCTTGGGACCGTCTACTTTCCTATTTCTTGTGTACATAGTACGCCACAGGTTTCCATAGAGGCAATAATACGTGAAGGAAAAATTCGTTATGGCAATCAACATACAATAGGATTCGAAAAGTCCCCACCCTCCAAGGATCTTGTACTTTTGCAGCTTCTTGGGACCGTCTACTTTCCTATTTCTTGTTTACATAGTACGCCACAGATTTCCATAGAGGCAATAATACGTGAAAAAAAAATTCTTTATGGCAATTAACATACAATAGGATTCGAAAAGTCCCCACCCTCCAAGGATCTTGTACTTTTGCAGCTTCTTAGGACTGTTTACTTTCCTATTTCTTGTTTACACAGTACGGCACAGATTTCCATAGAGGCAATAATGCGTGAAGGGGAAATTCGTTATGGCAATTAACATACAATAGGATTCGAAAAGTTCCCACCCTTCAAGGATCTTGTACTTTTGCAGCTTCTTGGGACGGTCTACTTTCCTATTTCTTGTTTACACAATACGCCACAGATTTCCATAGATGCAATAATGCGTGAAAGCGCAAATTCGTTATATAATTAACATACAATAGGATTCGAAAAATCTCCACCCTCGCAGGATCTTGTACTTTTGCAACTTCTTGGCACAGTCTACATTCCTATTTCTTGTTTACACAATACGCCACAGATTTCCATAGATGCAATAATGCGTGAAAGTGCAAATTCGTTATATAATTAACATACAATAGGATTCGAAAAATCTCCACCCTCGCAGGATCTTGTACTTTTGCAACTTCTTGGCACAGTCTACATTCCTATTTCTTGTTTACACAATACGCCACAGATTTCCATAGATGCAATAATGCGTGAAAGCGCAAATTCGTTATATAATTAACATACAATAGGATTCGAAAAATCTTAACCCTCGCAGGATCTTGTACTTTTGCAACTTCTTGACACAGTCTACATTCCTATTTCTTATTTACACAGTACGCTACCGATTTCCATAGAGGCCATTATGCGTGAAAGCGAAAATTCATCACAATAGGGATCGAATAGACCACCCTTCAAGGATCTTGCCCTCCTGTAACTTCTTAAGAGGCTCTACTTCCCTACTTCTTGGTTACATAGTATGTCACAGATTTTTAGTTATTTCCATGGAGTAGCAATGCACGAAAGGAAAATTCGTAACGGCAGCCAATCGCCAATAGGGCCTGAAAAGTCCCCTTCGCCCCCTTACCACTTGAAAGGATCTTGGATTCGTCGAGCTTCTTGAGGCGGTCTACTTCCCTATTTCTTGTTTACATAGTATATCGCAAGTTACTATGGAGCGAACAATACATGAATGCAAAAACTTGTTACGGCGTACCATAAACAATAGGGGCTGAAAATCCCACCAATTCAACCCAAGGATCTCGTACTTTTACAACTTCCTGAGTCGGTTTACTTTCCTATTTCTTATTTACACAGCATGCTACAGATAATCATAGAGTGTATAATACACGCAACGAAAATCGCTACGGCATTCAATCGACAATAGGGGTTGAAAAGTTCCCTCCGCTTTCTTGGCCCCTCCCCCCTCGCCCGAAGGATCTTGTATTCTTCAAACTTCTAGAGACGATCTACTTTCCTATTTCTTGTTCATTCCGTATACCACAGATTACCGTAGAGCGAACAATACATGAATGCAAGACATTTTCATTTTTACGATGGACAATAGACAATAGGAGTTGGAGAACTCAATCCGGTTCCTTAAGGAACCTTCATAGTTACAACTTCCTGAGACTGTTTACTTTCCTATTTATTGTATACGCAGCACGCCGCAGGTTACCATAGAACGTATAATCCATGAATTGAATATTCAACGGCAGTCAATCGACAATAAGGTTGAATAGTTGCCACCCTCGAAGGATCTTGTACTACATGGATGGCAACTTCCTAAGACGATCTACTCTCCTGTGTCTTGTTTACTACGCCAACCTCACTGTTCCATAGTATCGATAATCTGTGAAACTGAAATTCGTTCCGAAAATGGAGAGCCCTGCGGTAAGAACCGTTCGAAGGGTCTTCCCAACGACCTCCCCCACCCCAACAGCGTCTCGAATTATTTTCTTCAACTTCCTGAAACGATTTACACTCCTGTTTCTTGTTTACACAGATCGCCGCCGGAATCAATAGTGCCAATAAATCACAGAAGAAAACATATTTATTACAGCAGTTGAAACGAAAATGGGTTTTTTTTTCTATTTTAAGGAACTGTTTTCAATGGATTCAATAAGTTTTGTATTATATTGAGAAACCTTCCTGAACCGCTATGCATTCCTGTGTCTTGCTTGCCCACGTCACCGCACGATGGTATTGTGTCTATAACTCGTAAAATGACAATTCGTCACGACTTCAGAGCGGCAAGGAATGTTTTTTGAACATTCTGGGGTAACTTTGGACTAAAGGAAATAGGTATAGATATATTTTCTACCACTTCTTGAGACGTTCTAGTCTCCTACTTCATATGTACTCTGTTCACGCCAGACTTCTGCATAAAGCTCGTAATCCGGAAGATAAACATCAGGCACGTTGGCTGCCGTCCCGACGATTAGCAAGAGGAAAGTCGAGGGGTTTCTAGAGTTCGCCTTGCCGAGACGTTACCCCGATACACTGTTGCACCTTAGGTCATTTCAACTATTTTCCTGTAACTTCTCCGGGACTCTGATCTCCTGTTACTTGTTTACTCACTTCACCGCAAGGTTTTGTAGCACATAAGTCTACATTCTCACAATTTTTGCCGCAAATAGTCATATCTGTCCGCAATAGTAAAAACTAGTCGACAACGACCGTCGAGAGCTCGTAAGCGGTTTCGTTCAAATCGTAGATCTAATCCTCCGCGTCACGTTCTCATTCTAAAGCGAGATAAAACCTTCGATCGCTTTCTACTCTCCTGACGACTTTACGATGCTGGAAAAAATATTAAAAAGTGTCTATTGACAATCAAATCGAACAACCGGTTTAGTTATCACCGATTTCGTTCAAAATCATTCGTCTCGCCAGTGTCTGCGGTTTACGCAAATATCGCGAGCAAAACCGACGAAAAAAATGAATCCGTAGCCGGTAAAAGCTTGCAACACGCGCACCCAAGAACATCGAGGCGTCGCATTGGTTGTAAGCCCATCATCGTTCTCGTACGCGTGTTGGCTTTCCATTTTTGAAGCGCCAACTGCCGTCTTATGAAATCCTGATTCTTCTTCACGCTTTGATGACCTCGGTCAATGGCAGGGAATGCCTCGAAGGCAGCCGCGTTTCGATACGACGGAACTAGTGACGAATAATTTCACAATTTTCGTTCACCCGTTCTCTTTGAGTTCGACAAAAAAAATCATTACTTCTTGTAAAACTTTGGAACCCTAGTCGAACGGTCACGGTATATTGACTTTTCCAATTACTCGTATTCTTGCGCAATGTGTAGTCATGACTAACCCGCCGGAGCGTAGAATACCAAAACGATGAAGAAGGTTGAGGCTGGATAGAACAGAAAAAAGGATGGAGAACGACTGTTGGAGTTAATTGTGTATCCCGAAATGGAGGAGAACCGCCCAAAACTGACCTACGACGAGCGAGAGCTCTTTGATTATCCAAAAATGTATCACAACCTTTCTCGAAGACTGAAGGTCGCGCGCACCATGATTCGTACGTTCACTCGGGGCCGGATCCCCGCAGTGACCCCGCCCAAGGCTGATCCGCTTCGACCAACCGTCGTTCGGAACAGTTGAGGCCCCGATTTCTCGGACCCACGAGTTCTGCTATACGAGAGTTGTATATAAAGTGTATACACGGGAGGACGTCGGGATAGGATTGCCTCGAGGCGCAGCACTCCCGAACGACTTCGACTTTCAGCTCCCTCATGGGCTCCTGATGAAAATGGTACCATATTTCTCTTCGAGTGTCTAACCCGTTCGCATCTTAGTTCGAAACTCCCCTCGTCGCATAGCAGGGTTATTCGCGAATAGAAGAGAAGACACAGAGAGACACGAAGAATTGTTGGCGTTCGATATCTTCCTTCTTCATCTTGTGTTTCACGAACTTTTAAAAGGTAGCGATGTCGAAGGGAGTGAAGAAAGAATGGAAATATGCGGCAATGCGACAAGAGAGAGGAGCGACCGCTCGATATCCATGAGTCCCTATTTCGAACTGACGAAAAATTAACCCTCTCGAGACCGTGAAACCTGCCGAAGCCTTCAAGTAGGTATGAGAAACTCAATAGGGGCCTTCCATTCGGTCCCCAAGGACCCGGAGAGGCGCGTATTCTTGTACACAGAGACCCAAGAACGCCGTTCGAATGCCTCTCAGCGTCTTCTGGTCTCCTGTTAGAAACTCTTCGATTAATTCGAGTTTACAATGTTCTTCACGCCTCTCGACGTCTACTGACAGGCAATTAACGCCCGGTGTTGAACATTATAAGGCATTAGCGAAATTGCGAGACAAAATTCAACCCCTGTCGACCGCTGACGGCCTTTCGTCGAATCATCTTTGATGATATAATATCTCGTATACCCCGCACTACCCACAGTACGAAACACGCTCTTCACTTGGGTGTATCGCTTTACCAGACTGACTCGGAGACTCTTCAATCATCGATGGCCTCACCGCAATTATTCGCACCTCGATTTATACCTCGCCAGACACAAGATGCGCGAGAGGTTGACTCTCTCTCTCTCTCGTTGTTTGTGAGTGTGTTCCCTGTTACAAAAGCGAGCGTCTACCGCTCTTCGTACTTCCATCGTCACTGTGCGATCCTGTTACACCGAGGATATGAAATTTCTGTTAACATATTTTCGTACGCCCACGACCTATAAATCGCACGTGAACTATCGAGCCCTCGCGATTTCGCAAATGTATACATAACCTACGAAAAATTTCGAAATATTATCGAGTTAATAGCCTTGTCTACTGTAACGAACGATGCGCAACTTCATTATATCTGGCATCAAGGTACTGCTATCCAAATTTTGCTATTTCGAATACAATAACTGTTTACACTGTTGTTCAACCAATAGTTTCGCATAGATTGCCATTTCGCTAGTTAGGACAGTTTGCATCGATGTATCGTTCAAAAAGGTTTTTCGAGTAGCAAAGTTCGAAGAGACGGTGACCCTCAAAGGGCGTTCCTTTTTGAACGTCTAACCGCATCGAAGAACGTCGTACTGTCGTTCACCTCCGAATTTCCGAAGGCCTCCTCGAGTCTCCTACTCTCCTTATAGAAAATCTCTGACTAATTTGTATTTACAATGGTTTTCACGCCTCCGAATGAATTACGAAGCCTAAGTTATAAAAGGCGTGAGTTTATTTTGAAAAGTTACCCGCAATAATAACGCGTTTAAATCGTTGCTTGCATTATAACACCGATTTGTATATCTATATACGCGATCTAAAATATCACGAGAGAAACGAATCTCCTAATCTCCTCGGCGACAGTCTCGAACCGTCGAGCACCTCCTCGCTCGCGTGTTACTCTGTTACTTGAGAACCAAAAAACGTCCGTTGAAAAATATTCGAACCGCTACGGAGACGTCGCGCCAACGAATAAGAAGTGCGCGCGAAAACGTTCGAAATATCGATTCCTCGTGACAATGCAAAATTCGTTTTTTTTTTTTTTTTTCAACCGTTGAAATTTTACAACATCCTCGGATATCCTGAACTCCTGGCCATCTTGTTTATTTGAGTCGTCTCGGTATGAATAGAATATCTAATGGGCCGTAAAAGTATTCTCGATCCCTTTTGTAGTTTCTGTATTGTGGGGTCTTTTAAGGATAACGAATGTTGAGTCGAAGGGCTTTCGTAGACCACCCTCGCCGGTCTTTCCACTCTCTCTCTCGCTTTCTCTCTCTCTCTCGGAATAGAGTTCCATTCGATTTCTGGGATCCTGGCAGTCCCGTCGTTTGAAGTGGTTTCCCTGAATGCATCGGTTAATCGACCGTGCAACCACAGGCAGCTACAATATTCCCTCTCTACATCGCAGTCAACAGAGTCGCGTCAAATACGAATCGATTATCCTTCCCATTGATCATTGCGAGTTTTGCTTCGAATTTTCTCGGCATTTCTCTACCATAAAGGCGACCCTTGCAAGATTCTATTTACCGAAGATTTTTACTCTCCGTTTCGATACAAAAAAGTAATGAATAATGTAAATCGATACCGTCCTTGTAAAGATTCGCTTCGCTGCGGGATCTCTTCATTTCGGCAATAGAAAGGAATGGACAATGGAAATCTGCAGTGTCCTTGGAAGTTTCTCTTTACTTGCCGATCTCTTCGTTTCAATAGCACAAAAGAAATAACCATTTGACACGATCGTGCGGAGTATTACCGACGAGCTTTTCCAACCAAACTATTCGAGAAACACGACCCCCGCTTTTAATCCTCGAGAATGAGGAGCCAAGTGACCCGCGCCAATATACAGGCTCAGCAGGTTTTCGTTCGATGTCTTCCGAGAACAATTTTTTGGCTCCAGTTGCGTTCTGATATCCTGGCATACTTGTTTACCAAAGTCATTTCTTCTGAATGAAGAGTGAAATTGGCGTGAAATTATAATGGTTAACGAAGAGGGGTCGGTTAAATCCATTATGGGACGTATATACCTGAAGGGTATCAAAGGATTGTCAAGAAGTTTAAACCTCTTCTATCCCGAGTTCCTGATCGACTCTCGAGTTCGCCAACGTCCTTGGCGACGTTGACGGCGCAAGGCTGAACCACTACTTTATCTACCTACTCGACGCCATGATTGCCTGATACTTGAGACCAGCGAGACAGTGAGACTTCGGGTCAACCCTTTCAGGCCAATACTCTCAGACGTCTGGTTTATTCTACTGAATGCAATGCATACCGGCAAACCGGTTTCCTCTTCGTGATCAGGATCTTTGAACCACCCGCGCATTCCTACATAACCCCGAGTGTTCAGCACGTTAACCATGCAAACCCGACGACCTTCCCCTCGACTGTATGCAAATACAAGTTTAATGCAGCGCAACGGGGATAATTTAATTATTTTATTACGGACAGTTTCGTCATTCGTCAGGGGATATATCCCGAGGTCATTGTACTCTTACAATTGGTTGTGTGACATATATGTGAAATAGGGGGGAATTTAACAGGGGTCCGAATTTAACGATTTACAAGGGGCCTGCGATTCGATGTCGACAATTCAAACGATATTACGATATAACTGCAATAGTTCCTTTTGCCTCTTTTATGTTCTCTTAATATTTCAATCTATGCTAAAATACTTCTTCACGATAAAGTAGGTTTGGGATATCAGGATTCAGAGAACACCGTATGATCGTTTGATGAGCAGTATGCGAGCTTAAGAATTCATATTAATATTGATAATCGGTGCTTACGAAACGCTATATTGCAGATTTTGAACCTTTATTGTTTGCTAAGAATTCAGTTTTGAATTCGAATTGTCAACAAATTTTTACCAAAGAATCATTTTTTATTATCGAAGTACTGAAAGAACTAAAAAAAATGCTATTTTTTTTACGAAGTACATTGTCATGAATCTCAATTTTTTTTTTTTTGTAATTGTAAAAAATATTCCGTTTTGCAGGAAGCCTTTTACGGATTTATTATTAATGGTTTAATAATATGTATTAGCTATCTATTGTTATTCTATGTCCCGTCAAATATTCTTTTAAAATACGAATTTTAACTTCCAGCGTTTCTCGCTATCCTGATAGATTCTGTTGACAAAAGTCATTTCTATGAATGGAAAACTCAAGTGACCGTAAAATTGAACGGTAATTCGAGACGAAACCTATATTTTGTTGACAATAAGACTAACGGTTAGACGGCTCTATAGATCCTTCGCGAGAAGGGCCTCTTCTCGCCACGACCCTTTTTTCCCATCGAGACGAGAAACCTCCAACTCTACGATGTTATCCTGAGAAACCTGTTTACCGAGGGCACACGAAAGAATAGAGATTTAAATGAGCGTGAAATCGACTTGCTCTTAGGGTTTGCCTCTGACAACTACCACCCGGTGACAAGCAATATATATCATCCCTTGTACCGTATTATTATCGAATTCGTCGAAGTAACGAAGCTGAGGAATAAGAGATTCCTGTCGACATGCTTCCCTGTTAGAAAAGAAGAGTAATTTCTTTACACCCCCGTATTTATCCTCGAGTCCACGATGTCTCAGAGGACCGATACTCATATTCCCATGACCATCAGGAAATAAGAATGAGTAAAAAACGCTAAAAAGGGCATTTTTTGCTTCTCCAAAAAAAAAATATATATATCTCAAGATGGTTGTACCTCTCTCGAGATCATACCTTCCTGGCAGTTTTGGGTGACAGAGTTCATTTTTTTTATAAATCATCAGAGTCTCCGCTGTGACCGCGAACCACCCTTCGCTGAGAAACTCAAACTTTTGCTCTCGGCATGTTATCCTGAGAAACTTGTTTACAAAAATAATTTTTTCAAAAGAGAAACTAAATCGACTGTGAAATTTCGACTAACATTTCAAGGACTTCCTGCTGTGCTTCGTGCGTGAGCCTCGCAAAAACGAATCTACCCTCTTTCCAACGTGAACCTTTGCACTCGGCATGTTACCCTGAGAATTGTGTTTATAAAAGTCATTTTGGTGAATAGGAATTGGTGGCGAGCGTGAAATTGTCAGACCGCAAATTTTGTGTCTAACGCTGTGAGAATGAAATTTTACAGAAATTGGGTAAACGAACGAAGAAAAAACTGCCGCGAAAGATTCTTCGAGGGTATGGGATCCTGTTAGGAAATGAGAACAAAGTCGTCACGCCCTCGCTAACCCCGTAGAATAATGCTGCCTGCAAGTCCAGTCACAATAAAAAGTTCTTGGAAACCTTTTAAAACTCTTCCTA
This sequence comes from Buathra laborator, assembly GCA_934046635.1. Taxonomy (NCBI): domain Eukaryota; kingdom Metazoa; phylum Arthropoda; class Insecta; order Hymenoptera; family Ichneumonidae; genus Buathra; species Buathra laborator. The sequence continues at coordinate 4,699,477 of OW203901.1, forward strand.
ACGACTCTCGTCGGTTTGAGGGAAATTATTGCACGTATTTTTAACAACAGTCAAAACTTTCGCGAATTTTATGTCCTCCCGAATGGACTATTTACACTAAAAATTCACGTTTTGCTGAATAGGAACTCAGTTGACTGTGAAATTGGGGGTCGTAATTTGCTGTCTTCCGCGCCAAGGAAGGATTCATAATAGCTTCAGGTATAAAATAAATCCCGAGCATTGACCGTCGTAAGCATAGAGTGTGAATTGTCGTCCAACCCTTCGACAATGTCGAAAACTTTCACAATTTTTATGCTTCCCGGAAGGAACTGTTGACAAAACTTCTTAGCGCAGAGAATATTCGACCTAATTTCGGGTGTGAAGTAAAACCCGAGACTTGACCATTGTAACGGCAAAGTGTGAATTATCGTTTACATCTCTGGCAACGGCAAGAACTTTCGTATATTTTATGTTTCCCTGAAGGAACTGTTTACAGAGAGCATTTTTGCTGAAAAGGGCTTAACTGGACCATGAAATTGGGAGTCATGAGATTTCTTCGCAGAGAAAGAAAAATTTATTTGGCGTTCAGTACGGAATAAAATCCAAGCGTTTACCATTGTAGCCGTCGGACGTGAATTATGGTTCATCCCCTTCCCAACGACGCGAACTTTCGTACATTTTATGTTATCCTGATGAAACTGTTTACAAAAAGCATTTTTGCTGAATAGAGATTAACTCGACTGTAAAATTGGGAGTCATAATTCACTTAGCGATGTGAAAATATTTTAGGATTCCGATACAGAGTAGCTGAGGGTGAATCATTCGTAAATTCTCTCCACAGTACCAAAAACTTCTGCACCGTTCATGTTATCCTGAAGAAACTGTTTGCCGAAGTCACTTTCTATAATAGGGATTAGTGGTTTCCTTACAAATGTGTCGAAATGATGACTTTACAAAAGAATGGAAGTCGATACTGATCACTGGAATGCGCCCTTTTTCCATCAGAGCCTTCGCTGCGCTTATGTTACCCGGAGAAAAGTGTTTACAAAAGCAACGATCTTGAATGGGGATTAGTCAAACCGTGAAATTAGACTAATCGCTTTGTCAAAACTTCCTCTCGTAGTTCAGGTCAAGTTTCTTCGACCGAAACTTCTTCGACTCTCATATTTTCCTACGATTACTGTTGACAAAAGTCATTTTCTTGAATAAGTATTTTAGAGACCGTGAAATATGCTTACTAGTCAACAAATCTATAAGCTTTATGTTTACATGATTTATTGCAATAGAATATAAATCATTTAACGGTGTCGTCCGGGGAAAAAAATCCTGGGAAAGTTGTTTGCAAAAGTCATTTGTATATTAAATAGAAATTGTAGTGACCGTGAAATGAGTTTCCTAACCGACAGTTGCTAAGCTTTAAGTCCACCGCTTCCGTATGTCTTTGCAATAGCAAGTAAATCATTGAACAGTAGTTCCATTCGAGCTCCGAGATATTTTCTACGAAGTGTACGAAAACGCGACCCAAAAACGACCCTTTCTTGAATTCAACGTTCCACAATACTTCTGCTACCCTTGCAAAACTGTTTGCAAAAGTCATCATCTTGAATAGAAATTTTCGTAACCATGAAATTCGCTTACTAGCCAACAGTCGCTAAACTTTACGTCTACCTAAATTTTTACAATAGGCTATAAATCATTCAATAGTTTCGTTCAAGCCTCAGGGTACGTTCCAGGAAGCATATAAAGACTCGATACTCAAAGGACCTTTTTTTCGAATCAGAAGTTTCTCAGCTCTTCTGCTACCCTCGGAAAACTGTTTGCCACAGTCATCGTCTTCAATAGAACTTTTAGTAACCGTGAAATATGCTTACAAGCCAACAATCGCTAAGCTTTACGTCTACGTGAGTCCTTGCATTAGAATATAAATCTTTTAATAAATCCGTTCGAGATTCGGAATACTTTCTGCGAAGCGCACAAAGACTCGATACTCAAACGATCTTTTTTCGAATTCGAAGTTTCGCAGCTCTTCTGCTACCCTCGGAAAACTGTTTGGAAAAATCAATTTCCTCGCTATTGAATAAAGGAACCGTGAAGATCGGCATTGTTACAATCGACCACCCACGTTCGGCTAACTATTGCAGTGTGGTAAAAAAACTTTAAGGTCTTTGTGAATACGATGCAAATTCGTTGACTATGTGACGAACCTTTTACGCGCGACTCTTCAATATAACGAAAATGTATTACCTAAAGCCGGAATCCTCGGCTATCGACACCCGTCATTGTAACAGACTTTAAATCATTTAACCGTGTCGCCCGTGCCTCGAAATACTTTTTCCGAAGAGTCCAATAGCTAAACACTGAAACCACCCATTTTCAAATTTTCAATTCCACAGCTCTTCTGCTATCCTGCGAAAACTATTTACAAAAGTCATTTGGCACAATAGGGATTATAGCAGGCATGGAAAATCGGTATTGTAGAAGTCAACAATTCACGTTCGGCTCCCTGTTGAGATATGGTCTATAAATTTTAAGGCCTTCGCCGACACGATGGAAAATCGGTGACGGTACCTCCGGCTTCGATTTTCCGAATTCTCCGCATTTTTCAAATGCGAAACTCTACAACTCTCCTGCTATCCTAAGAAAACTGTTTACGAAAGTCATTTGACACAATAGGGATTAAAGGGAGTGGAACATCGGTATTGTTGCCACGATCGGCTCCCTGTCGACATATGGTTAAGAAATTTTAAGGCCTTCGCCGACACGATACAAAATCGGTGACGGTATCTCCGGTTCTTTTATGCGAAATTTTTCGGTATGCATACATTAGAATTTATTACTTAAAGCAAAGATCTTCTACCATCGATGCCGGTCATTCTCGCAGAATATCAGAATATCGATAGGTACTCAAACGACCCTTTCTCAGATTTGAAACTCTACAACTCTGCTGTTATCCTAAGAAAACTGTTTACCAAAGTCATTTGGCACAATAGGGATTATAACGAGCATGGAAAATCGGTATTGTAGAAGTTAACAACCCACGTTCGGCTCCCTGTCGACATATGGTCAAGAAATTTTAAGGTCTTCGCCGACACGATACAAAATCGGTGACGGTATCTCCGGTTCTTTTATGCGAAATTTTTCGGTATGCATACATTAGAATTTATTACTTAAAGCAAAGATCTTCTACCATCGATGCCGGTCATTCTCGCAGAATATCAGAATATCGATAGGTACTCAAACGACCCTTTTTCAAATGCGAAACTCTACAACTCTCCTGCAATCCTAAGAAAACTGTTTACGAAAGTCATTTGACACAATAGGGATTAAAGAGAGTATGGAAAATCGGTATTGTTGCAGTCGACTACCCACGGTCGGCTGACTGTTGAGGTACGGTCAGGAAAATTTAAAACCTTTGCTGACACGGTACAAAATGGATTACTGTGCCACGGTCCTTTTATGAGGGACTCTTCGGTGCGCGAAAAGATTTATTACAGCAAGGAGCCTCCGGCACCGCTGCCGGCCATTCTAACGTAACCTAAGTAACTTAAGTGTATCGTTTGCGCCCCGGAATACTTTTCCCGAGGAGTCCAATGACTGCTGAAAATACCTTTTTTCGAAATAGAAATTCTACATCTCTTCTGCTTTCCTGAGAGAACTGTTTACGAAAGGCATTTGACACAATAGGGATTAAAACGAGCATGAAAATCGGTAATATCGTTGCAGTCGACCACCCGCGTTCGACTCGATACTTAGGTATGACCAAGGAAACGAGGGTTCTTTGCGAAGTCAATACAAGATCGTTGAGGATACCATGAACCTTTTATGGCCAAGAACTCCCCTCGCTTCGGTACATAAAGATTTATTACAGCCGATCCCCAGCCTTCGATGGAGATTCCACCCTCCAAGTCGAGGGTTCTAACCGTCTGTCCCATAAATCTTCTTGGAAAAACTCCTGTTGAAAGACTCCTTCGATCGCCTGTTGTCCTGTTATAGAAGTGGAGCAAGTTCTTCAAACTTTCAACCCTTCGTCTTCGAAAATTCGTTTTCACGGTTACGCAATACCCTGCCGAACCATTTCCTATCTTCCGCGGCTACAGCAGAACCGAATAATGCCGGCTAAACTTCGAATTCGCATTCTACTTCCTACTTCCTACTTCCAATTTCACTTCTTCGCCTTCTTATCCCTTAAAGAAATCCTCGTAGGGCGAGATATTTTCAAGGAGCACCTTACCCTCTCCCCCTCGAGCTCTCGCGCGTAACCTTCCTCGAGTCTCTGTAACCCTGCTAAAAGTATTCTCCGCGGATGCCCCTTGGAAACTACGTTCTCACGCTGCTGAGAACTCTCTCGTCGGAGTCGAACGGTCGACGAATTTGTGTTTTTTTTTTTCTTTTTTTTTTTCATTCCATAGCTGCATATAGTATGTATACCGAACGTCTGAGACGAAGAGTAGGATTTAACGCTCTTCGTTCCTGTTTTTTTTTTCGTTCCTCTTTCGTCTCTATCCCTCTCCCAACACGATTCATTCTTCCATCTTGCTCCGGTTCACCTTGGTAAGATTATCTCGGGATCCCGAAGACCGGAGAAGCAAGGAGGAGAAGAATAAGAAAGAGACGGAGGAGGTGGAGATGCAATATAAACGGGCATTCCACGACCATGGAATAAAGTATGTAGGCGCACGACCGCTTCGACAGCTGCTAGCCTCAACGGCGATGAAACTCTCGCATTGTAGCTGCGCGCATACACAGCTTGTGCGCGACCTTGGCGAGAAATTCATACACCAGAGGTACGGGGCTCGTACGGAGTCTGCAACGACTACGTGCAATGAATACACACGCGGGTGTTTGTCGGTATTGTCTGAGAACGATGCCGGCATCCCAGTCGGAGTTTAAGTTGAACGTTCGAATAGCCCGTTGCGGTGGACCTTGGCGGCAAGTACACTGACCATGAAGTCCTCAGGGACCTCCACGGCAGTGAAACCCTGGTGCCCCTGGCCCTTCGGCCTTCCACACGGTCCTTCGAGCGTTCCCGCGAGTACAAGGGTCGTAAAAGCGAATGGAGCTATTGGGTCCAGGCGTCTCGACTCGTGTCTCCCGGGGGGGAAGAATGAGAGACAGCCGGATGGAGCGTTAAAAAATGTATTTCATCGTTGACCAATGAAATCGTTGCCTCGATCGTGCCAACGCCATGCTGACTCCCGAGCGTATTTCGTACGGCTACAATACATTTTATCTATCCACACATATGGCGTTCTAATATCTAATCGCGGATGATTAGACCGTATTTTTTTAAGCTTTTTTATTTTTATATTTTTTTCAATATTTTTATCGACGGATTTGAAGAAAACTGGTTGCAACTTTTAGATCATAGGTCTGTACAATCGCTGCAAAATAACGAAGAAAAAGGAGAGAGCAACGTGGAGGTTCAGTGTCTAATCGAAAATTTCTCAAGATCAATCAATTCCACCGACGCATAGAGGGATGCTGGCCAAGTCGTTCGCACACACACACGCACACACATGCGCAGATTATCGAATAACCGAAGCTCTTGTCGCGTTGTGGTCTCCTGGTACCAGAAGCGCCATGCGCCTTCACCATTTTCCCACGCGCCCTCGCTACGTTCTCACGCGCGTTCCCCGTCGTCGGGTTTCCTTTCCTCTCTTTTCGCCACCTCGATCCTCGTGACGCTATCTTTCATTCTTCATCCCTCTCTCACTGCCGTTCGCTCGACGCGCGTACGAAAGTTGAGAGTTTTATTCGTCGTCGTTGTCGAGACGTGGGAAAAAAAAAACGAACGAGAAGAAAAAAAATCTTCCCAACTTCGGTACAAACGCACCGCGGAGTCGTATATATTCCTACGTAATGAAATTCTTCTCGTCGGCGTTGAATTTTTTTTTCGTCGAGTCGCTCACTCTCGCTCTCTCGCAATGCTTCCGTCTTAATGTCGAGAATTTTTTTTTTTTTTTTTTTTTTCATGCAGAAACTTTAAAAAGACACGAGAAACAGGGAGTTCGTGTGCCAGAATGAGAATTGAGATATGCAATACGACTTCTTGAACGTGCATGAAGTCCTGATTATTCGGGGTTTCGATTTCTCGGGTTCTCGTAGAGAGTATCCCACGGTGCGATCCCGTGGGAACGGCTTGATTGGCTGGGAATCTCGAGTGCCCGGTTCCCGAGCTCTCAGCAACGGCAAAGCAACATCAACATGCAGGCAACTCTAGGCATACGGTCGTTTTCGACCCACTCTTTTCTATATACTCCGATATAACTCGATTCTCCCACTCGTATTACTGTACGCTGACTCGAGAATCGTCTCCTCTTAGCGTCTTATCTTTTCTCTACTTTATGCTTTTTTTTTTCGTTCTCATTGAGTCTACTAATTTTAGTCCGCGCGCCGAACCTCCATGCCGTCGAAGACTCATTGGCGCGAGAAGACGCGACCCCCTCAACGCTGATCCATTCGTCTCTATGCTCATTTATATATTTCGTACAATATCTATTTTTTTTTTTTATCGACTCGAAAATCATCGTCATAAACTTGACCCCTATCGCGATCCAGCGAGCCTTCCACGAAGAGAATCGACCACCGCCGCGCCACGTGACGCTTAATTGGGCACCGAGGCGAACGTTGTTGCTGGTCACACGCAACACAGCGCACAGTGTTAATATATACGAATCACCAATCCACGCTTCAGCGTGAATTCTTTCGCATTCTCTGTGCCATTTAACAACGGATACTTAAAGACACGACGAGGGTCGAGAGAGATCCCTCGACCGCAACCTTCGACCCCTTTCCATGGCAGGGGAGGGAGGAGATAGAGATAAAAAAGAAGAAAAAAAAAACCCACGAAGATACGCTCAAGATATTGGCTTATCTCTCGGTACACGGGACTTCCCTTCTATCACGGATTTTTTTTTATCTTTCCGTTATCACTTTCCAAGCAGTTTAAAAATTTGATTAATGACCGTATCTACTGCTTCATCGATTTTTTTATTCAGTTGCCACGGGATAGACTTGCCTATCAGTAGTAAAACGCTATCCTAACTCAGTATCATACAATTTCCATCTCATTCGTTTCGAACGACTTTTTTCCCCCATAGTTATTAATGATCAGCTCCTCGCGATCGTTCTACGCCGATCCATTAATCCACAATTTTACTAACGGTCAATTCCATTCACGATTTTAATACGTATCTCTATACTGCCGAGAAATTCGTAAGAACATTATTTTCTCACGAATAAACTCGACCGTACTTACGTTAGTGGCACACATACGTGCAGACAAACGCATAACGAGATTCTCGAGAATCTATAAGAGACTTTCTTCCCACAGGCTTTCTCGCTCGATCCCTCCGCTCTGTCGTGAGGGAACGAGCGTGGGATAGTTCGTCCCTGGGGGCAGAAACCGATCTGGTTCGGTAGTAGGCGGTCAGAGAAGCTAAAGAGTTAATTTCTGGGAGGACAGTGCGTCGAGTGCGTATGAGACTGGGATCTCTGTCGAGGCAAACGATATGTATATGTATATATATATATACTTGATGCACAAGTCTCTTGTTCATATATATACGAACGATCCCGAAAATTTCCCACGGGATAGACGAGAAACGTTATCGCACACGACTTCGCAACGCGTGCTATATGCATCTCGTGCCGGAGCACCACAGACGATAAAGACGTAGCCACGTGTGTATTCACGTACACGAGAGTGGATCAACAAGATAGGTACAGGAAGCAAAACGTTGCCGGGCTTATGATCCCTACTCTCCCACAGAACCTTCGACGATCGTGAGAATCTTCGCAGCTTCAGGGGAAACTGATTCCCAGTCCTACTAGGAGAACAGACCGCCGCAGGCAGTTTATTGTAACCCAACGTATCGGCTACAAGACTTACCCCTCGTTTGCTCTTCGCCAATCATCGAAGATTTTTTTCTTTTTTTCGGTTCTTCGTTCATAGAGAAGAACATTTTTTTAAAAATGCCAACTGCGCAGAGTTTTGCTTAGAAGAAAAATAAAAGTCTATAAATTGTTATATTCTCACTGTTATAGGGAAACTATATTCCAGGGAATTTAATTTTGAAGGATACTACTAATCATTAATTATCATTAATCATTTTCGATTGAATTGCATAAAGTTTCGCGCGATTAATCGCGGTATTGAATACGTAAATTCGAATGAAACCGAATCCGCTTCAGTTAAATTTCCAGAATTTTTTTTTTAGCTAATACTCTGAAAAAATGTTATCCATTGCCGGTATTAGAAGCTTTTATGCATGACGGAAATATTTCCTAATTTTTATATTATTTTTTATTTCAATTTTAAGAATGTTTCGTAAATTCACAGATAGGGGTCATTTTATTACCGATTAATGTACGGTGATTGCCATTTTTTTTATTTTCGGGTAAATTAAATTTACGATTAGTTTTTAGTGATAGATACTTAATAAGAAACAAACGATAATTGTCGAAGTATTAGAACGTATTTACCAATCATGAAAAAGGGAGGACGTTAATTGGATCGACGATTGATTGAAGATGATATCGTCGCATTGTAGAAACGAGAAAACTCTTCATCGTGAGTTCACCGCTCCGTTACGTTGATAGGTGCCTGGTATCGGGAGCACCAAATTCAGCCCCGAGTTCGACATCTTCTCACGGTACAAGAATACTCACACGGGTTCCTCGGTGGAACGCGTGAAACGTTATAACACGACCCATGGGAGAGTCTCGTGATGCGTGCGAGAAACGCGGCGAGAGGAGGACAAAAGTTGTCGATGCAAACAGAGAACCGCAATCGTCCCAAAATATCGTTATTTCCCCTCTTTGTCGTGAGAAAATCAAGGGATGGGAACTTTGAGGAACGTACGGCAAGATTTCTCAAACGAGATGTATATTATACCGAAACCTCCTCGTCTACACGGTTCGAAGATAATTCGAAGGGGGCCTCGTGCAGTCCCTCGAGTTGACCGTGTCTCATCCCACGTAAACTTAAGTATATATACGTATATTATAGTAACCATCAAAAAAAAAAAATGCCTGAAATGATCGTTTGCGAGATTTTGGCATCGTGAAAACCGCCAGGGTTACGCCTCTTCTCTTGTACGCGCGGCAATTAACGTGGGAAAAGTTTCGTGAGACGTTGAAATGTTTCGAGGCAAAAGAACAGCGTTTCAGAGGTTGAAACGGCGCCACGGAGAATGAGATTGGCTGTGCCGGTGCAGAACAGAACTCTAAGCGAGCGAGAAGAAAAAGAAAAAAAAAAAAAAAACATGTCTAAGAAGAGAGCGACGGAAGCTCGAGAGGGATGGGAATGCGTCTGGAGGATCTACACAATGTCTAGGATCCAAGGCGCTCGATCATCGGTCAGACGTCAGCGAGGTTAGGGCCGTACTAACGTAAGCCAAGTGTTTAGAAGCATCAGGCAAGTATGGCGTTGTAGCAAGAGGCTAGGCGAACACACGATGGAGCAGGAGGAGGAGGTGGAGGCGCGTCTCTCGTCGCCGTGTATATAAACCCAAAGAGGCTACTAGGAAAGAGAAACCTGTGCACTGCGCCTGCTCCTCGGCTCGACTCGGCTTTTGCCAGGAGCACAGTAGATATAGTTATAGCTAACCAGACATGCTACGGATGGATGCGATTCTTTTTTTTTATACAAAATATAGATATATGTATTTCATTTTCTACTTTTTTTATAGAAATTAGAAAAAAAAAATTAGCCGAATTTATTTAAAAAAAAAAAAAAAAACTCATTCGATTCTATGGTATTTTACACATTTATATCTCATGTTTCATTAGATATTATAAATTTTTCAAAAAACAAAGATAAATCGAAAACTTCGCGACTCCAAATGGGGTTAATAATAACTTTCAATACATTCTTTCATTGATCGATAGATCGATAATAAATTGCGATTTCTATTGAATGAAGATTAGTTCCATGAAATTTCGGAACGGCTTAATCGTTCGCCATTCGACCAACAAACGTTCTCGAGTATTTCCATCGCTCGAGAAATGTGCGCGGTTTGCCTGTGGGAATCATTGAGGTTTCCCATACCCAGAGAATCGCGAGCCGTAATAGTGCCAACACACGTTTCGCTGTATGAACAGTTGTAGTACGCGCCGACCGACGCGGCATTCCGGATTCCCACCAATGAATATTGCGAACGGTGAGCGGCCGAACCCCAGACGTTCCGAAACCTCTAACTGCCTGTACTACTGTGTGGATGTATACATATCGTGAGAGACTCTTACACGCCACGTTCGTATCGTATAATAGCAGAATCGTGTCACGTGCGAGCCGCCTGTCTCGACGACACTCTTCTCATATACATTTTTATATAAATGTATACACGTGCAATAAGACAGCTAAATGATACGAAGAGCTCAATACTACTTTCTCAACTATGTAATTCCATTCCATACGCGCCTCGACCCGAAACGGAGCAAATTAAAGGTTAAAGATAAGTGAGAATAAAACGTTGGTGAACTAGACTATCGGGCAACTAACCGCATGCGAAGTCAATCAATCATTTTGTCGATGAAAGCGTGTTTAGCTGTACTAGGAGAACAAGCGGGACAGGGGTCTTCCTAAACACGCGGCCAGGCTGACTAGACAGCCCCACTACTATCGCGACTCTACTATCTCCGCTGCCTACGCAATGGTTACGCTACTACAGCGCGTTGTACGCATACTCGGCTCCAAAACATCTGCGCTAAGCTGCTTCACACTTACCGGTATTACGCAGACGATTATCTTCATTCATGAGACTTCAGATGTTATTATTCTTATGATATCAAGAGACAGACGATTAACGGAGCAAAAAAGTTATGTTAAGGAACAATGCGTATGTATCGATGATCTGATAAACAACGACGCGATCATCTTGAACTGAAAGCTTTTGGAGTAAAAAATCACGAAAATGAAAATTATTTCACGGAAGCCGAAAATTAGTCATCGATTCGTTTTCGGATAAAATGAACAGAAAATCTTGAATTTTTGAAAATTTCGCGCTGTGTCATTCAAAAATATGTAATTTCTATATTGTTTACTATATCAATATATTGCGCGTCAACAGACATATTTCTTACATCCGGGCGATTCTATTTCACTATAAATGAACTTTAAAATATTGAGTTTTGATGAAGTTTCGGTTAAAGAGGTGCAAAAAAAAATAGCGGAAAGTGTGTTTAATGTCAATTTTACGAATTGCAAATTAATATATATTAATATAATACATGGTTTACATGAAGATGATAACACATATCCCGCAGATCGCAAAGAAGTACTCGCAATGATTAAAAAAAAAAAGTTTTTTAAAGATATTTGAATGGTTAAAAAAATGTATCAGGAGAGAGAAATTCAGTGTTTGCCTTTTCGGCAAAAGGAAGTCGAGACACGGTCCGTATTAAGGTGAAGACCTCGGCTCCGCGCTTTCTCGTCTCCTGTTCCATTTTAACCGAATGCGCCACTCGCCTAAGCGTCGAGAGAACGCGCGAGGCCGCTGCTACCGCCGCCGGTACCTTAACCCACTTTCGGCCAACCAAGCCACCGCCTTCTCGACGATGTTCTCCTGACAGTTTACTTATTAATTTAGATTATGTCGTATAAGAGCTAATTGCCTCGGGATAGCGGGCGTTACTTGCCAAAACGAGAATCGCGTGGTATTATCTTCAGTTTCGTTTAAACTCAACACGCGAGTTTCGATAAAGTATCACGAATCACGGGGCCACAATCGCGAGTCAAGATCGATCGAGTCGGCAAAGCAAAGAGTTCTCTTATAAACAATAAAGAAAAATAATATAATTTAAGAATCTGCGAAAATAACTGAATACAAAAAAATACGAAAAAAAAAGTAGTAACAGACTTTTTTTCTTATCAGCCTTATCAATAATTCGAAAAATATCTACCGAAGCCTTTTTCCATCATTTTCTTTCTTTAGTTCGGTCGATACACGCGATTGGCGCTTGCAAAAATAAATATAATAAAATTCATCGATGTCCCAAAATTTCGCGATTTCTCTCGGAGGGTCGACACGCACCTGCGCCCGAAATTCTCTTGGCCCGAAAAACGATCTCTCGGCTTTTATACCTCCTACAAACTATAATTTCAGAATCGGGTATGAGCAACCGGGTCAAAGATGGCTGTGGCCATGAGGGACTAACAGACCGCACCCGCGCGCTACTCATGTTCTCCTAGTAAGGTGATACAGTTTATTGGACTTCTTCAGATTGGAATGTGGCGTCAATGACACTTGTCGCGCGATGAGTGCCCCCGATATACGATAGCGATCGTCCGTTTCTGCTCGTCCCGTACAAATGTTGTACAAGATGAAGATACGAAATAAATTTTAAAAAAAATAATAATAATAAAAAATGTCTGAAGGGCAAACAAATTAGATGATTTCCGGATTAATTTTGAAGAAGTTAAAAACATATTGGATCAACGAGCTCTCACGAAGTTTGCTCCTGATACACGGAGTTCTCGTTGCTCGGAGGGGTTCCTCGCGCAGCCGCAGAGGAACCCCTCCAAAGCCTCGTTTATCCAAAAAGAAATTCGTCTACCTCTTCCTCCCTCCCTCCCTCGGCACGCACGTTTCTCACGCGACCAGCTGTACTTTTATAACTCGTTGGTAGAGTGACTATGCTCGAGCGACAAGTGTCAGGTGGAATGGAACCTGCGCTTCGAGAGAGTTGCTATTCAAAGGGAATGAACGCGGAGCACCTCTCTCGCTTCTCAATTATTCGCCACGATCGCCCATAATTCTTCTCATCGTTTGGGTATCACAAACACCCCAAAATTCTTGCTCTTGCGATACTTTCTGGTTTCTCCTGATCGCCTGGTAGGACCGACGCGTAAACTCATTTTTTCTCATCGAAGACGATTACTTGTTAAAAAAAAAAAAAAAAAAAAAAACCTGTTTATCAATAATTAACGACTCTCTTTGGGACGGAAGAACGAATTTGCTCGGCGATGAAAGATGCCGAAAAGGGCATAACATTCTCTGTTACTCTCCTATTACGCGCGTGACGAAGAAACACGCTGAACACGGAGAGAGAGTTGTCCGGTAAGCGGTAAAACAGCACATATATAAAAGGCCCGTTGATAGTCATAAAACCGGAGTGGGCGGTATCGCGTCCCGCTTGAACGCACATCCGGTATCAGCATAGCGATACATTCGCACCGACTCCTACTCGCCTAGTAAAAAAATAGCGGCATTATCGATTTTTTTCGATCGCGATCTCGCCATTGCGAGGCCCTCCGGAAGAGGAGGGGAGGAGAGAAGGGGAAAGGACCCAACACCTCCGATCCTTCTATGCTGGCCTGTTATTCAGTCTTCGCTTGATTTACATATCTTACCGGCAAATTGACGCCCCTAAGGTATCCAGAAAAAGACTAACAGCCACGAATCAACGAGTTTCTCAGTTCACGTCGTTAATAGTTACGAACTAACAGACGGTAACTAAAAAAATTACGGTCTCGAGAGAGTTAAAAAAAAAACTATTACGACGATAACTAAAGTTCTCAAATCTTCTTTTTTTTTTCAAACCTGTTCGACCTCCCGAATTGACTGAGAAAGCGTGTAAGCGCATTATTAGATGCAGAAGGCGCGATTGCAGTCCCGAAGGGCCAACGATCGCCCTTCGCGGTCCGCATGATCGCCTGTTCCCAAAACTAACGAAATTTGGACCCTATATGAAAGTGGACGGCCCTTTCTCCGTGATTCGGCGTCTCGGAAAGGGATAAGGGACGGGTGGCTGTGGGCAGGAAGCGATCGGAGAAAGCTATCGGTTCGTTCTTTCGAGTCTCCTTCGTTGGGTCGTCGGCATCTGCGGCGCCAACTCGACGCGGCGAGAACTTGAGTTCGAAGAGTTGGGGCATTGGTCAGCCGGGGCGTGGCGAGACGGCTCGGACACGAGCCAAACTCTACCCGCCTTCGTGCTGCTATCCTGATGTTTGGTCAAACGAAAACACTGACCAGACAAAGAATCGAGCGTCGGAGGGACGGGCCACTTGCTATCTCCGAATTACTTGAAGAAATCAGTTTTTTGTCGTATTTAAAAAAAAATGTTCTCCATACTTCACTTTCTATAGCCGTATTTTTTTTTTTTTCGATGTCCACAGGTCATCAACTTTCGGTATTCAACAGTCAGTCGACCATTCAAGTGGGCGGCAGATGGAATCGCAGCAACGGGAGAGTCGAACGACCGTTTCTCGGTGTAATATCGGGATTAGTTGTGAACGGAGCGAGAATATTGGAATTGACTTCCACGAGAGAAGATCGTGTTGTTATAACTATAAGAGGTGATGTGCAACCACTGCCGCCCGGAAGTTGGCTCGACAGAGCTGCACCCCTTCAGAGAATGCAACAGGTATATTTCATGTATTTAACACAAAGCTCGACGGAGCGACATAGGGGAGAATTTACGAATTTCGAAATGAAACTAACGGAGATGTCTTTTTTTTTAACAGACTCCAGCGTCCGGAAGACCCGGAGTAATGGACGATCTGATATTTTCGGGAGCCGGAAGTGGCTGCACTGGTGACGACGAAGACGAATGCAAACCTATTTACGACCCTCGATCAGGTAGGTGTAAGTAAAATTTTCGAGGGCCCCGTAAGTAATCTAAATTGCGCACAATTGTCAGATCATTTTATTTTATTTCTATATTTATTCATTTATTTATTTATCATCATTATTATTATTATTTGAATGTACCGAACACCAATTAGTATCCCGGGATTCTTCAAATCCATACACATCCCTGAAAATCGTTTGCATATCAATGGAATGCCGTTAAAAAAACACCATTGAAATTTTCGCGAAAACGATAGCTTCTGTAGGAACAAAAACTTAACGAACAATTATACCTCCGCGATGTCTAAATATTTTTCCTCAAAAAAATCTTCGAAAAACGATCGAGTCTCGAGTTATTAAGAAAAAACGAGTTTCTCGAAAACGGTGCGACCACTAGTCGCTTGATATATAAAGCGGAGACGCGGCACAGTCGATTGTGTAGTATGAAAGGAGAGACGTTTAGCACTCCCCTAGACAAGGATGGACACACATATAACTGGTAAGGCACTGTCGCCTCTGGCGGCTCTTACCACAATTTTTTTTTAATATCATTTTTTCAACGCGAAATAATTCGAACAAAAAAAAATATTATAATCGATAGGGTTTTTTGAATCTTCGTAACGAAAAAAAAAAGAGAAACTAATTTTTCGAATTTTTTTTTACGATTTCATGAATACGCCGATAGTTACTTAGATGAAAAAAAAATTAAACTCAAAGACGATTTATCTTTGATTTTCGGTACTTTTATTAATTTGTAAGCAAACAAAGTGTATTCGCTCGCGTTTCGATTAATCGCTCGCATCGGGAGAGGGAAATCGGCACCTATTCACATGTGACCAACGCACACACGACATTCTCTACGCACGCAAACATATATGCCAGCTGTGCATGTTGAGCAGCAGGAACAGCAGCAGCGGCGGAGAGGTGTCTTCGAGAGAGCGGCGTTTGCCGCTCTTGGCTTGTGGCCTCATGCCACCTTCCCGGCTTCATGCTCGCCCGGTTGTATCTCCAATTCATTTGCATATTTAGGATCCACAACGGCGCTACCGAAGATAAACTTCCGCCACCCCTCCTTTCTCTTTGCCCGTTGGAGCTCTTCGCAACTTCTGTTATCCCGTTCCTAAATCTTCTCCGACTGACTAAAAACTGAATTAATGGTCGTCCGGGAGTCGGTTCGAAGCTTCGCGATAACGTGTCGGTGGCGACGGTCGCGTTTAGCATCGTCAGCGATGACTCCAATGACGATTTTTTTTTCCTCGATCTCTTTTAGTCGTATATCGATCATCATTTCGACTATTGTTCTCGTCGCTTGGATAGGATTGACTACGGAAAACTCATCATTGAAACGCGAACGTCTATCGATTTATCGCGGGTTCGTCTCGTATCATTAATTTATCACGAGAATATTCGTCAAACGACAAATCGCGGGGATGGAGGCTTACATTATATTTATAGAAGAGAAAAGAGAATGGAGGGGAAAACATAGAGGCCTCGTTGCCGAGAGAAACGAGATCGATACACGAGCTTTGCTCTAACACGCTGCAAGCCAGTAAAATAGAACGCGCGCGTGGGCAACGCGGATAACCGGAGACTTTGCGATCGCCTGCGTTTTCTCTCCGTCTTATCGGACAGCCGATAGGGTTTCATGAGTAACCAACAGCGGCGGTTGCAGATGCAAGCGCGGAATTCGATGACTCAGGAGTTATCGTTTGTTCGTCAAGCTGCACTCAACCAACAGCACCTCTTAATACGACCGAAGGCATTGGCGAAAACGCAATCGAACGTCTTCACATCGATGCCTTGTTAATAAAAACTTTGAACAAAAGAAAAATAAGACGAAAAAAAAAAGAAAATTGTTCTTTAAAACCAAAAGAAAATGATTTTTTAACATTTTTCTAATCACTCTCCGTTTATCGCATGTGCACTAAGATCATTGGCATTCGCCGATTAATCGTGTCGGCAACCAAACTTAGCAGTTTTTTTATTTATAATGAATCTTATTAACCAATAGAAAAATTAAGAAAAATTGTTAAATTGTATCTCAAGACAATTAACTAATCGGTGCATTTTCTCGATTTCTTTTTTCTACAGACGATCTAATAACACCGGTATACGTTGCTCCGACGAGATCGCCTACACCGACGCGTCCCAAAGGCGGTACCAAGGACCAAGAACGGCTTCAAGAACGTCCGACATGCGACGATGAAGAGGATTGCGGAGAAGGCTCCGGTAGTGATCCAAGTACAACGGAAGGAATCTTCGTTACCTCCGCTACCGGTGGGTGTCGTAACGCGACTCTACAACTACGGACACGTGGGAGAGAGGGCGAGAGAGAGAGAGAAAGAGTCGTGTTCACCCACAGAACACTTGGGATATTTTATCTCCGCATACGTTAGCCGACGCCGCGTACACCAGTGTACTGGTTATTGATCCTTCACCTCCTCCGCCTACACCTTGCATATCTCCTTTCGTCTATGTTACGGCAACACTCCTGTCCTTCGTTCACGCGATATTAACCGTCGTCTCTGTCGCCGCCCACCCCTCAAATTCTCGTGATCTATAACTGTTGTACATCGCTTTACAACTTCCGAAATAGATTTCCCCGTTTTACGTTACGTCACAGCATATCGGATATCTGACAACGGGATTTCCAACCTCCCACGCCGACGTTTGTTGCATAATGGAATATCGGAGTTTATAAGCCAAATTACGATAAGGCGCCGATATGGATATCCGCGAAATTTTACCGATAGTTAATTTCCCACGAATCGAGAGTTTTGCCAATCATTTTAACTACTCGCTAACGAGCAATCCTCTCGAGTACCTCGTGCTTTTATTATTGATGTTATTATCGTCGTCGATACACCCTCCGGTGTCGATATCGAATTTTTATTTATTCTTTTTTCCTCTCCGTTTCCATTGCTTCGGATGATTTCTGAATCTGAATAACCGACAATTTCGATACGCTATACGAACAATGAATCGTTTTATCGATATCAGATGACTGAGCTGTTTTAACGTGCCACCCGTTCGCAGTAACTGGTGCGGAAATACTCGCGGCATGATTTGTTCATTCCCACGAGTGGCGGAGGGGTGGATTTCGACGAATCCGTTTTATAACTCTCCCGACTCACGTGTACGTCGATATATATCGATATATTCGCGTCGGTACACATTTATATATCGCGTACACGCATAGACGGGATATCTTCGGCGTGTTCTCTCACCTATCCGCATCCCATTCCCACCCTTCGAAGCTGAACTTCTATCCCACCAACCGACGGCGTCGAATGGCTGACTACTCCCACTGTGGCATGAAAACAGCCCTCGTGTGCGCGCTTTCCTCGCGACGCCTCGCTCTCTCCTCTACTTTCCATCGTGAGACTACGCCGAGAGTGAATATCGCCTTAGTATCATCAACATTCGTTATTTTTTAAATTTTTTTTCCGTAAATACATCGAAACGTCGATTTACTTTTATCATCGAAAAAATTTAATATCGCGATTATAGAAATTGTCAAAGAAACGATAAACAAGTATCGAAGCTTCTCGAGTTATTTAATTAAATTTTATAATCCAATAAAATTCAATCGCGAATATTGGACACGACGATAACACCGCGAGGTAAGAAAAGAGGGTCAGTGGTGCGCGAATATAACATGCGATGAATTGACACGCTTTTTCGCTATCGTGAGTAAGTCGCGTGTGTGTCGTTGTTTGGTAAAGTAAAGTCGGTCGATCGTCGTCGCGGTGAAACAACGACGATCTTTTGTTTAGAAAGGGAGGGAAGTTTTGACGCCCCCGCGTATCTTTGTTGCCATCTATTAACATTTGGAATATCGCGATCTATTTTTTTTTTTTTTTTTTTTTTCCGCCAAACTACCGTATGCCTACAACGCTTACGCTGCCCGGCTGGCGAAGTGGCTAACAGAGGGAAATCAGCTTTTACACAGTTCACCCGTTTCGCTACGTCCCTGGCATTTACGCACGCGTAATACATACATAGGTACCGCGGATTGCCGATAGGAAATTTATCCCTCCGAGATATCGGAGCCTCTAACGAGCTATCAGTATATATCGTACTTCTCAGTGAATTTTTCATTAATATTCATTAGCGATTCGCGTAACTCAACGCGCGCGAGACATGGCGCCAAGATATTTGGATTATTCGTAACAAATGGGCTTTTTGTCGATGCAGATTCGAGTTCTGTGACGTACACAACGCAAAGGGAAACACCGACCAGCCACACGAGTACCCAAACGTCCTCGAGCTCCAGTTCGGTATCACGAGGACCCGTTACAGTTCCCGCCCAATACAATGTCTCGAGCACTGCAACAGAGACCACTCACGGAAGGTACGTCCTTCGTAATTTGTCATCTGCTTTTCGCTATTTCGTTCCGACGCTAATGCACTCCAATCTCTTCCATTCGCATCTGTATTACGAATTCTATAGATATAATGCATAACGTGTGTGCAACAAGTATCTCTAAATGGAGATTGGAGTTTATACGCGCGTATTATTGCATGTGCTGCAGAGTTACCGTACGCATAGATTTCGTCGCGAGAGCTCTGTGTTCTAAACTACAAAATACACGTTACAAGCGTCGGTAATATTTTTAGAAACATTATCGATCGATAAATAATGATATATTATTAAACCTTCGCGTACGAGAAACCCGAGTTTCGTCGCCATTTTCGTTGAACAACAATGAGAGGTGAAAAAAAAAAATTTACAGTGAAACTTCGCGTCTTTTTTTTTTTTTGTAACAAAAAAAAATGATTGATTATCGACAGTCGTAAATTCACTTGTACACGAAACTCGGAGCATAAAAATTCGTGATAAGGTTATTAATAATAATAATAATGATATAAAAAAAATTAAAAAATTAAGGATATTAATTTTAATAATAATGCTAAAAGTACTCTAATTTGATTTTTCTCATTTTTTTGCAGCAGTACCGTGACGCATCGTACAACAAGTGGAACGACACATACGCCAACGACAAGGATGACGGATCCACCGCCCTACACGGAGTCGTATCCGTTGCCACCGTCGCAAAAGCCGCCCGCGAATTATCCGAAACCTCCGCGTATACATTCGGACGCGGCGAGCAGCGCGGCGTTAATTATCGCTATAATAGCCGGTGCGCTAATAGCGATAGTCGTCATTATACTACTGATATTGAAATTCAAGAATCGTCCGGAGGCGAGTTACAAGGTCGACGAGACGAAGAACTTTTGTCAGGATCCGAACGCCGCGCTTCTCGGAGCGGCGGCGGGATCGGGTCAGCAGTACAACGGTGCCTTGAAAAACGGGGCGAACGGTAGTAAAAACGGTAAGAAACGAGAACTGAAGGACATTAAAGAGTGGTACGTCTAGAGTCGCCGTTTCGGCAGCGTCGCGGTTATAGACGCGTTAAAAAAACGAAAAATAACGAAAGCTAACGATAATTATCCGATGTTTTCCGCGTTAAAACCCTCGACGCGCCCGTTCTCGCGATTAACGAGAGCGGGGAACTTAAAAAGTGCGCGAAAGTTATGCTACGAGTGCTGCTGGGTATAAATAAGCTTACAAAATAATGTCTTAGGATGACGAAGAATTCGCCGGGATTAATCGCCGCGAGAGAGTTATAAAAAAAAAAAAAAAAACAAAAAAAAAAGTTCGAAGCTAAACCCGTATTATACTCGAGCGATAATTGAACGCGCGAAGCGGAAACGCCGTGAGAGAAAGATATATAACGAGGCGAACGAAGACTGACTGTGTTAAATAAGAATGAAAATAATTCGGACACAAATCACGCCGCACGAACGACGACGAGGAACGAATGTATATCCATTTACGTGCGTATGACTCCGAAAATGTGTGTTCGTGTGTTTGCGAAAAGGAGGTACAGAATGAATGAGCGTTAAGCGCGAGAACTGTGTATAAAGGGGAGAAAACTCGAGTGACGATGATTTTCACGCAATGACGATATTAGGAAGAAAAAAAAAAAAAAACAAAAAATAAATGCTCGTTAAAGACGAGCAAAAAATAATAGTAAATAATATGACATTAATAATATACGTAACCGGAATTATGTGCAAAAAGATGATGAAAAATAATATCGATTCCTGGAATAATAAAAAAGAAAAAAAAAAAAAAAAACAACAAAAAAAGATCAGAAGGCCCTGCAGGACCTTTCGTTTCTCAAGTAGACGTTATCAGCTTTGTCGTCAACACTTTCGTTGTGGTGAACAGTGACGATGAAAGATATCTATAATCGTGCGAAAGTAAGAAGCGCGAAGAGGAACTTTGACGATAAACGTGCAGAGAGAATGAAAAGAACGTAAAGTGTTGATAGTAAAGTTATCGAGTCGAAAGTCATAGCGCGCATGATAAAATGAGAGCAGAACGATCCTACGTAGTAATTGCTAAAAAAAAAAAAAAAAAAAAAAAACAAAAAAAGAAAAAAAAAACACACACACCTATTGTTGTATAGAAAAATATTATATATTATGAAATATTTACGAATTATGTTATGCGTGTAAATTGTTTATCGAATTATAGATTTTATTAATTAAGAAAGGTCCGCGGGTTCCGTAGGGCAAACGTGACGAGAGAAAAAAAAAAAAACAAGAAATCGCTATCGAACATAGAGAATCTATAGCTACGAGTGCAGAAATGAACTAAACTCCATTATCAAGGGTGATGCGCTGCGTGAGAGAAAACCCTACGAGAGAAAAGAAGAAAAATAAAAAGAAAAATAAAAAGGCCACCCATTCCCCATCGAGAAACTTATGAAATAAGTATAATTATGTAGCATGCGAGAGATGCTTATACATAACACACAGGGTGCGATTTGCAGTATTGCCAATACGAATTTACGAAAACGTCGTTTATTGACGTTTTAAATTCTCGTAAGTCGACAAATAGCGTATTTTCGCTAAAGTCGCGAGAGAAATATCAATTTACTAATTTTTATTCGTTTTTTTTTTTTTCGAATCAGCAAAAACGAACAAAGATCAAACTTTCGCTTTCTATAAGAACATAAAGAAAACAACAAAAAAAATAAATATTGTATGACACAAAAAGATTGCCGATGCCGTAGATATCCAAAGTGCTGTTGTTTCCCCCACTGGAATATATAAGTTCATTGTTTTATATACTGTTTGCTTTCGACTTTTGTATTCTCCGAACGAAGGCACAATTTACACTATTATCTCCCACACGGAAAAAAAAAAAAAAAAAAAAATTTCTACGAAAAAGTTGAAACGTCTTTTTTTTTTTTTTTGTGTACAAATATCGAGCTCATTGATGAAGGCGTGAAAAATATCCCGAAAGTAACGAAAAGCTCGAGAATATCGACGAAACTTCGCACGAACTATGTGTAATGAATTTTTCGTGCGATTCCCTTTGTTATCCTCGATCCAACGCGATATTAACGATAACTTCGTAAAAAAAAAAAAAAAAAAAAAAAAAAAAAACCGCGTTACTGACTGCTACTATATAACGATATTTCCGGTGAATATTTGCAAAGGCTTCGAGCGCCATTATCTACGCACACAAAAAAAAAGAGCACGCGATTTTTTAGCCAGAGTCGCGATGCCGGGTCGCCGCATAACCAGAGAGACAAGAGACACGAATCATCCGTAGATTTGTAATCGAAAAAAAAAAAAATGATTTACAAGAACGAAAAAAAAAGAAAAAGGAACACGAAGCTAACAAAATATCGATGTCGAATTTGTATTACGTGGCTAACTTATTCGGGCAGTATCAACGATATCGTTGCAGTTGGTTTCGGCATTATTCTAGATAGAGAAAAAAAAATAATAATAAAACGAGAGATATGAATACGAGAGGTAATACGCATATCGTTCTCACTGCCCCTCTACCTCTATCTGCATATCCTTCAATGTACTGATGACTAATGTTTATACTAAGCTAATTAACTTCTATACGATATCTACGAGCGATGAGAAAGGTTAATTCATTAAAAAAAAAAAAAAAAAAAATACGAAAAAAAAAACAAATGTTATTCTCCATTTAAATAATTGCATTACACGAGACACTTGAACGAAAAAAAAAAAAAAAAAAAAAAAAACCGCGCGTATTCGAGAGAATCTTGTAGCGGCGACGAAAAGCAAAATGGGGAAAAAAAAATAGTTGCGTGGAACTTATTTATTATTAAAAAAAATCATAAAAAAAAGACGGGAGGAGTAATAAAAATAACAAAAAAGAAGAAAAAAAAACACATAAGGGAACGTACGAGAGCGCTCAGCCGTATCCAGAGCCGCTACTAGTTAGATGGAATTATATTTTACATTGTACAGTTACCATGGATGCACTATAGATAGAGATTATATTCGTGATATAAGATACCGATGTTAGGCATTAAAATAATTATATCATTGATATATAAGAAGTCTAACGATAGACTGCGCGATGCCCGCGGATATTTTAGTCGCTTGCTCACGCTCGAAAATAAACAAAAAAAACACTAATTAAATACGAAAAAAAAAAAAAAAAAAAAAAAAAAAAAAAAAAAAAAACAATACCGAAAATTAAGAAATCTTCGCAAGTCGGCAAACGAAGAAAGTATTCACGCAGTCGGAGCGCTCGATCAGCTTTTTATTTACAACTATAATAAGCAAGAGAAAGATGATGAAGACGATGAAAAAAAAAAAAAATACGAAGTGAAGTTAAACGTGTAGCGTGTGGTGCATTTAGATTTTTTACACGTCAGCGCGAAGACTCTCCTGTTAAAATGCATTTTCGTTAGTAATTTTAATGTTTAAGCGATTAATAAGTGCAAATCTAAATGCATAACGTCGCAAATTTTTATCTTCTTCATTCGATTTCCCCCTCCCCGCCCCTCCCAAAAGTTAATAGTGTGTACTATATGCATAGTATATTGTAGTGTAGTATACGAACTGTATTATGTTTTACAGAAAAAAAAAAAATCTCGAGGCAAAATTTATCACGATCCACCCACGCAAATTAACTGGCACGCGTAATTACTCTGGCAGTCCGTGTATAGTCGCATTACAGATCCCGAAACTGGAGACATGTAAATATCTAGGAATACTAATGATAATTATACGAATAAAAAGTATTTGAAAAATGTGAAAGGGGTTCTGTGGGGTTATTTTTCATCGCGTTCGATTTGGCCTTCGATCGATCATGAAGCATATGATTACGATACGCTTTGGTACAGTTTTGAAAAACTGTATTGTATCGCGTTGTTAATGGCCAAATAACGATTCCAATATTCATATGCATAATAAAATGTATCCTCTGCTACCTCATCGATGTTTTCCCCATTTATCTCACGTCAAAATCAAGACGACAACGAATCGTAAATCCTGATGATCCGAATGTACCTCAATAAAACTGTCACTACTTAAATAAAAACGCCGGCACACTGCAATCACAACACTCACTGAACTACCGAGCCTCGTAAACAGTAAACACTCTCGTCAATGTTGTCATAACATTCGTACATGTGCACCGTTCGTTTCGTTTATCGAACTCCCAGCCGCAAGGTGGCGTTGCAGTATTTCCGGCAAAACGAAAACAACAATGAGCGCTCATCGCCGCGTCGGCTCGGCAAACAGAGTCAATCGGACTGAAAGAATTAATCGAAACATATACTCCGCATCCTTTAATTCTTCCACAAAATGTCGCCAAAACTTAATTAAAATCAGTGAGAAAGTATAGAACAATCCTCAAAAAAGCGTATACCTTCGAATCTCTCGAATTTCCAAAGCGCACAGATGCAACACAGTTCGTCGAGAAGTCATTGGATTCGAGGAGGTTGTGGTTGATATGATTCGACTGTTCTTGCGTCCAGCAAACAACCTCTCGACAAAACAATGAGCGGCTCGTCTCAAGAACCGAAACAATGTAAGTATATAGTTCGACGGTTAATCGACAAATAACACAAATATCGCAACACGACTCAAGTTGTTTCCAACATTTTTACGCTCGCAGTCAAAACAGAGATAGGAGAATCAACGATGTTTAAATTATTGAGGTTAACTCCGTCCCGCAGGACGTCAATCGACGCGATCGTTGCTAACAACGACGAGTCCAAAAATCCAGAAAACATGGATATTTCTTTGGAAAATTGCGAATACACTGACTCAACGGAACAGAATTTTTTGTTCGAAATATGCAGAGTTTGCGCCAATAAGAACGATCACATTATACCGATATTCGAAGGCGAAGGAGCTGAACACGATTTAAGCAACAAAATTCACAAGTATCTTCCGATTCAGGTAGGTAAACATTATTTTTCCGGAAAAAAAAAAAAAAAAAAAAAAAATTCATTCAATTTTCAAAAAAAAAAAATTCATTCAATTTTCAAAAAAAAAAAATTCATTCAATTTTCAAAAAAAAAAAATTCAATCAATTTTTCGAAAAAAAAAAAAAAAAAGATTCATTCAATTTTTAAAAATAAAAAAAAAATTTGTTGCGACAAACGAGAAAAATTTATTTTCAAAAAATTCTCCAGATCTCGAAGAACGACACTCTGCCGCTGCAGTTGTGCTATCACTGCGCCGCAACGCTGTTGGCTTTCCACGAGTTAATCGAAGGTTGTGAGGATGCGGAGAAAAGACTCTTGCGGATGGAAAGTAAGCTGAGAGAGAAGGAACAGATGCGATTAAAGGATGCGGAAGTTCCGAGTTCAAACGATGTAACGGAACGAATTAACGCCGCTAGCGAAGAGCATGTTGATGATCCGGAGCCGATTACAAGTAAAAAAGAGGAACAAATGTGTCCGGTGGAAAAAGAGGAACAGCCCAGTGAGACTACAGAAGATACTGCGAGTCCAGAAGACAAAGAAAGGTACAGTATATTTTTTTTCGTTAATATTTTAGTATTTTTAATAAATATTGTACTTAGAGATGTTTAGAATCGATTTAGAATAAAATTAAAAACACATCGATAGTCGAATACTTCGCGATTTTTTCTCGAAATACGCGATATCAGTTGCCGCGTTTTGGTTCAAAAAGTCGATAAGTTATAACGCATCGATGAGGGATGGAAAAAAAACAAAAATTAGACTATAGGATTTGCGCGGCGTAATACGGGGAATTTCAACGATCGGAAGAGAAGAGAAAAAAAAAGCTTCGCGCGTGAAATGAAATCTCAAGGCCGGTGTCAAGCTTTGAATGTTTTGCAGGTTCGGCAAATCGAAGAAGCCGTTTAAGATATTCCTTGACGCGCAAAATATACAATGTGAGAAGTCGAGAAATGTTAAGAGCGAAATTAGAGACGAGAAGCGTTCGACGAGAGAGGATACAGAGACGATATGGAGGGATGCGTTGTACGCGAGTATCGAGAATCAATTGCCAAATTTGGAGTCACCGATTCGCGTCGACGAGGATCTCGAATGCAGCGTCGAAGAAACGTTCGCAAAGCCCGAAGAAACCGAGCCGACCGCGCCGCTCATTATTGAGAACATGAAGAAAGAAACGTTCGTCTCGCGCGAAGATGATTCGCAAAGATTTTTGCATCCCGAAGAGCGAGAATCGGCGCCGAGCGACGAGTCGAATAACGAGGAGAATCGAGCGAAATGCAACATCTGTTCGCAACAATTTTCTCACATCAACGATCTTCACGCGCACGCGAGACAACACAAAGATTTGCCGGAAACGCGAAAGATCTACGAATGCGTTGAGTGCGCCAAGAGTTTTCGTCTGAAAGACTCTTTCGTTCGTCATTTGCGAATTCATCGCGACGAGCGTCCGTTCACGTGTCACGTTTGCGGCAAACAATTTCGCGACTCCGGCGGTCTGTCGCGGCATCTTAAAGACGTTCACGCGAAACTAAAGAATTTCTCCTGCGACATTTGCGCAAAATGTTTCTCATCGAAGGCGACCCGCGATGATCATCGACGCACGCATACCGGCGAAAGACCTTACGTTTGCGATACTTGCAACAAATCATTCAAATCCAAAGCGTGTCTCTACAGTCACAACAAACTGCACACGAATGAGTTTCCTCATCACTGCGCTTACTGCAACAAGAAATTTCGTCGACGGCAAGAAATGCTCGTACACGCGACAACCCACACAGGCGAAAAGAATTACAGTTGCGACGTTTGTTACAAGCGTTTTCGCGTTAAGACCGAAGTAGTTCGACACAAATTAACTCATTCCGATGAGAAACCCTTCGTCTGCGCAAAGTGCGGTCTGAGATTTCGTCAAAATCGTTATCTCAACAATCACGTTAAAACGCGACACGTTCAAACGACGAAAGATTGACAAAAACATAAAAATCCCCGCTAAATCGTAATTAGCGTGTATGTTGAAAAAAAAAAAAAAGAAACCAAAAATCGCTTGCGCCACAAACGATTGTCGGCAACGAAGACAACTCAAATCTTCTGCGTTTTGTTGTGTTCACAGATCCGGCGTTACGAGAAGTTTCACGACATACGTCGGTAAACGAAGAGAAGCTTCCAATGGCTCGTTGAAATTTGCTATCGTGACGAGACTAAGCGATCGAAGGCAACGCGAGGCTGATCTTCTCAACGAGAACACAGAAACCGATTCAACGCCTACTAATGATCTCGAAAAGGGCATCGATCGAAAGAATAACTCGTGCAACAGGTGTTCCCGAGTATTTAAAAGGGAGTCAAATCTGAAGCGACACTTGGCGAACTGCCGAAAAAAATCGCGAGAAGATAATACGACAGCGACAAAACCGGAAGTCCTGAAGAAAAAGGCAGCAGCGTTCGAAGAGGAAAACCTTCGTGCCGATCATTCGGAAGAATCCGAGAATAAATCCGATTCGTGGAACGAACGGGAATTACCGGCGAAAAAACGTCTTTCCGTCTTTCCCTGTGCGTACTGCGATTATACAACGAGAACAAAAAAACTGCTGAATCTTCACGCGAATGAGTATCACACCGATATCGCTGATAATCGACGCGGAAAAAAGCATCGTAGCGTTGATAAGGATCTCGTCGATCGCGCGAGAAAAGAAGCGAACGGTCGCGTCTACTATCATTGCGAGAATTGCGGAAAAAATCTCTTCTCGCCGTATACGTTTGCGTGGCACGTGAGAATCCATACCGGCGAACGACCGTTCACTTGCCATCTTTGCGGCAAACAATTTCGCGTAAATCAGGGTTTGGCTCGTCATTTACGCGAGACTCACGCGGGTATTAAAAAATTTCCTTGCGACATTTGCTCGCGTATGTTTTCGACGAAAAGAAACGTCGAGGATCACCGGCGCATACACACCGGCGAGCGTCCCTTCGTATGCAACGTGTGCGGCAAAGCATTCAAGCAAAAAGCTTCGCTCTTCGTACACAATCGCACGCACACGGATTTTTTTCCGTATAAATGTAGTTATTGCGAACAAGGATTTCGCACGAGACCGCCGTTAGTGGTGCACATTACGAAGCATACCGGCGAGAAGCCTCACACTTGCGACATTTGCGATCGCGCTTTCCGCATAAAACACGAACTCAAACGGCATCGTTTGATACACTTTGACGAAAAACCGTGGCAATGCAACGATTGCGGATTGTCTTTTCGGCAAAAACGATATTTGGTTAATCATAAGAAAATTAATCACTGTTCCGTACCGAGAACTTCGTCATCGGCGAGTCACGAGTAATCGAGAAACAATATCGTTTCAGGTGTCTCGGAATCAAAGAAACTGAAAGCGCTGAGAGGACAGAGGAAGAAAAAATAATCGCTTCTCGAGACGGTGCGATCGATACCGCGAGGAAACCAAATTTCTCGTCACGAGCGAAACGCACGCCGGAGCAACGCGACGAATTGATCCGATCGAAGATCAATTTCAACGGATCGACGTACTACAAGTGTCGGGATTGCGACAAAGTTGTTTCGACGTCTTACAATTTTTTGACTCATCGGAACAGACATACCGGCGAAAAACCCTTTACTTGCCACGTTTGCGGCAAAAACTTTCGACACGGTTCCGTTCTTAATAGGCATCTTCGCGACGTTCACGCGGGCAGTAAGGAGTTCTCTTGCGATATTTGCGATCGTCGTTTAGCTTCGAGAATCGCTCGAGACGAACATCGAAGAACTCACACTGGCGAACGACCGCACGTATGCGAAACTTGCGGAAAATCGTTTAAGCAAAGGGCGTCGCTTCACGTTCACAAACGCTTCTCGCACACCGACCGGAAGTACGAATATCCGTGCGAAATATGCGAAAGAGCGTTTCAACGAAAACAGGAACTCGAGAAACACCTGTTGATTCATAGCGGTCTAAAACCGCACGTGTGTACCATTTGCGAGAAACGCTTTCGTACTGCCGGTTGTCTCAGTCGTCACGGAAAAACTCACAGCGATCTGAAAATCCACAATTGCGAAAGATGCGGAATGAAATTCGGACAACAAAGATATCTGAAGAATCACACGAGAAACGTTCACGGAACGACTTTGTAACGCATTCGCTCGTTCATCGACGTGATATCGAAATATTTGTGTTCGCAGATCGCGCAGGAAAACTCGGAGATCCCATTTGAGGATTAAAGAGAAAAATATTCTCAACAAAAAAACGTTTAAACTTGTGGATTCGTACATTTGCGAGGTATTCGGAGAGCGGCTTTCGACGAGATTTCGACTCGAGCGGCACTCGCGTTACTGCATCGAGACACCGGCAGAGATTCAACTGCTCGACGAATCGTTAATCGAGAAAAACGGTTGTCTCACTTATCACTGCGATACTTGCGAAAAAAAATTATAATCGAGAGATGTTTTCTCGCACACGTTCGCCGGCGCGACGTCGACCATTGTTACGTTTGCGAGATATGCGGCAAAAGTTACCCGAGCGGATCGAACTTAACGGTACACGGGAATACCGTTCATCGGCGACTGAAACGATACATTTGCGATTTCTGCGATCGAACGTTGGCGACTAAATCATTTATGGCGAATCATTGCAGAGTTCACGCGAATGAACTTTCGTATATTTGCGAAAAATTTTCGTAAACCTTTCGAAAAACGCCGGCGATAAGCCTCACGGATGCTCGGTGCGCGACAAGAATTTTCCCACATAGCAATGACGATCGGCATGTAAATCGACACGTGGAAAACAAACGATTCCCCGTGAAACTCGCGGCATATGTTTCGCCGCGAAATGCGATATCGTGAAACATTCGAAGATTTACAGTTCGAGAAAATCTTCCGATTGCAAATTTTGCCCATCTAAACACATGCAGAAGAGATCTTTGCGTTCCCACGTGAGAACCTATCATCCGGAAAAGTCGAGCGATTCAGATCGGTACGCTGGACTCGCCGTATTTTTATTTTTTAATTTTATAATAATGTGTACAGCGAAAAAATCCGCGCAGCAATTGAAACGCGAGAATCTTTAATTAATCTAACGAGATCGAGAGACTGTAAGGAAAAGAATATATTGTATTAAACGTTTATTTTGTGTTCTTTTTATTGAAAAAAAAAATACTATGAAAAATTGTTTTTCTTATCCTAAATCCCAGAAATTCGTAATGTTTTTTTTTTTTTTTTTTTCGAATTTGACGAGATATTCGCGTTAGTATTCTTGTACTTTCACAGGCTTGCAGGAGCGAAACCTCGCGACACGCTGACTTCCGGTTTAACGGATTGTATTATACGTTTATTTCGTTTTTTTTATTGAAAAAAAAATGCTGTGAAAAATTGTTTTTCTTATCCTAAATCGCAGAAATTCGTAATGTTTTTTTTTTTTTTTTTCGAATTTGACGAAATATTCCCTTTAATATTCTTGTACTTTCACAGGCTTGCAGGAGCGAAACCTCGCGACACGCTGACTTCCGATTTAACGGATTGTATTAAACGTTTATTTCGTGTTCTTTTTATTGAAAAACAAAACTACTCTGAAAAATTGTTTTTCTTATCGTAAATCCCAAAAATTCGTAAAGATTTTTTTATTTTTTTTTATTTCGAATTTGACGAGATATTCCCGTTAATATTCTTGTACTTTCACAGGCTTGCAGGAGCGAAACCTCGCGACACGCTGACTTCCGGTTTAACGGATTTTCAGAAAGCGTACGTTAACTTATTCGGATGTCCCAAAAAGGATCGGATAACGAGGACGGAGATAAATGACCTTATAGAATCCAATAACGATAATAAGTTTGAAACGAGCGAACTTTCAAAAAAAATGTCTGCCACTTCGATATCTTCCAGTAACGAAATAAAAGATAATAGTAGCATCGCAGTGGTTCGATCCAATCGTCGTAATAAAAAAATCGATGACTGTGCGATTACCGCGAAATCTTCGGGCAAATGTTCCATTAGCGAAAAATACGAAATATCGATTGCTACGGAACCGCTGCAGTCGCGTTTGAGATCTAATTTAACAATTAAAAAAGACGATCGCGATACGAAGATTCCGAAATCCAAGATCAGGCGGACTACGAATGGCCCGTACACCTGCGATTTATGCGGCAAGAAATTTCGATTGCGCGACAGCCTTAAAACTCACGCGAGAATTCACACGGGTGAAAAACAATTTACGTGTCACATATGCGGCAAACAATTCGCTCAGACCGGTTGTCTTTACTATCATCTAAAGCACGTACACGCGGGAGTGAAGAATCATTCGTGTGACATATGCGGCAAATCGTTCGCGATGAAAGCGACAATGGAAGACCATCGAAGATCGATTCACACGGGCGAACGACCGTTCGTATGCGACTCTTGCGGCAAAACTTTCAAGACGAAATCGTCGCTCTATATTCACAGCCGTATACACACGGAAACTTATCCTCACGAGTGTAAATATTGCAATAAGGCGTTCAGATGGAGGCAACAATTGCTTGGACATTTGACAATTCACACGGGCGAGAAAAAACACAGCTGCGACGTGTGCGGCAAAGCGTTCGGTGTTAAGAATCAACTTACGCGACACAAACGCACGCATTCGGTGGAAAAACCTTACGCTTGTCAACAATGCGACACGAGCTTCGGTCAGAAACGTTATCTCACTACACACGAACGTTTGAAACATAAATGAATGATTCTTCATATAGGTGACAATAAGGGAATCAACACAAACAAAAAAGAAATATGTAAACTTGTTATAAATTTATCTCATCTTTACACGAGAGTATGAGTACAAAAATGATATTTATCGCGTTTAATGATTATATCTTAACTATAGGCTACCGTCATAAACATGTTTGTTAAAAAATCGTTCAGAACGACAACGTGTTGAAAGACATCGAAAATAGTACAAAACACGTCCAGCGGTTAAATTATCTTTATTGCCGCGCAGAAAAGAAAAAAAACCATTTTATTGTCGACGGTATAAAAAAAGTGAAGACTTTCATGATTCGCAATCAAATCAATCGAGAATAAGTTTTTTTTTAATGGAAATTATATTAAAACGTTCGTTAATTATTCGAAGTTTGTTCTCGAAGTTCCGGTGTAATTGGCTTGTCTTCGCAAATATCGACGTGATCCTGCAATAAAAAATGGCGACCAGAAAATCTTCGGCAGACCTTTTTTTTTTCCCCCGAGTGAAAGTTTTTTTTTTTTCGTATACATACCTCATAGGAACACTCGTCGACCTTGTGAAGTGAATTCCAAGGACATTTCATTTCGACCAAATCCCCGATCAAGCATCTCTCTAAATGACACTGTATTTTGCTGCACTCGATTCTGTGAGACGAATCCAACGGACATATTATCAACGGATCTACCCGAATTAGCATCATAGTGCCATCGATCGGGTTCATTGCGATTTGCACGTGTTTCGTCGTATCGCTCATTTCACTTCCGCGCAATAATTTCACTGTTTCGTTTGAATAACGCGTGTTGGCGGCGAGGCGAGGGAAGGGAAGAGAACAAAAGCCTTTGTTGCGTGGATCTCTATGAATTCACATCGAACGTTAATCGTCCCGGAATCGTTCTATTGTACGCAAAAAAACAATACATAAAGTACAGCACTCAATATAAGTGACGATCTATTGCGTCTATATAGGCAATTAATGCAACGCTGAGCGCGAAATTGCGGAACATAAAGTACACCTCTGCTCGGTCTCTGTTCGCAGGCTGATGTAGTCGCGAGCGTCTGATGAATTTGTCGTCGATGCAGACGCTTCCCTTCTCACTGACCTTCCATTATCATTGAGCGAATGTAAATATTATTTTTCTACGAAATTCGCGCGATGTTATGATTCTCGCAACTCGCAGTTTTCGCGATCGATAAAAACGAAATTCATGCATTGAATTGCGAAAATT
Source organism: Buathra laborator (assembly GCA_934046635.1). Taxonomy (NCBI): domain Eukaryota; kingdom Metazoa; phylum Arthropoda; class Insecta; order Hymenoptera; family Ichneumonidae; genus Buathra; species Buathra laborator. The sequence goes on from OW203901.1 coordinate 4,732,242, forward strand.
TTACGATTACAGTATTTTGTTTTTGTTAAATCATTGGATGGAACTGAATTTTTCATTAATTTTGATTGTCGTTCTTCATACACGATCGCTGTTGCGCAATCGTACTGATTGTTTCCGAGGAAAGTGTATATAAGCGTTTTATCGTTTTACGCGTTAATTTCAACAAAAAAAAGGTAATTGGAAATTATGCGAGGAAATGGAGAAAAGGACTCGTTTTTGGAATGAACGTAAATTTTATTTTTCTGTAATGATTAACATTGTTCCACCCGCAGCTCGGTCGGAGCTCAACTGAAAAATTATCGGGTTTTTTTTTTTTTTTTTTTTTTCGTAATAAAGGCTCTCGTAATAAATACGAATCAGAGGGAAAAACTTCTTACAGAGATAATAACAAATGAAATAAAAACACGAAACGGTTGAACTTCTCCGTTTTCAGCGATGTAAGAAAATAACTAAATCATCCCCTGTCGTAACTTTAGAATAATCTAAATCCACGTGAAACGAGAATGTAACGTTTTCCTTTCTTCAATAATAAATTGGAATGCGCTGTTACAGTTAACTTATTAGCCTCCGATGGCAAATTATCGATTTTTGGTCGTAATACATAAGAATAAGTATAATAAGTTTGAATTTAAAAAAAAATGATAAGAATGTAATAAGTATTTGATTTTTACTCTGTACGTTGTGACTGCTAAAAAAAATGCGACGCGATGACGAGACTTAATCTTTAAGTTCCTCGTAATCGAAAACCGAGCAAATTTCTTCCTCTGAAGAAACGCTCGCAGCGTCGTTGCGCGATGTGTTTTCAACGATTTTTTTCTTTCCCAAAGATCGTTTTTCAAATACCGAAAAGTCGATCATAGCGCCGCGTCCTGCGGACGAAGAATGCGGAGGTTCTTTCAGTGCGGGAAAACCGGCCGCGCATTTTCCAAGCGGACGCGTAAAATTTCCCGGTTTACCGGGGATCAAAGCCGGTATCGACGAAAGTTTTCCGTTGGAAGCTGCGCGATCGCTTCCGTTCTCCAAAATGCTTGAACCCTTCGATGATTTTCGATTCACGAGTTTCGGCACGAATTTCGTCATATGCTGAAGAAGTACTGCTTTCTCGTCCTTAATACTCTTTTCCATTGTCGTAAGATTAGCCAATCGTTGAGTTATATCGTCGTCCGTCTCTTCGACGACAGTGATATTCTTCGTGAATTCTTGACGAAACAATTCGAGATTCGCACGTCGAGAACTCGTGCAACTAACGCCCGATATCATCGATGCCGCGTCGCTGTTCGGATCCCGAGTATTGTCCAAATTAGCTGTTCCACCGCTCGCCATGCTGACTTCGTGCACCGAGAAGGTCTCGTCACTGGCGATCTTCGGTTTTGTCGATTCAGCTTTCATCGACATTGCTGGACTCGGCGTGTGAGGCTTTCGCAGATTAACGATTTCCCTTATCGCCGTTTTTTTTTCACTCGTCACGGATGGTTTACTCGAATTTAATTCGCTGATCAGCGAGTCGTTTGCCGACAATGCAATACCCTTACTGTGGGGTTGGCGCAACGGTCCAGAAGTTTTAACGGATTTCTGAAATATTCGAAAGTTCTTATTTTAAATATCTCGTCGTATTGCTTCGATATATCGATATATTTGAGATCATTGAAATTTTAGTGCAATTTATTAAAACGGATCTTTATGCCGTTTTATCTGTTATTTTTCATTATATTTTTACTGAAATGAATTGCTTCTACAATTTCGTAAAAATATCGAAAATCATAAAAAAAAAAAAAAAAGGCGTTCATTTTTGGGATATTACCTCTGCCTGTGATCTGTTGTGAAGTTTATCATTCTGCAATGGACCTTTGGCCTCCAGATCTTGAATTCTTTTGCGCTCTGCCTGGCGCCACGCCTTCTTCTTGGCTTTGGACAATCCAATTTGTATGCGTAGTACCGGTTTATTTTCAGCATTCTTCACCGGATCATAAGTACCGCCTGAGAAAGGTTCCTGTAAAAAAAAAAAAAAAAAAAAATTAAAAAGAATTGATTTAGCAATTTTTTAAATATTTATTTGTAGTGCGCGAAGCAACAAAAAAATAGTTTTGTTGTTTCCACAACTATTTTATTTATGATAATCGTCAATTACTTACAGCGTCCCAATCCTCGCCGCCTTCAAAAACTATTTTAGTTGTGTCTACGGGAACTGTACGAATATTCCTCGGTTCATCGGTTTGGCAAAGGAATTCCACAGCGGCCGGCATATTTTCACATTCTACCATCCAGTGGTTCTGCCAAAAAAAAAAAAAAAAAAAAAAAAAACGGTAAAAATTTCGATGTAATAGATACATAAAAAAAAAAATTGTATTTTCGAAAAACAACGGGAATTTTACGAGATGCTGACGAGACGCACGTACCTTCCACTGAAACTTGTCAATGATGTGCAGAGGATTCCATGGACATTTCATTTTTTTGTCCAATGTGTGATTTTTCGCGCATTTTACGAGATGAAACTGCATTCTCTCCTTACGAATTCTGTGGCTTTCGTCCAGTGGACATGTCAGCATATGATCGGAATGCAGAACCAACATGATTTTTGCCGAAAAATATCCTGTTTCATAAGAACGAAACGTATATACGGTGGGGAAACTGTATAAATCACGATAAACAAGCGGAAGAAACGATCGCGAATCAACAGGTGAATCGAGAGGTCGATGGTTCCTTTCTTCCGAATGATGAATAATAACGTTAACCTTTGATCGAAAAAAATGGATGCTAAACGTCAACGATATCTTTTATTCAATGTTGAAAGTCGTCAAGTACTCGGAAGTATTATCGTGGAACTGAAATTCGTATTATTTGCTAACTGTTTACGAGAGTAAAAATTTTCGAGAACCGACGCCGCGAGTAACGGCTGAAATGAGTGGCGCTTCGATCTAACTTCGCTACACTCCGCGCACGAGACTGTTCTTTGTTATTGCTTTAGCTTAGCAGCAGCATCAGATATATGCACATATAGCGGCCGAAAGATTCTGACCTCTACGACTTTCCTTTGTTACTGAAGTTTTCATGCGTTTTGGGAAGGAAATGTTGTTTGTTTATATACTCATTCAACCGTCGATTGTATCGTTGCAAAACCAAAGAATAATTCATATTATTTGGAAAAACTCCGTGTATATATTATTTATGCACGTATAATATACTGTTAAGAATTTTGTTATATGCGTTATTCTCAAAATCAAAATGCCGATTAGCAACGATTAATTGAACGGACGTATGTGTGAGGCGCTGAAGAGAAGGACACAATACATTTTATCGCTAACTCTCCGGATCGCATTTCAATATTACGCTGACGCACAAATACTTACGCTTGAGATAAAATTCGTTGAATTCGTATTGTCGAAGGCTTCGGATAATTTTTGTAACGATAGTCAGACTGTTCAAGACGAAGGTTGAAAGACGAGTGAACAAACGAAAACAAAGCGGAACGTAGAAACTCTGTACAAACGTAAAGGAACGCGTTGTATCCCCACCACTTTTTTTTACGTCTTTCAACTTTATTGCTCTCCAGCCCTTCTTTCTCGACCACTTGTAACTCGAAACGCAGGTCTACTCTCAGAGTTCGAGGGGTTTTATTAAGCATACCGCTCGAAGACAAAAAAAAACAAACGTATCGACGGTGGTTAAAATTTTATTTTCAAGCGTACCATTTTTTTTTGTCCCAAACTATCGTACATAAACAGCTTACAAAAACCCTGAAAATAAGCGATCCAAGTTGAAAAACTCTGACGTACCATAATATAGATTCGGCGTCTGGTTTTCATATTTTTCACGTTAGGATTTCTATTAAAATTGCTAGTTGCGCATATAGTTTCAGTAGTTCGGGAATGCAAATATTAGGGCGATCGGAAAAAAGAAGACTAAACAAAAACAACGCAGAATCTCCTATCCGGCGAGCTATTGAAGACGTGGGAAGCTCGCGCGAGCGTCGCAACGTCGAGGTCCGAAATTCTGTAATATTTTGAGAATCACTATAGCGTACACAAGCGAGTGTGTAAAACTGCGAGAAACGAGAAGAGAGTTTCTGTAGTTAAATAACGTTGCATTGACGCGAGTGTGCGTTAACATACATGTAAACTATTTATAAAATTTCACTTCGGTGTGTAATGCACACACAGCTTCATCGTCATTCTCTTCGTCAGTCCGCATTATTGCCCCAAAATACATAAAGAGCGTTAAAGCGTGTGAAGAATGCTTCGCCGTACAGTCGACCGAAAGCGGCACACACAAAATTATAAATAAATCTATCTATCACGACGTGAATCGTAACGAAAGAAAAAAAAAATAAAAAAATTGCCGATGTTGTGTTTTATTAAATTGTGTGGGCGTCGGGCACGGAGATAGATAAAATCTCCCCGAGAATCGCTGGATAAAAGTCGTGAAGCTATTTAGCCGTCCTCCGATGTAAAATAAGCATGAGAAACTGCTTGGTAAATCTGGAGTGGTGGAAATTCGAGAAACGAGAGAGTTCCTTTCTGACAAATATATCAGTCCAACGCCACACGCGGTTTAACGAAAACTCGGCGATCTCCGAGAAAACTGCCGTACTCTTCCACTCGGAAAATAATTACCGTGTTCTTTTAGTTACTCCGCGTGCCTCGTAGTTATTCATTTTTTCAAAAAACTTGTCAAGCTATTCGTGCGATTGTATTTTATTTACAACAGAAATTGCATCTAATTGGCGTAAACGCGTAAAAAAAAAAAAAAAAAAAGACGCAAACGTCGCTCTATACATAGACGTTTATTTTGGAAATATGTATGATGATCTTCAGGCCACACAACTGTCCGTTTAGGATGTATCTTCGCTCGTAAATTGCGTCGAAGAAATTTCCGCGAGTGCCGTTTCGTCTTGTTATGTTATGATAGCCGTTTCTATTCGCATCGAGCGAAGATTGATACATCCGGGGAATCCGCGTGATCATTCTTCTCGCGCGTAAAGATCTCGTTCAAAGGATATATCACGAAGATGCAACGAGTGTTGAGCTTTCAGACGGCTCGCGGTTTCGGCGAATCAAGCGAATTCATAACTAAGCGTATGTGCTTCTCGTTTTTATTTTCCGTTGGTTTTTTGTGCATTCTATGCGGTTTTCTCGTTGGGAGATTTGCCGCTGGAAGAGTCATTGATATTCGAGCGGAAAAAACGAGACTTCAACTTGCTGGCAACGGTCTCGAGAATACGGAACACTTACGCGAGGCTCTCATTCGGCAACTCGAGGAAAATTCGTTCTCCACCAATTACGTCAAGTACGTGGAGTTTTTTCGAGTGCAACTAATATATCGCATTGGAAAAAACTAGAAAAAAATATTTTATGTTCTCGCGTACAAAAAAAAAAAAAACACTTCGATTTTAATTGCACAACATCGCGAGATCCTTTTATATTATTTTATTTCGACTCCAAAACAGTAATCACGGGGATGAAGACGATGTTAAGAGGATAAAGGAAACTCTATTGGAACATCGTTTCTTCCAAAATGTAAACGGCAATCGATCCTGCATTGTCGCGACCATTCTCGGCTCCCACGAGCCCGGTAATGACATCGCAAAATTATATTTTTATATCGAAAACACGAAGAAGACGAATATATATAACGAACCGGATATTTCTTAACGCACACAGATAGATACGTCGTGCTGTCGGGAAGCGACGAAGGAATTACGGTAATTCTAGAACTTTCGAAAGCGTTCAAAAAATTGAACGATGATTTTGAATGGCAACCAAGAAGAAGTCTCAAGTTTATGATCTCTTTGGAAAATTCGGAGTCTTGTCAAACATTTCTTCCGACACACGTGCGAACGAAAGTCGTCGCATACATAGCTCTCAACATCCCAACGCAATCTATCGAAGGTCCGTTCTCGTATACTTATCGAAATGAAATAATAACAATTATTACCTGATATAACGCTTTTCCTTGACGATTTTTTTTTTTTTTTTTTTTTTTTTTTTTTTTTTTTTTTTAGGAAGCGGATACTTCGTTACGATCGGCTCGGATATCGTGCAGTCGACCATTTTGCAAGCTGGTGCCGACTTTAAAAATCCAAATTACAAAAACAATATTGGCGATAGTCCAACGATAATCGAGACTTGCGGTGAGATGAGCTGTTCCGCGCCTCGTATTCCTCGACCGCGTCTCGATATACCGAACGCAGCTTTAACTTTCGTGGTAAGTGGAGTAGATGCTGTGAATGACCTTCCCCCGTTCATAACATAGATGTGTTTACGTTTTTTTCACGACGAGGCGTCATTTCAGATCGCGGGTAACGCATCGAGAACCGACGAAACCCCCAAAAATATCAACGCCTATCGTCATGCATTGTCCCGTATCGTAGGTACGAGCGTTTGGCAATTATCGGAAATGACTCTATTCCGATGGAATCCCCGTATCGTCCTTGAAAGTCTAATCGAAAAATTGGAATCTCTGAATATAACGAAACACGAAAAACTCGTAAATCTCATCGGCGTAACGGCGAGAAAAACGATCGAAAAATTTAACGAATTCAACGAAAAGATCGATCGCATGGAAACGGCGAATTCGCTGGAAGTTCGAATCGCCAATGATTTATCAATGGAAGTAAGACGAATTCTTTTATGCTACGACGACGATCTACGTTCGCGAAGCGACTGGACGACGCTTCGAAATCTCGTTGAAAATTCGAGTGCTGTAGAAAAAAATTTACGCGATTTATTGATGTGTTACGAAAACGCAAATGAAATATTGCAGGAGGACGTTACGTGAACATCGAACTTTAGTTTTCATCGAGTTTTTACGTATTATTAATCTTTAGTTAATTTTATTTTCAAGATAATCAATTGTATATTAGCTTAAAAATGAACTTATATCTGTACAAATTGTTGTCTCTTAATTATCTGAAATCTATGAAAGAATTCTATTAATCCACATATGGAATGCTCTTCGTTCGTCAAAGGCACCGTTATCTTTATCCATGAAACAAGTGTTCTTGAATTGCGTCGAATTTTGCATTCTTTGAAATTCGTGAGACGAACGGAAAATTCTCATCCCGGTAAATGCGTCAGCGCTCTGTAGCCGAGTTCTCTTTCAAATTGTTCCGGATTTATCGACCCATTGATGGCTTCGCAATTTGGATTAAAAACGGAGTAAGCGCTGATTTCGCCTTTTTTCTTTGGACCGGATCTCGTGTTTCTCCAGATGAATATTAATGCCGTTATGATAAAGTATACCGCTCCAAATTCATACTGCACGGCTATGACGTACATCGTTGCCCACAGAAGAAAGTGCAGAAGATACGTAACTTGCTTTATCACGGGATTCTCCGGCGGCGTAATGTCTATACTTTCGTCAGACGCTACACTCTCGACGTCATCCTTGTCCTGTAATCTTTCCATTCTTGACGTTAAAGTACAATTGAATACGAAAAAAAATGGCGAAAAAATTGATTTTTTTTTGGAATAACGAACGTAACTCTCGTGAACCTCGAGAGATCTTACCTCCGTTGGCTTTACGTCGACCATTCTTTCCGTCCAGGCTAATGCACCTTTGACAGAATTTTTCGCACCCTCGATCATCGCTTCGCGTCGTTTTTTCGATCTATAAGCTGCGAGTTTGGCCTCCATTTGGGGTATCAATTCATAACTCGTCAATTCCTATCATTCGTAATATTTTTTTTTCTTCGTAAAAACTTTCAAGACGACAAATTGGACACTTGACACGTTTACCGTCTTTCACTGAGCATTGTCAACAATCGCGAATTGTTGACCTTGAACCTAACCGTACTTTCGCGAAGTCTTTTACAGCGATCCGAACGTAGGAATGTTTGAGAAGTTGTTCTTTTGATCGTCGGATGTCGCTACGAGTCTGCCGATAAATTCACTCGGGAAAAGCAAGAGTGATGGTATTGTTTGTTTACGTGTCGCCGTTTAAATTCAAGTACATCGAGGGATCGAAGAGCTCCGTCCGCACTTCACGGTATTTTAATCTATTTTATTCCGTCAATTTGTTATGCGCTCTTACAGGTGAGATTGACAAAACGTGTAGCCTTCTTGTCGTAGCTACGAATCTAATCGATCCAAAAAATTTCCTCATACACGTGTATCACGCGAAGATTCTATCACCGCGTCGCAATTCATCCCTCGCTATCTCGTACGATCAATACAACATATTACGGATTATTTAAAAAAATGATTTCTCTAATATTGTCAATATTTTGGGAAGCTTGATGACTAGAAGAATTAAAAAATAGTTTCGTTCCACGTGACTTTTATTTTCATTGTCCATATGTCCACGTGTCATGAAGCATTGTTTACCTGAATTCTTCTCGCGTGTGCATGCAAATAGAATGTAATCAGCTTTTGACCCGTCATCTTGATGCAAAATCATTTTTATCTCTAAAGTATAACTACACCCGCTAATATTCTATATGGATACGCTAAGTCTCTTGATATATTCTATATTTACACAGTTGATAGAGTGGCAGTTAGATTATATTGCACCGAATATACATATATACACGATTCTAATCGCACGACGAAGAAAGCCGCGCGAGTATCCAGCCGCGGGCACACGAGTTGCCAATCGTCCGCACGTGCGTTTTACCTTCGTCATCGGTTTTATTCATTTTTTTCCTTGTATTATGACGTTCAACAAAGTTCAAAATCGCCTTAGATTTCAGTAGAATTATGCGGACAATATAAGTATATCGTATCTCAACGTGATCTCCGGGACCTCGAGTCGCGCGTATGGGCTGTGCACTGAAACTCTCCGAGCGCTTCTTACTCATCTACACACTAAAATAGAACTATGAAGTCAAACACTTGCGACTGCTCTTTCTCTCTATCGATCGAACCTACGGCAACCCTCTCTCTTTATTATTGCGAAACGAGACCCTTCGAGCGAATTGCATCATATCTAATACCAAAAGATCGAAGAATAAGGAAGTCGTTGTTGACGACTTCGTCGTTAACGCGTGTCAAAGTTAATTAACAGAAGGTGCTTTGAGCCAAAGCTCGGCAACTCTGCGTCACTGTATACACGCATATATATATATATATATAGACAGACATTTTTACTATGAGTTTTCTAGTTCACTATCGATCGCTCGATTTCAACATCCGCTTGTCGCTGGATCACGCTTCGTGTCGAGTAGTTAATAGTCACGCGAACACGGAGACGCGTCGAACGTCGAAGAAAATATTACAATTACGCGCACGAAATGTTTCGTCGGTGTTACGATAATTTTTTTCACACATTTTCGCGCGCGTGAGATACAAACGTCGCGAGTATCGTTTTTTTTTTGGTGATGCAATAAGTTTCCCGCCTAAAGATCTATCGATCGATTACGGACTTTAAGGAATATACTTCGCAAGGTATATATTATATATTTTTTATTAAATTGCCTCACAGTATATATATCTATATATATCTGTTTTATGACACTTTTAGCATATAAAACGTTCGATTACGTTAAAACTTGCGTTATTGTATACTGTGTCCTCGTCGCTCAAAGATTACCGTCGAAGAATCATGAGAGTGAACGTAACTCGTGCCTCGAAATTGAAGGAGAAAGTAACGATAATGAAACCCGCGTAGCCGCCCGTGTTACTTCATCGCGTATAGTTGATTGGACCGCATGCAGTCAAAACGTAACGCGGATCACAAGAAACCCTCATTCGTTGTTTTCGTTATCTCGACACTTGCAATCGTTATCATTCGTAATTTTTTCAATTCAACTTTTATCGTTGATTTCTTCATTTTTTTTATTTGTCATCACTGTAATTCCGATCTCATAAAAAAACAACGAAATACATCGTTTGCAGTTGCCATTGACTTTTCTTCAATTATTTGTCATAATCACTTGTGGTTCGATCGCAGATTAAAGCGGCGCAATTTACGAAGATGCCGATCGAGACTCCGCCGATGACCCGCGAAAGTGTATCAGAAACGTCAAGTATTAGCGTTAATGATGTGTCAACAAACAAATCACCGAGTCATTCAAATTTTCTGAAGATAAAAACTGACGTTAACGATGAAGAATCGTTTAACACGTTGGGATCGGATCTTCGACATTCGCCGAGACCGAGAATCGGATCTATCGGCAAGGTGACCGCGGAGATTAAACGGGAAGGTCGCGTTCTGGTACTTTACACCGGTGGCACCATTGGAATGACAAGAAACGAGAGAGGAGGTATAAACACGGTATAAACATGATAAAAAAAGGAAATTACCACAACTCGATGTTAATTTCAATATGAATTACGTTTTTTCGTTTTATCTCGGGTTTTTCAGCTCTCGCACCGATCGCGAATACGTTCGTCAAGACCGTGAAGAAATATCCTCATATGCACGATAGCGTTTACTCGAGGGAAAGATTCGGGCCGTTAGGACCTTTGGTTTTACCGTAAGTCTCTCGGTTAATAGATATACTCCATGTATTTATTTATTTATTTATTTATTTATGTATTTATTTATTTATTTATTTATTTATTTATTTATTTATTTATTTATTTATTTATTTATTTATTTATTTATTTATTTATTTATTTATTTATTTATTTATTTATTTATTTATTTATTTATTTATTTATTTATTTATTTATTCATTCATTCATTCATTTATTTATTTATTTATTTATTTATCCATTTTAACAAAAAAGTATTCCAATAAATCCAATAATTTTCATTTAAAGATTATCCGGAAACGATAGACGTCGCATAATCTACGACGTTCTCGAGTACTCGCCGCTGTGCGATTCAAGTAACATGACAATGGACGACTGGATTCGCATCGCTGTCGATATAAGAGTGAGTAAAAATATAATCAATTCTCCAATACCGTGTAACTTATTCCATGAGTTTTGTGTCCTCGATAGTGGAAACTTAGACAATGAAACAAAACAAGAGTCACTTTATTTAATTGAAACGATTAGCGGTTCCTTTTAAAGATATTTCAAAGTCACTGCTCACCGTGGACCACAGTGCGTCTGTGAGTCTACGTGTCTCGGAAGTTAACACTTTTCAATAATAATATATTTGTTTAATGTTTTAATGATTTCTGCAGGAATCATACGAGAATTTCGACGGTTTCGTTATTCTTCACGGAACGGATACTCTCAGTTACACAGCTTCGGCATTGTCGTTTATGTTGGAATCCCTCGGAAAAACCGTCGTGATAACCGGTTCTCAATTGCCAATTTTCGAAGCTCGCAGCGACGGCCTGATAAATTTCCTCTCGTCGCTCGTCATCGCTGGCAACTACAATATCCCGGAAGTGTGCGTTTTCTTCGGCAATAGTTTAATGCGCGGAAATCGCACAAGCAAAACTGCGACTGCGGCTTTCGAGGCTTTTGCGTCTCCGAACTGCTCGCCGCTCGCTGTCGCTGGAATAAAAATAGATGGTAATGCATAATACACGCATAAATCTACTTATTTCTAACTATTAATAACTATTAATTATCGTTATTCTCAGTCGATTACAGTTCGATTTTTCGACCGTGCGCTCTGGAGAAATTTCACGTTCATAAAAATCTCAATCGCAACGTCGGACTTCTCCGAATATTTCCAAGTATAACGAGCGATCTTGTGAGAGCATTTCTTCAACCACCGATCGAGGGAGTCGTTTTGCAAACTTACGGAGCTGGAAACGTGCCGAATAATCGAGCAGACATATTCGAGGCACTAAAATCCGCAACGGATCGGGGAGTTATCATCGTTAATATAACGCAATGCACGAGAGACGGGGTTACCGATATGTATGAACCTGGAAAGCTTCTTATCGACGTTGGTACGTCAGAATGAAGAAACGAAAAGAAAAGAACAGAAAACACTTAATATCGTTTATTCAATGCAAAAAAATTCCGAAACATTGCTATTTGTTCGGTATCTATAATAACAAAAATCCAAATTTCAAGAATAATATTTATTTTTAACGATAATTAAATGTCGTAGGTGTTACTTTGGGTTACGACATGACTCCCGAAGCGGCCCTTACGAAACTCGCTTACGTTCTCTCGAAAACCGAATGGGATGCCGAGACGAAGCGAACAATGATGGAAACTTCTTTGCGCGGCGAATTATCGACTTATAAGCGTCTCAATTTACACGATCACGATTCCTTTATGGAAACATTGGGTCTCAATTCCGAGGCTCAACTTCTCGAACTCGCGCCAACGATATTTCCCGCTATGATGAGCGAAGCTGTTGTCGCTGGCGATATCGCAAAGATAAAATCGTTGCAGAGTTACGTAAGTTCTTTTCTTCGATAGTGTATCGATGTTATATCGCGTTAATGTTATAGAAGGAGTTAATTCACAATAGCAATTCCTGTAGAAGATACTATGAGAGATTAAAATTAATTTCTTTTCGATTTTTATGCTCAGGGTGCCGATATATCGCAACCGAACGCCGACGCCCGGACCGTTCTTCACGTTGCCTGCTGCGATGGTGAGCCGGAAGTGGTTCGTCGACTTCTCGAAATGGGCGCAAACGTTCATATGAAGGATCGTTTCGATCGAACGCCTTTGACCGACGCTATCGATAACGATCGTCACGAGGTTTGCCATTTTACCATTTTCTTTTATCATCTCTCAATGATCCGCATTTATTTTTCAACCAATTGAACTCGAGGTCTTTACATACAATTTCTATAATTATTTATCTCTTTCTTTCCAATGGAGATAATCAAATTACTGCTGCAATGCGGCGCCCATCTTCACGACAACGCATTTCTACTCGGCGGAAGATTGTGCGCCGCGGCTTCTTCCGGGAACGCGACACGTCTGCGTTCTTTTCGTATCGCCGGTGCCGATCTCACGCAACCGGACGTTTCCGGTAGGACGGCTATGCATTGCGCCGCTCTGCACAACAGACACAACGTCGTTCGGTATCTCCTTGACGAAGGCATCGACGAAAATTGCCTCGACATGCTGGGTAACTCTCCTCGCAAACTCGCGGAGCTCGTCGGCGCTATGGAATGCGTTAGTCTTCTCGACTCCAAACGCGTCACGAATGGTATAAAAGCTCTGTTCACGTAGATAAAAAATTGGACGGTTTATTCTCGTATTGCGACGAATCGATAAATCTGCAACTCTCGTGAATCCCGTCGTCCTAAGTTGACCGCAGCGTGGAAAACCTAAAAGAACGCGAAGCTTTTGCTCACTTATATTGGGTGAAAGTATAAATCTCGAAATTTCCTCGGATTCAATGCGTCCGCGTAAACATTGACAAAGAAGAAAGAAAGAGCGACGTATGGTCGGAGCCTTTCTTTCTTTTTTTTTTTTCACGCTGCGCGCATACGGACAATGAAAGTGGACTGTCACGCTGCTTATTTGCCGCAATTCGACGCAAATCGCGCCACAGGTACATCGTTAGAGAAAAAGGACAATTGTAATTAAGTGTTATAAGAACGCAAACCGTATGGAAAATTGAAGAAACAATGAGTGACGAATGTCTCCCGAGAGCGTGTTTTCGTTACGTTGATTGTGCCAAAACTACGCGGGGTATTTCTTAGTCTCTTTTTTTTTAAATCTTATTGTCTATTATCTATTGTATAAAGAACGCGAATTATCTCGAGGTCTTTGGAATTTTTATTTTTTCTTTCCTTTTTTTTTATTATCATTTAAACGACGAGAATCGCATAACTTCTATTTACAATAAAAAAACAAAACGCTACAACTTTTATCTATATAATACGAATAATCGAAGTTTATTCGATGATAATTAATTGAGCCTTTGGCCGATTTTCAGAAAGTACCAAACTGAACGAGTAGCGTATGAAAAAGTTTTGCGGGTATCGAACATTTTTTGTAGATCAATGCACAGTCGCGATTGGACTCTCGACCTGTGGCTACAGCTTCCTGAATCGATGTGCCGTTCGTCACGTTCTCGAACCACTTGTGACTGTGGAAAATGCACGAAGAAAACGAGTTAAAGATCGTCGCATTAATCGCACGATAGACGGCATAATGAAAACATTCGCGTTTACCTCGTGATACCGTCGATGATTTTATCGTTACTCGACGGATGATCCGCTCTCGCGACTTTGGCGACAATGGTGCAAACGGCACGTTGCAAACACGGCGTCACGGCGTTGTTTCCAAGAAGCAAATCGTTTACGGGATTTCCGATATTCCAAATTCCGAAATCATCGTCGAAACCTGTATAAGTCGAATATCGTTGAAAGATCGATAATAAATCGCGATATATCTTAAAATCGACGTACGGTAGCGTTCCGGTTGCGATTTGAAGAATAGAGGAATTATGAAAGCCGATACAGCAGCCAAGATGCCGGCGACGGTGATGGCTCTCGTATTAACGTTCAGCAGCGGCGCGGGACCTCCGTTCTCGTCAACTCCGCTGCCCAATGGTATCGACAGGAATGGCACCGAAAGATCGAGATCGATCTGCAAAAAAATCAAATCTCATCCGAATCTCGCGAATGCGCGCAACAGTTAGTTGTTATCCGATAAAAAAAAAAAACTCACGTCTATCTTGCCGCCCGTAGAATCGAAAGAAAGAAATTTCGGCTCCCTGAAGCTCCGTGTCACGTTTGCTGTTGCAAATGCAACACCGAACAAAATCAATAACAATGAAAACAACGCCGAGGACTTTGTACCTTCCATTTTTTTCCGTTCTTTTTTTTTTATTGCACAATCAACCTATCGAAGCGATCACTGCGCGATAACAGTTCGCGGGATAAAAGTAATAAGTAGAGTAGCCCTTGGCACATCGGCGCTCAAACACTTTGTGACGGTCTGCCCGGTACCGACCCGATGTATTATCTCGTATCCCCCCATTCGGTATTTTCAGGAAATAGTGACAAATTTCATGTCAGCCATGAGTCGTTTTTTTTCCGCGGAGAAAGGCTTCGTTGATTACAACCGCTGGGAATTATTAACGACGAAGGGGTCTCTTACCGGCTTATTTATTGCAATTATAAACGACACCCAAAGCGCGAGTACGCGATTTACAACGAAAACATTGCGAGTATTCTGGAATGTTCACTCATATGACGCTTACGACGGTGAAAAGAGTGAAAGTTTCGTAATAACGAAAGGAAAAAAAAAAAAAAAAAAACCCAAGCAAAATGAGGAATAATACTCGCGTGAAGTTTAACGCATTGAGGGGTTGCGCCCGAGAACTTTCGTGAAATTTTCGTGATCTATCTGCAGAACGAAATACTCATTCTCGGGATGAACGAAGCGTGATAGACAAATTGCCATGTCCTCTGTAAGTACGAACTCTCTCGCTTGGTAATCCGTCACCAAACGGGAGGGTTGTTACTCGACGAACGACGCGATTAACGCGCTTCGCAGAGTAGGCGTTCGAGAGAACGCGCGTGAATAATAGAACACACATACTTATGCCTCGGCGTTCGCACTCCCATATAAACGACCGGTTTCCTCGATTCCATCTTTAATATACTTAAGGAACGATAATTGCATAGACAATAATTGTACCCAAGTTCAGCACCGATCTTTAATTCAGTTGATTAATGCGCATTCTCGATAAACAGCAGCGGCATGTAGAGCGTGCAACACTCTCCCGAGAACGAGACATCGTAAAAATTTGATTGATGGAAAACAATAAACGAAACTGAAATGCGTTACATTAGAATGGAAAATCGTCGTTAATTCACGTCGCGGCAAAATTGTGGCCCGAAGTCAACGACTGTTTCAACGACTTTCCGTTTAATGATAAAAGCCCCGTAACCGCGAAGAAATTCACTGAACGTCTTAACAGCCCTAAGCTCGCGACTCTCTCGATGGAGTTGCAACATTTTTCGAATAATTTTCGGACTTTGCGTAACTTTAACGCTCAGACAATTGTTCTGCACAGCAGAGGCATGAAAAAAAAAAAACGCAAAATTGTGTCCTCGAAGAGTATAACATTCTGAGAAATAAAAAAAAAAATATAACGCGTTGGTACCCAGCGAGAGGAAAAGTTTGAGGACGTCACGGAGGGATGAGCTCTGTCCCCATGGAAATACGACGACGAAAGCGAAACCGTCGAAGCAATTATGCTCACCGTTTGACCACCGAGATTAAGAGCGCCTCGGCTATATATAGTTGTCCGTAGTACATCGACTCTCAGTCTGCCGAGGAATTCACAAGTTCAAGAAGATATATATATCAACACTCCGTTTTTTTCGTTATTTTCTTCGTGTACAAGTTTTCCGAAATAAAAACGTACGTAAAACTCTCGCGAGTGTTTCTTCATCGTTCGACTATTCGTAATCGAACTTTTTATCTTGCAGATGACTCGTGAAAACTTGAAATTGCTGGGAGCGCTGGTAGCAATGTTGTGCATTGGAATGGTGTCCTGTGTACCGAAATTCGACGTCGGAGGGTAAGTTATACTTCCTCGATGATCGCCGAGAATTCTTAATCATTTTTAGTACCATAACTTCTTTTATTTCTTCAGTTTCGTACCGAGTTCCGTTGACTACGTCGAGAAACCCAGCAGCATCCAGGATCAGATAGCGATGCCGTCTCACAGTCAACCGCAACTGCGAAACGAGGGTAACGCGTCGAAAGCGAGAAACTCCGCGTCCACCGATAGCAATGATATAGCGGATCGCAGCCAAGAGGCGCGATTCGGCTTCACAAACATCGGAAGTACCGGATCCGTATGTGAACTTCGAAAAGTGTTATTAACATTGTTAAAACGTTATTAGTAACTTTATCTTCACAGCATATATTTCTTCTTTCAGGGATACGGTGTATCGAGTTATGCACCGGCGAAGATAGATTTGGGAGGACTTCTTCTCGGTGCCGTTATCGGCGTCGGCACTATTCTCATTATTCCTAAATTGCTTTATGTCCTTTCGGGAACGTATGGCGCTTACGCGAGAAGTCAGTAGTCTCTTATTTCTCGATACGGAGTTAATCTTCGCAGAGTCGAAAGAATTTTTTTCTCAATCGAATAACTTTGTTTTTTTTTTTTTTTTTTTTTATCAGGCGACGAGGGCGGATTTTCCAACGCCATGACGAAACTCGACGATATTCTCGCGCGTCACGGCATCGATACAACGTCCTGTATGCAAAGAGCGGTTTGCACTTACGCCAAAAAGGCGGCCGACACGGTTAGAGAAGCTAACGACATATCCGAAGAGGAAAAGGTGCCGTCCTTCGATCGAATGGTGGAGACTCTAACGACGAACCAAGTGTTTCGAACAGCGATGCGCGGCACGGCGATCCAGGAAGCGGTCGAAGCTGGACGCGGCGGTCAGAACTGCTCGAGAACGTATCGGCACTGTGGTTTTTCGCTCGAGACGATTGTGGGACTCGTGTCGAATATAATGTCCACCATGACGACCCACGATGATTCCGGACCCACGGCACCGTCAGGGTCTCTGTAATAAATACGATAGGAATTAACATTTATCACCGAAGCCATTGACAATAATTATACAACAATTTAACACCCCGGAAATATGTATCTCATAAATTTATCGTAGATATAGCATTCCTTATAAAATTACGTCGACAATACAATTCGTACGAAAAAAAAAAAAAATCCGAGAATTTTAAAACCATATTTATCTATATATTTATTATGATACAGAGATTATACACGTATGTACATTCGAGAAGCACCCCCTCCCGTGTGTCTTCGAAAAAAATAATAAAAAAAAAACCACCCGAGAGCACATCAAACACCAAAGTGGGTCAGTGATGTCGTAACAATATATATATATATTTTTTTTAGTTTTTTCCCGAAATTCGAACTAATTTGTCATTTCGAAGGTACGCCCTACGTATCTTTCTTTATCTTTTTTTTTTTGTACACTATTCCGATAAATTACAGTCTATAATACATATTCGTGTATTTACACACTGTCGTCGGCAATAGTCGCGTTCAGAACGCGAATTTTCATACATTATACATTTATACAATATTCGTAAACAGAATTGCTCTATGGGCAATAATAGCACCTCTCAAGTTTTGTGTTGCCGTTAAAATCAGTGAATTTTCGAGGTTTCGATATCCCCGAATAGACGGAATTAACTAGAAAATAAACGCTTAAAACTGTTCACAGAGAGACAGATAGAGTTTCGACAGATTCGTGTTAACGATTAAAAAAATTCTCTCGCGAGCACCACAAACTGCTTGTTTATCCTAAATATGTATATAATATCGATCTATAAACAATAAAAATCTTGGTCCTGCGCGCGATATACAACGACAACTCGTAAAACTAATATAACGTTCTTTCTTTTTTTTTAGTTTTTTTACTTCACCCTTAATTAACATTTTCGGTGAACGCAACTTAATCGTTATAATAATAATAATATCTCATGTAAGTTAAAATGTTTTCGTTAATTCAATTGAGCTATCTATCTTGACTTTAGGACTTTTAAAACTCTCGAGATACAATCGTAATGTATCTCGTAGCGAAGTGCCTTAGGATAGTCGGTTGTTGAATCTCAACGTTCGTTCGTGAGATATCGCGAAAAATGACTCTATACCACCGTAAATGTTTACGCCGAAAACCTCGCCGACGTAGAGGCTCGAGATCGCGGCGACGTCATTGCCGCTGCGAAATTCTCGTCCCTCGTCGTCGTCGAGGAATTCCCGATATTATTTCATCGATTTACGCGGCGGTAGGAGAAGCACAACACCGACGGCGACGCACACGTGCCACAGGCTGTGTATTATGTGATAGTTTCGTCGAGTTTGAAGGAACGCGTAACAAACGAGACCGAGAAGAACGAGAACGAGTCCCGCTGGTAGATGAATGTTTCTGTAAGGATGCGCGGGATATCTGAAGGTTCTCTTAGCTTTGCATCTCAGTCCCCATGAGATACAAACGAGCAGACATCCGGTTACAGCGGGTAGCAAAAAGACCCAAAGTGCCGTGCGATCGAGTTCCGAGCCAAGCGCCAGTATAATCGCACCGGTGAGTTGACAAAACGCCGTTAATCTCGGACCGAAATTCGCCATAGCGACGAGAGTCACCCATATCGATAACAGAGCGTTGAAGAAATCGCAGAATTGCAAAACGTTCAGTTTCGCGACACAATAATTGTTAACATCCTCGCCGGCCTCGCAGGCGTGATACAGTGTCGAGAACAACATCACCGCCGTGTAAACGACTGCCTCCGTGTAGTACTCGCGTCGCAGAGCAATGTAAATCGATCCAAGAAACGCGAGATTGCTAAGCGTTAGCATCAACAATCGTACGAGTATTCCACCGCCGGTGAGAACGTAAGCATCGTCGGCGCAATCGAAGCCGCGATAACCGCCGGAACAGTGACAAGCGGAAAAAACAAAACCGCCACTCATATAGTGAACGCAACGGCCGTTAGAACTGCAACGTCCCTCGATGCACGGCGAGGAACCAATGCTAATCTCAACGCGCTCCGTCGTTTCCGTTAAACACGTGCAATTGTCGCAAGGCGATGTTTGGCAAGTCTCCAAACAGTAACACGGCGCCTCGACGCTAAAGGCCTTCAAACTTAGGTGCCAAATTCCCGGCTCCGGATACGGAATATGCACAACCGTAGGATCAATGTTTCGAGACCACAAATCCGATGCAGTCGTCGATTGCTTGCGTACGCAACCACCGCCGGGAGTAATACCGGAATAGTAACCTGAATAAACGAAAAAATATCGTTAGATAAAAATAAAAAAATAAAATAAAAGTATAAAAAAGAAGAAAAATACTTTTAAGTACCTTAAAAATGTAAGGTACTTAAAACGTACCTAGAGAAATGCAGCCGAAAATAACGACATCGTTGCGATCATTGTTGACGAGTTTAATACCAACGCTGAGAGTTCCGCCGACGTCGGAAATCGGTCCGACTTCGAAATTCAATACGGTGATACCTTCCGCAGTAACATTGATTGGCGCGTGTTTAGTGGCGTTCACGGGGACGTGTTCGTAATCGAAAAGAAAAAAATCCGGTAAAGATTTTCTCGTAAGAGTGATCTGTTTCACAGGATTATCATCGCTCGAGTCATCTTTGTCGGGTAGCGTAAAGGACATCGTCG
This sequence comes from Buathra laborator, assembly GCA_934046635.1. NCBI lineage: Eukaryota > Metazoa > Arthropoda > Insecta > Hymenoptera > Ichneumonidae > Buathra > Buathra laborator. Next base: position 4,752,246 of record OW203901.1, read on the forward strand.
ATGCCTCGCCGGACAGCAGACGCATAGTCAGGTAGTGAAAAGAATTGGCATACGGCCTGAACGGCAGATAGGCCGACGTCTCCTTCATCATTAATCCACCGAGAGTTTCCATCGCTGTTACGCTCACCGTTACGTTGCAACTCTCGCCGCACGACGACGATAGAGAGACGTTCGCGGGTTCGGAATTATCGTACATCAAGAATTGCAACGCAGCGGAGTCGCGGCTCTTATTTAATTCGACGGTGTGCTCCTCTCTGTCGTCTATGAGAGCGAACGATGCCGGAGACTCGATGTAGAGTTCGGCATCGAGGACGGTATCGCAAGAGGCACCGAGACCTGTAACAGCATAAGATAAAAACGTAAATATCACACTTTTCAAGGATTTCGATACGTTATTCGCGTATTTTCGGTCATTTAAATGCGGAAAACGGACCTTGCTGAGTGATCTGCTCCGTATCAGGATCGGTCCACGATCTGAAGGCAATCGCGTACCAATCGCCTTTAGCTGGTGCCGATATTCTAATAAGATGTTCATCGCCGGCACTGCTCATCGGTAGAGCGTACGGAGATCTTCGATTCTTCAATAACTTTGCCGCAGTCTTCGAACCGTCGGGATTGACCAGAGGTATGCTACCTGATTTGAGATACACGGAGACATTTCGTGCCGTACAGCTCCCTATACCACCGGTCTTTTCTTCTTTGGCTGTAAATCTGGAAGAATTATGATAACTCGTCATTATTCCAATATCATTCGATTTGAAAAATTGTATATGGAAAGTATTCAGTGTCGTAACAATCGTCTCACTTGAATAGTGCCGATATCGTGTTTTCCGGAACGCTGAAGTGGATGATGGAGATGTGACGATAGGCGGTATAGTCGACTAGGACATTGGACGGTTGATCTGCCACCTTCTCCAGTTCGCCACAGAGGCCTTGGTGAATAGCGAGGCCCCATGTCAGCAGCAACGCTAACTGCCCTTTGTACATATTATCTCGGCCACCGTTGCGTCGCCGGGCCGCATAACAAGCTATGTACCCTCCTACGGGATTCTGCGAATTCGAAGACATAATTATTGTTTTTTACGAGAGAATAACTTACGAGAGAAGAGATAATGGGCATTCGCAGGGAGCGGAGAGATCGCGTTAACAAAGCGTCAATTATTACAATAGCCGATGGTAGGAGACATAACGTTAACTCAGTATTTCCTGTGTTCAAGACGAGTCTCGTACGCGTTTGAAATTCGGCCGACTATTCGCCGCTGCCGTACGCGATAACGTTCTCGCGCCGCGTTCAACAGATTTATAACTGAGAAACAGTTCCTTTTTAATACACGTATATGCGGATACATCGTATCGCGATTTGCGTTTTAAATAAATGGATAGGTGACGTTCGTTTCAAACACGCGAGTTGCCAATACCCGTGGCGATTTCAAAACACGATAAGGAAAAAAAATCGTTAACAATTGCCGTATACGGAAGAGAAAACGTTAACTTGCTCCGCGTATCAGCGCATTCACTGCACTCGAAGTATTTCGTTGCGTCGATGGAATAATAATTAAACTTGGCTATTGCTCGCACCACAGAGAGGCGATAAGAATTGTTGTTGATAATGCGAAGATAGAAAAAGCAAAAGTAACGCGAATCGAGAACGAATACGAGGAAAAATGCGGCTGGTGAGAAGATAAGACACAAAGAAAAAAAAAAAAATGTATAAATGCTTACGATGTGCCTATCTAATCGGCGTCGAGAGGATTCAAATGTAATTGAACAAACCGCATCTCTTCAACCAAATGAATCATTACGATTCGAAGAAAATTATTTTATCGCCGAAGCTTACAGATTCCACTCTTTGCGTTTCTTGATTGCAATAGGATAATAATAAAAATAAACACCACGTATGGCACACAGATAACTATCATATTTCATTCATGATTTTACCTTGAATCCGATATACTAACCGTTTCGAACGCGCCGAACGAATTACATTAGTGAACACGTAATCGATCTCTCGACGCTTCAGTTGTCGATTCACCTGTTAGCGAAGATTCGGCACCTTTTATAAAATACCATTCAAAAAGCACAATATCCGGCAAAGTGTCAGCCGCGGTTTGTACAATATTTTTCGTAGCTATCGCGCCGACGGAAAAAGAAAGGGGTTTTTCCTCGCGATGATATCACGCGGGTTTTTTTCTCTCTACGCTTTCGCCGAAACATATGTCTGAACTTCCGGTGTAATTAAATCCAATCGCGCGCCCTAATCTCATCGCTTAGCGATAATTTCAGACATTTGGCCTGTGACTGCACGTTCCACTAGTCGCCGAGTCTATGACTCACTAAATGCTTATGTCAACACTTATACCGACTATTACCGTTTACGCGACAAAGTGTGAGAAAAATAAAAAATAAAAATATAGCAAAGATGTTTCCTGAGGCGGAACTAACGATGAAACAGAGAATATCGCGAAAAGAGCGACAGCGCTGTACTGTGTGTACAAACAAACCGTACAAAAAAAAAATAAAAAAAATCGCTCGAGTTACAAGAGATAATGGAGAAACCACTCGTAACTCTTAACACTGCGAGACGGTCAAATGATCAATGGAACGTCTTGAATTGTCGTGAGGTGAGTGAGAGATATATATTAGATGAAATCGCTTACGTTGTAGCCGACCACACGTGGCCGCGTCGTGTGTAGAAACGTCGAGCGTCAACGACGTTTAGGCGCGATGGGGCTTATGACAACTGATACACGGAGGGCTCTCGGCTTGCGCGCATTATTGATCTCGTATGGCCCGCGCGCGATGCCGCAATCGCTCTGCCGTATCGGACTCGTTAAAACGGCGGTGGCAGCGTCGGCGTCAGTACGCGGGTTTGAAAAGAGGTCAGCAGTCGCCGCGGCCCGGTCCTCGTAGCTCGTCGATCGAAGCTGCACTGACATAAGTACAGTCGTCGAGTGCGAGCGACGAGAACGACCCACGTGCCGCACCACACGCGTGAGATCCGTTCGCTCGTCCTTCCAGCCTCCGCAAATATTTCGTAATTTTCTACTTTTTTTTTCCTTTATTAATATCCTACCGCAACGTCATCTGGAAGATTCGTGGGTTGAAGAGTTTCTCGTATGCCGACCAATTTCCAACTCCTTGCGGAAGATCCAATTTAACTCCGTTATTAACGCGAACGCCGTCTCGGCGATCCGGGAAATCAAGACGAAATCTTCGTTCCTCGCAAAAACGAAGCGCGCCGAGTGGTAAACGTGAACTGTATCTTCGCGCTACGGTACGATCGTCGACAATATCATCATCACCATCGTCGTCAAAGATCTTGGGAACAATTACAAATACCGTGCGATTTTTTTATTACAAAATATAACGTTTTTTTCGTTGTTATGAAATAATAAAAGGCACACCTTCGACAATCTCTGGTTTTTTTTTTCTCTCTCTCTCGTAGATAGTTCTATGATGTTAATCTTCTTTATCATCGACTTCTTTATAAATAAACTCCCCGATACGCTTGTAACTTATTAACGATGATTGATCGGTGAGATTGCGATATCTAAAATTCCCACGAATCGAGCCAACGAAGCGAATGCATCGAACTCGCCGGGTCCACTGAGGACGGACCGTCCATTCCGTAAGATAGCGGTGCGAACAAATAAAAGCTGCGAATTTTTCATGATTAGTCTTATCGCTTTTAACTCGATTCTCGTTTACGGCACAGGTGGCCAACTTACCTATAGACAGTCGCGTATACAACGCTTCCCAGTACAACGTGATAGAGAGTATTTCCAAGTCTTCCCGGAAGCAAAAAGAATATTCCTTCGACGATGAAATTAAGAGTGACACCGGTGAGCATCGAACTGTATAATAATGCGGGAAAGTAGTGATGGAAATAGAGAACTCGTCCCATTGCCCAGAAAGGCGCGTAATGAAGGAGCCATCCGACGAAGAGCCAACTACCGGCATCTTTCAGTTTTCTTCTCTCAACAGCAACCGATGGATCCTCTTCGCAACCCCGTTGCTCTCTCACGGATGCGTGCAAATAAACAAAAGCGAAGAGAACGAGAAACGCTATGTTTCCCCACCATATTATTGGATTTCCGAGCAAATATATTCGGTAATTGTTTCCGGAGAAGAATTGTCCCTGAAAAATAACGGTGTTGAAACGCTTCGTAAATTTATCGCAGTTTTGTGGAGAACGAAGATACTTACTCTGTAGTTAATTGGCCACTGCCACGGACGCGATGTTACTTCACCCTCTTTGACTTTTAAATCGGAGTTACCTTGCAGCATTACCGCGTGAGATTCGGTGAATCTGGCGAGAAATCCTGGCGCGTAGACTTGAAAACTCACATTCGGAACTATTCGAAAGACAAAGTTAATTAATTAGGTTTGTTGAAATAACAATTGATTTCACTGAAGTAATAAACTAACGCTTTGCGTAATTATTGTCCTCGATATTCCAGAGACCGTTTTTATCCCTCATATTGGGATTGCAGGATACTTCCTGTTGACTGTAACCCCTGAAAGAAAAAGCAACAATCTTTTAATCAATTTATTTATATAGTCATAAATCAGGAAATAATAGAATCTTTTGTCGTTACGCACCATTTCGGCAAAGTTTTACCGCTGCATGTCAACACGCAATGATGAAGATAGTGAACGAACTTTAATTTGCTCGTTACAGTCTCAACCACGTCGCCTTCTTTACCGTTAGCGATTAAAACTTTCCATACGTCGTTTGCGTCGCCCGTACCGTTCTGAAAATCAATTATCGTTGAGTATTGATTCGGAATCGATGATATTGGCGAATGACTCTCACCTCTCCGTAACCTGTGACTTGATAATGCTTCTTGGATATCGGTGCGATTTCCTTGTGAGAATGTAAATTTCGTCGCGTTATTACGTGTTCGAGACGAATGAGATCTCCGTGTTTAACGAGTTCAGGTTCCGTCGGAATGTCCTCGCTGTCGAATTTCTTCACCAGCCACACGTTGTTGTCGTCTTTATGCGAATACGTTGTTATCTGAAACAGGAGAGTGAAAGTTTTAGTCCATTTCAGTTACAATAACGAGAATTCTTATACCGTTGGGACGCGAATGCGAAGAAAGCGACAACTACCTGTTGCTGACGAGCGCCCACTCCCTCAGGATAAAGATGCCAATGAGAATGCAAATAACCGCCGCCCGTTCGATGATTCTTTAACGTTATCGTTGCACCGTACGCCAGCCGACGCGGCATCGTGGCGTTGTGAAGTGAATTACCTTCCAGCAATGACTGAAATTCGGAACTGTAAAATCCATCGCCGCTGCCGCTGAAATTAAATTTAATTCATTATATAATGAATCATAATAATAATAATTATTCATTATAATTCATTTTTTTAATTTTTATATCCAAAATATAAAAATACGAGTACTTTCCGATACGATGGGTGATTTCTCTTACCTTTTATTCAAAACGGCGAGATGAATATAAAAGAAAAACATGTACATGACGATCGGCAATGCTATGAGGCAAAGCGCCCGCGCTAACAAATGTTTTCCAACGTATGTCTGTAATTGAAGATACAAATACATAAGAAGTCTTTCGTACTGTTATGGATCATAGCATTTTTCACGAATAGCCGTTTAAGGAAGTTATGTCGCTTCGCGTTCATTTCGCATAAGTTCGAGAAAAGTGAGAGAAAATTGCAAATACTTTTCGATGGTATAAAAATCTGAAAAAATGCATGCATATCAAAGGTATTGAAAAGATTAATTTTGCGTAATAATAATTCCAAAATGTTATTAACAAATTGATGAAAAAATTAATTGGTGAACAAATTTCCGGGGAACCCAACTTTTTTTCAATGAAAATGATTCGTTCATTTTTCTGAATACGTATGAATTTTTTCAGACTTTTCAATTTATTTTGAATTTTGTATTTTTTTTCACACATTTTTTTCATATACAAACGAAATTAATCAAAGTAAATTGAAAAAATTCATACGTATTCAGAAAAATGAACTAATCATTTTCATAAAAAAAAAAGTTGGGTTCCTGGGAAATTTGTTGATCAATAAATTTTTTCATCAATTTGTTAATAACATTTTGGAATTGTTATTATGCAACATTAATCTTTTCAATACCTTTAATATGCACGAATTTGTTCAGATTTTTATACCATCGAGAAATATTTGCAATTTTCTCTCATTTTTCTCGAACTTATGCGAAATTAACGGGAAGCGACATAACTACCTTAACTAGAATAACTATGAGATACTGGATGATAGAATTTCGTTTTACCACAGGCTTCGTAAGATCGCCGAGCTCCCGCCATAGTTCGTAAATGGTGAACAAACCGACGAGAAGTACGACGAAGAGACCGACGAATTTGACGCTTATAGTGCACGCGAGCGAAGCTCCCGTGAAGACCAACCAACCCCACCAGGATTTCGTAAATGGTTCGTTTCTCAGGGACCCAACTCTCGCCATTCCCCACGTGGCGCACATCATGAAACACAGAAGTATCGGATCGAGAAGAATATAACGATTTAACGTGAGTAGTCCAACGTCTGTAAATACAAATATTCATCACATTTATCAAAATTTCTCTGCCAATAGGCGACGAATAAATCGATGCAACAAGTAACTCACCGCAGAGAATAAACATAGCGGAAAGTGCGGACGCTCTCACGGACTTTGTGAGCTCCCAGACTATCAGATAAGCCAAAGGAACTATCGACGCCCCGAGAAATGTGCAGAACTGTAAAATTATAAATGCAGTATTGATACAGTTAAATTTAACGAAAGGCTCGAGAAATTATTCGATAAATGTATTGGGGATACTAACGATTCTCATGCCAACATAATTTACATCTTCAAATTTGTCTCCTGGTTTTTCAAATGCAAAAGTTCCATCGTAGCCAGTCAAGTATCCTGATAGGGCTATCAGCATCTGTAAACAATTAATAAAGTAAAAGAAATGGATAATGTAAATTAAATAAATGATACATTTGAATAGTAAATTTTTTTTTATTATTATTTAATAATTAAATTCGTTAATTAAAATTAATTTTTAAAATTTAATTAATGAATTTATTTATTTGTTTATTTTTGTAAATTTTTCATTTTTTTAGGTAAAAAAATTAAAAAATTAATAATGTAAATAGTAAATAGGAAATTTTTATTTATCAAAAACCTAAAAATTTTAACTTACCTTGCCAAGGGGCGGATGTACGTCAAAAAAGAAAGTTCTATTGATGTACCAACTGCCCATTTTACCGAAGTGAGTTTCATCCCAACTAAAAAAACAAAAAAAAAAAAATCGTAATTTATTCAATTAACTGCGACAATACGTGAATGAGAAATTCGTGAAATTACCAGACATGTTGGGGTTCCGATACCTTGTAGAATCTTGTGCCAGCGGTAAGAATTAGTATGATTCCCAGCAGCAACCACCAGTTGCTAATAGTGTAAAAGTATAAATTATTAATCTTTAGATACATTGCCATACGTTATTAATTAATATATATTGGTTTTACATACCCATCCTGTGAACTTCCCGAATCGTTCGTGCATTCTTGAGTAACGCGTTTCGAGTTTTTTGTTTTTTTAGGACTCGATCCACTAAGTGCACTCGCCGTCATATTTTCGTCGATATGTTTGTTTTTTTTCGAGCACCGAATTTTAAACTCGCGAAGCGGAATTATTTATTAATTTTTCTGTCATCTGAGAGCCAACGAAAGTTTCATTCTCAAGGGTCTTGTACTCGTGGGATTTCTAACGGGGGTCAATGGTTAAGTACCGGTGCGATCGCGCTTTACCAAATGATTCCGTTCCATTGTTGCCGCTTTTGATTCTTGAGTATTCTTCATTGTTATCGCGTAAGCGATAGGCATGATACTGAGACAGATTCGTTATCTGTGAGTACACAATAAAAAACCTTTTTTCGCCCTGCGACTAGAACAACGTGTGTAAATAATTGTATTCGAACGAATGTTTATTATTCTCGGGATTCGGCAACAAAGCTAACTGTAAATGCATGCCACAGAACTCGACACGCGCGAGAGCAGCAGCGCGAAGAGAGGAGAAAGCATTAGGAACAGTAGAAACTTGTAATCATTTTTATCAACCTGTATTCGTAGATTCCCATTTTCCGTATCAATTTCAAACTTGTTGACATCGCGGTGTCTGCTTCGGCCGATCAGCTGATCATCCATCTGCTCCGTATTTTTCTGCTCCGTTTCGATAAAATTCGGCATTTTAATTGCGATACAAATATTTTGAGTAATATACGAGAGGACGAGTGGGACAATTTCGACGATGGCTTCGTTGAGCAATCTGATGATATCTTCGCTGCAGAGCGTCAAAAAAACTCTAATCAATCCTGCGACTTTTAACTCAGGTAAACCGATTGTTTTCAGGTTAAACGCGAATTCAACGTGTTTATCTTGCAGTTTCAAAAGATCGAAAAACGTTATTTGTTTTTTTTTTTCTTTTTTTTCGGTTATGCAGCACCCGTGCGTCACGCGTCCAAAAAATCGGCTGCAAGTACGAGAATCAAACCGGGACATCCGCGACCAAAGCATAGAGGTTGGAAAGTTCAGGACGGCCATCAAGTAACGGCAGGAAAAATTTTGGTAACTCAGCGGACAACGAGATTTCATCCGGGACTGAATGTGAGAAATCATTCCAGCAACTTTAATAATTGCTTCAACGATATAAAAAAAAAAAAAAAAAAAAAAAAAAAAAATCAGTTACAGAATTTTTTCAGAACAGAAAATAAATAAATATAAATTTCTGTTATTAAGGTTGGTTTTGGTAAAAACGGCACGCTTTGGGCGCTGGAGCCTGGAAAAGTAGTCGTTACCTGCGAAAAAGTAAATCTCAATTGGGAACATACGTGGATCCAGAGATGCTATAACGGACGCCAGGGACAAGTTATTTACAAGAAACACTTCAACGTCATACCAGATAAACAGCACAATACATTCAAACAGATTGATCTGATTTGAAATTTTTGTATCTAATAAAATGATTATTATTTCTTAGTCAAAAATAAAAACTTTTGAGAGTCTATGGATGTTTCATTAAAAAAAACGCATTTATCACAATGTAAAAAGGAATTTTTTTTTTTATCGAAATCTTTTTTTTTTAATTTAATTTATTTAATTTCATGTTAAATTGGTGAGAATTTATTGGATTCCGCCCACTGAAAGGATTGATATTTTATGTCGCTTTCGGTGTCATCGGCGAACGTTGCAAATACTTGAGTCTTCCTGACATGACACGCCACTCTGCATTGACCAGCCAACTCTGTTATTGGTATTTCCTTGTTTTTGTCTTTGCACTCAATTATGAATTGCGAGTGAAACATTATTGGATCTCCTGAAAGTTTGCGCAAAATTTAGAATTTTTTTTTTTATATAACAAACAAACAACAAATTTTAATTTTTTTTTAAAACGAATTTAAAATAATTAAACTGTACCTGGATAGGCAAGAAAATCTCCACCAAACTTTTCGCCGCTTGAGACATAAAATCCTTTTTCCCAGAGATCTCTGTATGTTCTGTATCTCAGTATTTCCTCAGTAGTGCAAGGATAATTCCATTCCGCAATTTTTACATCGTCGTCGGTCAGCCAAGGATATGCTGAAAAAAAAAAAAAAAAAAAAAATCAGTTACAGAATTTTTTTTTTTTGGGAATTCGTTACCTGTGTGAATTTGTACCAAAGCTTCGCTTTTCTCGAGATTCGGTAATTTGGCCATTTCCTCCTCCAACAATGCCTCTCTATCAATCTCTATGTTATTAAGGGCTTCTTGAGTTTCACTGTCCAGTGGTTTCTTAAGTTTTTTCTTTGCTGTCTCGATTCCCAATATCTTTCTTCTCTTGCCTTCGACTATTTTGTCCATCATTGTGCACACCTGAGAATGTAAAAAAAAAACTAAGAAACTTACTGCAGATAATATTAAGATACTGCAATAAATATTTACGAGATTCTTACTTTGTGTTTCCTTTCCCGTCTCAAGCATTCCTCTTGTTCATGAAACAATTTTGTTCTGTACTCATCCACAGTCTTTTTCAAAGTTTCGCTCGGTTTTTGTTGCAAACAACTGTGAGATACGAGTCTTGCGATATTTTTTTCCAACAGAAGCGTAACTTCTTCGGGTTGAAGCAACAGAGGCAAACCATGAAGAATATCTTGTCTGGATTTTTTCGTTAAACAGCCTATCAATTCGCCGACGATTCTATGGTCGCTTCTAAGCGTTAACCAGTCTAACGATAAATACGAAGAATGTAATTGACTAATAACTAATAAAGAGTTTCGATTATCGTCTTAATTATCTTTTGAGCAATTTACCATCCGCATTCCAGATGAATACTTGTCCCTTCGATAATACAAGATCGATCATTGTAGCGTCGTATTCGTTGTTTTTATTTTACCGACCAAAACATACGACACTCAATTTCAAGGTCGTACAATTAATTTATTTGATAAAAAACGAAAGGATGCACGCGAAGCAATCTGTGTATATCCGGTGTAAATTCTATCTTATCAGATTGCGCGGAACATGTGGCGACGATAATGCGGAACTCGAAGCTCGATTATCGAACGAACTTTTTTACCATTGTAGTATTTTTGTATACTGTGGTATGACTCTCGTACCTTCGTATAGTCATTATTCAGGGATCGGCGTTTTCGATAGTCAGTGCAGTAGCCTCCTTGCACCAGCACGGTGGCTTTCGTTACCTTTTTCTCGTGGTACGTCGGTCGCGCTGCTGCTGCACAGTAGTAAAATAACATACATCGCGAACGTCAAGAGTCCTTCGCGGCAGGCGAGTGCCGACACGCATATACACACAACACACACACGTTCGTTCTCTCCCACACAAGAAATACACAAGATAATCGGTTTTTGCACTCGTTGTAAACGTTAAATGTCTCCTCCCGGTATGATAGAATAATATCGGGATATAAAAGATCAACGCGATCAATCTGATCAAATGGCGATGAGGCAACTCGGACTCAACACACACGCGTTGTTACGTGAAAAGCGCGTCGCCTAGCACTCGCGGAACATATTTTTTTTCGTTGAGAAAAAAAAAAAAACATACATCTACCCAAACCTATAAAACATATTTACGGCAATAATGGCAGCTCACAAGACAGGTGGGCAAAATGCTCGGAAGAAAGTTCAGGTACGTCGATATAATTTGGCAACACGATTGAAAAAAATGATTTGTCACAAACGATTACCTTGACATCGAATTAATTCGATCTTACGCGTTTTTTTTTTTACGCCTTTTCAATCGTTCTCTTTGACACGGAGACGTCACGCTCGGAATGATCGCCGAAGAATTCCGCGAACTCGAGCAATTATCGTGTTATTTACATTTTATTTTACGAATACGCGACTTTCGTCGCTCGCGCTCCAAAATGCGAATATCGAAATTTCGGCTCGAGATTCCGTGCTTTTTTATCGTCAGATCTCCAAAACGCTTTAATGCTCATTACTCCCACTCTACTTCGTGAAAAACTACAGTGGTACAATTTTTTTTTTTGCCATCAAGGTATCTATGGTCATAAGAGACGAAGTGGAGAGGCGACACAGAGCCGGAGTGAATTCTTTGCAATATGATCCGGCGCTGCACAGGCTCTACTCCGCCGGTAGAGACAGCATAATAAGGATATGGAACTGTAAAAATATGAAGGAACCTTACGTCCAATCTATGGAGCATCATACCGATTGGGTCAACGATATTGTATTATGCTGCGGCGGAAAGAACGGTCAGTTTCAGTAAATCTCACGATTAACGATATGCATAAACTGCGATTGTTTATTTTTTCTCGTGTCGTTACAAAATACTCAATCGATAAAAAAAATTTCATTTTATCTATTTTTTATTTTGTAATTGTTATATTATTATGTTTTGTGTTATTGTTGTTATGTTAAAATTGCGATTGTTTATTTTTTCTTGTGTCGTTACAAAATACTCAATCGATAACAAAAATTTCATTTTATCTATTTTTTATTTTTACAGTTATATCTGCGAGTTCCGACACAACGGTAAAAGTATGGAACGCCCACAAAGGCTTTTGCATGTCCACCTTGAGAACTCATCAAGATTACGTCAAGGCGTTGGCCTATGGAAAAGATCGGGAGCAAGTAGCCAGCGCTGGTCTCGATAGAGCAATTTTTCTTTGGGATATAAACACTCTCACTGCTCTCACAGCCAGTAACAACACAGTAACGAGTGAGAATTATTTATTTAATAATTACATTTTTTTATCAAGAAATAAATATAATTAAATCGTTTTTTTTTAATGATTATCTCGACGCGTTAAATCGTCCATTTAGTCGATATTTTGTAGTGTTGTAACACGTTTTATACATTTTTTTTAATGATTATTTCGACGCGTTAAATCGTCCATTTAGTCAATATTTTGTAGCGTTTTAACGCGTTTTATACATTTTTTTTTTTTATGATTATCTCGATGCGTTAAAGAATCCATTTAATCGATATTCTGTAGATTTTTTACGGGTTTTATAATTTTTTTAAAATTATTTACAGCCTCATCTCTGACGGGAAACAAAGATTCGATATACAGTTTAGCAATGAATCCACCGGGAACGATAATAGTAAGCGGAAGTACGGAAAAAGTATTGCGCGTGTGGGATCCTCGAACTTGCGGAAAATTGATGAAACTTCGCGGACACGCGGACAACATAAAAGCTCTCGTGCTGAACAGAGACGGCAGTCAATGCTTGTCGGCGAGTTCCGACGGTACGATCAAACTGTGGTCCCTGTCTCAGCAATTGTGTATACAAACGTTCCGGATACACACCGAAGGCGTGTGGGCGTTGCTGGTAAAATATTTCTTATATTTACAATGTTCTTCGTGCAAAATCGATATTGCCGATGTGTATTAACGATTTTTCTAATATTCGCGTTTAGGCGACGGACACTTTCAGTCACGTTATATCGGGCGGACGAGACAAGAGAGTTATTATGACCGAATTGAGAAATCCCGATCGTTATACCATAATAGCTGAGGAATCAGCTCCGATTTTGAAAATGACGATGACTCCCGATCAGTCGAGCATTTGGGTAGCGACCAGCGAATCAACTATCAACAATTGGGTAAACGCGCATAGATCGTATTTTTTTTTTTTTTTGTAAATTAGTTTTCCTTTGTCGAAAAATGCCGATGTATCTTAACGAACGATGTACAAATATTTCACAGAGTATAAGCCAAAAGGATTGGCAATGCGGAGGCGATTATTGCGTCGATAGCGCGGGCAGCGGAGACGGTGGATTGGTCCCACGAAATACCGAACCGGCGCAGAGGATACAGGGAGGACCGGCTATAAGACTCTATCATATTCTCAACGATAGGCGACACGTATTAACTAAGGACACAGAAGAAAATGTCGCTCTTTACGACGTCCTTAAAGCCTGTAAAGTCGAGGATCTCGGACACGTTGATTTTGAACAGGAAATCAAGAAACGTAGCAAAATGGTTTTTGTACCGAATTGGTTCAATGTCGATCTCAAAACTGGGGTACGTTTACATTTCATTCCGTTTTCGTTATTGAGTTTCTGGGGTTTCTTACGAAAACGTTCTAACGACTTTTTTTTCTTTTTTATAAATGTTTTTACAGATGCTGACGATCCATTTGGGACAAGACGAGAACGATTGTTTCTCGGCATGGGTATCCGCGAAGGATACGGGATTGGCGGATAACGATTCTGTCGATCAGAAAGGTCAGTATGGGTTTTCTTTTCTTCTCATTTTTTTAAATCGACAATTGCAGTCGCCGAGACTAGAATTTTAATTTGTGGATTTATTTGCAGTCAATTATGGAAATCTATTGCTACAAGCGTTGCTGGAGCATTGGTCGAGACCGTTACCCGCGGACGATGAGAACGACGGGAATGGAGATGACGGTGGTGGTCAAGCGAGAGGCGGCAATCCATATTTCTCGGTACCGGGACATACGCCGGTTATCTTTAGGTAATCTTCGTGTTTCCACAATCGTTTTACGTCTGCGATATTATCGATTTAACGTACCATTTTTTTGTTTCTTCAGCGAAGTCGGCGGAAGAACTTTGTACAGATTACTCGTTCGCGACGCAGCGGGTGAAACCGAAGGCGTACTGTTGAAGGAAACTGTGCCGTCGTGGGTCGTCGACATTGTAGTTCACAAAAATTTGCCTAAATTCATCCGAATGCCATTCTATCTTCTGCCGCATTCCAGTTCGGGTTTCAAAAGTTTGAAGAAGTGCGTCGACTTTGCAAGTTATTCAATAAATACACAAATATTTCGTCGGCAGATACACATTAATAATCGCGCGAAACCTTTTTTTCTCTTTACAGAGATCGACTGATAGCAAATGATTTCATTCAAATGCGAAAAGTAGCGGAACACGTGTACGATAAAGTTTTGGGAGCGGGAAGCGACTCGGGATCGGTAGCCGGTGGAGGTGGCAACACGGTCTCCGGCGGTTCTCCAGCTGGCGATCGTACCAACACCGACTCGAACGCCGATAACTCTTCGCTGGCCGAAGAAAAAGTCGAATTGCTTTGCAACGATCAATTGTTGGATCCATCGATGGATCTGAGAACGGTAAGAGTCAATGAAAATGCGTTGTATTTGTAAACTGTAAAATATAAATCTTAAGGCGAGAGATACCTTTCGGTGAGGAAAAAATTGCTGATTTTCATGATTTTTTTTATAAAAGGAAAAATTTATTCAACATTTTCGAAACTTTGGGTATTTTTTATTATAACTTTTGGCTGTTACACCGTATTTTTTTTATCTTTCAAAATTACGGCGGTATGGTACGGTCTTTTGTACGGGTTGCGGCGAATGTCGTCAGACGGTGTGACTTGTAGCATCGGTTGGATAAATCTGAAAAAGAAAAAAAGAAACCAACGAAGATTTTTCTTTCATCAACACGCATATGCAGAACATAAACCAATAAAAAGTAAGAAATTGTGACAATCGATGAAACGATACGCTTTGAAACAAAACGGTTGGATTTTCCGGAAAAAAATGGCTATATGTTGCAATAAAAAAAAAAAAGTTTTTTAAATTTAAAAAACAATTAGGTTTATGTTTTAGATAATGAAATTAGAAAGATATATAACATATTTCATCGAAATCGGTCGACTTGTTACTTAATTGTATATAACGCCAATTTCGTAAATGCAATTTTGAGAAAAATGTATTTAAAGTTTTTATACGGAAAAACTCTATGATTTTAATGACTTACCGGCTAATCTGCGATTAGCGCATTGTATTGTATAGCGGCGTTAACCCCTCAAGTACGCAATTCTCTATGCCGACCGAGTAGAATGCTTATTTCATTTGCTCGTAACAACAAAACGCAAAAGCGTAAAACAAGTCTATTTGAATCATCGAAAAAACAAAAGTTCAACATTATTTTACAAAAAAATTCCAAATTTTTTCGGGTTTTTTGATAGTTTAACGGGGAAATTGAAGGTAATGGCTGGTCGAAAAAATCGGACGTATATTTACGTCCTCCGTACATGAGGGGTTAATGCGTTGCGCCGAAAATGATTCGTTGATTTTTCGGAATCCGTATGAATTTTGTCAGATTTTTCAATTTGCTTTGAATTTCTTTTTTTAAATGGAAAAAAATGTGTGAAAAAACACAAAATTCAAAGTAAATTGAAAAATCTGAAAAAATTCATACGTATTCAGAAAAATGAACGAATCATTTTCATTAAAAAAAAAGTTGGGTTCTCGGAAAATTTGTTGACCAATTAATTTTTTCATCAATTTGTAAATAACATTTTGAAATGATTATTATGGAAAATTAATCTTTTCAGTATCTTCAATATGCATGAATTGCTATTTTCAGATTTTTATACCATCGATAAGTATTTGCAATTTTCTCAAATTTTTCTCGAACTTATGCGAAATGAACGCGAAGCGACATAACTACCTTAAGCCGATAAAAGTATCATCTTCGCTCTTAAATATGACTGCTATTCTTCTGGTTTTCGATAATTTATTTCTCTTTATTTTGTCTAACAGGTCAGACACTTTATTTGGAAAAATTCGGCGGATCTGACACTTCACTACCGGCCCGTCAAATAGTTAGGATCCCGACTGACAAATCACGGCTCTCTGAAGTGGGCCTGGTTCTGTGGCGTGGCCAAGTAGCGATCCGCCCTCGCCGCACATGAGAGTAGCGTTAAATCGACTGTGGACTGTGGTGAGGATTGGGGGAGTCTGGTGCGCCGAAAAGTTGCCAAAAAAAAAAAGACGATGAGTTTAATATAGTCGCATCCGAGCGGTGCGACATAAACGACGAGCTCGTTTGACCCTATGAATTCTAATGACCGGCGTCGGAGCGTATGAGATATATTCATTTATTTTTCATGGAATATTTCGCGAGGCTAATCGTGACAGAGAAAGAAATGATGGATCCGGGGATCGGGGATGATGTTCGGTTTATCAAAATTCACGGGTTTACCTATTCGATGTATTCGATTTTCGAAACGATTTTCGAAAAAAAAAAAAAAACACGGAGATGCTTACGAGAATATTATTTCGTTGAATACATATATGATTTTTTTTTTTTTTTTTTTTTCAATGTGCCACGAGGTTAATCTGAGATGACGAAAAAAGGCCATGGAAACTCCGGAATATCGGTTGTTTCCTATTAGTTTCGATGCTATAGATTGTCGAGTGATCTTTCATCGCCGTAGTCCCCAATTCTTTATCTTCCAATTGACAAAGAATCAATAACGCCGCGCGTCTAACTGATTGTTGTAATCACGAAGTCCTTCGAGAGAACCAAAGAACTATTGACCCCTTCCAGTGCCCAATGTCTCTCGTTTCATTCATAGCATTGTACATATAATATTCAAACTCTTGGCCTATCGATGTAAACGACTATCGATTCTTTATTATCATGAATTTTCGAGTTAATCTGTCGCTCGGAAAAATTGTGGCATGTAGAAAATCTAATTTCCTTTTCACCATTCTCATTGAACTTTGTATCTCTGTTTCTTTAATATTACGTGACTCAATCGTCGAACGAACTCTTCGCGCATAGAACACTTTCTTCGGACTCATCGAGATTTGATAGAATGACAAAAAAAAAAAGAAAAGAAAATACTAACGAGACGAAGAGGAAATAGCCACCAAAAGTAATCATATTTATTGATAGTTAAGTTTGAATTATTTTTACTTTGATGTATCCACAGTGTTATGTACGCAAGTTTAGGTCGCGGACAAACCTAACGCACGAAATTTTTCGACTCACAATTATTCGATAGATACGATTCGTACGGCTATGTATCGTTGATAGTAAAAGAAAAAAAAAAAAAAAAAAACGATGAAAATCAAAATGCACATAAAAAATGAATTACCAATTCGTCGATAAGCTAGAAAGCAATGGATCTATATTAATCGCGTTTTATCGAGATGAGAGAAATGAAACATTGACTCGAATGCAGTTTAACGAATTATCGCATCTATCTTTCTGTTCTATCACCAGAAAAATTTCTCTACCGTCCCAGCAATTAGTTAATAGCTCTTCTAATCCAATAGAGGATCATTGGAAAGGTGCCAAATTTTATATACAAATCGCAGTACCCTGACGTTTCGTTGCAAAATAAAATTTCACATAAATTATGTTTACACTTTGTCATCATTTTGAAAAAAAAAAAAAAAACAAAAACAAATGATAAACATTCGTTAATCTAATTTTCTATCGACTCGAATTTGAATAATCGATGATGACGATGGCGACGATAGTAACGATGAAAAAACATAGACGAATCTAGTCAGCCCTCTCGAAAATCGACCCGACAAGACAAAAAATGCATTGATGAGAATTGCGTTTTACGTCGATTCCGATAATTATTGTCGAGACTATAATTGTCGAAAAAAAAAAAAGAAATATTTTCAGATCCAAAAAGATATACGGCTGTATCTTTGACTCACGATAAAAATTCAGACACAGAAAAAATTACCCAAACGAAAAAAAAGAATCCACCAAATTAATGGATCGCTTGCCAAAGTAGCATTCGGCAAGTGTCGATAGATTTTTATTTCAACGTTAAGATCGAGCGTAACTCGTTTAGGATGCATTACGGTCAGACATCATTCAGTCATTGAAAAGAATTAAGAAGAAGAAAAAAAGAAGAAAAAAGAAACCTTATTTGCCACTTTTCTTTTGTAATAAATAACAGTAATAATAAAAATGATGATGCGCTGTACTACTGTCATGACACGACCTAGAAATGTGTGAATTAACATTTGAATCATTAATATTTAAATAAAACATATAATTTAATACGTAACGAGATCTCGAGATATCTTTTAATTCGCTCTTTTTGGGGGTGTTTTTTTATTTTTTTTATTTTTTTTTATTTTAGTTCAATCCATATTCGTCGATTATAATATCGATAGCTTCGACAAATGATGGGCAAACTTTGTACGGCGCCGGTGTTATTATAGATTCGTCGCCCGTTCGATATTTTCCAGTTTTCACGAGAACGCCTCTTAATCCGGCCTCTTGGGCGCCTCCCACGTCGTCTCGAACATCCTGAAAATTAACGCGTAAGTAAAATGCGATCCGCGTTTTGCCGTTTACACAGTTTGCGTTAAAAAGACTTACATCGCCGATCATGATGGCTTCATTTGGATTGATACCATTGAGAGCTGCTGTGAAGAATTCCTTCGTCGGTTTACCGACGACTTCGGCTTTTATACCGGCCGAGTATTCGAGACCTTTAACAAAAGCTCCGGGTCCGAGAGCCAAGCCGTCGGGACGTTTATAATATCTTCCTTCATGAATGGCTATAAGAGGAGCGCCCTTCATCAGCAGTCTGTTAAAAAAAAATCGCAATAAAAATCCGACGAACCAAATCCCGTATATCGATAATAGTGAATAATAATTTCGTCACCTGAAAGCTTCATTCAATTCGTCATAACGAAATTTATCCGGGGCGAGACCTACAACTACAGCGTTATTTTCTTCGTTGACTCTTCTCAAATCTTCGAAATCTTCCATAGCCGCTGCATCCACGAGAAGAAACGGATTCAACTTCCGGTTGACGATCAATTCTCTGGCCGCAGCGAGAGAACTAAATATCTCTTCCTTCTTTATATCGAAACCGAGAGTGGTTAAGCGTTTGTGTAGAATATTCTTCGATTCTTTCGTTGTGTTCGTGACAAATTTCACCGTCGCATTTGTCTTTCGTAGCCTATTAAAGGTACGCAACGAATGAACCAATTTTTTAAAATAATCAGCGCGAAATTACGAGACATGCGCGCAACCTCGTGTCAACGGCTTGCCGTCACTTCGACAAAGACTCGAACCGTCGAATGTCCTAACCGCGCGAAAACTCAAATTACCGAACGGCAGTTTTACCCGAATAACGAATTAGTCGATGCATCACAACGACGAACTATTAAAATCCCGAATGTATGATTTGGCAGAATATTCGAAACACCGAAATTTATTTTCCTCGAATATTCGTACAGTCGAATCGTCAAACCGACGACGAATAGCAGTCCCGAATGGTGCAAGATTCCGATTTGTTTTTTAGCCGACGCATCATTTTACCGACTGTACCGTACTGCCGAGAGATGCGAACAGCCGAAAGTCCATTCAGCCGAAGTACATTTTTCCCGAAAATCATTGTCGCCGAATTAGAGATCTTCGTTATCGATACACGGTACCAACACTGCCGATATATTGGCGTTCTTGAAGTTGACCTATAGTCGCCTCGTCGTGAGATATTAATTACCGTACCGGAATATACAGATAGAAAAACGCTGTAAATTCCCTAAAAGTTTAAAGCGGTCAACAACTTGCAATTAAGAAAAATCATTTTTTATTTTAATTTCTTAATTTTTTTAATTGCAAGTTGATGACCGCTTTAAACTTTTGGGGAATTTATAGCGTTTTTCTATCTGTATATTCCGGTACGGTAATTAATATCTCACGACGAGGCGACTATAGGTCAACTTCAAGAACGCCAATATATCGACAGTGTTGGTACCGTGTATCGATAACGAAGATCTCTAATTCGGCGACAATGATTTTCGGGAAAAATGTACTTCGGCTGAATGGACTTTCGGCTGTTCGCATCTCTCGGCAGTACGGTACAGTCGGTAAAATGATGCGTCGGCTAAAAAACAAATCGGAATCTTGCACCGTTCGGGACTACTATTCGTCGTCGGTTTGACGATTCGACTGTACGAATATTCGAGGAAAATAAATTTCGGTGTTTCGAATATTCTGCCAAATCATACATTCGGGATTTTAATAGTTCGTCGTTGTGATGCATCGACTAATTCGTTATTCGGGTAAAACTGCCGTTCGGTAATTTGAGTTTTCGCGCGGTTAGGACATTCGACGATTCGAGTCTTTGTCGAAGTGACGGCAAGCCGTGTCAACAATAACAAAAAAAGAGAACTTAGCGAGGCGGGGAGGGGGGCGGAATGAAAAGCTCGAACGCCGGGATAAAAAATGCGTAACAATACGACATTTAGATACCTGCTTAGAGCTTCGACAGCGCCGGGAATCACTGTATTGTCGATATGAAGTGTACCACTCAAATCTATTAAAACAGCTTTAATTTTATTAGCCATTTTCTCTGCTTTGCGGCGTATTATTGCACTTTTCTTCACTTTACTCGGTAGCACCCCACTTCCTGTTGATATTATCAAGAGACGCGGTCGCGTCTCGAGACAAGTACATTTACACCGTCGGTAAAACCGCACGGCGAGACGCGCGCACGGCTCTTTTACTCGACGGAAGCCGCTTTAGGCCTTCCCCCGAATGAATATTTTGGAAAATCTTTCGAAATATTACTTTTATATAATTTTTCAACAGAATATAATATTTTTTTTTTTTTTAGTTGCCGATAGCGCCCAAAAAGAAGGCTGCAGCTAAAGGCATAAATTAATACCCGTAATTGAACATTACTTTGATGGCAATTTTTGGCTGTTTTTTTGTTTTGGTCGACTGATTTCTTCGCACACTGACGTTATCGCAATCGCACACCTGCCAATCGCTATTCTATCGCTTCTGAAACGGACATCTAGTAATTGGCAGTACGAGAACGATCAAGAGACGCGACCGCGTCTCGAGATAACGTCGGTAATAAAAAAAACTGCACGCCGCGCTTATTCGATATTTATTTATTATTATATATTTATATGAGATAAAAAAACCGATGGGAGTATTTAGATATAGAAAAAATACATTGCAAGCAATACATACTTTCAAACTTTGCAAAAAGAAATGAAATCTTCCCAAAAAACACTAAAAATGGGGTAAAAAAAATGTAGTAAGGTTGAAAAAAAAAAAATTTTATTCACGAAAGATGAAATCACAAACTTTTTCGTAGTTAATATCGACGATAACAACGGCATACCGCATGTCTTTATAACTTAGAATTATATTTCCACACATCTATTCGTTTCCTTAAAATAAATGCTTAGGCGTTACGTGTCGAGCTTACGATTTCGGGACACAGGTATAACAGTGCATTGCAATTGTAGCATTCGCGCATATGCACGAACTGATGTGTATGATAAAGTTTCTAGCGCGTGGATCGCATGTTATGAAATATCGTAAAATAATCATCGATTCAATATAATAGTACTGTGTCGTGCGATATCGATATCACTACAGTTCGATGAGAATAAAGTCGAAACCAACGTCATCGACGACATATTACAACAGATATGGGACATGAGAGATATACCTTGACTATGGAACAAACTCGAAATTATTTAAGAATTACACGATTGAAGTTTCTTTTTTCATCGCCAACGGTTCGGGAATTACTGTAATTCATTATCTCCCCAAAAAACACCAAAAATGGGGTAAACAATAAGAGACAGGTACATTTACATAAATTGAGACTACTTTGCTAAAAGTGGACAAATAGTAAAATCCTCGCATACATTGCCAAGTACATATAGTTGTTAAATTGAACTTCGTCAAAGCTAATTAATACAATGAGAATAATAATTATCTGCTAAAAACTTAATATTTCATCAATCACATTATAATAAAAATTACTTGTCCGGCCGCAGCACCCAATTGATAGAAATATTCAAAGATGTTTTTAGCCAAAATATGAACTTGTGCAATATACTAACTTGAACAACTGCAATGGCCGGACAAGTAATTTTTATTATAATGTGATTGATGAAATATTAAGTTTTTAGCAGATAATTATTATTCTCATTGTATTGATTAGCTTTGACGAAGTTCAATTTAACAACTATATGTACTTGGCAATGTATGCGAGGATTTTACTGTTTGTCCACTTTTTGCAAAGTAGTCTCAATTTATGTAAATGTACTTGTCTCGTGTTTTTTTACACCATCTTTGGTGTTTTTTGGGGAGATTAGTTCAACAATTCACCGCTTGAACGAGACAAAACATCGCCAAGGTCATTGTGTGTTTAAAACGCGAAGAGAGCACGTTGTCGTGTCCAACATGGCGCTATCCGCGAAATCAGAAGGACTCAAACAAGTCCCATGGTTTTCATTGTAAGTACAAATCGTAACTTAACTACCACATCTGTTTATCTCTAAAATTCATCGCGCTGTTCGATTGAAAAATGACAACAAACTCACAGACGATTCGATGTCTCCTTCGAGATTATTTACGAACATAACCTTTCTTTCTCGTAACATTTAATACAATTGTCTGTGAAATTATCGACGAAAGATCCGTCAATAATACAATTCTTGTAAATCCGCGTAATGTATTACTTCAGATCCGAATGGCATCAAGCGTACAAACAAATATACTCCAATGACATTGAGGAGCAGACTAAAGCTTACGAAACTCTTCTAGTATGGAAGGCGAGGTAAGTACTATTATTACGATATCCTGAATACGTCTTTAAAAAAAAAAAAAAAAAAAAAAAAATGTATAGCAATAATTATACTTTTTCAGGATCCCAAAGCTGCCTGTGGGCATAGAATGCACTTTGTCAATAATACAAGTGTGTCTGAGAGACAGAGAATGGACGCCAAAAATCGACGACGCTGCATTGCCGATGTATTATGAGAGCGATCTTTGTCTGATGTATTCAACGACGATAATGAGATTCCTCAATCAGATTTCGAACGTCGGACACACAAAACAAACTTCTCTGTTTCAAATTGCCAGACAGTTAAAAATTCCTGAATGGATAGTAAACCTCAGGCATGACGCGGCTCACGGCCATGAATTGCCGTCCATAGGAGCTCTACGGATGGCTGCTAATGTCCTGTTGACATGGTTACACGTAATACTCAATTTTTTTTAGTCAACCTTTGTATTCGCAGAGTATCCGACGACCTGAAAAGCCAAAGATGTTTGTTTACGTCATGAAATTTCGCGTGACCAGGAAAAAGCAAAGAAATATGATAATTCACAGAGTAACGTGAATTTTTCAAATTCAAGTGGGCGATTTTATTTTTGTTTTTTATTCGCGGGATTAAAGTTTGAATCTCTTGGGTTTAAACCCAAACAATGAGAGTGGAATCCTTTACATGCAAATTCGGTTTCGTTTATAATAAAAGTCGATTTAAAGATATTTTTAAAATAAAAAAGCCGTATAGCTCGATAGTACCGATATAATCGTTTAGTATTTAAAAAGTATAATAATATGCACTCCTTTTTATTTTTCGACGAAAAATTATTGTTATTATGAACCGTAAACTATATAGAGATATAATTCAAAAATATTGATATGAAAAAATTTCTATTTCATAACTAAAAACATCGTAAAAATATTGCAAAATCCATGTATCTTTTTTTTTTATAACTACATCGCCGTTTTAGGAAGAGTACTGGGCAGCCGAGGCAAAAGCTATGGAAGAACGTTACGAAAAATCTTCGGAGAATGCGGAAGCAGAAGAGTCCTGCGAAACTAAGGCTTTCGTAGTATTCGTCGAGCTGTGGATAGCTATTGGACTCTACGTAAAAGCTAATTATAAATCTGTACGCGATTTACCCGACAAGGATTTGCGGTGAGTTTGACACCATCGGACGATATGCATAATTGCCGATTGTGTCTATTGTACCTATTTCTATGAATTATTCATTGTATTAATTATTTATTTTCACTTTTTCAGCGATACGTTACTTAATTTATGCACCGTATTGCCCGACAGTCCAATGCAAAAAGAGATAACTACAAGGGGCTCTGGAACCTTCCGATACGGCAGTAATTATCTTCTCTCCGATGCGCAAAATATTCTTCTCACCGAGATATCGACGTTGATAAGCAAAAACAAGTCTATTCAGAACATAGAAAATATCGTTATGCGGATACTATTCGAAAGCGAAGCATTTCTTCCGAATCAAGATATGATCGGTATATTCTTACCGACTGGCGAATCGCTAACGGAGCCGATAAACAATAATCTGCCAATCGGTATGACGGACTTTTGGCAAAGTTTCATATCGCTGTTGAACGATAAGAAATTGTTGGACGAATTAATATGGCGATTGATAGAACTCGTCAATACGAATGGGGAAGACGCGAATCGGAGACTCATAGCTTCTCTGTGGATAAAAGCTATTTGCCAGGCGCTCGTTAAATTGAGAATAACGCAAAGGGTTACCCAAGCGATGGAACATTCGCTGGACGACGATCAGAAGCGTATGGCTTCGAGGCAATTTATTCAAAGGGTTCGCGAAGAAGTTAACAAAACTCATCCCGAATTATCCCGTGTAATGTGGTTAAACACATCATCCGATATCCCCGAATTTCTCAAGGATCTCAATTTTTCAACCGATCTCCTCGTCAACGCGAATGAATTTACGAGAAAATTCATTCAACCGATTCTCGATCTCGTCACACCAGCGATAAATCCAAAGCGAAAGGAACATTTGTTGAAACTCATTCGCATACACACAAAGACCGGAAATTTAAAAGAAAATCATTCTAACAGCGACGAGGATCAAACGTACAGCGTCGATGATCTCATTAAAGTTTGCGGAAAGTTCACGGAAAATCGAACGGAAGAGTGTGACGATGCAGTTTCTCAACGATTATACATTACTGAAATTGCTGATCGAACGATTCGTAACGAAAAATGGGAAATTGCATCCGGTGAGTTAATACGGACTATGGAATTCGAGATCGTTAAGTATTAATGTCGAAGCAATCGAATCGACCTTCTGGAACGTTATTTATTGTATTCGTTTTTTTTTTTTTCTTTTTTTACAGCCGATTACGATTGGACTTCCTGCGCCTTTGGCGTACTTCCCTGGCAAATAGAATCTTTGGAGATGTTGGATTCCGCGGTAACAGTGCAAACGAAGCCAAAGTTAATATCCAACGAATCGACGATAATTCCCGGTATTCTCGACGACAAAAATCTCACAACGGAGAGTCGCGTTAATTGGGACAACGTATTGCGAAAGAAGAAGCGACTAAAGAGAAAACGACAACGTCCCGAATCCGACGTAATGGATCGAGCTATCGAAATTGTGAAGAAACGACAAAAGTGAGTCGCAATCAAAGGGACACACGTGTGAATCACGTTTTTTTTTTTTTTTTTTTTTTTTTTTTTTTTTAATAAAACTTGTGATTTATTCATAAGAAACTTTTCATTCACCCAAACCATTTCCCAGTCGAGTTTATTCGTTTAACATTTTAATATAAATTTTCTGCCACTTAAGATGTAAATAAAATAATATCATAAGTCTCGAGATACTTGTACTATGCTGTAGAAAATTAGGAATGCTTTTTTTTTTTTTTTCTTTTTTTTTTTTTTACTTTACATAGCAGTTGGGAAATAATTATTCGTAAATTTCTCTGTTGTTTGTCAAAACAATACAGTTTTTTAAACTGCCCTCCTTAACAGCGCAATAGCTGATATGATAAAACTTCGGATGAAAAAACGAAACTATATTCGAAGTACAAAAGTATAAAAAAAAATTGTTTCAACTATCACAACTTCCAGGCACCATTGGTTCGACATTTTTTTTCTATTCTAAAACAAACACAGCACCGGTTTGTCCATAACACCTCGTTAAATGGTAATTTATATACCTTAAACCTCAATTTATGTTTCGCATAACGATTCGCGATCGGTAACTTCCGCGACTACTACTGTTGATCGTACCTTTCGTATCATATTCCGCGGAGCGGAATTATAAACCGATAAATAACGTCGGGACGTTAAGTTTCTCGCGGTACGGGAAGATAAGAAAAGTCGATATTTTAACGATACATAGCTTATTCGTTGTTTGCCGGCTGACTAGTCTCGAGATTAACTTCGAGATAAAGCAAATAGTGTACTTTTTACTTAGGAAAAAAAAAAAAAAAAAACACACAATAATAATAAAAGTAACGTATCTTTGTCCGATTTCTCTTTGATTAATCGTCAGCTCGCATTTTTATTTCGAACGATCGAATCTCTCTAATTTCTCGTCTCAAAATGCACTTTTCATTCTAGAAGCACCGCGCAATTTCGTGAGTCGACGGGGGCTTCAGAATGAATATGTTATTTGATCCGTCGTTCCTGTAAATTTGAGTACCTGTTGTAAATTTCTGCTGCTTTCGTAACCGAAGTCATCGAGAGGCAAGCGACTCATCGTCGCAAGTCTGTAAACAAACGAAAAACCAGTTTTTGTAAGTTGTCCTCGAAGATTTTTCTATTGACCAATAGTTCTTTTACGTTACCTTCCTCCCGAAAGATTGTACAAGAATTTCCAATACGACGGTCGAAGATTCTGCGGCTCGATAATTGCCGCGTGAAAGAGAGTCGCGGTACTGAAGCAGTATAAGGCCATTGAAAACCATTTGACCTCTGGCAGTCTTCCGTTCTCTACTTCGCGGTTCCATAATAACTGAAATCAATGCACAACGCATGTATGTGAGAAAAGAAGAAAAAAAAAGAAGAGAAAAAGTGCTGAAATGAAGCCGTATGCATTGTTTACGAGCGCACAGCGGTTTTAATGCGATGTCGTCGTCTCTAATTTACCTGTAAGGCTTTCCACATTACATACAAGGCAACTGTATTGTTTGGATACATAACGAATGCTAGACTAGCGACGAGTCCGGCTGGTATTGCGTGATACTTCGAGTCCCTGTCACACGCCGATCTCAAAGAACACGACATTAACTGCAAGCGAAGACAGAGTATAATAATTATTCATGTCAACGGCAATCGAATATAAATCGATTGCATCCGGGGAATTACGTACCCTGTATAATGCCGTAAATCCACCGAGAAACAATGCCAAGTTTAAGTTTCGTTTTCTAAATATCGTCGATTTTAGAAGTTGGGGCTTTCTTATCATTTTTCTCGCTTGAAATACCAATTGTAAACCTAATTGCACACCGACACCTAAACTGAATAGTTTCGTACTTCCCTGCAAAAAAAAAAAGAAAAAAAAAAGAAAAACCGTAAAAATAAAACGGTAAAAGATACACAATTGACTATTGTTCGGGGAATAGCGTATTTCTGAGGAAATAACAATAAGCAAATCATTTTACCGATAGAATATAGTGAGCGCAACTGAACGGATGCGGACAAGACGAATGCCTGAATTGCCCCTTTATCCGATTTATTATGTGTTCGTAAACTTTAAGCGCTTGCCAGACAACGCCGAACGTCGATTTCGACGATCTTTTCGTCGCTCCCCGATTACTCGGACCCGGAAGATCGTTATTTAGCGGATTTTCGGAATTTCGTGATTTTTTTATTTTTTCTAGATATTCGGGCTCTTCGTACGGACCAACGACGAATCTGTAAATAATAGAAAAAAAAGAAAAAACAAAAAGATTGCATTCATTTTCGTAATTAAAATACGAAAAATACGTTTTTTTTTTTTTTTTTTTTTCGTAAGTAAAATACGTAGTCGGGTTTTTTAACGTACCTGATAACCCGGAATATCGAATCTCTCTTTTTGCATTTCGATCGCAAAAGATAGATTAACGTTGCCATACTAGCGGCAAATATGTAAACTTCGCCGCGCGGTACGGCTCTATAATATCCTCTCGAAAGACCCATTCTGAACAACAACTCGGTTGCCTGCAATTTGTACAGAAATACGGATTCAAATATGACGATTTTTTTTTTTTTTTTTTTTTTTTTTTTTTTTTTCCTGTGCAACTGGTCAATACCAGTCCGCTATGATCCATCGGTACGTACAATATTCGCAACATAGAGACTGAGCAGAGTGTGTCTGGAAGGCCTCTCAATGAGAATAGCGGAAAGGCTAGACAAGAATGACGGAAAGAACGATACTGTGAGCACATTGAAATTTCCCAGGACTCGTCTGTAAAATAATATTTTATTGGCAAAAACAGAAGAAAAAAAAAAAAAAACGAAAACAAAGGCATGCAAAAGGTGAACTTTGGGTTAAAGAGCTAATAGGAGCGATTCAGAGTATAAGTAATGACGCTATTTTTTCATTCAATTCAATTCGGCGACTGAAATAAATTTGCATTTTTATCGCTATACTCCGTACCTCATTGAACAAATGAACATAGAATAGGTAAATGAACTCCAAGATAGAAAAGCCGTTGATTGTAGAATACCCAGAATCGTTTTCTTGATATCCGACGCCGTGGGTATTTTTCCTTTCATCAACAGCGTTACCTGCAAATTTTTTTTTTTGTTTAATCACAAAAAAAGAAAAAAAAAAAAAAAGTGTCAAATTGTAATTTATGACTCATTTCGAACGTTAATGATGCAGTTTATTATCGAAAAGAATTTAATAGTGTTTTGGCACGAGATCGTGATAAAATTAACGATAAACGCGTGATAACGTTTTATCGCAAATTCACGTTTAATCGTAAAGACTCCTCCGCTCCTCCCCCCCCCCCCCCCCCCCGGAGTTAACACGCGCGAGTTTCTCATTTCGGAGACCGTTTTTTATCTGATTGTGTTTTTTATTTGCCAACCTTCTAGCAGGAAAATATATGTATTTTTTTTTCATTGAACTTCATTGATGAAGCGAGCGTTGCCTTGACAGCGACGTTGTCGGAGGTCAAGTTTGCGAATTACGAACGATTGATGAGCAATTGATCGATTAGTTTTTGTTGTAGTTATGATGATTATGGTAATTAAACGCACGAAATAAACTGTTGAATATATCCTGAGGCTTTGCTCAAGGGCGTGAAGTCCCAGACCAGCTGTCGCGCTAACACACGAGTCCGTCCAGGGATGCACATAATCCTTGCAGCTCGCATAAACTAATTTGCTATGTTGGGTAGGCATCTTCTTCTTATCGTGCTATTTATATATATATATATATTTTTTTTGCGGAGCGTTTCAGGCTCTTAGGCACTTCGATGTTCGACAAAAATATTCGTAGCACCGTTCGTTCTGTCGATATTTTCACGAAAGCATTACGCGTAGATGATAAAAAAAAGTGTATTCTTTATCTCGTCACGACGAAGTTGATATCGCGATGGACGTAACTTTCTTAAAATTCACGGACGGACTTTGCCGCGTTCAGTCTAAGTTACAAAGTGCATCCTAGTTATATTGCGTATTAATAATAAACCAGTATTCCAAAGTTGCGCAATCGGTGAGCGGATCGAGAATCTGGAGATCGCGTGTGTTATAATGAAAAAAAAAAAAAAAGATACCGAAACCGTCGTTCAACAAAAACGAAGATGTACTTGAAACGTTAATCACATGCGTATCGAGAAAACATTATGTTTTTTTCGACTTCAAGGAGAAACAAAAGGCAGACGACGATTCGCTTGTTAAGTGTTATATCTTATATCTGTTCATTTACAAGATGACTGTCAGAACGCGAGTTGAGAACACGAGACCGTGGGTACACGTGAACTCAGCGAGAGTTCGTGACCGACTGCTCTCGGCTCGCGAATACGATGCTTTTATTTGCGTTATTTTTATCAAGCGATACGGAAACGCTCTGTCTCTCTCCCCTCTACGCACGCGTTTGACTGCGCGCTCTACATTGCGCTCTTTCATGTGTTTTTTTTTCAATGCTGATTATTTCGCGATAGTATCGTCCTCTGAAAAAAGTTGTACGATTATGTCACGTACAATGATTCCGGAATATTTACTGAAATGATAACGGCTTCGAAAAAAAAATGGGGAGGGGGGGGGGGGGGGGGGCGGGGGTAAAAATAACACTATTACCGAAAATATTGCGCGATTCAGGAAGTAAGGGTTTTTTTTTAATATTCAAATAAACGAAGTAAAACAATAAGTAAAATGACGTCACACATTTTTTTTCGCAATTTATAATTTCCTGCACACTTATTTCATTTGTCACATAATTTACCCAACATATGGAATTTCATGAAAATACAATGTCGTTTACCAATTAAAGTATAAATCATGTTGAATAAAGGATCGTTCAATAATGCAGTACAATGAAAATTATTTTATAATGGAACACGTTACGAATCTATCACGTGCGATCGTCATAATTAATATTCTTACGTAATTATAAGGTTTTGCCTATTTACAGTATATATTAACTGCAAGCGCGCGTCGACGCGATATTATCGTTATCGCAATACTTAATATATATTCCATCGTCGCACCGCGATGTCAGTTTTTAGTCACACGATAGTAGTTCACCGTTGCTTCGCCCAAAAAATTTCGGAACATTACGATGTTCCCGGAAGAGCGAAACCAATACAACTCGATTGTTCATTTTTTTTTTTTTCATTTTTTTCCATTTTTTCTATTGTTTTCCGAAATTAAGCCTTTGTACACGGCTGTATAGTATAATTCAAGGGTGGAGGCGGTACGAGAAGAGGCAACGGGGTCGGAGGTGGCGGCGCAGCCACAGGAGTAGGTGACGAACGTTCCGGTGGTTCGGACGTTCGCAAAGTAGCGTTGTAAGCCGCGAGATAACTCGGCCATAGATGGGGAGGTGGTGGAGATCCCGGCGGTGGCGGGGGTGGCGATCGATCGTCCAAATCATCCGAATCCTCCAGCATCATCGCCGTTAACGGTGTTATTCGAGGTTTTTTAAGTTTTATTATCTTTACCTGTTAAAAAAAGATTACACACGATTTATCAATAAATTCAAATCAAATTCAAATTTAATCGAATGACAAAAAAAAAAATTATTCGCTACACACCTTAACTTTCTTTTTTGTTTTCGGCGGTTTCGCGCGTTTCTGTTTTTTTCTACTTTTCCGGCTTCTCGATCGTTTGGCAATATCGCGCAAAGAATCATTCGCAAGCGCCGGAACAGGTGGCGGAGGCGAAGGCATGTCGCCCTCCCCGCCGCTGGGACTGGTGCCTTCACCGGGTCGAACGCCGTCTGCGAATTGTACGGCTTTCTTCTCGCGTCGGCGTTTCAGTGCTTTAGTGCTTCTCGACCAGGACCATTCGCCCGTCGTACGCCTCGGAGTTGCGGCTAATCTGTCGCGGCCAGGAAAATCTGTTCTCTCTTTATCTGTTTCCGAATCGTTGTCGGCGCGTTCCTCCTCGTCGTCGCCCATTGCAATTTGTTCCTCGTCCTCGTAACTCGCTTGCATTGCCCGCTCCTCCTGATCGACCGCATCGTTGTCCTCGAGGCCCGACAGATCATCGGCGTTACCATTTGATATCGTGTCTTCCCTGCGAGAGAAAGAAAAAAAAAAAAAGTTAAAAAAACGTATCATTACATTTTTTACGAAAAATGATACGAAAAAAGCAATAAAAATTTTCGATAGCTTCGAAGATTTTTTTTTACCACGAATTTTTCGATTTTTTCGTCGGCAACTCACCAGAATCCGGGCGGCACGAGAATCCCTTTGCGTGGAACCGGCGGCAACTCGAAAGGCTCGGTACTAACAACCGCTGTTTCCACCGGTTCGCTATCACCTTCCGTCTCAACAACAGGCGTATCGATTTTATTTTCAATTTCCGGAGTTTGCGAAACGTTAACTTCGTCCTCCACTTCTTCCTCGGGTTCCACCTCGTCGTCCTCATCATCATCGTCCTCCTCGACGTCTCCTTCCTCGTCCTCTTCGTCTTCATCGTCGTCCTCGGGTTCGACAACCGCTTCTTCGTTAATCGGAATCGCAGCAGCCGGTACTTCGTCCTGTTCTTCGTCATCATCGATCGCTCCGACTACGACGGCCGCCTCCACAGGTGTAACAGCGGTCTCTTCCTCCGTCGGCTCGACTTGATCGGTCTCCGGGGTTGTTTCGTCCTCCGACAAGAGACGATTAATCGCTGAGCCATTTCTGCCGAGTAGACGCTTAGCGCGTCGACGAACGCGTTCCGACTTTCTTCTCTCCTTCTCGCGTCGTCGCTCTTCGCGCAATCGTTTGCGTTCTTCTCGTTCCTTGCGACGAACTTCGAGAATAGCCTCGTAATTGTAAACCGGTTGGGCTACTGGCGGAGGAGGTGGAGCTACAAAAGAATTACAATTAACAAACAAAATTAATGGCATTAAACGCATAATCATTCCGCATTGAATGGTCAATGAGAAACTTACCGCGAGGCGCGCGTTCGACTCTCGGAAACGTTGCGAGCGGTGTGGCAATTGCCAGCGGTACGGGAAGAGGTACACCGGGAAGCGGAAGGCCCATCGGCACCGGCGACATAGTTGCAACGGTTGGAATCGGCACGGGGACTGGAACGGGAACGGGAACGGGTACAGTAATTGGTAAGGAAGCCGGCGAGGGTGAAGCTATCGACGAGGGATAAGCCGCTGTACCGGATTGTCGTTCAACGAGACCCGATGAAGTAGAAGCTCCGGGCCATTCGATCGTCGGCGTTGGTACGACTTGAAGAACGTTGCCAACGCGAACAACTCGATTCGCATTACTCGCTGCCGACGAGGCGGTCGAAGAAATCGGTAAATCGGGACGAATGCCGGTGCTCGCGTTTCCAAAATCTGCTGGTACCACCTGCAGCACGTTACCGACCTGAAATCGAAAAAAAAATCGTTTATCGTCCTATTAGTTGGGTTCATATTATTATTTTTTTCTTCGTGAGATTCCGTAGAATTTTATCGAATAATTACTTGGAGAACGGTTGGCGTTTGTCGATTGTACATGCCGTGTTGTGGCGTCGGAACGTTTCGTTGTCCCGGTGCAATCATCATAGGAGGTAACGACAACGAAGATGGTGGATAACCCCTCGCGTTGAATCCCGGAGTATACGGACCCGGCATAGCACCGGATTCTTGCCGAAGATTCTTCTTTATTCCCAACTCGAGTTCCAGTCTATTTTTCATTAACGATAGAAAAAAATAATAATTAAAACATCGAACATACGAATTAATTCGAGTTTTCCACATAGCGAATGAAATTTACCGATCATCGAGAGACAAGCGTTTCGGCGATCCCGTAGCTTCTTCAATGCGCGGCGGATAAGTGAGATTGTTTCGGGGATAGTAGTTGTACTCGCTGCCAGGTTGATTTTCATTTGGATAACGAAACTGTGGCTCATTGTTCGCAGAATCCGGACCATCAGCGAGCAGCATGTCGGGATCTACGCCTGCAGTATTTCCTGGGGATGGAGCCATTCCCGATGATTGAACGATTGTCTCGATTCTTCTGCCGCGTTCTCGACTGGTACTTCGTCGTCGGCGTCTGTTTCTACTGTCGTCTCTCGCGCGATCTCTCACAGGCGAAATTGACCTGAAGGATACATCGTTTTTGTACAAAAAAAAAAACAGAGAAAACGTCGAGATTTGTGGAAAAAATGTATTAACGAACCTCGAACGACGTCCTCTATCGATTGATCGGGGTACTCGATCGAGACTTCGACGCCGCGATCGCGATCTCGATCTCGATCGCGATCTGGTTCTCGATCTCGTCCACGAACGCGAACGCGAACGTGACGCGAATCTGCCGCGATGAATCGGTGATCGGGAATGGCGGGATCGCGATCGCGAACGTCTTCTTCCGCCTCTTCGGAAGGACGTATTGTATCTATCCGCTTCCGGCGAGTCTCGCGAACGATCCCATCCACTGTCCCGATCTCGACGCTCGTTACTTCGACCTCTCGAATAACGATTACGGGGAGATACCGCTCGCATGGGTCCCTCGGTGATATCTCTCTCGAGACTCGCGTCTCTCGAATAGGTTCGTTCCTCGTACTCCAAGTTTGCTCCTTGACCGTTGTTACCGTATAGCATATCCAAAGTTTCGTTGCAGTCGCGAGCGGCATTGTTATCCTCGAATCTCCATATCGGCTTTTCCGCCTCCTCGGCAGCTCGGAATCTAAAATTCAAGAAACATCGTGAGACCCGCATATTAAAGATTAGAATTTCTCAGGTTTTATCATTGTAATTATTACGTACCTAGCTGCACGGTTTGCCCGATCAGCGTCACGCAACATTTCCAACGGATCGTAGGACGTTCTTTCCCGACTTCTATCGCGATCTCTCCGTTCGTCGTCATCGTAATTTCGCCGACCGCGATCGCGATCTCGTTTATCCAGAGACGAAGAACCTCTCTTCGCGTTACCTGATAATCAATTTAAATTATCATCTTTTCATCGACGAACTGTAAATGATAAAAAAAAAAAAAAGTTTCTTTACTTTTGCCGGAATTTGCTGGAAGATGTCTGCTCGGGCTGCGTGAAAATCTGTCTCTACGATCGGCGGAGAATCGCGAGCGTTTTTGCCGATCCCAGTTCGACCCCTCGTCTCTTCTACGCGGACTTCTGCTGCGACTTCTACTCCAGCTACGACTTCTACTGGGAGTTCGACTTCGATCTCTGTCCCAATTACCCGGTGGAGTACGGCTTCTTCGTCCGCCTCGCGATCTCCCGGGACTCGATCTTCTTCGACTGTCCGACTGAGCGCTGTCTTTAACACTGCTACGAGTATCTCTGTCGTCTGTTCTTTTCCTATCTTTACCATCCTTTGATGTACCGTAACTGCTGCCGCGATAACTCGATCCGCTGGGTCGATCGTCGCCACCGCCGACCGGTTTCCATTTATCCTTTTCTTTGCGCGCCGGACTCCGTCTCCTTCGATCCGACGACGGCGATCTCGAGTTTCGATCTCTATCAGCGGACTTTTCTTCGTTAGTTTTGCGGGAATCCGCTCGATGCGGCGAATTCAATCGTGGCGAGCGCGTCGGCGATTTAGTTCTACGTGATGCAGCGTCATCGGGAATTATCTTAGCTATCTGCGTGGGTAAGAGAGGCGGAGTAGTGGAACGAAAATCTTCGATTGCCGCGTCACTTGTTTCTTTTCTCTCCGAGGAACGTTCGATCTTTGACTCGATCGATTTTTCGTCGCTGCGCCCTTTGGGCGGTTTAATTATCTGCCCCGTTGAAACTCTCGTTACTATACTACGCGGCTTCGTGTCTTCGAGGGGTTTGCGAAGCAGCAACTGTTTGGGTATCAGTTTTAGCGTTAATTTGCTTTCGCCCGGAATCACCTCTTTCGTTTCGCTGGCCGACGAAACTCCCGGTGTACCCGCTGCCACGGATTTTGTCGGCGAATCTTCGGAAAAGAGTTCCTTGCGCGCATCATCGGTTGAGTTCTTTCGCTCAGTTTCCTCGTTCGCGTATTCCGCAAACATATCCATGCGTAATCTCTTCATCGCCGGCGATTCTCCGCTATAAGAGTCATCTTCGCTATGTTGTTCCTTCTCATCACCGGCTACGATCGTTGTCCATGTGCCGATGGTGCCTTTGTTAGTCGTGACTTCTTCCACGGGAATCGAGGGTTTCGCAACGGGTTCAGGAGATTTTGCCAGAGGTAAATCGGCTTCAGTCACGAGTTCGATTATCTTGGTATCCGTATGATCGGGAGATTCCTCGATTCTTTCGTCGCTGCTGCTACTGCTACTGCTGGTATCGCTATCAGTATCTTCGGATTTTACCGAAAGCCCCGGTGAACTCGGGCTGTAAAGCGCCGCGTCTTTTTCGCGAGCCGCCGAAGTTCCCTCAAAGCTCTTCTTCACGATTGCCGGTAGTTTTACGGTGTCCGTTGACCAGGAGTGTTCGGGCGCTTGTTGCAATTTTGGCGAT
Source organism: Buathra laborator (assembly GCA_934046635.1). Taxonomy (NCBI): domain Eukaryota; kingdom Metazoa; phylum Arthropoda; class Insecta; order Hymenoptera; family Ichneumonidae; genus Buathra; species Buathra laborator. The sequence continues at coordinate 4,788,172 of OW203901.1, forward strand.
TCAACGGCGGCTTCGATTGATGTTTCATTCTTCTCTTTGCCGATCGGAGTTTCAACCGAAATCGTGGAACTTTCGTTTTTCGGATCAGCGATCTTTGACCATTTGGTAACAGATTCGTCCTCCACTTCCCACAAAACTGGAACAATTTTTTCGTCGCTCGTACTCTCCGGCGTTTGAACGGAGATGTCCCATCGACTTCTTCGGTTCCTCTTCGGTGGATCATCCTCGACGCTCGATTTACCTTCTTGTCGATCGTCCGTCGCCGTTTTTGGCTCTATATCGATCAAATCTTTGCTTCCAATATCGTTCTTCGCGTCCTTTTTTGCCTCGCGAACGATTGCCGACATCGAAGTATCTGCGCTAAGGTTTTCTTCCGCAGGTTTCGCGATGCCGCAACATTCGTCCTCTGATTCCCATCCCTTGATTTTCTTCTGCGACGACTCTTTCGGTTTCGGCTTTTTTAGCATCAATTCCTCGCGCGCGGCTTCTTCCTCTTCCTCCTCCCAGATTCTCATGGCGCACAAACGCACTTGTGATTTTTTACTCTCCCGAGTGCTCTCCCGTTCGACCGCTATGTACGTGTCGGTGACTCGATCGTAGCGTACCTCCTTCGCAATTTTTTTGCTTGTTCCTTGTTTAACAGACTTTTCTTTGAGCGCTACGTTGTTGCTCTCCCGAACATCGTCCATGCTGTCGACTTCCCATTCGTCCGCGAGATCGCCTTTGTGAACTTTTTCGAGTTGCGTCAACGAGAGAACGTTCAGCGTATCGAATTCCGAACCGCACCATTTAGCTCGACGCTTCGTCGCGCTTTTCCCAGAATCGCGGGAGGATTCTCCCGAACGTTTTTTCGTGTCCCAATCGTCGAGATACTCGTCCCGACTGCTTTTGCTTGCGGAACTACTCGAACTACTGCTACTGCTATCGTCACTCGAACTGCTACCGCTGCTCGTACTACTGCTGCTACTGCTGCGACTACGCAAATTCTTCTTTTTTGACTTTGTTTTCGATCTGCTCGTTGTTTCATCGATGCTGACTTTCGCATCGGCGCTTTCCCGTCTCTCCAGCAGGCAATCGCCGTTTCGCGACGGAGTTATGTCAGATTTTTCGTCCTTCTTTTCGTCCGATGTCTCGACGGAATTTGAAACTATCGGCGAGTCATTCGAACCCCCGGAACTCTTGCGATCATTGTCTTTTGCATTATTGTCCGAAACTTTGATTATCAGAGGCAATTCTATCGATTTTGCTTCCCATTCTTTTAACAATCTGTCGCGTTCGCGTGATTCTTCCGAGTTCGGCGTGTCCCGAGAATTACTTCGCTCGCCGTCGGGAGTTCCGGTGTTGTTTGAAACTTCACCGACCGCTTCCACGGGACCGGCTGTTTTTTCCCACGTTATGGAAGTCTCGACTGGTTCGTCGTTCGCCTCCATACTGCTTTTCGCCTCGTCGACGATGGCTTCTTTTTTTATTTTGCTCTCGGAAACGCTATCCTGTGTCTTATCGGATTTCTCAGCGACGTTTTCAGCTGCTTTTTCATCGTCGGATATCGAAATAACGGAATCAGCAGCTTTGCGGTTTTTCGACGCTCGGCCCCGTCGTCTTCGACGTTTTTCCTTTACTTCGTCGAGCGAACTACTCGACGATTCGGTTTCGGTACTGTCCCTGCGTGCGCGTTTTTTTCGTATTCTCGAACGTTTTCCTCGACTCTTACGTCTGCCGCTTCTCTTTCGTTTTCGTCTGTTGGAACTCTCGTCGCTACTCGTGTCGTCGCTGCTACTGCTGCTGCTGCTATCGGAATCGCTGCTCGATTCTTCTTTCGAGATCTTACGCTTTCTGGCACGTCGCTTGACTCTCTTCTTTCTCTTTCTTCTCTTTCTCCTCTTCTTCTTGCGCTCGTCTTCGGATTCCGATGTACTCGACGATGAAGACGAATCGCTTGTTTCGCTCGACGAAACACGCTTCTCGGATCTATCCGATTTTTTCTTCCGTTCTTTCAATACCTTGGGAACGGTGATCTCGCTGTCGCTTGTGCGCTCAACTTTGATCGCAACTTCTTTCCAGTCGCTCGGCACCGGCGAAGGATCCTTGGAGCGGCTTGTCTTTTTCTCGCGATCTTCATCGATCTCGTCGAGTCTTCGATGCTTCGGCGATGGCCCGCGTCTCGCGGATGACCGTCTCTTCGCTCCCGCGTGTAATTCCTTATCCGCGATTATTTTGCGAGAATCGCCGGTTTTTACGCGATCTCGTTGAAAATCAAATTCTAAATGGATTGTCGACGAAGAATCGATCGGCGAGACGTCCGCGCGAATTTTCGGATCCTTGATCGTTTTATCGCTTACCGGTTTCTCAGGACTGACCATCTTTATAAATTGTTCGTATTCGGAAACGAGGTTTTCGCCGATTACGGGTTTTTTCGCGTCGTCGGATTCGAGTTGTTGGCTCTTTACCAATTCGTCGATCGGCTCGATACTCTCTTCTTCCTGATCTATCGGGGGAACGGTCGTGGGAACTCGTTTGTCTGAAATTAATATAATGATAACCGATCGTTCGAGTGCAGACGCGGAGAAAAAGGGGATAAGTTTAAAAAGCTATTGAAACCTCGAAAATAGGTAATAACATACTTATTTTTGTACTGCAATGCGCAGAGGCGATTGTTTTTTTCCTTTCCAATGTCCCTGAACCTTCGGCCTCCACTCGCGGCGCGGAACTCTCTTCTCCGCTGTCCCATCTCGACTTTGACGAACGATGCGACGTCGAGGACCGACGCGGTTTGCAAGACGAACGCGTTTTATCGTGTCGTCTGTACCAATTTCGATGCTTCCGAACTTCTTCGGGTTCTGCCGAAATATCACTGAAAATTTTTGCAAAGAATAGTCGGAATGTTATTATCGCAACATAAAAGAATTATGAAAAATAAAAATTGAATGTTCAGATATACATCGGGAAACTCACCGATCGCGCGTCGTCTCACATATTTCCCGCATCGCGTCACGACGTTCAACCGGAATCGCCTGGAAAACCTGCTCGCGCGTCAGAAGAAGAGAAACCCGTGGATTTTCGCAATACAGAAGCGGTGTGCCTTTAACGGTCTTAGTTACTCTGATCGATTCGGGTGGGTAAGGCTTTGGTCCATCCAATCCATCGGCCATTAGGGGACTTCGGGTCAAACGATGATCGCCTATCATCATCATCTGCTCGAAATGCTTCGCGTAATCCTGTACGGTTCTGAAACATAAATCGATAATTGCAGTTATTTTTATTACGAAAATATTGTTTCGGTACTCCGAGATCGATGAAAGTTTACCTTGACTTTGACGATTGATTCCAGTTACCGATTGGTGCATCACGCGTGGAAATGGATCCCGCAGGAGACTGTAAAACGCCTGTGAATCCCGTCCAAGGACTGCGCTGCAACGGCCGCTCGTATTCCTCCCTTTTTTGTTCATTTTCGACATTAAGCGGTTTGTCGGAATCGTCTTTAGCGATCGGAAGATCTCTGACAGTGCTGCCGCTTCCAATGTTCTTTTTCTCATCTTTAACTCTGCTGCCACTTCTGCTCTGTCTTTTGTTCTCCTCGGTGCGACTGTGGCTTCTACTTTTACGTTTCTCCTCTTTGGCTCTACTACTGCTTCTACTTTTTCGATCTTTTTGCCTACTGCCACTTCGACTTTTCCTCTTTGATTCCTTAGTTCTACTACCACTTCGGCTTTTTCTTCTTCCGTCGCGATTTCTACTGTTGCTTCTACTCTTTCGTCTTTCTTCCTTAACTTTCGAATCACTTTTGCCTTCTTGCAGACCTTCTATAGCTTTGTTCTCGTTTTTCGGTTCTTTCGATAATTGAACTTTACTGTCGTGAGTTTTACTGTCACTTCGAGTTTTATCTATCGCTTCTCCAACATTGCTATCGGACCTGTTTTCCTTTGCGTCGTCTTTCACGCTATTGTCATCCTTGCATTCTTTTTTCTCTTCGACGACTTTACTGATATTCTTACTATCGGTTTTATCATCGTCTTTGACTCTACTGTCGCTACGACTTTCCCTCGAGTCGTCTTTAATTATATCGTCGTTTCTACTCTCTTTCTTGTCTTCCGTAACTTTGACGTCGACGACAATGTCCTTTTTTATTTCTTGAACTTTGCCGGTGCCATCGGTCGCATCTATCTTAACGTCGATCTCGCTTTTGCTTTCTCGTCTATCGTCCTTAACTCTCATGTCGCTTTTAATCTCATTTTTGTCGTCTACAACTTTATCATTTACACGACGTTCCTTTTTGTCGTCTTCGACTTTAGGCTGAACTCTACCGTCTCGTTTACCCTCGTCGCGTTTTCTTTCCCTACCGTCGCCACCTTTGCTTTCCCGTTTATCATCGCTCGCTCTGCTGGCGCGACTTCTGTCGTCTTTGCTGTCGCGTTTGTCATCTCTGTCTCTGCTGCGACGACCCTTGTCGTGAGATTTTTGTAAATTCCTATCCTTGCTGTCTTTCTTGTCTCTGTTCTCTCGACTCCTGTAATCGTCCTGCCGCTCTCGGCTACGGCTTCGCGGACGTCTGAAGAAAAAAAAAATTGATGCATTTGGAAAATTACGATTATTGAGAGCAGAATTCACGAACTTTTATTCGAATAGACTGAATGGACTTGTGAACGGATATTTGTGCTGATAATTTAATGTACGGTACATTAAAAATCTTGGAGATACTTTGCTTTACTCTTCAAAAGTGCATTCATTGTTCTTCGCTGTTGTACATTAAATTTACAGTTTTTTTTATATTTTATGCTATAATAACAAAGTTTTATACCTATCGGATGTTTTATAAGAGTCAAATATTCTTGTATGATGAGAATAATTGTCCTGTTGGAATCTCTGCCTTCCTCTGTTATCAGAATATCTGTTAACGTCTGTGGAGCTTCTATCGGAACGATAAAACTTTGAATTACTATCGTCTTGGCTTGCAGAACTCGTTTGACGACTGTGATGAGATCCTCCCGACGGACTGCCGCTCTCCAGCATCTTTCTTCTGGATTCTTCTCTAATTATTTCGTCGATCGCGAATACCTTCTCGTCTGTAATAAATTTTAAAAAAAACAATAATAATCGTTCCTAATTGAATTTCATTCCTTATTATTTTATTTAAATGGTGTCCAGTAAAAAGTCCGTAAAAAATTCAAGGATATTTCCAAAACTATTTCAGAACATTTTCGAAATAATCAGAACATTTAAGAAAAGTAAAAATAAATGAAATTATAGAATAACATGTGTTTTTCTTTTGAGACATTAATAGAAAACATACCTTTGATTCTTTTGCTCATAACATCGTAACAATAATCCGAAAATTCGGAAAAAAATCATCTTTGAACCATAAAAAAAAACGATCATTTAAGACTCCTCAATTTTTTTCAAAATTTTTTCACTATATTTTTTAGTTGAATTAATCATTTCAAATTACCGGTAAAAAAATGCTGGATGTATATATAAATCATCTGTATGTAACGGTTTATAAAAAATTTTTAAAAAAATTCAAATTGAAGGGAACATTAAAAAATTGAAGGACCAGCAAAGAAATTTGAGGACATTTTAGGACTTTTCCAAGAGTTCTAAGATTACCAGGACCATTGGACACCATGTTTATCGCACGATGTGGAATAGCAGAAAAAAATGTATACCTGTTGGTTTCTTAATTTTTCCAGTTTGACTTGCGGATTGTTGTTCATTTTTATCCTGAATATCCAGAGCGGCTTCTATCTTCGATTTCGCGCTGTTTAATTCGTCTATCAGCATCTTTACGTTGCTAGTAGATTTGAGTTTAACTTTAGACGCCTCCGACAAATTACTTTTGTGTGAAACGTTAGTCTTGGGCTTTGGTTTCTGAACCTTCGGAATGACGTTGAATTTGTTGGCGAATGCCATTAGACGTTTCTTCGCTTGAATTTTTCCCAACACAGGCTTTGCGGTTTTGCTACGGTTAGTTTCGCTCCTCTCGACAATTTCCTTTGTGCTGTCGGGAGTTCCCGGTGTGCCGGGAACATCGGAGGTCTGAGAGTCACCTGTTTCATCGAGGGGTTCGCTGGCCAACTTAACCGCGAAATTTTCATCCTGGCCGACGGCCGAATCGGAACTCGGCTCCTCCAACGCCGGGAATGGTATATTCGCAAAAGACGGATCAACGTCATCCTGACTGTCGCAATTTTGCGACATCGATGATTTCCGATTCGGATGATTTTATGCACGGAGCGATCGAGTTTTCGACATAACCAATTGCTCTTGGCTCCGCCGAATGATTTCGTCGAGCGGCGATTAACCAACTCTTTTTAACTGCGAGAGTAGTTACCCGGCAGTTAGTTTAAAAGATTTATCGATGAATATACGTTTTTTTGACAATCATCGAGTAAAACAAACGATACAAGTGATCTTTCGACGATGTGTAAAAAAAAACAAATACTTCGATCGTTTTGCAAGAATGTCTCTTACCGGTACGCCGTGCTAGCGGAAGTATCGTGCCGTCATCGTATCGGAAAGCCCGGTGTCGCGTCCAGTAATTCGATCAACAATTCACGACCGAACGACACACAATACTCCTCGTTTGATTTTATTTACGGGTAACTCGAGTTACGAGAGATGATAAATGATAGGGTTGAACAATACAACAAACGACCGACGATACGAGGGCATTTTTGATCAAACTTGTCAGGTCGACAACTTGAAAAAACTAGAAAAATGTGCACGTGAAAACGAGGAGAGGGAAAGTGTTGTCGAGGGAGAGAGCGATATAGCAAACAATGTAGAGAAAAGAAGAAGAAAGGGTTGTTGAGAAAGCGCACAGCGTTGGCAACAGTTGAGTCTGATGGAGGAGTTTTGGGGTATATTCCAAACTCACTCTCGACGCTAGGGAGTATCGTTCCATCTCTTTCTAACGCATACGAGCAAAAAGGACAGACTGATACACTCGGAGTACGAGAGTGAGTTTCGGAATATACCCCTGATGGTTGGAATTATCTGAGTTGGAAATTCGCGGTCGCTTACTGTATACTGCAGTATACTGCTTCGCCTTGAAACATTTCTTTCACGGTTGCACGCCCAAAGGTCCTATCAGATCGCGCGCTGACGAATATCATTCGTTGGTAAGCAAGTAACCGTAATAAAGTTTGACCCTTGAGACGATATTTGGCGTACCGCAAAAATCAACGAATTTCGCTTTCATAACACTGGGGGAGCCTCTGTGGCGTCGAAGTTTTGAAAATTCTTTCGGTCAAACTGCCAAAAACCGTTGGCGAGTGCAGACCAGTATACAGCAGCCATCAACCAAGAATATTTCGCTCCGGGTTCTCGATAAATTAATATTACCGAATTAAACGAGATCTCAATCCGATACTGTGCAGTTCGTCTCCTACTCGGCTTGTTCTAGTCTTTTAAAATAAATAATAGATTGCCAATTGCATTATCGCCGTTTTTTGAAGGAAATGACAACGCGAAGGACGACGAGACGATCAGCACAGACAGATGAAGATACGGAGTAAGTACAATCACTGCTATTAATTTATGTACGAAGCTCCGAAAAGATAATGATACGCGACTTTTTGTTACTCGAGAATAAGATTTTATATGAGCCGTTATGCATTTGGGTGCTTAGCATTATTGCGTTTGACATTACTGCACGTTTGTTTTTTTTTCGTTCAGAATCAATCGCTTGCGGGAACAAGTGAGATTATTGACGATCGATAATCAGGCTCTTCGCGCCTTGATAACGGAACAACAAGGTTACGCGCGCACACCGGCGCGGACATTGACGAATGAAAACAATGCTGTCGCAAATGTTCCAACAAACACGAGGAAAGTAAGACGCGAATCCACCAATGCCGTTCCTCCCGAAAAAAGTTGCTCGTGCAAAGGCAATTGTTCAACCAGACAATGCGGCTGCATGAAGAGAAATACTCGTTGCACCGAATTTTGCCGATGCGCGCAAAATCTCTGCCAAAATTCGGTGAGTCGAATATATATATCGAATATTAAATTATTCGAATTTAAAAAAATGCAAACAAAATTTTCGATTTTTTTTTTTTTTTTTTTTTAATGTTTACGTAATTATAAATTACTATTTTTAGGAACCGGAAAAGGACAATGATGATGATAAAGAAAACGCGGAATCTCAGCTTGCAACTGCAACCGTGAAAGTTGAGGCGCCTATGAGTCCAGAAGTAAGCTATATTTATTGTTTTTTTCTTTTTTCTTGTGAATTTTACAATTAATCAAAATTTCGAATGTTACAAATCCAATATTTGTTTATCCACAACAGACAGACTTCAATCCTATGGTACCACGACGTCAATTATCGCGAACTCCGGTCAATCGACAAACTCAATCTTATAATCAACGCCTTATGGATTCCGCGTGAAAATTACCACTAAATTCGTTTAATCAAAAACTTAATATTTTGTATCATTTTTATAATCGTCGTCGTGTTTATCTCGTATTTTTTAATGATTCAGTTTTCAATGAAAAGTTTGATAATTAACGAAGTTTTATTGCGATCTTCAGGTGATCACGAATGCGCCGATTGAACCCCTTTAGTGATCGTACAGAGAACCTGCAAATTTAATTACCGCCGAATTTATCGATCCGGCGAGTCTACCAGTAAATACAGTTATCGTTTATATTATGACAATCCGTCCGTTTTCGTATTTACACGATATTTTTATTAGTCGGTTTAGAAAGTTTGAATAAATAATAATAATGAAAATGTGTTGGAAATAAAAATTAATTTTGCAAGTTAGAGAGACTATTTGTTTTTTTTTTTTTCCGTGATACTAAAGTTTCTACGTGATATATCGTATTTATGTTATTGAAAAGAGTTTCATTTATTTAGTCGCTAAAAACCTTGTAGTTGCGGCGACTATTAAAAAAAAAAAAAAAAAAAAATTATTATTTCATTTATAACAATTCGATTGACAGCGAGAAGTTTCACAATACACAAAATTGCTTTAGAGTGCCGGGCGGTCACGAGTGCGCCGATTAAACTCATTCCTCAAGTGTCGTAGAAACAAGCCGCAAATTTAATTACAGCCGAGCTTGTCGCTCCGACGAGTCTATAAACAAATACAATTATCGTTTTTTATATTACACATTCCGTGAAGTTAGACACGGTAATTTCGTTTGCTTTTTTTTTTTTCTTTTTCTTTATTGGTCCAAATCTTCGACTTCCGAGGGATCGCCACCCATGGCTTTCCAAAACGCTGTTACGAGTTGTTCGGCTGCAGCGCGACGATTGTTCGACGACAGCGATGCCGCGTGCTCCTTCATGTCCATTAGTCGACTGAATAATTCGCCAAAGTCCGTGTTTTCCTCCCCCATTATCCCGTCTAAAAAAAAAAAAAAAATCTCAAGTACTCAATGCATTGAATTATTTCGATAATAGTATATTATGCTATTTCGATATTATAGTATATTTCGATAATAGTATATTATATAAAGAAGTGCGTAATTTTGAAGGGAAAAATTACGCTCCCTCCCGAGTAGTATACGCTATTTTTTCCCGACTTTCCTAAAATTGACCATTTTTTTATGCTTGCGGAGACGCAACAGCTTATCGGCTACTTTTCTGCGCGGTGCAGCGCTTTTCCGCCCGCCGCACCACTTTTCTTCTCGCTGGTCGACAATCGGCAACTTTCATTCCGCGTTGCAGACCGGTCGGGGAAATAGTATATTACGTCAGAAGAGAGAAATCGTTCTTCCGCCGAGTATCGTATACGATTTTACTTCACAAGGTGTGGAAAGGGCGCGTTTCGCGCGCGGAAATCCTCACTTTCCATACCGCAGACGTAAAATTACATTTTTTTTTTTTTTTTTTTTCGTATTCGAACCTAAAACGCTCTCCATTAACAGTTGATCGGAATTATTCCGCGTTCCCAGCCGGATGCTTCCCAATTGACCTTCGACTTGATTCACATCTTCCGATTCTCCTCCCACGATAGGCGAGTCTGTTGTGCAAAAAAAATTACCCCAATAGATCAGCTATTTTGTACCTTTAAAAAAAAAAAAAAAAAAAATCAAAAGAAAGCGATTACCTTTTAAAATTCTGTTTGGCCACAGATGCGTGTGAAGAGCTTCGACGAGTCTATCGATTCCGTAAACATTATCGTCAAGTTCTTCGTCCATAATATCCGACGAATTTGACGCTTCCATCTCTACGAGTTCAAACTTATTGACTTGAGACCATTGCGTCACTGTGGAATGAAAAAATAAAAAAAAATAATAATAATTGTTAAAAATTAATAATAATAATAAAATAATTACGATTTTTTAAAATTTCTTGTATAATACACGAAATTAGTTATTGTTTCTGTGAGAAGATATTCTTGCCTTTGTCTTTGGAATTTGGTCCATCGAAGGGTTCGCAAGCGAGTAAAAAAATATCGGCTTCGGACAGCGAGTGAACCAGCGGCAGACAGTCATCCAGACTCTTAGTATCGTTCTCCTGTATCACACGAACCGACTTGTAAGATCTATAGGAATCTCGCGATCGACCCCCCAGCAATCTCTAAATTTTATCTCACTGCCTTTGGGTCGTGATGCAGTATCATTGCCTCCACGCAGTCGGGCGTTATATCGGTCGGATGCGTATCCGCGACGCACAGCAAAACCTTCGCTGTGTAATACTTGTTGTCGATCGTCCAAACGTTGTATTGAACATTATCGACGTTCGCCAAAAGTTCCGAACCCATTTCTGATCGAAGAACATCGATAATAATAAAAATACAACGTTCGATCGACAAAGAAAAAAAAAAAAACAAACAACTAACACGATCGATTGTAACCTCAAAATTGTACTGACCTCTCGCAATGTCTTTTGCTTTGTCAATACTCGCAGTGCTGACGATCAACACCCGTGGTAAATCCATGTTCGATTGGTTTTTTTCTTTGCACTACACGATATTCGTATGTTCCGGACGCGACGCGATTTCGAGACAAATATTATTAACCGCGGAGCACTCGCGTTTCATACGTGACAGAAGGACGCGCAGGTGACGACTGCGGACTGCGGGTGTGCAGTGTGTATGCGTTTTAATATTACACTGCGAGCCGTAAGCAGCTGCTTGTGCGTCAAACGAGAAAGCAGCCAATAGTAATCGGTTGCTTTCGCTTGTATTACATTGCCCATAGGGCGGCACTGCCGGGAAAATGCGACGAGTCGCGAAAATTCGATAATCGATGTTTTTCCTTATCTCGGAATCTTAGCGCGAGAAACTCGTGGCAATTAAATAAGAGATAAAAATATCACGAAAAATTGTCAAACTATTTTTTAATTATGGGATCACGGAATTATTTACAAATATCATAATATCCCCGAGGCTATCCGTTTCGGTGTGATTTCCTCGCCAAAACCTTCCGGTAAGTGAAACTATCGTAAATATTTGATTTATTGTGGCATTAAAACAATGAGATACATACAGTAACGAAGTCATAAATAAAAAAAAGCCCAACATTTCGAAACAGTAGTGCACCGTCCGAATGGTATTCAGCGTCAATATAATTAATTTCAAGGTATGCCGCGTCGGCTGACGATTTGTTTGACAAATGCCGCGGCTTTCGTCTCGCCGATTTCGTTCAGCGAATCCATTAGGTTGTTCATCGTCAGATTTCCTTGTACCTGCAAATGCAAATGCATTTTTAAATAAAGTTACGTGATGCAAAGATCGTTTTGCACACAATAGACTGTCGATTAATCGAATAACGTACATCGGCATAATTGAGGATAGTCCGCGATGGACTCGATCCCTTGGTATCGAGAGTACTGAGAAGATAATCGCACTGGAGATGCTTAGCGAGTTTTTCCCAACTACGATTTTTATCAAGAATTGCTGCGAGAGAAGTCATCGTTTGTTCGTCCAACGAACCCGTCAGCGTGTCGTCCTCGGTAATTTCTTCTTTTATCAGAAGCGCATCGGGATCGTCGACGGTCCTTCCCTCGGAAACTTGAGCCAATAGACGTAAAATCTAAAATGCAAAGAATTGATTAACGTTAAAAAACTACGGAAAATCCGGCGATCAAATAACTAATTCAGCTTCGACTTTACCTCAGGTTTATTCGACGCGAGATCAAACGAGGTCTGACCATGATCTTGTCCCATATCGTCGTCCTCATCAGGTTCTTCCTTCACGCTGACCGCCAACTCCTTTTCGTCAGCCTACAAACAACGAATAATTATTAATTTAATCAATTGAAGGTTCGCAACAGGAAGTTTTATCGGAGGGTTCGTTTGCATTACCTCTGACGCTTCTCTGTCGTTGTTTGCTATATGTGGATCCGCACCGTGTTGCAGAAGAATTTTGCACATCTCTTTGGCTCGCGCTCCCGGGTTGACGATTGCACTGTGCAGTGCGGTATTGCCGCCCAAGTTCGTCTTGTTGACGTCGATTTTCGTCTAAACAACCAATTTAATTAATGATACGGATAAGTTGAGAGCGACGAGATACGATTGGAAATTCATACCTTTTCCAGAAGATACTTGACGATCTCTATATGACCATTTTCAACGGCAATGTGAAGTGCTGTCCGCCCATAGGAAACTTCGGTTTCGTTCACATCGGCACCGGCGTTGAGAAGAGATCGTACCGCGTGCAGCGAACCAGCTTCGACCGCTAGTAGCAGAGGCGTCCAGCCAGCCTCGTCGCGAGCCTCAATCTTTACATCTTTCGTCAGCAAAATATCGACACATGCGCCGGCATCTGGTCCTGAAAATTATGATTCTCACTGTGAGTATTGAAACACATAGTGATAAAAAAAATTGGAAGTTTTTATGCATAAACGGGTACACTATTAATGGACAATGTTGATAAATAATGAATGCGCTTGTGTACAATAAAATTAAAGTAAATTATTGAATTTAATGAACTTTTATAGTGAAATTAAAGTAAATTATTAAAAATCAAATATCGAATACAATTTTTAATGTACTCTCATTAATTTTCCATCGTAATTGTACATTAAGGTAGTTCTGTTGCTTCGTGTTCATTTCGCATAAGTTCGAGAAAAATGCATGCATATTAAAGGCACTGAAAATATTAATTTTGCATAATAATAATTCCAAAATGTTATCAACAAATTGATGAAAAAATTAATTGGTGAACAAATTTCCCGGAAATCCAACTTTTTTTTTAATGAAAATGATTCTATTAATTTTTCTGAATACGTATACATTTTTTCAGATTTTTCAATTTGCTTTGAATTTGATGTTTTTTCACACATTTTTTCCATATAAAACAAAAATTCAAAACAAATTGAAAAATCTGAAAAAATTAATTAATTTAACTTAAATTTAATATACCAGTTTCTGCATTAAAACTTCCAGTAACGATAAAGTAGATTTTCAGCGATTTTTTTTTACAATTTGAATAATATTTTTTCGAAGTTTCGAACTGTTAAGAGAAAGTTAAACGTATTGACTTACTCTTTACCGCAGCGTGGAGCGGAAAGCAATCACGATCGTCGCATTCGTTCGGATCGGCGCCCAGTGTGAGCAAAGCGTTCACGACTTCGGATTGATTTAGTAAAACTGCATAATGGAGAGGTGTCTGGAATCATAGGGAAGAATGTAGATATCGATTATTAATTTTCCATGACGACTTTGTACTCCCGAACATGTGTGCGATTGTTTTTCGTATTATTTTTTTTTTTTGTTATGATTTTAGTTTTTTTTTTGTTTTTTAGGTTTTACATTTTTGATTTTTTTTTTGTAATTTTTTTATTTGGGATTTTGGACGTTTTTGTGACGTACCTTTCCAGAACTGTTTCTCAAATGCACGAGTCGGTTGAAACTCGGATCGCTCGCCGAAATCATGAGAATGTGCTTAACGATGTCGAGTTGTCCGTGACGCAGAGCGGCGTGTAATGCCGTATCACCGTACGTCGTTCTTTCGTCGAACATTTTCGTGAATAGGTCTTTAGCTCTTCTTGGTTCCTCTTGTATCTTCTTCATCGTATCGTGTACCAAACTCTCAGCGAAGGTCGCTTCGTTCTGAAAAAACGTTCTCTGTATTATAAGTTTATCTGTCTGGAAGTACGGAGTTTATTATCAAATATAGCGCACGTCTTTTTTTATAGAACTTACATATTGCGAAGTGGCACCATCGGTAGTCAACATTTGGTCGTCGTCGTTCGACGGATCGAGCGTTGAAGCATAGCCTGGAAATCGATAATTATTGGTAACAATTTTTCCCCCAATCATCGACTTACGAAATCCTTACCTTCGATGTCCAAAGTGTTGACGAATTTTTTAAACTCCTCGGAATCCATTTTACTCGAACTCAGCAGTAACTTCGCCAGTTCTTGCGAGTCGTTCAACGAGTATATATCGTTCGACTGCGTCGAGTAAGTATCCATAGTTGTATCGACTCTTCTGATTTTATTGAAATCCGAACTTCCCGAATACGAGATTCGCGGGCGTTTTTTGTCTGAAATTTTTGTTCGACTTTATAGCAACGAAACTACGAGATAGAAGTAAAAACTATTGGGACAGGAATCGCATTGGGAAGTAAAACTCACTTAATAAACTGTCCGTTGGCTTGTAAGTGAACTTTATGGGATCGGAGCAATCGCCATCGGTCGGACGCTCCAGTTTTATGTATACTTCTCGAGGAGAGTCGATGTCGCGATCTTTGTACGGAGGCGTTCTGCAAGATAAAAGAAATTAGTTGAGAATAAAAATTTCTCCGATTCTCGCATAGAATTCCTCGTAGAGAAATAATATCCGAAGCATATTTCACGCACCTGAAGACTATGGCATATTGATGATGAACATCCAATTCCGAAAAGCGTCCATACGCTTGCCATATCTCTGTATCATTTTCGTCGGTTTCGAAAAACTTGACTTTTATATTTTCTGGAAATAACAATACATATAAGTATATGCCGATTTATATACATTTTACCGAATGCCGATTGATGCGATAATAATGATAAACGTGAGAATCTCGTTGGATGCGTACTTTTTCCAACTTTCTCCACCAACATGAAAACTTCCTCTCCGCCGTCGCAGGTACTCGAGTACTTGTCGATCCGGCAAATTTTCAACTCTCCCGTTAAGGCACTTTCTGCAATCGGACATAATGATATTTATACAATTGTCGTTTCATAGAAAATTCGTGATTTTCAACATAACAAACGCGAAACTTACTTAAATTATTTATCGGAATAGAGTAGACTCTCTCCGTAATGGATTTCATTACCCCATTGGGTCCCTCGATAAAAGCTTCGAAGCACAACGAAACGCTGTTAAGATTCATCCATTTTTGCGCGGCGTCTGCGTCCATTTTTATCTAAAAACGATAAATCATAAACGTTACTCCGTTAATGTTCTTTCATCAACTAACGTAACTGTTTTTTAATGTTTTTTCTTTATCGCTACCTGAGTTTCTTCGCAAACAGTCAGACTTCGTATATTGACGTTCCGACATCGACGCTTCTCGAGAGCTTCCATTTTCAATTTTCTCACTAATTCGTCTTTGATGTGTTTTTTCGCGGTATGAATTATACCCATTCCATGAAATCTGTAATCGAATTAATTTGTAAGTTTCCCGAAAAATCGTCATAATACGGGAAGTACAATAGAAATACTTACTGTGCTGTAAAATCGTTGTCCGCCGAAACTTCGATCTCATACGGAGCATCGTTTTCGTCACTTCCTTCTCTCTTCACCAAGTGATGAGCATGTGGCATCCTTCTGTCCGAATCCGACGTCACTAATGTGCAACGGATTTTCGCTTTTTGTCCCACAAAGTTAACCAACTGCGACAATAACATTATTAAACTGTTAAATATACTCTGATGGAAAAAAAAGTGTTGTTAACTAATCGAAAGAATTTTCGGTTTGTTGGTTTACTAATCAACTTCCACACGGGACAAATAGTGCTTAAAGGTATTTACGATCGATTATAGCCGCGAGAACATTTTTTAAAAAGTTTTACGGTAATTACAAATGTAATTAAAATGTCGAAAAAGTTTTCGGAGCATTTCGATAGAATTTTTAAAAAATACTGTAATACGAATTTCTAACTGTATCAAGCGCTCCATTTCACACATTTTTTCTCGTTGAAACGACAAATAGTGCTGAAAGCTATTTACGATCGATTATAGCCACGAGAAAAATTTCAAAAAAGTTTTACGGTAATTACAAATGTAATTAAAATGTTGAAACTGTTTTCGGAGCATTCCGATAGAATTTTTAAAAAATACTGAAATATGATTTTCTAACTGTATCAAGCGCTCTATTTCACACATTTTTTCTCGTTGAAACGACAAATAGTGCTTAAAGCTATTTACGATCGATTATAGCCGCGAGAAAAATTTTTTAAAAGTTTTACGGTAATTAGAATGTAATTAAAATGTTGAAAAAGTTTTCGGAGCATTTCGATAGAATTTTTAAAAAATACTGAAATACGATTTTCTAACTGTCTCAAGCGCTCTATTTCATACATTTTTTCTCGTTGAAACGACATATAGTGCTGAAAGCTATTTACGATCGATTATAGCCGCAAGAAATTTTTTTTTAAAGTTTTACGGTAATTATAGATGTAATTAAAATGTTAAAAATGTTTTCGGAGCATTTCACTTTTCTAACTGTATCAAGCGCTCTATTTCACACATTTTTTCTCGTTGAAACGACAAATAGTGCTGAAAGCTATTTACGATCGATTATAGCCGCGAGAAAAAATTTTTAAAAGTTTTACGGTAATTATAAATGTAATTAAAATGTTGAAAATGTTTTCGGAGCATTTCGATAGAATTTTTAAAAAATACTGAAATATGATTGTCTAACTGTATCAAGCGCTCTATTTCACACATTTTTTCTCGTGGAAACGCGATGGACATTTGGGTTTTTCCGTAATTCAATCGGCAACCGGAGATATCGATGTTTTCCCGCGGACAACAAATTTTTTTTTTCTTTTTTTTTCTCCGCTTAATGGTTGCAATAAAAATCGGTATAACAAAAAAAACTGCGAAAAAATGTTAATTGAATTTTAAATTTAAATGCCTACTCTTGCGGTTGGCGCCTGTCTCTTTCTTCTGGATGTTGTACTTGCACTGGACAAACATCCATGAGTACCCATCATTTCTGATTTGTATCTAAATCTGAATTTATCAACTGGCTGATCGAGTATCTCGACGTAAGGTGGTGGCATTTCCATTCCTAAAAAAAAAAAAAATTTTGAATAAAAAAAAAAACAAATATTTTCAAAATTACTTTGCGAAATGACTTCAAAATGACTTCACGACAATCGGCGATAACTAAGGATTATCTCTTCTCACCTGTACTGCTGGTCAGTGACATGATTGCCTCATCCGTATTATTGAACAAATTTATAGCCGATTCGTCCATTCGAGGGGACAGTGACATGGACATTGGCGACGGTACATTGCTCATGCCGCTGGAGTCCATGCTATTGGAGTTGTATCCATTCATCATAGAACCGCTTCTGACTGCTGTGACATCTTTTCGTAAGAAATAAAAAAAAAAAACAACGCCGAAATTTAAATTCCGGTTTCTACAATTGTTGCCACTACAGGATAGATACTATTTGTACCCAAACACGTGTTCCCCCATAGTAAATTCAACATCGTCAAGTTGTCAATGATAGAAAGAAACATCGAAAGATAAAACAAAATAATTAACGCTTTACCGTTCTCATAGGGATTGTAATTGTATTGCAAAATGTCGTGGAAAGCCCTTTGCACAATATCCATATCGTTTATTTGCGGCATTGTTCCGTGACGTTGTACTCAACACGTTCGTTATCACAAATATAGGTTTTTCCGGCTCGGAGGCTCGATAATCGAAAACTAGTGATTTGTAGACGATTGCCAAAAAGTGGCTCAATCGCGTTTCGATGGCGGCGTATAACAATACACTTCGATGCATGCGTGTCAGTGGTACAATAAAAAGTACCACCGAGCGATGCATGCAATCGCAAAAAGTGCGGTCGGGGAAAATATGCGTTTATCTACGCAGCAGTGTTTAACGACACTCACCGTACGCGAATGACTGAAAGAACGACGATCTAATCCGCAGGATACGTAAGCACGAAGGCCGATAGCGAGAATCGCAGGTTCTTCCCCGAGCAAAGTGTACACATCAGTCAACCAATTACGCGTCTCACGACGGCATTCCCCCGTCGGACCGTCCGCCAAGCTGATGTCATCAATACCCTCTCCACTTTCACTTCGCTTCGATATCCCGTCCCCCTCTCGCATATGTTTTTTCTCGGCAGAACAGTGCGAATAACTGTTTTTTTTTCACGCGAACAGTAGCTGCATACTAATTTTTTATTCGAGTCGTATTTATCACGTTCCTACTGTAGCGAAGCCTTATAGCTGAATAGTACGTGCGATTGCGCTGTATTACTCAGCTCGGACCTTCCTGTACCTGCCCCACTCCGCACGCTCCGTAAAGCCATATGACAACAGCTGATTGCTCGCCATGTCGTTATTTATTAGTTATCACGTCTCGGGAAATCCCCTAGAATTCCCAAATGTCCGTTCTGACTTACCGTATGGTCACGTCGTGTCACTCCGCTCCGAACTCCGTTCGAACTCACCACGACGTCGATATAAAGATAAGAGAATATTGCACAATCGAGTGTGCAGGTCGCGGAGCAGGAAAAAACGCCGAAAAATTAAATTGATTTAAAATGAATGGTTGTCGCTACCAAATATCTGTCTCGCTGAGCTCTTCATTTACACCGGAACATGCGCGCGGCATAATTAAATAACCTATAACTATGATGTACCGTATTTGTGAATGAACACAAACAAAAAAAAACAATAAAATAACTGCTTATTGATAAAAATGATTAAATTAGTAAATAGAAATCGTCCTTAAATGGGCGTCGGATAGCGTACTGGAGAAATCTCGAAATTCGATAAGTAGAGGATAGAGAGAGAGAGGGAAGTTGTTGAAAAGCTATATAAAGTGTAACTAACGACACTAATATTCAGTGCAATCGCGTACTTGCTAGCGTACGATTTCGACACCCCGTTATCACCGACTCCGCGATAAGACTACCTTACCTTGCAACATTTGCTCCGAAAGCGATGGCAGCGAAAAATGAAAAAATTGGTATAATCGGAAGGTAAGAATTTCAAAGGGTCTCGTATTGTTATTGTTATTAGAATAATAAATATCGTGATCGTCCTAAAATGTGGATATGACGCGCGTTATTCAAAACGCCTCAACAGCCTTGTAGCGGAAAATCCCCAATTGATACTAAGAACTGTTTTGCGCGGATAAAAATTGAATCGTAATAAACGAATTTCGCAGTGGTTTGATTGGT
The DNA here is from genome assembly GCA_934046635.1 of Buathra laborator. Classification (NCBI taxonomy): domain Eukaryota; kingdom Metazoa; phylum Arthropoda; class Insecta; order Hymenoptera; family Ichneumonidae; genus Buathra; species Buathra laborator. Next base: position 4,807,489 of record OW203901.1, read on the forward strand.
CGGAGTTGGGCTATGCTTTTCGCGAGTGTCGGTTACCACGTGACGATTTACGACATCGTAAATGAACAAATTGTAAAGGCACTCGAGGATATTCGTCAGCAATTAAAGCGGCTCGAGGCCGGTGGTCTTCTTCGGGGTTCGCTAAACGCCGATCAGCAATGTGCTCTCATAAAGGGTAAAAAATGTTTTTTCGATCGTTGCGTGTCGACTAAACAGCAACGATAACTTCGAATCATCATTTCAGGAACTTCGAATTTGGAAGAAACGGTGAAAGGTGCTAAACTCGTTCAAGAATGCGTACCGGAAAATCTCGCATTGAAACAAAAAGTTTACGAACAATTGGACAAAGTGGTTGACAATAAAACCATTCTATCGTCGTCCACGTCGACTTTCAAGCCTTCGCTTATCAGCGAGAAACTCGTACATCGCGATCAAGTGATCGTTTCGCATCCCGTAAGTTTTGTATTGTCTCTCGCGTATCGGAACGTCAAGTGTTTACTTGTGACTCGATATATATATTATGGTATTATTATCTAACGTTACAATTTCATACTTAAAAGGGATGTGTGTGCATTATTATCGTCGATTCACTATCGCGTGAAAAATAAACGGGCAGTTGTTTGGATGTACAGTGATTGCAGAATCACAGATAAACCGATAACCCCACAGCATCGATGACGAGTGGCTGATTAACGATAGGAAACGTTGGAAAACTTCGATGGAATTTTAAGGATCGTCGGTGATTTTCTTTTATTTATTTTTAAGGTCAACCCACCGTACTATGTGCCGCTCGTTGAAATCGTTCCGAGTCCGTGGACGAGGGATGATATTCCCGATAAAACGAAAGAAATTATGACGGAAATTGGTCAAGCGCCGGTTGTTCTTGCGAGAGAGATCGATGGATTCGCTCTCAACAGAATACAGTACGTTTCTTCTTGTAAATTTTAAACAAAAATCGTAATTATATTTTTTTAAATAGATATACGAAATCATAATTATTTTTTTTTTTTTTTAGATTTTCAAAAATATAATTTTTTTTATTAGATCTTCAAAAAAAGATAATTATGTTTTTTTTTAAATAGATTTTCAAAAATATAATTGTTTTTTTAATTAGATCTTCAAAAAAATATACTTATGTTATTTTTTTTAATAGATTTTCAAAAACAATTTTTAAAAAATTAAATCTTCAAAAAAATATAATTATGTTTTTTTTTTAAATAGATCGTTAAAAACATAATCATTTTCTATACCGGATATATCGAAGACTTATTCGATTAAAAAAACGATTATACATTATAGATATGCGATTCTGAACGAAGCTTGGCGCTTAGTGGCCGACGGTATTCTCAGCGTGAAAGACGTCGATATTGTTATGAGCGAAGGTCTCGGAATGCGGTACGCCTTTTTGGGAGCTTTCGAAGCGGCGCATCTGAACGCGGAAGGTAAACAGTATTATTGTTTTAACGATTGAAAAAAAAAATAATAATTTCTATCTATTGGTTTCGGAGTCGATATTTCACGAGAATCAAATTGCAGGAATGAAGAAATACTGCGAATCGTATTCGAAGAGTATTTACAACGTTAGTCAGACGTTCGGCCCGACGCCGAAGTTCGAAGGACCAATGGCAGAGGAAATCAGCAATCAACTAAACGCGATTTGTCCACTCGACAAACTTCAGGAGAGACGCGCGTGGCGCGACACCGCACTCACGAAATTATCTTTGTTGAAAAAAGAACTCGACGAAGATACGAAGAAGTGATGATAAACAACAAAATCGTAAAAAGTTGTAAACAATTCGTACTGAAAATATCTTCTACTTCGAATAAAAACGTTTTGTCATAAATATACCATTGCGTAATTCTATTCATCTTAGTTCCGCGTGTTTCGCAATATCGCGAAATATCTATACGGGAAAGATAAATACCTGAAGGAAAAATAGGCTTTGTCTACGTGTGCCGTCAGGAACGACAGAATAATCTTTCGCTCGTTAAAGTGAAGAACACTTTATTTTTTTTTTTTTTTTCTTAAGATTCACAGCATAGTTTATCGCTTTCCACCGACGCGGGGAGCGGCCTTTTGCGTTACTTTAGCGGCCTTCTGTTTGGCTGCTGCTTTGGGCTTCGCAGGCGCGGCGGCTTTCTTCGTTGCCTTTACTGCTTTCTTCTGTTCTTTCGCGGCTCTGAAAATAACGGCAAAACTCATTATAGCGTAATCCTCGTTAAAAAATAACTAATCGATTCTTTAATTTTGAGTTATTGTATTGTAAGGACCCGCAAAGCCAGGCAGTGTAATGGCAGATTACAATCCTGGGTGAAGCAGCCCAATTTTTCTCTTAATCTAAGACATTCTGAAATCCAACATGAACTGAAATAATCACGTCAGAGGAACAGATGTCTAATTAGATTTAAATTTTCTATAAATTTAAATTTTTAAAAATTCAATTTAATTTAATTAATAAATTTTTTTTTTTTTTTTTTTTTCAAAATATTTTAAAAACAAATTTTATCATTTTTGCTCACTTGATAGCTTGTTCTCTCTGTGCCTTGCGGATTTCAGGTTTCATGTTACGCTTAGCCAAGATATCCGAAAGAGAGGCGCCAACGATCGCACGATTGAACTTCTGTGCGCGTCGTGTCCTTCTCTTCGTCTGCTCCTCCTCCTGACCCTTCTTGTGTTTGCGTCTAAAAATCAGTAAAAAAAGAAAAAAGGTTATTAAATATTCTCGAAAAAATGCAACAAACTTTTTTTTTTTCATTGCTGTAAAATACATATTGGATAAACCATTGCGCCACCAAAAAAAAACATCCAATCAAAATTGGCGTACGAAAATATCGCGATGAAATATTTACCTGTAGAGAACGGTCCATGTCACTTTTCTGGGATTGCGTTTCATCAAATGAGCGGATTCGCATTTTGAGTTGAGGAAAGTGAATGTCTGATAAAAAGAAACACACAAATGTTTGGGTTAATTATTGACGGTTCTGTTGTCACGTTTTCCACGTTTTTCGATCTTTATAACCTCCAAAATAACGACAGTCTAAACATCGAGGAAGGGGAGTAATTCAATTGAGAAAACAACGAAACATTGTCGTACCAAAGTAACTTTATTGTTTTGTGAATATTGAAGAAATAAATAAAAAAAACACATACCTTTCCGTCAACTTTCACCATAGTCTTGCCATGGCCGGGATAAATTTTGTATCCGCTGTAAGCGCACAGGCCGATCCTGAAAAGATTGAGATATTATTACACCACGTAAACTCGACATTGTTCGCGTTGAGAAAAGTCCGCCGAACGAACGCGGATTGCACGGCGATTCTTGGATTTCTTTGGATTGTTTCTTCGCATCACTTACTTCATTTTGCTTTAGTAGGAAACGCGACAGCCGTTTATCCCTGTAAAGCTTAACGCCAAAATGGCCGATTCTTTGTAATTACGCTGCTGCGACGCCGCGCCGTTCTCCGTCTTCTCAGTCCACTGCGTCTACTGTGACCAATCAAAATCCAAAACCGGTTCTCCGTGACCGGATATCCTGTTTTTCGTTTTCTCGCTTTGCCGCTCATTTTTCGAGTTTTTTTATCAAATCATCGATGCGTTTTTTCAAAATTATCGCCGCTTTGTAATTATCGTTGCAGTGTAATCGATGGAAAAATTGGGATATATAATTCGGACATCGAAATAAAATACATCGTGAGAAATAGTAATAGTATCTTTGTTTTATATACTTAAAATTCTCGCTTTATCGTATATTTTTTGTTTTCTGTGAAATCTTCGATGCGTTTTTTCAAAATTGTCGCCGCTTTATAATTATCGTTGCAGTGTAATAGATGAAAAAATTGGGATATAAAATTCGGCTATCGGAATAAAATACATCGTGAGAAATAATAATAGTATTTTGTTTTATATATTTTATATACTCAAAATTCTCGCTTTATCGTATATTTTTTGTTTTCTGTGGAATCATCGATGCGTTTTTTCAAATAGATCGCTGTTTTATAATGATCGTTGCAGTGTAATCGATGGAAAAAACGATGGGACAGATTTCGGATACCGAAATAAAATAAATCGTGAGAAATAGTAATGCTATCTTTATTTCATATACTAAAAATGAGGCACATAGCACTTGTAACAATTCATATTACACGCCTAATCAACAAAAGTACGGCTGATTTGAAACCGAGTTAGAGCAAAGATTATTTTTCTCTTTTTTTTTTTTCTTCAATATATATTTTCAACGACCAATATCGTCGATAATTCTTCGTATGCGAATTACGAGACATGAAATTTTTTTTTTTTTAGATGTTGTAAATGTAAAAATGTATATCGCGCTTTTTTTTTTTTCTTCATTATAAAAAACAAACTTATCAGTTTTATATACGTATATACTGGTCAACTATCGTCTACTCAACGTGTTCTCGGTGTATTTGGTTGATTATTTCCGATCGTGTCGCATCTTCTGTAATAAAGTAAATATGGTACTCGGGGGGGCGTTGGACTCAAAACGTCGCACTCGTAAATGCCTTTGACGGAACTGTCGTCGTATCGAACCCAAGATCCATAACCAACGTGGAAGGCATCTGTGACGTAGTGGCCTTTGCTCGCTTCTTTACCGTCGTGATAGGTCACAGCAAACAGTTTGTACTGTTTTTGCTTGCGAAGCAATTTTTTAGCAACGTTAGGAGACAACAGTTCTGAAATGAATGATATCGTGTCGTTAATGCAAAAAATTCGAAACCTTTTTTTAAATTTATAGTCCGTATAATAAATCGTCAAAGTGTTCTTACTGCTGTCTAATTTCAAGTCTATCGGGAATCCTACGCGCTTGAAAATCTTCGAACAACCGTCCATCTTGTAGTCGAACCACTTTAAGTGTAATATAAGAATAACTGGCAGTTCCTCGAGCGTAACTTGCTTCCACGCCTCGATCTGTTGTTTCGTCTTGCTGCACGTCATTCCCTCTACTTGGTCCCTTCCGACCAGTGTTTCCAGCGCTTCTTCCACTGATTCTGCTTTCTGAAAATAATACCATTAAAATAGTATTTATAGCCCTTTTGTCTTCTGAATCACGTTGCTCGTTATTGATATTTACCTCAATGTCGAGTTGTAGCGTGAAAAACGGTTGAACATTGTCGGTGGCGTCCTCACCGGTGCGCAATACTCTCGATCTCAATTGTCCACGGAATATGTCTGATAATGGCGTGCGACCGAACTCTGTGCATCGCGTTATGGATCCCTTGTTTTTAGGACCCATGACCTTTGAAGAGAAAAATAATATTAAAGAAAAGATCATTGAGATCTCCTTTCGTTCGAAACACACTAAGAAATACATTAAGAACCACAATTCACTTACCTTCCACTCTTCTTCGACATTGTTGAAATTTACATTTGTTTCATTCTCATTGGACACAGTGTCGTTTGATTCTGTGTTCACTAACTTCATTAACTGGAGAAAAGGAACGAAAACAAAAATTCTTCGTTACTACAATTTCCAATCTAAGCGATGGGCATTAATTACCTCGAGCATCTCGTCGCTGATGCCGTTCAATAGACACGATAAGAACTCTTCAGCATCTTCCTGTCGACCCTCAACCGAGAATACGCCAGCGCACGATGTATTCTTCAGCATTGTATATACATAGGAAGGTTCGAAGGCGATACCGCATTGAACATCGGCGGCGGTCTCCTCGCCTCGCTTTTGACTTCTGTCTTTGCGATGCACTCGCGCGCCCTCCGTCAATGGATTGAATTCACGAACGAATCTGACCCTATAGAGTAATAAAAAAAAAATAAAAAAATCGTTCGATACAATTATTCAGCTTCGAATCGGAAAGAAGTCGGTGGGAGGGAGGTATCCTCGAACTTACTCACATATTATCGATCAGAGGTGTCGACGAATTTTTCGTCGTGTTTCTACGGTACGGCAGATCCATGAGAAGATTGTAAAACGGCGGACAGGCGAGCAAAGCTTGCAATATACTGTTGATGTAGCAGTAATTGCTGCGGTTCGTCAATCCTCGAGGGAGAAGACTGACCGTTTGTTTGTCCATTTGGTATTTGAGCAAATGCTCTGAAAAATCGAATCCTTTGTCATTAAAACCATTCAACTGAGTAAAAAAATATCGAACATCGAACATTGAAATTATTATCAATCATTAATAATATATTAATATTATTTTATTAATTTAATTAATAATATAATATTAATATCAAAATTTAAAAAATTAAGAAATGAAATTGATTGATTGAAATTATAATTTATGTTAATTAATAATTAATTACGAATAATAATTATTATTCATTACTAATAATTAGTAATTAATAATAACAAATTATTAATAAAATATTATTATATTATCGAATATTGAAATTGAAGATCGTCCTCTCATCGTAATAACTTACCACCCATCCTGAATACCGCTGGATCGTTCAAGTTATTCTGTTGTGTAGTTTCCGCCGGAGTTTTTGTTTCAGCCCAAGCGGACACTTCCGATGTTTTCGGTGTTGTCTCGGTATTGTTGTTGCGATTAGCCGTTGACGCAACATTTTCATTTCGGGGGATATCTTGGTGAGACGTTTTTGGCGGTGGAGGTACCGATTCGACGGGAGGCGGAGGAAGGCTTATGGGAGTTACGCGAGCTACCGGAAGTTTCGTTATCGGAGGTGTCGACCTCATGCTGTCCATCGGGGGGCCTCCTTTTTTCAAAACGTTTGCCCAAGAGACACTCGGAGGAGGTGCGGGAGCTATGCTCACCGAAGCCGGAGCATTGATTGGCAATGTAGCCACCGGAGTTTCCGGATTTTTGGGAGCAATCGGTTCTTCTTGCGTGTTTTTCGAGTCGTTTTGTTCAACATTTTCCGGAAACTTTGCCGAAGTACGCTGGTGATTCTGTACATCAGTTTGACCCGCCGGCGGCGCGGTCTTTTCTTCAGCGGGTAAAGTGATATCTTTCTCTCGACTGACTTTGTCTTTAATAGCTCCGCCAGTAGTCACATTGTTGTTATGAATAGCGGCCACTGGAGGAGTTTCTTTCTTTTCCACGGTAGTTTTCTCGGAATGATCTTCTTTGATCGTTGACGCTTCGTTTGATTCGATCTTTGAGTGATCTATCGAAAACGTGACTTTCTTATTGATGTCCGACTGTTTTGTTGTATTGTTATTGTGAACGTTGTTATCTCTCGTGTCGGTTACCGAAGCGCTGGCGTTGACAATCTGAGAGAGAGATTTTCCTTGATTTTTCTTCGTAGTATCGATCTCGCTGTTGCTGGATCCTTGACGAATCGGCGGTGTGACTTTCTTATCATTGCCCAAATAAGTTGCGGCATTGTTATTGTGAACAGCGGAGTCGCTTGTGTCGGCGACATCTCTCCTGTCTGCTACTGAGCCGCTAACGGTACCGATTCTAGAGAGCGATTTTCCAGGATTTTTCTTCGTAGTATCGATCTCAGCATTGCTGGATCCGTGTCGAAACGGCGGTGTGATTTTCTTATCGCTGCCAATGTAACTCGTACCATCGTTATTGTGAACAGCGATGTCTTTCGTGTCGGCAACCGAGCCGCTGGTGTTGACGATCACAGAGTGAGATTTTCCGTAATTTTTCTTCGTAGCATCGACCTCGCTGTTGCTTGGTCCGTGACGAAACGGCGGTGTGGCGTTCTTATTATTACACGAATAACTTGTGGCATTGTTGTTGTGAACGGTGTATCTCATCTCCGAAGCATCTCTCGTCTCGGCGGTGTCTCTCGTTTCCGAACCGCTGCTGTTGACGCTCATTGGGAGAGGTTTTCCATGATTTTTTTTGGTTGTATCAACCTCACTGTTGCCCGATCCGTGACGAAACGGAGGTGTACTCGTCGGACCATTGTCGCGTTGTAGTACTCTCGTTTCGTGATGCTTTTGATTGGAACTTTTCTGACTATCCTGATTGTAATAGGTCGCTTGACCCTGCGATCCGCGAACGTATTTTGTGTTCATGTGCGATTCCGGCTGATAGGTGGAAGGATGATGACCGTAGGACGGGTGATTGTGACGGTACATTTGCGGAGTTTGAGACGGATACGGGTTTTGCGGTGGTAAATAAATACGTATACCCGCCGGGGAATGCGCGTGAGGTGAATGGGAGTAAATTGTACCGGACGAAGGACATATCGACAACATATGCGGCGAATCTGAAGGACGCTGCGGACTGTAATGAAACTGCGCGTAACCGGTCGGTAATATTACTTTCTGCATGTCTGATCCCGGATTGTACGAATCTTTGTTGCTGTTTCCACCACCGCCACCCCCGCCTCCGCCGCCCCCGCCGCCGCGGCCACTGCGCCCTCTTCGTCGCTCGTTGTCTCTGCTCGGCGCCGGGTTCATGAGCTCCGAATCCGAGGAATACATCGGCGGCGGACCGTATTGAAGTCGCGGCACGAAGGGATAAGCATTCGGATCGCCGGTCGCGTTGTTTGCATATGGATTTCCCGGAATACTCGGTATTTCATTGTATACCATCATTTGATGACCGGCGTAATGATGTCCCGGCGGTATCGTCGTCATAATCGGCGACGTCGGCACTCCGCAACCGTCGTAACTTGCTATACTCTCCGCCATACCTTCGACATACAATACATTTTCTATTTCATCAATCTAAACTATTCTTATCGGCGTTTTTACGCGTTTTTACGCGTTTTAGGATATCTCCTCCTCACCACAGTGCTGCCATTGGCTTGATACATCTTCAACCTGTTCTTCTGCTACTTCTGAATTTAATTCGTATTCTTTCTCTCCTATGTCCCATGGTAGTTTGAGAGTATCCACTCCTGTTGTTGGTCTCAGTATGGCGCGGATCTCATTCTTCTCTCTGTCGTCCAGATCATCCAAATTCAAAAATGCATATTCCGACTGCAACATTAATACGATTTTTTTAATTCGTGGAACAAAAAAAAAATTCATTGGCAACAATAATTTCGGATAATTTTTTCATGGGGAAATTTTAATTAAAAAACGTTGAGATTAAAAAAATTAAATTTGAATACAAAGCATTTACGATTTATTTCGAAATTATTTTGTTTTGGTAGATTAATAGAAATTCTTCAGTTTAGATAATTTCTGTGTATAGCTATACTAACTATATGATATATCATATATCTATCAAATGGCAATATGGGTTGAGAGAATTGTAGAAAGTTTTTCATGGATAATCTGTTAAAAATTGACACTACTTTAAGCAGTATTTTTAATTCTTGTAAAATATCTCTATTTTTCGATTTATCATTGAATACAAATATTTTAGTTTGGCGTTGAATCAACGACAATGACGAGGATGATATTGAAAAAAAAAAAAATGGGCCCATTCACATTCGCAAAAGATTGAATAGGTATTTCATTAAATGAAATGTTAATAATCGTATGTTTTTCGCGGCTTTGTTTGCAAAACGTGCACTATCGTGAAATTGACAATAATAGTGAAGTGTTTTTAAAATATATCGAAAAAATATTATCGAACCACCGGTTTCGGCAACTGCGATCCTAATAGCCGCAGGGAGTGCGCATATTTTTTTTTTCGCACAAGACTTAACCTCAAACATATCGAATGAGTTAGTGATACGAGAAATACGGGAGTGCATAATGACGATGAGTATCGTTGTAAGGAGATTTTGTCTACAATTTGATAGTTCGATTGATCGGAGCGAATGTGTGATTGACGAAATATTTTATGATTTTTGGGAGTAAAAAAGTTCGAGGGAATGTGCGAGACGAATGTGGATCGAAACGTGTACGAAGGGTGGCCCCCTCGTTGCGTTCAGCTTGATCGGTTTCGGTGTCACGTATAAATTCGTTAGAAGTGCAAAACTTACGGGGAATGTTATTATGTCTGTAAAGCCGAGAACGATCGAAGTGACATACCTCATTTCGAATATCCATGTTGATTCCCATACTCGTTCGAAAACATCAAAAATATTTCAGCTGCGAGAGCATGGGGTTCCGAAGTTCATAGCCGTCCGTTGAACGTTCATATACTATTTTGAGCACCGCCAGTTTATCGTCCAAGCGAATTTTTGATAACTCGATATCCACGTTAGACACGAGACATAACACGTTGGCATTATACGTATAACAATACAAGTGACAGTCGTATATTACAATGTATAACCCATCGTCGTATATATTTTCATCATCGGTATGTACACTGGATCACGGACGACACTTAACGATACGGGAGTTTCACGGGATATGGACCACCACCGGGGACGGGACTCCAATTTCTCCGTAAAACGATACGCATTGCGATTCGGTTATCGAACGCTAGTGGCGCTCGCGGCGGCACACTGTTTTGTGCGCACGCCACGTTGGATTTAGAGCGGGATTTTCGAACTTGCCGCTTTGGCTGACGGTTAATTAAGTATAATTACGATTAAACATTAAACAGCCAATGTTCGTCCCTAACGGTTTTAAAATCAATTATGAGCTGTTTTTGAATGCTCTCAGTCTTTTAATCGTATATTATTACTGATACTATTATCCATCATAGCGTATTTTTTTAAGATAGGTGTCCAGTGACGCGATAGGCGACAATTATGTTCGATCCTTTCTAATCAACCGTTGATTCCTATTATTGCACCGGGTGCTTTTCGAAACAAATGATTATTCAGCGACTCAACAGTCGGCTAACGGCTTACGTTTGTTTTGTAAGTCGAACTTTCTAGCTAATCGCGAGTCAATTATAGCTATCACGTGATTCAGCGAGATATCACATAGAAACTTTGATTGATCGAGATCTTCGACGAATATATGTATTCAGGGCCGCTAGTAGTGTCGATATACCCCAGATAAACCTTCATAATTCTAGCTGCCGTGCATGCAACACCTTCGTGATAATTCAATTATCGTTTTATCAAGGAAAAAAATTACCATCCAATGAATGTCCGATACGAATAATCATTGCGGTCTTCCCAACGAATTCTGCATTAGCAATGTGTTGGGGAAAAAATCTGAAGGTTCCGTTTTATCTCGCGACGCTACTGGCTCTTATCGGTTCCGACGTGCTTGCAAGATGCCATTGTGTACATTCGCTCAGCTGTTCTCGTCAGAAACTCACGGTGTACGCACTCTCGCTCTCATAGCGGATTTCGGAATTTACACAGTTTATTTTTAGTACGTCGCGATGGTGCGGGTGACCCAACGTGAGCAACTTTCACAGGATAGAAAAAATCACTTGGTATTTTAATTTGGAACATATAGGCAGCGTTGCATCGAAATAATCTTCTGACAACTACGTATCTCCTTCGTATCTGGTGGTGACTTTTAAGTTTCGATTCGTCTACAATAATAAAATCGGTGTTCGTCATCTCCGACGTTGCACCGTTGTAAAAAGGTTGTTTTTATGCTATTCGCGCTTCAATTGACAAACCTGCGACGTTTCGTCGTTGTGTGAACGATGAGGGCAACGAGATACGGCATTTTTCATGACATTTACAATCAGCCGTACGATGATCGAACGAGACTCAAGCTGTACACGAGCAGCAAAGGTAATTTTCTTCATCTTCGACTCTTTGTGCGCGCCGTGCATTGACAATTGATATCGATTATTTTATCAATTAAATCCACCGATATATCGCGCGTTCGTCGAGTTCCCGAGAGTGCGTTTTTTTTTTTTTTTTTTTTAACGAATTATTGCCGACCGCAACAAATGCGCGTCAAATCAACAATGGAAAGATTGGGGACCACTTTCAAATAAATAGCCTCGACTCTGATCTTGATAACTCAATGACAAAATCCCACACTGGCGCACTTTGCCGCAAATCTATTATCTTGTTGTTTCCGTACTCTTGCAGCGAGTCTTCAGATGATACAACGCATGTCATTGCTGAAAAGATTGAAGGTTCACAACGGCTGCGTTAATTCGATTTGTTGGAACAACAGCGGTTCATTGATACTATCCGGCAGCGATGATCAGCATCTCGTTCTCACGAATCCTTACAATTATCAGGTAAAAAGAAAAAATTAACCAATAACGCATCTGTGGCTTTGTTAGTTTTTAGAGGATAGAAGAAACGTTTGCGTCGGAGAAAAATTACTTCGTTCAAAGATCGGCGAGCGCTGTGAAGATTTCTCGATCGTTGAGCTACGGATCCGCCGCCGATTACAAAACGACGAAATTGCGGCATCGGAGTTCAGATTTGACGACTTTGAAATTTTCATCGTTGCATATCTAGAGCTTCTAAACTCGTCTCTGTGTCAAGATCATCGGCGAGATACGCTTTAGCCATTAGCGAGAAGGAGAGAAAAAAATATATACACACATAAGCATTGCGTCTTGAAAATTGAATGAATTTCCTCCGCCGCTTTCCGAAGAGAAACAAAATTTATGAGCGGTCGCTTCCTACTGATCTATGCGTAAAATCATTTTTCATGGCGATTGCACTTTCGATTGGTAAAACTCGTTTCGACGAGCCAAATGTCTACTAAGAGTCACAATGTACTCAGGTGTATGAGTTGTCATCTAAGTTAATTTTTCGAATTATTAATAGATACGTAAAATTCTGTGCCAAAGATATTTTTACAGCTATCCTTGAAATGCAGGTGTATCGATAATTCAGCGTCTCCAGACGTTTCCCGTTTGGTTCGTCTTTTTCTTTTTTTTTTTTATTTCTCTTTGCCTTGTTGGAAATTTAATACATTTTTGATCGAAAAATTGTTTATTTCGCGATGTTAGAGTCGTTGTTGCGTTTTAATGGATTTATCTATGAATCGGTGGGAGGGTTTGCCCCTGAGATATCGGATATTCCTTCCGTGTGAATAAATAATGAGGGACCTTGATCTTTACGGCCAAAACTATCGTAAAGCCTTTCCAAGGGAAGTGTTCATCTGTGATGCAAGGTCTAACATTGGCCTACATAGGGTGGAAACTGTTGGCTCTGCCAAATGGAATAAAAACTTCCACGTGCGTTACTTCGGCTGCTAATTTTATCTCGAGATCTAGAACTATCTTAGTAATTGTGAGACCTCACTATTGACCGGCCGTGCTATTGTGTAACGCTCACGAAAATCATAATGGACGCGTACGTCATTAGCGCCGATGATGGGAAAAGATTGTTAAATGTTTATCTGTCTCCTATCTTCAACACAACATGTGACCACATCGTGAAACTTAATCGTCGATCGAAATTTAATAGCGTCGTTGAACTTTGTCACAGGTACTGACAGACTACAAGACTAGCCACAGAGCAAACATATTTAGTGCCAAATTTTTACCAAACAGCGGTGATCATCGGATAGTATCATGCAGCGGCGACGGTATAATCCTATACACAGGTAATAAGCGTTTGGATCGAATTTTAATTAATTTTCACACCTAACGAAATTATTATTCGCCAAAAAAATAAAAATCAATGTCAAAAAAATCTTCAAATATCGAAGGGTTACAAAAAAAAAAATCGGTGTATTGCCGATGCTATTGATGATAAAACATCGTTATTTCCAGATCTCATGAGAAGAACCGCAACCTTTCAAAATCAATTTACGTGTCACAGTGGAACGACTTACGAAATAGCTACGTTACCCGGAGAGCCTCACAGTTTTTTGAGTTGTGGAGAAGACGGCACCGTTCGCGGCTTCGATTTACGAGTTAAAGAAAAATGCAACACACCGAGATGTAAAGAGGTATAAATCGTTTTTTCATGCATCTCGATTATCCTCTTCTAAAAACAACTGCGCATATTAATACCGTTTCAACGTTACAAAGGACGTAATGATCTCATTGCAACGAGCGGTGACCGCTTTATCCGTTAATCCTATGGTGCCGCATCAAGTGGCGATCGGATGTTCGGATAGTACAGTGAGGACCTTCGACAGAAGAATGTTGGGAGCGAGAGATCTCGGTAAGTTGACTTATGCCAATGTCTCAATTAACAGCGGCAACGGGCCGTCGTCTTGTTATTCTTTAATTTGATACTGTTATTCCACAGGTTGGGCAGACAACGGTGAAACCGCGTGGCCCCTTTCAATTTTCACCGTTCCCGAGTTCGAAGGCAATTCCTACAGAATAACGTCGCTGAGTTACAGTCCCGACGGTCAAGACGTGTTAGTCAGCTACAGCAGCGATCATCTCTACCTATTCAGCGTTAAGGTAACGCCGTTGCCGTTTTTCGTGTGAATCTCTCAAACGATTCAATTTCCCGTGACAATGAATATGAAAACAATGTTATTATTTAACAGGATCAAGGAAGCGTTCAGTTGAAAAAAGAATCGTTAATGTCGAAAAACAAAAATAAGAAACATCCCGTGAGATCGGCGCAGCCGGTGCGCCGTTTGAGACTCAGAGGCGACTGGTCGGATACCGGACCCGACGCGCGTCCGGAACGCGAAGGTGGACGTCGCAGCGGTACGGAAATTGCTCAAGCGAGACCCGTACTTCACACTTCGCTTATGCAAAGAATGACCGACGTTCTCAGCAGAATGTTGAACGATCCGGCAACGCGAGCCGCTCTTAACGGCGGTGGTGAAGACAATCTCGAGGGATGGATAATCGATCAACAGGCCGAAGGGCAACCGAACGCGGAAGACGCTGCCGGCGATGCTAACGCACCGAGTAACGACGCGTCGGCGGCTCAACAAGCGATGGACGTCGAACATAACAGCGTAGGAGCAACGGAATCCGGAGAGGGAAGTCTCGCCGCTGTTAGCAGTCAACCGAGCGAATCAACGAACGCTTTGGCTGTCGGCAACTCCACGGATAATGGTATCGACGAGAGCGTTATAGACGACAGCGCCGAGCCATTTCGCGAGAGCGAAGAAGAATCGGCGGCCGGCGCGAGTCCGCTACCGGAATCCGAAATTGAGGAGAGAAGAGTCGACGCTGAAATTGATTATATTCCTATGGAGAGCGAATCTAGTCAACCGGAATCATCGAAACCTTCGATACAATCGTTCACGTCGCTTAGCATATCGAGAGACGAAGAAGGACGAGAAAGAAGCAGAAGCGACGACGTGCCTACAGTTTCGAGTTTGGATAACGCACGGGAAGGTAATATCATGGAGAATCTTCAGGATAGACTGACAACGATGAGAGACGGATTTCTCGAGAGACACGGCAGTGAACCAGCGGTTAGTTTAACGTACTCCGATAAAAGTTCTACCGGTGCAACGATTTCACTCGGTGTCGCCAACGAAGTTATACGGGACAGTTATCATCCGGGTAAAAATTAACGCTTACTTTGCGCTTAAAAGCGTTCGTTCCGATTGAATTGAGACTATGAATAATTTTTTTTTGTTTATTAACTGTTTCAGGACCATCCGGAAGTCAAAATACAGGCACTCATGTTCTCGGTGGTGCCGGACCAAGCAGCAGTCGTAGCAGACAATCAAATTGTAGCGATCTTCACGAACGTAAGTACACAATTTAACGGAATTATTGATAGATTACTCGTAAACAGCGGTATCGTTGATTAAATTTATTATTTATGATTAGGTACCGATGAAGACGTTTACAACGACAGTGACGAC